>CM060909.1:128428333-129851294 GCA_030737875.1 Allium sativum
TGGTGTCGTACGGTGTGGAGTTTGTGAAGGCGGCGATGGGTTTGGGGGAAATCTCCTGGAAGGAGAACGAAGAGGAAGGGATTAACGTGGTTAATCAAATGTAATTAATTTAATTAATGATCATTAGTTAATAATTTTGTGTAAACAATGTTTAAAAATCCATATCTTTTTTATACGAGGTCCAAATCCGACGATTTCAATTGCGTTGCAATCGTGGCAGAGAACACTATGCAATGGAACTGACCAGAGGAGAAACGGAGCTACTTGGAATTTTTGATAAAATTAAATGACTAGTTTAATTTTATTAAAACCATCGCCAATATAGAGTGACGGAGCGGAACCCAATGTGAGAATTCTCTCACTAAAATTTTGTATAGTTATTTAATTTATTTTATAACTGAAATGTATAGAAATTGCCGGTGTGTATTTTTACCGGCTTTAATCATTATAAATTGTGTACGGTGTCTGTTAACTCACCTTCCTCATCCACAGACCATGGACAATTTTATTGACTGTATTGTTTTTTGATTGTGATGCTAAAATGTTTAACATATTAAAAATAATGTTAACATTAATGTGGTAGTTGAAATAAAATTATAAATATTTATTTATAATTTAAAAAGTGAAAATTGTTCAATTAGAAAAATAAGTCAAACTGAATTATAATTGGTTATATTTATTAACCAAGGATTTATTTAAAATAGACTGTTGTTGTCTGAAAACCCCACATGGGTATTGGGATGATATTTGACATACACACTACACCAATATTTAGTTGTATGTCAATCGATGGGTTGACAGGCTGTGATGAGCGTTATTTATTTATTTATTTTAATGCTTAAACAGTGGTAAATTGCACTCTGGATGATGTTTAAATGTTGAATGATTATTTATCGTTATTGATTGAATACATGTGATGCATAAAATCCATATAACTGAAATTATATGGTATTGATTGAGTAGCATTCTGATTCAGAAATAAAGAATATTTTAAAAGAATGAATATTTTAAAATAATATTCAGAAAAGAATCAAAATATGATTTTGATGTCTGATTTGGGATGGACACGAAAATGTTGAAATATATGAAGTCGAGTTAAGTATGTATGCCATTTTTAACTTGAACGAATTTGTTTATCGATTTTATTCATTTTATAATTAATACGAAAAGGAAATGGTTTCAAAATCAGAGATTTTGAAGATAATATCATTTTAATATTTTAATGGAATATTCAATTTTGATTTAAAATTGAAATAGAAGTTGGAATCATTTTAAAATGAATTTACAAATGATTTATAAAATATGTTTAAAATATAAATCAATGAAATATATATATATTATAATGGTCTGAATAGAACGCGCCGCGCAGCGACCGTTCGCAAATTTCGACCACTAACTTCAAATTGATGTAACGGGAGAACCGACCATCGGATTCTTCTAAAACTGGAACCGTTGGTTTCATATCAAAAAGAGCTTTCCAAGGAATATAAGAGATTTGAAATCTAATGGTTAGATTTGGAATTATGTCCAAATCAATTTTAGAAAAGGTCGCTATGGATGCAGTTCGGTGGCTGGTATTGGAAACCGACTGTAAAGGCCTTAATAAAATTATTAAAAATATGGAAAAATAGTGTAAAATCATAATAAACGATTTGGAAAGATTTTAAATGAAATATTCCAATTTTGAAAAGATAAAAATATATTTTTATCTAAATGAACTAGTTATTAACTAGATGAATGATCCAATGGTTTTTAAGTGAATAACTTGGATTTATAAAGGGTTTTAATATAACTAGAAATTTCCAATATATAAATTGGAATGGATTTGAGTAGAAATAATCTTTGGAATATTTCGATATTATATTCCATAATTATATGGATATTGTTGAGGAATTTGGAAGATATAAATATCGTTATTCCCAGTACGATATTTGTTGGTTTCAAAATTTGATATTGAATATAAGCCAATAAAATTTCTATTCAGAGCCTTGTATTTAATATCAAATTGGATTTTGGGTTGTCATGAATGGTGTCTTAAATAACACTGTTCTTAAACCCAGTTGAGAAAAGAATAAATCTTTTAATTAAAATTAATGAAGTTTACCAATTAATTAATTTAATTAGAATTGAAATGGAAGTTGATTTTGGGTTCATCGTGAACTGTGTTTTAAATAACATTTGTTCTTAAAACCCAATTAACAGTGAAGATATGACTTGGAATTTATAAATCTTTTTATTTAGATTTAACGGAAATTTTCCAAAGTAAGTTTTCCAATTTAATATATTAAATTGGAATTGAATGGAATTCGATTTGGTAATAATCGAGATGAGCTTCTATGAATGAAGACCGTTACTACATATGGAATTTAAAAGGCTTTTCCGTTATTCCGTTTATATTATTAGTCTGATACGGAAATTTATATCGATTATATATTGATCTGTTTTCCATGAAGATTCTATAGTTAATGGAAGAAGAATTGGGTTTATCGTGAACTGTGTTTTAAGACAATGTTTCTTTAACCCAGTTAAGGACATGATTAATTTTCCTAAAGTTGAGTAATCATAAATTAATGATTTTTTAGATTAAAACTGAACTGGAGTTTTAATAAATCAATAGAATGGAATGAGAATGGGATAATTAAATTTATCGTATTCATGAAATGATCGAGAATGGAGTACCACTAGTTTTACTCCAGGCGATAGTTAAATCTTTAATTAGATTTGAACGGGAAATGGTAATTAATTTTACCAATAACACAGTGGGTGTTTGATATGGAGTACTACCAGTTTTTCTCCATGGGATGAATAGGTTGGGATTGGAAAGATAAAATAAATGATTACTAAGGTAAGGCTCGATAATCCCGGCTAGTTTTATAAACCTTAATTTAGGTTTAGAATGGTTAAAGGACAAATAAAATTAAATCTTTGGAAATGGATATCCAAAGGAAGATTGAAGAATAAATTTAAAAGAATTTATCTTTGATAAAATTAATGGGAACCTCCCTAAGAATGTGAATATTTGAATAAACGAATATTTTGAATTGGAATGAGATGTATGATTTGTTTTTATAGCACTTGATATTCAACCGGAGATCTTCACATCGTTTGGATGATTACTGATGTCTTGATTGGGCCGTATACCTAAGACAAGGTGTAACGACCCGCATTTTATTTATCGAAGGATCGTAGAATATTTATTTCATTTTCATACAAAGTCGTATGGCCGTGTAACTTTGGGAAACGACTATTGGGGTCACTTCCCATGTTCACAATGTTTGTCGATTTTAAATGACCGTTTTACCCCTAGAAAATCTTGTTTTGCCCATAGTTTTTGATTGGTAAGGAGTTTTGACCTACAACCACTTCCATTAGATCCGGATGATGGTTTACCTTTCCGTAGAGTGGTCACATTAATCAAACAAACTTACCGTTTGTGAGATATGGCTGAATTAAGGTTTAGAAGGTGAAATTTAGCTTAACCGGGCCTAATTAGGGTGATTAGCAGCTAGGCCCATAACCCATTTCGAGATTAGGGTTATGGGGAGGCTGAAATCAGTTAGGAAATGATTATATTTCATTTTCTCGGCCATCTAAAACATTTCCCTAAACCTAGCCATGGCCTCCACCTTCTAAAATCATCACAAATCACCTTCTAATCACTAATTAAGAAGATCTACGTCAAATCAAGGCAAATCAACATCAAATCAGAGTTGGAGCTACTGTGTTACATAGAGATTCGACCCAAATTAGAGATATTTTCAGATCTAAGATTAACTTATTGCTAAGGTGAGTGATTTGCATTGTTTTTCACTAATTACAGCTAATTAGGGGTGATTAGTGTTAATTAGCGAAATTATGCATGTTAAAATTCTGGAAAAATTTGTAAAATTCTAAAATATTATTTTAGGTCTCTGATAGAAATTTGGGTTAATTTGGATAAGTTTTGTTAATTGTATGAGTAAACGTGATTAAGGGGGATTAAGGGGAAAACATAGGTTTTGGGTATGTTTGATCCATATTGACATATTAAATTGTTGTTTTGGTGTTTATTGTTGATTCTCTATGTTGTTATGACTGTATGGTATGCTTTTTGATTGATTAGAAAAGTTAGAATAGTTGAAAACGCCATCGTATGGCGTAAAACAGTTGCTGGAAAAGTTGTAGGAAATATTCAGGGTTTCGGATCGGATCGGATATAGGGCTCGGGTCGGATCAGAGGACCAGCTAAGGAAATTCAAACCAGACCGAAGCTTAGCACAAAAGGATGCAAGGGCGATAGGGAGGGCCTGGATCGGATTGGAGTAAACTAGCTGGAACCAGAGGAAAGTAAACAGAAGGCAAAGAAGAGTGGGGATGGGATCGGGTCGGCATAGCCGAACCGAACCAAGGTAGCTGAACCGAACCAAGTTAGCCGAACCGAACAGGGCGCTTGGGCATGACACATTCAAATCGAAGCTGAAGCACCAAACCATACGTTTGAACCAAACCGGAGCAAAGTACTTCGAACCAAGGCTTAATTACCATTACCGAACCGATGTGACATGGAGGACCCCATATATCGAACCGATGTGACATGGAAGACTCCACATACCGAACTGAACCAGATGACCAAACCGAGTCGAACGTATGTTCCTACTTCTAATCGACGACTCTTATGAAGACCAACTCCAATTCGACCAAAACCTGAGATGCAAAGGAAGTCTAGATGGGAGGTTATTACTCAGAATCCAAATGGGATCAACGAGTTAACTTCATTAGTTGGACTTTGCTGCGGGACGTGTGCAAAGGGGTTATCGATGTCTATAGCTTTGACTCACCACTGAGAGACGGATTAGTGGCTATGGATTAGTGCAGTAGGGTTGTTATGACTCCATGGGGAAAAGTGATCGTAGCAGGGCTATGAGCCAGTGCAGTGGGGTTGTTATGACTCCATGGGGAAGAGTGGACATAGCAAAGTTTTAGTGGTTACAGATCAGTGCAGTGGAGTCGTCATGACTCCATGGGGCAGAGTGATCGTAACAAAGAGTTGGGTGATCAAAGTGGTAGATATCGTATGTTTTACGCATTGAGTGAGAGATGTGAGGATGATTGCTATGTTTGATATTTTGCTATCACCATGACATGCACACCCCCTCCCCATTATTTTCACACCACGTGTTAGTGTCACCTTAGAGTATGGTACATCCTATTGTGCCAACTCTTTTGTTGCTGGTCCAGGTGCAGGTATGGTTATGTATACCTGTTATTGTTTTGTTTTGCTGCTTATCGCTCATACCAGACTTTTGTCTGACCTAGAGTTTTATGTCTCTTCTTATTACTCTAGGTGCTCTTAAACGGGCAAACTAGAGACAGGTTATGTGATTATGCATGAGTAGCTGTACCGAAGACGAGCAGGAGGCTTCCACGTATGATATATATATACGTATATATATATATATATATATATATATATAATCTCCATGTGTTGTTGCTGGTCACTACTTTGGGCAATAGTAGTGTACCTCTTTCTTTTGCTTTAGAGATAGTATTCAAAGTTGATGTTGGTTTGGATGATAAGCTGTATTTTGGATTTCCACTGCTATGATGGTTCAGTTTTCAGCTTCTGTGTCTCGCCTGTTTTATGTCAAAGTTATGTTATTATTATATTTTATCCCATGCGCTGTGAGACATTCTACAGGTCCCTTGTTAGCTTAAATTCCTTTCTTTTCCTTTCTTTGGCGACCGTCTCGTACTAGTCGGGCATTGACACAGCGCACTTTCATTAGAAATGTCGACTGTTGCGGGGCGGGCCGTCACACTTGGTATCAGAGCTCTAGGTTGCATAGTTGACCAAGGGAAAGACACTAGGGAGAGATAGTACATATATGAGAGCGCATATTTGTTATATTTGGCATTTTCAAAAGTTTTATATACATATATACTATTAGTATATCTAGGGATGAAATCGCACTGCACTGGTACCATTGAAAGGATGGTTAATCGTTTTCTCCTTACAGATTGAACGATGAGCAGATATACGAGGAATACTGGTTCAGGAGCCAATAACAGGATTGCTCCTGATATGAGGACGATGTTCACTGACTTCATGAGAGAGATGCTTAGGGATGTTCAGAGGGCAGCTCCTAATGCTGCAAATGGTGGTGGTGTGGCGATGCAGGCGCCTAGGGCTGATTTTGCCAAGCTTTGTAAGGACTACACTAGTCTTGGTGGGAAGCCGTTCCACAGAACGGAATCGGCTACAGAAGTTCAGGATTGGCTTGATAGTTGTGACTGAATCTTCGATGACTTAGGGATCGATGACACAATGAAGAGAAAGCTAGCATCGCATTAACTGCAAGGACAGACTATGAATTGGTAGAATGATATTAAGGCAGCTACCCATGAGGATTAAGTTACTTGGGATCAGTTCAAGGCCCGATTCAGTGATAAGTTTATCCTATCTGCTCAGAAATCAGAACTGTTTAGGAAGTTCTTGGAGCTTAAGCAGAATGATATGGTAGTCTCGGAGTATATTGCTGAGTTCAATACTTTATCAAAGTATGGATTATCCCTTATTGACACTCCCGAGAAGAAGAATGAGAAGTTTATAATAGGCTTAGATCAGTATTTGGGGGAAAGGCTTATAAACCATACTGATTTGACTTTCGAATCGATTGTTGGGAAAGCATTGAGGTCAGAGAGCCTTTATCCTAAGCCCAAGACTGAAGTCGTTGTTGCATCTGCAGAGGAGCCAAAGCCGTAGGAAAGTGGTGGAGGCAAGAATAATTCTCAGAATAAAAGGAAGCAGAGTCAGACCAAGGATGGTCAGAAAAAGAAAGACAAAAAAGATGTAGAGTGCTTTAGCTTTGGTAAGAAGGGCCATTATGCCAAAGAATGTCGAGCAAAGCCAGCGGACTGGAAGTGCTTTAACTGCGGCCAAGTGGGACATCACAAGGATTAATGTCTGCAAACTCCTAAAGAGAAGCAGATTGTGAAAGCATATGTTATTAATGTTGTTCCTTCTTCGTCGAATGCCCCAACTGCGGCGGAGAAAGGAAAGAATGTCGTCATTCAAGGTATGCTTTCTATTCATGATGTTCCTATTCGAGTATTGTTTGATACTGGGACTTCCCGTTCCTTCATATATAGTGACCTGGTAGATAGGTTGGGATTGGAAACCGAGATAGTCGATAAACCTTTAGTTGTGACGAACCTGATCGGTGGTTCGACTAGCCTTAGTATGATTTGTCAAAATTTGGTCTTATCGAGTCATGGATGTATGTTTGCTTGTGATTGCTTTGTTTTGGGCTTTACTGGGTTTGGCTTTATTTTGGGAGTCGATTGGCTCCAAAGGTACGGGGTGGTGGTAGACTGTGAGGGATTTTCGGTGACTACTAGGGCAGATGATGGGCGTAGGGTAGTGTTTGGTGGCCTACCTAGTGATGAGGTAATGGCTAGTTTTCTAAATTCCTTCGGCATCCCGCAGGATGAGTTCCCATTGCTGGCCAGTATCCAGATATCTTCGAGTAAGTGACCGGACTTCCACCACACCGAGAGATTGAGTTCCGTATTGATTTAGTGAAAGATGCCAGACCTATAGTGATGCCACTTCGTCCCATGGCACCAAGGGAGCAGAGAGAGCTCGAGGTGAAAGTAAGCGATCTTTTGAAGAAGGGATTTATCAGAAGAAGTGTCTCTGAGTGGGGAGCACCATTTGTATTTGCTACCAAGGCAGATGGTTCCATTCGTTTATGTGTGGACTATCGCGAGTTGAATAAAGCGACTAGGAAGAATAAGTATCCTGTTCCACGGATAGATGATTTGTTTGATCCACTAGAGGGAGGAAGGGTGTTCTCCCAATTGGACCTCGCAACAGGATTTCATCGGCTCTGAGTAGCAGCTGAGAGTATTCCTAAAATAGCGTTTCGGATGCCATCTGGATTCTATGAGTGGTTGGTCATGCCATTCGGGTTGACCAATGCACCAGCATATTTTGTCGATCTTATGAATAGGGTATTCATGTATCAATTGAAAAGGTTTGTTGAAACACCCCACCTCCGTTAGGGTCACTCTTAAAGGGAATGCCCTAATTTTGGTGGAGGTTTATAAGTATAAGTCACAGATATACAAGACAGAATATAAGAACACATATTTTTGAACAGCGGAAAAACAACAACTTCTATTTCATAAAAGATATGTGTTACAACAACATACCATAATTGTCTTACAATACTTCCAAAAACATAACACCTTCATAACTGTCTTGATTACATTATTTAAAGAAGCATAAAGAAAACATAAATAAACTGCAAAAGTCCCATAGTTGTTGTCCAAAGCCATAGTCCAAAACGAAAAGATCCAAGCAATACATTCTTTCACTTCAAGCTGGATATGAAGGCTGGTCAAGCTGCAGTATTCCCTCCCTGTGGACCTAGGGGGGAACGGAAGAAAAGAAGACGAAAGAAAAGTAGAGTCAGACATAAATCCTGAGTAAGTCTAGGACTATTCAGTCTATGAATAAAGAACTGGGTATGATAAGTATAAACTAGAAATGGGAAAGCACCACATACTTAGTTAAGTTGTCTAGGGTCGAATATACTATCGTACCCCATGTTAATCTCTGTACCCATATAAACTAGTTCCCAACAGGCACCCCATAATCAGGGTGAAGTGATCCATTTTATGGTGATCGGCTCCTACTCGCATAGTTACATGTGTCTTACGGCCCCCGATGTTGTAGTTACCTATGCTGGTCCCACCATGGGGTGTATCAAGTCCCATGGTGGCGGCCCGACACAATCCTAGAATGCACAGGTATGCTACTGGTGCCCAGTGCCTTATTTTTCTGCGCCGGAGTGTGTGCACGCCCGCACCCCGTTAGAACCTACACTGCTGCACCACCGCCGTCGATTTGACCTCTTACAATCAGCCCAGTAATCGTGCCCCACCCTGCCTAGTTTCAGGGTATCATGATACACCTTATAGGGTTACTGCTGAAAAGGGTCCCCCGCTACTAGGTTTTCTATCTCTAGCCAACATGCTAAGTTGGTTAAGTGTTTTATAAACCTAACCCCCGATCAGTCTGTTTAGTTTAGCATGTTCCATTTTGATTAAGTATTAATATAATTTACTTAATCCTATCAATCCTGACTCAGCCTTAATTGTCTTATTAAAGCCTTGACCTCTCACATTAAACAGGTATTGTTGTGGCTGCCTGTTGCCGGTTGGGTCCGGGCAGTCTTACGCCACAACTCAGTCTAACCTCGGGTCCTTATTGGGCTCCATGTTTAACCACCCACATTGGATAGGTATTGTTGTGACTACTGGACAGCCGGGCGGTTCCGGGCAGGTTTACATCAGAACCCAATCCAACCTCGGGTTAAACACATCGTATTTTCTACATTTACATATTTTGTCTTTCTTCTTTATTTTCTTATATGTAAATATTTGCGGCCCATTATTCAAAATTAATTAATGGTGTAAGGGTTTACACCAATCATGGGCCTAACCCATTCTTGAATTTGGGCACCTCTACTTTTATATTTTCATTTATTAATTAATTTGGCCCAACGCTATTTCCCCCGTTTAATACGTTCGTTTATTATAATATATGTTGGGCTTAGCCTTTTAAGCCCAACCTAGCCACGAGAAAAAGGGGAGGCTTAAAACGTGGTTATATACAGAAAGGGGAATGTGAACGCATGAACTTGCAACATCACGTTGGAACTACAAAATAGAAACTGGTGTACTTGCATTGTGGTAACATATACTTTGGTCATAATGCATAAGTGACATGAATCAAACCATGTAAACTTGTAGTTAAGTTGAGAATCTAACTAAATTAGATATCATTATTGACGCATAGTCTTAACTACAACATAAACCTATATTTTTACTTAGGCATAATGTCAAACATAAGCAAATCATGTTTATAAAATTACTATATGTTTACAAAGGTGCTTACTTTTGTTACTAATACAAAAGTATAGTTCAACTAGAATTATTCCAACTTAATCATGATTTTTAATCTATTCACATAATCATGGCACAATTATACCCAAACATGAAATGACGGTTTTTGATCTATTCATGTAATCATGGCATAAATATTCCTAAACATGAAATCATGGTTTTTACTTTATTCATGCAAACTTGCAATTAGAATGTAAATCTAACTTAGCTATGTGTCACATATATTATATAATTCTTGTTAACAACATAGGCCTAACATGTTTTTCAATTAGGCAAAATACCAAACATAGCCTAGTCATATTCATAAAATCAACATAAGTTCACAAAGAGGCTTACTTTTGTTTTTAATACAAAAGTATGGTTTTATACATAGATCATGATGCCAATTCCAACATAATTTCATATGAATCATAATACCCCAAATTTGATCCAATTACACACAAAGTGATTTTGTACAAAAATATACATTATGTTGGCATAGTAACAAAACCACATACTTGCATGAATCTCAATAAATCAACCACAAACATGTAGCTTCAACATGAATTACATACTTGCGAATATCCAATCGTTATATCACAACATTCCAAATCGATTAGAATCATAGCAACGCACAAATATGAATTATTATCGCCACAATTCCATTTCTTACATTACACAAATCAACACAATTATTTATTTCATATCGGAATAGCACTCTACTTACAATCGTGTGACGAATTCTTCAATTCAGGAATCTGAATTCTGGATTTGGAGATGCTATTCCCTTGACGTAGGCGTTGATTTGATTTGTTTAACTTGTAGTTGCTTTATGCTTTAGAGTTTGTCTCCTAATTGTCTCTCAAATTGGTGGCTACTCCTAGTCGTTCCTCAGCAGCATGATGGCCTCATTCTTATTTTTGAATGAATAGATTAGGTAGAGTCTAGGGTCATTTTTATAGAGTTTATGAACTGATTAGGACCATCGATGTTGCTTGGATTGATCGTAGCCATTCATTCGAAAGAGAGACCAATCAGGAGCTGACACCTAGCCCTAGTGACAAGGCAAGGCTCAGAAAATCGACCAAACACAGACCTGGCCAGCCAGGATGGGCTGGGTTCGACCTGGCTCTGGGGCCAGGTCGACAGCCCTGTCGACACCCAGGTCGACAGCCCTGTCGACCTGGTTAGCCCAGGTCGACTGCCAAGTCGACCTGGTGCCTTCAGGCGGGAATTTTCCCGCCCTGGCCAACTGGGCCCGATTTTTAATTTTGAATTGTTTTTCTGAGCTGTTTTTCGTCTGTTCGAATTTTAAACCTAATTCAGAAACTTCCGGAGGCCATATCTTGGTCATACGGACTCCGATTTTCGAAAACTCGGACTCTATTTCGCGCATTTTTCCGAGACGAACGCAATGGCATATCCCGTTTCCCTTAATTCTTTGATCTGAAATTAGTTATGCTTTAATTTATGAATTTCACTGTTATAGAATACACGGGGTGTTACATTCTCCCCCAATTAAAAGGATTTCGTCCCCGAAATCTTCAAGTTAGGAGGAATGTATATCCTAACATCCAAACATCCATCTACTCATCCATCAAACACGAGTATCCATTGTCCTTAAAAGACTTCTAATGCTTCATGATCATATGCAAAGTGTGTGTGTACATGTACTTATCTAATGCAAAATCAGGCGGTCTACTGATTCAGTTGACCTCCTTAATGCGAATTATGTGAGTGCCATGAATCCATTATGTATGCAAATTTTTCCTATTCATGATTCTACATGAGTGCACAATCATTCATACAAATGCAACATCCATATGGCAACACATTAAAGTTCAACCATATACGAATGCAAACATATATGCATATGCAATATGAAGTGACTGAGCCGATCTAAAACCTAGATTGTGTGTGTATATGCAACCACGAGCAACCACTAGCAATCACTTGCAACCACTTGCAACCATCATCCATAACATGTTTCAACTACATGTTTACATCCAAAAAGATTCTACCTATGGTTCTCAAGATAGGATCGAGGAGAGAAATAGGATAAAACAAAGCATCTAGAATAAGTTAACGATGTACCGCCAGAAGGTCCGGTCTGCTTCTCAGGGCAGTCTTTGCTGATGTGTCCAGTCTTCCCACAATGAAAACATTCACCTTGATTTCTCTTCCTCTTTCTACAATCCTTGGCTATGTGCCCTTCCGTACCACAGTAATTGCATTTCCTTTTATCACGTGAGTTGTTGTTCTTGCCTCCTTTCTCGGGGTCTACCTTCTTATTCTTAGAATCGTTGGGCTTGACCTCTTTCTTCCCTTGAGAGTTTTCTGCCTCTGTTTCCTTCTTGTCCTTATCTTCCTCGTTCAGCAATGCCATCTGCACCAACCTTTCGTACGTAGCTCCCATGGGTATATGGGTCATGGCCAAACTGTGTAATGGCTCATTCAACCCTTTGACAAAGCGGAGAGCCTTCTTGTGCGGGGTGTTGACTAGGTCCAGCCCAAACCTAGCCAGCTCATCGAATTGATTAACATACTCTTTGACTGTCATATTCCCTTGCTTAAGAAATAAGAATTTTTCCAACTGAAGACTCCTTTCAGCTTCCGAGAGAAATTTAGCCTCAAACCTTGCCCTAAAGTCCTCCCATGTTTCCACCGGTCTTTCTGCATTAGTGACTTCCCACCAGTAGGAAGCCTCACCCTTTAGTAGCCATACTGCCATTTGTACTTTCTGTCTATCTTCTACCTCAAAGATGATGAATAAGTCCTCGGTTTCTTTCAGCCAATTTCTAGCTGCCACAAAGGACTCAGTTCCATGAAAATCCTTTCCTCCCATAGCTTTAAAATCTTTACATATCTTAGCAAACGTGTTTCCCCGTGGAGGAGGTGGAGGAAGAGGTGCTGCTGCAGCTGGATGATTTCCTGCAGCTGGGGGAGGAGGAACGGTAGGACCTGGCTGAGTGGCCCTTGCTTCTAAGAACCGTCTAAACCAACCAGGTATTGGTACACCCTCTGGCAAGTTAAGTTCTTCGGACATGCTGAAACAAAAAGGATAGATTCAAAACGAAGGATAAGAGATAGTACCTATGGCTTTGGGAGGACTTTGCCTTTTTTTTTAAAAATAAAATAATATTTTTCTTTTAAAAATGCTTCTTTAAATTTCTTTTTTGAAAATAAATTTTCAAAACTTTTTATCTTATCTGGTAAACCTATGCTCTGATACCAAGTGAAACACCCCACCTCCGTTAGGGACACTCTTAAAGGGAATGCCCTAATTTTGGTGGAGGTTTATAAGTATAAGTCACAGATATACAAGACAGAATAAAAGAACACATATTTTTGAACAGCGGAAAAACAACAACTTTTATTTCATAAAAGATATGTGTTACAACAACATACCATAATTGTCTTACAATACTTCCAAAAACATAACACCTTCATAACTGTCTTGATTACATTATTTAAAGAAGCATAAAGAAAACATAAATAAACTGCAAAAGTCCCATAGTTGTTGTCCAAATCCATAGTCCAAAACGAAAAGATCCAAGCAATACATTCTTTCACTTCAAGCTGGATATGAAGGCTGGTCAAGCTGCAGTATTCCCTCCCTGTGGACCTGGGGGGGGGAACGGAAGAAAAGAAGACGAAAGAAAAGTAGAGTCAGACAAAAAGCCTGAGTAAGTCTAGGACTATTCAGTCTATGAATAAAGAACTGGGTATGATAAGTATAAACTAGAAATGGGAAAGCACGACATACTTAGTTAAGTTGTCTAGGGTCGAATATACTATCGTACCCCATGTTAATCTCTGTACCCATATAAACTAGTTCCCAACAGGCACCCCATAATCAGGGTGAAGTGATCCATTTTATGGTGATCGGCTCCTACTCGCATAGTTACATGTGTCTTACGGCCCCCGATGTTGTAGTTACCTATGCTGGTCCCACCATGGGTGTATCAAGTCCCATGGTGGCGGCCCGACACAATCCTAGAATGCACAGGTATGCTATTGGTGCCCAGTGCCTTATTTTTCTGCGCCGGAGTGTGTGCACGCCCGCACCCCGTTAGAACCTACACTGCTGCACCACCGCCGTTGATTTGACCTCTTACAATCAGCCCAGTAATCGTGCCCCACCCTGCCTAGTTTCAGGGTATCATGATACACCTTATAGGGTTACTGCTGAAAAGGGTCCCACGCTACTAGGTTTTCTATCTCTAGCCAACATGCTAAGTTGGTTAAGTGTTTTATAAACCTAACCCCCAATCAGTCTGTTAAGTTTATCATGTTCCATTTTGATTAAGTATTAATATAATTTACTTAATCCTATCAATCCCGACTCAGCCTTAATTGTCTTATTAAAGCCTTGACCTCTCACATTAGACAGGTATTGTTGTGGCCGCCTGTTGTCGGTTGGGTCCGGGCAGTCTTACGCCACAACTCAGTCTAACCTCAGGTCCTTATTAGGCTCCATGTTTAACCACCCACATTGGATAGGTATTGTTGTGACTACTGGACAGCCGGGCGGTTCCGGGCAGGTTTACATCACAACTCAATCCAACCTCGGGTTAAACACATCGTATTTTCTACATTTACATATTTTGTCTTTCTTCTTTATTTTCTTATATGTAAATATTTGCGGCCCATTATTCAAAATCAATTAATGGTGTAAGGGTTTACACCAATCATGGGCCCAACCCATTCTTGAATTTGGGCCTCTCTACTTTTATATTTTAATTTATTAATTAATTTGGCCCAACGCTATTTCCCCCGTTTAATACGTTCGTTTATTATAATATATGTTGGGCTTAGCCTTTTAAGCCCAACCTAGCCACGAGAAAAAGGTGAGGCTTAAAACGTGGTTATATACAGAAAGGGGAATGTGAACGCATGAACTTGCAACATCACGTTGGAACTACAAAATAGAAACTGGTGTACTTGCATTGTGGTAACATATACTTTGGTCATAAAGCATAAGTGACATGAATCAAACCATGTAAACTTGTAGTTAAGTTGAGAATCTAACTAAATTAGATATCATTATTGACGCATAGTCTTAACTACAACATAAACCTATATTTTTACTTAGGCATAATGTCAAACATAAGCAAATCATGTTTATAGAATTACTATATGTTTACAAAGGTGCTTACTTTTGTTACTAATACAAAAGTATAGTTCAACTAGAATTATTCCAACTTAATCATGATTTTTAATCTATTCACATAATCATGGCACAATTATACCCAAACATGAAATGACGGTTTTTGATCTATTCATATAATCATGGCATAAATATTCCTAAACATGAAATCATGGTTTTTACTTTATTCATGCAAACTTGCAATTAGAATGTAAATCTAACTTAGCTATGTGTCACATATATTATATAATTCTTGTTAACAACATAGGCCTAACATGTTTTTCAATTAGGCAAAATACCAAACATAGCCTAGTCATATTCATAAAATCAACATAAGTTCACAAAGAGGCTTACTTTTGTTTTTAATACAAAAGTATGGTTTTATACATAGATCATGATGCCAATTCCAACATAATTTCATATGAATCATAATACCCCAAATTTGATCCAATTACACACAAAGTGATTTTGTACAAAAATATACATTATGTTGGCATAGTAACAAAACCACATACTTGCATGAATCTCAATAAATCAACCACAAACATGTAGCTTCAACATGAATTACATACTTGCGAATATCCAATCGTTATATCACAACATTCCAAATCGATTAGAATCATAGCAACGCACAAATATGAATTATTATCGCCACAATTCCATTTCTTACATTACACAAATCAACACAATTATTTATTTCATATCGGAATAGCACTCTACTTACAATCGTGTGACGAATTCTTCAATTCAGGAATCTGAATTCTGGATTTGGAGATGCTATTCCCTTGACGTAGGCGTTGATTTGATTTGTTTAACTTGTAGTTGCTTTATGCTTTAGAGTTTGTCTCCTAATTGTCTCTCAAATTGGTGGCTACTCCTAGTCGTTCCTCAGCAGCATGATGGCCTCATTCTTATTTTTGAATGAATAGATTAGGTAGAGTCTAGGGTCATTTTTATAGAGTTTATGAACTGATTAGGACCATCGATGTTGCTTGGATTGATCGTAGCCATTCATTCGAAAGAGAGACCAATCAGGAGCTGACACCTAGCCCTAGTGACAAGGCAAGGCTCAGAAAATCGACCAAACACAGACCTGGCCAGCCAGGATGGGCTGGGTTCGACCTGGCTCTGGGGCCAGGTCGACAGCCCTGTCGACACCCAGGTCGACAGCCCTGTCGACCTGGTTAGCCCAGGTCGACTGCCAAGTCGACCTGGTGCCTTCAGGCGGGAATTTTCCCGCCCTGGCCAACTGGGCCCGATTTTTAATTTTGAATTGTTTTTCTGAGCTGTTTTTCATCTGTTCGAATTTTAAACCTAATTCAGAAACTTCCGGAGGCCATATCTTGGTCATACGGACTCCGATTTTCGAAAACTCGGACTCTATTTCGCGCATTTTTCCGAGACGAATGCAATGGCCTATCCCGTTTCCCTTAATTCTTTGATCTGAAATTAGTTATGCTTTAATTTATGAATTTCACTGTTATAGAATACACGGGGTGTTACATTTGTTCTTGTGTTCATAGACGATATCTAGGTATACTCGAGGACAGAGGAAGAACACAAGGAGCATTTAAGGATAGTGATGGAGGTGTTGAGGAAACACTAATTGAAAGCAAAGTTTACTAAGTGTCACTTCTAGAGGAGGGAAGTGAGATTCTTCGGCCATGTTGTTTCAGAGAATGGTATTGTCGTGGACCCTGCGAAGGTGGCTATGGTACAAGATTGGTCTACGCCCATGAATGCAACAGACATAAGAAGTTTCTTGGGATTAGCTGGATATTGTCGTAAGTTTATCCAGGACTTCTCCAAGATAACGGCACCGTTAACTCAGTTGACCAAGAAGAATCAAGCTTTCGTTTGGGACGAAAGGTGTGAAAATGCATTCAAGAGCCTAAAGGAAAAGTTGACGTATGCACCAGTGCTAGTCATTACTAAAGGGAATGAAGAGATGACAGTATACACGGATGCATGTGACACCGGACTAGGTGCAGTATTGATACAAGGAGGTAGGGTTGTAGCTTATCCAAGTCGGCAACTGAAACCGCATGAGAAAAGATACCCTACCCACGATTTGGAATTGGCAGCGATCTTGTTCGCATCGAAGATGTGGAGACATTATCTCTTGGGAGAAAGATTCGAGTTGTTTATGTAACGACCCGGATTTTTGAAAAAATTATTTTAAATATTTAATATGGATTTAAATATTGAAATGATATTATAAGTGAATTTTTATTAAGTTATCAATTTAAAAATCGATTTCGATTTAATATCGAATATATTAAATTATCGTAATACGAAAATGAATTTAATTAAATTCGAAATTTAGAACTAAATTGAAAATAGTTAAGACGATCAATACAAACTTTTGTTTGAATTAGAATAATAATATTAATTTATTATCGAAGAATTAATTGTTTTGAATTTAATTTATGTCGATTTAAATTAATATCTTCTCCATATGATCGAATTGGGCTTCGATATTTGTCCTAGTGTGTTCAGAATAGTGGTATAACGCTAGAGACGCCGGTTATTGCACTCAAATAGGAGTTTGTAACCGCGAAATATATTATTTTTATATATAGTGGATAAGCTCAAACTCAAATCGCGGTAAAATCAAAGATCAAATCGAATTAATTAAAATGTACTTAACCTATCATCTAGGTTGTACTATACACTGACAATTTCTTAATGGTGAAGTATTCTTCATCTATAAATCGTGATAGCACTTTTATTCTTTCCATTTTCATTCTATGGAAATCAATTCAAATCAAAAACATCAAAAACAAAATAAATGCCGCACCTTTCCTTTACAAATCGCGATCGTTTCTTTTATTTCCCATTCTTTCAATTCAATCGAATAAAAGTGGTGTTCCATTTTCCGCTACTTAATCATTCAAATCTAAAGCGGCTTTCACTTTTAGTCCATGAAATCAAATCGCGATGTCTAAAATCACTTGGACCATGTTCAATTGGAGTTGGATCCCGTTCACAATAAAGTGCATTGTTCGATCACGGGTTTGAATTCATGAGCGGCGGATCTAGGTAATTGACTGTGCGATGCCTGTGGTTATCGGAGGGTAGTTCGAATGAGGTGCGATTGACTATGGTGTGATCAATTTTGAGCAGCGCCTATGCTAGTTTTGTCAATTTTGAGGTAAACAGTCATCGATCGTGGAATCGATGATGGCATCGAGGTTCAAGTGTATAACCACATAGTTGAAGGAGTTCTGGTGGACTTTCGTGACCAAAAGTGACGAACCGGCTGGGATTGCATAGTTACAGGGAGTTTGAAGTCATGATTTGGGGGGGTCAGACCGGGAAGGACCGATAGTGATTGGAGAGGAGGTCGCGACGGAGCCTCAGATGATCTTATGGTAGCCTGAGGAGAGATTGACATGGATGAATTTTCAAGAGAAGTTGGGTTGATCTTTTTGGACCTGGTTTCAAAACATACGAAGCAGAGGAGGGATTAGGCTACAGATATACACGTGGTTATTAAGGTAACAACAGCAATTAAGATTTTTAATAAGGTTTAAATTATTTATAACTATGTGTAATCTTATAATATCAATTTCTTATTCACATAGAATCAGATTTAAATGCGGTGAGTTGTGTTGCAATCCTAGAAGAATTGTCTGCATTTTTGGAATTGGATTGAACTAGATTGGAGTCGATGAATCAGCTTTGGGATTTTAATTTAAATCGAATGTCGCTCGATTTAAGTTAAAATTGTTTCAAAATGCAATTAAAAATCACGGTGAGTAAATCTCACTCAATTTATTATTTTGAATTATTTTTAGTCTTTAAAAAATAATTAATGGTTGTTTGGTTGCATTAAAATTTTATTGTGGCTATATTATAAATATATTAGTTATATTGTCTTGGTGATTGTGGTTATTATATATATATTGGTGGTTGGGTTCCCGCAGTATCATTAGCGGATGCCCGTAGTATCATTAGCGAATGACCCTATGCGCCCCACGCTATGATAGTGGATGACCTTCTATACCGCGATATCCTGCCTCGAAACAAGATGGGTATTATTTATGTTGGCTAACGTCTGTGGATGCAGGAAAACAGGTTGGAGGGATCCAACTGGATTCCTCAAAATTTATTATTGTTTTTTAATATATATATTTTTTAATTTATTTATATATATACTATCATGTATGATGTGTTATAAAACTCGTGATTTGATGATGGAGTATTTTTGGATGTTTAAATATCATTATGCCAAAATGTTAATTTATAAAAATATTATGAAAAGGGATTTTGACATTTAAAAGGAAAATTCTATTTTTCTAAAATAGAATTTGAATTTCGAATGGGCTATAAAGATATTAACTTGTTTTGGATAAATAAAACAAGTATTGAATTTATAAAAGATGTTTATAAATTGAATAATACAAGAAATTGAAGTGGTGAATTTATAAATGATGTTTATAAATTAAAATATGCAGGGAATTGAAATGAATTTATAAACGGTGTTTATAAAAGAAGTGGAAAAAATTATCATTTGAATATTTAAATTCAAATGTGAATTTAAAAATAGAAATGGGGAATCGTTTTAAAGAAGTAAACGATGAAATTTATTCTGATGTTCAGAATGTAAATTGAACTAAAAATAAATCCGTTGAATTCGATTAGTTCGTATTTATTTAAATAAAATATGTTTAGAAAAAATATTAGGATTTTGTTAAATAGAAGTTAAATTTAATATTAAAATAGAATCTATGTTATAAATATGGATAAGTTAAAATAAATAGAATATTCCAAAATAAGAATTTGGTTTTAAATAGATTTTGAAATGGAACTTGTTGGAATTTATAAAACTGGTAAATTTATAAACAATGTTTATAAATATAGTGAATTAATTATCTGGAGGTATTCTATAATTTTAAATTCAAGTATGAATTTAGCGATAGTTTTATTCCAGAATTAGAATATAAAATGAATTGGGTTTCAAGTTGATTTAAGATGGAACTTGTTTTAGTTTATGAAACAAGAAAGTTGAATTTATAAACGGTGTTATAAATTTAGTGAAATAAATTATCCTTTGATAATTTTGAAATTTAAATTCAAATATAAATTTAACAATGAATTGATAATTGTTTCGAAAAAGGAACGACGTGTTTATTTCTAGAATTCAGAATATAAAATGAGATGAGATAAAACAGAAGGATTTATAATTTGAAATTCGATTATATCGAATTTTATAAAAAAATTATTTATAAAGGAATTAGAATTTAATATAGAAGATTTAATTATAAATAAATGTATAACTGAGATATGAAATAATTGGCGATCTGGGATAATCAGAATTATTAAGTTGAATTGGGAAAATTCGTTTAATATATATTAAAATATATTAGAATGGAGTTGAAATTTATTATAAATGAAGTTTAAACGTTTGTATATATTAAATATAATTAAAATAAACTCGCCGCGGCGCGGTGGGTCGTAAATTGGCGTTTCGAACTTCAATTGTGTATATAGAACGCAATTTAAGTCGGAATTCTTTGAAACAAGAATCGTCATGATCGATTTGATAATAGTTTTCTAATGAAAGAGAAAAATCTGGATTTCGTCAAATGGATTTTAAGTTATTTCAAATTCAAATTTTCAGAAAACCAGCGCCATAACCATTATAAAACCATAATGGTTTATTTAAATAAATAAAAGGATTTTGAGTAAATAAAATTTGAATTTCATTTAGGAAAAATGCAGATTTGAGTTATAAATAATATCTGAACTCGAGTGAAGTAATGAAATGATTTTTGAAACAAAATCAAATTAGATGTTTAATTATTGAGAAGAATTAACTGATTTGAAGAAAAAATAGTTAATGGAATTTTAAATCGAAATTGGACTTTGGATCAGATAAAGGGGTTTGTAAATTCATATTCGACATCGAATATGAAACTTGAATTAGAAATGGCATTCGATTGTTTTATAATCAAATTAATTTATATTTGAACATGATATGTTCAAATAAAAAGTGAAATAGGAAAAAGAGTTATATAAAGAACAAATTAGTGAACTGAGTTAAAATGACCAGATTGAGTTGGAATAAATTTGGAATGGACGTATATGGGTTAGACAGGTATGGGATGAAGTGTATGAAGGTTATAATTCGTGTGCCCAACAATAAGTACATGTTTAAATTCCATATGAGTTTATACGCGCCGAATCGGCAAGCCACTTGGCTTTTTGATTTTCTTTTTGAATGGAAAGGGCTTAGAGAGGTGAGTTAAGGTTTGAACTATCGACCGGTACAAAGGATGTTATGGAGAAATTTTCTGGGAATTTAAGGAGTTAGAATATTTATTTTGATAGTTAGAAATCAATGTAGCGAGATATATATAATTCGATAAGGAAACGAACTTGAAAATAGAATACTATAAACAAAAAGAAAATCTATAAATAAATCTAGTAAAATTAGAAAGCGAAATGTATACGGGTTTAAAAACAAATAATTGGTTTGTATGGTGTTGATTATTCAAGGTAAGTGGTCTTGTCCATTTTGAAGTTAAGGATGTTTTTAGTCAAGGTCTGAGAGGTAGTTATTCCCCAACTTAATTGATTTCACTTTAACCGATAAATAGCAGGATCCGGTCTCGAAGAGAAATGTTTGAATAAGAGTTAGTCGAATGCAGTGTTTTGGGTTGTTGTAACGATGTTTTACACAACATTCGTTTTAACCCAAGTAAATGGAAATTTGGAAATATAATAATAAATATTTCCTGAATATAGAAATAAATGAATGTTCGTGGAAGAGATAAGTAATTGGAATGTTTTCCAATTATAACTAGAATATGTTTTCTAAGTATCGAAAATAAAAGAAGACGATATATGGAAATGTTTTCCAAATAGTGTAAGAAGTCAAGATGATTATCGAAAATATCGTGTTAACGAATATGGATAAGGAAATGGAGAATTGTTTTAATTAATGAAATTTTAATTAAAAGGCCCAGTGATTTGTTTGATGCTTTGAATGTTTGTTTTTCTTCGATAGTTAAATAACCAACTGTCAAAGGGTTTGCCAATATCGTTGTTAATATGGAGAGACCGGTTGGATTATTATCCGTGAACCACTCCGTATTGGCAATAACATTGCGAATCAGATTATATGAAGATAATCGAAGACGGGGTAAAGTGCAAGGACTTTTTCTATTAACGGAAATTGTGGCTTCGGTTTCGTTCAATCCCAGAACGAATGTGTATGGACGAATGTCTGACAGACTATGTCCAATGATCTATATGTTGGTCTGTATAGATATATATGGTGGCAGAGAATTGATTCTCTTAGCATAATATCCATAATATATTTGTGCAAATCAATTAATGATTAATGGATCTGACAATGTGGCATTGAAAGTGATTGTGTTATCAATGAGTGATAAGTAATCATAGCCTCAGGCCACAACAACCGGGAAATGACAAAAATCGGGCAGGCAGCATGGCTATGTGGGTAGCTACCATTAGGGTGTATAATCACCTATCTTGAGAAATTCATTTAATTCATTATTCTATTCAATGCTATCACATTCGGGAAAACGGTTGCTGATTCCAACAAATGGTGAAATACATTCAATACACTCAAGCGAAATGAGTGGTCGGTCATGTGTGGCCGGGTTACAAGATGTTCTTGTTGAACCCAGTGTATTCCTCTCTAGAGATATACTATCGAAAGGTGGTTCCATACCTTGACATAGTTGAAAATTCATCACCCAATAAGTGCCTGCGGTTTTGATTGTATATTATGTATATGGAGCGTGAGATGAAAGCGTTCCAATAGATTTTTATTTACTTGAGTTAGACACTATTATAATATCGAAAGAGTTTTTATATAAAGTTTATCGTTTCTTTCAAAAGAATTTTGAAAGTTAAATCAAATATTTTGTATTCTCATAAGGGAAAAACCCTTTCCGTGTTATACGGCGTGGTCTTATGAGATATCGTTTATTTTATCAAACTATTTAAACTTGTTTACTCATACCAGTCCCATGACTGACCTAGAGTTTATTTTGTTTTGTTTTACCTAAACTATTGGGTGCCCAAATTTGTTCGGGTAGTCAAGTAGTTCAGGATTTACAGATCTATCTAAAGGAGCTTGGAGCAGGAGGCTTCATTGTTAGATATATAGTACTTTTATTTCCGCTGTGTTGTAAGTGTTGTACTCTGATAATTGAATGTTATACAGTAAAAATTTTGTACTTCAAAAGTTATGATATATTATATTTTGTTCCGCTGCAATGTGAGATTCCGTGTTGTTATTTCTGTTCTTCTTCTACCTTTTTCTTCTAAAAAAATGGATTCGCATTTTTGTGATATTTGGGTTAGACATGTTATGTATTTAGTCAACTCAGATATACGGACTTGCGGGCCATTACAGTTGGAATCAAAGCTTAGGTTGAGCGAACATCTAGGCTTTGGTGGGGTTGTGCTCATTAGAGATAGGGTCAGTAGTACCCTAGAATGAGTTGAGTGTATATATACGAGAGCGCGTATTTGTTAGTTGATATAAAAATTGTTTTATATTGTTTTGTCTTGTCTGTTGAGTGGTTTATGGATTTGGGTCGAATCGTGGGGCGCCACGAAGTCGATAGGAATTTCTAAACACCTGAACAGAGAAATTTGGCACAATATTGTTTTTAAGTGGGTAAATGATATGATTTTACCCAAAATTCTATTTTGATATAGAAAGTATAATTTTCTAAAATTATTATATTATATGGATGCGTTGGTTGTTAATATTATAATCAAATGAGATTATAAGAATTGAATTGGTTATATATAACCAACTATAATTTATTTGTGAATAAAATATACAAATAAAATGAACTGAAATTGGATTCAGAATTAGAATTGGGAATTTAAAATCCTAGGTATTTGGAAAAATATTTTTGAAGTATATTAAAATAATATAGCTTTGTTTTGGAAGGGTTTTTGGATAAAAACCATTTTTGAATGAATATTTAAAGGGAAAAAGCACTGAAATCACTTCAGTGGCTAGAAAATAAATCTGATGATGACTATAACATCATCAGTGTTCATTTACGAGTTTCTAAGTGATGGATTGAAATCTTAGAAAGTTTTGATGGAAATTTGTTTGAAGAAAACAAGTTAGTTTGAAAATTTCAAATATTTTGAATTTGGGATGGTTATAAATATAACTATATTTATGGGATTTCAGAAGAATTTGAAATAAAAACCCAGGAATTTGAACTCTGGAATTTAAAATTTAACCTAAGCAAGTTAAATGGATCGAAGTGAATAAATTGATCAGAATCATTTTTGAATGGAATATGAATTGGTTGTAAATCATTCAGATTAAATGAATGAAGGTATACATGATGTGCGATGAAAATGGAAACCAAAAGTTTTGGTAGAACTAAATTTGTAAAAGTATAAAATGTTGAATTTCAGCATAAGTGATTTTTGAAAAGTGATGGGTTCGTACAATTTTTCCTACCGTAGTAATTTCGGGGACGAAATTCTTTTAAGGGGGGAAGAATCTAACGACTCGGATTTTCAAACAAATTATTTTAAATATTTAATATGGTTTTAAATATTGAAATGATATTATAAGTGAATTTTTATTAATTTATCGATTTAAAAATCTATTTCGATTTAATATCGAATATATTAAATTATCGTAATATGAAAATGAATTTAATTAAATTCGAAATTTAAAACTGAATTGAAAACAGTTAAGACGATCAACACAAAATTTTGTTTGAATTAGAATAATAATATTAATTTACTATCGAAGAATTAATTATTTTGAATTTAATTTATATCGATTTAAATTAATATCTTCTCTATATGATCGAATTGGGCTTCGATACTTGTCCCAATGTGTTCAGAATAGGGGTATAACACTAGATACACCAGTTGTTGCGCTCAAATAGGAGTTCGTAACCGCAAAATGTATTATTTTTATATATAGTGGATAAGCTCAAAATCAAATCGCGGTAAAATCAAAGATCAAATCGAATTAATTAAAATGTACTTAACCTATCATCTAGGCTGTACTATACATTGACAATTTCTCAATGGTGAAGTATTCTTCATCTATAAATCGTGATAACAATTTTATTCTTTCCATTTTCATTCTATGGAAATCAATTCAAATCAAAAACATCAGAAACAAAAGAAATGCCGCACCTTTCCTTTACAAATCATGATCGTTTCTATTATTTCCGATTCTTTTAATTCAATCGAATAAAAGTGGTGTTCCTTTTTCTGCTACTTAATCATTCAAATCGAAAGCGGCTTCCACTTTTAATCCATGAAATCAAATTGTGATGTCTAAAATCACTGGACCATGTTCAATTGGAGTTGGATCTCATTCGCAATAAAGTGCATTGTTCGATCACGGGTTCGAATTCATGAGCGATGGATCTAGGGAATTGACTGTGCGATGCCTGTGGTTGTCGGTGGGTAGTTTGAATGAGGTGTGATTGTACTACTGGGTGATCAATTTTGAGTAGCACCTCTGCTAGGTTTGGTGATTTTGAGGTAAACAGTCATTGATGGTGGAATCGATGATGGCATCGAGGTTCAAGTGTATAGCCGCATAGTTGAAGGAGTTCTGGTGGACTTTCGTGACCAAAAGTGACGAACCGGCTGGGCTTGCGTGGTTACAGGGAGTTTGAAGTCGTGATTTAAGGGGATCAGACCTGAAAGGATCGATAGTGATTGGAGAGGAGGTCGCGACGGAGCCGCTGATGATCTTCTGGTAGCATGAGGAGGGATTGATATGGATGAATTTTCAATAGAAGTTGGGTTGATCTTTTTGGACCTGGTTTCAAAACATACGAAGCAGAGGAGGGATTAGGCTATAGATGTACACGTGGTTATTAAGGTAACAATAGCAATTAAGATTTTTAGTAACATTTAAATTATTTATAACTACGTGTATTCTTATAATATAAATTTCTTTTTCACACAGAATCAGATTTAAATGCGGTGAGTTGTGTTGCAATCCTAAAAGAATTGTCTTCATTTTTGGAATTGGATTGAACTAGAATGGAGTCGATGAATCAGCTTTGGGATTTTAATTTAAATCGAATGTCGCTCGATTTAAGTTAAAATTGTTTCAAATTGCAATTAAAAATCACGGTGAGTAAATCTCACTCAATTTATTATTTTGAATTATTTTTAGTCTTTAAAAAATAATTGATGGTTGTTTGGTTGCATTAAAATTTTATTGTGGCTATATTATAAATATATTAGTTATATAGGCTTGGTGATTGTGGTTATTATGTATATACTGGTGGTTGGATTCCTGCAGTATCATTAGCTGATCCCGCAGTATCATTAGCGGATGACCCTATGCGCCCCACGCTATGATAGTGGATGATCTTCTAGATCGCGATATCCTGCCTTGAAGCAGGATGGGTATTTTTTATGTTGGCTAACGTCTGTAGATACAGGAAAACAGGTTGGAGGGATAAAAATGGATTCCTCAAAATATATTACTGTCGTTTTCATATATATATATATATATATATATATATATATATTATCATGTATGATGTGTTATAAAACTCATGATTTGATGGTGGAGTGTTTTTGGATGTTTAAATATCACTAGGCCAAAATGTTAATTTATAAAAATATTATGAAAAGGGATTTTGAGATTTAAAAGGAAAATTTATTTTTATAAAATAGAATTTGAATTTCGAATGGGCTATAAAGATATTAACTTGTTTTGGATAAATAAAACAAGTATTGAATTTATAAACGATGTTTATAAATTGAATAATACAAGAAATTGAAGTGGTGAATTTATAAACGATGTTTATAAATTAAAATATGCAGGGAATTGAAATGAATTTATAAACGGTGTTTATAAAATAAGTGTAAAAAAATTATCATTTGATAATTTGAATATTTAAATTCAAATGTGAATTTAAAAATAGAAATGGGGAATCGTTTTAAAGAAGTAAACGATGAAATTTATTCTGATGTTCAGAATGTAAATTAAACTAAAAATAAATCCGTAAGGATTTATGATTTGAATTCGATTAGTTCGAATTTATTTAAATAAAATATGTATAGAAAAAATATTCGGATTTTATTAAATGGAAGTTAAATTTAATATTAAAATAGATTATATGTTATATATACGGATAAGTTAAAATAAATAGAATATTCCAAAATAAGATTTTGGTTTTGAATAGATTTCGAAATGGAACTTGTTGGAATTTATAAAACAGGTAAATTTATAAACAATGTTTATAAATATAGTGAATTAATTATCTGGAGATATTTTGTAATTTTAAATTCAAGTATGAATTTAGCGACGGTTTTATTCCCGAATTAGAATATAAAATGAATTTGGTTTCAATTAGATTTGTAATGGAACTTGTTTTATTTTATGAAACAAGAAATTTGAATTTATAAACGGTGTTATAAATTTAGTGAAATAAATTATCATTTGATAATTTAGAAATTTAAATTCAAATATGAATTTAACAGCGAATTGGAAATCGTTTCGAAAAAGGAACGATGGGTTTGTTTTTGGAATTCAGAATATAAAATGAGATGAGATAAATCAGAAGGATTTATAATTTGAAATTCGATTATATCGAATTTTATAAATAATTTATTTATAAAGGAATTATAACTTAATATATAAGATTTAATTATAAATAAATTTATAACTGAGATACGAAATAATTGGCGATTTGGGATAATCAGAATTATTAAGTTGAATTGGGAAAATTGGTTTAATATATATTAAAATATATTAGAATGGAGTTGAAATTTATTATAAATGAAGTTTAAACGTTTGTATATATCAAATATAATTAAAACGAACTCAGCGCGGCGTGATAGTTCGTAAATTGGTGTTTCGAACTTCAATTGTGTATATAGAGTGCAATTTAAGTCGGACTTCTTTGAAATAAGAATCGTCATGACTGATTTGATAATAGTTTTCTAATGAAAGAAAAAAAAATATGGATTTCATCGAATATATTTTGAGTTATGTCAAAATCAAATTTTCATAAAAACAGCGCCATAACCATTATAAAACCATAACGGTTTATTTAAATAAATAAAAGGATTTTAAGTAAATGAAATTCGAATTTCATTTAGAAAAAATCCAGATTTGGTTTATAAATAATATCTGAACTCGAGTGGAGTAATGAAATGATTTTTGAAACAAAACCAAATTAGATGTTTAATTGTTGAGTAGAATTAATTGATTTGAAGAAAAAATAGTTAATGGAATTTTAAATCGAAATTGGACTTTGGATCAGAAAAAGGGGTGCGTAAGTTCATATTCGAAATTGAAAATGAAACTTGAATTAGAAATGGCACTCGATTGTTTTATAATCAAATTAATTTATATTTGAACGTGATATGTTCAAATAAAAAGTGAAATCGGCAAAAGAATTATATAAAGAACAAATTAGTGAATTGAGTTAAAATGACCAGATTGAGTTGGAATAAATTTGGAATGGACGTATATGGGTTAGACAGGTATGGGATGAAGTGTATGAAGGTTATAATTCGTGTGCCCAACAATAAGGTACATGTTTAAATTCCATATGAGTTTGTATGCGCCGAATCGGCAAGCCACTTGGCTTTTTGATTTTCTTTTTGAATGGAAAGGGCTTAGAGAGGTGAGTTAAGGTTTGAACTATCGACCGATACAAAGGATGTTATGGCGAAATTTTCCGGGAATTTAAGGAGTTAGAATATATTTTTTTGATAATTAGAAATCAATGTAGCGAGATATATATAATTCGATAAGGAAACGAACTTGAAAATAGAATACTATAAACAAAAAGAAAATCTATAATTAAATCTGGTAAAATTAGAAAGCGAAACGTATACGGGTTTAAAAACAAATAATTGGTTTGTATGGTGTTGATTATTCGAGGTAAGTGGTCTTGTCCATTTTGAAGTTAAGGATGTTTTTAGTCAAGGTCTGTGACGGCCCGCCCCGCACCAGCCGGCATTTCCTCCGAAAATGCGATGTAAACATGCCCAAATAGCACAGAACGGTCGCCAAAGAAAGGAAAGAAGAGAATGAACCAATCGAAAACCTGTAGAATGTCTCACAGCGCATGGAACAAAATATAATAATAATGTACTTGACATAAAACAGGCGAGACAGTGCATAAGCTGATAACTAAAACCAACATCAGCATCATCATCAGAGTAGCAGAATCCAAATACAGTTTATTACAACTTTCCAAATTACTGTCTCTAAACAAAAGAAAGAAAGATACACCACTAATGCCCAAATTAGTGACCACAACAACACAGGGAGAATATATATATGTATCATACGTGGATGCTTCCTGTTCGCCTCCGGTACAGCTACTCGTGCATACCTCCTAATCTGTCTCTAGTCTGCTCGTGAGAGCACCCAGAGTAATAAGAAGAGACATAAGACTCTGGGTTAGACAAAAAGTCTGGTATGAGCGATAAGCGGCAAATAGAACAACAACAGGTATACTAAACCATAACTGAACCTGGACCTGCAACCAAAGAGTTAGCACTACATACCGTACAATACTCTAAGGTGCCACTAATATATGGTGTAAAGAATACGGGGGTGGGGGTGTGCTTGTCACAATGATGGCAAACAAATCAAGCATAGCAACCATCCTCACGTCTCTCACTCAATGCGTAAATCATACGATGTCCACCACTGTCAATCACTAGACCCATCGGAGTAGTGACGGAGTTCGACTTGTACAACTACTAGTACTACCAAGCTTACCCCATGGAGTCATGACCAAATCTTTACAAATGACCCCACTCCATTGGTCTTTAGCCCATTTAGTTGTACCTAGGCCACTGTAGCCCTGAATCCGTTCACGTACCCCCTACACATAGTGATCCAAAGTTACTGTAACACCGCATATTTTTTTTATTATAATTAAAAATGAAATAAAATATATGAAAATATGCTTATGATAGGTAAATAATGGTGATGCATAAGAAGAATTAATTAATGCATGGAAGAGAAGAAAAATTAGTTCGATAACGGCGTATGTAACGGAAAAGATAGTAAAATAAGGATAACTAATTCAAGAATCAGGAATTAGGTAAAATGGACATCACCATTGCGTTCCTCTCGGTAAAATACGCTAAATAGAGTCTGAGTTTTCGAAAATCGGAATCCGTATGACCAAGATATGGCCAAAACAAGATTTCAGAAGACTTTCTGGCAGACTGACCCAGGTCGACCATAGTGTCGACACTATAGTCGACCTGCCCCCCCCCCCCCCTAGGTCGACTATAGTGTCGATCCCCCCCCCCCCCCTGTACAGGTCGACCTGGTCGGTCTAGGGTGGCCCAGAACCCATTTTTGAGGCCCGGGATGAGTTTTGATGGTCCGGATTGACTCTAGGGTTGATCTAATGGCCTAAATGAGTTTCCTACACCTATAAAATAACACCTAGACCTAACCTAATTCATAACAAATCATTCTTACACCTAAATGCTGCTGGAATCTCTCTTGATCCATAGCCGCCGTCTCCAAATTCGTTCAAACCCAAATCAAATCAAAGATCAATGCTTCTACAACAAATTCAAGAGGATAGATCAATGACACTGCAACTTTCTACGACAAATTCACTCCCTAATTCCTTATCCATTCTCTGTAAGTTCTAGTTGCTTTTCGATTTAAATATTTAATTATAATGTGGCCATGAATTAAAGTGGAATTGGATTAAGTATGTTCTATTCCTATTGCTTTTTGAATCTTTAGCTTTGAGACTTGTCTACCTTTATTCTCATGACAAGTTTGTGATTTATTCAGCAGTTTCCTTGATTCGTAATGATGTTATCATCAAGTTGTAATCTTTATGCCTATCATGGTGTTGTTTTCTCTCTGATCTATTTATTATGCAAATTTCTACCTTCCCCTATTTATTTTCTTTTGATGAACCTTGGTCAACTTCGGACCTTAGCCTAAAATCGCGATTCGCATACGAGATGTATACGGGGGAATAATGGGATTATTGCCTATAAGAATATGATTAATAATTAGCAACATGAAATTGGATATTATCATTTAATTTGCAAGGTTGGGGTAGATCTATAAAGTTTGGTATAATCCTGTTATGATAAAATTTGCATAAATATTATATACATGGAATTCGACGCCAATTGGATTTATGTAATGTAACATGAAATTTGGTATATATAACATGTATGTAATTTGTCATGTAAAATAAAATTATGAGTTTTGGAGCCTATGTAAATTAAACCAAAAGATTGGGCTTATGTTAATTAGGCATGTGTAGACTTGGAAATCTGAGCATGAAATCGATTGTAAACTTTATAATTGGCATAAACATGTATTATGAACTTGGGCAACTGGCATGTATTGAAATAAAAAGATTATAGTTTGGGATAACTACATCATGAATCATCGGATTTGGGTTTATTGGGTATGAAACTTGATACATGTAATTTTGGCTAGATCTTGACATATGTAAAAAGGCATGAAACTTGGTATATATGTAAACTGACTAGAATTGGGTACATATATTAGTTGGCATGTAATGCCTTAAAGGAGGGATAAATATAAATTGAGATAAGTTGCCTTTAATGGCCAAAGATAAATTGTGGTAAAATTGGTATGATTTTGCATACCATTAATATATGGACATAATTGAGTCAATTATGGACATCGTTAAATTAGGAATAAATTGATAATTTGAATAGGGGAAATAAATTCAAATTAGGGTAAAAGATTATAAGTAATAATCAATGCTTAGGACACGAGGTTGGACTCATTTGTGACGTAAACCTGCCCGGAACCGCCCGGAGAATCCAGTAGTCACAAATGTCAGCCCAATGTGAGAGGTCCTAGGACCAAATTAAAAGCGTAACAGTTGTAAAGACACGAGGTTAGACTCTTTTATGGTGTAAGACTGCCCGGACCCACCCGGTAAATCCAGCTGCCATAAATGTCAGTCTAATGTGAGAGGTCTTTATAAGGTTACGGCCTTAATGAATTAAGAAATACTTAACCAGATAAACATGTGGTGGGACATGGGGGTTAAGTGGGTGACATGTGGAAATACGAATAGTAGATAAGAACACTTAACCGACATGATATAAATGGGTGGGTTAAGTAATATGATTAGGTTAATCTGGACACTTAACCAATTTAATAAGTTGACTACGGGAGTGGGTAAGGTTAAGCAAATGTTTAACCACTATAACATGATTAAACTGGACTAGAGAGTGAGGTTAAGTTAATGAGAACACTTAACTAATACAATGGGTTAATTAGACAAGTGGTTGCGGTTAAGTAGTAACACTTAACCAACATAACAGGACAAGCGGGTGGGTTAAGTTAACTTGAATAAGTTGATAACATTTAACCATTATAATATGACTAGTGGATGGGGTTAAGTAAACATGCACTTAACCAATCTGATGTGATGCGTGATAGGGTTAAGTAACACATGAGGTTAAGTTAGAAAGAAAATTCTTAACCAATGTAACTAGATAGACGAACGGGGTTAGGTTAATAAACCACACTTAACCAATCAAACATAATAAGCGAGAAAGGTTAAGTTAACTAAGGTAAACACTTAACCATGGTAACATAACGAGTAGAAGGGTTAAGTACATGACGGGTTGGTGGGTAATATTAGTTAATATAGGCTCACATACACTCAACCATTAAATACACATGCTTGAATCAGTAGCGGGGTTAAGTACACATCAGGGCTGGTGGGTAATATCAGAGAATATAGGCCCACAGACTTAACCATTAGAAAAACCTAGTAACGGGGACCCATTTCAGCAGTAACCCACATTAGGTATCAACGGAACCCTGAGCTAGGCAGGGTGGGGCACGATTACTGGGTTGATTATAAGAGGTCAAATTAGCGGCGGTTGGTGCAGTAGTGCAGGTTTTAACGGAGTGTGGGCGTGCACACACTTCGGCGCAGAAAATTTAGCCACTGGGCATCAGTAGGTATAAAGCTGTGCATCTTGATTGTGTTAGGGTTGCCACCATGGGACTTGATACACCCTATGGTGGGACCAGCACAGGTATCTACAAGTAGGGGGCCGTGTAACACAAACGAGAACTAGGTCAAGTAGGGAGCCGATCGATAAGGTAGTAAGGGTGCATGGAATCTATGCATGGCCATTGGGGTGATCGAGGTGGAATCCTCATAATCGATGTACACCTGAAGGCTACCATAATTGCGGGGGTTGGGACCACATTGTAATTATTATATAACACGGGCTATTAGTTGGGACACTAGTATGGGGTACGGATCCTTGTTACACAAGACACTAGTTGGGACACTAGTAGGAATACGGATCATTCCATGTAAGACACTTATGAGGATGCTAGTTAGGTGGTGCAGAGCAAATAGATATCGTTTTAATGGTAAAGCTTAGAAACCATGCGATGTTATTCTTGATAGAAACCATGCGGTGGGATACTTGATAGGAATTATGGGATGTTATACTTGTTTCATCATGCCCGAAGTTTATATTGTTACCTTAGTTTATCTTGTTATCATAGTTTATCTTGCTATCTTAGTTTATCTTGCCTACCTTGTCATCATGCTTATGTTTACTTTCAGTTTATTCATGCCATGTTATCTTTACCTATTTTTATGCTGAAAGTCACTAGGACTTACTCAGTCTTTATGACTGACCCGTTTTGTTTCGCCTCTTTTTCTTTCGTTCCCCCCCTTCCCTGTTTCACAGGGTGGGAATACAGCTTAGTTCGGATCTTACCAAGCTCCAAGGCTCTTTCATGTATGGCTTGGATTTCTCTTGGCTATGGCTTGCTTTGCTTTATTGGGGAATACTGCAGTTTGTTTTTATGCTTCTTTGTTTTTGAGCAAGACAGATATCTTAACTATGAAATTGGGTATTGGGAGTTGATGGGCTTTTCTTGTAAACATTTATATTTAATAAATGATTTGAAGTACTTCCACTTTATTTTCCGCTGTTTTATATATGTTTGTCTTGTAATATTTCTGTTCCAGTACCCATAATACTCCATTGAAGTTAAGGCATTCCCTTTGTGAGTGACCTTAACAGATGTGGGGTGTTACATTTGGTATCAGAGCAGAAGGTTACCAGAATGGGCAAAAGTTTTCAAAAACCTTCTGAAATTATTTTCAAAACATTTACAAAGAAGCAAATTTTCAAGAAAATTTTGTTTTGATTAAAAGGCATATTCCCCAAAGCCATATGCACTATCTTTTTATTCTCTCTTGAAATCCCTTCTCTCTCTTTTCACCATAGTTTCGTAGGCATCCGACACAGGTCGGAGGGCAAAGGAGTGCCCAACCTCCATCTGTAGCCGTGGTAGTTCCATTTGCGTCTAATCTTATTTCAAGTTGGGTAGAGTGCCGTGCGTTGGAGGTAGCTTCGAGAGACTTGTTAACAAACTATACAAGGACAGTAAGAACAAGAAACTAGTTGTTATAGCTTAATCCACGAAGGAGGAAAAAGGTGAGAGGAAAGAGGCCATAGTGAAAGAATAGTAAAACCCATGACAAGAGAGAGTATCTTTAGTGAGAAGGGACATGTAGTTAAGTATTATAGGACAAGGGCTAGGGACAAGATCGTCGAGAGGGCAATTGAATGCTCTCACTACTAGCGTACCTAAGAGAGTGGTAACGTTCCTGTTAAAATTTTAGCTTTTCCTTTCTATCATCCCACTAGAACTTTGTTTTTGTACATCGCATCGTTTTTATTCTGCTTCGAAAGTTGAGTCTCTACACCTTAGTACTAGCATAGTAGAGGATCCCATTTTTGTCTCAAATCCTGTTGGGGAAATCGGCTCATTTATTCATGACTTGTTAGGATTTGAGAGTGTCTATGCTAAGTGTTGAGTTTAGAAGGAATGCTCATGTTTTTGTGAGCTATGGGTTGATTCTAGGGGTGGAGTGGTTATCCAATAAGGGTTCCATTCTCGGTTTCGAAAGGAGGGTAGTTAGACTTTTGACTTGCCTCGGTAATACCCTCGAAGTCGCACGTAACCTTTAGGGTTCTATCAGGATTTGTTTCCTAGAATCTCTTGACACATTTATTGGTAATTTGTAATCCGATCGAGTAGTGTTCGCCACTAAGACGGGTGGGTCATTTCGCTTATGCATGAGTTGTAGAGAATCACCTTATTAAGTACATTTGGCAACATGGTTGGCATTTATTTCCAAGAGATAGTTCTTCTGCGTGGAATACCTGATAGTAAGTAGACGAGATCCAAGATTCACTAGTGAATTTTGGAGAGATTGCATGAAACCATGAGTACGCAGTTATGTTTGAGCCAAGTATATTTGAAGGAGAATAAGTGAAGGAGGAACGAGAGGCAACAGTGAAATAGGTTCCAACTCATATTTTGGAAACAAGAATTCAGAAGCTACGAAATTGTGAAGTTAAAGGCGGTCAAAGCACAATGGAGTTAAGCTCAAAGAAATGCGACTTAGAAGATTGAAGACTAGATTCGCGCATCATATCTCTTTTTAAGAGTATATCCATGATCTCTCTTTTCCTATAGAGCTTACTCACATGTTATCTTTTGTGTATATCCTCTCAGTCCTATCCTCAATCTAATTTCTGTTGCAAACCCCATAGGGAGTATGACTCATCTGTTAGTAACACATGTTGGGGCTTGAGGGTGTTCGTTGGGTTGACTAAACTTTTTGGGTTTTATAGGATACGGGTTGGTCTTAGGAAGGTATTTCCTTTGACCCAATAGGAGTCCATCATGCTTTGTTTCCTAGAATCATATATATTGGTTGGGATGAGTAATTCTTTGGGTGTCAGTCTGATGTTGATTTCGGTCTTCGGGGCTGATGCTTAGGGAGTTCTTCTCCAAATCAGAATATATGTGGCGTAGACTTCCAGTTTTGACATTGCCTAATGGGCACAAAATTTTTACTTGATTCTGTCATTCGACTTTATCTTTAGATAGGAACATTTGGGTGTAAACATGTGTTTGGGACATGTTATGATTGATGGTTACAAGTTGCTGCAAGTGGTTGCTAGTGGTTGCTCGTGGACGCATTTACACACATTAGGCACTAGATCGGCTCAATCACCTTTCATATTGCATATGCATGAGTGTTTACACTTGTTTGTGGATGAAATTGAATGTGTTATCATGTGAATGTTGCATATGGATGGATGTTTGTGCACACATATAGTGTTTATGTGACTAGGACTATTTGCATACATATTGGACTCATGACACTAAACATATTTTGCATCTAGAAGATCAATCAGGCCTGATCATTTGCATTAGACAAGGAACATATACACACACTTCTTGCATATGTTCATACAGCATTAGAAATCTCTTAAGGACAATGGATGCCTGTGATTGATGATTGAGTAGATGGATGATGGAAGGTAGGACACATTCTTCTTAACTTGAAGATTTCGGGGACGAAATCCTTTAAGTAGGGGAGAATGTAACACCCCGTATTTTTTTTAATATAATTAAAAATGAAATAAAATATATGAAAATATGCTTATGATAGGTAAATAATGGTGATGCATAAGGAGAATTAATTAATGCATGGAAGAGAAGAAAAATTAGTTCGATAACGGCGTATGTAACGGAAAAGATAGTAAAATAAGGATAACTAACTCAAGAATCCGGAATTAGGTAAAATGGGCATCACCATTGCGTTCCTCTCGGAAAAATACGCGAAATAGAGTCTGAGTTTTCGAAAATCGGAGTCCGTATGACCAAGATATGGCCAAAACAAGATTTCAGCAGACTTTCTGGCAGACTGACCCAGGTCGACCATAGTGTCGACACTATAGTCGACCTGCCCCCCCCCCCCAGGTCGACTATAGTGTCGACCCCCCCCCCCTCTGTACAGGTCGACCTGGTCGGCCTGGGGTGGCCCAGAACTCATTTTTGAGGCCCGGGATGAGTTTTGATGGTCCGGATTGACTCTAGGGTTGATCTAATGGCCTAAATGAGTTTCCTACACCTATAAAATAACACCTAGACCTAACCTAATTCATAACAAATCATTCTTACACCTAAATGTTGTTGGAATCTCTCTTGAGCCATGGCCGCCGTCTCCAAATTAAAGCTTAAGCATTCAAACCCAAATCAAATCAAAGATCAATGCTTCTACAACAAATTCAAGAGGATAGATCAATGACACTGCAACTTTCTACGACAAATTCACTCCCTAATTCATTAGCCGTTCTCTATAAGTTCTAGTTGCTTTCCGATTTAAATATTTAATTATAATGTGGCCATGAATTAAAGTGGAATTGGATTAAGTATGATCTATTCCTGTTGCTTTTTGAATCTTTTGCTTTGAGACTTGTCTACCTTTATTCTCATGACAAGTTTGTGATTTATTCAGCAGTTTCCTTGATTCATAATGATGTTATCATCAAGTTGTAATCTTTATGCCTATCATGGTGTTGTTTTCTCTCTGATCTATTTATTATGCAAATTTCTACCTTCCCCTATTTATTTTCTTTTGATGAACCTTGGTCAACTTCGGACCTTGGCCTAAAATCGCGATTCGCATACGAGATGTATACGGGGGAATAATGTGATTATTGCCTATAAGAATATGATTAATAATTGGCAACATGAAATTGTATACTATCATTTAATTTGCCAGTTTGGGGTAGATCTGTAAAGTTTGGTATAATCCTGTTATGATAAAATTTGCATAAATATTATATACATGGGATTCGACGCCAATTGGATCTATGTAATGTAACATGAAATTTGGTATATATAACATGTATGTAATTTGGCATGTAAAATAAAATTATGAGTTTTGGAGCCTATGTAAATTAAATCAAAAGATTGGGCTTATGTTAATTAGGCATGTGTAGACTTGGAAATTTGAGCATGAAAGCGATTGTAAACTTTATAATTGGCATAAACATGTATTATGAACTTGGGCAACTGGCATGTATTGAAATAAAAAGATTATAGTTTGGGATAACTACATCATGAATCATCGGATTTGGGCTTATTGGGTATGAAACTTGATACATGTAATTTTGGCTAGATCTTGACATATGTAAAAAGGCATGAAACTTGGTATATATGTAAACTGACTAGAATTGGGTACATATATTAGTTGGCATGTAATAGCCTTAAAGGAGGGATAAATATAAATTGAGATAAGTTGCCTTTAATGGCCAAAGATAAATTGTGGTAAAATTGGCATGATTTTGCATACCATTAATAGATGGACATAATTGAGTCCATTATGGACATCGTTAAATTAGGAATAAATTGATAATTTGAATAGGGGAAATATATTCAAATTGGGGTAAAAGATTATAAGTAATAATCAATGCTTAGGACACAAGGTTGGACTCATTTGTGATGTAAACCTTCCCGGAACCGCCCGGCGAATCCAGTAGTCACAAATGTCAGCCCAATGTGAGAGGTCCTAGGCCCAAATTAAAAGTGTAACAATTGTAAAGACACGAGGTTAGACTCTTTTATGGTGTAAGACTGCCCGGACCCGCCCGGCAAATCCAGCTGCCATAAATGTCAGTCTAATGTGAGAGGTCTTTATAAGGTTATGGCCTTAATGAATTAAGAAATACTTAACCAGATAAACATGTGGTGGGACATGGGGGTTAAGTGGGTGACATGTGAGTGACATGCGAAAATACGAATAGTAGATAAGAACACTTAACCAATATGATATAAATGGGTGGGTTAAGTAATATGATTAGGTTAATCTGGACACTTAACCAATTTAATAAGTTGACTACGGGAGTGGGTAAGGTTAAGCAAATGTTTAACCACTATAACATGATTAAACTGGACTAGAGAGTGAGGTTAAGTTAATGAGAACACTTAACTAATACAATGGGTTAATTAGACAAGTTGTTGCGATTAAGTAGTAACACTTAACCAACATAACAGGACAAGCGGGTGGGTTAAGTTAACTTGAATAAGTTGATAACACTTAACCATTATAATATGACTAGTGGATGGGGTTAAGTTAACATGCACTTAACCAATCTGATGTGATGTGTGATAGGGTTAAGTAACACATGGGGTTAAGTTAACAAGAAAATTCTTAACCAATGTAACTAGATAGACGAACGGGGTTTGGTTAATAAACCACACTTAACCAATCAAACATAATAAGCGAGAAAGGTTAAGTTAACTAAGGTAAACACTTAACCATGGTAACATAACGAGTAGAAGGGTTAAGTACATGTCGGGTTGGTGGGTAATATTAGTAAATATAGGCTCACATACACTTAACCATTAAATACACATGCTTGAATCATTAGCGGGGCTAAGTACACATCAGGGTTGGGGGTAATATCAGAGAATATAGGCCCACAGACTTAACCATTAGAAAAACCTAGTAGCGGGGACCCATTTCAGCAGTAACCCACATTAGGTATCAACGGAACCCTGAGCTAGGCAGGGTGGGGCACGATTATTGGGCTGATTATAAGAGGTCAAATTAGCGGCGGTTGGTGCAGCAGTGAAGGTTCTAACGGAGTGTGGGCGTGCACACACTTCGGCGCAGAAAATTTAGCCACTGGGCATCAGTAGGTATAAAGCTGTGCATCTTGATTGTGTCAGGGTTGCCACCATGGGACTTGATATACCCTATGTTGGGACCAGCACAGGTATCTACAAGTAGGGGGCGCGTAATACAAACGAGAACTAGGTCAAGTAGGGAGCCGATCGATAAGGTAGTAAGGGTGCATCGAATCTATACATGGCCATTGGGGTGATCGAGGTGGAATCCTCATAATCGATGTACACCTGAAGGCTACCATAATTGCGGGGGTTGGGATCACGTTGTAATTATTATATAACACGGGCTACTAGTTGGGACACTAGTAGGGGGTACGGATCCTTGTTACACAGGACACTAGTAGGAATACGGATCATTCCATGTAAGACACTTATGAGGATGCCAGTTAGGTGGTGCAGAGCAAATAGATATCGTTTTAATGGTAAAGCTTAGAAACCTTGCGATGTTATTCTTGATAGAAACCATGCGGTGGGATACTTGATAGGAATTATGGGATGTTATACTTGTTTCATCGTGCCCAAAGTTTATCTTGTTACCTTAGTTTATCTTGTTATCATAGTTTATCTTGTTATCTTAGTTTATCTTGCCTACCTTGTCATCATGCTTATGTTTACTTTCAGTTTACTCATGCCATGTTATATTTACCTATTTTTATGCTGAAAGTCACTAGGACTTACTCAGTCTTTATGACTGACCCGTTTTGTTTTGCCTCTTTTTCTTCCGTTCCCCCCCCCCCCCCCCAGGTTCACAGGGTGGGAATACAGCTTAGTTCGGATCTTACCAAGCTCCAAGGCTCTTTCATGTATGGCTTGGATTTCTCTTGGCTATGGCTTGCTTTGCTTTATTGGGGAATACTACAGTTTGTTTTTATGCTTCTTTGTTTTTGAGCAAGACAGATATCTTAACTATGAAATTGGGTATTGGGAGTTGATGGGCTTTTCTTGTAAACATTTATATTTAATAAATGATTTGAAGTACTTCCACTTTATTTTCCGCTGTTTTATATATGTTTGTCTTGTAATATTTTCGTTCCAGCACCCATAATACTCCATTGAAGTTAAGGCATTCCCTTTGTGAGTGACCTTAACAGATGTGGGGTGTTACGGTTACAGTCATCGACAACCCCTTTGCACACGTCCCGCAGCAAAGCCCAATCACGAAGCTCACTCATTGGTTCCCATCTGGATCCTGAGTTAAAGCTCCTCATGTGGACCTCCTTTGCATCTCGGGTTTTGGTCGAATTGGAGTTGGCCTTCAGAAGAGTTGTCATGTAGAGATAGAAGTACACGTCCGGTTCAGTTCGGTCACCCACGCTCGGTTCGGTTCGGTCTCCTATGCTCGGTTCGGTTCGGGTTCATCTCCTCCATGCGGTTCGGTTCAGCTTCTCACATGTGGCTCGGTCCGGTCCGGTGGTAAAGTGCCAACGTCCTCCTTATAGTGTCAAGTTCCGATCCGATCCAACCTTCCTTATTGTCTCTTTCGTTTGCACGCCTCAGAAGATGCCAACTCCGGTTCGCTTCGGTAGCCGATCCGATCCCACGCCCTAGCTCCGATCCGATCCCCTTTTTGTCTATCCGATCCGATCCTTTGCCCAACTCCAACTCTAAGCAAATGGCCTTCCTTCTCGCCAAGCCCCTTATGCTAAGTTCCAATCCGAATCAAGTCCACTTGCCAGGTTCTCATATCCGATCCGAGCCCAGTAATCCGATCCGATTCAGTTTGAAACCCTGCACATTTCGTGCAACTTTCCAAAGACTGTTTTACGCCATTCGACGGCGTTTTCGACCAATCTATCACTTCTAGATAATCATAAATCATACCATACATCCATAGCAATATGTATAATCATTCACAAACACCAAAACAATAATTTGGTAGGTTAAAACGGATTAAACATAGCCAAAATCCCATATTTTCCCTTAAGCATGTTTAAGCAAAACTAATCATGGGATTAATAAAACCTAACCAAATTATCCAAATTTTCTAACAGAGGCCTAAAACAATATTTTGAAATTTATGAATATTTTTCCAGAATTTATTAATGTATAAATTCGCTAATCAACACTAATTACCCCTAATTAACCGTAATTAGTGAGAAACTTTGCAAATCACTCACCTTGTCCACAAACGAACTTTAGATCTGAAATAATCTACTGTTATGGCGTTGTTCCCAATGCAACACAGCAGCTCTAACCTTGCTTTGGCACTATTCCTCCTTAATTTGACGTGGTTTAAGCCAAAACTTGATTAAGAAGTGATTAAAGGTGTTTTTGGATGTTGGAGGCCATTGTTAGGTTGAAGAGAGGGTTTGTGGTGGCTGGAAAATGAGTGAAAAACCGAAACCCTAACCCTAGCAGCCCTTAAATACCTCTAATCCCGAAATCCCCCATTGGGCCTAGCTGTTAATCACCCGGTTAAGCCCAATTAAGCTGTTTTTCACCATCTGAAACTTGTTTCAGCCATATCTCCCAAAAAGTGAGTCTGTTTGGCTAATTGACCACTCTACGGAATTGTAAACCATCATCCAGAGCCAATGGAAGTGGTTTCAGGTCAAAACTCCTTTCCAATCAAAAGTTATGGCCAAAACAAGATCAAATAGGGGTAAAACGGTCATTTAAAAATAGGGAAAAATCATGAACATGGGAAATGATCCCAATAGTCGTCTCCCAAAGTTACATGACCATACGACTTCGTATGTGAAAGAAATAAATATTCTACAATCCTTCGACGCGTAGAATGCGGGTCGTTACACTCTTCCCCCCTTAAGAAATTTCGTTCTCGAAATTCCTTAACCCAAAACATGCAAAGGATCCCGCATGCCTACCAATCATATATAAAAATTAAACATGCAAAACAAACAAAGCAAACCTATCTTAGCATGAAGAAAGTCTAAATCGAAACTGAAATCTTACCAGGCGAAGAGTTCTGGATACGTCTTCCTAATGCTCTCCTCTGTCTCCCAAGTACAGTCATTTTCATTCTCGCCCCACTGAACTTTGACTAATTTCACCGCCTTCCTTCGAAGCTGCTTCATATCGTTCCCAACAATACGCATAGGCCAGTGGTTCCCAACCGCCTTGGGTTCAACTTCGATATCATCCAACTGATCAGGTGAAATAGTCATATCTGGGTCGTGTACGAACCTCCTTAACTGGGAAACATGAAACACGTTGTGAACTCCTACCATCCTCTCTGGTAATTCAACTTTATATGCCAAGTTCCCAATTTGCTCAAGAACTAGGAATGGACCAACAAATCTTGGTGCTAACTTTCCTCTCCTGCCAAATCGTATCACGCTCTTCAACGAAGATATTTTGACAAACACCAAGTCGCCAATGGAGAACTTTAATTATCTTCTCCACTTATCAGCATAACTTTTCTGCCTATCTTGGGCAGCCTTCATTCTCTGTTGAATGATCTTAATCTTAGCTGAAGTTTCTCTTATCACATCTGGGCCAAGCACAAACTTCTCAACAGTTTCTAACCAACATGACGGTGAGTTGCACGGTCTTCCGTACAAAGCTTCAAATGGAGCCATACCAATACTGGATTGATAACTATTATTATATGCAAACTCTACTAGATGCAAATGGTCATCCCATGATACACCAAAATCCAATACGCAAGCTCGCAGAAGGTCTTCTAACACTCGATTCACCCTCTCTGTCTGACAATCGGTTTGAGGATGATACGCGGTACTGAGATGTAATTTCGATCCTAATGCCTCTTGTAAGCTCTTCCAAAACCCATTAGTAAACAATGGATCTCGGTCACTCACAATGCCTTTGGGTATTCCATGAAATCTCACTACCCGCTTTACATATAGTTCAGCTAACTTAGTTGTTGTCCTGTTTGACTTGACGGGTATAAACCTTGCACTCTTAGTCAATCAGTCCATAATCACCCAAATGCTATCATGGCCCGATCTAGTCCTTGGTAACCCATCAATGGAATCCATTGACACTTATTCCCATTTCCATTCTGGAATTTCTAATGGTTGCAACAAACCACTAGGCTTCTTTTGCTCAGCTTTAACTAGCTGGCAATTCATGCATTTGGATATAAACTTCCCAATGTCTCTTTTCATCCCTTCCCAGTAGTAAGTATGCTTCATATCTCGATACATTTTGTTACCACTGGGGTGTATAGTCAATTTTGAGTGATGGCATTCCATAAGCACTTCATCTCTCAATACATTGACATTGGGTACAACTAGTCTTCCATTCTTTCTAAGCCATCTATCTCGATCAAGACAATACTTGTTCATCTCTCCGTCGATTCCCATCTCTAACTTTGAGATGATTTCCAATAGGTTAGGATCGTCCCTCCGATTGGAACCAATCCGCTCAATCAAAGTGGGTCTGATCGTCAAACTTGCTAACATTTCTATATCCAATTCGCACTTTGGTCTAAAATCATACCCAGCGATGTACTCCAGTTGCTTCCATTCTAGAAACATAGCCCCTAAATTAGCATGTCTTCTACTCAATGCATCAGCCACCGCATTTCCCTTTCCTGGTGTGTATGCGATATCGAAATCATAGGAAGCTAAGAATTCTAACCATCTTTGCTGTCGGAGATTTAGATCCTTTTGAGAGAAGAGATACTTTAACGATTTATGATCGGTGAACAACTCGAATCTTTCTCCCAAGAGATAATGTCACCACATCTTCAACGCAAATACAATCGCTGCCAATTTCAAATCATGGGTAGGATATCTCTTCTCATGCGGTTTCAGTTGCCGACTTGCATAAGCTATAACCCTACCGCCTTGCATCAGTACAGCATCTAGTCCGGTACCACAGGCATCTGTATATACTGTCATCTCTTCATTCCCCTTAGGAATGACTAAAAATGGTGCGCTCGTCAACTTTTCCTTTAGACGCTTAAATGCATATTCGCACTTCTCGCCCCAAACAAAAGCTTGATTCTTCTTGGTCAACTGAGTCAAAGGTGCTGCTATCTTGGAGAAGTCTTGGATAAACTTATGATAATATCCAGCTAACCCCAAGAAACTTCTTATGTCTGTTGCATTCTTAGGCATAGACCAATCTTGTACCGTAGCCACCTTCGCCGGGTCCAGGGCGATACCATTTTCTGAAGCAACATGGCCCAAGAATCCCACTTCCCTACTCCAGAAGTGACACTTAGAAAACTTTGCTTTTAATTGGTGTTTTCTCAACACCTCCATCACTATCCTCAAATGTTCCTTGTGTTCTTCCTCTGTTTTTGAATAAACAAGTATATCGTCCACGAACACAAGGACAAACTTATTCAACTGATCTCTGAATACCCTATTCATAAGATCTACAAAATATGTTGGTGCATTGGTCAGCCCAAATGGCATGACCAACCACTCATAAAATCCAGACGACGTCTGAAATGCCTTTTTAGCTATACTCTCAGCTTCCACTCTAAGATGATGAAAACCTGTCGCGAGATCCAACTGAGAGAATACTCTCACGCCACTCAACTGATCAAACAAATCATCTATCCGCGGTAGAGGATACTTATTCTTCCTCGTCACTTTATTCAACTCGCGGTAGTCTACACACAAACGAAGGGAACCATCCGCCTTGGTAGTAAATACAACTGGTGCTCCCCACTCAGAAACACTCCTTCTGATAAATCCCTTCTTCAAAAGATCGCTGACTTGCACTTCGAGCTCTCGTTGCTCCCTTGGTGCCATACGACGAAGTGGCATCACTATAGGTCTGGCATCTTTATCTAAATCAATACGGAACTCAATTTGTCGGTGTGGTGGAAGCCCGGTCACTTCCTCGAAGACGTCCGGATACTGTCCAACCACGGGCAAACCTGACAACTCACCTTGCGGGATGTCGAGGGAATTGAGAAAACTAGCCATTACCCCATCACTAGGTAGACCACCAAACACTACCCTCTGCCCATCGTCCGCTCTAGCTGTCACCAAAAATCCCTCACAGTCTACTACCACCCCGTACTTTTGGAGCCAATCAACTCCCAAAATAATGTCAAACCCAGTAAAGCCCAAAACACAGCAATCACAAACAAACATGCATCCATGACTCGATAAGACCACATTACGACAAATCATGCTAAGGCTAATCGAACCACCAATCGGGTTCGTCATTACTAAAGGTCTATCGACAATCTCGGGCTCCAATCCTAACCTATCTACCAGGTCACTAGATATGAAAGAACTAGAAGCTCCGGTATCAAACAAAACTCTAACAGGAACATCATAAACAGAAAGCATACCTTGGATAACGACATTCTTTCCCTTCTCCGCCGCAGTTGGGGCATTCGACGAAGAAGGAATAGCATTAAGGGCATATGCTTTCACCATCTGCTTTTCTTTAGGGGGTTGCGGACACTTGTCATTGTGATGTCCCACTTGGCCACAGTTGAAGCACTTCCTATCCGCTGGCTTGGCCTGACAATTACTAGCATAGTGGCCCTTCTTACCACAGCTGAAGCACTCAACATCCTTCTTATTCTTTTTCTTCTGGTCATCCTTAGCCTGATTCTGCTTTCTCTTATTCTGAGAACCATTCTTGCCTCCACCGCTTGCTTGCGGCTTTGGCTCCTCTGCAGATGCAACCTTAGTCTTCGACTTAGGGTAAAGACTCTCTGACCTCAATGCTTTCCCCACAATTGATTCAAACGTATCATTGATGTGGTTAATAAGCTTTTCCCCCAAGTACTGATCCAAACCTGTTATAAACATCTTGTTCTTCTTCTCGGCAGTATCTATTAGGGATAACCCATATTTCGACAAAGTGTCGAATTTGGTAATATACTCCGAGACAGCTCTGCCATTCTGCTTGAGCTCCAAAAATTTCTTAAACAACGCTGACTTCTGAGCAGCTGGAATGAACTTATCGCTAAAGTGAGCCTTAAACTAATCCCAAGTAATCTGATCCTCGGGAGTAGCTGCCTTTATAGCATTCCACCAATTCATTGCCCATCCTTGCAGCTGACGAGATGCTAGCCTTCTCTTCATCGCATCCTCGATACCCAAGTTTTCGAAGATACGCTCGCAGCTATTCAGCCAATCCTGAACATCCGTAGCCGACTCCGTTCCGTGGAACGGCTTCCCACCAAGACTAGTATAATCCTTATTCAGCTTGGCGAAATCGTCCCTAGGCGCCTGCACTATTGGACCACCACCATTACCAGCATCGGGAGCTGCCCTCTGCACATCCCTAAGCGTCTCCCTTCTGAGGTCAGTAAACATTGTCCTCATCTTAGCAGCATTCCCATTATTGGCTCCCCTACCGGTACCCCTTGCGTATTGGCTCATCATTCAATCTGCATAGAGAAAACAATTAACCATCTCCATAGTGGTGCCGGTGCAGTGCGACTTCATCCTTAGATATACTAATAGTATATACATATATATATATAGCTTTTAAAAACCAAAATAATCACAAATACGCGCTCTCATATATGTGTACTATCTGTCCTTGATAGCTTCCCTAGGTTAACTACGCAACCTAGAGCTCTGATACCAAGTGTGACGGCTCACCCCGCACCAGCCGGCATTTCCTCCGAAAGTGCGCTGTACACATGCCCAACTAGCATAGAACGGTCGCGAAAGAAAGGAAAGAGGAGAATGAACTAATCGAAAACCTATAGAATGTCTCACATTGCATGGAACAAAATATAATAATAATGTACTTGACATAAAACAGGCGAGACAGTGCATAAGCTGATAACTAAAACCAACATCAACATCATCATCAGAGTAGCGGAATCCAAATACAGCTTATTACAACTTTCCAAATTATTGTCTCTAAAAAAAAGAAAGAAAGGTACACCACTAATGCCTAAAGTAGTGACCGCAGCAACACAGGGAGAATATATATATATATATATATTTATGTATGTATGTATGTATGTATGTATGTATGTATCATACGTGGAAGCCTCCTGCTCGCCTCCGGTACGGCTACTCGTGCATACCTCCTAACATGTCTCTAGTCTGGTTGTGAGAGCACCCAGAGTAATAAGAAGAGACATAAAACTCTGGGTCAGACAAAAAGTCTGGTATGAGCGATAAGCGGCAAATAGAACAATAACGGTATACTAAACCATACCTGAACCTGGATCTGCAACCAAAGAGTTAGCACTACATACCGTACAATACTCTAAGGTGCCACTAATATATGGTGTAAAGAATACGGGGGTGGGGGTGTGCATTTCACAATAATGGCAAACAAATCAAGCATAGTAACCATCCTCATATCTCTCACTCAGTGCGTAAAGCATACGATGTCCACCACTGTCAATCACTAGACCCATCGGAGTAGTGACAGAGTTCGACTTGTACAACTACTGGTACAACCAAGCTTACCCCATGGAGTCATGACCAAATCTTTACAAACGACCCCTCTTCATTGGTCTTTAGCCCATTTAGTTGTACCTAGGCCATTGTAGCCCTGAATCCGTTCACGTACCCCCTACACACAGTGATCCAAAGTTATAGTCATCGACAACCCCTTTGCACATGTCCCGCAGCAAAGCCCAATCATGAAGCTTACTCATTGGTTCCCATCTGGATCCTGAGTCAAAGCTCCTCATGTGGAACTCCTTTGCTTCTCGGATTTTGGTCGAATTGGAGTTGGCCTTCAGAAGAGTCGTCATGTAGAAATAGAAGTACACGTCCGGTTCGGTTCGGTCACCCACGCTCGGTTCGGTTCGGTCACCCATGCTCAGTTCAGTTCGGGTTCATCTCCTCCATGCGGTTCGGTTCAGCTTCTCACATCTGACTCGGTCAAGGTCCGGTGGTAAAGTGCCAAGGTCCTCCTTATAGTGTCAAGTTCTGATCCGATCCAACCTTCCTTGTTGTCTCTTTCGTTTGCACGCCACAGAAGATGCCAGCTCCGGTTCGGTTCGGTAGTCGATCCGATCCCGCGCCCTAGCTCCGATCCGATCCCCTTTTTGTCTCTCCGATCCGATCTTCTGCCCAACTCCAACTCTAAGCAAATGGCCTTCCTTCTCGCCAAGCCCCTTATGCTAAGTTCCAATACGAATCAAGTCCACTTGCCCGGTTCTCCTATCCGATCCGAGCCCAGTAATCCGATCCGATCCGGTTTGAAACCCTGCACATTTCGTGCAACTTTCCAGCGATTGTTTTACGCCATTCGATGGCGTTTTCGACCAATCTATCACTTCTAGACAATCACAAAGTATACCATACAGTCATAGCAACATGTATAATCATTCACAAACACCAAAACAATAATTTGTAGGTTAAAACAGATCAAACATAGCCAAAATCCCATATTTTCTCTTAAGCATATTTAAGCAAAACTAATTATAGGATTAACAAAACTTAACCAAATTATCCAAATTTTCTAACAGAGGCCTAAAACAATATTTCGAAATTTATGAATATTTTTGCAGAATTTATTAATGTATAAATTCGCTAATCAGCACTAATTACCCCTAATTAACCGTAATTAGTGAGAAACTTTACAAATCACTTACCTTGGCCACAAATGAACTTTAGATCTGAAATAATCTACTATTATGGCGGTGTTCCCAATGCAACACAGCAGCTATAACCTTGGTTTGGTGCTATTCTTCCTTAATTTGATGTGGTTTAAGCCATAACTTGATTAAGAAGTGATTAGAGGTGTTTTTCGATGTTGGAGGCCATTGTTAGGTTAAAGAAAGGGTTTGTGGCAGTTGGAAAATGAGTGAAAAACCGAAATCCTAACCCAAGCAGCCCTTAAATACCTCTAATCCCGAAATCCCCCATTGGGCCTAGTTGTTAATCACCCGGTTAAGCCCAATTAAGCTGTTTTTCACCATCTGAAACTTGTTTCAGTCATATTTCCCAAACGCTGAGTCCGTTTGGCTAATGTGACCACTCTACGGAATTGTAAACCATCATCCGGAGCCCACGGAAGCGGTTTCAAGTCAAAACTCCTTTCCAATCAAAAGTTATGGCCAAAACAAGATCAGCTAGGGGCAAAATGGTCATTTAAAAATAGGGAAAAATCATGAACATGGGAAATGACTCCAATAGTCGTCTCCCAAAGTTACATAACCATACGACTTCGTATGTGGAAGAAATAAATATTCTACGATCCTTCGATGCGTAGAATGCTGGTTGTTACAAGGTCTGAGAGATTGTTATACCCCAACTTAATTGATTTCATTTTAACCGATAAATAGCAAGATCCAGTCTCGAAGAGAAATGTTTGGATAAGAGTTAGTTGAATGCAGTGTTTTGGGTTGTTGTAACGATGTTTTACACAACATTTGTTTTAACCCAAGTAAATGGAAATTTGGAAATATAATAATAAATATTTCCTGAATATAGAAATAAATGAATGGTCGTGGAAGAGATAAGTAATTGGAATGTTTTCCAATTATAAATAGAATATATTTTCTAAGTATCAAAAATAAAAGAAGGCGATATATGGAAATGTTTTCCAAACAGTGTAAGAAGTCAAGATGATTATCGAAAATATCGTGTTAACGGATATGGATAAGGAAATGGAGAATTGTTTTAATTAATGAAATTTTAATTAAAAGGCCCAATGATTTGTTTTATGCTTTGAATGTTTGTTTTTCTTCGATAGTTAAATAACCGACTATTGAAGGGTTTGCCAATATCATTGTCAATATGGAGAGACCGGTTGGATTATTATCCGTGAACCACTCCATATTGGCAGTAACTTTGCGAATCAGATTATATGAAGATAATCGAAGACGGAGTAAAGTGCAAGGACTTTTCTATTAATGGAAATTGTGGCTTCGGTTTCGTTCAATCCCAGAACGAACGTGTATGGACGAGTGTCTGACAGAGTATGTCCATTGATCGTATATGTTGGTCCGTATAGATATATATGGTGGCAGAAAATTTATTCTTTTAGCATAATATCCAGAATATATTTGTGCAAATCAACTAATGATTAACGGATCTGACAATGTGGCATTCAAAGTGATTGTGTTATCAATGAGTGATAATTAATCGTAGCCTCAGGCCTCGACAACCGGGAAATGAAAATGTGGGTAGCTCCCATTAGGGTGTATTATCACTTATCTAGAGAAATTCATTTAATTCCTTATTCTATTCAATGCTGTCCCATTCGGGAAAACGGTTGCTGATCCCAACCGTTAGTGAAATACATTCGGTACATTCAAGCGAAATGAGTGGTCGGTCATGTATGGCCGGTTTACAAGATGTACTTGTTGAACCCAGTGTATTCCTCTCTAGAGATACACTATCGGAAGGTGGTCCCATACCTTGTCATAGTTGGAAATTCATCACCCAATAAGTGCCTGCGGTTTTGATTGAATACTATGTATGTGGAGTGTGAGATGAAAGCGTTCCACTAGATTTTTATTTACTTGAGTAAGACACTATTATAATATCAAAAGAGTTTTGATATAAAGATTAGCGTTTCTTTCAAAAGGATTTTGAAAGTTAAATCTAGCGTTTTGGATTCTCATAAGGGAAAAACCCGTTCCGTGTTATACGGCGTGGTCTTATAAGATATCGTTTATTTTCTCAAACTGTTTTAAATTGTTTACTCATACCAGTCCCATGACTGACCCAGAGTTTATTTTGTTTTGTTTTACCTAAACTCTTGGGTGCCCAAATTTGTTTGGGTAGTCAAGTAGTTCAGGATTTTACAGATCTATCTAAAGGAGCTTGGAGCAGGAGGCTTCAATGTTAGATATATAGTATTTTTATTTCCGATGTGTTGTAAGTGTTGTACTTTGATAACTGAATGTTATACAGTAAAAATTTTGTACTTCAAAAATTATGATATATTATATTTTGTTCCGCTGCGATGTAAGATTCCATGTTGTTATTTCTGTTCTTCTTCTACCTTTTTCTTCTAAAAAAATGATTCATATTTCTGTGATATTTGGGTTGAACGTGTGATGTATGTAGTCAACTCAGATAGTATATATTTGTAGGCCATTACAGTTTACCGATCATAAATCGTTAAAGTATCTCTTCTCTCAGAAGCATCTAAATCTCCGACAGCAAAGATGGTTAGAATTCTTGGCTTCCTATGACTTCGATATCGCATATACACCAGGAAAGGGCAATGCGGTTGCTGATGCATTGAGTATGAGACATGCTAGTATAGGGGCTATGTTTCTTGAGTGGAAGCAACTAGAGTATATCACAGGGTACGATTTCAAACCTAAGTGTGAATTAGATCCAGCAATGTTAGCAAGTTTGACGATCAGACCCACTTTGATTGAGTGGATTGGTTCCAGTCAGAAGGACGATCTTAACCTACTAGAAATTATCTCCAAGTTAGAAATGGGTATCGACGATGAAGAGATGAACAAGTATGGGCTTGATCAGGATGGATGGCTTAGAAAGAATGGTAGACTGGTTGTACCCAATGTCAATGGATTGGGAGACGAATTTCTTTGAGAAGTCATCACTCAAAACTGTCTATACATCCCGGTGGTAATAAAATGTATCGAGACATGAAGCAGACCTACTACTGGTAAGGAATGAAAAGAGACGTTGGGAAGTTTATATCCAAATGCATGAACTGCCAACTAGTTAAAGCTAAGCAAAAGAAGCCTAGTGGTTTGTTACAAACATTGGAAATTCCCGAATGGAAATAGGAACAAGTCTCAATGGATTTCATTGATGGGTTACCAAGGACTAGATCGGGCCATGATAGTATTTGGGTGATTGTAGACCAATTGACCATGAGTGCAAGGTTCATACCGGTCAAGTCGAATAGAACAACAGCTAAGTTAGCAGAACTGTATATGAAGTGGGTAATGAGATTTCATGGAGTACCCAAAGGCACTGTAAGTGACCGAGATCCGTTATTCACTAGTGGATTTTGGAAGAGCTTACAAGAGGCTTTAGGATCAAAATTATATCCAAGTACCGCGTACCATCCTCAAACCGACGGTCAGACAGAGAGGGTGAATCGTATATTGGAGGATCTCTTAAGAGCTTGCATATTGGATTTTGGAGGGTCTTGGGATGACCATTTGCATCTGGTTGAATTCGCATATAATAATAGTTATCAGTCCAGTATTAGTATGGCTCCATTTGAAGCTTTGTACGAAAGACCGTGCAACTTACCATCACGGTTAGAAACCGGTGAGAAACTTGTGCTTGGGCTAGATGAAGTAAGAGAAACTTCAGACAAGATCAAGGTTATCCAACAGCGAATGAAGGCTGCTCAAGATAGGCAGAAGAGCTATACTGATAAGAGGAGAAGAGATTTGAAATTTCCGTTGGCGACTTTGTGTTTGTCAGGATTTCTCCGTTAAAGAGCGTGATTCGATTTGGTAGGAGAGGCAAGTTAACACCAAGATTTGTTGGTCCATTCCCAGTTCTCGAGCAAATTGGGAATTCAGCATATATAGTTGAATTACCTGACAAGATGGCGGGAGTTCACAATGTATTTCATGTTTCCCAGTCAAGGAAGTTCGTACACGACCTCAATATGACTATTTCACCGGATCAGTTGGATGACATCGAAGTAGAACCTGAGGCGGTTGGGAATGGCAAGCCGATTCGTATTGTCGAGCATGATACGAAGCAACTTCGAAGGAAGGTGGTGAAACTGGTCAAGATTCAGTGGGGCGAGAATGAAAATGATTGTACTTGGGAAACAGAGGAGAGCATAAGGAAGTCGTATCCAGAAATCATTGCCTGGCAAGATTTTAATAGTGATAGTTTCTTCCCTTATTAGTAAACCGCATGCTAGGGTAGGATTGTTGTGTATGTTTGATTGTTTGTGAATGACTGATAGGCATGCGAAACACATTGTATGTTTTTGGTTAAGGAATTTCGAGGATGGAATTTATTAAAGGGGGGAGAGTGTAACGACCCGCATTCTACGTATCGAAGGATCGTAGAATATTTATTTCATTTTCATATAAAGTCATATGGTCGTGTAACTTTGGGAAACGACTATTTGGGTAATTTCCCATGTTCACAATTTTTGCCGATTTTTAAATGACCATTTTGCCCCTAGCAGATCTTGATTTGCCCATAGCTTTTGATTGGTAAGGAGTTTTGACCTAAAACCACTTACAGTAGTTACGGATGATGGTTTACCTTTCCGTAGAGTGGTCACATTAAACAAACGGACTTACCGTTTAGGAGATATAGCTGAATTAAGGTTTAGAAGGTGAAAAACAGCTTAACCGGGACTAATTAGGATGACTAGCAGCTAGGCCCATAACCCATTTCGGGATCAGGGTTATGGGTAGGCTGAAATCAGTTAGGAAATGATTCTATTTCATTTTCTCAGCTGCCTAAAACATTTCCCTAACCCTAGCCATGGCCTCCACCTTCTAAAATCATCACAAATCACCTTCTAATCACTAATTAAGAAGATCTACGACAAATCAAGGCAAATCAGCATCAAGTTAGAGTTGGAGCTGCTGTGTTGCATAGAGATTCGACCCAAATCAGAGATATTTTCTGATCTAAGATTAATTTGTGTCTAAGGTGAGTGATTTGCATCGTTTTTCACTAATTACGACTAATTAGGGGTGATTATGTTAATTAGCGAAATTATGCATGTTAAAATTCTAGAAAAATTTGTAAAATTCTAAAATATTATTTTAGGGTTCTGATAGAAATCTGGGTTAATTTGGATAAGTTTTGCTAATTGTATGATTAAACATGATTAAGGGAGATTAAGGGGAAAACATAGGTTTTGGGTATGTTTGATCCATATTAACATATTAAATTGTTGTTTTGGTGTTTATTGTTGATTCTCTATGTTGCTATGACTGTATGGTATGCTTTGTGATTGATTAGAAAAGTTAGAATGGTCGAAAACGCCGTCGAATGGCGTAAAAAATTCGCTGGAAAAGTTGTAGGAAATGTGCAGGGTTTCGGATCGGATATAGTGTTCGCGTCGAAGCAGAGGACCAGGCAAGGAAATCGAACCAGACCGAAGCTTAGCACAAAAGGAAGCAAGGCCGATAAGGAGGGCCTGGATCGGATTGGAGTATACTAGCTGGAACCGGAGGAAAGTAAATAGAAGGCAAAGAAGAGTGGGGATGGGATCGGTTCGGCATAGCCGAACCGAACCAAGGTAGCCGAACCGAATAGGGAGCTTGGGCATGACACATTCGAATCGAAGCTGAAGCACCAAACCATACGTTCGAACCAAACTGGAGCAAAGTACTTCGAAGCAGGGCTTAAGTACCATTACCGAGCCGATGTGACATGGAGTACCCCATATACCGAACCGAACCGATGTGACATGGAAGACTCCACATACCAAACCGAACCGGATGACCAAACCGAGTTGAACGTAGGTTCCTACTTCTAAGCGACGACTCTTCTGAAGACCAACTCCAATTCGACCAAAGCCCGAGATGCAAAGGAAGTCCAGATGGGAGGTTATTACTTAGGATCGGTTAACTTCATGAGTTAGACTTTGCTACGGGACATGTGCAAAGGGGTTATCGATGTTTATAGCTTTGACTCACCACTAAGAGACGGACTAGTGGCTATGGATCAGTGCAGTGGGGTTGTTATGATTCTTTGGCGCAAAATGATTGTAGCAGGGCTATGAGCCAGTGCATTGGGGTTGTTATGACACCATGGGGCAGAGTGGACATAGCAAAGTATTAGTGGTAATCAGTGCAGTGGAGCCTTCATGACTCCATGGGGCAGAGTGATCGTAACAAAGAGTTGGTGATAAAAGTGGTAGATATTGTATGCTTTATGCACTGAGTGAGAGATGTGAAGATGATTGCTATGTTCGATGTTTTGCTAACACCATGACATGCACACCCCCTCCCCATTATTTTCACACTATGTGTTAGTATCACCTTAGAGTATTGTACATCCTGTTGTGCTAACTCTTTGGTTGCAGGTCCAGGTTCAGGTATGGTTATGTATACCTATTATTGTTCTGTTTTGCTGCTTATCGCTCATACCAGACTTTTGTCTGACCCATAGTTTTATGTCTCTTCTTATTACTTTAGGTGCTCTTAAACGGGCAGAATAGAGATAGGTCAGGTGATTATGCACGAGTAGTTGTACCGGGGACGAGCAGGAGGCTTCCACGTATGATATACATACATACATACATATATATATATATATATATATATATATATATAATCTCCCTATTTTGGTGTTGGTCACTACTTTGGGCATTAGTAGTGTACCTCTTTCTTTTGCTTTAGAGGCAGTATTTCAAAGTTGTAATAATGTTGGTTTGGATGATAAGCTGTATTTTGGATTTCCGCTGCTATGATGGTTTAGTTTTCAGCTTGTGCATTGTCTCGCCTGTTTTATGTCAAAGTTATGTTATTATTATATTTTATCCCATGCGTTGTGAGACATTCTACAAGTTCCTTGTTAGCGCAAATTTCTTTCTTTTCATTTCTTTGGCGGCCGTCCCGTACTAGTCGGGCATTGGCACAACGCACTTTCATTAGAAATGTCGGCTGGTGCAGGGCGGGCCGTCACACAAGGTAATAAGTGGTGATCGTCTAGATGTACTTGGAGACCGACCGGATATGCGAGGACCTCTCTCCTGTATTGGACATATGGGATGAGGAATGAGGTGCCTCCGGTTTCGTTCAGACCTAAAACGGACGTGTAAATGGATGTGTGTCTGACATTGGATTCCATACTATATTGATTGATTTCTATTAAATATATATCTGTTTGTTAGCGGAGAATTTATTCTCTTGCTTAACACCCTTCTCTGAGACGTACGAGCTTAGAGGTTATATATTGATAGACATCGGTTGTATGGCGTGAATTGTCAGTGTGGCATGTTGAGGTTCAAATGATCAAGGATTTTATTGAAAAGAAGAATCTTGTGGTTAATGATTAAAGCACGGCTTTAATTAGCATTGCTTTGTGTATAGCGTTAATTTGCGAGCTTCACACCCCGGTATGAACCCGAAACGGGATGAGGGGCTGCAGGGAGTGCATGCGTTTCTTTCTAGCTAGGAGTGATGACATGGTATGGAGCCCAGACATTTTACTTATGTGGATGTTGGGCAACGAGGTACCTCAGATTTGAGTCCCTAGTGGCTCTTGATATGGTCAACATGTTGACCAGATTTTATGCCCTATTAGGTAGGAAACGTATTGTTCAGGAATAAGTAATCCACTAAAGTCAGTGTGGACCGACCTTGAAAATCCCAAGTGCAGTTGCGGCTGAATCCTGAGACATGGTAGGCTAGATTGTCTCGAATCGGAAGGAGAGATCCCTTTCCTTGGTTCATGATGGAAATACAATTTCCAATACGACACTTTTCAGTTTTAATTGTAGAACTAGTATGGTGACATAGTAGGATGGGGTACTATGTCATCTACGATTGATGCATTTATGTTTGAAGTTTTTTTGACAATATCCATTTATAGTAATATCAAAATGATTTGTTTTAAACGTACCAAGCATGTTTGGCTATTTAAACGGAAAACTCTATCCTTTGGCTTGCGTTGCATTGTGTGATGGGACCTAAGTCTTATGATAACTTCATTTTTCAAAAATCATTGCGTTGTTTTATGTTTTAAACTGGTATTCATGTGGAGTAAATTCGTTCCGTGTTATACGGCGTGGTCTCATGATTTCCCAATTTTTAGAGTAAAAAATTAATAACTGTTTTAGTTCACACACATGTCCCATGACTAACTCGGAGTTTATTGTTTTAACCTAAACTCTAGGAGCCCCTATTTTCCACACGGGCAGCTAGTAGTTTTGGTTTTCGCAGATATTTCTTTTCCCAGGATCCTGGTTACAGCAAGAAGTATATTTGGAAAGCTTTGTATCCGTGTATTTCGTTCGGTTGTGCTAGTTGATGTATTTTCTGCTATACATTGTATTTATACATTTAAATTTCGTTGCTTTATATTTTAATCTCTGATATTATTTTATTTCCGCTATGTAATATTTATTTATACTCTGATATATTCTTTTACTCTGATGTAAATTATTGTAATAGCAATGAAATGTTCTGTTGTTTGTGTTTTGACGAGTTGTGTTCTCAAAGCAATCCGGGCTTTCCCGATAGGGGAAGTTTGGGTCGTCTCTATAAAGTCATATGATATCATATATATACTTATAAAGTTATAAGGTTTTATATGTTTGAAATCATGAGTAAAATGATTTAGAATTTGAAAAGGAGAATTTAGAGTTTGAAAAAAAGAATTTGAACCTGGAGTGCTATTCAGAGTCTTACGTAAACTAGACTCTATTACTATATTTATCTTGAGCTCTTGAAATCTTGAAATCTTGATTACTCATTAGTCTTGAATCTTGAATCTATTGAATCTCTAAAACTATAAAACTATACAGTCTTCAGTATTTAAGTCCTATATACAAATCCTGAATATATATGTCTATATATTCTAAATAGAGATGTTAGTATATATATGTTTTATAATCAATGATAATTGAGACAAGGTTGTTATCATCAAAACTCCATTCTCCAACAATCTCCCATTTTGCATTAAATGCACGTTTCCTATCCTTATTGAATGTATTTGAAATGTTCTTTGGTTTTCTCAAGTTTGGACAGTCTCTTTTTAAATGATCGGGTTTATCACAGTCGAAACATCTAACAATATTTCCATTTATGGAATTATTGTTGTTAGTTTTTCGAAGTTTTTTCGTTATCCAGTACTTCAAGAATTTCTTGATCTTCTTCGTAATAAACTCGATATCATCGTCAATAGTATCATCATCGATCATTGCATTAAGTGCAGCGATTTCTTCTCATTTCCATGATTCTCTTTTTTAACCTGTAACTTTACTTTATAGGACATTAGATTACCAAATAATTCTTCTATTGAGATAGTACTAATATCATTGGCTTCTTCGATTGTCAGAGTCTTCTGATCCTATTCACTAGGAAGTGAATTCAAGATCTTTCTGACTTGGTCTTCTTCAGTAATTTTCTTTTCTAATGATATTAAGGCATGTACAATATCTTGAAATCTATAATACATATCAGAAATAGACTAATTTGGTGTCATTTGAAAACGTTGAAACTGGTGAGTCAGCATAGATATCCTTGTCTGTTTTAGTTTATTGGTGCTTTCATGTGTGACTTTTAGTATTCTCCAAATTTCATATGCAGAATTACATATAGAAACTCGATTAAACTCATTTCTATCTAAAGAGCAAAATAAAATATTCATGGCCTTAGAATTATTAAGTGCTTGTGTCTTTCGGTCTGTGCAGTTTATTACTCACGGTATCTCCGCTATACCGTATAGCGGATTTCTACCGCTATGCTATTTCCAAAAAGCCTCTCCGCTTTAAGCCCTGCTATATTCCGATATTCCTGATATATCCAATTATTTCGGCTATATTCCTCTATTCCCGCAATATCTTCAATATTTTAAAATGGCATTTATAAATTGTAAATTTTATAAAATTATCTTTTTAATATATAATTTTCTAAATATAGAATACTACAATATTCCATTAAATTTAATCAAGCTGAACAAAAGTTTACATTTATTTACATATATGTGCTTATGCTTTTAAAAAAAATTAAGAATATAATAATTATAATTAAGTAAATGTTAGTTTTCCATTTATTTATCATTTTATATTTGTAAAAGCATTAAATATGGGTTTATATGCTATTTCAGACTCATCCGCTATATCCTGCTATTTCCTCGATTTATCACCGCTACAACTTTTTGGACCTCCGCCGCATTAGATCTGTTGTACGCTTTAACTGCAAAGCTTTTCGTCTAGTGCCCATTTTGAATATTCAGTTTGAGGCTCTACATATTCTACTTGGGTAATGTTCCGAATATCTAAACTATTAGACTGCAAATAAAATTTCATCCTACAACCCCAATAAGCACAATTACTGCCATCAAGTAGAGGTAGTCTAGTGGTAGATTTCCCTTCTATAAAATAATTATTATTGGTGTTACTAGTGTCACTAGCCATTTATAATTTTCAAAGAATCAACTTATGATAACTTTGAAAATCTTGCTCTGATACCAATTGTTAGGGAACTGGGTGTCTATAACCTAGTATTAATGGAACTTATGCCTACTCGGCCACTAAAGAGAGAAACTATATCTATTCAAATTCAAATCAAAAGAAATAAGTAATAAATAAAATGCAGTAAAGTAAATAACACCAGGATTTTTATATTGGTTCGAATAAACCAACCCTACATCCAGCCATGCATTTCATCGTGCAGAATTTCACTATAATCGCTTGCTTTCCACAGGTGGCAAGAACACCTCTACGATCTTGATTTCACGGGCTACAAGATACACCTTCTCTTTATCAATAGCAGCAAACAATGGAAAATAGACGTATCTTCAATGCATATTCTTGCACATTTGCTACAATGATCCTATATACCTCCAATGGTGAAACACCCCACCTCCGTTAAGGTCACTCATAAAGGGAATGCCTTAACTTCGGTGGAGCATTATAGGTAAAAGATGCAGATAAATTACAAGACAGACAAATAAAGCAGCGGAAAATAAAGTCATTTTATAAACAATGTGGTTCAGTCAAGCTTTTACAACAGTTGTCTCAATCATACTTAAAAGTAATACATAGAACTTCTGTCTTGATTTAAAAACTTCCAAGTATAAAAAAAGCATAAAAATAACAATGATATTCCTCAATAAAGCATGAACCAGCCATAATAGTGGAAGAGAGAATCCAAAGCAAAACATCGACTGTCTTCGAGCTCGAAAAGAAAACTGAGCTAAGTGGTAACATCTCCTCCCTGTGAATCGGGGGGACGGAAGAAAAGAGGCGAAACAAAGCTAGGTCAGACATAAGTCTGGTAAGTCCAGTAACTTTCAGCATATAAACAGGCAAAAGCATCATGACATGAATAAGATGAATATAAGACAATACCGTGAGAACAAGGATAACATACGATTAGTATAGATATGATAAGGCAAGATAAACTGAATGCGCTTCTACTCTTTCTCTGCTTCGCCACAACCTTGTTATTCTGATTTCTATATCTCTGCACCACCTAACTAGTGTCCCAACTAGTAATCTGTATAGAATGATAATATGATAACGTGATCCCAACCCCCGTAATTGTGGTAGCCTTCAGGTGTACATCTATCGTGAGGATTCCACCTCAATTAGCCTAATTGTTATGAACAAGTTAGATGTACCCTTACTACCCTATCGATCGGCTCCCTACTTGTATTCATGTTCCATGTGTCTGTGTCAATCGGCCCTCTCTTGCGTGTAGATACCATGTGCTAGTCCCACCATAAGGTGTATCAATCCTTATGATAGCAACCCGACACGATTCAAGATGCACAGTGTATAACTACTGGTACCCAATGCCTGATTTTTCCCACTTCGGAGTACGTGCACGCCCGTAAACCGTCGGAACATACACTAACGTACCCCCTACCGCTGCTTTGATCGCTTATAATCAACCCAGTAATCATGCCCCACCCTGCCTAGTTCAGGGTACCGTGATATATCCATGTGGGTTACTGCATAAATGGGTCCCCGTTACTAGGGTTTCCTATTGGTTAAGTTTGTGGGCCTGTATATAGAAATATTACCCACCTACACGAGATATACTTAACCCTCCCATCGATTATAGCATGTTTACTTAACGATTAAGTTTGTGGGCCTATATGTACTAATATTACCCACCTACACGAGATGTACTTAACCATCCCATCGATTCAAGCATGTTTATTTAACAGTTAAGTTTGTGGGCCTATATGTACTAATATTACCCACCAACCCGATATGTACTTAACCCCACTGATTCAAACATGTTTATTTAATGGTTAAGTTTGTGGGCTTATATTTACAAATATTACCCACCCAGCTCAATATGTACTTAACCCTCCCACCGATTCAAGCATGTTTATTTAATGGTTAAGTTTTTTCCATTCATGTTAACTTAACCCACCCATTCATCATGCCATGTTGGTAAAGTGTTTCTTGACTCGCCTTACTTATCATGTTGGATTGGTTAAGTGTTTCCTATCAACTTAACCCCGTTCGTCCATCAAATTATATTGGTCAAGTGTTTCTTGTTAACTTAACCCCACGTGTTCATCATGTTGCATTGGTTAAGTGTCATCAATCAATTCAAGTTAACTTAACCCACCTACTTGTCATGTTACTTTGGTTAAGTGTTGCCTTCTTGTGTTAACTTAACCCTACCACAAATCAAGTTATATTGGTTAAGTGTTGCCTTCCTGTTTTAACTTAACCTTACCACAAATCAAGTTATACTGGTTAAGTGTTGCCCTCTTGTTTTAGCTTAACCTTACCTCAAATCAAGTTATATTGGTTAAGTGTTGCCCTCTTGTTTTAACTTAACCTTACCACAAATCAAGTTATATTGGTTAAGTGCTTCTTATTACTTAACCCTACCCACTCATCATGCTATACTGGTTAAGTGTTTCCTATTAACTTAACCCTAGTCATTCATCTTGTTATATTGGTTAAGTGTTCCTATGAACTTAACCCTAGTCATTCATGTTATATTGGTTAGGTGTTCCTATGAACTTAACCCTAGTCATTCATGTTATACTGGTTAAGTGTACCTATGAACTTAACTTTAGTCATTCATCTTGTTCATTAGCATTAATTGATTTATTAATGCACCAACCTCTCACATTCGATATGTGTTGTTGCGATTAGTGGACGTGCCGGGCGGTTTCGGGTTGTTTTAAACCACAACTCAACTAACCTTGGGTTTTTCTTGGGCATGATTCACTAACCTCTCACATTAGATAGGTATTGTTGTGGTTACTGGATGTGCTAGGCAGTTCCAGACAGTTTACACCACAACTCATTCTAATATCGGGTTTTTCTTGGGCATGATGCACTAAGCTCTCACATTAGATAAGTGTTGTTGTGGTTACTGGATGTGTCGGGCGGTTCTGGGCAGTTTTACATATCAACTCAATCTAACCTCGGGTTAGGCCTATTTGTCTTTTCACTAGTTTACATATTTACAGTTTATATGCAAATTATTCACAATTGTTGTCAATTTCAAGTTATGCCACATTTAGCATAAATGTCCAAGTCTAGATTTATATGCTAATTATCCCAACCAGTCATATTCCAATTCTCAAGTTATGCCCAACAAAGCTAATTGCAAGTTATGGCCCCCAAAATTCAATTTCAGGTTACTACTCAAAATAGGATACACCTAATCTTCCCATGTTGTAATAATACACATGCCCCAAAATTACAATATTCAATTTACTTGGCGTCCCCAAATCAATAGTTAGGCCAAATCTAGATTTAATGTTCCAATTTACATTTTATACCCAATCTAGATTAAATGCTCAAGTTACCCCAAATTTGCAACAATAACAATTATGCCCAAAACTTGATTTATATGCCAATTTCATACTTTGTCGTTCATGCCAATTCTAGGTTCAACATATCAAAATACATATTCCATAATTCATGTCAAATTACCCCAAATTTCATCTTAACAGTCATGCCATACTACATGTTCCAAATTATGCCAAATATTATCAATTTCATGTTATACCCAATTACCCTCACATTCATAACGTACGTATTTCGAGATTTAACTCAAGATTCATAAAATAAGGGGAGAATCAAGATGGAACATCGTAAGGATGGGCATTGTCATATGATGATAAGAACTGTTGGTCCAATAAACTTGATGTACTAAAAAGACAAGTTTTTGGCATAGAATACATCACAGGCATATAGATATGATATGAATGAATCATCGCAAGAATTATATCATGAACTTAAAAAGGATTACAATTTCGATATACAACAAGGAGAGATATGATTGGACCAATTTCATAGTCAAAAATGATTCTCAAAGATATATATATATTCATGCACAGATTCAATGAAAGGATAGCTTACATCAGGCATATTCTCATATTCATTTTATTACATGTCACAACTAGATTTAAGTGTTCAAATCTAAAAAGTAACTGACTTACAAAACAAAGGCAAATCTTGTTTTCTGGATCTGTTTTCTAAAACTGAATAGCTCTCCTTTGATGTAGACTAATTGTTCTTCTAATTTAGATTTGATTTGATTTGTAGCTTTAATCTTGCTTTCTAGTTTGAGAAGAAATGGTAGCTAGGTTAGGATGATCATTGACAGCATGGCGACTCTTTGGAATGGATTTGTGTGGTTTAGGGTTTAGATTTAGGTTGCTTATGTAGAAGTTTGATTTAATAAGAGCCGTTAGATCAACCTAAGACCAATCAAAGCCATTCAAACCTAAGAGAGCCAAACAAAACTTGCCACAAAAGCCCTAATGAGTCAAAAAATCGTCACACAAAGAAACACGTCTGGTTTCAGATCTAGCCCGGGGGAGGAGGTCAACCCATAGGTCGACCTATGTACCCAAGTCGACCCCCAGGTTGACCCCCTATTCAACCTGGTCTCTGAGCAGGAAATTTCCCGCCCAGCTTGCTTCGAGGTTTTTGAATTTCGAAACTAAAATTTGAATTTCGGGCTGGTTTTATTATTTAAATTCTTGAATCTTCTGAAGGTCATAACTCCTTCATACGGAGTCCGATTTACGCAAACTCAGACTCTATTTCAAGCAGAATTCCGAGACGAACGCAATGGCGTAACCTAGTTCTTCTCTTAAAAATTAAATATACTTTAATTTGTTAGTTTAATATTCTCAGAAAATACGGGGTGTTACAAATGGCAATATATCTTTGAATTCCTTGAGGAAATAGGATTAAATCGGTGAGAGAATGATATGAATTCAAGTACAACTCTCTGATATTGTGTGGCTTGCAAATCATTGAAGAATAGAAGTGAAAGAGAGTGGATTTGTAAGAATAGCAGGATAGTTTTCAATGGAATTATATAGATAATAAATGAAGGAGGAGTGGAAGAAAATATGAAATTGTTGTGTAAAAATTTGTTACCAGAGGCCTTTAAATAGTGTATGAAAGGATGTGTCTTTTGGTGAAAGGGCGAAGGGAAATTACTTCCCCATTTGAATTCAAAAATCTGGAAAATCGTTATATGTCGACATACATAAATGTGTATGTCGACATACTTATGTTGCAAATATGCACAGTAACACTTATAAGTGTATCAAATTTTCTACACTTCAAATTTCCTTATATTTGTGGATTTTGGTGATTTGGTTGAGGTCAACGGTTGATTATCTTCAAGTATAATTGCCACGGGATATTTAACGGGATATTCTAAGGTTCAACCAACTCCTCATCACTTCAAAAACCTATGTTCTTCATCGTTCTTCTCTAATAGGCTTTGGTCTGCAATTGTTCTGATTATCCTTCAATTGCTCTGATTAAACTTCTTATATAACTTCTTATATCTAATGTAACTACACAACTCGAAGATATGTTAGTAGTAATGTTTACATGGTTGTTGTCATCAAAATCAATACCTAAGGTACCTCGGGTATTAACACCGCCTTGTTAGCCTTGTTGTATTTTAAAGTGATTATTAGGCTACGTGGGATTCAAACTACTATAGTTAGTGACTGAGACCCCCTATTTACTAGTGAATTTTGGAAGATTCTTTAAGAAGAATTCAGAACGAACCTAAGTTTAAGCACAGTTTGTCATGCGCAGACAGACGACCGGACATAGAGAGTTAATAAAGCTTTGAAGGATCTGCTCAGAGCTTGCATAGTCGATTTCGGAGGAGCATGGGAGTAGCACTTACTTTTAGTTGAGTTTTCATACAATGGCAGTTACCAAGCGATGGTTGGTATGGCCCTTACAAAGCTTTATATGGGCGACCATGCAAATTGCTAACTTGTTGGTGGGAAACTACCGATAAAGTTTTACTCGAACCCGGCCATATTTGTGAGTCCATAAAGATTAACGCTTTGATTCGGTAGAAAATGAAGGCTGCACAAGACCAGCAAAAGTCATATGCAGATAGGAGGAGGAGAGAATTGGAATTTAATGTCGGAGATTTGGTATTTGTCAAGGTTTCTCCTCTCAAGAAAATAGTTTGGTTCGAGAAGACTGGGAATTTAGTTCCAAGGTTTATTGGGCCTTTTCAGATTTTAGATAGGATCGGGAAGATGGCTTATGGTGTGCAGCTTCTCAAGCATTTATCGGGGGTCCACAATGTTTTCCATATTTTGGATCTTCGCAATTTTCTTCATATTCAGCCGACTGACTCGAGCTTGATGATATTGGGGACATAGGAAGCCTCGAGTTGGAGTCTATAGTGCCCTATGCCACCACAAAGATCGTGGAGCGCAGAATCAAACGACTCTGCAACAAATCTATTCAACTTGTCCGAGTTCAGTGGAAAGATAACCCATATGGAGAGCATATGGAAAACTGAGGATATGATTAGACTTACTCAATCAGAGCTTCTCTCGGGTAATTATTTTCCACCTATTTATCTTTTTGGTTGCATTGCGGTTTCGAGATTGGATGGTAGGATATGTATGTAAGACAAATGCATTATGCACTCATGCAGAATTAAATGCATGTTAAGATGTTTTGCATACATATTGCATCACTTATTACACTTACATGCTAGGGTTAAGCTCATTATAGCAAGTTTGCAGTTCATAATCACTATAAGTTATGGATGTTTATGGTTGTTTTGAAAATAACATGGATGTACAACATGGTTTTTTAGAGCGAGTTGTGTTTTTCGCCCCTTCAAAAAATTTCTGGATGAAATTCTAATGGGGGAGAATGTAACATCTTGTGAAATACACTTAATTTAGACATGAGTTTGTTTAATTTAAAATAAACAGAAATAATTAATAATATATTTAAAGGATAAAATTGGAATTTTGGAAAATTGGAAATTAGCCATGAAAATATCGTAGTTGCGTTCGTGGCGAGATTATGATCCGTTTTTATATTTTATTTGCTGAAAACCGAAATCGTATTCAAAAGTTATTGATTAATTAAGTTGTACGTATATATTAGCATACACAATTTGAATTTCAAATAAAAATATATACAAGATGTAAATATATTAAATTGGATAAGCATGAAAAGAATATTTCGTTTGATTTCAAACTTGTGTGTATATATTCACACATAGTAGGGGACAAGAATAAATTAATGAAGGCAGGAAATAAAGTGAATTAATTAACGAACGATCAAAAAGTAACGTTCTGGAGGAAATTCCTCTCGGGCTCGACTCCAAAACGGGGGTTGACCACCCATCCAGGAGAGGCGTCGACTGCCCTTCGGGGGGTGTCGGTCGCCCTAATATAGAGAAGCCCAGTGAAGGTTATTTTCTATAGAGACTTATTTATAATTTATATCAAATGGACTGTTTAGATTTAATCAAACTAATCTAATGGTTCATACACAAGACGTCAACTATAAATGGACCCTCAAACCCTCATTCTAAACCCTACACCATTCCTCTCAACGCCTTCATGATGCCTTTCTTCTGTCTCTAATTATAGAAAGATTAAAGGATTTAGGTTTCTTCATTTCTCTAAATCTATTATATCTTCTCTATCTTATTCTAAAATAGATTTAAGATTAATCTGGAATTTAGATTCACATACGTACATACATACATATATATATATATATATATATGTATATATATATAAGATTCTAATGGTGATTCTTTAGTGTGTGTGTGTGTGTGTATACATATTTGAAAGGATTGGAGAACACATTCATTCTTGAAGCCGAAGCCAAATCCTATTCTATTCAAGTTGTCACTACTCTTCCTAATAGCTCTATGAGTGGAATCCATCTGAGTCACTATTTTCTATAATTTGATAGTTATAGATTTGGATTGTTGTGTCTTCGCGGATTTGGGATATACAAAAAGAAAACATGATTAAACCCCACAAATACCACTATTTATTTTATTGCTCATAGAAATGATCGATCTAGTTATATTCGTAGTTTTGGGTTATTGTAATAACTAATAATAAAAGGAAATCAAGATTTTTGATTTTCTATACTGTTTGGATTCCTTTGGTTCTATTTTCATGTAAATTCATATGTTTGATTTTTACGAAAAAGGTCAAGATTTGGATAACTCTATAAATCTAATAGGTTTGAATCTCTATTTTTCAAAATAGAGGATTTAAACGTATTATTTACAATATATCTAAATATTAAGGTTTTGTGTATAAACAAACATAAGAAAGGGAATCTATTCAAAAATAGAAATTATAAACATATATGTATATTTGATATATGATGTTATGTTCATCTTTTATTGTTGGAATAATCAAAACCTGGGTTGCAAGTTTATAAGTTCTTATGATTGTTTTTTTTTCATTTTATTGTCATATGTTAATATAAACATTTATGCTATGGTCGAGGAAAAATATGGGAAATGACTTGTACACCTTTAGGATGTTATCTCGTTTGCTTAATTTACATCTATATTTACATATATCTATAACCTAATCAACATATATTAATACGTATTAAGTGCATAAAAATACGATTAAATTAGGAATAGAATTTGAATGTCCCCATAGGAATTTGTATGTGTGTAAGCTCAATTAAAATCAATGGCACATAGACACGAGGTTAACCGTTACTTGTAGTAGAAGTCTGCCTAGAACCGACCGGCATATCTCGTGTCTACAAGTAAATCTGGTTAATGTGAGAGGTCTAGTCGTCATGGACCATTATAATTAGTACGCTATGATGTGAGGTTAGGCTTAACTTGTATTAGAAGCCTGCCTGGAACCGCCCGACAAGTCTAGCATCTATAAGTGGTATGTTTTGGCTGGGTTTTTTTCAAGTTTCTGATATTTATTTTAATAATAAGGAAATTAAAATGTATCTAGAAGACTCAACCAATTAAAATAGGTATAATCACTTATATGTACATATATACATATATGATTTACACTGTAACTTAATATATACAGGATATATTAAAAATAAATGTTTAACAACTTAAGAAAATAATAGCAACACATTTTATAACACTAGGAAGTGTAGGGAAGCTGGCAACATGGAATAAGTATGGAAATTCCTATTTTACAACTAACATGTATAATTTGTCATATACATAGCAAAACCCTAAAAGTATAAACTTTTTATATTTTTTTAAAGTACATAAGGGTATATATATATCTATAAATATACATATATATATATATACCACGGCCTATGCATGTATATGAAGTATACATAAAATCAAATGCAGGAAAGGAAATAAAAACTAGGCAAACAAGTAATGAGATTAACACTTACATATATATAAATTTTTATATATATAAGTATAGCATGAAAAGTATAGGTATCTATATATATATACATATATATACTACGGCCAAGAATGTATATAAGCATGTATATACACCAAATCATTTACTGAAAGTATAGTCTAAACCAAAACCAAATCAAGTCCAAACTCCATCATTTAGTAAGTAGATTAGGGCCTAATCACCTACTCAAATATGTGCGGCTGAAGTAATGATGAGAGCAAACAAATATCAAAGAGGAAAACTATTTTTCTCTTAAGTTTTGTGATGGTAAGTGTTGAGAGCATTTAATGCAAGCAAGAGGAGCATTTAATGAAAGCATATAGTCTTGTACTTAGAGGAGACCAAGGAGACGTTGGTAGAAATATCTTAGGAGAAGGGTACACTTCATTCTGCTGGAACATTTCATGACCATCCAAATAGGAAAGAGAAAGGGTAGGTAGAAAAGTGTTTTGCTGTAGAAACTTAGAGACTTTGCCTATAAATACCAACCCATTTGCATGCATTTTCTTTTTACTCGAATACAAAAAAGTTGCTGAAATCATATCATCTTCAAGCTAGAATTTTCAGGAGCATTTACAAGTGAGTAAACCGTCACTATTTTCAAGTTTGATTTGTTGTTTACTGTAAACAGTTTATACATTTATGTATTTTATGCTACTGCAAGTATACCATGTTATATCACCTTATAGATGCTAAAACATCAAGTTATGTCATCAGTAAAAACATGTATACAAGTAATAATAGATTTGTTAATGAGTTCATCATTAAAACTTGATCAAAGAAAATACTGCTATTGTCCCCTGTTTAAACAAATACTCCTGTTGTTTTGCAACTATACCTTGATGATCTAAAAACACAAACTATACAAGTGTATTTATGAGTTAAACTTGTATACGAAAATATATATGAACATTGGAGCAAGAACAAACCTCATCAGTTCATGTTTTGAAACACAGATAACAGAGAATAGATGATTCTCTGTTTCAACCAAACTCACCAAAATTTCAAACATCACGAAATCGAAATACAGAGATATGAATGTAATCGTAGTGCCAAAATATGATTTTTAAAAATGGTTTCACGATTTTAAACAATGGGACCAGGGAGAAAGCTCGAGATGGACGGAATTGGCATTTTCACCAAATTCCGATGATCGAAGTCGGTAATGGCCAAGTCGTGGAGCATGGAGGAAGGGGAGACATCGGTGATCATGGGAAAAATACCCAATGATGTTTCCAACGAGGGGTTAGAGCTGACGAACTCGATTTAGGTTTTGAAAGCAAAAATGGGTTCAGGCATTTGAAGGAGTCGTACGGGGCCCACAGTCGATCGAGTTGGCCAGAACTTGGGGTGAAGCGGCGTCGGACGTTGGGGCAGCTATCGGCGGCGGTGCGAGGTCTCCAGGTGGTCAGAGATGGTCAGACGAGGTCGGTTTAGGGGGAGTCCTTTTCGATGCTGTTTACTGGAAGTTGGGTGGAGTGATGATTTCGAGGAGGAGGCGACGTTAGGGGATGGCGATGGGTCAGTGGTGATCGGTGGATGAAGTGGAGTTTGTGGGTGGAGGTTCGACGTTGATCTGGTGGCGGGGAAGGTTGTGCACGTGCACAGCTGTGCACGTTTGCACAGGAAGTCGAAGGCAAAATGGAGAAGAAAGGGGAAGACTTGGCACGTTGATTTTTGAGTGATCCATCGGTGGATCACCATGTTTTTGAGGCGGATCGAAGGCTTGGCACGATGGCTTGACACGAGAGTTTGGCAAAGGGAAATCGTATGGATTCACCATGGATTTCGAGGCAGATCAAGTGGCATGGCACGAGTTTTTGGCAAGAAAGAAAAAGAGTGTTTGGGCAAGGAGAAATCGATGATCACCCCATGGTGACCACACGATTTTGAGATGCAACATTCGGCTTGGCAAATACAAGCGAGAACCGATTTTCAAAGCAAGAATTTAATTAAATCAAATTTAATTAAATTAAATAAATAAATATAATTAATCAGTAATTAATTAAATTAAATAAAAATATAGTTTTTATTTAATATGGCGTAAACCAGTGGAACAGTCAAGACGACAGTGAGGTCCCAGAATCGAAGTTGTTCGAAGAAGTTCGTCGAGTTAGAACCTGAGTTTTAAAGGATAACCCAATTTAAATAAATTATAAAACAATTTATTTAAGTTTAAATAAAAGAAATAAATATTTGACAAATCAAATCGGAGTATAGAACATCGTCTGACAGTCGATGATAAGCAAGATAAAACACCGTGTGCGTAGCAGGGGCTTTTTCTATACACTTTCAAATATTGATAAAAACTGTAAAACATCTTGTGTGCGTCGCACACACTTTAACTATACAATTGTAAATGATATTTAAGATATCCAGATATGAACCAGAGAATTATATACTATTTATATAATTAGAAATACAGGATGTGCAACTGAATTAAAGACGGTTAAGCTGATAATAAATTACCGACTATAAAAGATATTTTTGTACATCGTTTCGAAGAGTCCGAGATTTCACATTTCCACTTCGACTCGAATATTACGACGTGTACTGGAAATCGATAAAGATGAAGAATGCAAGGACTATTTCAAAATAGTGTCTACGGTCTGTTAAATCCCAGAACAGATCCGAACAATCGGATGTCTGACAACGTATATCGATCAGATTTTACACATCGACTTTCCATAAGTGTATTATGTTGGTGGCGGAGAGATTCGTTTCTTTAGCCTTATACCCAGAATATGTTTGTGGAAACAAATGAGTGATCTGTCAGATAGGACGGTGTGATATTCAAAGACGTTGAAGAATAACCCGTCAAACGGTAACGTGACTTCAAACCTCACCAACCGAGGAAGACAATAGTTGGGCTAGGCAGCATGGCTAGTTGGGTCATACCCAAGTAGGGTATATTATCACCATCTAGAGTAAACTCCTTTTGTTTCTTAATCTATTTTCACTGCTGTTACCTTCGGTAATCGGTGGGTCATTCCCAACCGTGGAGGTGGTAATATATTCGTTACACTCAAGCTAAATGAGTGGACGGTCATGTGTGGCCAGGTTGCAAGATGTTCTTGTTGAACCCCAGTGTATCTTCTCTAGAGTACACTGATCGGTGGGTGCTCCCATACCCTGTCAGTTATAAACCAAATTTCCATAAGCGCTCGACGGTTTTAGATTTTATTCTATGTACGTGAATGTGAGATGCAAGCGATTCGCTAGATGATCATTTATTTAATAAATACTATCGTAAATATCAAACGTTTTGATATTAAAATACAAGGGTCGTTTTCCATATATTAGTTATGGATTGGGCTTAAGATTTCCAAGTAATTGAATCTATTCATAACGGAACACCTTATCCCTTATTTCCTTGTTTACATCTTTTCAACTGTGTTTACTCACACCAGTCCCCTGACTGACCCGAAGTTTATTTTCTGTGTTTCCCCTAAACTCTTGGGTACTCATAATGATTATTATGAGTAGGCAAGTAATTCAGGTTGGCAAATGGAACCTCACGAAGTTCAAGTTGCAGGACAAGACTAGTAGTTTTAAACTACACCTATGTATCCAGTTAGATTCGTATTCCCATATCATGATGTATATTTATGTAAATGTACTATGATGATGTAATACGTTGATGTACTATGATGTATCAGACCCTATGATGTAATGTATTTGTATTTTTAAATTCCGCTGTGAGATTTCTGATAACTTCTTATTCTTCTATTCTATTTATTTCTATCTTTTCTATCTCATCTTCTAATTTCTTTCAATAACGACACGGTTTTCTGAGGGTCTAAAATCTCGTCGTTACATGGTAGGCCTAATGTGAGATTTCTAGTGTGCACGTGTGTGTGTGTGTGTGTGTGTATATATATATATATGTGTGTGTGTGTGTGTTTCGTGTAGAGTAGGCCTGCCATGGGAAAAGGTATAAGTGGATGACTTATCACTTGTTGGGTATTAAGTGGTTAGGAGTAAGTTCGCTCCTAAGGTTCACTCCTTGGTTCAGAACCCAGGTCATTGGACCTTCCCTTCAAGAATTAAATGGTTTTTGGGGTTGCGTTTCTCCTATAAGGTATTAAATGGTCCTATTAGATGATATCATATGCAGGGTAGTTCTCTAAGTAATGTCCTCTTCTTACCTAGGGGCTAGTGAGGGCTGACCTAGAGAGATTATGTATACATGGCCTAAGGAAGCACCCTCTAAGGAAAGTATTAAGTGACTAAGAGTTCACCCGTGGGGACAACTAGGTAGTAACAAGAGGGTTCGCCCAAGTGGGGGTCTTCTTAAGAGGAGTCGTGTTCCGAACCGAAATTCTGGTAGTATGTAGCTATAACTATTTCTCGCCCTCCAAAGAGAGTTATTAATTATACTGATTAACGTTAGAACGGGGTTTGGAGTGGCTTGAGGTTCTCCATTGGGTATTAATTCACTAGAGGAATGTCCGCCCAAAATAAATTAAAATATGGCGTTAAGTGACCATAAGAGCGCCTCATATGTTTGTATTTTGTGTTTGTTACGTTGACATGACTTGAAAAGTTTACAACTATCAAATACTGAAAATAGCCTTCTTAACTTACACGTATTTCATCCACCAGAATTTTATATTCTGACCTCCCTCCTCTTAACATTAACAGGACAATAGGTGAGACGGGTGACTAAGGACGGAGAACGATCTCTTGGAGGAGGGGTCTTTTGAAGATCTAGTTGTTATGGCTATTGCTTTATTATTATTATGGCTATGTAATTGGGACGAATGATGATGTCCCTTTTTTATTTTATGAGACATGTTGTAATTAACAAATACAGTTTTAAATACTGGTACATCTTATATTTGTGATATAATATTTTGTCCCTTTCCATTATATGAGATTCTGATTTTCGTTATAGATTGCTCTGAATATCTGTTTAAGTCATTCCTTATAGGAACTAACGATCCGTTTAGAGTGGCATTAAGTTCCAATGGGCCTTTTCTAGATCGGAATTTAGTCTTATTCCGGGAGGATTGTTACAATATCAAACTTAATTTGTAAATGTCTCTTTAGTATACAAACATTAGTAGACATGTTTTAGTCATAGATTATAATTCAATGTAGATCTACAACTTTTATAGCAGAAATGCCATGTGAAAACAAAGATATTCATGGATTTCTTGGTGGTATATATGAAACTAACAAAATAACAATGGCATAGAAGCACTATAATAAACACTTTTCTAAGTTTGAAGTAAATTTAATTACTTTAGTTCATGTTATGACATATTTTGGTGTTGGTACATGAAAGTAAAAAAATGATTTTCTTACCAATTTTCTGCGCACATGCCAACATATATTGAACTATATTCGGCTTTACAAATAAACTCATCTAAATATAAGATAGTTGCTGTAACGACCCACTTTTTTGCATAGTGTAAGCTGACATTTAACCACACATGTCAAACTCAAAATGCACAGAAAAGGACAGTAAGGGAAAGAAGTTAGTGGGTGAGAAGAAAGAAAGAAATGTTAGTATAGAAAAAGAAGAAGAACACCAACACTATAATCAGAGAAGAATAAAATCTCACAGTGGAATGAATAAAATATAATACATCAATACTCTTTACACAAAGAGAAAACTATATATACATGATTACAAAATTAGAGTACACAACTAGGTCAGCCTATACAATCTGTCTGTAAAATGCTAATAAATACAACACACACAGCAGAAACAAATTAATATTAGAAAATACAGGAATATGTCTTGGCTCCTGCTCCTCCCCTGAAGCTCCTAAGCAAAACCCATTGCAACCTGGAAAATATACTCGGTCTGACCCGAGAACATTTTGAGGAAAGAGAAATCACACGGATCAGTCTAGAATACTTTCAGTGAGAAAACTCACATAACAAACAACTTGCTTAATTTGTAGAAATCCTTTAAAAGAATGGAACTCTCGTAAGACACGACCACATACAAACATAGCACGTGTTTTTTACTTACGATAACCAAATCACTTTTATTATAAATACAATGATATTATAATAATGTCTAAAATCCACAAATAAAATAGGAATATAGTTGAAAAGCTTGCATCTCACTTTTCGATATAGTTGGTTTACATCTAAAACTGTATGGCTCTATTGGAGTTTGGACTTCCATATAAGAGTAGGTAAGGAACTACTTCCCGAATAGTGTTTCTCGAGAGATAAAAACACTACGATTCAATAAGAACATCTTGCAACCCAGCCATACAGAATCAGCCGCTCATTCAACTTGAGTGTACCGAATATATCGCTACCACGGTTGTAGACCAACCAACCATGTTCATTCTGAAGCGTACAAAAGGGATAATAGATTTTCTCTAGATTGGGTGATAATATGCCCTAATGGGTATGACGCATATAGCCCTGCTGCCAGCCCAATTCCAGTAGTTTCCTGGTTGATGTGGCTTGAGGCTATGATCACTACAACAAAATGACCCTATTACAACGGTGGAACACCGTTGTAATATACATTTTACAATGGTGGGCTAACCGTCGTGTATAAGGAAGTTGTATTAAACTAAAATCTTTTACAACTTTTTTGCACTGTTGCAACATTGTTGTAATATATTTATTTTACAACTTTTTTCCACTGTTGTAATAAACTTTATTACAACATTTATGCACCGTTGTAATAATATCTACTACAACTGTTATCCACCATTGTAACTGACAGTTGCATTTTAAAAAAAATAGACATCCTTTGCAACTAAAATGAACCATACACTAAATATAGCAATACTCCATAAACAAAACAAATATTGCAGTTATTTGCAAACTAATTTATTAAAATACTCGAATTTTAAATATTACAAACAATAAGTTTTACAAAAGATTTCGCGGACTATTACATACTTGACCGTTACAAAACAACCTTAGTACAAGAAGGTTTAACCTCTTTTTTCTTCATGTTAGTGAGAAACACCTTCAGTCTCCACAAGAGTACTGGAGATGGCAATACTGCAGCGCTATTTATTGGTAAAGTCGCACCTTTCATCTAGCCGTCCTCTAGAGAATGCAATAAATCATCATCAAAGAAACCAGATAACCAACTGGAATTCCAACTATGTTTTTAACCCCATATTTGTCAAGAGTAAATACAATCTGCGACATTAGAAAACAAAGAAACAAATTATATATATATATATATATATATATATATATATATATATATGCTAACACTTGTACCAACAAATACGATAACATACTGAAATTATATGTTGATTGCTTTGTGATTGCATTTATTTTGTGTGTTTGACAAGCATGAGGATGGAACCAATATTAGGTAATAGATAAACTAATATAATAGCTTAGGCATGTATGATGTAACCACACACAAAAAGCAAACTTACAGCAATATCAATACCTGCACATACAAGATATTATATTATATAAACAAAATGTCAAAATAACAAGATTAGCAATCTTACAGCAAAGTTGCTAAACTAAATAGATTATAATTAAGTAAAAAAGTGAATAGAACCTGACAATAATTAAACAGACTATGACTAAGCTTATAGGGTCAAAACATGCAAATTCGGCAAAGCAAAGCAAGCAATCTGGGAGAACAAGGAATATACAGACCCATTCACTTGCAAATTCCCCAATTCATATTGCACACATATATAATATCACACCCAAGCTAACTTTAACATGATAAATTAATATAAGCTTCATGGACATATGGCAACACATTATGGTCACGTACACCAAGTGACAGAAATACTAAAAATATGGATATGTAAATATCCATACTTCCATGTGCCACCTCACCCTTGTATACTATACACTCACGTTACGTAAAGAGATTCCATATGGGGCACACGAAAGCAAAGCATTAGCTACTGTTGTTATATACAACATTAGGCGCATGTTACTATACACTCACCCTTGTATACTAATGCTTTGCTTTCATGAGTCATATTTTGGTAAAGAGATTCCATACAGACTACAAGTCTCTGCTTCGTTGGCGCATGTTTTGACAGCTGAATGTATGGTTAGGTAGATTCATTGCTAAATAGTGTAGAGTGAAACTTGAAGCATGAAGTGAACAGTTTCTAATTTTTATGAAAAAAAGTGCATAAGTCAAAATGTACCAGGACAATAAATTCAATGTGTATATAACTATATATGTTTATAAAAGACCAACTTACCAAAAGCCGACATCGACGCCGTGAAGGAACGATTCAAAAAGTAAAACCGTAACGTCTTGTTATTTTTTAACACACAGCTGGCCGGCAGCAGGCGAAGGATGAGGGGGGCATGAGAACTCAGCATATGAAAAAAAAGAATGATCAGTACAATAGAAACCAACGTAAAGTTGTAATAGGATGCAAAAGCACAAACAATTTATTTCGCACGTGTTATAGTTTTATAAATGATAATTTATCGGAATGCAACTGAAATATGACTCATGAAAGCAAAGCATTAGCTACTGTTGTAGTCACTATTATGGTCTGCACCTTAAACTAGAGCAACTAGAACCCCTCAAAGGACCTCGATATCGTATATTTCACCATCAAGCTTAAAATCTGGTTCAGTAATTTTAACAAACACTTCACCTGCATATTTGGAAAATCCTAAGTAACACACTACATCGTAGAATTATCTAGTTTCACTAGCTGAATTAGCATTACATAAAGCACTCAGGACTTCCACCCCACTTGACTCTTTAATCTAAATTTGAATAAAGAATAGGAAGTAACTGAACTTAAATATCGAAAATGAAAAAATTGGCAGAATAGGAAGTGTTCTTTAGAGGATATTCTAATAACAAATCAAATAACACAGTTGCAGAACTGAGAACAAATCAAATAACCTAAAAACATGAACTAACCTCGTGTTCTCTAAAAAACGATTGTCAATCCCAAACAGTAAAACTAAGGAAGACGAAAACGAAGAGAACTGTGGCATGCAATTTGACGCGCTTCAAGGTCTAACATGAAAAGGTGATTAATTGTAGTTTCACGAAGAATTTCTGACGAATTCTTCCATGTCTTCGAGCGGCATTAAAATGAAACAACGAAGAGCGAAGTGAAAAAGGAATGACGGCGCGTGAATTGCATGATGTAGGGTTTCCTTGTTATCGGGTCGGGTAGAGTCTAGTTATTTGATTTAGTGGCAATCGATTTGCTCTTTAGTGTGGACATATGGGCTGTTTTGTAAGCATTCATATACGTGTTGTACATATAACAATTTAATTATTTCACCGATAATATTAAAAATTAGAGATAATTTTTTTTGTTATTAATTACTTAGAGATATGATATTTTTAGTCGCTTAACGACTGTGAAATACACTTATCATTCTATTGGTTCAAATGAATTAATTTACTTTTTAACTATCACATGATGAGATCCACAATTGTTTATTGGACCGTTGCAACAAAAGTATTTGTTATAGTCACCTTCAAGTGACTGTAGATAAAAAATCTCAATTATTTAATAGTATTTATTAATTAATAGTTTTTAAAATATAATTACGAAATATTACTCTTTAAGTATTAAACATTACTTTTTAGTTATTAGTTATTAATGTTATATATTTAAAATTAAATATTACTTTTAGTAGTATTAAATATTACTTTTTGTTATTAATTATTACCTATTAGTGTAACATATTAATTATTAAATATTACTTATAAATGAAATATTAAATGTTAAATATTGATCATTAAATATTTGATGTTAAATATTAAATTATAAATAATGACGTGTATAAGTTATTATCAAGAAAAACCAATTACAAAAACCCTTTATTACAAATGTCGAGAAAAATAAATTTTTATAAATTTGTTATTGCAGTTGTCGTCTATCGAACATTGCAAATATTTAGTTAATTGTAATATGGTGAATAATTTTGAATTATTAAATATTTTGTTACTTACTGATTCTTTATTAAATTTATTTTTTATAGTTATTATTAGTTAATAATTATTAAATTAAAAAAATACATTCATCTGTGTTAAATTTAATTATTATTTATTAATTATTATTTTTATAAATGTATTAAATATTAATTATTAGTTGTTAATTATATTAAAATATAGTCACATATTACAACAGTCAAAACATAAAAGTTGTGATAGGCATTTATTACAACTGTCAAAATAACACAGTTGTTAAAAATAAGTTTATTACAACTTTTGTAGAAAAAAGTTGTAAAAACATTTATTACAACGGTGCTTTTACCACCATTGTACAATTAATGTTGTAATATGGTGTTTTTGTTGTAGTGGATTAATTTGACACCCTACCATAGTTTTGGGCCCGACGAAACTGGTTTCGTCGAATTCCGAGAATATTTGCAAAAACACTATTTTGAATTCAAATCATAAATCGATACGCGTTAATATCACGTACGATCACACAATAACTCCGATGACCTGAAACTTGAAATCTTACAATAATTAACCATTATGGATTTTATAGAACTGGTTTTGTTGAAATCTGAGATCATTTGAGAGATGGCTATTTTCATGGGTTAAATTAAATTGATAAAATATAAATTGATCTCAAAACAATCAGATCGATTGATAATGTATTATTATCGTATATATTCAAATAGAATTTTATATAGCTTCAAAATAACTAATTCGGGTTTTAAATTTGACATTTTCATTTTTAAGTAAATTAAACATTCAAATTCTTACTAATTCCATTCCAATTCTAAAATAATTCCTTACCAGCATTTAAAATCCTTTCTGATTCAATTTTTAATCTAGAATTCAATTATTCATTAAGTCCATTTTACAATAAATCAACATATTTGAAATTTAAAACTTATTTCACTCATTTATTTGATAACTACATATCGAAACTCCATTTATATTTCAACTCAACGTTCAAAATTAATTGATTAGAAAATCTGGATCATTACGTTCTTTCCCCTTAAATGAATTTTGTCCTCGAAATTTCTTAGGTAGGAACTATGCTTCAAACTCGTTAACTTTTCAAAATCCACTTAGTTGAAACCCAAACTTCACATTTCTACAACTTTAGTTCCATACAAAACTTTTAGTTTTCATGCAAATAATTAAATTCCCATTTCTAATTCAAAATCCTTTAGTTTATACCCATTTTAAAACAAAATCATCTCTTTAGCTTACCAAAAAAAATCAAAAAAAATCTAACTCCCTAAAATTATTTTGGTAGATTCTTCCCTGTATGAAGCGACTTTGGCAATATAGCAAGAGAGAAAAATAGGTATACATTGACCTACACAGTCGGAAAACACAATATATATAACTGTTCATGTACCTTATTTTGTATTTTTGCATAGATGTACCTCATATAAGCATTATTAAGCAAGTTTGCTTCCTATTTATGCGATTTTCTCAACTAAAACCAAGCCAATGGCTCCATGTTCCTGTACTTGCTTAGTTCAAACAAGTGAGTCTCAATATATGATGTTTCAACAACATTCATTCGTTTAACTAATATAACCACATTATTTCATAACCAAACATGTTATACATATATACCTATAGGTCATTATAAGCTTCAATCATTAAATTTCTCATTTCAAATGATTTATATACCGTTTCATTTAGCTTTAAATGATTCCCAACCAATATTCTTACATTCAATCCATATTCATTTCAAATTGGTTTTAAACAATTTATTAACTTTCTGTGGATTCACAACATTTTATTTGCTTCGATTTATATTAATTGACGATCCAATTTATGTCATTTACTTATGAATCATTTCATAATTCATTTGGGCAAGTTTCCATTCAATAATTAACTTTAACTTAAGTTATCTCAATAATTTCCAACTATATGTAACATATATTCATTTCAATGCAACCAAATTTCATTTCAATGGATTTGTATGACTTTGATCTGACCAAGAACACTTTATAATTTGATTCCATATGATTCAAGTAGAGAACAGAATAAAGAGGAAGATAAGGAATTCTGCAATAGTTTACAAGTGTTGCAAATCGAGAATTTTTCAACACTTCTAAGCATTGATAATGGCGCTGCAGAATCCAGGAAGAAGAAGATTTCGAGAGTAATTTGTAATAGTTTTCTAGCGTTGTTATTTATAGGCAACAGAAGGAAGTGTCTCTTCACCTGGCGTCACGACCACTTGGAAAGGTTGTTGTATTTAATAATTCTATGATTTTTGTTTGATGATAACAAACATATATATATTACTATAAATGTGTTTGTAATCGTACTGTTACACTTCATCATGAACAGAAATAAATATTTACATTTAAATAGAATACTACCGCACAAGAATTTAAATATTCAAACAGTATTTTATTTAAATATAATATTTTACTTCAATATCTCAATAGTACAAATTTACAACTCCACTATTTGTACAACTCACTGTAATTCAGTACATTCACATTCAATATCATTTGTATACATTGCTCCTCACTACAGTTCACTCAGTCACTCAGTTTTTACAGTGTTGCCTCGCTACATTTCCCTCGGTCACTCAATTACAAATATTCATACATTCACTCACTGACACATACTCTTGTCTTCTGTCTTCTGCTAGCTTCATAGTCGGTCCAGTCTTCAGTTTACCTATCACAGGAACACACACAGAGTAATTTAGAACGAAAATATATTTAAATTCTAGCAAATATAATTTTATTTTTTAAAAATTTATTTATCTTGGAATTTTGGTATGTTTCTCATCATATTTCATGACTTGATCTGATTTATATGGACACACATATGTGTCTAGACAGCTTGTGATATTCACAGTGATACATTGTAAATATCAAAAGGTAGACATCGTCTGTAGTGCTCACACACATAATTATATATATATATATATTCTCTAGACATGCACTATACACGTATACACATATTTGTGCAGGGACAATACAGTCAGCAAGGGACAAATATATCAAGTCTTTGTGTTCAGGTAAAGCCTGACACACATGCATAGTGCATGGGTCAGGTGTCCATGAGTAACACAAGAGGAACAACGAAGTGATAGCACATACATATGTATACACATATATATACAATTTGTATGTATATACACACACACATGGTCAATCTGGTCCAAGTGTACGAATGTACAACTAATATTCAATTTCAAGCATGTGTGGTCAATGGTCGTGCACAAGTGACAACACAGTGTGAAATGCATGGTGTAACAAGTTTTAAACATGGGTCAAGAATGCAAGCTCGAGACAGTGCATAACATGGACAAAGAGTAGCAATGAAGTACACATAGCAATGTCAAGCCCAACGAGATTCAATAATACACATAGTACAATATGTAAACAAACGGGAAAATTCAAAGAACTCGAGTAAACAGCTTCAGTAAACTCATAGAGAGCGAACAGACCAAATATGAACAAAGCTATACATGATCATACCAAAGGAAAGTGGTGCAACCATGCAAGTACAGTTCAATGGGATGTATCACAGCGAAATAGAAAGTATTGCACAAGTCATGAAGATGAAGCATAAATGAATGGGTGCAATCAAGTTCTGTTCTTGCATGATGTAAGAATGACCAAGGCAGCACAGTTTCAAGTGAAGAAACTAAATGGAGCAAGTGCAACAGCCAAAGAAAACATGGTCCAGCCAGTTTTAAAAGTCAAGTTTATATGGCAGAACAGACTTACTCATGTCGAGCCAGACTGAAACAAGAAATCATGCACAAGAAGGTTGCCAAATCAATATATACACGTGTATATGATTCATCATAGGGTCAGCAGTTCAAATGTGGACATGAACAACGACAGTGGAATAACAAGTTACAAATTGGCCAAATACATGCAATAAGCAAAAATATCATGTGGAAGCCATCAGTAAAAGGAGATACTTTTCCAAGAAATTTATATTTACTTTATCAAAATTAATGATTTCCAGAATTGAATTCCTTCAATCAAGAAACATGTTTTTGACAAGTTCAAAAGATTTTTTCTAGCAAATATGCTTCATGTTCACAAAGCATTTAAATGGCAAAAGTTTGATTTGTGTGGCCATGTATCAAGAATGATTATTGGTAAGTACATAAAATGAATTCAAGGCAGGAAATCATATAATACTTGGGAAACATATTTGCAGTGTATATAACAAACATTTTCGAGCATGAAATTAACTACTTAATTCCTGAAAGCATTTTTGAAGCCAGGGTATGGATTGATTTATTTCCAAAAATTCTTGAAACAATTTTGGGCAAATACTCATTTGAGAAGCGAATACATATATGGAAATCTCAAAGAATACAACAGGAAAATCACAGGCCAATGAATCAAGACTGGGAAACATGTTTGGACACAATTATTTGCATATTCAACCAAGTATGTATCAGGCTAAATCCATGGGACTAGAAAATATTTGGCAACGTTTTTGCTTGTTTCCATAATTGTGTATGGCATGATTTAAAATCAGCATATGTTAGTAACGATTGCACCGGAAAATTGAAGAGCAAGTAATCTTGAGAAAGTGCAAAAAAAAGAATTTATTCCTAGAAATTCAGTGATCAAAATATGGCAAGATATCGCAATTATGTTTCCAGAAAATATCATGCTAAAATCTTTGCCAAGAAAATCAATTGATAATTGAAGACAATTTTTGCCAATGAAAATCAATTCATTCATTCCAATATCAATCAAGGAATCATGCAAGGGAATTTTTCAAGGGGCCACAATTTCATTTATAATGGTTTCCAATTTTGCATCTAGACCAAATTAAAACAAGGCAACTCACGCAAAAAATCAGAAGAGTCATATTATGAAATCTAGAGAATTTATAGGATTTAATTATCCTATATATTACACACAATTCATTATAGGCAAGAAGATCGAAAACGGCATCAATTCAAAAAATTCAATAAATAATATTTTAGAGAACTCCCAGAAAACTTTCGAATGCAAGTAATCCCAGACTAGACAACAAACGATGACGAGCAACAGCCATGATCATCAGGAATCGAAGATCTAGAAATTCCAGAAATCAAAATTTGGGTGAGAACGAGAAAAACACTAACTTCACTTTGATCGGCCGACATTATTATTTTTGTAGGGAAAAACAATAGGAAGTAAAATATAAAAAGGGACGGCCTGTTCTTATGGGCTTAGGGTTTTAATCTTTGTTTTATTTTTTTTTGTTTTTAGTTTGGTTTGTAAACCGTCTACTAGTTTTCTAGTTTGTCTATAAAACCAGGGTTTTCTAGTTTGTTTGTAAAACTAGGTCATCTAGTTATAGGAATTTAACTAGCAGTTTTCTAGTGTATGTAATCACTAGGGTTTACTAGATACAGGTTTGTAGCTAGGGGAAAATATGATCTTGGGGATATAGATCTATCTACGGTTTTGAGCACTGGATTAGAATTGGAGTAGGGTTTGCGAGTTTACAGGGTTTTGTAAGCGAGATCTGTTTTAATACCTAGTAAAATCTTGAGAATGCAGCAGTAGACAGGGTTTGCCGAAGCTAGATAAAAATTATGTTATTTACTTCTGCATTTATATTTTCTGTTATAATTTGTGTTGTGATATTTTTTTAATATATCGAATTATTTCAATAAACCCAATTCACCCCCCTAGGGTTAATCTAGATCCAACAAGTGGTATCAGAGCAGGTTTTCTTTTAACTCTAGAGTCGTCCCTAATTCTCAGTCCATAGTGAGTCAGTCCAGTCGTACTCTAATAATTTTTAATGGTACAGATTTTTTTAATTGGAAATCAGAAATGGGATTGTTACAACCCGAAATCCCCCTTACAGGAAATCACGGATTGAGTTGAGGACAAGCCACATTGGAACGCAAACGGAAGAACATTTCATTGTTTATTACAACAATTCCATCAGAATACAAGAATATACAGAGTATAAATAAATATTACACATTCACTAAAAATCAGAGATTACAATACATTACATAGCAGCAGAAAAATAATACAAAACACAACTGAAAGTAATACAAAGATACAGAGCCTTCCGAGTATCGTTCCAGCTGTAAACTAGGTTCTTGTGGATATAAGTCTGCAAAACCAAAACTACTAGCTGCCCGTGTCAAAATAAGGGCACCCAGAGTTTAGGTTAAAACAATAAACTCCAGGTCAGTCATGTGACTGGTGTGAGAACTAAAACAGTTATTAATCTTTATTTTAAGGTTAGGTAAATCAAGGGACCATGCCGTATAACACGGAACGGGTTTCCTCCCAAGAACACCAGTGCATAAAACAATAGCGCAATGCTAAATAAAGAAAAATGAAGCTATTATAAGACCCAGGTCCCATCACACAATGCAACACAAGCGGAGGATAGGGTTTTACCTTATAATAGCCAAATCATGCTTGATACGCTAAATTTCATCTTTTATTATTATAAGTGTATAGTGTCAAAATAATTTCAATCATAAGTATCAATCATAGACGGCATAAGTGCCCCATCTTACTATGTCGCCATATTAGGATCTACAAATAAAACTGCAAAGTCACGTATTGGAAGTTGGATTTCCATCTGTGAACCAAGGCAAGGGATCGTCCTCGACCGAATTCGAGACGCTCTAGCCTGCCCCTCAGGAATAGCCGCAACTGCCCCTTGGATCGTCAGGGCCGGTCCACCGATGTGGATTAAAATGCCTGAACACTGCGTTTCCCCACCCTATGGGGTGTCAATGAGTCCAATGACTCTATCGGCTCCACACAGTCACCGATATATCCGAGACACCTCGCAACAGCAACAACCACAAAAGTCAAACTCGTCAGGGCGTGTAAAACCACTGACGCCACTTCTAGCTAGAAGGAAATGCATGCCCTCCCTGAAGTCCTCTCTCGTTTCTAGTTCACAACCGGGGTGTGAGGCTCGCGAATCAACGCTACACAAAGCTATGCCACACAGGCCGTGCTTTGATCATCAATCACAAGACTCTGCTTTTCAACAGAAGCCTTGATCATATTGCCACTTAGGCATGCCACACAGGCAATTCACTCCATGCGTTTGATATCCATCAATATATAACCTCTGAGCTCGTACGTCTCAGAGAAGGGCGTTAAGCAAGAGAATAAATTCTCCGCCGCCGAACAGATATATATTTAATAGAAATTAATTAAATAGAATAAAATCCAATGTCAGACACACAGTCCACTTAAAAGTTCGTTCTGGGTATGAACGAAACCGGAGGCACCTTGTACCTCGCATATCCATCGATCTCCAAGTACGTCTGGATGACTACTAACTGATTTCTTTCTCTTGGGTGTATGACCCAATCAAGGTCATCAGTAGTCACCCAAACGACGTGAAGACCTCTGGTCTTCGACCACCGTCTTCAACCTCGACACCACGTCGAATCAGCTATTCAGAATGGGATAAACCCGGTCTTCCTGAATAACTCGCGTATATAATAAACAAGTGTTACACAAACGCAACATATGCCTCATTCCAATTCAGAATATTCTTTTTTTCAAATATTCTTATACTTTGGGAAAGGTTCCCATTAATTTTATCAAAGATAAATTCTTTAAATTTATTCTTTAATCTTCTTTTGAATATCAATTCAAACTAGTCGAGATTAGCGAACCACACCAAAGTAATCATTTATTTTATTTCCCAATCCCAACCTATTCATCCCATGAAGTAAAACGGGTCATACTTCATATCTAACACCACGGTGTTATCGGTAAATTCAATTACCATTTCACGTTAAAATCTAATTAAAGATTTAACTATCGCCAGGAGCAAAACTGGTGATACTCTATTCTCGACCATTTCAATCTAATTAAAGATTCATTAAAACCCCACTTAGTTTTAATCTTCACAGAAATTAATATTCTGTCTTTAACTGGGTTAAAGAACCAATGTCATCTAAAACACAGTTCATGAAAAACTCAAAATCACATTCATTAATTATCGGGTTAAAGAACAAGTGTAATTTAAAACAATGTTCACGATAAACCCAAAAATTTTCGAAAAATTTTCAATTGATTTTTCGAAAAATTTCGGGGACTTCGGGGTATTTCAAATATCCTCCTATGGCCCTCATCAATCCAAAAAGAAAAAGAAACAGCCAATCGGCTCATAAAATCATCCAAACCCAAAGAAATACAATAAACATGTACCTATTTGTCAGGCAAACAATTTTATTCTTCTGCTCTAGCCTCCTTGCTATGACATGTTCAATGTAAGTACATGTACATGCATGCATATGCGATAAATTTTCAATACAATTCACATTTTGATACAATTTGGCTAAATGTTCAACATTTTAATTAATCAACCAATAATCAAACAACACAATCAGCAATCAATTAGTTGATTAGCTTTTCAAATTCATAACTTTGATATATAGTCCAAAAATCAGATTTTTGATGCCAAATCACAACAATAATCCCTATCTGATTTTGGTTCTCACACCAGTCAATTGGAATCATATAGAAATCCCACCTTCGAAACATGAACATAAATACTGATGTAGCACCCCGGATTTTTGAATAATCGAATTAACTAAATTAAAGAATAATTAATCTCAGACATGAGAATTAAGAGAATTGGGTTGCGCTATTGTGTTCGTCTCGAAATTCTGGTCGAGATAGAATCCGAGTTTGCTTAAAACGGATATCGGATGAAGGAGATATGGACGAACGAAGTTTGGTGGCTAAACAAGAAAAAAAATTAAAAAAAATGCACTAGCGCACTTGGGAAGTGCGCCAGTACAAATTTGCACTGCCGCACCTGCCAAGTGCGCCCAGGCTGAGGCAGCAGGCCTGCACAGCTTTCTGGTTCAGTCTGACCCATGTTGTTGAGTCCTTTCTGACTCCTTGCTGAGTCATTAGGGCTGAGGTGTCACCCTATTCCGACTGAATGGTTTTGATTAACCCTAAGATCATCTGACGGCTTTAATTAAATTAAAATTCTATATAAACATGGGTAGACTCAAACCCTAAATCAAAATAAAAACTGGAACTATGGCCGTTATGCTGTCATCTTGTAACCTAGAGTAGCCGCCACCAATTAGAGAGGAAGAACAGCAAATCAAATCAGTTCTATTCAACTTTAACAACGAATCTTCTTCAAAGGAAAGCTAATACAACTTCAGAATTCAGAATTCAGAACTCAAGACCTTCTTTGAGTTGTGAGTTCGATTTCTTTAACAAAATAATTAGTAATTTAATTGGATTAAGTTATGATGCGGATTGTATGGATGTGATGTGAATTATTGACCGCATGTTATAGTTATGTTGTGAAATTGTGATGTTATCATATATGTTATAAATGCTATGATGTTATGTTGTGATGTTATCATCTATGTTGTAAAGTTATGTTGCTATCATCTATGTTGTAATTTTATATAATCAAGTTATCATGTTTTATATGCTAGTTTGGTTATGTTGATTCATGTGATAAATCATATGTGCTTATGCAAGTTAGGATGTTGATTAAGATATGAATCATATGATTACTGAAAATTATCTACGACTTTACATGACATCTATTTTAGATCTAACGTTAGGCTATGACATGTGTGAGTTATATGCCAAATTCTACATGCTAGTTTACATGTTTAGATGTAAGTTTACACCATTGTTATGATGCATAAATCACATATGCAAGTTTATATACATGGGTTTGGAATATGAATCATGTTAAGCAAGTTTGTGGTTATTACCTATGCAAGTTTACACCTTTGGATGTAGATCTATGACATACATGATTCATGCAAGTTTGTGACCATTATCTCAACAAGTTTACACCTTTAGATTTGGATCTATGACATATGTAGTTTTACGCAAATTGTAACTTTGGCCTATGCAAGTTTTAGATGTAGAACATCATTCACACATGTAAGTTCACCCCTATGTTTAGATCTAGTTTTATTATATGTATGTTGTGATGTTTTCTCTTTATTCCATGAGTTAGACTATTCAAGTCTAACGTATATTTTGCGTTATACGAACGAACGTACAACTTGGGGCAAAGGGGATAATATAAAAGATTTAATTGGCATAAATGCCTTAAATGGCATAAAATTAATTTGTGATGAAAATTGGTATGATTTTACATACCATAAATAGATGGACATAATTGAGTCAATTATGGCCATAGTTAAATTTGGAATTAAATAATAATTTGAATAGGGAAAGAAATTCAAATTGGGGGATGATTAATTAGGTGTAATTAATCATCTAAGACACGAGGTTAGGCTCTTTTGTGGTGTAAGACTGCCCAGACCCGCCCGGCAAATCCAGCTGCCACAAATGTCAGTCTAATGTGAGAGGTCTTAGGCATAAATTAAATACGTAACAATTGTAAAGACACGGGTTAGACTCGTTTGTGGTGTAAGACTGCCCGGACCCGCCCGGCAAATCCGGCTGCCACAAATGTCAGTCTAATGTGAGAGGTCTTTATGAGGTTATGGTCTTAATGAATTAAGAAACACTTAACCAGATAAACATGTAGTGGGGCATGAGGGGGTTAAGTTGGTGCCTTGGGTGGCATGTGGAATCTAGTGGGTGCCTTGGGTGGCATTTGGAATACGATTAGAAACACTTAACCAAAATTTGAAACATGTAAGTGAACATGAATAAGAAGTGGGTTAAGTGGGATGTACTAGAGGGGACCAAGCTTAGGTGGATAGCTTGTGTCAAGTAATGGGGGCACATTTCAACCAGTAACCCATACGTATCTTTGTGGGCTCGACCCAAGTCGAGTATGGGACACGCATACTGGGCTTGACTGTAAGAGGTCAAACCAGGTTAGCGGTGGCAACGCAAGTCCAACGGGTTCATATGTGTGTGTGGACCTGGGCTGGTACGTAAGACGTTGTTGCATCATGTAGGTATAAGCCGTGCATTCTTGGTGGTATCGGGTTGCTACTTTGGGGAGTGATACACCCCATTGTGGGGCCAGCACGGGCATCTACGAGTTAGGGAGCCGATCGCTTGGGGGTAGTGGGTACACCTAGTGGAGATAGGGGCAGGCGGCACCTATGAAGGCAGCTAGGGGTGCACGAAACTACCATTATCATTATTAAGTTTTGTAGGTGGGATCAACCTTAGGGTGACTAGTGGTGGTGCAGTATAGCAAATATCTTATAGTGGTGGTGTAGTATAGTAATTATCTTATAGTGGGTTAGGTGCGCTTTAACGTTATCTTAGTTCAATCTTGTTTCCTTGTTTACTCTGTCATACTCAATTGTTCACAGTCATTTCCTTATTTTCCAACTTATGCCTTAGCCTAGTTATATTGGTAATTATATTGTTAAAGTTATCGCAGTCGCCAGACTTTATGTCTGACCCCCCCTTTGTTTCCTCCTCTTTTCTTCCTTCCCCCCCCCCCCCCAGATGCTCAGGTTGGGACTAGCACCAGTGGAGTTTGATTTTTGATAGTTGTATTTCTTGCTTTTAGAAGATTACTTGGATCGCTGAAGTAAAGTTCAGCCTCTCTTATTTATGGCTATTTTGTATTGGGGATTATGTCTTTCAATTTATGTACTTTGGTTTAGTCAAGATGGATATTATGTACTTTGACTCTGTTTTTTGATGATGTAATCAAACATATGTGTTTTCCGCTGCAATGAAATAAAGTTTTAAATTTTCAAGTACTGTTTACATATGTCTTGTTGTTAAGTTTCTTTTCTATACTTACTTAAAATGCTCCATAGAAGTTAATGCATTCCCTTTGTGAGTGACATTAATGGACGTGGGGTGTTACAACTGATGATGTCCAGACATCATCAGAATTATCCCCGAGTGGCTAGAGTGTGATTCTATATCTATCCAGTATATTAAAACTTCAAATACACGCGGATCAGACGTATATGCAAAATCTTTATATACTGGATTGTCCAAATTCAACATAAAATAAATAATCAAATACGAATAATTGAATTAAATTTTCAAAACAAAAAGTGTTTTCACTTTTTAAAAAATATACTCTTCACACTCGTTCTAGGATACTACTGATCCCATCTCTAACGAGTCATTCTCATTGGATATTACTAATCCAATCTCTGATGAATTCTTTCGTTTGGTTCTAATGTGTCTTGTTCTCCGAGCTCTGTAAACCAAAGCTCTGATACCAAGCTGTTACGACCCGAAATCCCCCTTATGGGAAATCACGGATTGAGTTGAGGACAAGCCACATCGGAACGCAAATGGAAGAACATTTCATTGTTTATTACAACAATTCCATCAGAATACAAGAATATACAGAGTATAAATAAATACTACACATTCACTAAATATCAGAGATTACAATACATTACATAGCAGCGGAAAATTAATAGAAAACACAACTGAAAGTAATACACGGATACAGAGCTTTCTGAGTATCGTTCCAGCTGTAAACCAGGTTCCTGTGGATATAAGTTTGCAAAACCAAAACTACTAGCTGCCCGTGTCAAAATAAGGGCACCCAGAGTTTAGGTTAAAACAATAAACTCCAGGTCAGTCATGTGATTGGTGTGAGAACTAAAACAGATATTAATCTTTATTTTAAGGTTAGGTAAATCAAGGGACCACGCCGTCTAACACGGAACGGGTTTCCTCCCAAGAACACCAGTGCATAAAACAACAGCGCAATGCTAAATAAAGAAAAATGAAGCTATTATAAGACCCAGGTCCCATCACACAATGCAACACAAGCCGGAGGATAGGGTTTTACCTTATAATAGCCAAAGCATGCTTGATACGCTAAATTTTATCTTTTATTACTATAAGTGTATAGTGTCAAAACAATTTCAATCATAAGTATCAATCATAGACGGCATAAGTGCCCCATCCCACTATGTCGCCATACTAGGCTCTACAAATAAAACCGCAAAGTCACGTATCGGAAGTTGGATTTCCATCTATGAACCAAGGCAAGGGATCGTCCTCTACCGAATTCGAGACGCTCTAGCCCACCCCTTAGGAATAGCCGCAACTGCCCCTTGGATCGTCAGGGTCGGTCCACCGATGTGGATTAAAATGCCTGAACACTGCATTTCCCCACCCTATGGGGTGTCAATGAGTCCAATGACTCTATCGGCTCCACACGGTCACCGATATATCCGAGGCGCCTCGCAATAGCAACAACCACATAAGTCAAACTCGTCAGGGCGTGTAAAACCACTAACGCCACTTCTAGATAGAAGGAAATGCATGCCCTCCCTGAAGTCCTCTCTCGTTTCTAGTTCACAACCGGGGTGTGAGGCTCGCGAATCAACGCTACACAAAGCTATGCCACACAGGACGTGCTTTAATCATCAATCACAAGACTCTGCTTTTCAACAGAAGCCTTGATCATATTGCCACTTAGGCATGCCACACAGGCAATTCACTCCATGCGTTTGATATCCATCAATATATAACCTCTGAGCTCGTACGTCTCAGAGAAGGGCGTTAAGCAAGAGAATAAATTCTCCGCCGCCGAACAGATATATATTTAATAGAAATCAATTAAATAGAATAAAATCCAATGTCAGACACACAGTCCACTTACAAGTTCGTTCTGGGTATGAACGAAACCGGAGGCACCTTGTACCTCGCATATCCATCGATCTCCAAGTACGTCTGGACGACCACTAACTGATTCCCTCCTCTTGGGTGTACGACCCTATCAAGATCATCAGTAATCACCCAAACGACATGAAGACCTCCGGTCTTCGACCACCGTCTTCATCCTCGACACCACGTCGAATCAGCTATTCAGAGTGGGATAAACCAGGTCTTCCTGAATAACTCGCGTATATAATAAACAAGTGTTACACAAATGCAACATATGCCTCATTCCAATTCAGAATATTCTTTTATTCAAATATTCTTATACTTTGGGAAAAGTTCCTATTAATTTTGTCAAAGATAAATTCTTTAAATTTACTCTTTAATCTTCTTTTGAATATCAATTCAAACTAGTCGGGATTAGCGAACCACACCGAAGTAATCATTTATTTTATTTCCCAATCCCAACCTAGTCATCCCATAAAGTAAAACTGGTCATACTTCATATCTAATACCACGGTGTTATCGGTAAATTCAATTACCATTTCACGTTCAAATCTAATTAAAGATTTAACTATCGCCTAAAGCAAAACTGGTGATACTCCATTCTCGACCATTTCAATCTAATTAAAGATTCATTAAAACCCCACTTAGTTTTAATCTTCACAGAAATCAATATTCTGTCTTTAACAGGGTTAAAGAACCAATGTCATCTAAAACACGGTTCACGAAAAACCCAAATCACATTCATTAATTATCGGGTTAAAGAACAAGTGTTATTTAAAACAATGTTCATGATAAACCCAAAAATCAATTCAATTCAATTCCAATTAAATACCATTTAATTGGTATACTTCATTAAATCTAAATAAAAAGATTTAATCTTTTTCTCAACTGGGTTTAAGAACAGTGTTAATGAAGGCACCATTCACGACAAACCCAAATCACATTTGATACTATATACAAGGCTATGAATAGAAAATATATTGGCTTATATTCAATATCAAATTCTACGACCAAAAAATATCGTATTGGAAATAACGATATAAATATATCTTCAAATTTCCATAACAATATCTGTATAATCACGAAACCCAACATCGAAATATTCCAAAGATAATTTCGATTCAAATCTATTCCAATTCAATTATTGGAAATTCTGGTTACTTTTAAAACCATTTCAAATCCAATTCATTTATTTAAAAATAAATAAATTATTATTCTAGTTCAAAACTAGTTCATTTCGATAAAAATCTACTTTTATCTTTTCAAATTTGGAGTTTTTCATCCCAATTATTCACAAATCATTTCTTATGATTTTACACAAATTATTACTATTTTTAATAATTTTATCAAGGCCCGTACAGTCGATTTCCATCAACGGCCATCGAACTGCACTTACAGCGACCTTTTCCAAATTTGATTTGGACATAATTCCAAATCCAACCGTTAGATTTTAAATCTCTAATATTCATTAGAAAGCTCTTTTCGACACGAGCCCAATGGTTCCGGTTTTAGGAGAATCCGACGGTCGGATCTCCCATAATATCCATTCGAAGTCAATGGTCGAAATTCGCGAACTACCGCGGCGCGGCGCGTTCTATTTAGGCCATTATATATATAATATATGTATATTATATATATTTCGTCTATTTCCTTTTAAAACGTATTTTATAAATCGTTTCAAAATCGTTTTCAAAACGATTTCAACTTCATATTCAATTTCTAGTCAAAATTGAGTATTCCATATCATCGATATATAAATGATAATATTTTCATAACGTTATATTTTGAAATCACTTTCTTTTTTATATTCATTATAAAAATGAATAAAATCGATATAAATATCGTTCACGTCAAAATGCCGTTAATCTAATCAACACGGCTTTTATTCAACACATGAATGTTTATTCTATTCAACACATGAATATTTATTCTATTCAACACATGAATTTATTTTCTATTCAACAAATGAATGTATATTATTCCACACATGAATTTATTTTCTTCAACACATGAATTTTCATTCTATTCAACACATGAATATTATTTTCTTCAACACATGAATTTTCATTCTTTATTTTCCAAATTAGAATGAGGCCCAATCAATACCATATAATGTCAATTATATGGATTCCATACATCACATGTATATAACAGCAACGATAAATCATCAACCATCATCCAGAGTGCACCACACAACTGCATAAGCATTAAATATCAATAATTAACGCTTACACAGTCTGTCAACCCATCGATTGACATACAACTAAACAATCGGGATTAGTGTACGTCAAATATTATCTCAATACCCATGTGGGGTTTCAAATCAACAAACACAGATTTTTATTTGTGCAGTTGGGCGATGTGTAAAATTTATCGTCCTAATCAATATCAGTCAAATCAGTGTATATAAACAAATCGTCTGATTTGTTTATAAATATATATTTTACATACACGTTAAAAATTATATTTTTAACTATAAAATATTTATTTTCATTCCGCATCACACAATCACTTTTCACATCACATCAATCAAACAAACAAGCCGTCCATGGTCTGTGGACGACGGGTGTCAGATGCTGCTAAGCACCGTCTGCATCCTAGTATATATTTCAACTAGAAACAAAAATAAAAGTGAGGAGTTCTCACCGATAAGCTAAACCAAATGCCACGACTCTTCTTATGTAGGAAATCTTCGTCGCGTTTCCAACGGGATCTGTTTCACGCTGTATATGTTAAAAATCACATTTTTAACATTGCTAAATGTATAGAAAAGATTATATTTTTACAATGCTACATATATAGAAAAGATTATATTTTTACAATGCTATATATATAGAAAAGATTATATTTTTACAATGCTATATATATAGAAAAGATTATATTTTTACAACGCTACATATATAGAAAAGATTATATTTTTTTCCAATCCCTTATACATAAAAATCGTATTTTTAACTACATAGAATATTTTAAACCAAGGTTTCATATTTTCCAATCAAAGAAAAATTAACATTTCCAATCAAAGATTTCATATAAAAACCACATTTTTATAATTCATACCGTTCGTACAAAAAGTCAAATCTTTAGCTAATTAAGAATCTAATCTTTTCTAATATAAAGATCTAACCTTTCTACTCATAAAAACCCCCTTTTTAAATAAATAAAATCCCATTTATAAATAAAAACTCCGTTTTTCTTTTCTATGTATATAAAAATTGATTTATAATTAAAAATAAAGGAATACAAATTAAAAGAACTTACCGTTGAATTTGGGGGTTTGAATTCGAAGAGGGAGGAGGTAGCAGGCTATGGCGGCGCGTCGGAGGCTGGCGGTGGTGGTAAGAAGTGGGGCGGTGGTGCTCAGGCCAAGAGGTCATATGGGTCTCGAAGTTGGCATCGTCGTTTGGGGTTCTGGGGGGGTTTCGCGTTCGATTTCTAGGAGAGGGAGGGGGAGAGACGAGGGCGAGAGGATCGGCGAGGGGGGACTCTAGCGTGGGCGGCGCCGGAGGCGCGGTGACGCAGGTGGCCACGGCGGCGGCGCGTTAGGGCTCCGCCCCTTTTCTTTTTTTTTTTTTATAAATTGAAATCGAAATGAACGGGGGGGCGGCCTGAGAGAAAGGAAAGAGGGGTGAGGTGTTATAAAATATATTATTTAATTATTTCAAAAAGGTACTTTTCATTCTGACCTTGAAACGAGACCCACCGCCTGTCATCCATAGCTAATTACCCCCATTCCGAACACAATAGGATAGGTATCGTAGGCTGATTCGACTGTTTCGATCAGTTTCCGCCAAAATCAAAATATAACTCTATATATTGAATTTGAACGCACATTTCAATTTACCAGGGCCACATACGAACTCTAAAAATTCCCGAAAAATATTTTCTAGCTTTGTATTGACGATACGGTCCTAACAAAACAAATTTCATCAAATTCTGAGATCGTTTGAAAAATGGCCATTTTCCAGTTGATTAAAATCAACTAAAACTGGTCAAACGCGTTTTCCTTTGCCACGCTCACATATTGATTCGAAAAAGTATGAATTTTGGAATCTAGCAATTATTTGACATCCTGGATCCAACAAAAGTAGTTTCGTCGAAAACCGAGGTCGTTTGCAAAATTTCCATTTTTAATGGCTAGAATTCCATAGCGACTATTCTGAATTTTCAACTGGACATATCTTTTTATCCCCGCTATGAAATTTCAATTTTTCGGTTTCGTTGGAAAGATATGTTCAATTAGATTCTAATATTTTTGGTTTCACTAAAATCTGATTTATTTTGAATCCTGTACATCCATTTGAACTTTGAAATCGAAATTTCGAACTACCGCGCCATTATCAATTCCTTTTATAATTATAAATAATTATTTATATTCTAACGACAATCTATATAAATATATACGTTCTAATTCTATTCAAAATAAATTTCTCGTCGTTATTATTTAAAATAATTCATTTTAAAATAATCAAAATTCACTAAAATTGCCAAAATAAAAATTTTAAATTGGCTCAGATTTCCGGGTTATTATAGGAATCCTATTTAAAATCTGTTAATATTAAATGTTGGGATATTGTTATTAATGGGTATGATATGGTCGATAGGTATAACATTGGATTTAATTCTTTTTTTATTCATATTTTATATTCTTATATTAATGATCTTCAATATAGCCTTATCTCCGAGTGTTTAACGGCGCAGGAAATCTGTTTTACTCTTGATACGAAGTATGGTAGAATTAACAACAGCAGCTCAAAACCGCAAAAGATCAACTCAGATTTAGATCTATGCTTGAAAGGAGAACCGGATAAAAATTCAAGTAGACTAGACTATGGAGAATCAACTTGTGATGAGACAGATGTTTTCTCTTATGAAGATTTGGTTTATATGTGTGCGGATTTGACAAAAACTATTGACAATCTCCGTCGGAAAAACAAATCTTTAAAATCTAAAAATCACGAGTTGAACAGTAAAAATAACTATTTGGAATCAAAACTTTCAAATGTCATGAAACTAGAAAATTCTGATTGTAAAAATTGTTTGGAATTAAATTCTGATCCCGTTCATCTCAATAAAAACATTCAAAAGCTTGAGATAACGAGATTGAGCTAAGAGATATAAACAATTCTTTACAAAAGGAATTTGAAAATTTTGAGACTACCAATAATTCCAAACATGAAATTGCTAAAAAAGAAAAATTATTGAAAACTGATTTGAATTTGAAAGAGTTAGAAAGTGATATTGTGAAATTCAAGAATTTTGAAAAACTTGAGTTTGAAAAGCAAAACGATTTTTAATTTGAAATCTTTGAATCTCTAGCCAAATCAAATTACTTGAATCAGGAAAAAAATTGAAACAACATGATACTGAAAGAAAGATCACTAATAATTGTTGTTCACATTTAATCAAAAAAACAATGAGCTTAAATTCAAAATTCAACGATTAGAATCAACTTTGGAATAATTCTCTAATGGGGAAAAATCGTTGAATATGTTGTTGCAAAATCAAGTTTCTATTGGAAATAAATATGGTATTAGCTTGGGGAAAATAAATGTTTTTGAAAACCGGAATACAAATAGTTTTAAAAATCCTTCAAACTGCTTTGAAAATAATAGATTTGAAATTTTAAACTCTGGTAATTTCAAAGGATTTTTAAATCATAAACGAAACGATAATTTTTTTGGTAACAAACTATTTTGGATCCCAAATGGAAATAAAACGATTTTGACTAAGTTTAAATAGATTTGGGTTCCTAAGGGTGTAAAGGTAAGTTCCAATGGGTTGTTATACAAACAGGTTTTGGTACCGAAAGACATGAACAGAACTATGAGTGGTTTTACTAATTTTGTTAGACCACTCAATCATCTAAACAGTTAGGTATCGATAGGCGGGATCAGGAACGACCTTCTAGAAGAATCAAAGTCTGATCCATATTTGAATTGAAGTTATTCAACATATGTTCCTTAGCCAAGTTTGTCTGAGTTAGAGATTCGTTTGCTTACGTCGAAATCAGGTATGATCTCTAGACTCACATTTTTCTTCTTCTTTGTTTATTCCTCCTTCCGCCCCTTCTATTTCTTTCTTTTTATTATGGTGATTTGATTTGACATTGCCATATTTTTTATTTTGAGTTTCTTATCTTCCAATTGCAGAATTCTTGATTTTCTAGAAATTCTCTTTAATTGAATAGAACTATCGTGTTTTAATCATTTCCAGATCTTGAATATAAACTCATAAACATCTGCAATTATTTTGAAGTTTTTTCTGAATTCCTAACAGTGCTAAAGCATTCATGTTATATCTTGAACACTGTTAATTTGAATTCTAATTTTTTTTTAAGATTCTGAAAAATTAATGAAATTTCACATCCCTCTGTTGTTTTTGAGTTTCTTCTAATTCATTTTGGAAATGCTTGAAATAATATACTCATTACAACACACTAATATTTTTCAGTTGTGATGATTTCATTAGTATTTTGGATTGGTTTGATTATTCCTAAATAAAAAAAATGACTTGAATCTCTGTGTTACATCTTGAAATTCATTTTTATTTATGATCATTTTTAGTTGGATATTTGATGGTTTGAAATCATTTGAAATTTTGATATTTTGAATCTCACACACCTCTTAGATTTGAAATTAATAATCTTATGTGATTAATTCTTTGTATTTCAAAATTCACATTTATTCAAGTGATTTCAAATAAACAGTTTTAATTTTGGATCATGAATATCTCTCAAGCCTGATGTAAAAATTCTAAAAATTTCTCTTATGCTTGTCAGAAATAATTGTGAAAATTTCTTTGAAAAAATGGCCTTTAATCTCATTGTTATTTCTTGATCATTTGCCTTGAGTATTTGGTTGTTTGAAAACATTTCAAATTACTGATTTCTTGAATCTCACACATATCTTGGATTTGAAATTTATAATCTAGTGTGATTGATTCATTGAATCTTGAAATTTTCATATTCCCTCAAATAATTTCAAATAAACTGTATCTTGGATTGTGAAACATCTTTTGTGACTTCAGAAATATCTCTGAAAAATTATCTTGCCAAGTCTGCTTTGAAATTGTTTGTTGTGCTGCTCTGATAAAAGGAATCATTTTGAAAAGTTGTGATGTTGGCTTTATCATCTGCTACTCTGACAAAATGGTCGGAATTTGATTTGACCTCTTGGTCTTCTTGAAAAAATTTCTGAAAAATTTCCTGTGAAACTTCTTCTGAATTTGTCTTGCTGCTCTGATTAATGGAACTAAACTGTTGAATTATTTGCTTGGACTTTGTGGTTGGATATTGTTATCTGAGATACCCTTGTTAGCCACCAGTGTCATATTAAAATTCTTGTTAATGGAGACAACAAGTGGTATGAGAAGTGTTTAAAATTTTCTCCTCGTCTATTTTTTATTTTTATTCTGATCTTCATCTTGTATATATTTTTTATATCCCTCGTGTCTTGATTAAATCTTTCTGAATTCCCTCTTTTAATTTTTTTGAAATTTTAAAATCATTTATTGATTATTTATTTAGAAATTGAAATCAATAACCAAAATGAACTGTATTTAGAACTCATCAAAATTATTATCATATTACCGAAATTGTGATGAGTTGTGACTACTACAATAAGAGGAAATTTTACTTATATTTTCATGATGATTGAACGGTTTTTATAATATCTTTGAATTGGCATTTATTTCATGAACATCTCCTTTATCTACCATTACTCTGCCATCCATCATGATTTTATATTAATATGGAGAGTTTAATATTTTTAAAATCATCTTAATAAAATTAAAAGTGTCAAGTTTGTAATGGAAATGTGACAGTGGTATTTTTTTCAGAAATAGGGAATTGAAAATTTTCAATGATCCCGGTACAGTTGAGCATATTTCATAATATGATTAATTTAGAAATTTATTTCATGAACCATTTCTGTACCTATCATATTTCTATCATCCATATTGGTTTTATATACTGAGGAGTTTTTCTTTTGGAATTGAAAATAATAAAAATAGAATATTCGTAAGTGTTTCTCTAACCTCATCTAAAAATCCAAGCTCTGATCATGCATGGTTATGAGATATTTTTAAGCTGTAACCGGCCTCATTTAAAAATCCAAGATTTGGTTATGCATGGTCAATATGGTCTTAAATAAATAAATAAATAATATGCAATATATAAATTTTTATATGAAATTCTCCTTGATGTGCAAAAACCAGTCTATCAATCCATTTTCTAATTTGTGAAATGTGTTAATATCTTACGATATATTATCTGGGATTTGAGATTATTTGATTGTGTCACTTAAATTGAATTTACAATCGTTGTCCAAATCTATCACTATTTTTGTGCCTAATTTTTAAGGTTTTATTGGAAAATAATTGGAATCGTATGTTTTTAAAACTCTCTCCATTTTTATAAATTTCATCGTAAATCCATCTTTCTACAATGTTAAAATTGCCACTAGTTCTAAAAATATTATGATTTTTGTTTGACTGATTGAGATTTATGATGATCGTTCTTCCTTTTAAGCCGATCTTATATTTTAAGTCAATGTTTTCATCACTATTTTAATTTATGTATCCTTTTGACGATAACAAAAGGGGGAGAATTTGTTAAGATTTTGATCGATGAGTGGATACGATTGAAGTTTCAATTATTGTTTTTTCACTCATGCACATATATAAGGGAATTTTTTTTGTAGGGGGAGCATACAAATAGGGGGAGTTCATAAATCACTGTCAAACATATTTATTGTAATATTATATTCAAAATCTTAGTTTATGTTTGTCATCATCAAAAGGGGGAGATTGTTGTATCTAAAAATTCTATGATTTTTGTTTGATGATAACAAATATATATTAACTATTATAAATGTGTTTGTAATTGTACTGTTACACGACATCACAGACAGAAATAAATATTTACATTTAAACAAAATACTACTGTACATGAATTTAAATATTCAAACGATATTTTATTTAAATATAATATTTTATTTCAACATCTCAATAGTGCAAATTTATAAATCCATTATTTGTACAACTCATTGTAATTCAATACAGTGACATTCAATTTCATTTCTATTTGTATACATTGCTCTTCACCAGGGTTCACTCAGTCACTCAGTTTTTACAGTGTTGCCTTACTACATTTTTCCCAGTCACTAAGTTACAGATATTCATACATTCACTCACTGAAACATACTCTAGTCTTCTGTCGTCTACTATCTTCGCAGTCAGTCCAGTCTTCTGTTTACCTGTCACGAGAACACAAACACAGTAATCTGGAACGAAAATATTTTTAAATTCTAGCAAATATAATTTTATTTTTTAAAAATTTATTTGCCTTGGAATTTTGGTGTGTTTCTCATCATATTTCATGACTTGATCTGATTTATATGGACATCCATATGTGTCTAGACAACTTGTGATATTCACAGTGATACATTGTAAATACCACAAGGTAGACATCGTTTGTAGTGCTCACATATATATATTCTCTGGACGTGCACTATACATGTATACACATACATGTGTATGTATATACACATATCTGTGCAGGGACAATACAGTCAGCAAGGGATAAATATATCAAGCCATTGTGTTCAGGTAAAGCCTGACACACATGCACAGTGCATAGGTCAGGTGTCCATGAACAACACAAGAGGAACAATGAAGTTATAGCACACATATGTATTCATATATATATATATACATACAATTTGTATATATATATACACACACATGGTCAATTCAGTCCAAGTATATGAATGTACAACTAAAATTCAGTTTCAAGCATGCATGCTCAATGGTCGTGCACAAGAGGTAAGACAGTGTGAAATGCACGGTGCAACAAGTTTTAAACATGTGTCAAGAATGCAAGCTCGAGATAGTGCATAACATGGACAAAAAGTAGCAATGAAGTACACACAGCAATGTCAAGCCCAAAGTGAATCAAGAATACACACAGTACATGTAAACAAATGGGAAAATTCATAGAACTCGAGTAAACAGCTTCAGCAAACTCATAAAGAGTGAACAGGCCAAATATGAACAAAGCAATACATGATCATGCCAAAAGGAATGTGGTGCAACCATGCAAGTACATTTCAATGGGACATATCATAGCAAAATCGAAAGTATTGCACGCAGTCAAGAAGATGAAGCATAAGTTAATGGGTGTAGTCAAGTTATATTCTTGCATGATGCAAGAATGACCATGGCCGCACAGTTTCAAGTGAAGAAACTAAATGGAGCAAGTGCAACAGCAAAAGAAAACATGGTCAAGCCAGTTTTAAAAGTCAAGTTCATATGGCAGAACAGACTTACTCATGTCAAGCTAGACTGAAACAAGAAATCGTGCATTAAAAGGTTGTCAGGTCAATATATACATGTGTATATGATTCATCATAGGGTCAACAGTTCAAATGTGGATATAAACAATGACAGTGGCATAGCAAGTTACAAGTTGGCCAAATACATGCAACAGGAAAAAATATAATATGCAAGCCATCATTACAAGGAGATACTTTGCCAAGAAATTTATATTTGCTTTATCAAAATTAATGATTTCTATAAATGATTTATTCAATCAAGAAACATGTTTTTGACAAGTTCAAAAGATTTTTTCCAGCAAATTTGTTTCATGTTCATAAAGCATTTATATGGCAAGAGTTTGATCTGTGTGGCCATGTATCAAGAATGATTACTGGTAAGTACACAAAACGAATTCAAGGCAAGAAATTCATCTAATACTCGGGAAACATATTTGCAGTGTATATAGCAAACATTTTCAAGCATGAAATTAATTGTTTATTTCTTGGAAGCATTTTTGAAGCCAAGTAATTGCATTGATTTATTTCCAGAAATACTTGAAACAATGTTAGGCAAATACTAATTCGAGAAGTGAATAAATATATGGAAATCACAAAGAATACAATAGGTAAATCACAGTCCAATGAATCAACACTGGCAAACATGTTTGGCTACAATTATTTGCAGATTCAACCAAGCATGTATCAGGCTAAATCCATGGGACTGGAAAATATTTGGCAACAATGTTTTTGCTTATTTCGAGAATTGTATATGGAATAATTTAAAATCAGCATATGTCAGGAAATATTGCACCGGAAAATTTAAGAGCAAGTAATTTTGGACAAGTGCAAAAAAAAAAATTCCTAGAAATTCAGTGATCAAAATATGACAAGATATCACAATTATGTTTTCAGAAAATGACAAGCTAAAATCTTTGCCAAGCAAATCAATTGATAATCGAAGGCAATTCTTGGCAATGAAAATTAATCCATTCATTCCAGTATCAATCAAGGAATCATGCAAGGGAATTTTTCAAGGGGCAACAATTTCATTTATAATTGTTTCCAGTTTTGCATCTCAGCCAAATTCAAACAAGGAAACTCAAGCCAAACTCACGCAAGAAATTATATGAGTCATGTTATGAAATCAGAGAATTTATAGGATTTATTTATCCTATATATTACACATAATACATCATAAGCAAGCAGATCGGAAAAGGCATCAATTCGAAACCAAATTCAACAAAAAATATTTCAAAGAACTCACAGAAAACTTTCGATTGCAAGTAATCCCAGATCAGACAACAAATGACGACGAGCAACAGCCATTGATCATCAAGAATGAAGATCCAGAAATTCCAAAAATCATAATTTGGGGGAGAAAAAGGAACTTCACTTTGATCGGCCGACATTATTTTTTTGGGGGGGAAAAACAATAGGAAGTAAAATATAAAAGGGCGACCTGTTTTTATAGGCTTGGGGTTTAAAATCTTTATTTTGTTTTTATTTTTTTGTAAACCGTCTATTAGATTTCTAGTTTTCTATAAAACTAGGGTTTTCAAGTTTGTTTGTAAAACTAGGTCATCTAGTTATAGGAATTTAACTAGCAGTTTTCTAGTGTGTGTAATAAATAGGGTTTACTAGCTACAGGTTTATAGCAAGGGGGAAATCTTATCTTGGGGATATAGGGTTTTGAGCGTAGGATTAGAACAGGAGCACGGTTTGCGAGTTTACAGGGTTTTGTAAGTGGAGTCTATTTTAATACCTAGTAAAAATCTTGGGAATGCAGCAGTAGGCAGGATTTGCCGAAGCTGGGTATTTACTTCTGCATTTATATTCTTCGTTATAATATGTGCTATGATATTTTTTAATATATCGAATTATTTCGATAAATTTATTCCCCCCCCCCTCTAGGGTTAATCTAGATCCAACAACGGTTCACAACTGTTACAAATGGTCATATCCGTTTCAAATTCAATTGGCGTCCCTTCATTTACAACGGTAGCAAAACTTCGCAAATTTCCCGCCCTTTTTAATTTTAATTTCCAGGTCTTTAATGGACTGAAATTTGACCCATCACTGTTCTATAATTTTATCCAAAAATATGCTTATTGGATTTAGACCTGAAACCCGTACCCAAACCTACCCGGTTCGATTCGATCGGATGGACGGCGGCGCGTGTGTGTGGTGCATGACTTCCCTTCTCATAACAATGCACACGTTTGGGACCCCAGCATTCACATGAGAAAGCTATTCTCATATAAGATTAGTTTCTCAAATTCCCATGATGTGAGACTTTATACCTTGATCCTTCTCTTCTCTCTTCAAAAACAAAACCCACAACCCAAATCAATTTAAAAAAATTCCAACAATCTCCCCAAATTTAAAAATGAAATAAAATAAAGTGGACGGATGAATTTTTAGAATGACTTCCTACATAACCAAGTGGGATCTAGCAATGTAGTTTAAAAAACAAGTTTTGCATCATTGTCGAAACCAACACATAAATAAAGGGTATCTTTTGGATTTGAACCTTTACTTAATGTAAACCATTAAAAGCCTTACAGAGATTTTATGGTGAACAAATCTTGAACCAGTTATCCCTAATGGTAAAACTGGAACAATCACACGTATTGATTTCCTTAGGTAAAGTGTTACATGTTGCTCAACACATTAATGACCATGTGCTTTTAACCTTGGTTTATGAGTCTACTTTAGAAAGAGGTCATACTTTCCTTGGAAATGGTCTGATTTCTGTACTTATATTGGTAAGTCTCTCTCTCTTAAGGTGTTTCTGTGATACACCTTTTAAGGTTTCTAGACTTATTAAAAATATTTATCCATCCTTTGTTCTTGTAGAATCCAACACTAAATATTATGGGATTATTGATAAAGTGTTCCATAATCATTCTCTCAACTTGTTGGTACCCATTGAACTTTGTCTATCCTTTTTAAGACAAGTTGGGTTTTTGTTAAGGATGATCAATCTTCATTTACAGACCTTAGTCCCATTTATTTTGACATTATAGAAATGATTGCCTTTGTAAGACTCTTTGTGAGTGGGTCAGCCAAGTTTTTCTTTATTTATATGTAGTGTAAGGACCTGAAACTTCCCCGTGAAGGAAAGAACGGATTGCTTTGAGGACAAGACGAATCGGAATATAAACAGAAGAACATTTCATTGCTTATTACAATAATTCCATCAGAATACAAGAATATACAGAGTATGAATAAATATTACACATTTACTAAATATTATATATTTACAAGTTATAATACAGCGGAAAAATAATACAAAACACAACTGAAAAGAATATATAGATACAGAGCTTTCCAAATATCATTCCAGCTGTAAACCAGGATCCTGTGAATATAAATCTGCAAAACCAAAACTATTAGCTGCCCGTGTGGAAAATAGGGGCACCCAGAGTTTAGGGTAAAACAATAAACTCCAGGTCAGTCATGTGACTGGTGTGAGAACTAAAACACTTATTAATTTGATTTTAAAGTTAGGTAAATCAAGGACCATGCCGTATAACATGGAACGAGTTTACCCCCAAGAATACTAGTGCATAAAACAAACATCGCAATGCTAAATAAAGAAAAACGAAGCTATTATAATACTCAGGTCCCATCACACAATGCAAAGTAAGCCGGAGGATAGAGTTTTTACCTTATAATAGCCAAAAATGCTTGGTATGTGAAATTTCATCTTTTATTATTACTATAAGTGAAGGAATCAACTTCCAATATAAATGTATCAATCATAGATGGCATGAGTGCCCCATCCCACCATGTCGCCATACTAGGCTCTACAATCAAAACCGCAAAATGTCATATTGGAAGTTGGATTTCCATCTGTGAACCAAGACAAGGGATCGTCCTTACCGCTTTGAGACAATCTAGCCCATGTCTTAGGATCATAATGCATCGACCCTTAGGAGCCACAAGGTCGGTCCACTCGATGTGGATTAAAATGCCTGAACACTACATTTCCCTGACCTATGGGGCATAAACTGGTCTGTATAAAGACCATCCATCGATCCCGGAATGACCGATATAACCGAGGCGCCTTGCTATCCATCATCCACATAAGTAAAACGTCAGGGCTTGTAAAACGCTGGCACCACTCCTAGCTAGAAGGAAACGCATGCCCTTCCTGGATCCTTCTCCCGTTTTTGGTTCACACCGGGGTGTGAGGCTCGCGAATTAACGCTACACAAAGCTATGCTATATTAAAGTCGTGCTTTGATCATCAACCACAGGACTCTTCTTTTCAACAGAAGCCTTGATCATTTGCATCTCAGCATGCCACACAGGCAATTCACGCTATGCAACTGATGTCTATCAATCACATAGAATGAAATCCGATGTCAGACACACATCCACTTACAAGTTTGTTCTGGGTCTAAAAGAAACCGGAGGCACCTTATTCCTCGTCCCATATGTCCAATACAGGAGAGAGGCCCTTGCATATCCAGTCAATCTCCAAGTACGTCTGGACGATCACCACTTATTACCTTGTCTTGGGTGTACAGCCTAATCAAGACATCAGTAATCATCCAAACGATGTGAAGACCTCCGGTCTTCGACCACCGTCTTCATCCTCGACACACCGTCGAATCAGTTATTCAAAATGGGATAAACCTGGTCTTTCTAAATAACTCGCGTATATAATTAACAAGTGCTAAAAAAACACAACATACGCCTCATTCCAATCCAGAATATTCCTTTATTCAAATATTCTTATACTTTGGGAAAGGTTCCCATTAATTTTATTAAAGGTAAATTCTTTAAATTTATTCTTTAATCTTCTTTTGGATTTCAATTCAAACCAAATTATTGTTTATCCAAACTAGTCGGGATTATCGAACCTTACCAAGGTAATCATTTGTTTTAATTTCCCAATACCAACCTATTCATCCCAAGAAGTAAAACTGGTAATACTTCATATCTAACACCACGGTGTTATCGGTAAATTCAATTACCCCTTTCACGTTCAAATCTGATCAAAGACTTAACTACCGCCTAGAGTAAAACTTGTGGTACTCCATTCTCGATCATTTCTTGAATTTGATAATTATACTTATCAAATTCACCTTTCAATCTACTTAAAGATTCGTTAAAACTCTAATTCAGTATTAATTTCCAAAAATCATTACTTAATGATTTGTCAATGTTAAGAAATTAATCTTATCTTTAAATGGGTTAAAGAACTAATTTCATTTAAAACACAGCTCACGATAAACCCAAAATCATACTCCATTAGCAATGGAACCTTCACGGGATATAGATCAATATACATAATCGATATGAACTTCCATCTCCAACCGATAATATAAATGGAATAACAGCAAAACCTTTCAAATTCCACATATATTAATAGTCTTCCTCCATAGAAATTCACTTCGATTATTACAAAATCGAATTCCATTCAATTCCTATTTAATATGTTAAATTGGAAAACTTTACTTTGGAAAATATCCTTTAAATCTTAACAAAAGATTTATAAATTCCAAATCACATTTCACTGTAAATCGGGATAAAGAATGAATGTCGTTAAAAACACAGTTCACGATAAACCCAATTCACATTCCATTTTCTTCCGATTATTAAATATAATTGGAAATTCTAACAATCCTAATTAAAAGATTTATTCTCCTCACATAGGGTTCAAGAACAGTGTTATTGAAGACACCGTTCACGACAAACCCAAAATCCCATTTGATATTAAATACAAGGCTCTGAATAGAAAATATATTGGCTTATATTCAATATCAAATACTACAACCAACAAATATCGTATTGGAAATAACGATACAAATATATCTTTCAAATTTCCATAACAATACCTGTATAATCACGAAATCCAACATTGAAATATTCCGAAGACAATTTTGATTCAAATCCATTCCAATCTATATATTGAAAATCCTAGTTATTTTTAAAACCATTTCAAATTCAATTTATTTATTTAAAAACATTGGATTATAATTCTAGTTAATAACTAGTTCATTTCGATAAAAATCCATTTTTATCTTTTCAAATATGGAATTTTTCATCCCAATTCTTTCCAAATCATTTCTTATGATTTTACACTAATTATTGATGTTTTTAATAATTTATTAAGGCCTATACAGTCGATTTCCATAAACGGCCATCGAACTGCACTTACAATGACCTTTTCCAAATTTGATTTGGACATAATTCCAAATCCAACCGTTAGATTTCTAATTTATTGTATTCGTTAGAAAGATCTTTTCGATACGAACCCAACGGTTCTAGTTTTAGGAGAATCCGATGGTCGGATCTCCCGTAACGTCCATTCGAATTCAATGGTCGAAATTCGCGAACTACCGCAGCGCGGCGCGTAATATTCAGGCCATTATATTATATATAATATATATTTCGTCGATTTCCATTTAAAATGTATTTTATAAATTGTATTAAATTCGTTTTCACAACGATTTCAACTTCATATTCAATTTCAAATCAAAATTAAATATTCCATATCATTTATATATAAATGATAATATTTTCAAAACATTAGATTTTGAAATCAATTCCTTTTCGATATTCATTATAGAAATAAATAAAATTGATATAAATATCGTTCACGTCAAAATGGCGTTAATCTAATCAACTCGGCTTCATATATTTAAATATATTCGTGTCCATCCCAAATCGTACATCAAAATCAAATTTTTGATCTTTTACTGAATATTATTTTAAAATATTCATTATTTTAAAATAATCGTTATTTGAAAACATTTATTCTTTCTAAACTGGAATCAGACACGGTCAATTACCATATAATGTTATTTATATGGATTTCATACTATACATGTATGCAACAACAATCAAACACAATCAACCATCATCCAAAATGCATTTTACACTGTATAAGCATTAAATATAAATATTTAATACTTATAACAGTCTGTCAACCAATCGATTGACATACAGCTAATTATTGGGACTAGTGTATGTCATGTACCATCCCAATACCTGTGTGGGGTTTCAATCGACAAATAATGAATTTTATTTGTGCAGTTGGGCGATGTGTAAAATTTATCGTCCCAATCAATATTAGTCAAATGTGTGTACATAAACAAATCGTCCGATTTGTTTAAAAATAATTAATTTATTCATATACAAGTTAAAAATTATATTTTTAACTACAAAATATTTTATTCCATTCCACAACACTCAATCAATTTTCACACCACAATCAAACAAACAAACAAGTCGTCAATGGTTTGTGGACGACGAGTGTCGGGTGCTGCTAAGCACCGTCTGCATCCTAGTATATATTTTAACTAGAAAATAAAATAAAAGTGAGAAGTTCTCACCGATATGCTTAACCAAACACCGCGACTCTTCTTATGCAGAAAATTTTCGTCGTGTTTCCAACGAGATCTGTTTCACGCGATATGTTAAAAATCATGTTTTTATTTCACTTACATATATAAAAATCATATTTTTATCAGCGCAACTTTATATATAAAAATTATATTTTTATATCACTACTCAAATAATAAAAATCACATTTTTATTTTGTCTACTTCATAGTAAAAGATCATATTTTTATATCGTTACTTCTTAGAAAATATTATATTTTTATACAATCGCTACATGTACAAAAATCACATTTTTAAAATGAAGTTATTTAAATAAAAATCGTATCTTTCTATTTTAAAAATCTTATCCCTTCTATTTTAAACATATAAACTTTCCTATTATAAAAATATAAACTTTATCATATAAAAAATCAAATCTTTATTGTTCTAAAAATCAAATCTTTACTACAATAAAAATCACGTCTTTCTATAATAAAAATCGTAACTTTATTATCATAAAAATCTATTTTTTTTTCTATGGATAACAATCATATTTTTCTATGAATCAAGATCATATCTTTATATGTAAAAAAAAATCTCAGCTTTTTTATATAAATAAAATTCTAACTATATATAATGTTATATATAAATAAAATAAAATAAAAATAGAATAGAACTGTAAAATAAAAATCAATTTAAATTTCTTACCTTGAAAATTTGGTGGAGGGGGTTGTCTGCGCTTGTTGGAAGAAGGGGGGTTCGTTGGTGCCATCGCAGGTGGAGGGGGCTGCTCTAGTCGGAGGTGATCCTGTCAGGTGGCTGCGCAACGGGGAACACGCGATTCTAGGTCGGAGGCCGGACTGGGTACGCGGTTTCTATTTGGGTTCGGGTAGGGGTTTTTGGGTTTAACAGTGGAGAGGAGGAGATGGCGTCGTGGAGGAGGGCTAGGGGAGGTCGCGGTCAGGTGGGGGACGGCGGCGATGGTCGTTCGACGTGGCGGCATGGCGTAGGGGGGTTGCGATGAGTGGGAGAAGGGGATCGGGGGTTTCCTTTTTTTATTTTATTTCATTTTTACTCTGTTGACTTGGAATCCGAGAGAAGGAATAGGGCAGCCTTATATAAAATTATATTTTTTTTATTTAATTCAAGTCCAAAGGTTAATTTTTAATTCGAACCCCAATTCAAACCCACCAACCATCATCCCTAGATAAATACCCCCATTCCGAACACATTGGGATATGTATCGTAAGTCAGTTCGGCTGTTTCGATCAGTTTCCATTTAAATCTACATATTCTATTTTAAACGTACTTTTCAATTTACTGGGGCCACATACTGACCCAAAAAATTCCAAAAAAAATATTTCTAGCTTCGTATTGATGATACAGTCCTAACAAAACTAATTTCGTCGAATTTGGAGACTATAGCGACCCGGAAAATTCGACACTCGAATTATCGACATTTACACAAACTGTGTCCCACTCGAGTATCGAATCTCCAGAAAGCTAGAAGAAAGAAGTTGGAGGATGAGAAAGATAAGATAGAAATTTTAGAATAGAAGAATACGAAGAAGAACAATACACAGAATCAGAGTCTCACATCGCAGCGGAACAAAATATAATATAGAAATAATCTCTATTGAGAGCTTGAAAATATACTTACAACATCAGAGTACATCAATACACTTGGACAGTTATAACAACCTGTCCTCATATACATCTCACAGCGGAATATAATCATATGTCTGAATTCTTTTGACATGTCTCTAGACTTCGCAGCACCTGATAAGCTGGACCTGTACAACCCGAGCTAACACGAGCATTTACAAAACACCGGGTCAGTCTGGTGAACCAGAGTGAGAATAACTCGCACAGTTTAAGGGGAATCATCCAACTGGATTTTAAAGTTCGAAATCTTTCTGAAAGAAAAGGATAATAGTAAGACCAACCCATACATAAACACGGACGGCTTTTACCTTACTATAACCCAAAACAGTTTTTGAAATCATATCTTATTCTGATATTATAATAGTGTCTAAATACAAATAAATAACAATCTAGCGGAACGCTTGCATCTCACGCTCCATATGTATAGTATACAATCAAAACCGTAGGCGCTTATTGGAGATTGGATTCCAACTCTGACAAGGTATGGGACCACCTTCCGATCGTGTATCTCTAGAGACGAATACACTGGGTTCAACAAGAACGTCTTGTAACCCGGCCCACACATGACCGACCACTCATTTCGCTTGAGTGTATCGAATGTATATCACCGACGGTTGGGATCAGCAACCGCCTCCCGAAAAGGGACAACATCGATAGATTTAAGAAACAAAAGGAATTTCTCTAGATAGGTGATTATACACCCTAATAGGAGCGACCCACATAGCCATGCTGCCTGCCCGATTTTTGTCATTTCCCGGTTGATGAGGCTTGAGGTTATAATCGACTTTTGGAACATCTGGCCACCATAAACGTCATCCAGGAACAGGATGAACCGAAGGCACTCTCCTACTGCATCCAATATAGGAATCACCCCATGGATCAGTAGCGAGTAGTCCTTGCAATCCGAAGATTCCAATCACGACAGAATCACAAGTCATCATAACTCTGGTAGCTAGCCAGAGAAATTTAACGAGTAGTTCTTCCGCTTATGAAGTTCAAGGGTCTTCAATGCTCCACCTCGACCATCTTCTGATATCTTTAACGTTACGTATTTGCTGGTCGGAATGGTTTTCGAATATAAATTCGATCCCGGTCTTTCCATACCAACTATCGTTTTGGTCAGATTTTGATATTTGGTGATTTAACTATCAAAATAAACAAACATCATCCATAGAAAAATCAAATGGGTTCCTTGGTTCAGAATATAGCATCCCTTGGCCCTTTAAGTTAAACAGTTGTTAATTACATTTCTAAATCTTTCAACATTTAGAATATCGCTTTCTAATCCTTATTTCCAAATCCCATTTATTCAACTTATAATTCTTCGAATTATAGTTATAATATCTTTTGCAGAAATATCATTTATTTTCACTACCTTCGTATTTAAACTAATATCACCCTTGGATAATCATGAAATCGTTCAAGTTGGGGTATTTTATTTACCTCTCAGACCTTGAGCCGACAACATTCTTATCTTCGGATTAGATAGGAGTTTATTAACGAAATCTCATTTCAATAATTAACCCAATCATCTCTATATAACCCCATTTATGACCACTTTGATTCAATTAACTCCATTCTATATCTAAAACATTTATCCCCATATCTCCCCATTTTATCTTCACTTTTAAAGTAGAATTCAATCTGCTCAAGCTTTTGTTCGATTTCAACTCATATGCAAATTTGTTTAAACTTTCCTTCTTGTAAAATTCCTTTTAAGGGATAAATCAAAATTCTAACTCATATAAATATGAGTAAACTTACTAAAATGCCCTTTGGTTATAAACAAGGATTTTATTCAACAAATCTCCTTTACCACCATTTCCATTTCAAATCTGGTTCCTTTCATTATTCACCTTAAAGGTTAACATTTTTCTTTTTATAGAAAGATCGACTCGATATATCAAAAATACTTGGTTCCATTAGAAAACATTATTACATATATATTCAAATCTTGTTTATCGAGTCTCTTTATAAATTCATGTACTATTCTTTTACAATCCCTTTACAGTTCGATTCCTTGCCAATTTTCTACCGTTATTCACATCAATTGGTTTACTACAAAAATAATTAATCTTCCTCAAAAGGTTATAAAAAAAATGATACTTAATTTCAATGATAATCACCAATCAAATGAATAGTTTAAAATAACTATTCTCATTCAAGTGGTTGACTTGGACATTTCAACACGGTTACTTTGTTAACCATTATTACTTGGTTAAATAAAGAAGATTAATTTAAATACTTTCATTTTGATTTAATTAACAATCTAGTTAGGTTAAATAAACACATTTAACCATTACATTCAATCTTAAACATTTGGTAAATCGCTTCATATTTGTCGCAAAACTTGCTAACATGCAAATCTTATTTTGTATACTTCTTTGTAAGTTCAAAACAAAAATAATCATTTATTTCTCTTAATCACTTCATTTAAAATAATCTATACAAAATAGATTTCAAAACTAACTTTAGTTATAAAACAACTTTATAACTGTATTTCTATCGCTTTTCATGACGATAAACCAGTTTCCGTAAAACGATTCATTAACGGGCCATCTGCCGATAAATACTTAACCAATGTCACCTATTGGTTAAAATCAACAAGTGTTGGATTTGATTTCAACCACAAATGATCAATCAAACTGATTAACGGTTCATATGAGTAACAACATATTTGAGGAATCTGGTTGGATTCCTCCAACCTGTCCATCCCTGCATCATAATGGGTTACCTCAATTTTAACACGATAAACAGTTCAACTAATAACAGTCAACAAACAATTTGTAACGGCCATTCAAGCATCAATACGTTTATTATTATAAACGTAACCAACAAGGTAAGTTACCTCGTTTGGAATCTAATCGTTAAAAATAACGATTTAATTTGATTAAATTAAACAAACGCTTAATTTAATCCATGAATATTAAAATATTCAGCATACATGTAAACAGTCATCCAGTTATCAACCATTAGCAAACATTGCACACAAAATAAAAATAAAAACTCGGTTTATATAAAATATAAACGGGTAAACTGAGTGAGTTAAACTCACCTTGATTTCCATTCTCCGTCAACCAGTTCGTTTTTAATCAAATTAAACTAGCATTTAATTTAATTAAATATTCCAGTAGCTGCCAACTCTCGACCAACCCAGTTCCATCATGCTGCGCTCGTCGATGTGGTTCCATCGTCCTTGGCATTGTCGCATTCTGGCAACATAAGAGAAGAGTACCGAAATTTATAAGTTGCCGTTTAAATTAACTTAACTCGACTTAAATTTAATCCCTATTTAGTTTAATAAATTATATGTATCGTTTTTAAAGCAACGTTACACTCGGCTCTATAGGACACAGTTCGCCATATAGTAGTTTGGTACGTTTTCATCACGGTTAAAATAAAATTTGTCATGTTAATGATATATTGGCCTCGTACATATTAAATCACACAGGCAACGAACGATTTGCCACACGCATGAAAGTGGCTTAGGCACTACCTTAACCCATCAACAACTTAATTAAACTCTATATAATATTATTTAATCTGCGCTATATTTAACCTATTGGTTAGCACTGTATTATTTATATATAACCTAGGAACAATTAAACTTTGAACTGGGCATGTTTCAAAAATTCTTCCAGGCAAGTAATTTATACATACCACGCACATTATTAGTTAGGCACTTGTAAACCAATATAAATAATTTAACAGTCATTAGGCATGAATATAGACACGCACGAACCCTGTATAACTTAACATATATTTGACTAACGATCATTACTTTGGTTAGTTATAAAACTTGATTAGGCGAATATACTTCTTATCACATTTCACTTGCGCCACGTCATAATATTAAAATTGAAGTAGGCATTGTAAAGTCGAAAAGAATCCCCTGTACCCAAACCCCTCTGTCGCCCTGTATCCAACCAATGAACACCCCATGATTTCCACCTTTTGCAGTTAAACCTTTTTTTTTCTCCGACTTAATTGCAAAATTGTGAAAATCAAAGGCTTTGATTAGATGGGGACAGGGGTATAGGGAAACTTGGGGACAGAGTATTTGGTTACTTGTAAAGTGGTTTGGGCACAAACAATGTGCAGGCAACGTTATATTATAATAATTACTCTTCTTAAAAACACTATTATGCAACGTATGAATAATTAAACATAGTGTAACTATTCCTTACCATTACTGTGCTTCTTCTCCTCTTATGTTTCCTTCCTAAAGATCCTTCACGCATGCTTACTTCTCACCACTTCACAGTTTAATCTCCACCTTGTTTAAACGCCTAAAGCCTCTCACGTCCTCATGCATGTATCCCCTTCCACCGAGCCCTTCAGCACCATCCACCCTCGTCATTTTCTCCAAAACATGCCTATGCAACTGATACCACCGCCACTTCATGCACCACTCCCCTTCGCTGCTTCCTCATGCACTCTCACACACGTTACTCCCCACAAGTCAACAGTACTTTGCGCAAAGCTCCACTGTCCCGACGCTCTCCATCATCTTCACTCACACCGACGTCGTACCTTCACTTCCGGCTGTCGGTGCTCCACTGCGCACCACCATCGGCTCTGCCGAGCCCGCCTCCCTCCTCACGTTCGGACATCACTCCTTTCGTTCTTTTTATTTCATTAACTCGCTGCTTGCGTTTTAATAGTGAAGGACCGAGAGTTTTGGTTTCTCTGGAATGGGGAGAAAATAAGATGAAATAAGAGAGAGATTAGTTCCTGTTTTCATAATCGAGGAAGAAGGCACGTATTTATAAGGGAAAGAAGTTTGGGGATCACACAATTAGGTACCTTGGTTGGCACGGTGTTAAAGATTTGCAGATAAAAATAAAATAAAGACAGAAGTGTGGTGCGCAAGAAATTCTTGTTTGGGGAACACAGAATGTATAATGGCGATGGCATGTGCGTGATTTAACTGTGAAGGGAAAAGTCCAGTTGGCTATCTCTGAAGAAGTATAGGATAGGCATTAGGCGGGGGTCGACTGAGATGAAATGTCAAGCTGTGCCTTGTTTCAGTTTGTACAGGCAAGGATAGGGACGGCATGTGCCTATCAAAAATATGCCGTGCCTTTACTTCTTTGAAAAGAACATGGTCATTGTAACATGGCTTGATGATGGGAGCTAATATTAGACATAGGGTAGGCTGGCTTTAATTATTTGATTAACATATGCATGTGCTGTGCTCTTTTCAGTTCAGTGTACAATACCTTAACTAAGAAGTTATATACATATCTCTCATCTCTTTTTATATGGTGGCTCCTATTGTCTTTCAATCCAGATAGGACAAGTGCATGGGTGTGTTATACATAGAATTATTGCGGGTAGATTAGGCTTGTATTTTTGCCTTAGAGGCATACTAGGTAGGCAACAACAATGTTTCATAGATACGGTGAAATTTCCATTTGTTTTAGCACGGTTTTATATATGTGGTTGTTTAAATCCTACCGTTATTTTCGTTTGTTTATTTATGTGGACCGTTTATAGACAGAAATAAAAATACCGTTGGGACGAGCGATGTGTCACGATCCCAAAAATATAATAATATCGGTAGGTTAACTTATATTGCGAAACCCCGAAATACTAATACAGGGTGTACAATACTTCAAATAAAAACTGCATATTTAATTTATTAAAAATTATAGTAAAATTCTAAAAATTAAATTATAACTATGTCTCAGAAGAATCTTGTCTAAATTCGAAACCAGTATGCAGTTATATCAAACAAACCGTTACGGTCGATAAACGATTCTATAGCGACTATTGGAAATTTTAATCTGGACGTATCTTACAATCCATAATATGAAATCTCCATTTTCCTCTTCCGTTAGAAAAGTATAATCAAATCAATTCAAACGTTTCTTGTTTCACAGAATTCCGACTTAAAACGAATTATGTATATTCAATTAAAGTTCAGACTGAAAATTACGAATTGCCGCGTCGTTTTCGAGCTCGTTTTATTTATATTATAAATTATAGGTATTCGAACTCCATTTCAAATAAATAAATTCGATAAAAATTCATTTATATCGCCAAATCAATATTTAAACAGATTTAAATATTCGTAATCAACGTTCAAAAATCTGGGATGTTACATTTTCCCCCCTTAAAATAATTTCGTCCTCGAAATTGCAAGGTAAGAAGGATGTTCCGAACATGATTATTTTAAAATAATTATTACCAAATCAAATTCAAACTCTTTAAATATTCCAAAAAAAATTGCCAGCACCTCCACTGCATGGCTCGATCACAACTACTACAAATGCCACTAAGGCCTCAACTTCCCCAAAAGAAAACCAAAAGCCAAAGGGCTACCCAACTCAGGGGTATAAATCAATAACTCCAATCAATATTTTAAGGTTTACCTTTTTTTCGGACAACTCAATTCCAATTTCGCAGCAGTTCAACTAACCTCTCTTTCTTCTTCCGGTCTGTACTTTCAAACTATACAACAAAGCCAATTCCCATCATCTGCAAATATCTGCACTTAACTCATTTATAATGCAAATAGTAATCCAACAATATTCCATTCAATTTCTTCACTGATCCGTTTGATGAACTTTATTTAACCAACTCAACATTCAAATAATAGACAACCAACTCATTTGAATTATATTCAACATGTGTATCCACTGGGTTGCCTCAACTTTGGTTTACCGTACGTCAATATAAATCGATAAATTTTCATTATTATTCATTTAATTTCCAAGTCCCAATTATTTAATTCGATTCCACTTAACCAGCTTAATTTCCGTTTTTATATCCAATTAAGTATAGTCTTCCAATTAATTCAATTTCAATTCGAATTCCAAACAAGTCGAGCAAAACAACCAATATTACCATACTATAGAAAATTATTTCCTTTTTCTATATAAAAATATAATTTGGGAAAAATTATTTCATTTACCCCTTTTCAAAATAGTTTGAAAATAATTTTAAAATCAATTACAAGTACGTGCTCTCATATATACTCAACTCATTCTAGGGTGTTACTAACTCCATCTATACTGAGTCACGCCACAGAGCCAAGGTTACTACTCAACCAATAGCTCTGATACCAACTGTAGCGAACTGGAAAATTCGACACTCGAATTATCGACATTTACACAAACTGTGTCCCACTCGAGTATCGAATCTCCAGAAAGCTAGAAGAAAGAAGTTGGAGGATGAGAAAGATAAGATAGAAATTTTAGAATAGAAGAATACGAAGAAGAACAATACACAGAATCAGAGTCTCACATCGCAGCGGAACAAAATATAATATAGAAATAATCTCTATTGAGAGCTTGAAAATATACTTACAACATCAGAGTACATCAATACACTTGGACAGTTATAACAACCTGTCCTCATATACATCTCACAGCGGAATATAATCATATGTCTGAATTCTTTTGACATGTCTCTAGACTTCGCAGCACCTGATAAGCTGGACCTGTACAACCCGAGCTAACCCGAGCATTTACAAAACACCGGGTCAGTCTGGTGAACCAGAGTGAGAATAACTCGCACAGTTTAAGGGGAATCATCCAACTGGATTTTAAAGTTCGAAATCTTTCTGAAAGAAAAGGATAATAGTAAGACCAACCCATACATAAACACGGACGGCTTTTACCTTACTATAACCCAAAACAGTTTTTGAAATCATATCTTATTCTGATATTATAATAGTGTCTAAATACAAATAAATAACAATCTAGCGGAACGCTTGCATCTCACGCTCCATATATATAGTATACAATCAAAACCGTAGGCGCTTATTGGAGATTGGATTCCAACTCTGACAAGGTATGGGACCACCTTCCGATCGTGTATCTCTAGAGACGAATACACTGGGTTCAACAAGAACGTCTTGTAACCCGGCCCACACATGACCGACCACTCATTTCGCTTGAGTGTATCGAATGTATATCACCGACGGTTGGGATCAGCAACCGCCTCCCGAAAAGGGACAGCATCGATAGATTTAAGAAACAAAAGGAATTTCTCTAGATAGGTGATTATACACCCTAATGGGAGCGACCCACATAGCCATGCTACCTGCCCGATTTTTGTCATTTCCCGGTTGATGAGGCTTGAGGTTATAATCGACTTTTGGAACATCTGGCCACCATAAACGTCATCCAGGAACAGGATGAACCGAAGGCACTCTCCTACTGCATCCAATATAGGAATCACCCCATGGATCAGTAGCGAGTAGTCCTTGCAATCCGAAGATTCCAATCACGACAGAATCACAAGTCATCATAACTCTGGTAGCTAGCCAGAGAAATTTAACGAGTAGTTCTTCCGCTTATGAAGTTCAAGGGTCTTCAATGCTCCACCTCGACCATCTTATGATATCTTTAACGTTACGTATTTGCTGGTCGGAATGGTTTTCGAATATAAATTCGATCTCGGTCTTTCCATACCAACAATCGTTTTGGTCAGATTTTGATATTTGGTGATTTAACTATCAAAATAAACAAACATATCCATAGAAAAATCAAATGGGTTCCTTGGTTCAGAATACAGCATCCCTTGGCCCTTTAAGTTAAACAGTTGTTAATTACATTTCTATATCTTTCAACATTTAGAATATCGCTTTCTAATCCTTATTTCCAAATCCCATTTATTCAACTTATAATTCTTCGAATTATAGTTATAATATCTTTTGCAGAAATATCATTTATTTTCACTACCTTCGTATTTAAACTAATATCACCCTTGGATAATCATGAAATCGTTCAAGTTGGGGTATTTTATTTACCTCTCAGACCTTGAGCCGACAACATTCTTATCTTCGGATTAGATAGGAGTTTATTAACGAAATCTCATTTCAATAATTAACCCAATCATCTCTATATAACCCCATTTATGACCACTTTGATTCAATTAACTCCATTCTATATCTAAAACATTTATCCCCATATCTCCCCATTTTATCTTCACTTTTAAAGTAGAATTCAATCTGCTCAAGCTTTTGTTCGATTTCAACTCATATGCAAATTTGTTTAAACTTTCCTTCTTGTAAAATTCCTTTTAAGGGATAAATCAAAATTCTAACTCATATAAATATGAGTAAACTTACTAAAATGCCCTTTGGTTATAAACAAGGATTTTATTCAACAAATCTCCTTTACCACCATTTCCATTTCAAATCTGGTTCCTTTCATTATTCACCTTAAAGGTTAACATTTTTCTTTTTATAGAAAGCTCGACTCGATATATCAAAAATACTTGGTTCCATTAGAAAACATTATTACATATATATTCAAATCTTGTTTATCGAGTCTCTTTATAAATTCATGTACTATTCTTTTACAATCCCTTTACAGTTCGATTCCTTGCCAATTTTCTACCGTTATTCACATCAATTGGTTTACTACAAAAATAATTAATCTTCCTCAAAAGGTTATAAAAAAAATGATACTTAATTTCAATGATAATCACCAATCAAATGAATAGTTTAAAATAACTATTCTCATTCAAGTGGTTGACTTGGACATTTCAACACGGTTACTTTGTTAACCATTATTACTTGGTTAAATAAAGAAGATTAATTTAAATACTTTCATTTTGATTTAATTAACAATCTAGTTAGGTTAAATAAACACATTTAACCATTACATTCAATCTTAAACATTTGGTAAATCGCTTCATATTTGCCGCAAAACTTGCTAACATGCAAATCTTATTTTGTATACTTCTTTGTAAGTTCAAAACAAAAATAATCATTTATTTCTCTTAATCACTTCATTTAAAATAATCTATACAAAATAGATTTCAAAACTAACTTTAGTTATAAAACAACTTTATAACTGTATTTCTATCGCTTTTCATGACGATAAACCAGTTTCCGTAAAACGATTCATTAACGGGCCATCTGCCGATAAATACTTAACCAATGTCACCTATTGGTTAAAATCAACAAGTGTTGGATTTGATTTCAACCACAAATGATCAATCAAACTGATTAACGGTTCATATGAGTAACAAAATATTTGAGGAATCCGGTTGGATTCCTCCAACCTGTCCATCCCTGCATCATAATGGGTTACCTCAATTTTAACACGATAAACAGTTCAACTAATAACAGTCAACAAACAATTTGTAACGGCCATTCAAGCATCAATACGTTTATTATTATAAACGTAACCAACAAGGTAAGTTACCTCGTTTGGAATCTAATCGTTAAAAATAACGATTTAATTTGATTAAATTAAACAAACGCTTAATTTAATCCATGAATATTAAAATATTCAGCATACATGTAAACAGTCATCCAGTTATCAACCATTAGCAAACATTGCACACAAAATAAAAATAAAAACTCGGTTTATATAAAATATAAACGGGTAAACTGAGTGAGTTAAACTCACCTTGATTTCCATTCTCCGTCAACCAGTTCGTTTTTAATCAAATTAAACTAGCATTTAATTTAATTAAATATTCCAGTAGCTGCCAACTCTCGACCAACCCAGTTCCATCATGCTGCGCTCGTCGATGTGGTTCCATCGTCCTTGGCATTGTCGCATTCTGGAAACATAAGAGAAGAGTACCGAAATTTATAAGTTGTCGTTTAAATTAACTTAACTCGACTTAAATTTAATCCCTATTTAGTTTAATAAATTATATGTATCGTTTTTAAAGCAACGTTACACTCGGCTCTATAGGACACAGTTCGCCATATAGTAGTTTGGTACGTTTTCATCACGGTTAAAATAAAATTTGTCATGTTAATGATATATTGGCCTCGTACATATTAAATCACACAAGCAACGAACGATTTGCCACACGCATGAAAGTGGCTTAGGCACTACCTTAACCCATCAACAACTTAATTAAACTCTATATAATATTATTTAATCTGCGCTATATTTAACTTATTGGTTAGCACTGTATTATTTATATATAACCTAGGAACAATTAAACTTTGAACTGGGCATGTTTCAAAAATTCTTTCAGGCAAGTAATTTATACATACCACGCACATTATTAGTTAGGCACTTGTAAACCAATATAAATAATTTAACAGTCATTAGGCATGAATATAGACACGCACGAACCCTGTATAACTTAACATATATTTGATTAACGATCATTACTTAGGTTAGTTATAAAACTTGATTAGGCAAATATACTTCTTATCACATTTCACTTGCGCCACGTCATAATATTAAAATTGAAGTAGGCATTGTAAAGTAGAAAAGAATCCCCTGTACCCAAACCCCTCTGTCGCCCTGTATCCAACCAATGAACACCCCATGATTTCCACCTTTTGCAGTTAAACCCTTTTTTTTTCTCCGACTTAATTGCAAAATTGTGAAAACCAAAGGCTTTGATTAGATGGGGACAGGGGTATAGGGAAACTTGGGAAAAGAGGATTTGGTTACTTGTAAAGTGGTTTGGGCACAAACAATGTGCAGGGAACGTTATATTATAATAATTACTCTTCTTAAAAACACTATTATGCAACGTATGAATAATTAAACATAGTGTAACTATTCCTTACCATTACTGTGCTTCTTCTCCTCCTATGTTTCCTTCCTAAAGATCCTTCACGCATGCTTACTTCTCACCACTTCACTGTTTAATCTCCACCTTGTTTAAACGCCTAAAGCCTCTCACGTCCTCATGCATGTATCCCCTTCCACCGAGCCCTTCAGCACCATCCACCCTCATCATTTTCTCCAAAACATGCCTATGCAACTGATACCACCGCCACTTCATGCACCACTCCCCTTCGCTGCTTCCTCATGCACTCTCACACACGTTACTCCCCACAAGTCAACAGTACTTTGCGCAAAGCTCCACTGTCCCGACGCTCTCCATCATCTTCACTCACACCGACGTCGTACCTTCACTTCCGGCTGCCGGTGCTCCACTGCGCACCACCATCGGCTCTGCCGAGCCCGCCTCCCTCCTCTCGTTCGGACATCACTCCTTTCGTTCTTTTTATTTCATTAACTCGCTGCTTGCGTTTTAATAGTGAAGGGCCGAGAGTTTTGGTTTCTCTGGAATGGGGAGAAAATAAGATGAAATAAGAGAGAGATTAGTTCCTGTTTTCAGAATCGAGGAAGAAGGCACGTATTTATAAGGGAAAGAAGTTTGGGGATCACACAATTAGGTACCTTGGTTGGCACGGTGTTAAAGATTTGCAGATAAAAATAAAATAAAGACAGAAGTGTGGTGCGCAAGAAATTCTTGTTTGGGGAACACAGAATGTATAATGGCGATGGCATGTGCGTGATTTAACTGTGAAGGGAAAAGTCCAGTTGGCTATCTCTGAAGAAGTATAGGATAGGCATTAGGCGGGGGTCGACTGAGATGAAATGTCAAGCTGTGCCTTGTTTCAGTTTGTACAGGCAAGGATAGGGACGGCATGTGCCTATCAAAAATATGCCGTGCCTTTACTTCTTTGAAAAGAACATGGTCAGTGTAACATGGCTTGATGATGGGAGCTAATATTAGACATAGGGTAGGCTGGCTTTATTTATTTGATTAACATATGCATGTGCTGTGCTCTTTTCAGTTCAGTGTACAATACCTTAACTAAGAAGTTATATACATATCTCTCATCTCTTTTTATATGGTGGCTCCTATTGTCTTTCAATCCAGATAGGACAAGTGCATGGGTGTGTTATACATAGAATTTATTGCGGGTAGATTAGGCTTGTATTTTTGCCTTAGAGGCATACTAGGTAGGCAACAACAATGTTTCATAGATACGGTGAAATTTCCATTTGTTTTAGCACGGTTTTATATATGTGGTTGTTTAAATCCTACCGTTATTTTCGTTTGTTTATTTATGTGGACTGTTTATAGACAGAAATAAAAATACCGTTGGGACGAGCGATGTGTCACGATCCCAAAAATATAATAATATCGGTAGGTTAACTTATATTGCGAAACCCCGAAATACTAATACAGGGTGTACAATACTTCAAATAAAAACTGCATATTTAATTTATTAAAAATTATAGTAAAATTCTAAAAATTAAATTATAACTATGTCTCAAAAGAATCTTGTCTAAATTCGAAACCAGTATGCAGTTATATCAAACAAACTGTTACGGTCGATAAACGATTCTATAGCGACTATTGGAAATTTTAATCTGGACGTATCTTACAATCCATAATATGAAATCTCCATTTTCCTCTTCCATTAGAAAAGTATAATCAAATCAATTCAAACGTTTCTTGTTTCACAGAATTCCGACTTAAAACGAATTATGTATATTCAATTAAAGTTCAGACTGAAAATTACGAATTGTCGCGTCGTTTTCGAGCTTGTTTTATTTATATTATAAATTATAGGTATTCGAACTCCATTTCAAATAAATAAATTCGATAAAAATTCATTTATATCGCCAAATCAATATTTAAACAGATTTAAATATTCGTAATCAACGTTCAAAAATCTGGGATGTTACAGAGACCGTTTGAAAAATGGTCATTTTCTGGTCGATCCAAATTGGCTGAAACTGTCAAAACACGTTTTCTTTTGCCACGCTCACATATTCTTCAGAAAATTATGAATATTGGAATCTAGCAATAATTTGACATCCCGGATCCAACAAAAGTAGTTTCATCGAAAACGGAGGTCGTTTGCAAAATGGCTATTTTCCATAGCGACTACTCTGAATTTTCAACTGGCCATAACTTTTGATTCCCGCTATGAAATTTCAATTTTTCAGATTAGTTAAAAAGATATTTGTAAACAGATTTAAATATTTTTGGTTTCACTAACCGGTTTATTTTGAATCCTGTACACTCATTTGAAATTTGAAATCGAATTTTCAAACTACCGCGCCATTTTAATTCCTTTTTATAATTAAAAAAAATATTCTAATTTCGATTTATATAAATTTATACGTTCTAATTCTATTCAAAATAAATTTCTTGCCATTATTATTTAAAATAAATCGTTTTAAATATTCAAAATTCATTAAAATTGTCAAAATAAAAATTTTAAATTGGTTCTGATTTTCCAGGTTGTTACATGTACTCAACAATTATTATTCCACTTTTAAGTAACATCTTTACCATTTGATGTCGTAGACTCACATGTCTAAACTTTCCACTATATGTCTTATTAAAGACATCGTATATCATCATTACATTGTCACAGTTAATCAAGATTGTTGGAAATGACTTCTTTCATAGTGGGATTTCCATTAACAAATTCTTATGCCATTCTGCTTTTTTACATGCATTTGTTAATGTAATAATTTCTGACAATGTTACTGAGTCAAATATACAGGTTTGGTTCTTGGGATCTCTAGATACAACAACGCTTCCTAATGTAAATATCCAACCAGTTGTAGACTTGGATTTGAATTCAACAATTTTTGAGGTTGCATCGCTATATCCTTATATTACAGCTGGATATCTTTTATAAGACAAACCATAGGTAATGGTTCCTTTCAAATAAGCTAAAACTCTGGAAATAGGTTTCCAATCTTCGAAACCTGGATTACTTGTAAATCAATACAATATTCTTATAGTATGTGCGATGTCTGGTCTAATGCAATGCATAACATACATTAGACTCTGAATAACACTGGAATACTCTAGTTGATAAATTGTACGCTCAGTGTTCTTTTCTAATTTAATACTATGATCTAAAGGATTTGGTGTTCGTTTATCATTATAATGACCATATTTTTGTAGGCACTTCTCAATTAATGTGACTGAGTTAATAATAACTCCCTCTCTTTTCTAATGATTTTAATTCTTAGAATTACATCAGCTTCTCCTAGATCTTCCATATCAAATTTAGAAGGCATAAATTCTTAGTTTCATTCACACAAGATATATTAAAAACAAACATTAGCATATCATCAACGTATAAACATATTATAACATAACCGTTATTACCCATTTTTTATAAATACATTTATCGTCATCATTAATAATGAATCCATATGACAGTGCAACTTCATCGAATTTCTATGAAGTTGAATGGGAGCTTGCTTCAAGCAATAAAGAGATTTATTAATTTGCAAACTTTCTTTTCTTGGCCTGAACTCAAAACCTTTGGGTTGTTCCTATATATTTATTATTCTAAATCTCCATTTAGAAAAGCTGTCTTTACATCCACTTGATGTATGACCAAATTATGAATTAGTTCAAGTGCTATTAAACGGTATATAGAAGATATGCGAGCAACTGAAGCATATTTATCAAAATAATCTGCTCGATATCTTTGCTTATATCCTTTAGCAACTAATCTGGCTTAAAACTTATCAATGGATCCATTTGTATTCAACTTTTTCTTGAATATCCATTTACATTCTATAACACCTGCATTCTACGTAACGAAGGATCGTAGGATATTTATTTCTTTTTCATATGAGGTCGTATAGTTATGTAACTTTGGGGAATGACTATTGGGGTTATTTCCCATGTTCAAGATTTTTGCCGATTTTTAAATGACCATTTCACCCCTAGCTGATCTTGTTTCGGCCACAACTTTTGATTGGTAATGAGTTTTGACCTAAAACAACTTCCATTGGATTCGGATGATGGTTTACAATTTCGTAGAGTGGTCACATTAGCCAAAAGGACTCACCGTTTGGGAGATATGGCTGAAACAAGGTTTAGAAGGTGAAAAACAGCTTAATCGGGCCTAATTAGGGTGATTAGCAAGAGGGCCCACAACCCATTTCGCGATTAGGGTTATGGAGAGGCTGAGAACAGTGAGGAAACGATTTTTATTTCATTTTTCAGCCGCCTAAAACATTTCCCTAACCCGAGCAGTGGCCTCCAACACCTAAATCACCTTCTAATCACCATTTAATCAAGTTTTAGCCTAATCTACATCTAATCAAGGCAAATTAGCATCAAATTGGGAATAGAGCTGCTATGTTGCATAGAGATTCAACCCAAATTAGAGATATTTTCAGATCTAAGATTTATTTGTGGCTAAGGTGAGTGATTTGCATTGTTTTCACTAATTACGGGTAATTAGGGGTGATTAGTGATAATTAGCGAAATTATGGCTCATAAAAATCTGGAAAAATTTGTAAAATTCTAAAATATTATTTTAGGGCTCTGATAAAAATTTGGGTTAATTTGGTTAAGTTTTGCTAATCCTAAGGTAAGTTATGTTTAAACATGATTATGGGGAAAGCAAGGGTTTTTGGGTATGTTTGATCTATATATTATCATGATTATTTATTTTTTTAGTGTTTTTGGATGATTGTACATGTTGCTATGACTGTTTGGAATGTTTTGTAATTGTTTAGAATAGTTAGAATGGTCAAAAACGCCGTCGTGTGGCGTAAAAACAGTCCTTGGAAGTTGTAGGAAAAATATGCAGGAGCTGGATTGGATCGGATCGCCCCTACCCGAACCGAACCGTGCGTGGAGCACCCCTCCTCCGACCCGAACCATGGCCCATCCCCCTTCGAACCATGGAGTCGTTGAACTGATGTCTGGACCACGAACCGATGAGAGAGCTCACGAGCCGTTGATGTAATTATGGACCGACCCGATGTTGGAGAGGAGGACCGAACCGGAGCTTGGCATCACGAACCAAATGAAGGAGCCTGGAATCCAAAGCATGCAACCACGACCCGAACCGGATGGGTAGCCACGAGCACGAACTGAGAATGCACTGAACCGAACCAAGGATGGCTGGAGCATTGATCACGACCGAACCGATCCAGAGAAGACCAAAACCCGAGATGCAAAGGTAGCCTAAATGTGAGGTTTGTACTCATGATCCAGTTAGGAACCAACGAGTCAACTTCATGAATTGGGCTTTGTTGTGGGGCGTGTGTTAAGGAGTTATCGTCGTCCATGACTTTGATTCACCACCAAGACGGATGTTAGGCTACGGATCAGTGCAGTGGGGTAGTTATTACTCCATGGGGCAGAGTGATCGTAGCATGGCTATGAGCCAGTGTAGTGGAGTCGTCATGACTTCATGGGGAAGAGTGGACATAGCAAGTACTAGTGACTATGGATCAGTGCAGCGGAGCCATCATGACTCCATGGGCCAATGTGATCATAGCAAGGATTTGGGTGATCAAAGCGGTGGATATTGTATGCTTTATGCACTGAGTGAGAGATGTGAGGATGGTTGCTATGCTTGATTGTTTGCCATCATTATGACATGCACACCCCCACCCTCGTATCTTTACACCATATATTAGTGTCACCTTAGAGTATTGTACATTCTGTGTGCTAACACTTTGGTTGTAGGTCCAGGTTTAGGTATGGTTTAGTATACCTGTTATCGTTTTGTTTTGCTGCTAATCACTCATACCAAACTTTTGTCTAACCCAGAATTTTATGTCTCTTCTTATTACTCTGGGTGCTCTTAAACGGGCAGACTAGAGACAGGTTATCTGGTTATGCACGAGTAGCTGATCCGGAGAAGAGCAGGAGGCTCCTACGTGTGATATATATATATATATATATATATATATATATATATATATATGTATGTATATGTATTCTCCCTGTGTCACTGATGGTCACTACTTTGGGCATTAGTAGTGCACTCTTCCTTTACTTTGCTTTAGAGACAGTTTGAAAAGTTGTAATAATGATGATGTGGAACATAAGCTGTATTTGAATTCTCCGCTGTATTATGGTTTAGTTTTCAGCTTATGCACTGTCTCGCCTGTTTTATGTCAAGTATGTTATTATTATATTTTATCCCATGCGCTATGAGACATTCTACAGGTTCCTTGTTAGTTAAAATTCCTTCTTTTCCTTTGTTCGGCAACCGTCCTGTGCTAGTCGGGCATTGGCACAGCGCACTTTCACTGGAAATATCGGCTGGTACGGGGCGGGCCGTCACACTTGGTATCAGAGCTCTAGGTTGCGTAGTTAACCTAGGGATAGACACCAGGGAGAGCTAGTACGTATACGAGAGCGCGTATTTGTGATATTTTGGTTTTCGAAAAAAAAAATATACTATTAGTATATTTAAGGATGGAGTCGCACTACACTGGCACCACTGAAGAGATGGTTAATCGTTTTCTCCTTACAGATTGAACGATGAGCCGACATACGAGGGGTACTGGTAGAGGAGCTAATAATGGGAATGCTCCTGATATGAGGACGATGTTCACTGATTTCATGAGAGATATGCTTAGAGATGTGCAAGGAGCAGTTCCTAATGCTGCTAATGGTGGTGGTGCAGCGGTGCAGGCATAGGGCCGATTTCGCCAAGCTTTGTAAGGACTACACTAGTCTTAGCGAGAAGCCGCTCCATAGAATGGAATCGGCTACAGAAGTTCAGGATTGGGTTCATAGTTATGAGCGTATCTTCGAGGATCTGGGAATTGAAGATGCAATGAAGAGGAAGCTAGCATCCCGTCAGCTGCAAGGACATGCAATGAATTGGTGGAATGCTATTAAGGCAGCTAGCCCTGAGGATCAAGTTACTTGGAATCAGTTCAAGGCCCGATTTAGTGATAAGTTCATCCCAGCTGCCCAAAAGTCATAATTGTTTAGGAAGTTCTTGGAGCTTAAGCAAAACGGTAGGGCAGTCCCGGAATATGTTGTTGAATTCGATATTTTATCCAAGTATGGATTATCCCTTATCGATACTCCCAAGAAGAAGAATGAGAAGTTATAACAGGCTTAGATCAGTACTTGGGGGAAAGGCTTATAAACCATATTGATGAGACTTTTGAATTGATTGTTGGGAAAGCACTAAGGTCAGAAAGCCTTTATCCTAAGTCCAAGACTGAAGTCGTTGTTGTATCGGCTGAGGGGCCAAAGCCGCAAGAAAGCGGTAGGGGCAAGAATAATTCTTAGAATAAGAGGAAGCAGAACCAAGCTAAGGATGGTTAGAAAAAGAGTAAGAAAGATGTTGAGTGCTTTAGCTGTGGCAAGAAGGGCCATTATGCTAAAGAATGTCGAGCAAAGCCAGCGGACAGGAAGTGCTTCAACTACGGCCAAGTGGGACATCACAAGGATAAATGTCCATAACCCCCTAAAGAAAAGCAAATTGTGAAAGCATATGCTATCAAACTTGTTCCTTCTTCGTCGAAGGCCCTAAATGCGGTGGAGAAAGGAAAGAATGTCATCATTCAAGGTATGCTTTCTATTTATGATGTTCCTGTTCGAGTATTGTTTGATATCGGAGCTTCCAATTCCTTCATATCTAGTGACCTGGTAGATAGGTTGGGATTGGAACCCAAGATAGTCAATAGACCTTTAGCGGTGACGAACCAGATTGGTGGTTCGACTAGCCTTAGTATGATTTGTCATAATGTGGTCTTATCGAGTCATGGATGTATGTTTCTGTGTGATTGCTTTGTTTTGGGCTTTACTGGGTTTGGCATTATTTTGGGAGTCTATTGGCTCCAAAGGTAGGGGTAGTGGTAGACTGTGAGGCCTTTTTGGTGACAGTTAGAGCGGATAATGGGTGGAGGGTAGTGTTTGGTGGTTTACCTAGTGATAGGGCAATGGCTAGTTTTCTAAATTCCCTCGACATCCCGCATCATGAGTTGTCATATGTGCCCGTGGCTGGTCAGTATCCAGACGTCTTCAAGGAAGTGACCGGACTTCCACCACACCGAGAGATTGAGTTTCGTATTGATTTAGTGAAAGATGTCAGAGCTATAGTGATGCCACTTCGTCGTGTGGCACAAAGGGAGCAGCGAGAGCTCGAGGTGCAAGTGAGCAATCTTTTGAAGAAGGGATTTATCAGAAGAAGTGTTTCTGAGTGGGGAGCACCAGTAGTGTTTGCTACCAAGGCAGATGGTTCCCTTCGATTGTGTGTAGACTACCGCGAGTTGAATAAGGTGATGAGAAAGAATAAGTATCCTCTACCGCGGATAGATGATTTATTTTATCAGTTGAGTGGCGCAAGAGTGTTCTCCCAATTGGATCTCGCGATAGGTTTTCATCAGCTTAGGGTGGAAGCTGAGAGTATAGCTAAAACGGCCTTTCGGACGCCGTCTGGAATCTATGAGTGGTTGGTCATGCCATTCGGGTTGACCGATGCACCAGCATATTTTGTGGATCTTATGAATAGGGTATTCAAAGATCAATTGAATAAGTTTGTTCTTGTGTTAGTAGACGATATCTTGGTTTATTCGAGGACAGAAGAAGAACACAAGGAACATTTGAGGATAGTGATGGAGGTGTTGAGAAAACACCAATTGAAAGCAAAGTTTTCTAAGTGTCACTTCTGGAGGAGGGAAGTGAGATTCTTGGGCCATGTTATTTCAGAGAATGGTATTGTCGTGGATCCTACGAAGGTGGCACCGTTGACTGGGTATTAAATAGGTATTATCGTAAGTTTATCCAAGACTTCTCCAAGATAGCAGCACCGTTGACTCAGTTGACCAAGAAGAATCAAGCTTTTATCTGGGAAGAAAAGTGTGAGAATGCATTCAAGGGTCTAAATAAAAAGTTGACATGTGCACCAGTGTTAGTCATTCCTAAGGGGAATGAAGAGATGACAATATGTACAGATGCATGTGGTACCGGACTAGGTGCTATATTGATGCAAGGACGTAGGGTTGTAGCTTATGCTAGTCAGCAACTGAAACCACATGAGAAAAGATATCCTACCCGTGATTTGGAATTGGCAGCGATCGTATTCGCGTTGAAGATGTGGAGACATTAACTCTTGGGAGAAAGATTCGAGTTGTTTACTGATCATAAATCGTTAAAATACCTTTTCTCCCAGAAGGATCTAAATCTTCGGCAGCAGAGATGGTTAGAATTCTTAGCTTCCTATGATTTCAATATCGCATATACACCAGGAAAAGGCAATGCGATAGCTGATGCATTGAGTAGAAGACATGTCAGTTTAGGGGCCATGTTTCTTGAATGGAAGCAACTGGAGTATATCACAGGGTATGATTTCAGACCAAAGTGCGAATTGGATCCAGTAATGTTAGCAAGTTTGACGATCAGACCCACTTTGATTGAGCGGATTGGTTCCAGTCAGAGGGACGATACTAACTTATTGGAAATCATCTCCAAGTTAGAGATGAATATCGATGAGGAGATGGACAAGTATGGGCTTGATCGAGATGGATGGCTTAGAAAGAACGGGAGAATAGTTGTACCCAATGTCAATGGATTGAGAGATGAAGTGCTTAGAGAATGTCATCACTCAAAATTGACTATACATCTCGGTGGTAACAAAATTTATCGAGACATGAAGCAGACCTACTACTAGGAAGGGATGAAAAGAGACATTGGGAAGTTTATATCCAAATGCATGAACTTTCAGTTAGTTAAATCTGAGCAAAAGAAACCTAGTGGTTTGTTGCGACCATTAGAAATTCCAGAATGGAAATGGGAACAAGTCTCAATGGATTTCATTGACGGGTTACCAAGGACTAGATCAGGCCATGATAGCATTTAGGTGATTGTGGACCGATTGACCAAGAGTGCAAGGTTTATACCCGTCAAGTCGAATAGAATGACAACTAAGTTAGCTGAACTGTATATGAAATGGGTAGTGAGATTTCATGGAGTACCCAAAGGCATTGTAAGTGACCGAGATACGTTGTTCACTAGTGGATTTTGGAAAAGCTTACAAGGGACATTAGGATAAGAATTACATCTCAGCACCGCGTACCATCCTCAAACTGACGGTCAGACAGTGAGGGTGAATCGAGTATTAGAAGATCTCTTGAGAGCTTGAATATTAGATTTTGGTGGATCATGGGATGACCATTTGCATCTGGTTGAATCCGCATATAATAATAGTTATCAGTCCAGTATTGGTATGGCTCCATTTGAAGCTTTGTATGGAAGACCATGCAACTCACCATCGTGTTGGTTAGAAACTTGTGAGATATTTGTACTTGGGCCAGATGTGATAAGAGAAACCTCAAATAAGATCAAGGTTATCCGACAACGAATGAAGGCAGCCCAAGATAGGCAGAAGAGTTATGCTGATAAGAGACGAAGAGACTCGAAATTCTCCATTGGTGACTTGGTGCTTATCAAGATTTCTCCATTAAAGAGCGTGATTTGATTTGGTAGGAGAGGCAAGTTAACACCAAGATTTGTTGGTCCATTCCCAGTTCTCGAACCAGTTGGGAATTTAGCATATAAAATTGAGTTACCGGACAAAATGGCGGGAGTTCACAACGTATTTCATGTTTCCCAGTTAAAGAAATTCATGCACCGCCCCAATGTGTCTATTTCACCTGATTAATTGGATGATATCGAAGTAGAACCTGAGGCGGTTGGGAACCGCAAGCCGATTAGTATTGTCGAGCAAGATAAGAAGAAACTTCGAAGGAAAGTGATGAATCTAGTCAAGGTTCAGTGGGAGCGAGGATGAGAATGACTGTACTTGGGAGACAGAGGAGAGCATTAAGGAGACGTATCCAGAACTTTTTGCCTGGTAAGATTTTAGTAGTAATAGTTTCTTTCCTTGTTAGTAAACCGCATGCTAGGGTAGGCTTGTTGTGCTTGTTTTGCATGTTTGATTGAGGCATGCGGGATCCATTGTTTGTTTCTTAGTTGAGGAATTTCGGGGGCGAAATTTCTTAAGGTGGGAGAGTGTAATGACCCGCATTCTACGTATAGAAGGATCGTAGGATATTTATTTCTTTTTCATATGAGGTCGTATAGTCGTGTAACTTTGGGGAACGACTATTGGGGTAATTTCACATGTTCACGATTTTTGCCGATTTTTAAATGACCGTTTTGTCCCTAGCTGATCCTGTTTCGGCCATAACTTTTGATTGGTAAGAAGTTTTGACCTGAAACCACTTCCATTAGATTCAGATGATGGTTACCGTAGAGTGGTCATATTAGCCAAACGGACTCACCGTTTGGGAGATATGGCTGAAACAAGGTTTAGAAGATGAAAAACAGCTTAACCGGGCCTAATTAGGGTGATTAGCAAGAGGGCCCATAACCCATTTCGGGATTAGGGTTATGGGGAGGCTGAGAACAGTTAGGAAATGATTTTTATTTCATTTTTCAGCTGCCTAAAACATTTCCCTAACCCTAGCAATGGCCTCCAACACCAAATCACCTTCTAATCAACATTTAATCAAGTTTTAGCCTAATCAACATCTAATCAAGGCAAATTAGCATCAAACTGGGAATAGAGCTGCTGTGTTGCATAGAGATTCAACCCAAGTCATAGATATTTTCAGATCTAGGATTTATTTATGGCTAAGGTGAGTGATTTGCATTGTTTTCACTAATTACGGGTAATCAGGGGTGATTAGTGATAATTAGCGAAATTATGGCTCAGAAAAATCTAGAAAAATGTAACACCCCATATTTTCTGTTAACGTTATAGTAACGAATTAAACAATACTTAATTTCAAATGTGAGAATTAAGGGAAATGGGTTACGCCATTGCGTTTGTCTTGGAATTCTGCTTGAGACAGAGTCCGAGTTTACGTGAATTGGGCTTCGTATGAAGAAGTTGTGGCCTTCAGAAGTTTCAGAAATTCAAATAAATTCAAACAGCTCGAAACCGGAATCAAATTTCAAAACAGAAGTCAGAAGTGGGCTGGGCGGGAAAATTCCCGCCTAGGACCCAGGTTGACCCTAGTGTCGACCTCCCCCCTACAGGTTGACCTCCCCCCCCCCCCCCCCCCGCGGCCAGATCTGAATTTTGATGACGTATGACTTGTTGCTGAGTCACTAGGGTTTCTGGGTAATTCTGATCTGGTCTGAATGGTTGTGGTTAACTCTAGGTTCATCCGACAGCTCTAATTAAATTGAAATTCTATATAAACAACCTAATACTCAACCTAAAATCACACAAAAATAATCTTGGAACTGTCATGCCGTCAATAGAGAACTTGGAGTAGCCGTCACCGCTTTCAATTCAAAGACGAGATAAAAGCCTACATCAAAATCAAATTAAAACTAACCTAATTCAACGATCTACATCAATGGCGAGCATTTCAACTTCAGAATTCAGATTCCAGAAATCAAGAATTCCTTTTAGTTTGTAAGTTGGTTATTACGTAGATTTAAATGTTCCCTTAAATAAGATCATGACATGTTGTAACTCGAATATAGAATGGTGCTTATGTATAAGATAAATAAAGTTTGATTCTCATTTATCCAAAATTACCGTTGCGATTGATTATGCCTATATATGTTGTGGTGGTGAACATACCAAATTGTATGGTATTATTGGAATCTATTGGACGATGAACTTATTATGCTAACTTAGTGATGAACATGTCATGTTATAATTAGGTGGTTACTTGCAAGTTTATGATCTAATTCACATGCCTACATGTTTAGATCAACATTTATGTATATTTAGAACTTTGTTAAGTTGAATATATTAATGTTGCAAGTTGGATTTGTGGCCCTCTTATGTTTTTTAACAACATAAGTTATCATGCTAAGTTGTGATTTAAATATGTTTATAGTAGATCTTATGTTTTTTAACAACATAAGTTATCATGCTAAGTTGTGATTTAAATATGTGTATAGTAGCTTTCTTATGGTTTCACATACATAAGTTAATATGCTAAGTTGTGGTTTAAAATTGTGTTTATATGTTAAACCTCCATGTTAGACCTATTTCAAGTTTACATGATAATTAGATCCAACTTAGTCACAAGTTCACCCTTACCTATCTAATTTAGTTAGTGATGCTCCTATGCCAAGTTACACATGATAAATTAAAAGTATGTTATTGTATGCTTATTTCATGTCCCTTGTTTGTTACCCTTTTTATTCATAGGTTTGGGCTAATTTACTAGCCCAACATTTTACGTAATTTATGCGAACTTACCACGGGGGTAGCGTTGGGAAAACATGAAAATTTCATGGCATAGATTTGTTCATGAAATGGTATAATTGGTATACCATTTATTGTGAGCATAATCAAAAGGATAATCATGGCATGATTAAACTAAGATTAATTTACATATAAAATTAGATATACATAGAAAATATGTGAATTTAGAGAAGACGAATATGCCTAACCCAAGGTTAGACTGAGTTGTGGTGTAAAACTGCCCGGAACCGACTGGAACATCCAGTAACTACAACAAGACCTGTCTAATGTGAGTGGTTGGTGCTTTAATGAATAAATTAAAGCTAAGTCAAGATTGGTAGGGTTAAGTCAATTAGAGAAACACTTAACCGATTCAACATGTTAACTAAACTGATGGGTGGGGTTAGGTAAACTTGGACACTTAACCAAATAAACATGTTGATTAGAAAACCCTAATAACGGGGACCCATTTCAGCAGTAACCCACATAGATGTATCATGGTACCCTGAACTAGGCAGGGTGGGGCACGATTACTGGGTTGATTATAAGCGGTCAAAACGTCGGCGGTTGGTGCGTCAGTGTAGGTTCCGACGGAGTACGGGCATGCACGTACCCCAGAGTGGAAAAAGCAGGCACTAGGCATCAGTAGTATACACTGTGCATCTTGAATCGTGTTGGGTTGCCACCAGAGGGACTTATACACCCCATGGTGGGACCAACACAGGTATCTACAGTCAAGCGGGGCCGAATGACACAGGATATGAATGCATGCGAGTAGGAGCCGATCATTAAGGGGATCGTTCATTATGAACACGTGAGGCTGGTTGAGCCAATGGTTAGTAGGTGTAGAGACTATAATAATGGGTGTGATCACATGTTCATCTTATCTTATATTAGGGTGTTGTCCTATGTTCTGTTATTACTGTCATGATCCCTTTCCTTGTTCAAATACTAGTAATCACTGAACTTACCAGACTTATTGTCTGACCTATTTTCTTTCGTCATCTTTTCTTCCGTCCCTCCCCCCTCCAGGTCCACAGGGGGGAATACTCCAGCTTAGTCAAACTCTTTGCAAGCTTCAAGAAAGTAGATATATGGTTGGGACTCTCTTACCTTGGCTATGGCTTTTGGACACTACACTTGGGGATTTATGCAGTTTTATTTATGGTTTATGCTTTTTATTTAAATAATCAAGACATAAATTATGATGTAATATTTTGGAAGTTATTTGAGATAATTTGCTGTAATGCTTTTGTATTGAACCACGTATGCAATAAATGTATGATTTCCGCTGCTTATATTTATCTGTCTTGTAAATTTTTCTGTGTCTTGTACCTATAACCCTCCACCAAAGTTAAGGCATTCCCTTTGTGGGTGATCTTAACGGAGGTGGGGTGCTTCAAAAAATTTGTAAAATTCTAAAATATTATTTTAGGGCTCTAATAAAAATTTGGGTTAATTTGGTTAAGTTTTGCTAATCCCAAGGTTAGTTATGTTTAAACATGATTATGGGGAAAGCAAGGGTTTTTGGGTATGTTTGATCTATATATTATCATGATTATTTGTTGTTTTAGTGTTTTTGGATGACTATACATGTTGCTATGACTATTTGGAATTTTTTGTAATTGTTTAGAATAGTTAGAATGGTCGAAAACGCCGTCGTGTGGCGTAAAAACAGTCGCTGGAAGTTGTAGGAAAAATATGCAGGAGCCGGACCGAATCGGATCGCCCCTACCCGAACCAAACCGTTCGTGGAGCAACCCTCCTCCGACCCGAACTGTGGCCCATCCCCCTTCGAACCGTGGAGTTGTTGAACTGATGTCTGGACCACTAACCGATGAGAGAGCTCACGAGCCGCTGATGTAATCATGGACCGACCCGATGTTGGAGAGGAGGACCGAACCGGAGCTTGGCATCACGAACCAAATGAAGGAGCCTGGAATCTGAAGCATGAAATCACGACCCAATCCGAAGGACAACATGACTCACGAACCGAACCATAAGTTGTTCCCACGAACTGTGGACCACGACCCAAACTGGATGGGTAGCCACGAGCACGAACCGAGAATGCACTGAACCGAACCAAGGATGGCTGGAGCATTGATCACGACCGAATCGATCCAGAGAAGACCAAACCCCGAGATGCAAAGGTAGCCTAAATGGGAGGTTTTTACTCATGATCCAGTTGGGAACCAATGAGTCAACTTCATGAATTGGGCTTTGTTGCGGGGCGTGTGCTAAGGAGTTATCGTCGTCCATAACTTTGATTCACCACCAAGACGGATGTTAGGCTACGGATCAGTGCAGTGGGGTAGTTATTACTCCATGGGTCAGAGTGATCGTAGCATGGCTATGAGCTAGTGCAGTGGAGTCGTCATGACTTCATGGGGCAGAGTGGATATAGCAAAGACTAGTGGCTATAGATCAGTGCGGTGGAGCCATCATGACTCCATGGGCCAATGTGATCATAGCAAAGATTTGGGTGATCAAAGCGGTGGATATCGTATGCTTTATGCACTAAGTAAGAGATGTGAGGATGGTTGCTATGCTTGATTGTTTTCCATCATTATAGCATGCACACTCCCACCCTCGTATCTTTACACCATATGTTAGTGTCACCTTAGAGTATTGTACATCCTGTGTGCTAACTCTTTAGTTGCAGGTTCAGGTATGTTTTAGTATACCTGTTATCGTTCTGTTTTGCTGCATATCGCTTATACCAGACTTTTGTCTAACCCAGAGTTTTATATCTCTTCTTATTACTCTGGGTGCTCTTAAACGGGCAGACTTGAGATAGGTTAGCTGGTAATGCACGAGTAGCTGATCCGGAGACAAGCAGGTGGCTCCCACGTATGATATATATATATATATATATATATATATATATATATATATATATATATATCTATGTATGTATGTATGTATTCTCCCTGTGTCGCTAATGGTCACTATTTTGGGCATTAGTAGTGTACTCTTCCTTTACTTTGCTTTCGAGACAGTTTGAAAAGTTGTAATAATGTTGATGTGGAACATAAGCTGTATTTGAATTATCTGCTGCTATTATGGTTAAGTTTTCAGCTTATGCACCGTCTCGCATGTTTTATGTCATGTATGTTATTATTATATTTTATCCCATGCGCTGTGAGACATTCTACAGGTTCCTTGTTAGTTCAAATTCCTTCTTTTCCTTTCTTAGGCGACCATCCCATGCTAGTCGGCCATTGGCACAGCGCACTTTCATTGGAAATATCGGCTGGTGCGGGGCAGGCTGTTAAACTTGGTATCAGAGCTCTAGGTTGCGTAGTTAACCTAGGGAAAGACACCAGGGAGAGCTAGTACGAATACGAGAGCGCGTATTTGTGATATTTTTGTTTTCAATATATATATATATATATATATTGTTAGTATATTTAAGGATGGAGTCGCACTACACTGGCACCACTGAAGAGATGGTTAATCGTTTGCTCCTTAGAGATTGAACGATGAGCCGACATACGAGGGGTACTGGTAGAGGAGACAGTAATGGGAATGCTTCTGATATGAGGACAATGTTCACTGATTTCATGAGAGAGATGCTTAGAGATGTGCAAGGAGCAGTTCCTAATGTTGCTAATGGTGGTGGTGCAGCGGTGCAGGCACCCCGGGCCGATTTCGCCAAGCTTTGTAAGGACTACACTAGTCTTAGCGGGAAGCCATTCCATGGAACGGAATCAGATACAGTAGTTCAGGATTGGCGTCATAGTTGTGAGCGTATCTTCGAGGATCTGGGAATTGAAGACACAATGAAGAGGAAGCTAGCATCCCGTCAGCTGCAAGGACAGGCAATGAATTGGTGGAATGCTATTAAGGCGGCTAACCCTGAGGATCAAGTTACTTGGAATCAATTCAAGGCCCGATTCAGTGATAAGTTCATCCCAGCTTCCCAAAAGTCAGAATTGTTTAGGAAGTTCTTGGAGCTTAAGCACAATGGTAGGGCAGTCTCGGAATATGTTGCTGAATTCGATACTTTATCCAAGTATGGATTATCCCTTATCGATACTCCCGAGAAGAATAATGAGAAGTTCATAGCAGGCTTAGATCAGTACTTGGGGGAAAGGATTATAAACCTTATTGATGAGACTTTTGAATCGGTTGTTGGGAAAGCACTAAGATCAGAGAGCCTTTATCCTAAGCCCAAGACTGAAGTCGCTATTATATCTGCAGAGGGGCCAAAGCCGCAAGCAAGCGGTGGAGGCAAGAATAATTCTCAGAATAAGAGGAAGCAGAACCAAGCTAAGGATGGTTAGAAAAAGAGTAAGAAAGATGTTGAGTGCTTTAGATGTGGCAAGAAGGGCCATTATACTAAAGAACGTCGAGCAAAGCCAGCGGACAGGAAGTGCTTCAACTACGGCCAAGTGGGACATCACAAGGATAAATGTCCACAACCCCCTAAAGAAAAGCAGATTGTGAAAGCATATGCTATCAATGTTGTTCCTTCTTCGTCGGATGCCCCAAATGCGGCGGAGAAAGGAAAGAATGTCGTCATTTAAGGTATGCTTTCTGTTCAGGATTTTTCTGTTCGAGTATTGTTTGATACCGGAGCTTCCCGTTCCTTCATATCTAGTGACCTAGTAGATAGGTTGGGATTGGAACCCGAGATAGTCGATAGACCTTTAGCGGTGACGAACCCGATTGGTGGTTCGACTAGCCTTAGTATGATTTGTCGTAATATGGTCTTATCGAGTCATGGATGTATGTTTGCTTATGATTGCTTTGTTTTGGGCTTTACTGGGTTTGGCATTATTTTGGGAGTCGATTGGCTCCAAAGGTACGGGGTGGTGGTAGACTGTGAGGGCTTTTTGGTGACAGTTAGAGCGGATGATGGGCGGAGGGTAGTGTTTGGTGGTCTAACTAGTGATGGGGTAATGGCTAATTTTCTAAATTCCCTCGACATCCCGCATGATGAGTTGTCGGATGTACCCGTGGCTGGCCAATATCCGGACGTCTTCAAGAAAGTAACCGGACTTCCACCACATCGAGAGATTGAGTTTCGTATTGATTTAGTGAAAGATGCCAGACCTATAGTGATGCCACTTCGTCGTATGGCACAAAGGGAGCAGCGAGAGCTCGAGGTGCAAGTAAGCGATCTTTTGAAGAAGGGATTTATCAGAAGAAGTGTTTCTGAGTGGGGAGCACCAGTTGTGTTTGCTACCAAGGCAGATGGTTCCCTTCGATTGTGTGTGGACTACCGCGAGTTGAATAAGGTGACGAGAAAGAATAAGTATCCTCTACAGCGGATTGATGATTTGTTTGATCAGTTGAGTGGCGCGAGAGTGTTCTCCCAGTTGGATCTCGCGACAGATTTTCATCATCTTAGGGTGGAAGCTGAGAGTATAGCTAAAACGGCCTTTCAGACGCCGTCTGGATTCTATGAGTGGTTGGTCATACCATTCGGGTTGACCAATGCACTAGCATATTTTGTGGATCTTATGAATAGGGTATTCAAAGATCAATTGAATAAGTTTGTTCTTGTGTTTGTAGACGATATCTTGGTTTATTCGAGGACAGAAGAAGAACACAAGGAACATTTGAGGATAGTGATGGAGGTGTTGAGAAAACACCAATTGAAAGCAAAGTTTTCTAATTGTCACTTCTGGAGGAGGGAAGTGAGATTCTTGGGCCATGTTATTTTAGAGAATGGTATTGTCGTGGATCCTACGAAGGTGGCTATGGTACAAGAATTGTCTATGCCCCAAAATGCAATAGACGTAAGAAGTTTCTTCGGATTAGTTGGGTATTATCGTGAGTTTATCCAAGACTTCTCCAAGATAGCAGCACTATTGACTTAGTTGACCAAGAAGAATCAAGCTTTCGTCTGTGATGAAAAGTGCGAGAATACATTCAAGAGTCTAAAGAAAAAGTTGACATGTGCACCAGTGTTAGTCATTCCTAAGGGGAATGAAGAGATGACAGTGTATACAAATGCATGCGGTACCGGATTAGGTGCTGTATTGATGCAAGGAGGTAGGGTTGTAGCTTATGCTAGTCGGCAACTGAAACCGCATGAAAAAAGATATCCTACCAATGATTTGGAATTGGAAACGATTGTATTCGCATTGAAGATGTGGATATATTATCTCATGGGAGAAAGATTCGAGTTGTTTACTAATCATAAATCGTTAAAGTACCTTTTCTCCCAGAAGGATGTAAATCTCCGGCAGCAGAGATGGTTAGAATTCTTAGCTTCCTATGATTTCGATATCGCATATACACCAGGAAAAGGCAATGCAGTAGCTGATGCATTGAGTGGAAGACATGTCAGTTTAGGGGCCATGTTTCTTGAATGGAGGCAATTGGATTATATCGCATGGTATGATTTCAGACCAAAGTGTGAATTGGATACGGTAATGTTAGCAAGTTTGATGATCAGACCCTCTTTGATTGAGCGGATTGGTTCCAGTCAGAGGGACGATCCTAACTTATTGGAAAGCATCTCCAAGTTAGAGATGAATATCGATGAGGAGATGGACAAGTATGGGCTTGATCGAGGTGGATGGCTTAGAAAGAATAGGGGAGTAGTTGTACCCAATGTCAATGGATTAAGAGATGAAGTGCTTAGAGAATGTCATCACTCAAAATTGACTATACATCCCGGTGGTAACAAAATGTGTCGAGACATAAAGCAGACCTACTGCTTGGAAGGGATGAAAAAAGAAGTTGGGAAATTTATATCCAAATGCATGAACTGCCAGTTTGTTAAAGCTGAGCAAAAGAAACCTAGTGGTTTGTTGCAACCATTAGAAATCCCAGAATGGAAATGGGAACAAGTCTCAATGGATTTCATTGATGGGTTACCAAGGACTAAATCGGGCCATGATAGCATTTGGGTGATTGTGGACCGATTGACCAAGAGTGCAAGGTTTATACCCGTCAAGTCGAATAGAACGACAGCTAAGTTAGCTGAATTGTATATGAAATGGGTAGTGAGATTTCATGGAGTACCCAAAGTCATTATAAGTGAAGAGATCCATTGTTCACTAGTGGATTTTGGAAAAGCTTACAAGAGGCATTAGAATCAGAATTACATCTCAGTACCGCATACCATCCTCAAACCGACGGTCAGACAGAGAGGGTGAATCGAGTATTAGAAGATCTCTTGAAAGCTTGCATATTAGATTTTGGTGGATCATTGGATGACTACTTGCATCTGGTTTAATTCGCATATAATAATAGTTATCAGTCCAGTATTGGTATGGCTCCATTTGAAGCTTTGTATGGAAGACCGTGCAACTCACCATCATGTTGGTTAGAAACCGGTGAGAAATTTGTGCTTGGTCCAGAAGTGATAAGAGAAACCTCAGATAAGATCAAGGTTATCTGACAACGAATGAAGGTTGCCCTAGATAGCCGGAAGAGTTATGCTGATAAGAGACGAAGAAATTCTCCGTTGGTGACTTGATATTTGTCAAGATTTCTCCATTAAAGAGCGTGATTCGATTTGGTAGGAAAGGCAATTTAACACCAAGATTTGTTGGTACATTCCCAGTTCTCAAACCAGTTGGGAATTTAGCATATAAAGTTGAGTTACTAGGCAAGATGGTGGGATTTCACAAAATATTTCATGTTTCTCAGTTAAGGAAATTTGTGCACGACCCTATGTGGCTATTTCACCTGATCAGTTGGATGATATCGAAGTAGAACCCGAGGCGGTTGGGAACCGCAAGCCGATTCGTATTGTCGAGCATGATACGAAGAAACGTCGAAGGAAAGCGGTGAATCTAGTCAAGGTTCAGTGGGGCGAGGATGAGAATGACTGTACTTAGGAGACAGAGAAGAGCATTAAGGAGACGTATCCAGAACTCTTTGCCTGGTAAGATTTTAGTAGTAATAGTTTCTTCCTTTATTAGTAAACTGCATGCTAGGGTAGGCTTGTTGTGCTTGTTTTGCATGTTTGATTGTTGTATATGGCTGATAGGCATGCGGGATCCATTGTTTGTTTTTTAGTTGAGGTATTTCGGGGGCGAAATTTCTTAAGGGGGGGGGGGGGAGTGTAACGACCCGCATTCTATGTATCAAAGGATGGTAGGATATTTATTTCTTTTTCATATGAGGTCGTATGGTCGTGTAACTTTAGGGAACGACTATTGGGGTCATTTCCCACGTTCACGATTTTTGCCGATTTTTAAATGACCGTTTTGCCCCTAGATGATCTTGTTTCGGCCATAACTTTTGAAAAACCCCACCTCCGCCAATGCCACTCTTACAAGGACATTAGCTTTGAAGGGGCGTTAAACAAGGTAAACATGCATGCAGATATCACAAGACAGAACATATAAGTAAAACAGAGTAGTAAAGCAGCGGATAAAACTTAGCATTTCAAAACCATAGTCATGTTACAACAAAGTACTTGGTCATTATTTTCCAACAACAAAGTCTAGGTAAAAGCATAAACTGAAAAACTGAAATACATAAAGTACTATCCCCAAAATGAAGTGATAAACCATAGCTAGCTCAATGTCTAAAACCGTACATGAGCAAATCCAGTAAGCAAGCTGTAAAGATCCAAGCTAAGCTCCAATGTTCCCACCCTGAGAACCTGAGGGGGGGAAACGGAAGAAAAGAGGCGAAAAAAACAGGTCAGTCAAAAAGACTGGTAAGCCCTACTACTATCTGTCTATGAACTAGTAAAGTTAACTGGCATGAGAAGCTGAGATGAACATAAGGATAACAACATACTGGCATGATGATTAACTAACAAGATAGATAAAGGTGTCATCGCATAATTAAGGTTAAGTTTTGCACCACGGGTGTACTAGCATTCTAACATGTCAAGTAAAAACAAGAATTGATCCCTTGGCCCAAGCTTGGCCCAACATCATGAGATGACCTAAATCAAGGTCCAACTACTCGGTCTAGTCGATCGGCTCCCTTTAAGCCTAACTCGTCAAGTGTCGGTGTCATACGGCTTAATCATGTAATGTAGTTGACTGTGCAGGGTCCACCCTAGGGTGTATCAGGCCCTATGGTGTAACCCTCTGACACCATACCATGATGCACAGTCCAAACCTACCGTTGCCCGTGTTCAACTCCGGACTTGATGTGCACGACCATGGTCCGCCTGAACAACCGGGGCATCATTCAGCCGTCTCTTTTGGTCTCTTACAATCAGCCCAGTAATCGTGCCCCACTCTAGCCTAGTCCTAGGGTCTTATGATACTACCTAGAAGGTTACTGCTGAAAAGGACCATGCAACTAGGGTTTCTTAACGAGTTAAATGTGGTTAACCCGATCCACACGTGGATGTACCCAAGGCTCCTGACTTAACCTCGATTAATCCATCAAGCCCAAATTGGTTAAGTATTAAGTGGACCATGACTTAACCCTAATCAGGAGGCATTAATTAACTTAATGCGCTTTAACCTCTCACATTAGACTTTGTTGTGGTTACTAGTTAAGCCGGGCGGGTCCGGGTAGCTTTATACCACAACTAGGTCTAACCTCGGGTTCGAGCACAACATAACCAACTTCTCACATTGGGTCCTATTGTTTGTAGCCACTAGTTAAGCCGGGCGGGTCCGGGTAGATTTATGCTACAAACTCAACCCAACCTCGAGTTGGCCACACTCATATTTTCTAAGTGTCATGTCCATTATGTTTCCAAAACATAGTTACAAGTTAACATATCACGTCATGTTACAAAAATCATGTTCATGTCATTATGTTACCCAACCCCAACGTAATCCCATCGTTTACCTAATCGCAACAATGCATAAAGGACAAAATAGGGAACTTGGCATAACCATGACATAAAGGTGTTGAAGCCACAAGTTTAACATGGTGGCATATGAAATGTACATATGTTCATATACTTGCATATTGCATTATTAGGCTTCAAAAGCATGCATAAAACCAAACTTAGCATATAAGTGATACATGGTGATAAATAACATGTAGAAGTTGCTAGAAGTTCGCATTTGGCCTCACATGCAAGTTATCATAAGGGATATGATAACTTTCATGTTGCCAAAATGCAACCTTTAACATAAAGCTTGAAGCTTTAAGCTCACAACTTCAAGTTTAACTTGCATAACATGATAACATGTGCATAATGATCAACCCAAACTTGCATAACATGATAACATGATCAACCCAAACTTGCATAACATGATAACATGATCAACCCAAACTTGCATAACATGGAAACATGTGTCATACATAACTTGCATAATGATCAACCAAACTTGCATATAATGATCAACCAAACTTGCATATAATGATCAACCAAACTTGCATATAATGATCAACCAAACTTGCATGTAATGATCAACCAAACTTGCATATAATGATCAACCAAACTTGCATATAATGATCAACCAAACTTGCATGTAATGATCAACCAAACTTGCATATAATGATCAACCCCAAACTTGCATCATTCATTTAACTTTAGAGTTCAATAAAAAGAAAGTAGAAAAGGGCTTACAATGCTATGAAGACACAAATAAATATTTATTATAAAGATTGAGACGAATCCCTTATGCAAGCACCAAAAACCCAAATATGCAATCTCCAAATGAAAACCCTTGAGCCAAATCAATAAAAATCCTTGCTTTGAAATAGAAATGTTGCAACTTGATTTGAATGCAAACTAAGAACACTCATACAAGTTTGAAAGCACTTGTATGAACTCACAATCTCTCATAGAAATAGGCTTAGGAATTTTAGCATGAGAGTGGAGGCCATGAGAGGAACAAATTTGACATAGTTTAGTTGTAGGATTGAATAATGGTGATTTAGGCTAGGTTTGGGGTCTTTTTATAGAGGATTAGGATAGTATTAGCCATAGGATTAACCCTAGATTCAATCCAAGCCATCAAAGCATGTCTTGGGGAAGAAGTCAAGTGTAGGAACCATCTAGGGCCTTTAGATTAAAGCTGAACCATGAGAACCATTCAAATGCAAAATCTGCATTTGAGCGAATCGGCCCACGGGTTGACAGCCAAACACCCTGGATTAACCCCTAGTCGACCCAGCAAGCTCGGGTCGACCTCAAAAATAGGTCGGTTCGGTTATTCCCCTCTCCCAATTCGCTGTTTTGAACATTTTTGCATATTTATTTATTTAATTTTCAATTATATATATATATATATCAATATATATATATTTCTCTGCGCAACCATTTCACTTAATTAAGTATACTTTAATTTGTGAATTTTTCATGAAACTTCGCGAGGCCATATCTTGATCATACGGACTCCGATTTTCGAAAACTCGTACTCTATTTCGCGTATTTTTCCGAGACGAATGCAATGGCACAGCCCGTTTCCCTTGATTCATATTTTACAATTTAATTCTGCCTCCATTTATGTTATAACATGTTATTCAAAAATACGGGTTGTTACATTCTCCCCTCCTTAAAGGATTTCGTCCCCGAAATCTCCAAGTTAGGAAGAACGTATCCTACCATCCATCATCCATCTACTCAAAACATCATCCACGAGCAATCATTGTCCTTAAAAGGTTCTAAATACTGTATGATCATATGCAAAGGTGTGTGTATATGTACTTATCTAATGCGAAAATCAGGAGGTTACTGATTCAGTAAACCCCCTTAATGCAAAATATGTTAGTGAAATGAGTCCATATGTATGCAAATTCCTAACATAATTTATGATCTCTACATGAGTGCACATAACATTCATCCATATGCAACATCCACGTGATAACATAACAAGTTTTCATCCATGAATAAGCATAAACACTCATGCATATGCGGTATGAAAGTGTGTGAGCCGATCTTAGTGCCTAACGTGTATTATGCATCCACGAGCAACCACTTGCAAACATTTGCAACCACTTGCAAACATCAAACATAACATGTTTCAAATACATGTTTCAACCAAGGGTTTCTACCTAAGGTTCTCATGACAAGATTTACGAAACAAGATAAGCTAGATAAGCATGGATAGCAAAGGGAAGATATACCAATCTAGGAAAAGAGATTGAAAATGTATCCTCCAAGAGAAATGGATAAAGCACGCGCCTCTTCTCCTTGGTTTCCCAAGTTGCGTCTCCCTCTGTTTCACTCCATTGCGCCTTAACAAGCTTAACTTCTTTGCTTCTTAGCTTCTTTGTCTTCATTTCCATGATACGAATCGGAGCTCGTCTCAGGGTTGCTTCATCCTCTACCTCCATGTCTTCAAGAATACTTGGTTCAACCACTTTGGCGGGTCTGTGCAAACACTTCCGGAGATGCGAGACATGAAAGACATTATGCACTCCGGCCAGCTTCTCGGCAATTCCACCTTATAAGTCATCTTCCCGACTCTTTCTATAGTAGGGAAGGGTCCTACGATCCTTGGTGTCAGCGAACCATATTTCTCAAAGGAGAAATCTTCACAAAGACCATATCTCCAATTTTAAATTCCAAGTTTGTCCTTCGCTTGTCCGCATAGGATTTCTGTCTGTCTTGGGCTGTTCTTATCCGTCTTCGAATCAATTCAACCCTCTCGGATGTGTCCCTTATTATGTCGGGCTCAATTATAAGCTTATCCGTCGTCTTCCCACCAACATGTTGGTGGCTTGCACGGCCTCCCATACGAAGCTTCAAATGGTGCCATCCTTATGCTGGCTTAATAGTTATTATTATAAGCAAACTCTACAAGAGGAAGGTGGTCTTCCCAAGTACCACCGAAGTCGAGAACACAAAACCTCAAAAGATCTTCTAGCACTCTATTCACCCTTTCGGTTTGGCCATCCGTCTGGGGGTGATAGGCTGTACTCAGATTCAATCGCGTACCCATTGCTTCTTGCAAACTGTTCCAGAACTGGCTAGTGAAAATTGGGTCACGATCGCTAACTATGCTAGAAGGAACTCCTTGCAGCCGCACTATCTTTTGAAGATAAACAGATGCTAGCCATGATACGGTCCTCTTGCTTTTCACCAGAAAAATGGGTTCTCTTCGTAAGTCTATCAATTATTACCCATATCCCATAAAGCCCAAATAGTTTGGTGACGAACTTCTTCACCCCAACCATATATCACAAATAGGCTAGTCATACTCCTTAGGGGGTTTACAACAGAACTAAGATTGAGGATAGGACCGAGAGGATATACTTAAAAGGTAGCATGCGAGTAAGCTCTACGGAACAATAGGGATCAAGGATATACTCTTAGAAAGAGATATAATGCGCGTATCTAGTCTTCAGTCTTCTAAGCCGCATTTTCTTGTGCTTAATCCCATCATGCCTTGACCGTCTTTTAACTTCATAATTCCATAGTTCTCAATCCTTATTTCCAAAATATGAGTTAGAACTCATTTCACCGTTGCCTCTCATTCCCCTTCCACTTATCCTTTGCCTAAAATACTTGGCTTAAACATAACTACGTGCTCATGGTTTCGTGCAAGCTTTCCAAGATTCGTTAGTGAATCTTGGATCTCATTTACATATTATACGGTATCCCACGCAGAAAACTATCTCTTGAAAACAGTGCCAATCCACGTTGCCAAACTAGAGCTGAGGTAAGGGCTCTCTTGAGCCTTTGAAAAGCAAGCTCACACTCCAAGTCCCATGCAAAGACTAAGTTCTTCTTCGTCAACTTAGTAAGTGGGGCCGAAATCTTAGCGAAGTCCCTGATGAACTTCCTATAGTAGCCCGCCAGACCAAGAAAGCTTCTTACTTCGGTTGCATTCCTAGGAGTCTTCCAGTCTTGAACCACAACCACTTTCGCGGGATCCACCGCTATGCCTTGCTTAGAGACTATATGTCCAAGAAACCGAACTTCCCTTCTCCAAAAATGACATTTGGAGAACTTGGCTTTCAACTGATGCGCTCTAAGCGTATCCATCACTTCCTTGAGATGCCTAGCATGCTCTTCCTCATCCTTTGAGAAGATCAGAATATCATCCACGAAGACAACAACAAACTTGTTGAGGAACTCCCTGAACACCCTACTCATCAAATCTACGAAGTAGGCGGGTGCATTAGTCAATCCGAATGGCATGACAAGCCGTTCAAAGAATCCATCCGGAGTCCTAAACGCAGTTTTATCAATGCTATCCTCAGCTACTCTAAGCTGATGGAATCCGGTGGCTAGATCGAGCTGAGAGAAAACAGAAGCACCTACAAGCTGGTCAAAGAGATCATCAATTCTCGATAACGGGTGCCTATTCTTCTTTATCAGCTTGTTCAACTCTCGATAATCAACACATAGACGAAGCGAACCATCCGCCTTAGTAGCGAATACCACCGGAGCACCCCATTCAGAAATGCTTCACCTAATAAAATTCTTCTCAAGCAACTCCTTGATTTGCTTACTGAGCTCCCTTCTTTCACGAGGGGCCATGTGCCTAACGGGCAATGATACTGGCTTGGCATTATCAACTAGATAAATGCGGAAATCTATCTCTCGTTTAGGGGGTAACCCCTTAACTTCTTCAAAGACATCAGGATAGTCTCGGACCACCCTTACAGATTGCAGATCATCGATGGACGAGTCGAGAGATTCAAGATAGCATAACATGACGGAACCTCTAGGGTTACAAGAAATTTCTAGGGTATTACCGAGGCGGGTCATGAGCCTCACCACCCTATGTTCACAATCGAGAATGGCTCCATAATTGGACAACCAATCCATGCCCAAGATTAACCCATATCCCGTGAATCCGAGAACATAAGCATTACGCGCGAATTCTACAGTCAAGATAGAAATCTTCAAATCCACACAAATCATAGATAGATGGCCGGAACCCCCAATTGGATTTGAAACACAAACGGGATCCTCAACTAAGCTAGTACTTAGGGCAAACTTTCAACAATGTCAGAAGAAATAAAACTATGCGATGCGCCAGAATCAAATAAGGTGCGAACAGGATAATCAGAAATATAAACAAGACTTTCTACAGAAATGCTACCTCGATCCTGAACTGGAGCGGCGTTGAGAGCATGCACTTGCCCTCCAGAAGGTCCTGCACGCTGATTCTGCCCTTGCTTCTTGGGGAAATCCTTGCTAAAATGTCCGGACTCTCCGCAATGAAAACATCCCCCCAACTTCCTTTTCTTCTTCCTACAGCCTTTGGCTATGTGTCCAGTAATCCCACAGAAGTTGCACATTCTTGTCTTGTTGTTGTTCTTGCCTCCTTTTTCGGAATCTTCCTTCTTGCCTAGGGACTCATTTGCCTTGACCTCCTTCTTGTCACTCTTATCTTCCTCTTGGAGTAGGGCCATATTCACCAAACTCTCGAAAGTCGCCCCCAGAGGTATATGAGACATGGCCAAACCGCGCAATGGCTCATTCAATCCTAGAGCAAAGTGTAGGGCCTTCTTCCGAGCTGTGTTTACCAATTCTAGACCGAACGGAGCAAGTTGATTAAACTTATCCACGTATTCCCTAACGGTCATGCCCCCTTGCTTTAGTGATAGGAACCTCTCTAGCTGAAGGTTCTCTTCTGTCGATGATAGAAACTTTAGTCCAAACCTTCTCCTAAAGTCATCCCAAGTCTCAATGGGTCTAGTAGGGGTGGTGACTACCCACCAATAAGCAGCTTCCCCTTTCAATAGCCATACCGACAACAGAACTTTCCTATGATCTTCCACATCAAAGATAGCAAAGAGGTCTTCAGTTTCTTTTAACCAGTTTCTTGCCTCCACAGAAGTCTCCGTTCCGACAAAAGTCTTGCAACCCATCGCCTTAAAGTCTTTGCAAAGCTCCACGAAATTCACTTGTGTATGCTGAGGGGGAGGAGGAACCTCAGCTACGGGAGGAGGAGAGATGTTAGCGACGGGGGAAGGAGGAGGAATGGTTGTGGGGCCGGCTTCATTCGCCCTTGCCTCCATAAATCTCCGGAACCAGACGGGTACTTGAACGCCTTCCGGGATGTTAAAGCGATCGGCCATACTAAAACGAAGAAAAAGATAGATTCAGAACGAAGAAACGAAGGATAGTGCTATGGCTTTTGGGGAATAGCCTTTTAAAATAAACTAGACTTTTCTTGGAAAATACTTAATTGGTTTTGAAAATAGTTCTTCAAAAGGTAAGCTTTTTTTTTAAAAAACCTTCTGTCCAATCTCGTAAACCTTATGCTCCGATACCAAATGTAACACCCCACCTCCGCCAATGCCACTCTTGCAAGGACATTAGCTTTGGAGGGGCGTTAAACAAGGTAAACATGCATGCAGATATCACAAGACAGAACATATAAGTAAAACAGAGTAGTAAAGCAGCGGATAAAACTTAGCATTTCAAAACCATAGTCATGTTACAACAAAGTACTTGGTCATTATTTTCCAACAACAAAGTCTAGGTAAAAGCATAAACTGAAAAACTGAAATACATAAAGTACTATCCCCAAAATGAAGTGATAAACCATAGCTAGCTCAATGTCCAAAACCGTACATGAGCAAATCCAGTAAGCAAGCTGTAAAGATCCAAGCTAAGCTCCAATGTTCCCACCCTGAGAACCTGAGGGGGGAAACGGAAGAAAAGAGGCGAAAGAAAACAGGTCAGTCAAAAAGACTGGTAAGCCCTACTACTATCTGTCTATGAACTAGTAAAGTTAACTGGCATGAGAAGCTGAGATGAACATAAGGATAACAACATACTGGCATGATGATTAACTAACAAGATAGATAAAGGTGTCATCGCATAATTAAGGTTAAGTTTTGCACCACGGGTGTACTAGCATTCTAACATGTCAAGTAAAAACAAGAATTGATCCCTTGGCCCAAGCTTGGCCCAACATCATGAGATGACCTAAATCAAGGTCCAACTACTCGGTCTAGTCGATCGGCTCCCTATAAGCCTAACTCGTCAAGTGTCGGGGTCATACGGCTTAATCATGTAATGTAGTTGACTGTGCAGGGTCCACCCTAGGGTGTATCAGGCCCTATGGTGTAACCCTCTGACACCATACCATGATGCACAGTCCAAACCTACTGTTGCCCGTGTTCAACTCCGGACTTGATGTGCACGACCATGGTCCGCCTGAACAACCGGGGCATCATTCAGCCGTCTCTTTTGGTCTCTTACAATCAGCCTAGTAATCGTGCCCCACCCTAGCCTAGTCCTAGGGTCTTATGATACTACCTAGAAGGTTACTGCTGAAAAGGACCATGCAACTAGGGTTTCTTAACGGGTTAAATGTGGTTAACCCGATCCACACGTGGATTAAATTGGTTAAGAGTACCCAAGGCTCCTGACTTAACCTCGATTAATCCATCAAGCCCAAATTGGTTAAGTATTAAGTGGACCATGACTTAACCCTAATCAGGAGGCATTAATTAACTTAATGCGCTTTAACCTCTCACATTAGACTTTGTTGTGGTTACTAGTTAAGCCGGGCGGGTCCGGGTAGCTTTATACCACAACTAGGTCTAACCTCGGGTTCGAGCACAACATGACCAACTTCTCACATTGGGTCCTATTGTTTGTAGCCACTAGTTAAGCCGGGCGGGTCCGGGTAGATTTATGCTACAAACTCAACCCAACCTCGAATTGGCCACACTCATATTTTCTAAGTGTCATGTCCATTATGTTTCCAAAACATAGTTACAAGTTAACATATCACGTCATGTTACAAAAATCATGTTCATGTCATTATGTTACCCAACCCCAACGTAATCCCATCGTTTACCTAATCGCAACAACGCATAAAGGACAAAATAGGGAACTTGGCATAACCATGACATAAAGGTGTTGAAGCCACAAGTTTAACATGGTGGCATATGAAATGTACATATGTTCATATACTTGCATATTGCATTATTAGGCTTCAAAAGCATGCATAAAACCAAACTTAGCATATGAGTGATACATGGTGATAAATAACATGTAGAAGTTGCTAGAAGTTCGCAATTGGCCTCACATGCAAGTTATCATAAGGGATATGATAACTTTCATGTTGCCAAAATGCAACTTTTAACATAAAGCTTGAAGCTTTAAGCTCACAACTTCAAGTTTAACTTGCATAACATGATAACATGTGCATAATGATCAACCCAAACTTGCATAACATGATAACATGATCAACCCAAACTTGCATAACATGATAACATGATCAACCCAAACTTGCATAACATGGCAACATGTGTCATACATAACTTGCATAATGATCAACCAAACTTGCATATAATGATCAACCAAACTTGCATGTAATGATCAACCATGTAATGATCAACCAAACTTGCATGTAATGATCAACCAAACTTGCATGTAATGATCAACCAAACTTGCATATAATGATCAACCCCAAACTTGCATCATTCATTTAACTTTAGAGTTCAATAAAAAGAAAGTAGAAAAGGGCCTACAATGCTATGAAGACACAAATAAATATTTATTATAAAGATTGAGACAAAGCCCTTATGCAAGCACCAAAAACCCAAATATGCAATCTCCAAATGAAAACCCTTGAGCCAAATCAATAAAAATCCTTGCTTTGAAATAGAAATGTTGCAACTTGACTTGAATGCAAACTAAGAACACTCATACAAGTTTGAAAGCACTTGTATGAACTCACAATCTCTCATAGAAATAGGCTTAGGAATTTTAGCATGAGAGTGGAGGCCATGAGAGGAACAAATTTGACATAGTTTAGTTGTAGGATTGAATAATGGTGATTTAGGCTAGGTTTGGGGTCTTTTTATAGAGGATTAGGATAGTATTAGCCATAGGATTAGCCCTAGATTCAATCCAAGCCATCAAAGCATGTCTTGGGGAAGACGTCAAGTGTAGGAACCATCTAGGGCCTTTAGATTAAAGCTGAACCATGAGAACCATTCAAATGCAAAATCTGCATTTGAGCGAATCGGCCCACGGGTGACAGCCAAACACCCTGGATTAACCCCTAGTCGACCCAGCAGGCTCGGGTCGACCTCAAAAATCGGCCGGTTCGGTTATTCCCCTCTCCCAATTCGCTGTTTTGAACATTTTTGTATATTTATTTATTTAATTTTCAATTATATATATATATATATATATATATATTTCTCTGTGCAACCATTTCACTTAATTAAGTATACTTTAATTTGTGAATTTTTCGTGAAACTTCGCGAGGCCATATCTTGGTCATACGGACTCCGATTTTCGAAAACTCGGACTCTATTTCGCGTATTTTTCCGAGACGAACGCAATGGCACATCCCGTTTCCCTTGATTCAGATTTTACAGTTTAATTCTGCCTCCATTTATGTTATAACATGTTATTCAAAAATACGGGTTGTTACAACTTTTGACTGGTAAGGAGTCTTAACCTGAAACCACTTCCATTAGATTCGGATGATGGTTACCATGGAGTGGTCACATTAGCCAAATGGACTAACCGTTTGGGAGATATGGCTGAAACAAGGTTTAGAAGGTGAAAAACAGCTTAACCGGGCCTAATTAGGGTGATTAGTAAGAGGGCCCGTAACCCATTTCGGGATTAGGATTATGGGGAAGCTGAGAACAGTTAGGAAAAGATTTTTATTTCATTTTTCAGCCGCCTAAAACATTTTCCTAACCCTAGCAATGGCCTCCAACACCCAAATCACCTTCTAATCACCATTTAATCAAGTTTTAGCCTAATCTACATCTAATCAAGGAAAATTAGAATCAAATTGGGAAAAGAGCTGGTGTGTTGCATAGAGATTCAACCCAAATCGGAGATATTTTCAGATCTAAGATTTATTTGTGGCTAAGGTGAGTGATTTGCAATGTTTTCACTAATTACGGGTAATTAGGGGTGATTAGCGATAATTAGCGAAATTATGGCTCGGAAAAATCTGGAAAATTTTGTGAAATTCTAAAATATTATTTTAAGGCTCTGATAAAAATTTGGGTTAATTTGGTTAATTTTTGCTAATCCTAAGGTTAGTTATGTTTAAACATGATTATGGGGAAAGCAAGGGTTTTTGGGTATGTTTGATCTATATATTATCATGATAATTTGTTGTTTTAGTGTTTTTGGATGACTATACATGTTGCTATAACTGTTTGGAATGTTTTGTAATTGTTTAGAATAGTTAGAATGGTCAAAAACACCGTCGTGTGGCGTAAAAACAGTCGCTGGAAGTTGTAGGAAAAATATGCAGGAGCCGGACCGGATCGGATCGCCCCTACCCAAACCGAACCGTTCGTGGAGCACCCCTCCTCCGACCCGAACCGTGGCCCATTCCCCCTCGAACCATGGAGTTTTTGAACTGATGTCTGGACCACGAACCGATGAGAGACATCACGAGCCGCAAATGTAATCATGGACCGACCCGATGTTGGAGAGGAGGACTGAACCGGAGCTTGGCATCACGAACCAAATGAAGGAGCCTGGAATCCAAAGCATGCAATCACGACCCGATCCGGAGGACAACATGACTCACAAACCAAACCGGAAGGTATTCCCATGAGCTGTGGACCAAGACCCGAACTGGAAGGGTAGCCACGAGCACGAACCGAGAATGCACTGAACCGAACCAAGGATGGCTGGAGCATTGATCACGACCGAACCGATCCAGAGAAGACCAAAACCCGAGATGCAAAGGTAGCCTAAATGCGAGGTTTGTACTCATGATCCAGTTAGGAACCAACGAGTCAACTTCATGAATTGGGCTTTGTTGTGGGGCGTGTGTTAAGGAGTTATCGTCGTCCATGACTTTGATTCACCACCAAGACGGATGTTAGGCTATAGATCAGTGCAGTGGATTAGTTATTACTCTGTGGGGCCAGAGTGATCATAGCATGGCTATGAGCCAGTGCAGTGGAGTCGTCATGACTTCATGGGGAAGAGTGGACATATCATGGACTAGTGGCTATGGATCAGTGCAATGGAGCCATCATGACTCCATGGGGCAGAGTGATCATAGCAAGGATTTGGGTGATCAAAGCGGTGGATATCATATGCTTTACGCACTGAGTGAGAGATGTAAGGATGATTGATACGCTTGATTGTTTGTCATCATTATGACATGCACACCTCCATCCCCGTATCTTTACACCATATGTTAGTGTCACCTTAGAGTATTGTACATCCTATGTGCTAACTCTTTGGTTGCAGGTCTAGGTTCGGCATGGTTTAGTATACCTGTTATCGTTCTGTTTTGTTGCTTATCGCTCATACCAGACTTTTGTCTGACCCAGAGTTTTATATCTCTTCTTATTACTCTGGGTGCTCTTAAACGGGCAGACTAGAGACAGGTTAGCTGGTTATGCACGAGTAGCTGATCCGGAGACGAGCAGGAGGCTCCCACGTATGATATATATATATATATATATGTATTCTCCCTGTGTCACTGATGGTCACTACTTTGGGCATTAGTGGTGTACAATTCCTTTACTTTGCTTTCGAGATAGTTTGAAAAGTCGTAATAATGATGATGTGGAACATAAGCTGTATTTGAATTCTCCGCTGCTATTATGGTTAAGTTTTCAGCTTATGCACTGTCTCACCTGTTTTATGTCAAGTATGTTATTATTATATTTTATCCCATACGCTGTGAGACATTCTACAGGTTCCTTGTTAGTTCAAATTCCTTCTTTTACTTTCTTCGGCGACTGTCCCGTGCTAGTCGGGCATTGGCACAGCGCACTTTCATTGGAAATGTCGGTTGGTGCGGGGCGGGCCATCACACATTCTACAGTATTAACACCATGAGGTAAACCGGTTAAAACTCAAGTTTGGTTTAATATTATGAAATTCATTTCATCATTGATAGCTTCTTTCCAGAAAATATAATCTCTAGAATAAGTTTTGGGATCGTCATCGACGTTCACTGTAACACCCCACTCCCACTAAGGTCACTCACAAAGGGAATGCCTTAGCTTCGGTGGAGTATTTAAATGAATATAGAATTGAAAAATTACAACAAGACAGATACAAGTAATACTTGAAATTTAAAACATCATTTCAATGCAGCAGAAGGTAAACATGTTTCGTTACATCTCAAAAACCAACAAGAGTCAAGTACAAAATATCCATCTCGTTAAAACATAAGTACATAATCCCACTACATACTAATAGCCATAATAGAAAAGATAACCGAGCCTTTCTTCAAGAGTCCAAGCTCCAAAAGATAGATAAAGCAATCTGATCAAAGCCCACTAGTGCTAGGCCCACTCTGAGAACCTGAGGGTTGGGGAAAAAGATAAAAACAACGGGGTCAGACATAAGTCTGAGTAAGCCCTATAACCTTAACAATACAATCATTAAAGTAATTAGGGTATGATATAAACCTGGTACGGTACGACTGGGGATAAATGACTACACTAAGTAGCCAACTAGACTTAGGATAAACTAAGATAACGGTAAAGACGCGCCTATCCACCCAAGGATAAATACTATTCTGCACCACACCAGATCTACTCACCCAAGGATAATTCCTACACTGCACCACACCAGTTCCACCTACCCAAGTGTAATTCCTACTTAAAGGTTGATCCCCACTAAGTGTACTTAGTAATTTTTAATAGTAGTTTCGTATACCCCTAGCTGACTACATAGGTGTCGTCTGCCCTTATCTCCACTAGGTGTACCTGCTACTCCCCAAGCGATCGGCTCCCTACCGTAGATACTCGTGCTGGCCCCACAGTGGGGTGAATCACTCCCCAAAGTGGCAACCCGAAAATGGTGCACGGCTTATATCTACACGATGCAACAACGTCTTACCTACCAGCCCGGGTCCACACATGCATATGAAACCCGTTGGACTCGCTTTGCCACCGCTACCCCGTTTTGGCCTCTTATAGTCAAGCCCAGTACGCGTGTCCCGTCCTCGACATGGGTCGAGCCCAATAAGATACATATGGGTTACTGGTTGAAATGGGCCCCCACAAGCTACTACTTAAGCTTGTCATTTTATCTAGTGGATCCCACTTAACCCCTTTTTATAATCATGCCCACTTACATGTTAAGGTTTGGTTAAGTCATCTTATCATATTTCAATTACCACTCAAGGCCCCCACAAGCTACTACTTAAGCTTGTCATTTAATCATATTTCAATTGCCACTCAAGGCCCCCACAAGCTATACTTAAGCTTGTCATTTAATCATATTTCAATTGCCACTTAAGGCCCCCACAAGCTACTACTTAAGCTTGTCATTTAATCATATTTCAATTGCCACTTAAGGCCCCCACAAGCTACTACTTAAGCTTGTCATTTAATCTAGTGCATCCCACTTAACCCCTTTTCATAATCATGCCCACTTACATGTTAAGGTTTGGTTAAGTCATCTAATCATATTTCAATTGCCACTCAAGGCCCCCACAGGCTACTACTTAAGCTTGTCATTTAATCATATTTCAATTGCCACTTAAGGCCCCCACAAGCTACTACTTAAGCTTGTCATTTAATCATATTTCAATTGCCACTTAAGGCCCCACAAGCTACTACTTAAGCTTGTCATTTAATCTAGTGCATCCCACTTAACCCCTTTTCATAATCATGCCCACTTACATGTTAAGGTTTGGTTAAGTCATCTAATCATATTTCAATTGCCACTCAAGGCACCCACTAGATTCCTACATGCCACCCAAGGCACCCACTTAACCCTTTAATCATGTTTAGTTACATGTTCCCCTTTGGTTAAGTATTCTTGTCATATTCTCTATTGCCACCCAAGGCAACCCACTAGATTTTTTTCACATGCCACCCAAGGCACTACTTGATTTCCACATGCCACCCAAGGCACCCACTTAACCCCTCATGCCCACTACATGCTTATCTGGTTAAGTGTTTCTTAAACCGTTGTAAAGACCTCTCACATTAGGCTATCTTTTACGGCAGCTGGATTTGCCGGTTGGGTCCGGGCAGCCTTACGCCATAACCGAGTCTAACCTCGTGTCTATACACTTGTCACGTATTTGGTTTGTGCCTAAGACCTCTCACATTGGGTCAATCATTTGTAGCCGCTGGAATTGCCGGTCGGTTCTGGGCAGTCTTACGCTACAAAAGGGTCCAACCTCGTGTCTTAGTCGATTAATTACATCTAATTAATCACCCCCGAATTAATTTTCCCTAATTAATTCCAATTTTAACGATGTACATAATTGACTCAATTATGTCCATCACTTTATGGTATGCATAATCATACCAACTTCACACCATTTCATTAACATGTTTATTAACCCCATCGTTCCCCACGTAATTCGCTAACATGACATAAAAGGGAAGATTCATCATAAATGTAATGGGTTCAACTTGCATAACATTAGCATCAACATGGGTTTAAAGGTGTCAACATGCATATAGCATCAAACCCAACTAGCATAGATAATCAACCCAAACTTGCATGAATCACATATGTCATAAGGAGGGTAACTTGCATAAGTTTCTTATGTCATACAAAGAGGTAAACTTGCATATGTATGTATGACATGTAAAGGGGTTAACTTGCATATGTATGCATATCATACTAAGGTGTAAACTTGCACATGTCTCTTGCATATAATCAAACATCATACTTGCATAACATGTCATATGTGAACTTGCATATTATCATACACCAAACTTGCATACATATCATACATGAACTTGCATATCATCATACACCCAACTTGCATAATCATGGTGTCATAGTGGATCAATGTTTATCATAGCAACTAGCATCATGAACACTTGCATAACTTGCATAACATCATGATCATATAGCATATAGCTTGCATAACTTGCATAACATCATGAACATGTAACTTGTGACTTGCATAACTTGCATAACATCATGAACATGTAACATATGGCTTGCATAACTTGCATAGCATCTCAAACATGTAGCATATTACTTGCATAACTTGCATAATATCACAAACATATAGCATATAACTTGCATGACATGCATAACATCATTAACACATAGCACGTAACTTGCATAACATCATTAACACATAGCATACAACTTGCATAACTTGCATTGATCCACATTCATAGCCATAACCTCATTATATCCTATCATAATCATTTCAATAATTGGTCATTAAGGCTATAGAAAACTCACAACTTGTTGATTAGACTTCTTATGAATATATTAAAAGATTGAGACGAAGCCACTAAGCTATCAACTCAAAAACTCCAAATAAGAATGCTCCAAATGAAAACCCTTGAGCCAAATCAATAATAAAGATCCTAGCTTTGATGAAGAAAAGCCCTGAATCAAACTTAGAAACACTTAAGCAAGCTTAGGAACTCTTATACTTCTTTAGAAACTCTCTCATATGATTAGAGATGGAGATTATGACAAGAGGATGAGGGTGGAGGCCATGAGAGAACATTTTGGCATAGTTTAGCTATAGGATTGAATAATGAGCATTTAGGTTTAGGTTAGGGGTCTTTTTATAGAAGACTAGGATAGTTTTAGCCATAGGATTAACCTTAGTTTAGATCCTAGCCATCAAAGCATGTCTTGGAGAAGAAGTCAAGTGTAGGAACCATCTAGGGCCTTTAGATTAAAGCTGAACCATGAGAACCATTCAAATGCAAAATCTGCATTTGAGTGAATCGGCCCACGGGTTGACAGCCAAACACCCTGGATTAACCCCTAGTCGACCCAGCAAGCTCGGGTCGACCTCAAAAATCGGCCGGTTCGGTTATTCCCCTCTCCCAATTCGCTGTTTTGAACATTTTTGCATATTTATTTATTTAATTTTCAATTATATATATATATATATATATATATCAATATATATATATATATTTCTCTGCGCAACCCATTTCACTTAATTAAGTATACTTTAATTTGTGAATTTTTATGTTCAAATTACGGGGTGTTACATTCTCCCCTCCTTAAAGGATTTCGTCCCCGAAATCTCTAAGTCAAGAAGAACGTATCCTACCAACCAAACAACCATCTACTAAACCATCAAACACTGGCATCCATTGTCCTTAAAATTTCTAATGACGTATAAACATATGCAAAAAGTGTGTGTATATGTTCCCTGTCTAATGCAAAATTAGGCGGTTCACTTATTTAGTTGACCTCCTTAATGCAAACCATGATAGTGCCATGCATCCAATATGTATGCGAAAGATCCCTATCGACACATACTATCTCTACATGTGTGCACAACCATACACCAAAATGCATCATCCATATGATAACGCAACCATTATACATCCATTAATATAGCTACCTACACACAATTTTATGCAATATGCAATATGAAGTGATTGAGCCGATCTAGTGCCTAGAGTGTGTGTATATGCATCCACGAGCAACCACTAGCAACCACTTGCATCCACACGCATCCATCAAACATAACATGTCTCAAACACATGTTTCAACCATAGGTTTTTTCCTATCTAAAGGTCAAAGGTACTAATGAGAGGACATAGTAAAGATAAGATAAGTACTAGACAAACGATAAAGGAGAAGTTAAAAGACATACCCTCAAAAGAAATGGGTACAATGAACGCATCTTCACTTCTGTCTCCCAAGTAGCCTTACTCTCACCTTCTCCCCTTTTCACTTTGACTATTCGAACCTCTCTGTTTCTCAACTTCCTAATCTCTGACCCAAGGATGCGGGTAGGAGCTCGTTGAATAGTCGCATCACGCTCTACCTCCACTTCTTTAAGCAAGCTCGGCTCTACCGCCTCTGCGGTCTCATGTAGGCACTTCCTCAAATGTGACACATGGAATATGTCCTGTTCCCTATGCAACCGAACTATCTCTCGAATATAAACTGAAGCTAGACATGGAACAGTCCTCTTGCTCTTCACGGGTATGAAATGGGCACTCTTAGTAAGTCTATCTACCACAACCCAAATTCCCGTATTACCCTTCCTCAATCTTGGTAATCCATCAATAAAATCCATCGAGACGCTATCCCACTTCCATTGCGGAACTTCCAATGAGTGAAGCAACCCACCCGGTTTCTTTTGCTTCGCTTCCATCTGTTGGCACACCAAGCATCTAGCGACATACTCGGCCACATCTTTCTTCATACTGGCCCAAAAGAAAACTCGCTTCATGTCTTGGTACATCTTGTCCCCACCGGGATGAATAGTCATCCTAAAACGATGCGCCTTATCAAGAATAGCCTTCCTCAAACCCTCGTCTTGCGGTACGCAAAGTCTACTGTCTCTACGCAAGCACCCCCTATCGTCTAGGGTGTACCTACTCAAATGGTTGGACGACTCCCTTCTTATGAGCCTCTATACCAACTCAACCAACTGTGGGTCGTCCCTCTGTGCCTCGCCAATCCGTCTCAAAAGGGTAGGTCTGACCTCCAAGGATGCTAGCAAATCGGGTATAAAGTCAACGGAAGGTCTGAAATCAAACATCGAGATAAATTCCAAGCTTCGTCGTTCCACGAACAATGGACTCAAGGACAACCTTTTTCCGCTCAAGGCGTCCGCCACCACGCTATCTCGAAATCATAGGATGCTAAGAACTCCATCCACCTTTGCTGTCTCAAGACTATGCGCTCGAAGAGCCTCCAACACTTCCCTAAGATGTAGGGCTTGCTTTTCTCCACTTCTGGAGAAAACCAGGATATTCTCTCATACAAAATCGTCACAACTATCCATCTCTCACGCAGACCATCCTAGTCGAACTCGACATCCCCCAAATGCAAGCCCCAAAGGCCTAAACCAATATCAGACAAACACCCAAGGGACACCTCCTTCGAATTCAGACGACCTACGTGAGATGATACTAGTAAAAACGGCTGAATAATTAAGCCTTTGTCCAACTCTGGATGTCCTTGCCAGTCTCACTCCAGAACCACCGTAGATCAAATAACTGGCTTCGCTTAACCTGTTCAGCACACACGAAAACTTATTTCGCTTTTAGAAAAGACCAAGATGTCCTCCACAAAGACCACTACGAAGTTGTTTAGGTACTCCCTGAACACCCTACTCATCAAATCAACAAAATATGCGGGGACGTTCGTCAAACCAAATGGCATCACCAGCCACTCATAGAAACCATCCGGAGTCCTAAAGGCGGTCTTCTCTATACTATCCTCAGTCACTCCCAACTGATGAAACTCCGTGGCCAAGTCCCACTGCGAAACACTGAGGCACCAACCAACCGATCAAAAAGATCATCAACCCTTGGCAATGGGTGTCTATTCTTCTTTATGAGCTTGTTGAGTTCTCTATAGTCTACACAAAGTCTGAGGGACCCATCCGCCTTCGTGGCTAAAACTACTGGAGCACCCCACTCCGATATACTTCGTCTTATGAACCCCTTCTCAAGCAACTCCCCTACTTGCTTATGGAGTTCCCTCCTCTCACGAGGAGCCATGTGGCTCACTGACACAGATACTAGTTTAGCATCGTCTACCAGATATATTCGGAGGTCTATCTCCCGCTTCGGAGGTAAGCCCTTCACCTCCCCAAACACATCCGAGTATTCCCGGACCACTCTAACGGACCGCAAACTCTCGACCGAAGCGTCAAGCGATTCAAGATAACTTAGCATAACAGAATCTATGGGATTTCAAAAGATCTCGAGAGTGTTACCCAAGCGGGTCATAAGCCTAACAACTCTCCTTTCACAATCAAGAACGGCACCATTACTGGATAACCAATCCATGCCCAAAATCAACCCATAGCCCGTGAAGCCCAAACAAAAGCATCACCACTAAACTCAACGCTAAGTATGGAAATCTTCAAACCCAAACATATCATGGAAAAATAAGTGGAGCCCTCCCAATTGGGTTTGAAACAACCACGGGATCATCTACCAAACTGGTTTCTAGGTGCAGTGACTCAACTAATGATGATGAGATAAACGAATGTGGTGCGCCAGAGTCGAATAAAGTTCGAACAGGATGATCGAGAGAACCAAATTTCAACTTAGACGGTCCTACCCCCATCAGGTATACCCGTCGTGAGGGAATACATCCACCCTCCAGAAGATCCTGTACTTCGTCCTTACCTCCTTGGACAACCCCAAGGTGTCTTATTTTTCCAAAACAACTAGCCTTCCCCTTCACATTCTCCTTTCGTGGCCTTCTTACCACGATGAGATTTCGTCCTTTATTTACCTAATAGCTATTTGAACCTTCCTCTCTCGTCCATCTTAAAGGTACCCATAAGCCCTCCACCTCCTTGGACTAACTTCTTGGCCTGGGAAAACGTCTTAGTCCCTTGAAGTGGTTCTTCCGACCTTCATACGGAAGTCCTTATTTATCTTAAAAAGACATCTACACGCGGAGGGGAAATTCAAAAAGAGAAAGAGGAAGAGATTCAAAACGGAGAATCCGAAGGATAAAGATATGGCTATTGGGGATTATGCTTTTCTTTCAAAAACTTTTCTCTCATAAGACATGTTTTTGAAAATACTTCTTCCAAAAATGTTTTTAGAAAAATAGTTTTCAAAAAAATTTATCTGTTCCGGTAACCTTAAGCTCTGATACCACGTGTAACACCCCACTCCCACTAAGGTCACTCACAAAGGGAATGCCTTAGCTTCGGTGGAGTATTTAAGTGAATATAGAACTGAAAAATTACAACAAGACAGATATAAGTAATACTTGAAATTTAAAACATCATTTCAATGCAGCAGAAGGTAAACATGTTTGGTTACATCTCAAAAACCAACAAGAGTCAAGTACAAAATATCCATCTCGTTAAAACATAAGTACATAATCCCACTACATACTAATAGCCATAATAGAAAAGATAACCGGGCTTTTCTTCAAGAGTCCAAGCTCCAAAAGATAGATAAAGCAATCTGATCAAAGCCCACTAGTGCTAGGCCCACTCTGAGAACCTGAGGGTTGGGGAAAAAGATAAAAACAACGGGGTCAGACATAAGTCTGAGTGAGCCCTATAACCTTAACAATACAATCATTAAAGTAATTAGGGTATGATATAAACCTGGTACGGTACGATTGGGGATAAATGACTACACTAAGTAGCCAACTAGACTTAGGATAAACTAAGATAACGGTAAAGACGCGCCTATCCACCCAAGGATAAATACTATTCTGCACCACACCAGATCTGCTCACCCAAGGATAATTCCTACACTGCACCACACCAGTTCCACCTACCCAAGTGTAATTCCTACTTAAAGGTTGATCCCCACTAAGTGTACTTAGTAATTTTTAATAGTAGTTTCGTATACCCCTAGCTGACTACATAGGTGCCGTCTGCCCCTATCTCCATTAGGTGTACCTGCTACTCCCCAAGCGATCGGCTCCCTACCGTAGATACCCGTGCTGGCCCCACAGTGGGGTGTATCACTCCCCAAAGTGGCAACCCGAAAATGGTGCACGGCTTATATCTACACGATGCAACAACGTCTTACCTACCAGCCCGGGTCCACACACGCATATGAAACCCGTTGGACTCGCGTTGCCACCGCTACCCCCGTTTTGGCCTCTTATAGTCAAGCCCAGTACGCGTGTCCCGTCCTCGACATGGGTCGAGCCCAATAAGATACATATGGGTTACTGGTTGAAATGGGCCCCCACAAGCTACTACTTAAGCTTGTCATTTTATCTAGTGGATCCCACTTAACCCCTTTTTATAATCATGCCCACTTACATGTTAAGGTTTGGTTAAGTCATCTAATCATATTTCAATTGCCACTCAAGGACCCCACAAGCTACTACTTAAGCTTGTCATTTAATCATATTTCAATTGCCACTCAAGGCCCCCACAAGCTACTACTTAAGCTTGTCATTTAATCATATTTCAATTGCCACTTAAGGCCCCCACAAGCTACTACTTAAGCTTGTCATTTAATCATATTTCAATTGCCACTTAAGGCCCCCACAAGCTACTACTTAAGCTTGTCATTTAATCTAGTGCATCCCACTTAACCCCTTTTCATAATCATGCCCACTTACATGTTAAGGTTTGGTTAAGTCATCTAATCATATTTCAATTGCCACTCAAGGCCCCCACACGCTACTACTTAAGCTTGTCATTTAATCATATTTCAATTGCCACTCAAGGCCCCCACAAGCTACTACTTAAGCTTGTCATTTAATCATATTTCAATTGCCACTTAAGGCCCCCACAAGCTACTACTTAAGCTTGTCATTTAATCATATTTCAATTGCCACTTAAGGCCCCACAAGCTACTACTTAAGCTTGTCATTTAATCTAGTGCATCCCACTTAACCCCTTTTCATAATCATGCCCACTTACATGTTAAGGTTTGGTTAAGTCATCTAATCATATTTCAATTGCCACTCAAGGCACCCACTAGATTCCTACATGCCACCCAAGGCACCCACTTAACCCTTTAATCATGTTTAGTTACATGTTCCCCTTTGGTTAAGTATTCTTGTCATATTCTCTATTGCCACCCAAGGCAACCCACTAGATTTTTTTCACATGCCACCCAAGGCACTACTTGATTTCCACATGCCACCCAAGGCACCCACTTAACCCCTCATGCCCACTACATGCTTATCTGGTTAAGTGTTTCTTAATTGATTAAGAACGTGACCGTTGTAAAGACCTCTCACATTAGACTATCTTTTACGGCAGCTGGATTTGCCGGTTGGGTCCGGACAGCCTTACGCCATAACCGAGTCTAACCTCGTGTCTATACACTTGTCACGTATTTGGTTTGTGCCTAAGACCTCTTACATTGGGCCAATCATTTGTAGCCGCTGGATTTGCCGGTCGGTTCCGGGCAGTCTTACGCTACAAAAGGGTCCAACCTCGTGTCTTAGTCGATTAATTACACCTAATTAATCACCCCCGAATTAATTTTTCCTAATTAATTCCAATTTTAACGATGTACATAATTGACTCAATTATGTCCATCACTTTATGGTATGCATAATCATACCAACTTCACACCATTTCATTAACATGTTTATTAACCCCATCGTTCCCCACGTAATTCGCTAACATGACATAAAAGGGAAGATTCATCATAAATGTAATGGGTTCAACTTGCATAACATTAGCATCAACATGGGTTTAAAGGTGTCAACATGCATATAGCATCAAACCCAACTAGCATAGATAATCAACCCAAACTTGCATGAATCACATATGTCATAAGGAGGGTAACTTGCATAAGTTTCTTATGTCATACAAAGGGGTAAACTTGCATATGTATGTATGACATGTAAAGGGGTTAACTTGCATATGTATGCATATCATACTAAGGTGTAAACTTGCACATGTATCTTGCATATAATCAAACATCATACTTGCATAACATGTCATATGTGAACTTGCATATTATCATACACCAAACTTGCATGCATATCATACATGAACTTGCATATCATCATACACCCAACTTGCATAATCATGGTGTCATAGTGGATCAATGTTTATCATAGCAACTAGCATCATGAACACTTGCATAACTTGCATAGCATCATGATCATATAGCATATAGCTTGCATAACCTGCATAACATCATGAACATGTAACTTGTGACTTGCATAACTTGCATAACATCATGAACATGTAACATATGGCTTGCATAACTTGCATAGCATCTCAAACATGTAGCATATTACTTGCATAACTTGCATAATATCACAAACATATAGCATATAACTTGCATGACATGCATAACATCATTAACACATAGAACATAACTTGCATAACATGCATAACATCATTAACACATAGCATACAACTTGCATAACTTGCATTGATCCACATTCATAGCCATAACCTCATTATATCCTATCATAATCATTTCAATAATTGGTCATTAAGGCTATAGAAAACTCACAACTTGTTGATTAGCCTTCTTATGAATATATTAAAAGATTGAGACGAAGCCACTAAGCTATCAACTCAAAAACTCCAAATAAGAATGCTCCAAATGAAAACCCTTGAGCCAAATCAATAATAAAGATCCTAGCTTTGATGAAGAAAAGCCTTGAATCAAACTTAGAAACACTTAAGCAAGCTTAGGAACTCTTATACTTCTTTAGAAACTCTCTCATATGATTAGAGATGGAGATTATGACAAGAGGATGAGGGTGGAGGCCATGAGAGAACATTTTGGCATAGTTTAGCTATAGGATTGAATAATGAGCATTTAGGTTTAGGTTAGGGGTCTTTTTATAGAAGACTAGGATAGTTTTAGCCATAGGATTAACCTTAGTTTAGATCCTAGCCATCAAAGCATGTCTTGGGGAAGAAGTCAAGTGTAGGAACCATCTAGGGCCTTTAGATTAAAGCTGAACCATGAGAACCATTCAAATGCAAAATCTTCATTTGAGCGAATCGGCCCACGGGTTAACAGCCAAACACCCTGGATTAACCCCTAGTCGACCCAGCGAGCTTGGGTCGACCTCAAAAATCGGCCGGTTCGGTTATTCCCCTCTCCCAATTCGCTATTTTGAACATTTTTGCATATTTATTTATTTAATTTTCAATTATATATATATATATATATCAATATATATATATATATTTCTCTGCGCAACCCATTTCACTTAATTAAGTATACTTTAATTTGTGAATTTTTATGTTCAAATTACGGGGTGTTACATTCACTAAATATATTATCACATTTAGAATTTCGTCCTTACTGCCTTCTACAACATATGTTATGAAGTCAAAGCCATAGTTCTTCTCTATTCTCGATCATTTACTTATCCTATATTCAGTACTATTATTTGGTACTGATACTTCCTTGCTGTTTTGAGTAGGAGCATAGTCATCATTATCGATATCATCAGTCATATTAGGTTCTGGACTATATAATCTCAATGGAATCTCCAGTTTGATTTTCAAAAAATTCTACATCTACGGATTCTATAACTTCTAAGGTGTATAGAACAAGGAAAATATAAGTTATACTATTAAGCGAATATCCTACGAAAACATATTTAAATGCCATATTTCCTAACTTTGGTCGTTTAGGGTCTGGTTTTCTAACATGTGCTAAGCAACCCCAAACTTCAAATCTCGTAAGGTTAGGTTTTCTATTAAACCATAATTCATAAGGAAAATATTATTCTTTTTAAGTGGTATTGTATTTAAAATGTAACATGCCAATAACATAGTATCACCCCATAGGTTATAAGGTAATTTTGAACTTATGAGGATGACATTAACCATTTCTACTAAAGTTTTATTTTTCCTCTTAGCAACACCATTCTATTGTAGTGTATATGAGGCGGTGCGTTGGTGAACTATACCGTGTGATTTACAAACAAGGATAATTCATTTGAAAAATATTCATACAATGATCCGAAAGTAATACTTTACTTTTAACTTCTAATTGTGTTTCGACCTCTGCTTTGTAAATTTTGAATTTATCAAAAGCCTCGTCTTTAGTTTTCATTAGATATACATATGCATATCTAGTGTAATCATCAATAAATGTTATATAGTATTGATTACCACCATAGGTGATATGGCTTTTTAAGTCACCCATATCACTATATATCAAATCAAGGAAACCAGTTTTCCATTCTACAATTTAAAGGATTTTCTGTATATTTTTTCTTGAACACATGTTTCACATTTAGAGATAGTATAGAAATCATAATAAAAAATTAATCCTAATTTATGCATATTTTTATGGGGTTTATAATTAATGTGTCCTAACCTACCATGCCATAAACTAACAAAATCAACAATATAAACAGAATATTTCTTTATTAGATTCAACTTAACCATGTTGTTACAAGAATATCCATGTCCAATAAATTTGTCTTTCTTGGACAACACTAACTTATTAGACTCATACACCATCTTGAATCTTTCTTTGTTAAAAGTATCTAGAACCAAATTCTTACATATGTTGGGTACATAAAATACATTGACTAATGTAAGAACTTTTCCAGAGATGAAATATAAGTTCTGTAGTGCCTTTTCCTAGAACATTGCTTGCAATTTTGTTTGCATCAATTACTTCGCTGGTTTCTCCATTATTCTCTTCGCAAGTCTTAAACATATTACGATCTTTGCAAATGCGAATAGTTGCTCCAGTATCAAGCCACCAATCATTATCAGTGCCACTAATGGAGTTCGCCTCTTGCACTTCAACCACAAGCGAGTTTTCGACCACATTCACTTTTTGTTATTTCTTCCATAGACGACAGTCTCTGGCATAGTGGTCGGGTTTGTTACAATAGTAATAAGCACCTTTCTTTTTGTTGTTCTTGAAATGATTTTTTTTCTTCTTAAAATGTGTCTTATTCTTAAGCTTTAGCTTTTCAATAATTTCAACATTATTTGCCTTAGAATGAGACTTAGTTTGTGGATTATCATCTACTTCACGTTTACGAGAATCCTCCCCAATACAAAGATGGTGTTATAAACCGTCTAAATCGTAATTTGTTTTTGCATGCTTTGATTTTTTCTTATAATCATTCCAGGAATGTGGGAGTCTTAAAATAATAACTCCAACAACAAAAGATTCAAGGAGATCTATTCCAACATCTTTAAGTTGGTTCACCAACGGTAAGATTTCACTTACTTGTCCAACTATGGACTTGTTGGCGACCATTTTGAAATCCATAAATTACAAATAAGAAATTTCTTATTACTTGCCTTGGATATGCATTATTTGCTTTCTAGTGCAGTCCATAGTACCTTTGCAGTTTCCTAGGTCCTATGAACGTTGTAGACTGGAGTAGACAATGCATTCAAAATGTGCCCTCTACATAGAAAATTTTCCTCTTTGCGCTTTGCACATTTCGCCTTTAGAGCATCATTATCCTTGTCAGTTTCCTCTGGTATAACTTTCAGTCCATCTTCTAAAATGTAGAACAATTTGACGGTGATTAGAAAGAATTTCATCCTCTCTTGCCAACTAGTAAAATTACCTCCATCAAACCGCTCCAATCGAGTTAAATCAATAACTTGTAGTGCGATTGAGTCTTCCATGGTTGAAGAATATTGTCTGAAAATTTGTTGGAAATTTTACGATTCGAGACGACTAGGAGAAAGATAATGTCGTACTTCAGACCTCAAGGATCTATGGAATAGACAATAGTTCAACCTATCAAATACAAAGGAGTTATCGAACTATCGATTTTCAAGATTTAATGAAGCCTTGGAACATCGTAATCGAATTTAAAGTATGTACGACTTTGTTCCGACCAAGAACACTTTATAATTTGATTTGTTTACAATTGTTGGAAACTGAGAATTTGGTAATACTTCTGGGCGTTGATATTGGCGCTGCAGAATCCAGGAAGAAGAAGAGAGTAATTTGCAGCGATATTATGGCATTGTTATTTAGGCAGCGAAAGGAAGCGCCTCTTCACCAGGCGTCGCGACTGTTTGGAACAGTTCGCAAATGTTACAAACGGTCATATCCGTTTCAAATTTAAATTAGTGTCCCTTCATGTGCAACGGTAAATTTTAGCCAAAAATATGTTTATTGGATCCAGACCCGAAACCCATACTAGACCTAGTTCGACCGGCGGTGGTGCACATATGTGTGGTGCATAACTTCCCTCCTCACAAAAACATATATTTGGGAGCCCCAAGACTCCAATATCCTCCTGAGAAAGCTATTTTTATATAAGAATAGTTTCTCAAATTCCCATGATGTGGGACTTTACACCTTCCTTTTCTTCTCTCTTCAAAAACAGAACCCACGACCCAGATCAATTTTGAAATTTCCAGTATAACTAATCATCCTTAGATTAAAGCATACACTCCACTTTCTATGGAAATCCCTGTTTAATTTTATTGATTTATCAGTCATCCAAGTAAGGTTATGAATGCTCTTCTCATATATGGACCACTCTTTCATTGAAAAAAACAATATTCAAGTGCGACGGTAGGAAAGGTGATAAACATGAATTAAAGATAAAACTGAGTTGGCAGCACGATTTACCTTTCCTGACAGACTAACCTATTTTGGGTGCAGTAATTTGCTACTTACCTTACCAATTTGGGTACTGATACACTTTCTTTTGTTTTTATGGTATAATGAGAATACATTGGTAACGTGTAGGGAACTTCGTAGTACTATTTGAATCGCCCTTGAAAACCAAAACCGAATTTTTGAAATCAATACCAACTAAAGTAAAAGTTTAAATCGGTAAAATGTTACTTTTAAAGGTGCAATATATTGGAACTTGAAAGAACAAAAGAGGAGAATGTCGTCAACATACCGAAGCGTAAAAATACCATCAGAAATGATGCCAACCCCAAAAGAATTTGATTGTCTATCAGTAACTTTAACTAAAAAAATTATACATCTATCACCATGCGAAAAACTTACGGTCGAAGGTCACCGCGTCAAAGATGGCGTTTGGAGTAAATTTGTTTTGTTGAATTCTATTTTCAATGTTAGATATACATGTTTCAAGGATGTCTGTGAACAAAATAGTCTATCACTAAATCCAGATTTTAGAAGGTTATTCTTATTTCTTAAACTGGTTACACATGAACAAACGGAACTAGGGCACCCTTTCCGAACAATAGTGGTTGATTCTACAGCTTTCCTTCTTCTACGGTTCATACTTTATCCATTTTTAATATCATAAATTTTCTCTATCTTCAAATCATAGTAGGTCACGTTTATATAATAAACAATTATAAAACAAACAATAGATGTAGGTTCATGTAAAATGCTCTCTCTCCCATGATGTCGGACTTTGCACCTTCCTTTTCTTCTCTCTTCAAAAACAAAACCCACGACCCAGATCAATTTTGAAATTTCCAGTATAACTAATCATCCTTAGATTAAAGCATACACTCCACTTTCTATGGAAATCCCTGTTTAATTTTATTGATTTATCAGTCGTCCAAGTAAGGTTATGAATGTTCTTCTCATATATGGACCACTCTTTCATCGGAAAAAACAATATTCAAGTGCGACGGTAGGAAAGGTGATAAACAGGAATTAAAGATAAATCTGAGTTAGCAGCACGATTTACCTTTCCTGACAGACTAACCTATTTTGGGTGCAGTAATATACTACTTACCTTACCAATTTGGGTACTGATACTCTTTCTTTTGTTTTTATGGTATAATGAGAATACATTGGTAACGTGTAGGGAACTTCGTAGTACTATTTGAATCGCCCTTGAAAACCAAAACCGAATTTTTGAAATCAATACCAACTAAAGTAAAAGTTTAAATCGGTAAAATGTTACTTTTAAAGGTGCAATATAGTGGAACTTGAAAGAACAAAAGAGGAGAATGTCGTCAACATACCGAAGCGCAGAAATACCATCAGAAATGATGCCAACCCCGAAAGAATTTGATTGTCTATCAGTATCTTTAACTAAAAAAATTATACATCTATCACCATGCGAAAAACTTACGGTCGAAGATCACCGCGTCAAAGATGGCGTTTGGAGTAAATTTGTTTTGTTGAATTCTATTTTCAATGTTAGATATACATGTTTCAAAGATGTCTGTGAACAAAATAGTCTATTACTAAATCCAGATTTTAGAAGGTTATTCTTATTTCTTAAACTGGTTACACATGAACAAACGGAACTAGGGCACCCTTTCCGAACAATAGTGGTTGATTCAACAGCTTTCCTTCTTCTACGGTTCATACTTTATCCATTTTTAATATCATAAATTTTCTCTATCTTCAAATCATAATAGGTCACGTTTATATAATAAACAATTATAAAACAAACAATAGATGTAGGTTCATGTAAAATGCTCTCTCGGTTCAAGCGATGCACGTGTACTAGCCTCGCTCCAATTGAACTAAGTTCGTATGATAACCTAGTTGGCATCAAACGACGTTTGTATAATAATTTAATTTGGATCAAGCGAGAATGAATTTAAGCAAGAGAGGATGTTTTTGATATGAATTGATAAAGCAAAAACGAGATAATAATTTTTTGAAATATGGAGATAAAAACGGGAAGTGATGTGGAAATAGTATGGGTGTTACAATGGCAAACCGTCAGTATTACCATCAATTGTTTATAGTCATTACTACAATCGCCCATAATGATTAACCATCATATTTTTTATTTCAAAGCATTTTGAATATATATTTCGAATTGTATGCAGTATAGATAATAAATTTATATTGCTTTATCTGTTATTTTGCGCATTATTAAATTCATGTTGATGTACAAGTTCTTTTGAAAATTTATTTATTTGATTATAAAACGATCATGCATGCACATGCTACTCATTCATGGAGAACCATTAGTAATGTATACGAAATTTCTTCAATTTAAATCACATTATTAATGTATAAATACTTTCTTTTAAATTAATTTATTGAGTTTTATATATTAATATTTTTAATTATACAAAACCATTAGTGTGTGCATTGATCTAATTAGGGACAAGTCACGTTTGCTTCAGGTGGGGCCATGGTCCTAGGTGAAAATAAAGTTGGCATAGAGGTAGCCCTACCTCAAATACAAACTAAACATCATTCTACATTCTTATATAGAAGTATGCTGATTTAAAAAAAGATTATGAATAATAACCATTGCATTTTAAAAAAAAAAAAAAACTTTTGCATTTTTCTCCTAAATGTTGCCCTATTTAAACTAGTAGGCTAGATCAGCCATTGGATCTAATCGACCACTGCCATAGCCATCGTATATGATAACCACATGAATGTTGGTTACGATGGACGGGTTCAACCAGTAACAGCCCTAACTAATAGAACCAGACATAACTAACACACACAACGTAGTACATGTCTTCTCCACACTCGGCTAACACGTTGTAAAGCCAGACAGAACCCCATTATAAGTGCTCCACACCGTACGATATGAAGGTGTAGCTTTTTTCAAAAGTTCGGCCTTTCAAATTGCCATTTCAGCAAAAAGGTATTATATCAAAACCAAAGTAAAAACTCCTTGATACAAAACCATGTAGCCAAAAACTAGGTAAACATGGATAAACTACACCAAGTCCACACCAAAAAGCAACAACTAGGTAAGCATAGATAAACTACACCAAGTCCATACCAAAAAAGAACCAACCAACACGAACGCTATTGTTCCACAAAATAAATTCAAGAAACAAGGTGATATCATCCACAACACAACAATCATGTCTTAACAATAAAATTAATTTATTTGAAGCACTTGGCATCAAGGAGAGCCTCGCCTTCAAAAGGCTCCTGGTCCTCGATCATCGCATTAACTCTCTCCTTCTGCGCCTCATCAGTAATATCAACCTTGGTCCACTCGTACAGCTCCATGTCATAGCACTCCTCCATCACGAATTTAGGGATTTCAGGCCCACGGAAGAGCCACAGTCCCTTAACTTTGTAAGGGGGTTCAGAGCCAATTACAAGCATTTTGCCAAAGGCATACTTGCGAGCAAGGTCCATACGCTGCAGGAAGCCTCCAACTTTGTTTAGGGTTACGAAGGACACGGTGTTCTCATCGTTGTACTTGTAGTCACAGAACCATAGGGAGTAGCCCTCTGGGTCGTACATGTCCCAAAATCCTGAATTTACAGTGCACAGTGATCAGTCTCATGATAATTTTTAATGATAGAAAATGCAAGCAACTGCAAAAACATCAGGAATTTCTGCAATTTACTGTGGATCCCGTGCCTGTAATTTTAGCATTTAATCCTACTGAAGTTCCAAGTATTTGGCATCGCTTTTGTCAAAAGCACATAGGGTTTGACTAGTAGCTTGGTAAATATGCATCTTATAATGTTGAAATAAAATAATAAGGTGACAAAATTGCTGTCAAAATGAAGGAAAAAAAATTACACAGGAAAATGGTTTAGTAATATCGTTCTCCATGTTATTTCACTTAGCAAAGGTAAAGCAGTTAACACAGCATCAAAATATCCTCTATACCAAACAAAAATATCAGAACATGCCATAAAGGGTTCATGTAAAAATTGATCCAACTCTTTCATGGTATGGTCTATCCTATTTGACCCATCTAATAAATAATCAATTTACCCAACATGTTTAATATATAAATCACTCGCACAGGGGTTATACTTTGTATGAGTGGTTTTGGACGTTCCACATATTTGATCTCGTCCGCTTATTTAAAGTATCCCCCCTGTTAATGTCAATCGCTGTAATAGGTAAATTTGTATTTCTATAATAATAGATTGCAAGGTTCTGAGGCATCATAATATGAAGATATATGAATTTATATATAATAAGTGTATTTTTCCACACACAAAAAGGTTCTGAGGCATCATATTATGAAGATATATGAATTTATATATAATAAGTGTATTTTTCCACACACAAAAAAGGTTTGAAATCTATTTTTTTTTTTTCTAACCTTAGAATTTCAGCATAAGCAAAATTTCAAATTCAAATCCTATTTTCATCGAACTTTGAATTTTAATATTTTCAACTTAATTCGAAGTCAAAATGCAAAATTTCAAAACTTAGTTGTGTTTGGTTTATCCTTTAGTTTTGGGTTTTCGCCCTTACAAAAATGCGCATGACGCATATATATCGTGAAAAACGGCCGTTTTAAAAAACAAAGTTAATACAAACATCAAAAAAGAAATTTTTAATCTTGTGTTTTGGAAAGTAATGGAAAAACAAGACACAATTCATGCTTTCGTCATTCATCCTCCCATCTCTTCCGCCGTTCCCTCTATCTTCTTTCCATCTCCACCGTTTCTCAACTTTTCTTAATTTTTGTAATTAATGCTGAAAAACTCAAAACACAAAACAAAAAAATAAACCAAAAACATCTTAATTTTTCAGGTGTTGATTTTTCAAAAGAATGAGCCATTGAATATTACTCGAGTTCAAACTTGGTGTTGAAGTCTATTATTTGCTAAATAGAAATGCTAATCACGGAGAACTTCAATGCATATCCAGAATATGAGACTTCAGTGTCCCATATTGTCTGTAATATTAGACGCATATTCACCTCGTTCAAAAAAAAAAAAAAAAAAGTTACCCAGTATAATCATTTGGATAACATAGCATAAAGGGTTGACTTGACATACTTACAAAAAAGGGTTAATAATCTATTGGTAATGGGTCACATTTAGATACTTTATGTAGCAATATTTGAAAATCCACCTCGTAATCCATACTTCGGCAATCATTGCATTCATCTTATCTATCAAGATTAAAAATATTTATTTTCTATATAATTGCATCAATTATCAAGATTCATAGTTGTCTTCAGATTTTTATTGATAATCAATAAAAGAAAAAATTCCTACTTGTAACCTTCAAGAAAACCTACAACCCTAAATAACTGTTACATATAATAAAAAGTAAATATTTTTTGTCTCGACATCCATGACATGTATAAAACAACAGCTTGCAAGAGACTCAAGGGAAACGACGGGTTATAGATACTAAATGCATCTACACAAAAGGCTGAGCAAGCGGTTGGTTCAGTTTTGAACCCAATAAAAATATAATTAAAAATAAAACCGGTCAACAAACAATAATTAAGCCAAGCTGATTTCTAGAACCAAAATAAAACAAACAGAAAATAATCGATTTGATTGGCCAGTCTTTAAATAAGCTAGATTGTCTAGTTGCTAAACTAATATAAGACTTGAAACCACTGAGTGAATTCATGTTCATCTAAATAAGTTATGATGCTAAACTTCTGTTTTGTTTACATTTAATAAGAATGGAAAGAACATCAATATTATTAACATGAATGATAGCGTTAGCATCGAAAATACTTTGATCTGAAGTGTCAATTGTCATTTGTAATTTTGAAATAGAAACCTGATCAAAATTGGCAAGTTATTATATACCATCTGAACCCCGTGTAGGTGTAGCAATTAGACTCGACCCGTTGGACCCAGACCCGACCGGACGGGTTTCGATTCTAGACGGGTCGGCTTTTATCGGGTCTAAACTACACATTTCATAAATCTAGACCTGACCCGACCTAGGGTCGGGTCGGGTTCAGTTGTATAATAACACTAAAAATACATGTATTTCAATGTTATTGGGTCAGATTTGATCGAGTCTTTATTGAATTTTTCATTACCTAGACCCGACCCAAGACCCATCGGGTTCGGTTCGGGTCCGGATCTTTTCGGGTTGGTTTGGTTCGATTTTTCGGTTATCGATTCTAATTGCCAGCCCTAACCCGTGCAAAGTGTCAGTTTAAAAAATATACCTTTAATGGCTACTTCACGGAAGTTGGTCTTAGTGTTGGAATACAATCTCTTCCACTCATCAAGTACCATCTTACTTGGTGGCAATAAATCAAGGGGATTTTTTGGTTTGGGTTTAGGTGCCTCCTCTTCTACTGGGGCAGGTGGTGCCTCTACTTTAGGCTTAGGAGCTTCCTTCTTAGCTTCTTTTGGTTTCGATGCTGGTTTCTTTGATGGAACAGGAGGAATGGACTCAGTTTGCTTAACTTCTCCCATTATTTTACGAACATTTGGCTGGTTTACCATAGTCCAGAAGTACCTCTCAATGTGGGGATATTGTGTTGTGAAGCTTTTAGTGAGGACACCAGCGAATCCAGTATACAAGTTGCACGTCATGACTATATCAGCTAAAGTTATGGAGTCACCAACAAGGTAAGTGTTTGAAGCAAGATGAGTGTTCAATGCTTCAAAGGCCCTCTTTAAATTGGCAATTGCAACTTCTTCAGCCTGCATAAAAACGTGTGGTTATATGAAAACATGCACCTGCAATAAACTGGGTATACCATTTACAACCATTAGAATCAGGTTTGTATAAATATATATACACATATATATACACATATATATATAATGAGGAGCATTCAATATCACCCCCAAGCAGTGCAACACCACATTTGCCCTCTGATTTTCTACCACTCATTCCCCCCTCTCTCTCCTTCCAGTTACTCTCTCGCCTGCCACTTAGTATAATGTAAATGGGTGGTGGATATCAAGGACAAACGGAGTGCTCACTGTTTGGGGGTGTTATTAAACGCTGCTCCCTCCCTCTGTGTGTATATATATATGGGGGGGGGGGTGGTTATATGGCACCCCTTTTTCATAGCACCAAATTTGCACCTTGGTAATAACCACTCGTTTATATTTAAATAATGTGAGTGGGAGCGAGGGTTAGTGGGAGAAGAGCGAAAAGATTGTGTGATGAAAATTAGGACTAAAGGGGTGCTACACTATTTGGGGTGCTCTTGATCCTATCATTACACACACACATATACACACACACATACATACACATACACACAAGGTTATGTTGCTATAGCATTTTTCACAAGGGAAATTTTTTGTATCCATGCATGATCAAAGGTTGATATGTAAATTACAAATGTTTTGGGATGTAGAAGTAAATCACGTTACATATTTGTTGGAGACAGAAAGAAAAAAAAAAAGCGAGCACAGTGAAGATCACCAAATATGTATTTAAACAGTAATCAACTGCAAATGTAGATTAAATGAAATAATTGTACTATATGACATATACGATAATGATTAATCAAATCATATGCTTGTACAACACATATTTCACTTGTAATACAACCATATAACCATGTCTACAGAATTGCTTCAACTGTACAGCCTAGGCCCAGAAGAACATTAACTAAACATCACTTACGGATCAAATTGCACACAGCTGAACAAGTATAACATATTTCCCATTTGTTTCAACACAAATAACTTGATTTCACAATGTTTAGATCACATAACAAGATTATATCCATGAATAAATCATTGAAATTGTAGTGTTATTATATGGCATTTCCCTGTGTAATGCATGAGTTGCACGCTACCCATTTAGTAATTATAAATGCCACGTGTGACGCACGAGTTGCACGCCAGCTTTCTAATTATTATAAATAACAAGTACTAATTCTACCAAACGAGTGCGTAGTTTAAAAAAAAGCATGACATGAGTTTTCAAACAATACCGTGATGTCTTGTCTCTTGAAGTGCTTTGCATAGAAAAAGAGTTTTTTGATTATATTATTATGTCTACATCAGAACTACTTTACTACACGATGACGGTAAGGGCAATGAATATCATATAAATAGCATGTTTAACCATTTTTTATTTTGGAAATTTAAACCCCCCCCCCCCCCCAAAAAAACCTATGTATAAACCATCAAGACAGTGAGAAATTACAGTAGAAGAATAGAATAATATCTAAAAGATGCATAACCCAGATAAAAGACGCTTAAGTATCGATATTTTAGTGTTTACTGACAGATAACAAGTGAAATTTTATTAGACATACAGCATTTAAGTACAGTTAATGAAATTAGTTATATATTGCTATAGTGATGTCCTATGTACCCTCATTATAGCATATTATAGCAGATGAACACTGGCAGTATATCTGAACCTACATAGGATCCACACAATGTTCTAATTCAACGTAATAGCATCCTGGTTAAAATTTAATTGAGAAAACCAATATCCAGTACTGCTTTATACATTGTTATATCTGCTTGCATACATAAACTCTGGGAGATAAAACATACCTGCTGGATAAACGGTCTGTATCCAAGCCTTGGGTAAAACCACCATGCGATATTTGGGTCAACTTCAGTTGCAGCAAAATCCAACCATTGCTCTATTAAGGCCTGGTGTAGTCAGAATGAGTTACCATGTGATGACTTGATAAATGTACAAATACATGAAGTAATATGATAGCTCACATATTCGATCAAGGAAGATCCATATAGAGGATTATCTGGCTTCGATCGAGTTACTATAAATAAAAAGATAAATAAGTACTGGCCCAAATTACTGTATAAAAAGGGAATACAATAAATTGTACCATAGCGAGCTATCGCATTGCTTTCAAAAACTGGACCATCGGGAGTTTCCAATACTGGCACCTGGTCATATTACACATTTTAAACATGGAAAAAAAAATATGATGGCATAAATGGAGATCAAAAGGTAAAATGGTGTACACTGACAAACCTTTCCAAGCGGATTCATCTTTAAAAATTCAGGAGTCTTATTTGAAACACCCATTTCGAAATTTTGGACAAGTTGCACCTGAACTCCACTGTATTCTGCAGCAATAAGACCTTTCCAAGCATTTTTGTTATTGCTGGTGGCATGCATCACCTAAGGACATAAAATAGTTTAACAACTATCCTTGGATTTCAATTACTATAAAACAAATAAAGTGCAAAGCTTTATTTTTGACCTAGATAACCTTTAAAAATGGTAGGACAACAGAAAATCAGCCTTCAGGCACTAATTTATGGTTCAAATCAATAAAAGCAAATGATATATGCCACACACACAAAAAAAAAAAAAAACAAGGAAAAGAGATTTCCTGGGTTGCTCCGATACACATTGGTGGCTCGTATGTTTATCAAATCCTTTTTGGGTCAAGGATTGGTGGTCATGCATACTTTCAACCATCACAAAATCCACATCAAAATGTGAAGGTTTGTGGCAACAATAATACAAGTTTCATTGACTTAACAACGTATGCCATCAATTATCGATTGGTCCTCTAATGGACGAAAGGTCAATAATATCAACCAAAAAAAACATTTTTTTAACATTTTCAACCTGGTTTACGTAATATAATTTTTTTAAACCAAAAAACTATATTGTCACCAACTGTTTTACAATTTAGTTTTTTAAGACCTTTTAGGATATGGACTCAAAAGTAAACTTGGTGAAATATATTATTTCAGCTGGACGTAGACATCTCAATTACTATTACAGTAACAATACAACTTCTTCCTCCGCTTCATGTACCCTTTTATTTCAAAGTCTTTTTCTATTTTCCGTTCTTCTGTCAAGCATAAATTTATCTAACCCGTTCCTGTTTCAATTTTCCACTGAACCTGTGTTTTGTTTTGTTTTTCAAACTATTCGTTTTATCCCTTTCTTATATTTCAGTTATAGATGTAGATTCAAATCAAAGTGGGCCATGACAAAGCACGAGATATATACCGACAACGTAAATTCAAAATTCATAATCCACCAAACAAAACAAGAGAGCAAACATCCATGCCAAAATTTAGGTATCACAGCTTTTAATTCAAGAAAAAACTCACCAAAGCCATGGTTTCGTCTGTAATCGGCAGTTACAATAACGGATCTGGACAAGAAATTTCAGAATCTCAAATTACTGATAAAAGCCAGATCTGATTTAACTGAAAAATACATAAGATTTATGAGAAGATTTACTTACTGCAGACAGATGGGAAGATGATGAAATTTTCTTCTAAGCAAAACCCTAAAACCAGCTTGTGAATATGTGAGATTAAAAAATCTAGGCCGCAATTTAAGTCCGCCTTTTTGACAGCATGGAATCGTCTTAAATGACGTAATTGTCCTTGGAAAAACCAACTCCAACCAAGATGCAAATATTCGTTCAAACCGAATTACCTGACCAAACCGGTTCATTTCGGTTAGCTCGGTTTGGTTTAGTTTTAAAACTAAATCAATTTGAATTCAGTTTGTAAATAATATTTTTTGATTTTCGGTTTGACCGAACTTTTAATTTATTATCTAATTTTAAGGTATTGTATTACTTTAAATAATTAGTTTAGTGATATAATACAAAAATATGTGTTGCAATTAGATCAAATTTTATTATAAACATAAAATTTCTCCAAATATGAACTTATGTCTTACTTTGAGTGAATTCATCATTTGAATAATTATACATCCTTCAAATTCGGTTGAATCGATGACCAATCGGATCAACCGAAATTAATTCAGTTTGGTTTGGTTCGGAAAATTTTTGATTTCATTTCGGTTTCAGCTTTCTAACATTAAAACCAACCGAATTGACCGAACGTTCACTCCTAACCCCAATGGTTTATTGGCCGTTACGGTTGAATATTCAAGGTTAAAGCCAATAGGCAGGCGCTGATTAAATCAGCGCCAAACAAAAAGCGCTGAATTTAAATCAACCCCCAGCCATAAAGCGTTGATTAAAATCAGCGCTTTATGTTTGGGCGCTAATTTAATCAGCATTCAACCATAAGACGCTAATAAATAGTGCCCTACCGACCATTTAACTCTTACCCCCTCATAAATTTCATTTTTTATTTTTTTAATTGAATCCCATGTTGAGATGTTGCCTTGTGTAACCAAGATCGCTAGACGGACCGTTCGACTGTAGACGGATGAGACAGTTGGTCCTACGCACACTCCCCATGCACCCGAGACGACGATATTTGACTTATTGAGTCTTTATGAGTTATCTGAGGGTTGCTCTCATCGTATGTTCACAGCTCTTGGGACCGTTGAGGTATGATTTCAAAATATAACAAAATTAGTAGTGAACAACTTAATTATCTACCATATTTCGTAGTCAGTTTCCATATTTCTTAGTTAGTTTGTAGTGTTATTCTATAGTGTATCAACTAGCAACAAATGTCTTTTTATTAATCTCGCTACCTTAACTTTCGTGGTAGTTAGTAGAGGTGTATTACACGTTTTTTGGATGTAGTCCCTGAGGGTTTCGGAATAGCCTACGGGCTTGTCCACTTGGACATTTCTTAGAGATTAGACTACTCGGTCCTTTGACCAGCCACTAGTAAGTGTCTTAGTCGAGAAGTGGTGGTCCACCACACATAGCTTTCGTTTTTTGGATTTTGAGCTTGGTATTACCCCAGCCGATTTTTATATGCTTATGGGGATTGAGATAGGCAGTGCGGATAGAGTGTCATACCCCTTTGACTCTATCTTTGAGTCATCTGAGTCACACACGTTGTATTTTCCTGATTTCGACCCCGATCATATCTTGTCTAAAGCCATTACAGTGACATATTTGCAGGAGTATATTTCAGCTCATACGGATACCGAGGCCATAGAGGATGTTGTATTTTGGGCTTTTCTATTATATCTTTTTGATTCGACATTCTTTTCGAACCAAAGAATACGATTCGACTTGGTCACCTAATAGCATTAGCCGATTTAGAGCATCTGCATAGGATAGACTGGAGTTCAGCTATATTGGGTTGTCTGTACATTACACTAGACTCTTTTTGCTTTTGGGAAGGTGGCTTAGATGTTTGGTTTCTAATACATGTTATCGTGCTAGTACTATGAGTACACAGCCAACATGCATCCACGCATTGTTGAGGTCGTCAGTCATGCGGTTGATTCATATTTTACATGCATGCGTCGATGGGAGAATATTCAGCTGGTTACGCATACTCCTACCAGTGTAAGCAACGACTTAATGAAGGCCCGATCACAGATTGATCTGAGGTCTAGGGCCTATATTTTACGAGCACTGTGGGCCACTTATTGGATTTCTCTCACACATGATGGCCAGCTCCATGATGCACATCCACTTTCCATTACATATTCTTTGTGTCGTCATCGTGTTATTCTGCTCCCACCGGCCTACCTTCATGTTTGGTGCTTGGGGATGTCGATGTTACTACTAAGGCACGGGTGAGCTGTGTGCAACCGCAGATCCGCTATCCTATGATGATATGTTCGAGAGACGTCGTACCATTGGAAAACAGTACGTACATGGCCTTAGAGAGACATGCTGGGTAGACATGTAGACTTTTTTCATACCGGGAGCTGATTTTGATATTTATTGGAATAGAGTTGCACCTGGGCGCTACTTGTTACCGGATTACAATCGGGATGTAAACTCATATCACCTTGGTCCATGTGTGGCTACCAGTAGAGTTCATTCTCCATCATTTACTTTTGATCCCACCCCATCTTAATATTCCAAGCATCTCATGGATTTTGCTCATGATGTGTAACGACCCAGAAAATCTGAACCAATTTAAAATTTTTAAATTGGCTAAAATAATGGATTTTAAATATTTAAAATAAATATTTTAAATAATAGCAATGAAAAGTGAGTTTGAATCGACGTTTGAAAACGAATATAATTAATTATAATTATAAACAAGGCCTGAAATGGCGCTGCAGTTTCAAAAATTGAATTCAAACTTTGTCGGACTGTACCGGGTGCAAAACAAAACGGATTTGAGTGAAACCAAAAATGTTTAAATCTGTTAGTGAATGCCTTTCTAACGAATCTGAAAAATCGAAGTTTCATAGCAGAAAGCAAAAGTTATGGCCAAATGAATTTTCAGAAAGGTCGCTATGGAATTTATATAGCCCGTGAAATTGGCCATTTTGCAAACGACCTCGAAATTCGACGAAAACCACTTTTGTTGGATCCGGGATGTGAAGTTATTGCTGGTTTTCAAATTTCATAATTTTTGAAGCTAGTATGTGAGCGTGGCAAAGGAAAACATGTTTTGGTCAATTATAGTTAAATTGGATCGACCAGAAATGTGCCTTTTTGCAAACGGTCTCAGAATTCGACGAAACTAGTTTTGTTGGGACCGTATCGTCAAAACATGGTTAGATTTATTTTTCTGGAATTTTTCGAATCGGTTTGTGGCCCTGGCAAATTGAAATGTACGTTCAAATCGAATATTGAATGTTATATATTTTAATTTGAAGGAAAACTGACTGAAACAGTCGAATGGGCCTACGAAACATATCCCATTGTGTTCGGAATGGGGGTAAAACGCTAGGGACGACAGTCGTTGGGTTTGGACTGGTGGTAGTACGTGAAGAGCGGTATTTTTGGATTTTAAAATTTTATAAATATAAAAAAAAAATCATTGGCCAGGATTTATTTCTCTCTCCCCGACGCGATAAATCTGAAGGCGGAAATAGTTCGAAACCTTCCCCCTCATTTTCCGATCAATCCAAGAAGAATTATCCCCACCTCCAGTTGAGGATTTTGTAGAGCTTCGAATTCTCTTCAAATCCATATAAGTATTGGATTTTTTCGTTGTGCGTGTGTCGAGATCTACCACCGAGAAGTTCGGCCGTTCAAAGACCCGCCGGAGCCACCTGCCACCGTCGAGCTCGACGAAACCCCCGCCCCCTTGTGCGCCTCTCCCCCCTCTTCCTCGTGGTGAAGGCCGATCGACGAATCGCTGCACGGATCTCGCGAAAATTCAAAACCTAGTTTTGAACGAAACAGCTGAGGTACGGCCATATTAATTTTCAATAGTTTTAACACCTTTAAACCGTTGCAAACTTTGAAAAATCATATCTTTTTCGTGTATTGACGAAATTCAGTGAAATAAGAGACAGTGGACTCGTGGACGTCTTCTACATTCTAGAAGAGACCGCATATTTTTCTGAGCCTTCTACTATTTTTGGTGGAGTGGAACCCAAAGTGAGATTTCTAATTTATAAACAATATGGAAAACGATGATGTATAAATTATATAGTCGATGTATGGGTTATATAAGCGTTGTACACCTCATGTATAAGCATTGTATAAGTTGTACGTTCGATGTATAAGTTATATATGCGTTGTAAAAATTATATATGTGTTAAAATAGAAGTGAATTGCTATATATATATATATATATATATATATATATATATATATACGCCCCTCGTCCATAAACCATAGACGATATTTATTGGTTGTGATTGGTGTGAAAATTGATTGATAGCGAATGGTTGATTGGAATTGTTTGTGGTTGATATTGATTGATTGTGGTTGAAAAATACCCGTTTGTGGTTGAGAAATATTTGGTTGAAACCACACAGGATTAGTTTGTGGAAATGGGGTCGTCACATCGTGGTATTAGAGCTTTCGTTAAGCTTAGTTCTGGAATATAACACAATAACGAACTCGTCAGAGATAGAACCAGTAGTGTTCTAGGGCGAGTAACTCAGTACAGATAGGATCAGCAATATCCTAGTATGAGTACAGCAGAATCAGAACAACTCGTTAGAGATGGGGTCAGAAGTGCCCCAGAACGAGTCGAGAGTAATATGTTTTAAATAACGTATTTGTGATTATGTTTAAAGTCTGGTTTTAGAAATATAATTTTTGAATATATAAAAGATATATATTTGAAAAGTAAAGGAATATATGAATCGATTAGTTTTTTTTTTTGAAAAGTTAAAAACAATTTGATTGTTGTTTGTGTTTTGTGATAGTAGATTTTATTAATTAAAATTATTAGAATGATAGTTAATTTAATCAATAAGAGAATAATGGTAGAATTTATTCGACTATATCACACATTGAACTGATTAGAAAATAGATGGAAATATATACATGTGCATTATATATGTTTGAACAGGTAAATGGATAGCTGTTGAGTAAAGATTTTATTTGTGTGCCCGACAAATTGGTAAACCTTAATGAGTTGGATGCGGAATATTATTATATCAACTCCTGTGAATGCCATTGGATGCGGAGTGCTGGTTGTTCTGTGTGAAATAATAAACATCGCCATAGGACAGTAATAATTAATTTTGAACTACATTACATGGCATACTTCTTGAAGATAGGCATACTTCATCATATACCACATAAGCATTTGGAGCTTGTGTGACGAGGTGGAAGATTTACCATACGAGTGAGAGGCTTGTATGGCGATGACTATATTTTACAGGTTGAACTGATGATTGATATGGACTATTTAAATTGTAACGATTAAATTGCCAGATTAATAAAAACTCCACACGGGTCTGGAGTTGACAATAACCACGTCTCTCTAGTTATTAGATACGACACATGGACTATTTATTTCCCACACGGGACGAGGTGACGAGGATTTATCCTCTGGAGCATTTAAAATACACACTCCCTCAGGCTTTGACAGGGTGACGAGAATTTATTCTCTGGAGTCATTATCAATACACGCTCCCCTGTAAACACCAGAATATATCACTATAAATATGCGTATGCTTATTAGGATTTATTGGGTACCTAATACGACCCAATAAATTTCCAAACCTCTCCCCGTACAAAGGAGGTTATGGCGAAATTTTTCGAAAATTCCGGGTGTTAGCCAATTTTTTGAAGAATTTGAAAATTCTCAAAAACTGAAAAGTTGGAGAATGGAAGCCAGATTGAACGTAGAGTTGATTAATTAAACCACTTTCGACTTTATTCCTTTTCGGGGACGAAAAGTTTTAAGTGGGGGAGATTGTAATGACCCGGAAAATCTGAACCAATTTAAAAAATTTTAATTGGCTAAAATAATGGATTTTAAATATTTAAAATAAATATTTTAAATAATAGCAATGAAAAGTGAGTTTGAATCGACGTTTGAAAACGAATATAATTAATTATAATTATAAACAAGGCCTGAAATGGCGCTGTAGTTTCAAAATTTGAATTCAAACTTTGTCGGATTGTACCAGGTGCAAAACAAAACGGATTTGAGTGAAACCAAAAATATTTAAATCTATTAGTGAATGCCTCCCTAACGAATCTGAAAAATCGAAGTTTCATAGCGGAAAGCAAAAGTTATGGCCAAATGAATTTTCAGAAAGGTCGCTATGGAATTTATATAGCCCGTGAAATTGGCCATTTTGCAAACGACCTCGAAATTCGACGAAACCACTTTTTTGGATCCGGGATATGAAGTTATTGCTGGGTTTCAAATTTCATAATTTTTGAAGCTAGTATGTGAGCGTGGCAAAGGAAAACGTGTTTTGGTCAATTATAGTTAAATTGGATCGACCAGAAATGGGCCTTTTTGCAAACGGTCTCAGAATTCGACGAAACTAGTTTTGTTGGGACCGTATCATCAAAACATAGCTAGATTTATTTTTCTGGAATTTTTCGAATCAGTTTGAGGCTCTGGCAAATTGAAATGTACGTTCAAATCGAATATTGAATGTTATATATTTTAATTTGAAGGAAAACTGACTGAAACAGTCGAATGGGCCTACGAAACATATCCCATTGTGTTCGGAATGGGGGTAAAACACTAGGGATGACAGTCGTTGGGTTTGGATTGGTGGTAGTACGTAAAGAGGGGTATTTTTGGATTTTAAAAATTTATAAATATATATAAAAAATCATTGGCCAGGATTTATTTCTCTCTCCCCGACGCGATAAATCTGAAGGCGGAAATAGTTCGAAACCTTCCCCCTCATTTTTCGATCAATCCAAGAAGAATTAGCCCCACCTCCAGTTGAGGATTTTGTAGAGCTTCGAATTCTCTTCAAATCCGTATAAGTATTGGATTTTTTCGTTGTGCGTGTGTCGAGATCTACCACCGAGAAGTTCGGTCGTTCAAAGACCTGCTGGAGCCACCTACCACCGTCGAGCTCGACGAAACCCCTGCCCCCTTGTGCGCCTCTCCTCCCTCTTCCTCGTGGTGAAGGCCAATCGACGAATCGCTGCACGGATCTCGCGAAAATTCAAAACCTAGTTTTGAACGAAACAGCTGAGGTACGGCCATATTAATTTTCAACAGTTTTAACACCTTTAAACCGTTGCAAACTTTGAAAAATCATATCTTTTTCGTGTATTGACGAAATTCAGTGAAACAAGAGACAGTGGACTCGTGTGGACGTCTTCTACATTCTAGAAGAGACCGCATATTTTTCTGAGCCTTCTGCTATTTTTGGTGGAGTGGAACCCAATGTGAGATTTCTAATTTATAAACAATATGGAAAACGATGATGTATAAATTATATAGTCGATGTATGAGTTATATAAGCGTTGTACACCTCATGTATAAGCGTTGTAAAAGTTGTACGTTCGATGTATAAGTTATATATGCGTTGTAAAAATTATATATGTGTTGAAATAGAAGTGACTTGCTATATGTAAATATATATATATATATATATATATATATATATATACACGTCCCTTGTCCACAAACCATGGACGATATTTATTGGTTGTGATTGGTGTGAAAATTGATTGATAGCGAAGGGTTGATTGGAATTGTTTGTGGTTGATATTGATTGATTGTGGTTGAAAAATACCCGTTTGTGGTTGAGAAATATTTGGTTGAAACCACATAGGATTAGTTTGTGGAAATGGGGTCGTCACATGATGACTCATTTAGAGCATATCATGCAGCCTATTGTTTACCCACCTGATGAGCATGTTGCTGGTATTTCCACCCAGGGACTTTACTCGTCTCATGAGGTAACTCAGTTACTTGTTAAATTAATTGTTTGTATGTATTTAAGAAATAAAAAGTGAAATAATAGTTTTGTATCACAGTATTCACACAGGTTGGACCAGCACATACGGCATATAGTTGTTATTTAGCACATGGCACTACTTTATTCTCAAATGTTGGGTTTACAGCATCAGGCCGAGATGCTGGCGTCGCATGGACAGACACATGCGATGTAGGCTCAAGTCGATGAGCTATAGGCTCGGCTGAATGCGTTAGGATTTCGGAGTACTGGAGCTTCAGGATGTGGAGGTGGTTCAGGAGGCAGAGGTGGTTATGGTGGTGGAGTTGATGACGATGACGATGAGGAGGAGGACGATGACGACATGGATGATGACGATGACGATGATGGTGCTATTACGGATTTATGATGACCGCCTATTATATACTTGATTTCATGATGTATCTATGTATCTGTAATTTTGCACCAGTATGTAGTACACGTCGATTTGATTGAGGCATTATACATTCTTCTATGTTGTTGATCATTGTAGGTTTTATTTTGCCACTTTATTCTATAATATTGAGTTGTTGATCAAGTGTATTTTCCAAGCAAACTAGTTAAATCATTAGTTCTACTTGTAAAATGATAAATCGAATTACATTTTTGATCTGCATACATAATAAAAAGACAATAACTATGGAGATACAACTAGTAATAAGCATAAAGATATAACTGGTTATAACCAATTTTGACCAACATAACATAAAATACGAAAATTTCTAGTTTAAATGTAACGACAAATATTTTTAGTCAATCTAAACTTTTAACCGATTTTAGTGGATTTTTAATGGTCAAATATTGATATGGACTTGGGAATAATATTTAACTTTTGTAAAAATATAACAATGTAATTTTGATAAGAATTTATCAAACTTGAGTTACAACTAAATGTGTCAAATTCGTGTTTGTCAAACTATTTTTGTTAACATAATCATTTGTCTATATAAATATATATATATATATGTGTGTGTGTGTGTGTGTGTGTGTGTGCGTGTGTGTAAGTGTGTGTGTGTGTGTGTGTTAAATATAAGTAATAACTGTAAGAAGACAATTTAAAATTTTCTTCCTTAAGTCCGTAGCTTCTCAAAGAAGCTAAAGAGAGTAATATGTATAAGAAGACAATTTGAATGTTTCTTCCTTAAGTCCATAGCTTCTCAAAGAAGCTAAAGAGAGTAATATGTATAAGAAGACAGATTGAATTTTTCCTCCTTAAGTCCATAGCTTCTCAAAGAAGCTAATCGGGTAATATGTATAAGAAGACAATTTGTTTTTTTCTTCCTTAAGTCCATAGCTTCTCAAGAAAGCTAAAAAGGGTAATATGCGTAAAAAGACAATTTGGTTTTTTCTTCCTTATGGCTTCTTAAGGAAGCCTTAACACATGTATACTTACATGTCAAGTAATGGTAGGAATATGACAAGTGTCCCTAGGTTAATGACATAAATGCCCCTTAAACATGGCTATATAAAGGTACCTACATCCTCTCATTTTCATTACATCCTTGCCTCTTTCCTTCTCCTCCTCCTCTTTATTTCTAAGCTCCATGGTCATGCCTTCTTGGCCTCCTTCTTTCCCTTTTTTTCCCTCCTTTCTCTCTATCCCTTTTTCCTCCTTCCCTCCTCCCAAATTCACGGCCAAAGGCCTTCCTACCTCCATCCCAAGCCCCTAATACTAAGAAATCCTTAATTGTTTGCTCCTCGAACCAAATTTATACCCATATATACACCTTTTAGTTTATAAAATCATGTAGTGTGATGACCACCCCGTACCTTCCACACAAACCGAGGATGAAGTGTGTTGTATGACTTGCTAGGCCGATACGGGACGATCATCAAGAGTAGAAAACACAAGTGGGAAACTGTCTTATAACTCGCAGCATAAGGATAAAATATAATAGAATATATACAATAGGCAATAGTAGCGAAGCACATTTGAGCAAAATTTAAACTTTTCGCATCATCATGAAAATATCCATACGTCACTGGATTACATCATCAGAATCTGTACTAAAAGCCTCACTACAAGTTCACTTAGAGTAGCATACATCAACAATAACAGTGAAAACATCATATATGTATAGTAGAAACCAATATAAGCCTCCAGCTCATCGTCGCTCAGTAGTATCATCCTCGTCAAGATCTACTACCTGATACCTACTCTTCCCATCCACAACTGGATGAACATCCCAAGGTAACAAGATGGAGACATAAAACCTTGAGTCACAAAATAGTTTTAATGAGCAATAAAACAGCTATCTAACATCATCAATAAAGTATATGAGAAATAGGCAGATTAATCATCTAATCTACCAACACATCAACAGAGAAGAACCCCAAACCCGTCTCCTCCACATCCGACAGTGATAGCTTTTCCCAAAGAATTAGAGAAGAAACAAATAAACATCCATAACAACCAATTATCAAGCATAGACCATCCTAATCAAGCTCAACATCTCCCAAGCACAAACCCCGAAGGCCAAAACCAACTTCAGATGAGTACCCAAGAGATATCTCTCTCGACGTCGGACAATCCACACAAGACGATACAAACAATAACCCATGACTCTAGCTCTGCCTTGCTTTGAAACCAGCGTTAATCATATGACTAGCCTATCTTGCCATCCGTCAAGGGCTAATGGTAACCCCGGTTCTAGAAAAACTCCATACGCCATCTACATATCTAGGTCTTTCATCGATACTCAGGGTACTTTATTCATTTAGTCTTTTGGGTGCCTCCATTATACCCCTGATTTGAGTCCGCTAGAACCTACAACTAATGATAATCCCTCGGCATTCAATATTTCTAGTCATCCACCTTGATGACTATCCACAAGCTCAAGCACCTTCTCGAGCAACCATTATCCACGTGCACAAACATCCTTGAGTCGTCTCACATCTTTGTTGCATTTCATTGATCAACGAACACTTCATGACGCTACGAACATTCCGTCTGAATTAATATCGAAGCTACGCCCATCGTCGAACCAGACATCAACTTCATATGGTTATTACTTTATGGACTGCACACCGACCTTTACCCATGGATCGCGACCGATCCATGCCTGGATCGCGACCGATTCATGCCTGGATCGCGACCGATTCATGCCCGTATCACGCCCCAATGGATCGCCCATGATCTTCTTTCAAAATATATACCACCCTAAGCCCATCTGTGCTTTGTTACCGATCCACGACCCTCGACCCAAATATATGTGGTCCATAGCTTTCCCTTTGCTTCTTAAAGTTCGGCCGATCCATCATGTTGCACCGGTCCACCGATCCATCAACATGTGACCCATGCTCCCCTTTGTTTCCCAGCATCTGACTAATCCATCCATCTGGCACGGCTCAAGCTTCTTTGCCACTCTAACTTAACACATTCCAGCCGCACGATCCATTCAAACTCACGGCGACCTGATCCATCGTTCTAGCTGATCCAAGCTTGCCTCAACCCAAAGCTTCCATCATAAGCCAAGTCTGATCCATCATTCGAGCTATGCCTTTGAACTACTGCAGCCAACATTGATCCACTTCGAACGATCTAACTCCGATCCACTAATCTATCCATTTCTTGCACCACAAGCCATGTGCTCCATCAATGCCGAGCGATCCATGCCTAGATCCACTTTATGTCGTGCGATCCACCAATAGATCTGCTTTTTGATGAGCCGATCCCCACAGTCTATAATTTATCGGCGAATATCTATGCATCCAATCATCCAATTTCAACAATTCAATCATCAACACTTCATGCAATCATCAAACAACATTAGCACAACAAATAATCATCATACAACTATATGAATTTCACTATATCATGATAAAACAATGAGTGGATCAATAAATGAATTTAAACTTGCATAAACATAGAATTAACATATGAAGTTGCCTTTATAATATTGCTAGATTAGATCCTATGGTGATTCAAAGGAAAATAGACTTAACTCGATTAGATCTAGGTGAAAATGACATGTTTTGATGGAAATAATATCAAATAAACTCATATTCTCGATTGAATCTGTGAGAGAGATGCTTATCACTCACCAATCCACAAAATAGCTTGAAATCGATGAATATCTAATTAGGACAACAAAAAAGGGCCTTCAAATCAATTAATTTGATGCGATCTACTCTTCTTCGATGTTTATCTTCAATCTTCTTATGAAAATCTATGAATTAAATGAAGTGGAGGTGTATCTGGTTGAGTCGAACAATCACAGTCACCTAACCAAATGAGAGAATGAAGAAACTAAACCATTCTCCTCTCCTCCACCCTCCTATTTATGGCCAACAGCCCCTAGCGTTGATGGGTCTCACTAATCAGCCTACTAAGGACTAATTAGTCTATCTAGAAAATTGTATTACATTAAAACAACGACTCCTTCCAAACCGCTCAGCCAAATATTTATTGACCACTCTACATAATTGTAAGCACCATTTCTGATCTAATGAAATCGATCCCAGCACCTAATTCGATTCCTGTCAAAAGTTGTGCCTTGTACAAAACTAACAAAGGAAAAATGGCACAAATAAAATTGATAAAAATCATGGACATGTCTCACACCCTCATGAACCACATATCAAAATATAAGAATGATCCAACCCTTAGAGAATTAAATGAAAATATCTTATGATCCTCCGATACGTAAAATGCGGGTCGTTACACGTAGCGACAAACCCTTGCCAATTTCAACTTCAGAAATCTTTAGCAATGCCGAGAGGCTGCCTAAATCATCCAGGAACATTAGGATATCCTCCGATTAAAGATTGGCAGAGTGAAGTAATAGGTGAGAACTCTTAATCGATTATTAAGAGCTAGTTTAAAATTAATTACTGTTGTGAATTGTTTGAGTTATATATTGATGTATGATGGATTATTTGGGATCATTATAGGGTTTAATGATGTTTAACATGATAAAAAACTGATTTTTAAGTGGTACATGTAGTTGCTTGGGCATGTGACACTATGAACTAATAGCGTTGACTTGGAAATTGACTTGAAACTTAAATGATTGTTGATTGGGAAAATTAACTAGATATTAATTATTGGGTTTGGATATGAACACCATTGGGTATTGAATCATATGATTGTTGATTGACAAATCTATAAAGCGTTAATGGTTTAAGGCTTATATTGCATATATACCACGATATGTGGATTGGATGTTATAATTGGTTGTTGATGTGTGATATATAATTATAAATAGTTTGGAATTATAGTCATTTCGGTTTTATTTTAAAAAAAGAATCTTGATTAGAATAGGACGTGCCGCGCAACGACCGTTTGCGAATTTCGACCATTGACTTCAAACTGACATACCGGGAGATTCGACCATCGGATCTTCCTAAAATGAAAAACGTTGGGTCCAAAATGAAATGAATCTAAGAATGTTAAGATCCAATGGTTAGATTGTGAGATAAGTCAAAATCAAATTTCTAGAAAAATACGGATTTTGTAGTTTAAGACCCGAAACTAAATTTCAATGAATTGATCTAATTTTGAATTATAAAAATAGGAATAAAATTAAGATAGATCATAATAATGATTTGAATGGGTAATGTAAAGGTTTGGGTCACATAAAAGTCATTTTAACTAAATTAGCCAATATAAGCTTAGTCGTAGCGCTATTTTGTGACGTTGTCGATTTAGCAACTAAGTTGATTCATTTAATTATGAACGTAAAACCGAATGAATGATTTTGGAACGATGATTTCATAAACAAATATGAAATGAAAGTTGGATTTCATAGATCTAGAAAACATTTTGAAATAAATATTTTGAAGTGATAAATGTTGATAAAAGATATTTTATAAATAAAGAGGATTTTGACGGCCCCAATGTGTAAATGATTTAGAAGCAAAAACACTATGATTTGAAAGTATTGTGTTTATTATTGTGAAATGATTTACCACTTCAGGATAGAAATGATTCGATATGTTACCTCTGATTCAGGTACCCCGTGACTAAAAACCTGGGCATACGGATATGGGACTCCTCTCAATATAGAGAGACATACTGTCTCTTCTGTGAAAGAGACACACAATGTGATGGGAGTCCTCTTACGAGAGTGACATACACGGAACTATTATCGGGGTGAGAAGGATTGTCCCCAATTGCCTTGTTATCAGGAGAAACCTCCCGACTTTGTTGCATATGTTTTGGTATGCTGTATTACAGATATTCAGGCTTTCTAAAATGGTTTGATTTTTTTGAAATTCCGAAGTTAAGTATGATTTGATATGAGATTGAATGAAATGGAGATTAAAACTATTTTAGAGTTTTAATAAATCTTTAAACAAAGATTTAAATAAATGAAATGAATGAAGGTAGTTAATCTTACCAAAGTAAGATGGGTATTAGATGTGGAGTATTACCAGTTTTGCTTCATGGGATGAATAGAACGAGGATCTTGAAACTAAATGAAGTTAATTAGATTTGATAAATCTAAATGTGATGACAAAACTATTTTGGTTTTCAGTCATTATGCACTTTTATTTATATGAGGAAAATCTGTTCTGTGTTCTATGGCGTGGTCCTATGAATTACCTAAGTTTAAAATGAATTATATCCAACTTGAGTTCTCTACTCGTCTCACGACTGTTTCATAAACAAGCATAGCACACAATTTTAAAACCCTACTTATATAAAATATAAGAGGGGAGAACTGAGCGAGTTTAACTCACCTTGGGTTATTTTCCCTTTTTAAATCAAGATTAAAGATTTGAATAACGACAACGAATGTTAGTTGTCGATAATAAATTGGAAATGGGATTTTTTTTTTTTAAAAAAATGCAGTTAACAAAGTGAAAGTGAATGGAAAATTATTGTAATTTATTTACAAAAGATTTTGTAAATGGAAATTTAATGTTTGGAAATGAATTCGAGTTAGTAAATAAAGTGAGTGGTTTGTAAATGTGTTTTGTAACATTGGTTATAAATGGGATGAACTATTTTAGACATAAGTTTTTTTTAAGGTTTATCATACGATTTTGGATAACAAATAAGAAGTCGAGTATTATTTAAAGTGAATGTGGTAAGTGGAAGTAAAAATGGCTTTGAATTGAAATCTGTAATGTTGTTACAGATGATAAGTTAAATTGTTCGATCAATATAAGAATTTGAAAAAGTATATCAATATAACAAATGTATAAGGTATTAATATGAGATTTATAAAAGTTTTGTTTATGTGGTTTTAAACAAATGAATTTGAATTGTTGAAATAATCTGTAACATTATAATAAAGAGATATTAAGGAATTTTCATAAGGATTCTATTTCTAATAGAATCGAAGCTTTGTTGAGATTTAAATCAGTTTTTCAAAAGAATGTGTGGTTAATAAACTTTTATTTATTCCAAAGATATGAATGTTGTTGGTCAAGGTCTGAGAGGTAAATGAAATACCCCAACTTGAACGACTCCATGATTATCCAAGAATGATATTAGTTTATAAACAAGAATAGTTGATGGAAATATAAGTTATGATTTCCGTATATGATATTATAAGTTGTTCCGAGAAGTTTATAAGCTGAATAAAAAGAAGTTGGAGAATATTCTTATTTTATAGTAAGAAGTAAAAGTGATGATTCAAATGTTGGAAAAGTAAAGGATATAATTAATGGACAGTTCGTCTAAGAGGCTAAAGGATACTAAGTAGTGAATCAGTGAATATATTTTGTTATGGATGGAATGTTGTTTTATTTGATAGTTAAATCACCGACTATCAAACTTGCCCATACGATTGTTGGCACGGAATGACCGGGATCGAATATATTCGAAAACCATTCCGTCCAGCAAATACGAATACGCTAAAGATGTTGATTCAAGCCGGAGCTATTGAAGACCGTAGATTTTCATAAATGGAAGAGCCACTAAAATTCTCTGCCTTGCAAACAGAGATAAGCTGTGATTCTGTCATGATTGGAATCTACGGGTTGCAAGGACTTCTCTCTATTGATCCATGGGGTGATTTCTATATTGGATGCAGTAGGAGAGTACCTTCGGCTCACCCTGTTCCTGGGTGACTTGTATGGATGAATGTCTGACAGAATATTTCCAGAAAGGTCACGTACATTGATTTCTTCAACTGTACCAAGAGTGGAAGCGGAGAAGGAAACTTCTTTTAGCTAACACGTAATGTATTCTTGTGGATGTCAATTAGTGATTCTGATGGATTAACTATGTGGCATTCGAAGTAAATATGATGTGCTGATAAAGCGTAGACTTAAGCCTTATCAACCAGGAAATGACAGAAATCGGGCAGGCAACATGGCTATGTGGGTCGCTCCCATTAAGATGTATAATCACCTATCTAGAGAAAATTCAATTTCTTCTTAAATCTATTTCGATGCTGTCCCTTATCGGGAAACGGTGGTTTGAGCCCAACCGTTGGTGATATACATTCGATACACTCAAGCAAAATGAGTGGTCGGTCATGTGAGGGACGGGTTGCAAGACGTTCTTGTTAAACCCAGTGTATTCGCCTCTAGAGATACACTATCGGCAGGTGGTCCCATACCTTGTCATAGTCGGAATCCAATTTCCAATAAGCGCCCGCGGTTTTGATTTTATACTATATACACAGAGCGTGAGATGCAAGCGTTCTGCTAGATTGTTAATTACTTGTATTTAGACAATATTATAATATCAGAAAAGATATTGATTTCAAAAACGTTTTGGGTTATCGTAAGGTAAAAACCGTCCGTGTTTATGTGTGGATTTGGTCTTACAATTATCCTTTTCTTTCGAAAAGAATTTTGACTTTAAAAATCAAGTTGTATGATACCATAAATACTGTGCGAGTTTTTCTCACTCTGGTTCACCAGACTGACCCGATGTTTTGTAAATGCTCGGGTTAGCCCGGGGTGTACAGGTTCAGGTTATTGAATGATGTGAAGAGACGAGCTGGAAGAGTCCACACGTGTGATATTATATAGCTACTATTCCACTGTGTTTTGTATCTGAGGATAGGTTATTATAACTGTCCAGATGACTGATGTACTCTGATGATTGTAAGTATTTTCAAAAGCTCTCAGTAAAGATTTATTTCTATATTATATTTTGTTCCGCCGCGATGTGAGACTCTGATTCTGGGTGGTGGTGTTTCTTCTACTTCTTCTTCTTCTATTCTAATATTTCTTTCTTATCTCACCCTCTAAATTCTTTCAAATAACGTCCAATGTTTTCGGTGTTTGAAAAGTCGGCATGAGTTACGGTAAATGTATTTGTGTCGATTTTCGGGGTCGAAAATCACTGGGTCGTTACAGGATAGCTGATCGAACATGTTGGGAAGTCTTGACTGTATGCTTTAGGTATGGAATTTTCCCCCCAAGGCATATCAAGGTTCTTATAATGGCGAGATAAGACGACCAACCATCATTTTAGAAGCCATGGCATAATATGATGTGTGGATTTGACATGCTTTCTATGGAATGCCCGGTTCTAATAACGACTTAAATGTTATTGAAAGATCGCATCTTTTTAATGATCTAGCTCAAGGTCAGGTACCTCCTATAACATTTACTATTAGGTAATATACTTACAGTCATGGCTATTACTTAAGTGATGACATGTACCCAAAATGGAGCACCGTTATTAAAACATGTCCAAATCCCGTAACACCAAAACAAGCGAAATTTGTTGTTATGTGTGAGGGATAAAGAAAAGACGTAGAGGAGCTTATGGAATTCTACAGTTTTGATTTGCAATAATTATCAATTCATGTCGTCGTGGTCTAGGAAAAAAATGTCTATAATCATGTTTTCCTTCATTGTTCTACGTAAAATGATCATTGAAGACGGAAGAGATATGGATGAAGGACAACAACACTTTGAATGTGAAGGTGCTTCGCAACCACTAGATGTATCTGGGGAAATACCTGCATAACGAAAGAGGCATTTAACATTCATCTGGACTATCAGCTTTCGTTCAGAGATTCATAACTGCACAATAAGCTATAGAAAGATCTTATAAACTATATTTGGAACCTCTACTTTGTGATTCTTAGTTACAATGGCTTTATGTTTATTTATGGTTGTATAAACTTTTATTGTCTTTATGGTAGTATGAACTTGTATTTTCTTTATGATGTAGGCGGTGTTTGGTTTACACTTTTTAGTTTTTAGTTTTTGCTCATAGTAAAATGTGAACGATGCATGTATAACGTCAAAATAATCGTTTTAGAAAACAAAGTTAGCACACAAAATAGAAATAATTTTTATTTGTTTTCTTTATTTTGAGAATTAACACAAGAAAGAGAGATAATATATCATTCCATTGTCCCTTTCTTCTTTACATGGTCCTCTCCATCAACCTTTCACTCCCTCCGCTGTCCTTTATCTTTTCTTATGTTTTGTTATCAATATTAAAAACTCAAAACTCAAAATATATTCTAAACCAAACACTACGTAATTTATTAAAAGAGAATCTAATTTGCTTCAACTTGTTATTTTTAATGATAAGCAACTTGAATTAATGAGACTAAAGTTAACAGCTAATAGCATAACTAGCTAAATAATTCAAACAAGCATTACATTAATAATTAAATAGTTACTACAATGGAAATAAAAAAGTTACTACATTGATTGTAAAGCATTTAATACAAAGGAAATAATATGATGAAATACATTAGAGGGAACTTTGCCATAAAAATCTTCTTTTTGAGCCTCATATAATACTCTTTTTGAAAGTCATCCATTCTAGTCAAGTCTTTATTCATTATTTTGTGCTCTTATCTTTGTTGTTCTATAGCCTATTTGTGTTGTCTGAAAGCTAACTCCTACGTTTGAATTAGTATCTTCTATTGCTCAAGATCAACATACCTACTCAGTACTTCAACTTTCTTCTGAGCTTGCATAGTTCTGTCTTAATGTCTACGTTGGGGTATTTTAAAGGCGACATTGACTTTTCGTCCACGACAACATCAACAATTTTCTTCCTCTTTGCAGCTTTGACCCTCACTGGTCTATAATCTTCGCTTGTCTTTAACCGAACTCATCAACTAGGTTTCCCTCCCTGAAATTAAGAATCCTTTTTCGATGACTCCAGGACTGGACGAATAATTTGATTTTGAAACTTTATTCTTTCCCTTTGCAGAAGTTTGAATATCCTGTTAGCAGTATCAGATTTCCATTTTGGTTGACTGGTAAGAAGATCGTAACAGTTCGAGAGCTGATAATAACGTAATCTTTCTGCTCCATTTCCTCTAGAAACTAGCTTCTTGAACACGTCGTTTGCTAATCATTTTTGACAGCAAAAAAATTAATTGATTAACAATAATTAACTCATTAACAAACATATTAAAAAACATACCAAATTTTCTTCGCCTCCCATTCCACTAGGATTGTTTTTTTTAATTTAATAAACTTATGATTCATAATACGATGTTTGACGATTAAGCTTGCAGAATCGACTATGAATCACCGACAATGTTCGTGTGCTTTTCAGGATGCTTATGGTTGAAGGTATTTTTTTTAAAGAATTTATCACCTGATTGATCGTTTCCTGTAACCGAATCCTGTGAAAAGTGACAGTATATGTTTCATACATTGTAGTCCTCCTCGCTTGTCCATGGAAAGCTTGATTGTTTGCTCGGAGGAGTACCTTGTTGGCTTTCGGTGTTGACTTCGTAAACATGGTTTTCAGAATCGTCGAATGTGTAAATTCTTCAAAAGATGAAGACATCATTCAGTTTTTGTTGCTTTGAGAGTAGTATATAGGAAGGATGAGAAGTTGTGTTGTGATTTTGTAAGTCTGTGAGTTGATAATTTATAGTTGGAAATATAGCCATCGTAGTAAGAATACACTGTTTATAGCCATTGGGGGTAAATATGACAACCGTTAGAGGTGAATAAGACCGTTTTATAGCTGTTGAGAGGCGGTAAATGACTGTTTTAGCTGTTTTTGGGAGAAAAAGATGGGAGTGGGTGCTCTCAATGTACGCACTGATTAAATCAGCGCCCTAAACCGAGCGCTGATTTAGAGGGCGGTGATTTAATTAGTGCCCTCTCTCTGGCACTGATTAAATCAATGCCCGAGCCAATTCAGAATTCTTAATTGGCCCTTGGATTTTCCCTTGAATATTCAAGAAAAAAGAGGCTACTGCGGGGCTTGGCTTTCTCCACTTACGAATTCAGAGGAGTAATCTCCTACCGTTGGAAATGCTCTAATCCTCTAGCCTTAAAAATGTGATGAGTCGCGAATTTGAGCGGAAAAGTTATTCAATGTTTTATACAATCCAAATATAAAATAAAAAAAATATTTAAAATATGAATTTTAATTAGTGATGGTTGGTGCTATGCATACGGACGGTGGTATACTATGTTATTGTATTAGTTGACATGTGATTGGTGCAAGTAAATAACATATTTGTTCGATTGATGTACAATGCTAATAGTTATTATTTATTACAGCTTGAATTTCTTGTTTCAGGACCAAAATATAATAAGTTAGTAACATGGAACTGAAGATGTAAATAGCACTAAAGAGCAATAGGGAAAGGATACGCGTGAAATGTTAAAAATATAAATGATGCTTTGATTTAACATAAGTCAGATAGAGATGGTAGTAAAGAAAAAATAAAAGATAAAAAATGCATGAAAGATGGTATCTTTCTTGATTTAAAAAAAAATTATATGTTAAATATTCATGTTTATTGTATGGTTAGAAAGAAAGTAAGGTCAAGCTCTGAAATTGACAATTGAGCGGAGAGGAAAGAAAACATAAGATATAGTGTATATTTATGTACAAAATCTTCTATAATAGTTGAGTAGAGAGAAGGTGATTAGAAGTTTGTTGCAAATTAGTTTTCCAATAAATGGTAGATGAATAAGTGGTTTGTTTGTAATATACATAAAATTTAACCATGAATTATCGTATGTGGAATATAGATTCAACTCCTATACACCTATAGGTAAACATGTAAGCAAATATGAAGTACTGAGGGTTATCACCAACTGTATAAATCTATCACTAATCAATATGAATGTTAATATAGTATTGAATTTGAAATGAAACTGAAGCAGATCCAAAGTTGTTGATGTAGGGTTGATGAACCTACATTTGAAATAAAAAAGGAAACGATTTGAGCTTGTATGAAGATGTCTGAAATATTTTGTACCATAGAAATGATAACACACAGGGAAGAATGTATCTATATGTAATAATAAAATGCAACATGTAATAACCCGGAAATCAGAGCCAATTTAAAATTTTTATTTTGGAAATTTTAGTGAATTTTGAATATTTAAAATGAATTATTTTAAATAATGACGACGAGAAATTTAATTTGAATAGAATTAGAATGTATATATTTATATAGATCGTCGTTAGAATATAAATATTTTATTTTAATTATAAAAGGAATTGAAAATGGCGCGGTAGTTCGAAAAATCGATTTCAAATTTCAAATGAATGTACAGGATTCAAAATAAACTAGATTATGGCGAAACCAAAAATATTAGAATCTAATTGAGAATATCTTCCAACGAATCCAAAAAATTGAAATTTCATAGCGGGAATAAAAAGTTACGCCCAGATGAAAATTCAGAATATTCGCTATGGAATTCCGGGATGTCGAATTATTTCTAGATTCCAAAATTCGTAATTTTCTGAATCAATATGTGAGCGTGACAAAAGAAAACGTGTTTTGTCAGTTTCTATCAATTTGGATCGACCACAAAATGGCCATTTTTCAAACGGTCTTCAAATTTTACGAAATTAGTTTTGTTAGGACCGTATCGTCAATACAAGGTTAGAAAATATTTTTCGGGAATTTTTAGAGTCCGTATATGGCCCCGGTAAATTGAAATGTGCGTTCAAATTCAATATATAGAGTTATATTTTGATTTTGACGAAAACTGGTCGAAACAGCCGAACTGGCTTATGAAACATATCCCATTGTGTTCGGAATGGGGGTAATTAGCTAGGGACGACAGGCGGTGGGTCACGTTTGGAGATCGAAATTTAAAGCTACTTTTTGGAAATTTAAATAATAAAATAATTAAATTTTATATAAACCCCCCCAAACCTTTTGTCTTTCTCTCCCGATTCAGTTCGATAGAAAAGAAATAATAATAATAATAAAAAGGGATGGAGGCCTCTCCCCCACGACATCGCCCTCCGAGATCACTGCCGCTATTGGCACCCACCGCCCTCCGACCACGACCCCTCCAGCTTTGCCCCGTCCTCTCTCCCTTCCCCTTTTCTATCCAACGTCGCTGTTCCAGTTGAGGTGGGCCTCGCCGCCGTCACCAACCCCCATCCGCCGCCTCCCCTTAGCTCTGGTACCCCCTGAGCCTCCTCCAACCACCAATAAAACTGAAGAAAGGTGAGTTTTAATTTTAATTTCGGTTTTAAAATATAAGTAAAATAGTTTTATTTCTGATTTTATTTTAAGTTAAAAATATAGTTTTAAATCAGTATTATTTAATGTAAGTACATTGTTAAAAAATTAATGATAAGAAAGATTTGATTTTTTTATTTTATATAAGGTTAGATTTTTATAACATAAAGTTATGAATTTTATTTAGGTAAATATATGACTTTTTAGAATGTAAAGTTTTGATTTTTATAAATTAAAAGATTGATTTTTTGAATGATAGAAGATTTTATGTTTATATTAGGAAAGATTTGATTTTTAAAAATAGAAAAGATTAGATTTTTATAATTGAAATAGCGATATAGAAATATACTTTTTATATATGAAGTAGCGGTTTAAAGATAAGATTTTGATTATGGGAAGAACAATATAAAAATACGATTTTTATATTTGTGGGGACGATATAAAATTTGATTTTTGTATATGAAGTAGAAATAAAAATATGATTTTTATTTATTGGAATGAAGCGATAAAAATATGAATTTTTTTTAATATATGAAGCATTGTTAAAAATGTGATATTTAATATGAACTGCGTGAAACAGATTACATTGGAATCTATGAAGAATACAACGCGTTGGAGCAAATCCAAACCGTTCAGAAATAAAGAATGATGGAGTGGATCTCAAAGGTGAGAACTCCTCACTTTTAGTTTGTTTTCTAGTTGAAATATATACTAGGATGCAGACGGTGCTTAGCAGCACCCGACACCCGTTATCCACAGACCATGGACGACTTGTTTATTTGTTATTTATGGTGTGAATATTAATTGTGTGATGTGGAATGGAATAATTATTTTATGGTTAAAATATAATTTTTAACGTGTATATAAAATAAATATTTATAAACAAATCGGCGATTTGTTTATGTACACACATTTGACTGATATGGATTGGGACGATAAATTTTACACATCACCCAACTGCACAAATAAAACCTATGTTTGATTGTTTGAAAACCCCACACGGGTGGTAGGATGAAATTGGCCATACACTAGTCCCAATAATTAGTTGTATGTCGATCGATTGACTGACAAGCTGTTATAAGCGTTAAATATTTATATTTGATGCTTATGCGGTGTAGAATGCACTTTGGGCGATGGTTGATTGTGTTTGATTTTTGTAGTGTACGTGTGTGCATGAAATCCATATAAATCACATTGTATGGTAATTGACTGTGTCTGATTCCAGTTCAGAAAGAATGAATATTTTAAAATAACGATTATTTTAAAATAACGAATATTTTTCAATTAATATTCAGAAAAGAATCAAAATTTGGTTTTGATGTCCGATTTGGGATGGACACGAACATATTTAAATATATATAGCCGTGTCGATTAGATTGACGCCATTTTGACGTGAACAATATCTATATCGGATTTATTCGTTTTTATAATGAATATCGAAAAGGAATTGGTTTCAAAATCTAATGTTTTTAAAATATTATCATTTATATATCGATGATATGGAATATTCAATTTTGATTAGAAATTGAATAGGAAGTTGAAATCGTTTTGAAAACGAATTTAAAACGATTTATAAAATATGTTTGAAAAGGAAATCGATGAAATATATATTATATATATTATATATATATATATATGTAATGGCCGGAATAGAACGCTCCCCGTTGCGGCAATTCACGAATTTCGACCATTGACTTCGAATGGACATTACGGGAGATCCGACCGTCGAATTCTCCTAAAACTGGAACCGTTGAATTCGTATCAAAAAGAGCTTTCTGACAAGTATCAGAGATTTGAAATCTAACGGTTGGATTTGGAATTATGTCCAAATCAAATTTGGAAAAGTTCGCTGTAAGTGCAGTTCGATGGCCGTTGATGGAAATCGACTGTACGGGCATTGATAAAATTATTAAAAATAGCAATAATTTGTGTAAAATCATAAGAAATGATTTGGAAAGAATTGAGATGAAAAATTCCATATTTGAAAAGATAAAAATAGATTTTTATCGAAATGAACTAGTTTTGAACTAGAATTATACTCCATTTATTTTTGAAAAAAATAAATTGGATTTGAAAGGGTTTTAAAGGTAACCAGAATTTCCAATAATTGAATTGGAATGGATAATCGAAATTGTCTTTGGAATATTCCAATGTTAGATTTCGTGATTATACAGATATTGTTATGGAAATTTGAAAGATATATTTATATCGTTATTTCCAATACGATATTTGTTGGTCGTAGAATTTGATATTGAATATAAGCCGATATATTTTCTATTCAGAGCCTTGTATTTAATATCAAATGGGATTTGGGTTTGTCGTGAATGGTTTCTTCATTAACGCTGTTCTTAAACCCATTTGAGAAAAAGATTAAATCTTTTTATTTAGATTTAATGAAGTATACCAATTAAATGGTATTTAATTGGAATTGAATTTGAATTGATTTTTGGTTTTATCGTGAACGGTGTTTTAAATAACACTTGTTCTTTAACCCGATAATTAATGGAATGTGAATTGGGTTTATCGTGAACTATGTTTTAACGACATTCGTTCTTTAACCGATTTACAGTGAAATGTGATTTGGAATTTATAAATCTTTTGTTAAGATTTAAAGGAGATTTTCCAAAGTAAAGTTTTCCAATTTAATAAAATAAATTGGAATAGAATGGAATTCGATTTGGTAATGATCGAAGTGAATTTCTATGGAGGAAGACAACTAATATATCTGGAATTTAAAAGGCTTTGCCGCTATTCCATTTATATTAGTAGTCGGATATGGAAGTTTACATCGATTATATATATCGATTTGTTTTCCATGAAGATTCCATTGTAAATGGAATGTGATTTTGGGTTGTCTTGAACGGTATCTTTAATAATACTGTTCTTAGGCCTAACGGAGTTAAGAAAATCAGAAACTAACTGAAGATTAGTTAAGTTGAATGGTTTCCTGGGTATTGATCTGATGTTGGTTTCGGCCCTCAGGGTTATTACTTAGGGAGTTGTTCACTTGCTAATTTACGGTTAAAGGCTGATGGAATGGAATATGATTTTGGGTTTATAGACCGTATTTTAAATGACATTGGTTCTTTAACCCAGTTAAAGACAGGATATGATTTCCCAAGTTAAATAATCATTAATAGTGATTTTTGGGAAGATTAAAACCAAGTGGAGTTTTAATGAATCTTTAATTAGATTGAAATGATCGAGAATGGGGTATCACCAGTTTTGCTTCAGGCGATAGTTAATTCTTTAATTAGATTTGAACGTGAAATGGTAATTGAATTTACCGATAACACCATGGTGTTAGATATGAAGTATGACCTGTTTTACTTAATGGGATGAATAGGTTGGGGTTGGGAAATTTAACAAGTGATTACTTCGGTAAGGTTCGCTAATCTCGACTAGTTTGGATAAACCATAATTTGGTTTGAATTGATATTCAAAAGAAGATTAAAGAATAAATTTAAAGAATTTATCTTTGATAAAATTAATGGGAACCTTTCCCAAAGTATAAGAATATTTGAATAAAAGAATATTCTAAATTGGAATGAGGCGTATGTTGTGTTTGTGTAACACTTGTTTATTATATACGCGAGTTATTCAGAAAGACCGGGTTTATCCCATTCTGAATAATTGATTCGACGATGTGCCGAGGATGAAGACGGTGGTCGAAGACCGGAGGTCTTTACATCGTTTAGATAATTATTGATGATCTTGATTGGGTTGTACACCCAAGAGGAGGGAATCAGTTGGTGATCGTCCAGACGTACTTGGAGATCGATGGATATGCGAGGTACAAGGTGCCTTCGGTTTCGTTCAGACCCAGAACGGACTTGTAAATGGACTGTGTGTCTGACATTGGATATCATTCTGTGTGATTGATGGATATCAGTTGCATGGAGTGGTTTTCCTGTGTGGCATGCTAAGATGCAAATGATCAAGGCTTCTGTTGAAAAGGAGAGCCTTGTGGTTGATGATCAAAGCATGGCCTTTGTGGCATAGCTTTGTGTAGCATTAATTCGCGAGCCTCACACCCCGGTGTGAACCAGAAACAGGAGAGAACCTCATGGAGGACACGCATTTCCTTCTAGCTAGGGTGGTGTCAGTGACCTACTAGCCCTGACATTTATATTATTTTCACCTGTGTGGTTGTTGGATTGCGAGGCGCCTCGGATATATCGGTGACTACGTGGAGCCGATGGATTCATAGGACTCATTTACGCCCCAAAGGGCGGGGAAACGCAATGTTCAGGCATAATAATCCACATCGAGTGGACCGGCCCTGACGATCCAAGGCTTGCCTGCGCGCTTGCCTGAGACATGGGCTAGATTGTCTCGAAAGCGGTGAGGACGATCCCTTGCCTCGGTTCACAGATGGAAATCTAACTTCCAATACATGACTTTGCGGTTTTGATTGTAGAGCTTAGTATGGCGTCATGATATATGGTACCCATGCCGTCTAGGATTGATACATTTATATTCGAAGTTGTTTTATACGCTATGCACTTATAATAGTATCAAATGATTTGTTTTTAACGTACCAAGCATGTTTGGCTATTATAAGGGAAAATCCTATCCTCCGGCTTGTGTTGCATTGTGTGATGGGACTTGGGGTCATATAATAGTTTCATTTTTCCAAAAAGCATTGCGCTGTTTTGTTATATGCACTGGTATTCTTGGGAGGAAACCCGTTTCGTGTTATACGGCGTGGTCCCTTGATATATCTGATTTAAAGTAAAGTTTTAAATAACTGTTTTAGTTCTCACACCAGTCACATGGCTGACTTGGAGTTTATTGTTTTAACCTAAACTCTGGGTGCCCTTATTTTGACACGGGAAGCTAGTAGTTTTGGTTTTGCAGATTTATATTCATAGGATCCTGATTTGCAGCTGGAACGATATCCAGAAAGCTCTGTATTTGTATATCCCTTTCAGTTGTGTATTGTATTATTTTTCCACTGCAGTAATGTAATTAAATCTCTGATATTTCTCTGATGTATAATATTGATTCATACTCTGTATATTCTTGTATTTTGATGGAATTGTTGTAATAAGCAATGAAAATGTTCTTCTGTTTGTGTTTCGATGTGGCTTGTCCTCAGTACAATCCGTGCTTTCCTTCATGGGGCAGTTCGGGTCGTCTCAGCTTGGTATCAGAGCTTTGGTTTACAGAGCTCGGAGAACAAGACACGTTAGAACCAAACGAAAGAATTCATCAGAGATTGGACTAGTAATATCCAATGAGAATGATTCGTTAGAGATGGGATCAGTAGTATCCTAGAACGAGTGTGAAGAGTATATTTTTAAAATGAAAATGAATTTTGTTTTGAAAATTTAAACTTTATTCAACGCATTTGAATATTTATTTGTATTGAATTTGGGAAATCCAATATATAACGATTTTGCATATACGTCTGATCCACGGGTATTCAAAGTTTTAATATACTAGATAGATATAGAATCACACTCTAGTCGCCCGAGAATAATTCTGGTGATGCGGCCGCATCATTAGTATTTATGTTCGAGTGCAGAAGGTGGGATATCTATATGTTTCCAATTGACTAGTGTGAGAACCAAAACTAGATAGGGCTATTGTGTGATTTGGCATCAAAAACATGATTTTGACTATATATGTAAATGATACATGCTTGAAAATTAATCAACAAATTGATTGATGGTTGTGTTGTTTGATATTGGTTGGTTAATTAAAATTTTGAACCATTTAGCCAAATGGTATCAAATATTGAACTGTATTGAAAAGTATTTGCAATTGCATGCATGCGCATATATATACATTGAACAGGTCATTGCATGGAGGCTAGAGAAGAAGAATAAAATTGTTTGCCCGACAAATAGGTACATGTTTATTGTATTTCTTGGGGTTTTTGATGATTTTATGAGCCGATTAGCTAGCCACTTGGCTGTTTCTTTTTCTTTTTGGATGGGAAAGGCCTGTACGGCAATTTCGGGATTTTCCCGGTGCTCCCGTGCAGGGGAGGTTATGGCGAATTTTTTTGAAAATTTAGGGTGTTAGCCAAATTTTTGAAGAATTTGAAAAGTTTTTAGAAACTGAAAAGTTGAAGAACTTAAGCCATAATGAAGATAGTGAAAGTTGAGTTGATTAGTTAAAAAACTTTCAGCTTCATTCCTTTTCGGGGATGAAAAGTTTTAAGTGGGGGAGATTGTAATAACCCGGAAATCCGAGCCAATTTAAAACTTTTATTTTGGCAATTTTAGTGAATTTTGAATATTTAAAATGAATTATTTTAAATAATGACGACGAGAAATTTAATTTGAATAGAATTAGAATGTATATATTTATATAGATCGTCGTTAGAATATAAATATTTTATTTTAATTATAAAAGGAATTGAAAATGGCGCAGTAGTTCGAAAATTCGATTTCAAATTTCGAATGAATGTACAGGATTCAAAATAAACCGGATTTTGGCAAAACTAAAAATATTAGAATCTAATTGAGAATATCTTTCCAACGAATCCCAAAAATTGAAATTTCATAGCGGGAATAAAAAGTTACACCCAGCTGAAAATTCATAATAGTCGCTATGGAATTCTAGCCCTTAAAAATGGAAATTTTGCAAACGACCTTCGTTTTCGATGAAACCACTTTTGTTGGATCCGGGATGTCAAATTATTTCTAGATTCCGATATTCGTAATTTTCTGAATCAATATGTGAGCATGGCAAAAGAAAACGTGTTTTGTTAATTTTTGTCAATTTGGATCGACCAGAAAATGGCCATTTTTCAAACGGTCTTCAAATTTGATGAAATTAGTTTTGTTAGGACCGTATCGTCAATACAAGGTTAGAAAATATTTTTCGGGAATTTTTAGAGTCCGTATGTGGCCCCGGTAAATTGAAATGTGCGTTCAAATTCAATATATAGAGTTATATTTCGATTTTGACGAAAACTGATCAAAATGGCCGAACTAGCTTACGAAACATATACCAATGTGTTCGGAATGGGGGTGATTAGCTGGGGACGACAGGCGGTGGGTCTCATTTGGAGATCGAAATTTGAAGCTACTTTTTGGAAATTTAAAATAATAAAATAATTAAATTTTATATGAACCCCCCCAAACCTTTTGCCTCTCTCTCTCCCGATTCAGTTCGATAGAAAAGAAATAATAAAAAAAGGGATGGAGGCCGCTCCCCCACGACATCGCCCTCCGATTGCACCGCCGCTGTTGGCACCCACCGCCACCGCCCTCCGACCACGACCCCTCCAGCTCCGCCCCATCCTATCTCCCTTCCCCTTTTCTATCCAACACCGTCGTTCCAGTCGAGGTGGGCCTCGCCGCCGTCACCAACCCCCATCCGCCGCCTCCCCTTAGGTCTGGTACCCCCTGAGCCTATCTGAAACACCCCACCTCCGTTAGGGTCACTCTCAAAGGGAATGCCCTAATTTTGGTGGAGGTTTATAAGTACAAGTCACAGATATACAAGACAGATATAAGAACACATATTTGTAAACAGCGGAAGAACAACAAACTTTATTTCATAAAGTCAAATACGTGTTACAACAACATCCTTTCCAAAAACATAACATAACACTTTCATAATCTGTCTTGAGTACATTATTTAAAGAAGCATAAATAAAACATAGATAAACTGCAAAAGCCCCATAGTGGATTGTCCAAAGCCATAGTTCAAAACAGGAAAGTCCAAGCAATACATTTCTCTTCTTCAAGCTGGATGTTGAGGTTGGTCAAGCTGCTGTGTTCCCTCCCTGAGGACCTGGGGGGGGGGGAACGGAAGAAAGAAGACGAAAGAAAAGTAGAGTCAGACATAAAGCCTGAGTAAGTCTAGTACTATTTTGTCTATGAATAAAGAACTGGGTATGATAAGTATAAACAAGAAGTGGGCATGCACTATAAACTTGGTTAAGTTGTCTAGGGTCGAATATACTATCGTACCCCATGTTGATCTCTGAACCCATATAAACTAGTTTCCAACTGGCACCCCATAATCAGGGTGATGTGATCCATTCTACGATGATCGGCTCCTACTCGCATAGTTACATGTGTCTTACGGCCCCCGATGTCTGTAGTTACCTATGCTGGTCCCACCATGGGGTGTATCAAGTCCCATAGTGGCGGCCCGACACAACCTTAGAGTGCACAGGTATGCTACTGGTGTCCAGTGCCTTATTTTTCTGCGCTTGAGTGTGTGCACGCCCGCACCCCGTTAGAACCTACACTGCTACACCACTGCCGTCGATTTGACCTCTTACAATCAGCCCAGTAATCGTGCCCCACCCTGCCTAGTTTCAGGGTATCCTGATACACCTTTTAGGGTTACTGCTGAAAAGGGTCCCCCGTTACTAGGTTTTCTATCTCTAGCCAACATGCTAAGTTGGTTAAGTGTTTTCTAACCTAACCCCCACCAGTCCGTTTAGTTTAGCATGTTCCATTTTGATTAAGTCTTTAGTTTACTTAATCCTAACAATCCTGACTCAGCCTTAATTGTCTTATTAAGGCCCTGACCTCTCACATTAGACAGGTATTGTTGTGGCTGCCTGTTGCCGGTTGGTTCCGGGCAGTCTTACGCCACAACTCAGTCTAACCTCGGGTCCTTATTGGGCTCCATGTTTAACCTCCCACATTGGATAGGTATTGTTGTGACTACTGGACAGCCGGGCGGTTCCGGGCAGGTTTACATCCCAACTCAATCCAACCTCGGGTTAAACACATCGTATTTTCTACATTTACATATTTTGTCATTCCTCTTTATTTCTTATATGTAAATATTTGCGGCCCATTATTAAGTTAATGGTGTAAAGGTTACACCAATCATGGGCCCAACCCATACTTGAACTTGGGCCCTTCTATTTTATATTTTCATTCATTAGTAATTTTAACCCAACGTTATTTTCCCCCGTTTAACACGTCCGTTTATATATTTTGGGCTTAGCCTTTTAAAGCCCAAATTAGCCATGCGAAAAGGGGAGGCTTAAAGCGTAATTACATACACAAAGAGGGGAATGTGAGCGCATGAACTTGCAATACGACGTTGGAAATACAAAATAGAAACTGGTGTACTTGCATAGTGGTAACATAGGTGACATGAATCAAAGCATGTGAACTTGTAATTGAGATATCATTATTGTCACATGAACCTATATTTTTATTTAGGCATAATGTCAAACATAAGCATGGCATAAATATTTCTAGCATAAGCATGGCATAATGTCAAACATAAGCATGGCATAAATACTTCTAGCATAAACATAGCATAATGTCAAACATAAGCATGGCATAAGTATAGTTAAATTTGTTCATGGCATAAATATTTCTAACATGAAATCATGATTCTTACTTTAGTCATGTAAACTTACAAAAGGGACTTTTTGAACCTAACCTAGCCATGTACCACATATGTCATCATATAATTCTTGTAAACAAGATAGACTTAATCATGGTTTTCAATTATGCCAAATATCATTCATAGCCTAGCCATATTCATAAATTTGCAAATAGGTTTTCTAGTACAAAAGCATGGCTTAATACATGATGCCAAATTCTCAACATAATTTCATATGGATAATAACCAAACTTGTTCCAATTACTTACAAAATGATTTATGCACAAAGATATACATCATGGTGGCATAGAAGCAAACCCCAAACTTGCATGAATTTAAATCAACTACATACATGTAGCTTCAACATGGATTACATAATTTGCGAAATATTCCAAACGTATACTTGCATAGAACTACCGCATGTAGTTCTTTATAACATGAATAACATAATTCAAGCATATCCAAACGTATATAATATTTCAAATTGATAAGAACGCACAAATATGAATAACTTTATTGCCACAATTCAAGCATACAAACCAACACAATTGTTTATTCATACCAAAGTAATACTCTACTTACAATGGTTGCGGCGAATTCTCTAGTTTAGGGATTGAAGACGCAAATTCCTTTGTTGAATTGATTTGTTTAGGTTGCTTTAAGCTTTAGAATCTTCTTCCTAATCCTCTCTCCAATTTGGTGGCTACTCCTAGTCGTTCCTCAGCAACATGGCGGCTATGTTCTTATTTTTGAATGAATAGATTAGGGTTTAGTCTAGGGTTGTTTATATAGAGGTTAGGAACTGATTAGGGCCATTGATGTTGCTTGGATTGATCGTAGCCATTCATTCGATAGAGAGACCAATTAAAACTTGCCACCTAGCCCTAGTGACAAAGCAGACCACAGAAAATCGGCCAAACACAGACCTGGTCAGCCAGGTTGGCTGGGCTCGACCAGGTCGACACCCCTGTCGACAGGGCTGTCGACAGCCCTGTCGACATGGGTAGCCCAGGTCGACAGCCCAGTCGACCTGGGTGGCCTAGGCGGGTGTTTATCCGCCCTGGCCCATTGGGCCCGATTTTTTTTTTATTTTATTCTGTTTGAATTTTAAATTTAATTCAAAAACTTCCGAAGGCCATATCTTCTTCATACGGACTCCGTTTTTCGAAAACTCGGACTCTATTTCGCGTATTTTTCCGAGACGAACGCAATGGCGTATCCCGTTTCCCTTAGTTCTTTGATTTCAAATTAATTATACTTTAATTTGTTAATTTCACAGTTATAGAATTTTCGGGGTGTTACATTCTCCCCCACTTAAAAGGATTTCGTCCCCGAAATCTTCAAGTTAGGAGGAATGTATATCCTAACATCCAATCATCCATCTACTCATCCATCAAACACGAGCATCCATTGTCCTTAAAAGACTTCTAATGCTTCATGATCATATGCGAAGTGTGTGTGTACATGTACTTATCTAATGCAAAATCAGGCGGTCTACTGATTCAGTTGACCTCCTTAATGCGAATTATGTAAGTGCCATGAATCCATTATGTATGCAAATTTTCCTATTCATGATTCTACATGAGTGCACAATCATTCAGTACAAATGCAGCATCCACATGACAACACATTAGAGTTCAACCATATACGAATGCAAACATATATGCATATGCAATATGAAGTGACTGAGCCGATCTAAAACCTAGATTGTGTGTGTATATGCAACCACGAGCAACCACTAGCAATCACTTGCAACCACTTGCAACCATCATCCATAACATGTTTCAACTACATGTTTTCATCCAAAAAGATTCTACCTAAAGGATAAGGTCGAGGAAATATACCTAAAAAGATAGATAAAAGCGCAACTTAAGGAAAAAGGAAAGATCAAGGATATACCCTCGAACAGAAAAGGGTAGGCAGTACGTATTCTAGCTTCAGTTTCCCAAGTCGCATCTCCCTCGGCGTCGCTCCACTGAACTTTAACGAGCTTGACTTCACGGTTGCGTAGCTTCTTCACTTCCGTTCCTAAGATGCGGGTTGGAACTTTTCTTATGGTCGCTTCGCGTTCCACTTCGGCCTCTTCGAGTATATTTGGCTCTACCACTTCAGCAGACTCATGCAGACATTTTCGGAGATGTGAAACGTGAAAAACGTTGTGGACTCCGGCCAACTTCTCGGGTAGCTCTAACCTATAGGCCATTTTCCCAATTTTCTCGATGATAGGGAATGGCCCTACGAACCTTGGTGCTAGCTTTCCTGTGGTTCCAAAACGGACAACGTTTCTTAGTGGTGATACCTTGAGAAAAACTCTGTCTCCAACCTCAAATTCAAGGTCGGTCCTTCTCTTGTCGGCATAGGACTTTTGTCTGTCTTGGGCCGTCTTCATCCTTCTTCGTATTAAGTCTACTTTCTCTGAGGTCTCTCGGATCATATTTGGTCCAAGTATGAGCTTATCCGTGGACTCCCACCAACAAGTGGGCGATCGGCACGGTCTTCCATATAAAGCTTCGAAGGGCGCCATTCCGATGGTTGCTTGATAGCTGTTGTTGTAGGCAAATTCCACCAAAGGAAGGTGGTCTTCCCATGTCCCTCCGAAGTCAAGGACGCATAGCCTTAAAAGGTCTTCCAAAACTCTGTTCACTCTCTCTGTTTGGCCGTCGGTTTGGGGATGATAGGCTGTGCTTAAGCATAACTGCGTTCCTACTGCTTCTTGCAGACTCCGCCAAAACTCGCTGGTGAAGATGGGGTCTCGGTCACTAACAATGCTAGATGGTATTCCATGGAGTCGAACGATTTCCTTGAGGTAAAGTGATGCTAGGGATGAGGCAGTTCTCTTACTTTTGACAGGTAAAAAGTGGGCGCTTTTAGTAAGCCTATCCACTATTACCCAAATGCTAGTGTTGCCTCTCCTAGACCTAGGCAGCCCATCGATGAAGTCCATTGAGATGCTATCCCACTTCCACTGCGGGACCTCCAGAGGATGTAGTAGTCCGCCAGGCTTTTTCTGTTCCGCTTTAACCTGTTGGCACACCATACACTTAGAAACGAACTCTGCCACGTCCGTTTTCATGCCGTTCCAGAAGAAAGTCCTTTTTATATCTTTGTACATTTTATCTCCGCCTGGGTGTATCGTCATCTTGGAGTGATGTGCTTCCTCGAGAACCTTCTTTACTAAATCTTTTGTCTGTGGGACGCATAGTCTTCCTTCTCGCCTTAGCAACCCCTTATCGTCGATGGAGTATCTGTTGAGGTGACTTGAAGTCTCACTCCTAATTAGCCTATCAATTATTTCCACAAGCTGAGGGTCTTCGCGTTGTGCTGTCCCTACTGAATCCACTAAAGTTGGGCGCACTTCGAGAGATGCTAGTAAGCCTGGTACGAAATCGGAGGAAGGCCTAAAGTCGAAGCTGGCTATAAACTCTAGGCTTTGTCTTTCAACAAACAACGGGCTTAGGGTCAATTTCTTTCGGCTCAACGCGTCTGCCACTACGTTGCCTTTGCCCGGAGTGTAGGAGATTTCGAAATCGTACGAGGCAAGAAACTCCATCCATCTTTGTTGCCTCAAGTTAAGATCCTTCTGCGAGAAAAGATATTTCAACGATTTATGGTCAGTGTAAAGTTCGAACTTCTCACCTAGGAGATAGTGTCGCCAAGACTTGAGTGCAAAGACGATGGCGGCTAACTCTAGATCGTGGGTTGGGTAGTTCTTTTCGTGCACTTTCAACTGCCTCCCGCCATAAGCTACTACCCTTCCTCCTTGCATTAAGACGGCGCCTAGCCCTGTCCCACATGCATCCGTATAAACAGTGAACATCTTGCTCCCATCTGGCAGCGTCAAAACTGGGGCTGTTGTGAGAGCCCTTTTTAGTCGTTGGAAAGCAAACTCGCAATCCAAGTTCCAATTGAACGCTAGGTTCTTCTTAGTCAATTTCGTGAGTGGAGCTGAGATTTTCGCAAAATCCCTTATGAACTTCCGATAGAAACCTGCTAGTCCTAGAAAACTTCGGACCTCAGTTGCATTCCTTGGTGTCTTCCAATCCTGTACCGCTACTACCTTAGCAGGGTCCACCGCTAACCCTTGTTTGGATACTATGTGCCCAAGGAACCTCACCTCTTCTCTCCAAAAGTGGCATTTGGTGAACTTGGCTTTTAGTTGATGGACTCGCAAAGTTTCCATGATTGCCCTTAGGTGCTGAGCATGTTCCTCTTCACTCTTTGAGAAGATAAGGATATCATCTACGAAGACCACTACGAATTTGTCGAGGAAATCTATAAATACCCTACTCATCAGGTCCACGAAGTAAGCAGGTGCATTTGTCAAGCCGAAAGGCATGACAAGCCATTCAAAGAAGCCGTCTGGGGTTCTGAACGCCGTTTTATCGATGCTATCTTCAGCCACCCTTAGCTGATGAAAACCGGTTGCTAAATCGAGTTGGGAGAAAACAGACGCTCCTACAAGCTGGTCAAACAAATCGTCAATTCTAGGGAGAGGGTGCCTATTCTTTTTCGTTAGCTTGTTGAGCTCCCTATAGTCAACACATAGACGGAGTGAACCATCCGCCTTTGTAGCGAACACCACTGGAGCGCCCCATTCTAAAATGCTCCTCCTAATGAACCCCTTTTCTAGAAGCTCTTTAATCTGTTTACTGAGCTCTTTCCTTTCTCGTGGAGCCATATGTCTAACGGGCAACGCAACGGGCTTTGCATTATCTACAAGATATATGCGGAAGTCTATTTCCCGCTTTGGAGGCAAGCCCTTCACCTCTTCGAAGACATCCGGATATTCCCGGACCACTCTAACTGATTGCAAATTTTCAACGGAGGCATCTAGCGATTCAAGATAACTAAGCATAACCGCATACGAGGGATTACAAGAAATTTCCAAAGTATTACCGAGCTGGGTTAGGAGCCTAACAACCCTTTTCTCACAATCAAGGATGGCCCTATTACTGGATAGCCAATCCATACCCAAAATCAAACCATACCCCGAAAAGCCCAAAACAAAGGCACTACATTGAAATTCTACACTTAGAATAGAAATTTTCAATCCCACACAGATCATAGACAAATGAGCTGGGCCCCCAATTGGGTTTGAAACAATTAAGGGGTCCTCTACCATACTAGTTTCTAGGTGCAGAGATTCTACTAAAGCAGACGAGATAAAGGAGTGTGATGCGCCAGAATCAAATAAAGTGCGAACGGGGTGATCATAAAGATAAACTACACTTTCTACAGAAGTATTTATACCTCGCTGCTGCAGAGGTGGCGCTTCTAGCACATGGACCTGTGCCCCTAGGGTGGATCCAGCCCTCTGCCCCTGTCCTCGTTTCTTTGGGCAGTCCTTAGCCCTATGGCCTGTCTCACCGCAAGAAAAGCACCCACCATTCTCCTTGGCCTTCTTTTTCCGGCAGTCCTTTACTAAGTGCCCCACTTTGCCACAGAAATTGCACTTCCTCTTCTCTTTGTTGTCTTTCCCGCCCTTCTTAAAGTCTGTCTTCTTGGGCTGCAAACCTTCTTTCCTCCCTTGAGAGCTTTCTGCCTTTGTCTCCTTCTTGCCCTTATCCTCTTCATTCAGCAATGCCATTTGCACCAATCTTTCATACGTGGCTCCCATGGGTATATGGGTCATGGCCAAACTGTGTAATGGCTCATTCAACCCTTTGACGAAACGGAGAGCCTTCTTGTGCGGGGTGTTGACTAGGTCAAGCCCAAACCTAGCTAGCTCATCGAACTGATTCACATACTCTCTGACTGTCTTGTCCCCTTGCTTAAGAAATAAGAATTTTTCCAACTGCAAACTTCTTTCCGCATCTGAGAGAAATTTAGTCTCAAACCTCGCCCTAAAGTCCTCCCATGTCTCCACTGGTCTTTCAGCATTAGTGACTTCCCACCAGTAGGAAGCCTCGCCCTTCAATAGCCATACCGCCAATTGTACTTTTTGTCTATCTTCTACCTCAAAGATGATGAATAGGTCCTCCGTTTCTTTCAGCCAATTTCTAGCTGCTACGAAGGACTCAGTTCCATGGAAATCCCTTCCTCCCATAGCTTTAAAATCTTTACATATCTTAGCGAATGTGTTTCCCCGAGGAGGAGGTGGAGGAAAAGGTGCTGCTGCAGCTGGATGATTTCCTTCCGCTGGGGGAGGAGGAATGGTAGGACCTGGCTGAGTGGCTCTTGCTTCTAAGAACCGTCTAAACCAACCAGGTATTGGCACCCCTTCTGGCAAGTTAAGTTCTTGGGACATGCTGAAACAAAAAGGATAGATTCAAAACGAAGGATAAGAGATAGTTCCTATGGCTTTGGGGAGTGGACTTTGCCTTTTTAAAATAAAATAACATTTTTCTTTTAAAAATGCTTCTTTAAATTTCTTTTTTTTTGAAAATAATTTTTCAAAACTTTTTATCTTATCTGGTAAACCTATGCTCTGATACCAAGTGAAACACCCCACCTCCGTTAGGGTCACTCTCAAAGGGAATGCCCTAATTTTGGTGGAGGTTTATAAGTACAAGTCACAGATATACAAGACAGATATAAGAACACATATTTGTAAACAGCGGAAGAACAACAAACTTTATTTCATAAAGTCAAATACGTGTTACAACAACATCCTTTCCAAAAACATAACATAACACTTTCATAATCTGTCTTGAGTACATTATTTAAAGAAGCATAAATAAAACATAGATAAACTGCAAAAGCCCCATAGTGGATTGTCCAAAACCATAGTTCAAAACAGGAAAGTCCAAGCAATACATTTCTCTTCTTCAAGCTGGATGTTGAGGTTGGTCAAGCTGCTGTGTTCCCTCCCTGAGGACCTGGGGGGGGGGGGAACGGAAGAAAGAAGACGAAAGAAAAGTAGAGTCAGACATAAAGCCTGAGTAAGTCTAGTACTATTTTGTCTATGAATAAAGAACTGAGTATGATAAGTATAAACAAGAAGTGGGCATGCACTATAAACTTGGTTAAGTTGTCTAGGGTCGAATATACTATCGTACCCCATGTTGATCCCTGAACCCATATAAACTAGTTTCCAACTGGCACCCCATAATCAGGGTGATGTGATCCATTCTACGATGATCGGCTCCTACTCGCATAGTTACATGTGTCTTACGGCCCCCGATGTCTGTAGTTACCTATGCTGGTCCCACCATGGGGTGTATCAAGTCCCATAGTGGCGGCCCGACACAACCTTAGAGTGCACAGGTATGCTACTGGTGTCCAGTGCCTTATTTTTCTGCGCCGGAGTGTGTGCACGCCCGCACCCCGTTAGAACCTACACTGCTACACCGCCGTCGATTTGACCTCTTACAATCAGCCCAGTAATCGTGCCCCACCCTGCCTAGTTTCAGGGTATCCTGATACACCTTTTAGGGTTACTGCTGAAAAGGGTCCCCCGTTACTAGGTTTTCTATCTCTAGCCAACATGCTAAGTTGGTTAAGTGTTTTCTAACCTAACCCCCACCAGTCCGTTTAGTTTAGCATGTTCCATTTTGATTAAGTCTTTAGTTTACTTAATCCTAACAATCCTGACTCAGCCTTAATTGTCTTATTAAGGCCCTGACCTCTCACATTAGACAGGTATTGTTGTGGCTGCCTGTTGCCGGTTGGTTCCGGGCAGTCTTACGCCACAACTCAGTCTAACCTCGGGTCCTTATTGGGCTCCATGTTTAACCTCCCACATTGGATAGGTATTGTTGTGACTACTGGACAGCCGGGCGGTTCCGGGCAGGTTTACATCCCAACTCAATCCAACCTCGGGTTAAACACATCGTATTTTCTACATTTACATATTTTGTCATTCCTCTTTATTTCTTATATGTAAATATTTGCGGCCCATTATTAAGTTAATGGTGTAAAGGTTACACCAATCATGGGCCCAACCCATACTTGAACTTGGGCCCTTCTATTTTATATTTTCATTCATTAGTAATTTTAACCCAACGTTATTTTCCCCCGTTTAACACGTCCGTTTATATATTTTGGGCTTAGCCTTTTAAAGCCCAAATTAGCCATGCGAAAAGGGGAGGCTTAAAGCGTAATTACATACACAAAGAGGGGAATGTGAGCGCATGAACTTGCAATACGACGTTGGAAATACAAAATAGAAACTGGTGTACTTGCATAGTGGTAACATAGGTGACATGAATCAAAGCATGTGAACTTGTAATTGAGATATCATTATTGTCACATGAACCTATATTTTTATTTAGGCATAATGTCAAACATAAGCATGGCATAAATATTTCTAGCATAAGCATGGCATAATGTCAAACATAAGCATGGCATAAATACTTCTAGCATAAACATAGCATAATGTCAAACATAAGCATGGCATAAGTATAGTTAAATTTGTTCATGGCATAAATATTTCTAACATGAAATCATGATTCTTACTTTAGTCATGTAAACTTACAAAAGGGACTTTTTGAACCTAACCTAGCCATGTACCACATATGTCATCATATAATTCTTGTAAACAAGATAGACTTAATCATGGTTTTCAATTATGCCAAATATCATTCATAGCCTAGCCATATTCATAAATTTGCAAATAGGTTTTCTAGTACAAAAGCATGGCTTAATACATGATGCCAAATTCTCAACATAATTTCATATGGATAATAACCAAACTTGTTCCAATTACTTACAAAATGATTTATGCACAAAGATATACATCATGGTGGCATAGAAGCAAACCCCAAACTTGCATGAATTTAAATCAACTACATACATGTAGCTTTAACATGGATTACATAATTTGCGAAATATTCCAAACGTATACTTGCATAGAACTACCGCATGTAGTTCTTTATAACATGAATAACATAATTCAAGCATATCCAAACGTATATAATATTTCAAATTGATAAGAACGCACAAATATGAATAACTTTATTGCCACAATTCAAGCATACAAACCAACACAATTGTTTATTCATACCAAAGTAATACTCTACTTACAATGGTTGCGGCGAATTCTCTAGTTTAGGGATTGAAGACGCAAATTCCTTTGTTGAATTGATTTGTTTAGGTTGCTTTAAGCTTTAGAATCTTCTTCCTAATCCTCTCTCCAATTTGGTGGCTACTCCTAGTCGTTCCTCAGCAACATGGCGGCTATGTTCTTATTTTTGAATGAATAGATTAGGGTTTAGTCTAGGGTTGTTTATATAGAGGTTAGGAACTGATTAGGGCCATTGATGTTGCTTGGATTGATCGTAGCCATTCATTCGATAGAGAGACCAATTAAAACTTGCCACCTAGCCCTAGTGACAAAGCAGACCATAGAAAATCGGCCAAACACAGACCTGGTCAGCCAGGTTGGCTGGGCTCGACCAGGTCGACACCCCTGTCGACAGGGCTGTCGACAGCCCTGTCGACATGGGTAGCCCAGGTCGACAGCCCAGTCGACCTGGGTGGCCTAGGCGGGTGTTTATCCGCCCTGGCCCATTGGGCCCGATTTTTTTTTATTTTATTCTGTTTGAATTTTAAATTTAATTCAAAAACTTCCGAAGGCCATATCTTCTTCATACGGACTCCGTTTTTCGAAAACTCGGACTCTATTTCGCGTATTTTTCCGAGACGAACGCAATGGCGTATCCCGTTTCCCTTAGTTCTTTGATTTCAAATTAATTATACTTTAATTTGTTAATTTCACAGTTATAGAATTTTCGGGGTGTTACACTATCCAACCACCAATAAAACTGAAGAAAGGTGAGCTTTAATATTAATTTCGGTTTTAAAATATAAGTAAAATAGTTTTGTTTCTGATTTTATTTTAAGTTAAAAATATAGTTTTAAATCAGTTTTATTTAATGTAAGTACATTGTTAGGAAATTAATATTAAGAAAGATTTGATTTTTTTATTTTATATAAGGTTAGATTTTTATAACTATAAAGTTATGAATTTTATTTAGGTAAATATATGACTTTTTAGAATGTAAAGTTTTGATTTTTATAAATTAAAAGATTGAATTTTTGAATGATAAAAGATTTGATGTTTATATTAGGAAAGATTTGATTTTTAAAAATAGAAAAGATTAGATTTTTATAATTGAAATAGCGATATAGAAATATACTTTTTATATATGAAGTAGCTGTTTAAAGATAAGATTTTGATTATGGGAAGAACGATATAAAAATACGATTTTTATATTTGTGGGGACGATATAAAAAATTTGATTTTTATTTGTGAAGTAGAAATAAAAATATGATTTTTATTTATTGGAATAAAGCGATAAAAATATGATTTTTTTAATATATATGAAGCGTTGTTAAAAATGTGATTTTTAATATAAACTGCGTGAAACAGATTACGTTGGAATCTGTGAAGAATACAACGCGTTGGAGCAAATCCAAACCGTTCAGAAATAAAGAATGATGGAGTGGATCCCAAAGGTGAGAACTCATCACTGTTAATTTGGTTTCTAGTTGAAATATATACTAGGATGCAGACGGTGCTTAGCAGCACCCGACACCCATTATCCACAGACCATGGACGACTTGTTTATTTGTTGTTTGTGGTGTGAATATTAATTGTATGATGTGGAATGAAATAAATTATTTTATGGTTAAAATATAATTTTTAACGTGTATATAAAATAAATATTTATAAACAAATCGGACGATTTATTTATGTACACACATTTGACTGATATGGATTGGGACGATAAATTTTACACATCACCCAACTGCACAAATAAAACCTGTGTTTGATTGTTTGAAAACCCCACACGGGTGTTGGGATGAAATTGGCCATACACTAGTCCCAATAATTAGCTGTATGTTGATCGATTGATTGACAAGCTGTTATAAGCGTTAAATATTTATAATTGATGCTTATGCGGTGTAGAATGCACTTTGGGCGATGGTTGACTATGTTTGATTGTTGTAGTGTACGTGTGTGTATGAAATCCATATAAATCACATTGTTTGGTAAATGACTGTGTCTGATTCCTGTTCAGAAAGAATGAATATTTTAAAATAACGATTATTTTAAAATAACGAATATTTTTCAAATAATATTCAGAAAAGAATCAAAATTTGGTTTTGATGTCCGATTTGGGATGGACACAAACATATTTAAATATATATAGCCATGTCGATTAGATTGACGCATTTTGACGTGAACAATATCTATATCGATTTTATTCATTTTTATAATGAATATCGAAAAGGAATTGACTTCAAAATCTAATGTTTTGAAAATATTATCATTTATATATCGATGATATGGAATATTCAATTTTGATTAGAAATTGAATAGGAAGTTGAAATCGTTTTGAAAACGAATTTAAAACGATTTATAAAATACGTTTGAAAAGGAAATCGATGAAATATATAATATATATATTATTAATATGTAATGGCCGGATTAGAATGCGCCGCGCTGCGGCAGTTCGCGAATTTCGACCATTGACTTCGAATGGACATTACGGAAGTTCCGACTGTCAGAATCTCCTAAAACCGGAACCGTTGGGTTCGTATCGAAAAGAGCTTTCTAACGAATATTAGAGATTTGAAATCTAATAGTTGGATATGGAATTATGTCCAAATCAAATTTGGAAAAGGTCGTTGTAAGTGCAGTTCGATGGCCGTTGATGGAAATCGACTATACGGGCTTTGATAAAATTATTAAAAATAGCAATAATTTAGGTAAAATCATAAGAAATGATTTGGAAAGAATTGAGATGAAAAATTCCATATTTGAAAAGATAAAAATAGATTTTTATCGAAATGAACTAGTTTTGAACTAGAATTATACTCCATTTATTTTTGAAATAAATAAATTGGATTTGAAAGGGTTTTAAAAGTAACCAGAATTTCCAATAATTGAATTGGAATGGATTTGAATCGAAATTGTCTTTGGAATATTTTGATGTTGGATTTCGTGATTATACAGATATTGTTATGGAAATTTGAAAGATATATTTATATTCTTATTTCCAATACGATATTTGTTGGTCATAGAATTTTATATTGAATATAAGCCGATATATTTTCTATTCAGAGCCTTGTATTTAATATCAAATGGGATTTGGGTTTGTCGTGAATGGTGTCTTTATTAACACTGTTCTTAAACCCAGTTGAGAAAAAGATTAAATCTTTTTATTTAGATTTAATGAAGTATACCAATCAAATGGTATTTAATTGGAATTGAATTTGAATTGATTTTTGGGTTTATCGTGAACGGTGTTTTAAATAACACTTGTTCTTTAACCCGATAATTAATGGAATGTGAATCGGGTTTATCGTGAACTGTGTTTTAACGACATTCATTCTTTAACCCGATTTACAGTGAAATGTGATTTGGAATTTATAAATCTTTTGTTAGGATTTAAAGGAGATTTTCCAAAGTAAAGTTTTCCAATTTAATAAAATAAATTGGAATGGAATGGAATTCGATTTGGTAATGATCGAAGTGAATTTCTATGGAGGAAGACAACTAATATATATGGAATTTAAAAGGCTTTGCCGCTATTCCATTTACATTAGTAGTCGGATATGGAAGTTTACATCGATTATATATATCGATTTGTTTTCCATGAAGATTCCATTGTAAATGGAATGTGATTTTGGGTTGTTGTGAACGGTATCTTTTGTAATATTGTTCTTAGACCCAATGGAGTTAAGAAAATCAGAAACTAACTGAAGATTAGTTAAATTGAATGGTTTCCTGGGTATTGATCTGATGTTGGTTTCGGCCCTCGGGGTTATTACTTAGGGAGTTGTTCACTTGCTAATTTACGGTTAAATGCTGATGGAATGGAATGTGATTTTGGGTTTATAGTGAACTGTGTTTTAAATTACATTGGTTCTTTAACCCATTTAAGACAGGATATGATTTCCCAAGTTAAATAATCATCAATAATGATTTTTGGGAAGATTAAAACCAAGTGGAGTTTTAATGAATCTTTAATTAGATTGAAATGATCGAGAATGGAGTATCACCAGTTTTGCTCCAGGCGATAGTTAAATCTTTAATTAGATTTGAACGTGAAATGGTAATTAAATTAACCGATAACACCGTGGTGTAAGATATGAAGTATGACCAGTTTTACTTCATGGGATGAATAGGTTAGGGTTGGGAAATTTAACAAGTGATTACTTTGGTAAGGTTCCTAATCCCAACTAGTTTGGATAAACCATAATTTGGTTTGAATTGATATTCAAAAGAAGATTAAAGAATAAATTTAAAGAATTTATCTTTGATAAAATTAATGGGAACCTTTCCCAAAGTATAAGAATATTTGAATAAAAGAATATTCTGAATTGGAATGAGGCGTATGTTGTGTTTGTGTAACACTTGTTTATTATATACGCGAGTTATTCAGAAAGACCGGGTTTATCCCATTCTGAATAACTGATTCGACGATGTGTCGAGGATGAAGACAGTGGTCGAAGACTGGAGGTCTTCACATCGTTTGGATAATTACTGATGATCTTGATTGGGATGTACACCCAAGAGGAGTGAATTAGTTGGTGATTGTCCAGACGTACTTGGAGATCGATGGATATGCGAGGTACAAGGTGCCTCCGGTTTCGTTCAGGCCTAGAACGGACTTGTAAATGGACTGTGCGTCTGACATTGGATATCATTCTGTGTGATTGATGGATATCAGTTGCATGGAGTGGTTTGCCTGTGTGGCATGCTAAGATGCAAATGATCAAGGCTTCTGTTGAAAAGCAGAGTCTTGTGGTTGATGATCAAAGCAAGACCTTTAAGGCATATCTTTGTGTAGCGTTAATTCGCGAGCCTCACACCCTGGTGTGAACCAGAAGCGGGAGGGGACCACAGGGAGGACATGCATTTCCTTCTAGCTAGGGTGGTGTCAGTGACCTACTAGCCCATAAATTTATATTATTTTCACCTGTATGGTTGTTGGATTGCGAGGCGCCTCAGATATATCGGTGACTACGTGGAGCCGATGGAGTCATAGGACTCATTTACGCCCCAAAGGGCGGGGAAACACAGTGTTCAGGCATAATAATCCACATCGAGTGGACCGGCCCTGACGATCCAAGGCTTGCTTGCGCACTTGCCTGAGACATGCGCTAGATTGTCTCAAAAGCAGTAAGGACGATCCCTTGCCTTGGTTCACAGATAGAAATCCAACTTCCAATACGTGATTTTGTGGTTTTGATTGTAGAGCCTAGTATGGCAACATGATATATGCTACCCATGCCGTCTAGGATTGATACATTTATATTTGAAGTTGTTTTATACACTATGCACTTATAATAGTATCAAATGATTTGTTTTTAATGTACCAAGCATGTTTGGCTATTATAAGGGAAACTCCTATCCTCCGGCTTGTGTTGCATTGTGTGATGGGACCTAGGTCTTATAATAGCTTCATTTTTCCAAAAAGCGTTGCGCTGTTTTGTTATATGCACTGGTATTCTTGGGAGGAAACCTGTTCCGTGTTATACGGCGTGGTCCCTTGATATATCTGATTTAAAGTAAAGTTTTAAATAACTATTTTAGTTCTCACACCAGTCACATGACTAACCTGGAGTTTATTGTTTTAACCTAAACTCTGGGTGCCCTTATTTTGACACGGGCAACTAGTAGTTTTGGTTTTGCAGATTTATATTCACAGGATCCTGATTTGCAGCTGGAACGATATCCGGAAAGCTCTGTATCCGTATATCTCTTTCAGTTATGTATTATATTATTTTCCCGCTGCAGTAATTTAATTAAATCTATGATATATCTCTGATGTATAATATTGATTCATACTCTGTATATTCTTGTATTTTGATGGAATTGTTGTAATAAGCAATGAAAATGTTCTTCTGTTTGTGTTTCGATGTGGCTTGTCCTCAGTACAATCCGTGCTTTCCTTCACGGGGCAGTTCGGGTCGTCTCACAACAGAACGTTAAAAAGTGTCAATATATGTTTAAAAAGTTATCAGTATATACGATAAATCACGGTACATGGGATTCATTTCAAAATAAAACATTGATATTCTAATCATGTAACATAGATGGATTGTATTGTAGGTTTTAAAAGTGTATAAAGGCAACTAGGAAGGCATTATCTACGAATTAAGGTATTCTTTGATCATAATCCTAATGCCTAATATGAAATAAAAAATAATTTTATTGAATATTTCAACGAACAAGTTAGTCAGCTAAGTTTATTATTTATTCATAGAAATATTTTGATACAAAATGTTTATATATTCTATGTATAAAAGTGACAAAATCCTAGAAATTAAGAGCAATTTTGAAAATTAAATATAAAAAAGCATACCTCGGTCACGAGAGGTCAATTTGATCCATTTAAAGGATCAATAACCTACAAATAAAACTACAAAAGCATCATCTCATCAGTCAAAATCACTAAATTTGTAAATTATATGGTGTATAAACTAATTTACTATGTAAACGTGAAAACAAATATGAAAGGAACGGGTACTAACTAAGAAATATAAAAAGACACAAACAACGACGGTTAGGCCAAGCATAGTCTATCGTAACTCCATGTAGAGATTGTTGTAATTTAGGACAAGGTGAACATCGGAGATAGCTACAATAAGAGAATTTGCTTTTATGTTGAATTATCATACAACTTGAGCCTGGATTAAGCTCCAAATCCACTTTTCCTTCTCTTTTCTCAAAGTTGTAGAAATTCTACAACCTTCCTTTTATCATAGGATTCGATTGACATATACTAACCTTTTAATTATCATACATGCAGTTGAAATGAAATCAACATATCATGTTACTAATGGTTCCTCAAAAGGGAATTTTGCAATTATGTTTACAAATTTTACATTATTTCTAACATCAACTTGCATTGTAGCACTTAATATATATATATATATATATATATGTGTGTGTGTGTGTGTGTGTGTGTGTGTATGCAGGTATGTATATATAAAATTGATGTGATTAGAAACTAGTTAAAAGCCTTTCCTCTATTACATTCTCATTAAATTAAGAGATCTAATTAAACTGTAAACATAACTCACATTGGTGAAAAATAAACTTCATCGAAACATAATTCCACCTAAGGTTGTTCGTTTCGCTCAAATTACGCCAACAGACCTATTTTTACCATTTAATTATCATATATGCAGTTGAAACAACATTGGCTATTACGTTAGTGATGATTTCTTGAGAGCGAAATTTGCAAGTATGTTTACTATTTCACTTTATCTCTACCATTGACTTACATTATAGTACTTGATACATATCGTACGTAAACCTGAACTGGTTAGGAAATAGTTAAAACCACACCTCCTTGATATTATCATTGAAGTAAGGTTTCCAATTAAATGTTGAACTATCTCATCTCACATAATAGTCATTTGAATAGAAAACAAAAGATAACAAAATATCGGAAAGCTGGACTGCAAACCCATTTCCCAAGTGAAAGCACTATGTTTTGAATTTAACACTATTCTCCAATTTTTGCTTTGACAACTTGCATGTCTCTCTCACTCGATAAGGGGGTTTAACGCTATTTCCCCTTGCAAGGGCCATAATAACAAAAATTTCTGTAAATGTAAGAAATAATCATGCTAGCTACATAAGAAGTATAAAAATATATGCCGTTTTTTCAGTTTTTAACAATATCAAGGCAATGGATGCTTACACATGCTTCTCAAGTATATACGTCCCTTCTATTCCAAAACACCAGAGGGTAACCTAGTCTGATCCTTGGTCTCACCAAAGACTATTTCCACATCTATTAAAACATGAAAGTAATCTTGAAAATATTGCGTAAGTAGTTCTATAACAGAAAAAACAACATTATATCAATATTATGTGTACCTAACTTGTGATTGATTCCACATCTTCATTGCTTCGACCATTTGAAATCTATACTTCGGTTTGAACTGTGGAAAAAATAAGGAGTGCCTTCATCACCCTTTAAGAGATCAAAATTGTTTGTGATGATCCAAAGTTATAATAAATGTGAGAAACACATCTGATACATTAACTTCAGTTGTTAACTGTACATTAGCAGCTTCACAAAAATTTAAAAGCAAATTAATGCATATAAGGGAAAGGAAAATAAAACCATATTGTCCCATTTCCATTATGAGGATATCCAAAAAAAAAAAAAAAAACGTACCAGGTACATATATATCCACCACCATATTTGATATATTCTCCATTGGATCAACAACAATGGCTGGCCAAGCTGGAAGCTTTACATTCAACTTCTCCCAAATAACATCGCCAAAAAAATATTCTTATAGGACGTAGTCATCTTTCTTCCTCTTAATTCTTCACATTTCTGTTACTATGTTCCCAATTAAAATACTCGTTGCTTTTAAGTTTCTACATGCTCTATAACTGTCCGCCCTTGAGCTCTCCAAATTCTCAACATTTCTATCATTGTAGCTAACACCATTATTATTGCTAAGTCCACGGATTAATTTTTTTTTGTCCAGTTTGCATCCATAAAGATTAAAAACATAAGGAAGCATGCGGAAAAAAGCGGAAAAATACTTAAACTGGAATCTTCTCCAACAACATGTTCCTTCATGTTAGTCACCTCCAAACTATGTTACCAGCATCTTCCTAGCATCAGCTTACCATCAAATCAATCATCACTCTGAATCGCATCCCATTCTGCTCAAAGTAGATACAACATTATATAATCATTTCAAGCATGGAAATTTAAGAAGATGTAGCAAAACAAAGGAAGTAGGATTTTCAAGAGCATCAACAATGAAAAAAATAGAATAATAATGTAGACTGTAACAACCCGCCCAGAATGGGCCTAAACTCCGACCCAGAAAAGACCCGTCAGAATTTAGAGCTACTCTAAACGGATCATTGGTTTCTATAAGGATTAACTAAATAAATATACAAAGCAGTCTAAAGCAAAAATCAAAATCACACAACGGAAGGGCCAAAATATAATAGCATAAATATAAGATGTACCATTTATTATAAACCATAAATCTAGAAATACAACATGTCTCAAAAGTATAAGGTACGTCAATTATTCATTATCCCACAACGACAATAATAATAAAGACACTGCCACTATAAATCTATAATTAAGTCTTCAAGAGGCTCCTCCTCTAAGTAATCATCCCTCATCCTCAGTCAATGGTCTCACCTATTAACCTGTTAATGTTAAGAGGAGAGAGGTCAGATCATAAAGTTATGGTGAATGAAATACACTTGAGTTTACGAATGACTGTTCCCTAAAATTTGGGGGTATGAAATTTTCATGTTATGTTTACGTAAATAAACATACACACAAGCAAACATATATGGCATACATGCTAATAGTCCCTTAATGCCTATACATAGATACAAGGATGAACGTACTTAAAGTCACTTAATTCTCATAAAATCATTTAAGGGCGGACCTTCTAACAGTCACTAATACCCCATGAGGGGGTTATTCTTAGTAACTTAATGCCATTTATTTCTTCATTAAGGGTGGACATCCCTACAGTCACTTAATACCCTATGGTGAACCCCTAGCCACTTATGACATCGTCTCTAACATCAACGTCATAATGTATATACTCTCTTTGTAAGGCGAGAAATAGTAACGACCACTTAAGACCGAACAAGGCTCAGAAACTCATTTTAAGAGAACTCTCCCGGCGGACCCTCTTGTTACTATTTAGTTGTCCCTACGGGTGAAATCCTAGCTACTTAATACTTCCTTGGACGGTGGCTCCTTTTGGCCATATATATATCGTCCCTAGATCAGCCCTCACTAGCCTGTAGGTAAGAAGCGGACATTACATAAAGAACTACCCTACTCACGTTATCGTCTATTAAGGACATTTAATACCTTTATAAGAGAAAGGCAAACCCAAAAATCATTAAATCCTCGAAGGGCGGGTCCTATGATTTAGGTAATGAACCATGCATGGAGTGAACCTTAGGAACGAACCTAGCCCTAACCACTTAATACCCAACAAGAGGAAGGTCAGCCACTTAATACCTTTTCCCCACGATAGGCCTACTTCACACAATGTATATAAATATATATGAATACACACTAGACATCTCACATTAAACCGTCCGCTTGTAGATGTCGGATTTTCCGAGCGGTTCCGGACAGGCTTCTATTATAAGTCGAGCCTAACCTCGTATTATAGTGTATTATATATACTGGCCCATGGCACTTAGACCTCTCACATTAATCTGGTTTACTTGTAGATGCTAGCATGTTGGTCGGTTCCGGGCAGACTTCTAATACAAGTAACAGTTAACCTCTTGACTATACGTCATTAATATATTTAAGGCCATTAACACATGCAAAACCATACATTTTCCTTTGGGGACATTTTAATTCAAATTCCTAATTTAACTGCATTTATTACACACTTAATACGTATAATTATTACGTTATTTACGCTATAAATAAATAAATATATATATAAATGTAAATGCAAGATATAAATTAAGCGAACCCAATTAACGTCCTATTCACGTTTTGAAAATGTCAATCCCTATTTCAAATCAGAGGTATATAAGTCATTATTTCCCATATTCACTTCAATCAAGGCATAAATGTACATATTGATATGTAGCAATCAAAATGGAAAAAACAGCAACAACAATATAAAACTTACAACCTAGTTTTGACTTGATTATTTAATTAACAAAAGACAAACATAGTGCATATACCCAGTATATATATATATATATATATCCTATTTTGTAACGAATTCTCCTTTTTATGTATATTTACATACAAAATCTTAATATTTGAATGCTTTTTAAGTTATACATTCAAAAACCATATTTTTGAAGAAATAGAGATTTAAACCTATTAGATTTACAATTCCATCCAAATCTTAACCTTTTGTACCAAACCATACATATGAAATTTTATAAAAACAAAACAAGACGAATCCGACAAAACATAGAAAATTATACAACACAATAATTCCATAATCAAAAAAACACAAACATACTTAGATTGACAATATCATCATAAGAACATACACAAAATGGACAGTTTGAGGGATTATAATGTTGTTTTATTGCATATGAACTGAAACCATCCTAGACAGAATAATCCAAGTTTCAAACTATAAATTAAAGGAAAAATAGCAACCCCGATGGATCTCACTCACAAGGCTATTACGAAGAGCAAAATCAAGATCGAATAGAACCAAATATATATATATATACACACACACACATTAATCATATATTAGAATCTTTTATATAAATTTGAATCTAAATTCCAGAATAATCTTAAATCTATGTTGGAATAAGATAGAGAAGATAGAAGAAACCTAAATCCTTTAATCTTTCTGGAATAAGAGACAAAAGAAAGGCATCATAGAGGTACCGAGAGAAATGATTATAGGGCTTGGAATGAGGGTTTGAGGATCTATTTATAGCTGACATCGTGTGTATGGACCGTTAGATAAGTTTGATTAAATCTAAGCAGTCCATTTGATATAAATTATAAATAAGTCCTATATAAATCAGCCCTCATTAGGCTTTCCTACAGAAAGGCAGTCGACACTTCCTAAAAGAGGACCGTCAACTGGGCGCTTGACCCCCTTTTGGGGTCGAGCCCAAGAGGAATTTCCTCTAGAACGTTACTTTTTTATCGTTCGTTAATTATTTTACTTTATTTCTTGCCTTAATTATATTATTCATATCCGTGTATGAATATACACACATAAGTTTGAATCCAAAAGGAATATTCTTTTCATGCTTATCCAAATTAAAATATTCCCAGCTTGTATATATATATATATTTATTTGAAATTCAAACTTTGTACATTAATATATATATGTACAACTTAATTAATGAATAACTTATGCATATGGACTCCGTTTTCAGCAAATAAAATATGAAAACGGATCAGAATCTCGTCACAAACGCAAATATAATACATTCGTGGTCCAATTCTTAGTTTTCTAAAATTCCATTTTCATGGCATTGAAATTTTGATTAATTATCATTGTTTATTTTAAATTAAATTAACTAAGGCGTATTTTTATGGGGTGTTACATTCTCCCCTCCCCTTATTAGAGATTACGTCCCGAAATCTTTTAAAAAGGTGAATAACACAACTCGCTCTAAGCAACCATGTTGTACACCCATGTTACTTTATAAACATCCATAACTCAATGATTATAAACTGCAAAATTACTAATAATGAGCTCAGCCCTAGCGTGTATGTGTAATAAGTTATGCAATATGTATGCAAACATACTAATATGCATATAATTCTATGTTAATGCACTATGCATCTGTGTTGCAGTCATCTCTCTCCATCCAATTTAGCAAACACAATGCAACCAAAAATGAGAAATTTGGAGAAAATAATTACCCGAAAAAAGTTCTGGATGACTAAGCTTAATCTTCTCCTTAATTTCCCGGATGCTTTCCATAGGATTATCTTCCCCTTAAAATTACACTAGACGAATATATTTGTTGTAGAGCCATTTGATTCCTTGCTTCACGATAGTCCTTGTGGCACGGGGCGCCCTAAACTCCTACTGGAGGCTTCCTATGTCCCCAACAAACCTAGAAGCTAATTTCCCAGTCTTCCCAAACCGAACTATCTTCTTGAGAGGAGAAACCTTAATAATACCAACTCTCTAACATCAAATTCGAACCCTCTCTCCACCTCGTCTCCACGTATTACTTCTACTGGTCTTGTGCAGCCTTCATTCTCTGTCAAATCAAATAGATAATCTTTGTGGACTCAAAGATAAGATTTGGTATGAGCAAAACCTTGTCGCTTGTTTCCCACCAACAAGTTGGCGATTTGCATGGCCGCCCAAATAAAGCTTTCATACTAATCGCCGCTTGATAATTGTTATTATACGAAAACTCAACTAATGGTGCTCCCATACTCCTCTAAAATCAACTATGCATGCTTTGAGTAGATCCTCAAAAACTCTATTGACTCTCTCTATTTGGCCGTCTGTCTACGGATGATAAGTTGTAGTTAAACTTAGGGTCATTCCCAAAGCTTCCTAAAGGCCTTCTAAAGATCGCTAGTAAATAATGGGTCTCTAGCACTGACTATAGTAGTTAGAATCCCATATTGCCTAACAATCTCTTGAACATATAATTGGGATAATAAGGCGGTGGTCCTATTCATTTTTATGGGAATAAAATATGCGCTCTTAGTTAAATGGTCCACTATTATCCAAATGGTTTCATTCCCCTTCTTACTCCTAGGAAGCCCTTCAATAAAGTCCATAGAAATGTGTTCCCATTTCCAAGTGGAAATCTCTAAGGGTAACAAAAGTCCTCCAGGCTTCACTTAATTCGCCTTCATTTTATGAAAAGTCGAACATTTCGAAATGAACTCTACCATGTCTCTTTTCATACCTTCCCAGTAAAAAATCCTCTTCATATCCCTAAATATTTTGTCACCTCTAAGGTCTTGACCTATGGCATTCATCCAGAATCTCCTTCCTAAGATTCATACTCCTAGAGACACTAACCCGACCACCTCTCCTCAAGATTCCACTACTATCAATAGAGTATCTACTAGAATGGATCAAAGATTCTTCCCTAGAAACTTTTTCCTATAGGGATCTCAACTCATTATCATGGTCTTGCTCATCCTTGATCCTTTCTAATAAAACTGACCTTATCTCCATTGCTCCAAGAAATCCTTGAGCTGCCTTATAAGGTGGTTGCAAATTAAAATTAGTGAGAACTCTAACTACCTCCATTTGGTGATTGCACTAAGGACTGCGTGCTTCCGACTCAAAGTATCGACCACGGGGTTACCTTTCCTTAAGGGATACTGAATGGCATAAATCAAAAGACGCAAGATATCCATCCATCTCTATTGTCGAAGGTTTAGATCTTTTTGAGAAAACAAATACCTAAGAGACTTGTGATCAGTGAACAACTCAAACTTCTCTCCAAGAAAATAGTGCCTCCACATCTCAATAGCAAAATCCACTGCTGCTAACTCCAAATCATGCACAGTGTATCTTTTCTCATGGTCCTTAAGTTGTCTACTTGCATAGGCACCTACTCTGCCCTCTTACAGGAGTACGGCTCCAAAACCGGTCCCAAATGCATCTATAAAAATAGTGAGCATCTTGGCTCCGTCCGGGATAATCAGAGTAGTTTCACTTGTGAGAGATTCCTTCAATCTCTCAAAGGCAATTCCACATTTATCAGTGCACACAAACTTATGATCCTTCTTCATCAATTAGGTTAGAGGAGTTGAATTCTTTGCGAAGTCCTTAATAATTTTCGATAATATCCTGCTAACCCAAGGAAACTTCTTAGCTCAGTCGCATTGCGAGGTATATTCCACTCTTGGACTGCTTCTACCTTGGCAGCGTCTATTGCTAATTCTTTCCCCGAAACAATATGCCTTAGAAACTTAACTTCTTTCTTCCAAAAATAGCATTTCGAGAATCTGGCTTTAAGTTAGTTCTGCCCCAGAATTTCTGGGAGCCTTTTCAAGTGATCCTCATGCTCCTTATGGTCCTTGGAAAAGATTAGGATATCGTCCACAAATACTACCATAATCTATTGAGTATGCCTCAAAATACCCTACTCATAAGGTATACAAAGAAAGCTGGTCATTCGTTAAACCAAAAGGAAAAACCTCTCATTCAAACAGTCCATCAGGCATCCTAAACGCGGTTTTGGGCTTACTTTCTTCTGAAATCCTTAATTGGTGAAATCTAGTAGCTAAGTCTAACTGATATTTGGTCTCCTCCTAAATGATCAAACAAGTTGTTAATCCTTGGTAAGGGATATCTGTTCTTCTTACTCGACTTATTAAGTTCCATATAGTCCACATATAATCTTAAAGATCCACTAGACTTTATGGCAAACACTACTGGTGCACCCCATTTTGAGGTACTCCTACGAATAAACCCGTTCTGCATCAATTCCAAGATTTGTTTGTCAATTTTTCTCCTTTCCTTACGAGCCATGTGCCTCAAAGGAAATGCTATGGGCCTTACATCTTTTTTATGATCTATTCTAAATGATATTTCTTGGTGGGGTGGGAGTCCTATGACCTCCTCAAAAACATCTGGAAAATCACATACTATCGGTATAGAAGATGGTCGTTCTAAGTCAGAAGATAAGGAAAATAAAGTCTAGTCTCTATTCCCTGTCCTACAAGGAATCTCTATGTTGTGGTCTCTATGGATTCTTAAACAAACCACTCTCCTATTACAATTTAGGACGGCCCCATAAAACGATAGCTTGTCCATACCCAAAATAATACTATACCCTTCAAATTCAAGCATATGCGCATCAAAAAATAAGTCGACATCATCAATGTTCAATACCAGGTTTTACAAACAAAAAAGTTACATAGTCCATCCGATAGGGCTAGTGTAACACCCCACGTCCATTAATGTCACTCACAAAGGGAATGCATTAACTTCCATGGAGGTTTTAAGTGAATATAGAACAGTAAAATTACAACAAGACAGATATAAAATAGTACTTGGAAATTCAAAAACTTTATTTCATTGTAGCAGAAGTCAAAACATGTTTGATTACATCATAACACCATATTCAATGTCAAGTACAATATCTATCTTGATAAAACAAGTACACAATCCCATTACATGAATAGCCATTAAAAAGAAAGATAACAAGCTGGACTTTACTTCAGCAGTCCAAGCTTTCCAGAAGATAAGCGATCCAACTAGACTCCACTAGAACTTGGCCCAACCTGCGGACCTGAAGGGAGAAAAAGGATGGAAAAGAGGGGGTCAGACATAAAGTCTGGTGAATATGATAATTCTACAATACTATTACCAAAATAACTGGACTAAGGCATAAGCTGGAAAACAAGAAAATGTCTATGAAGAGCAGATTAAGGACATAGACAATCGCTAAAGGCAACGTTATAGGCGCTCCTAAATACTAAAGGATAAACACTATACTGCACCACACCAGTCACCCTAAAGATTCATCCCACTTAGCTTCACTTAGAAACTTTCCCAATGGCTTTACGTACCCCTAGCTGACTACATAGGTGCCGCCTGCCCCTATCTCCACTAGGTGTACCCTACTTCCCATTATTCGATCGGCTCCCTAACTCGTAGATACCCGTGCTGGCCCCATAGTGGGGTGTATCACTCCCCTAAAGTGGCAACCTGATACAACGGACATGCACGGCTTATACCTACACGATGCAACAACGTCTTACCTACCAGCCCGGGTCCACACACGCATATGAAACCCGTTGGACTTGCGTTGCCACCGCTCCCTGTTTTGGCCTCTTATAGTCAAACCCAGTATGCGTGTCCCGTCCTCGACTTGGGTCGAGCCCACAAAGATATGTTTTGGGATACTGGTTGAAATGGGCCCCCACTATTTACCACAAGCATTCCACCTAAGCTTGTCCCCATTAGTCCATCCCACTTAACCCACTTAGTCATGTTCATTTACATGTGTGTTTGGTTAAGTCTAATCGTATTTCAAATGCCTCTAAAGGCAACCACCAGATTCCTCATGCCACCCAAGGCACCTACTTAACCCCCATGTCCCACCTTACATGATTATCTGGTTAAGTATTTCTTAGTTCATTAAGGCCATAACCTCATAAAGACCTCTCACATTAGACTGGCATTTATGGCAGCTGGATTTGCCGGGCGGGTCCGGGCAGTCTTACACCATAAAAGAGTCTAACCTCGTGTCTTTACAACTGTTATGCTTTAGTTTGGGCCTAGGACCTCTCACATTGGGCCGACATTTGTGACTACTGGATTTGCCGGGCGGGTCCGGGCAGGTTTACATCACAAACGGGTCCAACCTCGTGTCCTAAGCATTGATTATTAATAATAATCCACTTTCCCCCAATTTTAATAATTCCCTACTTGAATTATTAATTACTTCCAATTTTTAACAATGTCCATAATTGACTCAATTATGGACATCCATTCATGGTATGCAAAATCTTACAAAATTGCACCCAATTTATTAATTCCTAATATTACGCCTACCCCACGTTTGAACGTTTATTCGCAAAATATATGTTAGACTCGAATAGCCTAACTCATAGCATAAAAGAGATTATCATAATAACAACATGTATATGTGACCAAATGAATCATAATAAGGGGTGAAACTTGCATATGTCCAACTTGCATAGATTATACATGTCATGGACCTAAAGGTGTCAACTTGTTCAAAATTCACCTAATATAATCTCAATCAATTTTCATAAACTTACATATGAACATGTGTGAATCAACATCATCTAATTTTTTTTAACAACATGGTTTTATATGGGTACACCTAACTCAATAGGCAAATTCCCATAATCAAGTTTTATTTAATTATAGTTTCAAGTTTATGGGTACACCTAACCTAATAGGCAAATTCCCATAAACAAGATCCATTCAAATTAAGAAAAAAAAACATAACTTTAAGCATGATCCAACAACATCATGATTTTTCAACATAATATAGCATGATTTATAACATGGCATAGTATGATAGTATAACATAGCTTGACATGATTCTCAACATAGCACGACATAGCATAAGAGAATTTACAACATAGCATGACATAGCATATATAATTTACATCATACGACAACATAATAACATAATAAGAGATCCACAATATATAGAATTTACAATTACAAATCACATCACTTTCTTGTGATCCATTCATAACTGAGTCAAATTAGTTTGTAATAGTCTTGTGAGAATCATCATACTCACCAACAAAAGAAAAGAATTAGAGAAAGAGAGATCTTTTGATTTGATTTGTGTAGATTTAGTTGTAGATGATTAGGCTTCCTCTTCTTAGTTTGTGACGGCTATGCTGAACTCCATGGCAGCAGCATGACGGTAGCTTCTCTAATTTTACAAGTGATTTAGGTCTAGGGTCTACCCACTTATTTATAGATTTTAGAATTCATTTAGGCCATTAGATTTAACCTAGAAATAACCGCAGCCGTTCAGACAAGATGGGGTTTATCTTGTTGACTCAGCAATGAGTCAGAAGTGACTCAGCAAACACTCAGCATATTAATAAACTTCTATTCATGTCATAAATATATATATATTTTCTACAATGTACATATTAGATACATCCCCCTTTACTTATTATTGTTTTTATATACATATTAGATACATTCCCTCTCTCACACACTTATTAATATTTTTATATTCATATTAGATACATCCCCTCTCTTACACACTTATTAATATTTTTATATTCATATTAGATACATCCCCTCTCTTACACACTCATTAATATTTTTATATTCATATTAGATACATCCCCTCTCTTACACACTTATTAATATTTTTATATTCATATTAGATACATCCCCTCTCTTACACACTTATTAATATTTTAGCAACTTTAGTGTTAATAGAAAATTCGGGGTGTTACATTCTCCCCTCCTTTTAGGATTTCATCCCCGAAATCTTCAAGTCTGGAAGAATGTATATCCTACCATCCAAACGTCCATCTACTCATCCATCATACACAGGCATCCATTGTCCTTAAAAGACTTCTAATGCTTTATGATCATATGCAAGTGTGTGTACATGTCCTTACCTAATGCGAAATCAGGCGGTCTACTGATTCAGTTGACCTCCTTAATGCAAATTATGTAAGTGTCATGAATCCATTATGTATGCAAAAGGTCCTAATTGCTTACATACTACTTCTATATGCGTGCACACCCATTCAACCGAATGCAGCATCCATATGATGGTACAACCATTATACATCCATTATACTAAATACATCCATATATATGCAATATGCAATATGAAGTGACTGAGCCGATCTAGTGCCTAAAGTGTGTGTATATATGCATCCACGAGCAACCACTAGCAAACACTTGCATCCATCTGACATAACATGTCTCAAACACATGTTTCAACCATAGGATTATCCTAACTAAAGGTCAAAGATACTAATGAGAGGACATACTAAAGATAAGATAAGATAAGCTAAGCGATAAAGGAGAAATTAAAAGACATACCCTCAAAAAGAAAAGGGTACAACGAACGCATCTTCTCTTCTGTCTCCCAAGTTGCGTTGCTCTCATCATTTCCCCATTGCACTTTAACCAGTCTGACCTCTCGATTCCTCAACTTTTTGATCTCCGACCCAAGAATGCATGTAGGAGCTCGTCTAATTGTTGCATCACGCTCTATTTCCACCTCTTTAAGCAAGCTCGGCTCTACCACCTCCGCGGTCTTGTGCAAACACTTCCTCAAATGTGATACATGGAATACGTCGTGTACTCCACTAAGTTTCTCAGGCAACTCCACCCTATATGCCATCTTCCTAATCCTGTTTTTTTACAGGAAACGGCCCTACAAACCTTGGTGCTAATTTCCCCACGGACCCAAAGCGAACAACATTCTGTAACGGAGATACTTTGATAAAAACCATGTCCCCAATGTCAAACTCAAGATTTGTCCTCCTCTTATCAGCATACGATTTCTGCCTATCTTGTGCTGCTTTCATCCTCCTTCGAATCAACTCAATCTTCTCTGAGGTTTCCCTAACCATATCGGGCCCAAGTAGGATTTTATCGGTAGATTCCCACCAACATGTAGGCGAACGGCAAGGCCTTCCATAAAGAGCTTCGAAAGGTGCCATGCCAATACTAGACTGAAAGCTATTATTATATGCGAATTCTACTAACGGAAGGTGCTCTTCCCATGTACCCCCAAAGTCTAGGATACAAAGCCTTAAAAGATCCTCTAGAATGCGATTCACCCTCTCGGTCTGGCCGTCTGTCTGAGGATGATATGCGGTGCTCAAACATAGCTGAGTCCCTACCACCTCTTGTAAACTCTTCCAAAATTCGCTAGTAAAGATGGGGTCACGGTCGCTTACTATACTAGAAGGAATACCGTGCAAACGAACTATCTCCTTAATGTATACAGAAGCCAACCACGGAGCAGTCCTCTTACTTTTCACGGGAATAAAATGGGCGTTTTTAGTAAGTCTATCTACTATAACCCAAATCCCCGTGTTACCCTTCCTTGATCTTGGTAATCCATCCACAAAATCCATTGAGACGCTTTCCCATTTCCATAGTGGAACTTCTAATGGGTGAAGCAACCCACCGGGTTTCTTTTGTTCTGCTTTAACTCGTTGGCACACCAAGCATCTAGCGACGTACTCGGCCACATCCTTTTTCATACCGGCCCAAAAGAAAACCCGCTTCATATCTTTGTACATCTTATCCCCGCCGGGATGAATGGTCATTTTTGAGCGATGAGCATCATCAAGAATGGCCTTCCTTAAGTCTTCGTCTTGTGGTACACAAAGTCTATTATCCCTTCGTAACCAACCCTTATCGTCTAGGGTATACCTACGAAGATGGCTTGACGACTCCCCCCCTTTGAGCTTTTCTACTATCACAACCAACTGTGGGTCGTCTCGCTGTGCCTCACCAACCCGTCCTAGAAGTGTAGGTCTAACCTCCAAGGATGCTAACAGACCGGGTACTAAGTCAACGGAGGGTCTAAAGTCAAACATAGAGATGAATTCTAAGCTTTGTCGTTCAACAAACAACGGACTCAAGGACAACCTTTTCCTACTTAAGGCGTCTGCCACCACGTTACCCTTGCCTGGGGTATATGCTATTTCAAAATCGTAGGAGGCTAAGAATTCCATCCACCGTTGCTGCCTTAAATTCAAATCCTTCTGAGAGAATAAGTATTTTAATGATTTGTGGTCAGTGAACAGTTCGAATTTCTCACCAAGAAGATAGTGACGCCAAGACTTAAGCGCGAAAACAATTGCGGCTAGCTCTAAGTCATGCGTGGGGTAATTCTTTTCATGAACCCTCAACTGCCTTCCACCATAGGCTATTACTCTTCCCTCTTGCATGAGGACCGCGCCAAGTCCCGTCCCACAAGCATCAGTATAGATGGTAAACGGTTTATTCCCGTCTGGCAGCACTAAGACTGGGGCTGAAGTTAAGGCTCTCTTTAAACGTTGGAACGCATCATCGCAATCTTTGTCCCACGTAAAAACCAGGTTCTTCTTCGTTAACCGTGTTAATGGAGTTGATATTTTTGCGAAGTCTTTGATAAACTTCCTATAATAGCCAGCCAACCCCAAGAAACTTCTTACTTCGGTTGCATTTTTAGGGACCTTCCAATCTTGGATGGCCACCACCTTTGCGGGATCCACTGCTGTCCCTTCTTTGGAAACCACGTGCCCTAAGAACCGTACTTCCTTCCTCCAGAAGTGACACTTAGAAAATTTTGCCTTAAGGTTATGCGCTCGAAGGGTTTCCAACACTTCCCTAAGATGTAGGGAGTGCTCTTCTTTATTCTTAGAAAAGACTAAGATGTCATCCACAAAGACTACCACGAATTTGTTAAGGTATTCCCTAAACACCCTACTCATCAAATCAACAAAATATGCAGGGGCGTTTGTCAAACCAAAGGGCATCACTAGCCATTCATAGAATCCGTCAGGAGTCCTAAAAGCAGTCTTATCTATACTATCCTCAGCCACTCTCAGTTGATGAAAGCCAGTGGCTAAGTCCAACTGCGAAAACACTGAGGCGCCAACTAACTGATCAAAGAGATCGTCAATCCTCGGCAGTGGGTGTCGGTTCTTTTTAGTAAGCTTGTTTAGTTCTCTATAGTCCATACAAAGTCTAAGAGACCCATCCGCCTTTGTGGCAAAAACTACTGGAGCACCCCACTCCGATATACTACGTCTTATGAACCCCTTCTCAAGCAACTCCTTTACTTGCTTATTGAGTTCCCTCCTTTCACGAGGAGCCATGTGGCGCACTGGCAAAGATACGGGTTTAGCATTATCCACAAGATAAATTCGAAAGTCTATCTCCCGCTTTGGAGGTAAGCCCTTCACCTCCTCAAACACATCCGGATATTCCCGCACCACTTCTATCGATCGCAGGTTCTCTACAGACGCGTCAAGCGATTCAAGATAACTTAGCATAACGGAATTTATGGGATTACAAAAGATGTCGAGAGCATTACCAAGGCGAGTCACAAGCCTAACTACTCTCCTTTCACAATCAAGAATGGCCCTATTTCTAGACAACCAATCCATTCCTAAAATTAGCCCATAGCCCGTGAAGCCCAATACATAAGCATCACATCTAAATTCAACGCTAAGTATAGAGATTTTCAAATCCAAACATATCATGGTCAAATGAGCCGAACCCCCAATTGGATTTGAAACGACCAAGGGATCCTCTACTAAACTGGTGTTCAAGTGCAGTGATTCAACTAATGATGCAGAGATAAACGAATGAGATGCGCCAGAATCGAATAAGGTACGGACAGGATGATCAAACAGAAAAACTAAGCTTTCAACAGAAATTGTTCTACCTCTTTCTTGCAGCGGTGGGGCCGCAATAGCCTGAACTTGCCCCCTTGCCTGCCCTGGTGCCATAAGAGCCTGCACCTGTCCTCCCGAGGTAGACCCTGCCCTCTGCCCCTTCTTTGGACAGTCCTTCACTAAATGTCCCGCATCTCCACAATGAAAACAACCAGTCTTCTTTTTCTTTCTACAATCTTTGCTGAGATGGCCAGGCGTCCCACAATTGAAGCATTTCTTCTTCCCTTTGCCATTATTGTTTTTACCACCCTTCTTATTTTGCTGTTGGGGTTTCTTCTGATCCCCTTTCTTTTCAACTGCCTTATCCTCATGCATAAGTGCCATTTCTACTAGCTTTTCAAAGGTGGCTCCCATAGGGATGTGGGTCATAGCCAACCCTTGCAACGGTTCATTCAAGCCTCTAACGAACCTCAAAGCTTTCTTCTCTGGCGTGTTCACCAACTCCAAGCCAAACCTTGCTAACTGATTAAATTTATTGACATATTCCTTTACTGATGAGCTCCCTTGCTTTAGTGCCAGGAATTTTTCCATATTTAAGTTCTCCTCTGCCCTTGAAAGAAACTTTGCCTCAAACCTTCGTCTGAAATCCGCCCATGAATCAACTGGACGTTCCCCGTTAGTGACCTCCCACCAAAACTAGGCCTCTCCCTTCATTAACCAAGTAGCTAAACGGACTTTCCTCCCATCTTCCACTTCAAAGATATCCAACAATTCCTCAGTCTCCTTAAGCCAATCTCTGGCCTCCACAAACGTCTCAGTCCCTTGAAAAGTTTTTCCTCCCATAGCCTTGAATTCCTTGCACGTCTTTGCAAAAGTGTCAACACAAGGAGGAGGAGGAGGAGGAGGAGGAATGGGTGCAACTAGGGGTGGAGGAGTATCCGTTGGGCCTGCAGTGGTGGCCCTAGCCTCCAAGTATCTCCTAAACCACCCTGGAATCGTCACACCTTCTGGGAGATTAAGATCTTCAGCCATGCTGAAACGAAAAGGAAAGATTCAAAATGGAGAATTCGAAAGATAAAGATAAGGATGTGGCTATTTGGGATTATGTTTTTCATAAAAACTCTCTTTAAATAACATTTTTTTTTTGAAAGCACTTCTTCCAAAAATACTTTAGAAAAAAAAATTTCTAAAAAAAATTTTATCTGTTCTGGTAACCTTATGCTCTGATACCACGTGTAACACCACACGTCCATTAATGTCACTCACAAAGGGAATGCATTAACTTCCATGGAGGTTTTAAGTGAATATAGAACAGTAAAATTACAACAAGACAGATATAAAATAGTACTTGGAAATTCAAAAACTTTATTTCATTGTAGCAGAAGTCAAAACATGTTTGATTACATCATAACACCATATTCAATGTCAAGTACAATATCTATCTTGATAAAACAAGTACATAATCCCATTACATGAATAGCCATTAAAAAGAAAGATAACAAGCTGGACTTTACTTCAGCAGTCCAAGCTTTCCAGAAGATAAGCGATCCAACTAGACTCCACTAGAACTTGGCCCAACCTGCGGACCTGAAGGGAGAAAAAGGATGGAAAAGAGGGGGTCAGACATAAAGTCTGGTGAATATGATAATTCTACAATACTATTACCAAAATAACCGGACTAAGGCATAAGCTGGAAAACAAGAAAATGTCTATGAAGAGCAGATTAAGGACATAGACAATCGCTAAAGGCAACGTTATAGGCGCTCCTAAATACTAAAGGATAAACACTATACTGCACCACACCAGTCACCCTAAAGATTCATCCCACTTAGCTTCACTTAGAAACTTTCCCAATGGCTTTACGTACCCCTAGCTGACTACATAGGTGCCGCCTGCCCCTTTCTCCACTAGGTGTACCCTACTTCCCATTATTCGATCGGCTCCCTAACTCGTAGATACCCGTGCTGGCCCCACAGTGGGGTGTATCACTCCCCTAAAGTGGCAACCTGATACAACGGACATGCACGGCTTATACCTACACGATGCAACAACGTCTTACCTACCAGCCCGGGTCCACACACGCATATGAAACCCGTTGGACTTGCGTTGCCACCGCTCCCTGTTTTGGCCTCTTATAGTCAAACCCAGTATGCGTGTCTCGTCCTCGACTTGGGTCGAGCCCATAAAGATACGTTTTGGGATACTGGTTGAAATGGGCCCCCACTATTTACCACAAGCATTCCACCTAAGCTTGTCCCCATTAGTCCATCCCACTTAACCCACTTAGTCATGTTCATTTACATGTGTATTTGGTTAAGTCTAATCGTATTTCAAATGCATCTAAAGGCAACCACCAGATTCCTCATGCCACCCAAGGCACCTACTTAACCCCCATGTCCCACCTTACATGATTATCTGGTTAAGTATTTCTTAGTTCATTAAGGCCATAACCTCATAAAGACCTCTCACATTAGACTGGCATTTATGGCAGCTGGATTTGCCGGGCGGGTCCGGGCAGTCTTACACCATAAAAGAGTCTAACCTCGTGTCTTTACAACTGTTATGCTTTAGTTTGGGCCTAGGACCTCTCACATTGGGCCGACATTTGTGACTACTGGATTTGCCGGGCGGGTCCGGGCAGGTTTACATCACAAACGGGTCCAACCTCGTGTCCTAAGCATTGATTATTAATAATAATCCACTTTCCCCCAATTTTAATAATTCCCTACTTGAATTATTAATTACTTCCAATTTTTAACAATGTCCATAATTGACTCAATTATGGACATCCATTCATGGTATGCAAAATCTTACAAAATTGCACCCAATTTATTAATTCCTAATATTACCCCTACCCCACGTTTGAACGTTTATTCGCAAAATATATGTTAGACTCGAATAGCCTAACTCATAGCATAAAAGAGATTATCATAATAACAACATGTATATGTGACCAAATGAATCATAATAAGGGGTGAAACTTGCATATGTCCAACTTGCATAGATTATACATGTCATGGACCTAAAGGTGTCAACTTGTTCAAAATTCACCTAATATAATCTCAATCAATTTTCATAAACTTACATATGAACATGTGTGAATCAAAATCATCTAATTTTTTTTAACAACATGGTTTTATATGGGTACACCTAACTCAATAGGCAAATTCCCATAATCAAGTTTTATTTAATTATAGTTTCAAGTTTATGGGTACACCTAACCTAATAGGCAAATTCCCATAAACAAGATCCATTTAAATTAAGAAAAAAAAACATAACTTTAAGCATGATCCAACAACATCATGATTTTTCAACATAATATAGCATGATTTATAACATGGCATAGTATGATAGTATAACATAGCTTGACATGATTCTCAACATAGCACGACATAGCATAAGAGAATTTACAACATAGCATGACATAGCATATATAATTTACATCATACGACACCATAATAACATAATAAGAGATCCACAATATATAGAATTTACAATTACAAATCACATCACTTTCTTGTGATCCATTCATAACTGAGTCAAATTAGTTTGTAATAGTCTAGTGAGAATCATCATACTCACCAACAAAAGAAAAGAATTAGAGAAAGAGAGATCTTTTGATTTGATTTGTGTAGATTTAGTTGTAGATGATTAGGCTTCCTCTTCTTAGTTTGTGACGGCTATGCTGAACTCCATGGCAGCAGCATGACGGTAGCTTCTCTAATTTTACAAGTGATTTAGGTCTAGGGTCTACCCACTTATTTATAGATTTTAGAATTCATTTAGGCCATTAGATTTAACCTAGAAATAACCGCAGCCGTTCAGACAAGATGGGGTTTATCTTGTTGACTCAGCAATGAGTCAGAAGTGACTCAGCAAACACTCAGCATATTAATAAACTTCTATTCATGTCATAAATATATATATTTTCTACAATGTACATATTAGATACATTCCCCTTTACTTATTATTGTTTTTATATACATATTAGATACATTCCCTCTCTCACACACTTATTAATATTTTTATATTCATATTAGATACATCCCCTCTCTTACACACTTATTAATATTTTTATATTCATATTAGATACATCCCCTCTCTTACACACTTATTAATATTTTTATATTCATATTAGATACATCCCCTCTCTTACACACTTATTAATATTTTTATATTCATATTAGATACATCCCCTCTCTTACACACTTATTAATATTTTAGCAACTTTAGTGTTAATAGAAAATTCGGGGTGTTACAGCTAGGCACCCCTGTTGGATGGCTAGCAAAGGATAAAGGAAGTTTCATAGAGTCAACAATCTTCCTAGCAATAAATGAGTGGGTAGCTCTAGAATCAAATAAGGTACACAATGAAATCCCTAAGATAGAAATTATACCTTCCAATGCAGGTTGTCCTCGATCCCTACGGGGCTTACTACAAAAGGACGCAACTTTCAAAGCGTAGTTTTGACCCTTTTGCAAATCTTCTCCTTAGGGCAATTTCTCATTAAGTGTCCATCCTCATGACAGTCAAAGCATTTTCCTTTGGACTCCGCCTTTGTTTAGTTCAGTTAGGAAATCTATCCTACGGTTTCGATGGCACAACTGTATAGTAGAAATCATATATATACGTACATATATATATATACCAGTTATCTAGAAAATTTACTCGAGATAAGGCACGATAGCAATGGCTAATAACAAGCAAGTAAAACACAAGAAAGAGTAAACCAAGTAAAGCAAGGAAGAGTACACACAATGGAAAAGAAACAGATGATACACAATATTGGACGTCTTAAACTATTTTCTTACGTCCATTGAAGAACTCGAGAAAACGTCTGAAGCAGAGAACAGACGTATGAAACTATTTTCAAACATTTGTGATGAATTCGAGAAATGTCTGACCTAGGATTCAAACGTATGAAATTATTTTCAAACATCTTACCTGGAGTTCGGCCATAAATATTGAACTATAATTGTCACTTTTTCAAAAGACACCTCGGTATCTCTTCACTACATCTCTTCACCATCAATCAATACAACTCTTGGATGATCAGCAATGGCCACCACTAGATACAACTCTTCACATATATATAAAGCATCGAGATTCAAGAAAGCGTAACTAATATAATCTCTACAACTGTCTCTATATTCTACACTCTCTGAATCTTCCAATCATCATTCTAGCAAACTCACCTCGTCAATCAAATCTTGAATATAATCCTGCACTTCGTAGAAATTACTACTTTGTAGACATTGGAAGTTCGCGTACATATTGGTCATTATATGTGTTGTATTAGAGCATATCTTTGATAAGAAAACTGTATTGTAACCAAGCCTCTCCTCCAGGCGAAGTGAGGGTTTGTTAAGAGTAGAATTCTAAACGGAGCTTCGGGACTAGACGTAGGACGAGAGGTCCGAACCAGTATAAAACTCTAGTGTGCATTTTCCTTATCTACAATTACTTTATTTGTTTATACTTGTTAGTACACACATAAATACTTATCTACACACTATACGATCCACCCAAATAGACTTTCATTTGTATCAGAGCAAGGATTTTTATCAAAACACAGTAACAAATTTTTGAATCACTCTAATATAGCAAGTATATTTCAAGAAGGCCAGTCCACACAACATCCCTCACTCTTCAATGGATTAAACTATGCATATTGGTCAATCCATATGTGAATCTTTTTGGAAGTTAATGGATTAGAAACCTGGTCCGCTACTCAAAATAAGTACGAAGCACCTACCATTGAAATGAGTACGTGGACCAATGCATAAAAAACCACAGCTTCACATAATGCAAACGCCATGAATTTTCTATTTTGCTTTTTAGATAAAAATGAATTTCACGAGTCATGTTATGTAATACTGCTTATGACATTTGGCGTACTTTACAAGTAACACACAAAGATATTACTAAAGTCAAACAAACTATTTCAATTTTACAAAATCAATTTTCATCTTTTAAAATGAAACAAAATGAGTCTATAGTTGATATGTATTTGAGATTCCAAACTATTCAACATAATTTAATGGCACTGGGAGTAAAATTTACTAATTTTGATTTAGTATCTCGAATACTCAATTCTTTAACATCTAGGTGGGAAAGAAAAGTATTAGCTATAGAAGAAGCTAATGATCTTTCAACACTCAAAGTTGAAGAATTGATTAAAAAATTAATGTCCTATGAAGCCAACCTGCAGGCTAGAAAAGAATTGAACAATGAGAAAAAATGCTTTTCAAGCCAGTAACAAAGACTTTGACTTGGATGAAGATGAAATTGTGTTTATCGCCAAAAAGTACAACAAATTCAAGAAATTTCGAAGGATGACAAAGTTTCAATAAGATGGAAAGTCAAGTTCTGCAAATCGAACTTCAGTCAAATGTTATGAGTGCGATGAATTTGGTTATATGAAGAAAGACCATAAAAAACTCAACAATGACAAGAAGAAGAGCAAAAAATGAAAAATTCAAAAAGATTGAAGGGATTTCCGAGTCATCTAGGATGACTCAGATTCTTCTTCATCTGACAGTAATAGTGATAGTGATTCAGACCAAGCCAATCTATGCTTTGTGGCAAAAACAGATGGGTATGTCCAGAACTTACTTACGATGAAATAGTAGAACTTAACATAGAATTAGATGATAAATCTAGAGAAGTAAAAAAATTAAATAAAGAATACATTGTTAAGATGAATCAAATGGAACTTGAAATAGGCATGCTAAAAGATGAGAAGACTATCTTAGAAGAAGAACTAGAATATATTGAAGATAAACACAAAAAATATCTTTGGAAAATGATTCATTAACAACCGAATTAGGAAAAATTAAACTAGAAAATGAAGAATTTTTCAATAAAATATAACTTTAGAAAGTAATCTAGAAACAACACTTTCTAAAATCTCAGAACTCAAAAATCAGTTAGAGAAGATTACTTCAAATGTTTCAAAATTTAACAAAGGCAAACTAACTTAGAAAATTTAATCAAAAATTCCAAGCCTTCAGGAAATCGAAATGGAATAGGTTTTAAAAAGAATTCAAAATATGAAAATCATAGTTTTCTTATAAAAAGGTAAAAAAGACGACTACCAATAAAAAGGTTTAGAAACCCAAAGAAGTAAAAATATGGATTCCAAAATCTAATAATAAACTTATTAGAAAAAACATATTGATAACTTCTTAAAAAATATAGTTTATAATACAAATTCTACTTTTAAAGGCCCCAAACCCACTTGGGTATGGCTGCCTTCCCCGCCTAACAATTAGGACCCTAACGGAGGAAGTGGGTACCGATTACGTTATTTTATCTTGTAGGTATTCAAAATAAAAAGTAAGGAGAAACGGAAACTTGATAGTGGCTACTCCAAACAAACGACTAGAAATGAAAAAATATTATCAAATATAACATATATTGATGGACGCACACCTTTGGAGATAATTCAAAAGGATATGTCGTCGTCATTGGGGAAGTCAACAATTCTGATATTTCTAACTCTCCTATCATTACCAACGTTTTGTTAGTAGAAAATTTAAAACATAATCTTCTTAGTATTAGTCCATTATGCGATAAAGGTTTTCAAATGAAATTTGAAAAAGATAAATGCAATATAATTGATAATAATAGCAAATTATATTTGAAGGATTTAGAAATAAAAATATCTACATCTTTTTTTTTGGCAACCAAGCCATTTTTATAGTGGGCATACCACTTTTACTAAAACAAGAGTATAAGGTAAGAGGAATTTTGCAGAGGCACAAAACTCCAATTTTAGTTTGAAGTGCCAGAACACTAAACAATATAGAATAGGAGCTAGAAAAAAGCATCTAGACTACATGATATGACATTCCTAGCCCCCCTCCGAGGATGACGATCTACAAATGGTGCTGGGCGGACCAACAACACGGGTAAATCTGGAAAAAGCCAAGGCAAGATTTGGCACATAACATGGATAAAGAGCACTGAAGATGAAGTTCCTATCACAAGAATGATCGTAGAACTCAAGCTTATTAGTCTCACCTACTTTACCAGTTTGAATAAGCTCAACGTTATCACCAACAATTTGATACATTAATTTCCTCTTATCACTTATTTCATCACTGATAAATTTATGGAAAGTATCACTAATTGGACAATACCACATACCAGAGGCATGTGTCCAAACCTTTTCATCATTAGTCCAAACAATATCTTCAGAATTAGCATTGATGTCAGAGATCAGGACAACCTTCTCTACGACAGAAGCTGCGGAAACCGGGTCCATGTCAGTCACAAATGTAATAGAAGGAGACGGAGGTATAACCGGTGGAAGAACAGTTTTACGAACCCACATAACAGAAGGGGGTTTTGGAAGGGGAATTCGATCAGCTAAAGGTAATGGAGCTAATGAGGGACTACCAACAGAAACAAAAGCAACTGAATGACCAAAAGACTGACACGTGGAACAAATATCTGGTTTCCATCCATATTTGACTACCACTTCAGTAACATAACCATCCTCTATCTTTACTTTGATCTTATCTGGCAGAAGCTTATCAGGAGAGATTTCGATAAGCGCCTTAGCATAGAAGAGCTTCTCACGTGCAACAGTGGTATTATCAAAGCATTTCAATTTCCCAATATTATTAGCTAACCAATTCAACACTGTCAAAGACTGCAAGACTGAGGGAATTTGAGGAAAAAAGTCCATACTGGAATCGATAGTACATGATCTCTAGCACGATCAACGGATGGGCTCCAAGGGGTAATAATAAAAGGCTTTCCATGGATAAAAATTGGATCCAAACTTAGAGTCCACAGATGTTCATCAGGGGTAGAGAATTTGAAATAGAACAGTGACTTATCCAAATGAATAGACAGTCCACCACGAAGTTGCTAAGCACTGGTACATTTTTCCTTAACAACAGAATACTGTGGACTTGAATCCAAAAAGAAACCAACTAGATAATTCTTCCAGAAATTAGCTCCAGCAACATAAACTTCTGCCGGTGGTTCCATGATTCCATCCTTACCAAATACCTCAAAAAATTGTGGCACATAGTCTTCGTCATTCAGTGGATTTTTGTTGAATAAAGAAACATAGGATGGTGCAGATAAACCAGCAGGTCCTCCAGATGAAGTCAAACTCCTATCAACACCAGATTTCTCCTTACCAACATGGTCCACACAAGAAGTGGACACTAGCCCCCGTGTTGGGTCTGCCATTGCAACATGGTTTGCAGAATCATCAATACAATTCACAAAGTCCATACCACCCTTTTCCAATGACTCACTATCAATATTATTACCAAGATCAAGTATAACAGTGGTGGCCTGAGACCAGCGATTCTCAGCGTCAACCAAAAGCGGAGTTAAGACAGACTTACTAGCAGCTGCAGGTAGCGATCTGGAAGCAAACACTCTTTCAATCTCAGAAACTAGATTCGATAGAGCTGGATCCGAAGAGGAGCAAAGCAAGGAAGCAATACCCGAAACCCCAATCTGTTGAGTGGCACGAGATGGATTCATAGGCATTGCCGACGATGCAGATAGAAAAGGGTCGCTGGTTGAAAAAACACGGCCTGAACGAGTTACAGAAGATCGAATAGCATCAATACCATCATTAGGCAAGCCACCCTTCTTACGAGCCATGGAGAAGGCGCGTTGAGTATGAGAGCAAAAGTGAAAAAGTAGCAAAAGAGGGAAATCGCCAGAGCGATTTTGGGTTCCGCCATAAAAGAAGCGATTTAGGGTTCGAACCTTTGTTGGACATGAAAAAAAATCGGATTTATGTTTAATGGCCAAAGATGATGATCCATGGTTATGGCATAAGCGGTTTTATCATATAAATTTCAAATATATTAATAAGTTAGCAAAATATGAGTTAGTAAAGGGATTACCTAAAATAAACTATAAAGTAGAGAATTTATGCGATGTGTGCCAAATTGGTAAATTAAAAAGAAGTTAGTTTAAATCCAAAAATGATATTTCCACAAAAAAACCTTTAGAACTTCTTTATTTAGATTTATTTGGTTCAACTCAAGTACGGTCTATAAGTCATAACAAATATGTTTTTGTAATAATAGATGATTTTCAAGATACACATGGGCTCTTCTCTAAAAACATAAAAGTGACACTTTTGGTATGTTTAAAATTTTTGCTAGGAAAATCAAAAGTCAAATGGATTTAAAAATTGCAAATATTCAAAGTGATCATGGTAGAGAATTTGAAAATGAACTTTTTACAAATTTTTGCAATAAAAGGGGAATCAATCACAATTTTTCTTTTCCTCGTACACCACAACAAAATGGTGTAGTAAAAAGAAAAAAAATCGCATGCTACAAGAATGTGCATGAACATTACTAAATAGTAGTAACTTACCAAAGCATTTTTGGGCTGAGGCAATTACTACAGCTTGCTATGTTTTAAATATAGTAACACTACGTCCTAAAAAAAACATACTTGCTATGAAATGTTTTTTGGAAAGAAATCTAAAGTATCATATTTTAAAACATTTGGTTCAAAATGTTTTATATTCAATAAAAAAGACAATCTAGGAAATTTCAATCCCAAAGTCGACGAAGGAATCTTTATTGGATATTCGGATCAAAGTAAGGCATATAGAATTTTCAATAAACGAAACAAGAATTGTAAGAAATCATCCAAAATATTATAATATTGAAGATCTTAATACAGGAGTAAAAAGGAACCAAGTCAATCAAGCAAATCATGTTGCATTCATATCAAAATTTGAACCCAAAAATTATAAGGCTCCTAATGATGATTTTTGGATTTGAGAAATGCAAGAAGAATTAAATAAGTTCGAACATAATAATGTACGGGAATTAGTTCCAAGACTAGATAATCAATCTATTATTGGAACAAAGTGGGTATATAAAAACAAATCAGATGAAACTGGTACTATAGTTAGAAATAAAGCACGATTAGTAGCTCAGGGTTATAACCAAGAAGAAGGAATCGATTATGACAAAACGTTTTCCCCTCTATCTAGATTAGAAGCTATACATACTTTATTAGTCTTCGCATTTTATCATGATTTTAAATTATACCAAATGAATATCAAAAGTGTCTAATGGGTTTATTAATGAAAATAATACGTTGAATAACCACCACATTTTGTCCGTGAAAAATATCCCGATCATGTTTTTAGATTAAATAAAGCCTTATATGGTTTAAAACAAGCTCCTAGAGCATGGTATAAGTGACTTAGAAATCACTTAATCTCCTCTGGTTTTCGAATAGGAAAAATAGATACTACTCTTTTTATTAATCGATAAATAATGATATTTTAGTAGTACAAATCTATGTTGATGATATTATTTTCGGATCAAATAATGAAAATTTATGTGTTGAATTATCAAACATCATGAAAAACTAATTCGAAATGACACATATGGGAGAATTATTTTTTTTCTTGGGTTTACAAATAAAACAACTTAAAGATGGGATTTTTATACATCAAGAAAAATATTGTAACAACTTATTACAATGCTTTGGCATGGACAAAACATCAAGCAAACCAGCACCAATGAGCACTAGTGTTCATTTAGAAAAGACGTTGATAGAAAATATTTTGATGAAAAATTATATCGTAATATAATAGGTTCATTATTGTACTTAACCGCTAGTCGACCCGACATTATGATGAGTGTATGCCTATGTGCTTGATTTCAAGCAAAACCGAAAGAATCTCATCAACGTGCCATTAAATTTTCTTACGATATTTATCTAATACAAAGGATCATGGTTTATTCTATCATAAAGGATCATCATTCGAACTAGTTTCTTATAGTGACGAGGACTTTGGCGGAGGTAAAATAGATCATAAATGTACTAGCGGAACGTGTCATTTTATCGGACAATCGCTAATATCATGGTTTAGTAAAAAACAAAATTGTGTATCTTTATTAACATGTGAAGTTGAATATATATATATCAGCATCCCTAGCATGTGCTAAAGTTATTTACATGCAAAAAACGTGTGACACCCCACGTCCGTTAATGTCACTCATTAAGAGAATGCATTAAGTTTCGTGAAGCGTTAAAGGTAAACAGAAACAGAACATTACAAGATAGATATAAAAATAACAGCGGAATAAAAACTAACTTTATTAATCGTAAAGCCTCATGGTTCAAAACATCATATGTCTACATTACATAAAAACCGGTACAACATAAAAACTTCTATCTTGCTTTTAAACATCAGAGTACAGAATAAAAGAAGAAAATTCCCCAAATAAGATCATAGCCACAGTAGCAAAGGTAGGAGCTTGAGCAATACATCTAAGCAGCTCCAACAAAATGATAGCAAAATCCTGGTCAAGCTTGAGTATTCCCACCCTGGAAACCTGCAGGGGCAGGGGGAGGGGGACGGAAGAATGAAGAGGAAACAAAAAGGGTTAAACATAACATTTAACAAGTTCAGTTACTTTTAGCAAGTAAATAAGTAAAAGTAGCACGGCAAGCATACAAAGTGGATAAGAGAGAGATAACAACATATAAGGTAGGTAACACAAGGTAAACATGATAGCGTATATGCTTCACTAAAGATTTTATGATTCTCTGCACTAATACTAGTATCACCAGAAGGAGATGATCCCAACAACTATAAGATGGTAGACTTAGGCATATGTCCCGATTTTTCCTAACCACTACCCTAATCGATCGACTCCCTACTCCATAGATACCCTGTACCAGCCCCACAGCAGGAGGTATCACTTTCCTAAAGTGGCAACCCTTCGTTGATGTGCACAACCATATCTACTGGTATCGCGGTCGTCTTATCCCCCTCTACCCAACCCATGCATGCACATGTCCCTGATCGGTCTACACCGCCCACACTGTTCTCCACGTTTGGATCTCTTACAATCAGTCCAGTAAGTGCGTCCCTACTCCGACCTAGAACGGAGTGCTCGTTTGATACAGTTATATGGGTTACTGACTGAAACGGGTTCCCCACACAAGATTATACATGCTCTTCCCCTTGTCTTGTATCCCCAATAGGATTTCCTCATGTTATGTATAACTATTGGTGTCTTTAATTACATAACCCCCTTGGATTTAGTCCGTGGGCCTATATATAAATATTACCCACGCCCCTCAGATTTACTTAATCCATCCACTAATTCAAGCATGTTTATTTAACGGTTAAGTTTGTGGGCCTATATATAAATATTACCCACCCCCTAAGATTTACTTAACCCCAACATTTCCACAGGTTATGCTTACCTAACGGTGTCTTTAATTACATAACCACAACCGGTTAAGTTTTGTGGGCCTATATGTAAATATTACCCACCCGACCCAGATATACTTAACCCTCCCACCGTTTTCAACCAAGTTTACTTAACCACAACTCAAGTATACATGTTCATACAATCCCTATGGATTCAACTGGGTTAAGTATTAAAGACTAACAGGTTATCCCCATTCACATTGACTTCTTCTCACTTGCCAAAATTCCACTTGCTTATTAATTTCATTTAAATATAACTTGATCCATTTAAGTTTATTAATAAGCCCCATCACATGTTATTCTTTAGACTGTAATTAATGGAAGTAATCTTACAATCTTTCACCCCTGGATTGAAATTAACGGAAGTAATCCTACAATCCCTTTGTATTATTCATTATCTGATTCCATAGTTACAATAACATGTTTTACTTAATATGTAATTAAGTATACTTCATCTCAGTTCACCTGTTTTCTGTTAAACGTAACACTACAACTTGACGTTGTTTATTTATTAACTTAGTTTTCTTAACTAAGGATTACTAATAAGCTTTTTTTCCTTTTATTATAACCTATGTTATAATTTCGACTTGTCCCTAGGACAAGACTACCCATTATATAACATCCTTATTAGAGTAATTAATTATAATAGGTTACTATCATTCCCTGTTTACTCCAATTTATTAGCATATATCCATTTATGGTCGTAATGCACTAGACCTCCCGCATTAAACCTACAACTTGCGGATGCTGGTTATGCCGGGCGACACCGGGCAGACTTCTTCCACAAGTTGGGTTTAACATCGTGTCATAGCACGTCTTGTATTTATGCATCTAGACCCCTCACATTAGATTCGCCACTTGTGGTCTCTGGATATGCCAAGCGGTTCCGGGTAGGCTTCCACCACAAGTGTAATCCAACCTCGTGTCTAGGCTCAGTTACAGTTTCTAATTACTGTAATCCTAGGCATTTTTTTATTAACCCATTTTTACCTATATCATTATAGGTTTCATGCCCTTTTTTCCCAATTATGTTCATAATGAACTATATGCCTTAAATTCATATACATCAACATTATTCAAGTTATGCCAAATTCCCCATTTACAAATTATGCCCAATTTCATTATTTTCCCTCGTTTTCCCCGTTTAACACATTCACATTTTTCAGCGGCATGCTTAGGCTCGAAAGTAGCCTGGCTATATAAAATAAGAAGGGAAAGATAAAAGGGAAGATGACAGAAATGATTATTCTAACAAAATTGACATAAACATATAATGACATAATGATAAGATGGGAATTTGAGAACATATCTGATGAACATAAGATGGTAGAACTGTTTATAACATAGTAGGGATGTCATAATAGGCATGGTAAGATCTAAATATTAATTTAGATGTCCAACTAATAATTGATCCAATTCAACCACAAACATGATAGGTACAAGGTGATCTAAATAGCAAATTAGATCTATATCAAAGGTAGATCTGACATGACAATGGTTAGGATCCAAGTCATAGATATGTGAGAATATCATAGGTTCACAAATTATTACAGATCTGGCATGATAAAGGTTAAGATCCAAGTCATAAATATGTCAGAATATCATAGGTTCATAAATTATTACAGATCTAACATGATTCAGGTAGTTACAGGCATAGATCCAAATTACAATCATATCATGTTTCACTTTTTAATTATTTAAATCTAAAAGCAACTTGAAACTCACAGCGTTTGGATCTAGAAAGATAGAAGAAGAATAACAAAGGTTGAATGACAGATCTACACTTGAATCTCTAAACTAGCTTTACAGAAGAAGAAAAGGATTTGATTCAGTCCAGGCACCGATAACATTTAGGCCTCCATTGATTTCAGTGTAAGAAAACAAGAGAAATGATCCTATATTTATAGCTGCCTGCCCCAGAATTTGTCCTACCACCTCAGCCCTAGGGGTATCGACCCATGGGTCAACACCCCCTCTATGGGGTCGACTCCCTTGGGGCGGGAAATTTGCCGCCTCCAGAATTTTGACTTTTGAACGATTTCTGATTTTCTGAATTTAATTATATATAATTCTCTTGTGCGTATACAAACTTCAAACCTTCATAACTTCGTGTCCGTTTTACGCAAACCAAATGTCTATCTTGACCAGAATTTCGAGACAAACGCAATGGCGCTGTCCTTTTCCTTAATTCTGAATATTAAATTAATTACTCTTTAGTTTGTCCTCTTTTAATGTTGTTAAAATATGGGATGTTACATTCTCCTCTACTCAAAAGAATTTCGTCCTCGAAATCTCCAAGTTAAGAAGAATGCATATCCTACCATCCACATACATCTATACATCCACCAATTACAGGCATCCGTTGTCCTTAAAGACTTCTAATGCTTATATGAATATATGTAAAGGTGTGTGTATATGTCCCAATACTAATGCAAAGATCAGGCGATCTATAGATTCAGTCGACCTACTTAATGCAATGTATGTTAGTGCCATGAATCCAACATGTATGCAACAATCCTATTATAACATGTAAGTTCTATATGGGTGCACAATCATCCATCCAAATGCAACATGCAAATGATGATACATCCACTTTCATCCATTAAAAAAAAATATGCACACACATCCATATGCACTATGAGAGTGATTGATCCGATCTAGTGCCTAATGTGTGTATATGCATCCACGAGCAACCAGTAGTAAACACATGCATCCACTTGCATCCATCAAACATAACATGTATCAAACACATGTTTACATCCATGGGGTTCCTACCTAAAGGTCAAAGATTCGATCGATACGACATACTCAAATGATAGAAACATGCATAAGTAAAAGTTTTGGAAAGGAAGTTAAAAACATATCCTCAAAAAGATAAGGATATGAAGCACAAATCTTGTCTTTGGTCTCCTAAATTGCATCCTCTGGGTTATCTCCCCACTGAACCTTCACCAACTTGACTTCTCTATTGCATAGCTTCTTAACTTCTGATCCAAGAATACGGAAAGGAACTCGTCTAACTATCGCCTCCCGTTCCACCTTTACTTCCTCCAATATACTCGGCTCAACAAAATCTGCGGTATCATGCAAGCACTTTTGCAAATGAGAAACGTGGAAAACATCATGAACTCCGAATAGTTTCTCTGGTAGCTTTACTTTTATAGGCCATTTGGCCAATCCTTTCTGTTATGGGAAATGGCCCTACAAATCTTGGTGCCAATTTCCCTACAGATCTGAAGCGAACCACATCCCTCAAAGGTGACACTTTAATGAGAACCATATCTCCTACTTCAAATTCAATGTTAGTACTTCTATGGTTAGCATAGGATTTCTGTCTGTCTTGAGCGGTCTTCATTTGTCGTCGGATAAGATCAATCTTTCAGATGTTTCGTTAACCATATCCGCTCCAAGTAATATCCTTTCTGTAAATTCCCACTAACAAGTTGGTAATCTACAGTGTCGTTCGTATAATGCTTTGAAGAGTGCCATACCAATGCTAGCTTGATAACTGTTGTTGTAGGCAAACTATACTAAAGGAAGATGCTCTTCCCAAGTCCCTCCGAAGTCTAGGATACACAGCCTTAAAAGATCATCAAGAACTCTATTCACCCTTTCAGTCTGTCCATCCGTCCGAGGGTGATAAGCGGTGCTTAAACACAACTGTGTACCTAGTTCTTCTTACAAGCTCCTCAAAAATTCACTGGTGAAAATGGGGTCAAGATCACTTACGATGTTGGAAGGTACTTCATGAAGACGGACTATCTCACGAACATAAACTGCTGCCAACCAAGCTGCCATCCTCTTACTCTTAACTGGAATGAAATGAGCGCTTTTAGTAAGTCTGTCTACTACCGCCAAAATACCGGTGTTGCCTTTCTTCGATCGAGGCAAACCATCAATGAAATCCATAGAGACGCTCTCCCCCTTCCATTGCAGAACCTCCAAAGGATGAAGTAAACTACTGGGCTTCTTCTAATCAACTTTGACTTGCTGGAAAATCAAATATTGAGAAACAAACTCCACTACATTTTCTTCATTCTAACCCAAAAAAAACCTTTCTCAAGTAGCTCCTCTACTTTCTTGCTGAGCTCCCTCCCTTCCCTCGAAGCCATATGGCGCACAGGTAATGCAACTGACTTTTCATTGTCCACCAGATATATACGAAAATCGATTTCATGCCTCGGAGGTAAGCCCCGAACCTCCTCAAAAACATCAGAATATTCTCGGACTACCGGTACATATCGCAGATCATCAATAGATGCATCAAGAGACTCTAGGAAACTAAGCATAACAGACCCCTTTGGGTCATAAGAAATCTCGGGGGTCCTCCCATGGCAAGTCAAAAGTCTAACGACCCTCCTCTCACAATCGAGAATGGCAACGTACATTGCTAGCCAATCCATTCTTAGAATCATACTATATCCCATAAAACCGAGCACATACGCATCGCACTCAAATTAGATGCCTAAGACAGATATCCTCAAACCCCGACAAATCATGGATAAATAGCCGAACCACCACTGGGGTTTGAGACAATAACGGGATCCCCTACCATACTAGTATTTAAGTGCAGAGACTCAACCATAGAGCAAGATATAAATGAACGTGAAGCACCAGAATCAAAAAGAGTTCTAATAGGGTAACTGGAAAGGGAAACCAAACCTTCCACGGAAATTTTCCTTCCTTCATCCGGAGCACTGGTCGCAAGAGCATGCAACTGTCCTCCAGAAGCTCCTGCCCTTTGACTGCGTCCCTGTTTCTTTGGGCACAACTTAGCACAGTGTTCGATCTCTCCACAACCGAAGCAAGCATTCTTCCTTCTTTTGCAATCCTTTATCAAGTGACTCTCGCATCCACAATTATGGCACTTCCTCTTATCTTTAGCCTTGCCATTCTTTCTGCCCTTCTTTTGTTTTTGTTGTCGTCCTTTCTGGCCATACCTTCTTGTTTTGTGTTTCCTCGATCTTAGCCCCTTTCTTTTCACCTTTAACTGAACTGTATCTATGTTCCCTTCCTAGACCATCATTTTCCCCCTCCTTGTACTGCTCTTCTAAGCCCTAACTCCCTTATTCTCTTTTTTACCATCCTTGCGTAACAAGTTAAGCAGTCTCTCGAAAGCTGCCTCCTTCACATGGAAATCCATAAAAAGCTTGAGAAAATTAGCCATAGGTGAAACTACCGCGGCTACATATGGAGGTTTGGCACTTCACTGCCCTTCGATATCTGCCGTAGTTTTGACATGCCTACGGAGCCATGCCGCCATGGGGACACCTTTCGGGAAGAATAGGTTCCCCAGACAAAAAGGAAAAAGGAATCAAGCGGAGAATCAAGAGATATATTATATGGCTTTGGGGAATATGTTTTTCAAAATAGACTTTTCTTTTGAAAATGCTTCCTTTTAAAACCTTTTTGAAAATAGTTTTCAAAAACTCTTATCCAATCTGGTAATCTTTAGCTCTGATACTAAGTGTGACACCTCACGTCCATTAATGTCAATCATTAAGAGAATGCATTAAGTTTCATGAAGCATTAAAGGTAAACATAAACAAAACATTACAAGAAAAATATAAAAATAGCAGAGGAATAAAAACTAACTTAAGCCTCGTGGTTCAAAACATCATATGTCTGCATTACATAAAAACTAGTACATCATAAAAACTTCTGTCTTGCTTTTAAACATCAGAGTACAAAATAAAAGAAGAAAATTCCCCAAATAAAAACATAGCCACAGTAGCAAAGATAGGAGCTCGATCAATACATCTAAGAAGCTCCAGCAAAATGATAGCAGAATTCTGGTCAAGCTTGAGTATTCCCATCCTGAGAACCTTGGGGGGGGGGGGGAACGGAAGAAAGAAGAGGAAACAAAAAGGGCCAGACATAAAGTCTGGCGAGTCCAGTTACTTTTAGTAAGTAAATAAGTAAAAGTAGCATGACAAGCATATAAAGTGGATAAGAGAGAGATAACAACATATAAGGCAGGTATGACAAGGTAAACATGATAGAGCGTATATACTTCACTAACGATTCTATGATTCTCCGCACTAGTACTAGTATCACCAGAATGAGATGATCCTAACAACTATAAGATGGTAGACTTAGGCATATGTCCCGATGTATCCTAACCACTACCCAAATCGATCGGCTCCCTACTCGGTAGATACCCTGTGCCGGCCCCACAGTAGGAGGTATCACTTTCCTAAAGTGGCAACACTTCGTTGATGTGCACAACCATATCTACTAGTGTCACGGTCGTCTTATCCCCCTCTACCCGGCCCATGCATGCACATGTCCCTGGTCGGTTTGCGCCGCCCACACCGTCCTCCACGTTTGGATCTCTTATAATCAGTCTGTAAGTGTGTCCATACTCCGACCTAGGATGGAGTGCTCGTTTGATACCGTTATATGGGTTACTGATTAAAACGGGCCCCCCACACAAGATGATACAAGCTCTCCCCCTTGTCTTGTATCCCCTCTAGGATTTTCTCAGGGTATGTATACCTATTGGTGTCTTTAAATACATAACGCCCTCAGATTAAGTTTGTGGGCCTATATATAAATATTACCCACCCCCTCAGATTTATTTAATCCATCCACTAATTCAAGCATGTTTATTTAATGGTTAAGTTTGTGGGCCTATATATGAACATTACCCACCCCCTCAGATTTACTTAACCCCAACATTTCCACAGGTTATGCTTACCTAACGGTGTCTTTAGTTACATAACCCCAACCAGTTAAGTTTTGTGGGCTTATATGTAAATATTACCCACCCAACCCATATATAATTAACCCTCCCACTGTTTTCAACCAAGTTTACTTGTCCCCTACTCAAGTTAACACATTCATACAATCCCTATGGATTCAACTAGGTTAACTATTGTAGACTAATAGGTTATCCCCATTCACATTGACTTCTTTTCAGTTGCCAAAATTCCACTTGCTTATTAATTTCATATAAATATAACTTAATCCATTTAAGTTTATTACTAAGTCCCATCACATGTTATTCTTTAGACTGTAATTAACGGAAGTAATCTTACAATATTTCATCCCTGGATTGTAATTAACGGAAGTAATCTTACCATCCCTTTGTATTATTCATTATCTGATTCCATAATTACAATAATATGTTTTATTTAATATGTAATTAAGCATACTTCATCTCAGTTCACCTGTTTCTTTTCAACGTAACACTACAACTTGACGTTGTTTACTTAACTAAGGTTTACTAATAAGCTTTCTTTCCTTTTATTATAACCTATGTTATAATTTCCACTTGTCCCTAGGACAAGACAACCCATTATATAACATACTTATTAGAGTAATTAATTATAATAGGTTATTATCATTCCCTGTTTACTCCAATTTATTAGCATATATCCATTTATGGTCGTAATGCACTAGACCACCCACATTAAACCTACAACTTGTGGATGCTGGTTATGCCGGCCAGCTCCGGGAAGACTTCTTCCACAAGTTGGGTTTAACCTCGTGTCATAGCACGTCTCGTATTTATGCACCTAGACCCCTCACATTAGATTCACCACTTGTGTTCGCTGGATATGCCGGGCGGTTCCGGGCAGGCTTCCACCACAAGTGTTATCTAACCTCATGTCTAGGCGCAGTTACAGTTTCTAATTACTGTAATCCTAGGCATTTCTTTATTAGTCCATTTTTACCTATGTCGTTATAGGTTTCATGCCTTTTTCCCCCAATTATTTTCATAATGAATTATATGCCCTAAATTCATGTACATCAACATTATTCAATTTATGCCAAATTCCCCATTTACAAATTATGCCCAATTTCAATGTTTTCCCTCGTTTTCCCCATTTAACATATTCACATTTTTCAGCGGCATGCCTAGGCTCGAAAGTAGCATGGCTATATAAAATAAGAAGGGAAAGATAAAAGGGAAGATGACAGAAATGATTATTCTAACAAAATTGACATAAACATATAATGGCATAATGATAAGATGGGAATATGAGAACATATCTGATGAACATAAGATGATAGAACCGTTTATAACATAGTAGGGATGTCATAATAGGCATGATAAGATCTAAATAATAATTTAGATGTCCAACTAATAATTGATCCAATTTAACAACAATCATGATAGGTACAAGATGATCTAAATAGCAGATTAGATCAATATCAAAGGTAGATCTGGCATGATAAAGGTTAGGATTCAAGTCATAGATACATCAGAATATCATAGGTTCACAAATTATTACAGATCTGACATGATAAAGGTTAAGATCCAAGTCATAGATATTTCAGAATATAATAGGTCCAAAATTATTACAAGTCTGACATAATTCAAGCAATTATAGGCATAGATCCAAATTACAGTCATATCATGTTTCACTTTTTAATTACTTAAATCTAAAAGCAACTTGAAGCTAACAACGTTTGGATCTAGAAAGATAGAAGAAGAATAGCAAAGGTTGAATCACAGATCTACACTTGAATCTCTAAACTTGATTTGCAGAAGAAGAAAAGGATTTGATTCAGTCCAGGCATCGACAACATTTAGGCCTCCATTCATTTCAGTGTAAGTAAATAAGAGAAATGGGCATTTATTTATAGCTGCCTGCCCCAGAATTCATTCTGCCACCTCAGCCCTAGGGGGGTCAACTCACCCCTTAGGGGGTCGACCCATGGGTCAACACCCCCTTGAGGGGTTGACTCCCGTGAGGCGGGAAATTTGCCGTTAAAGGAATTTTGACTTTTGAACGATTTCTGATTTTTTGAATTTAATTATATATATATATATTGAAATGACCTGAACCTCTGTACTCTTTGAGTTGACTGATCACACAACACGTCCAACCCAAATTGCATAGAAATACAAATCATTATTAGAAAGAAGTTAGAGGATGAGAAATAGAAAAAAATAAATATTAGAATAGAAGAAAATGAAGATCACAAACTCACAGCGGAACAAAAAATATATATTATATAACATAACTTTGAAATACAAAACAATAACTATATATACCTACCATTATCAAAGCACAACAGTTATTCCTAGAACAGTTATAAACATCTGTTTCCAGATACAACATAGTACACAGCGGAAAATATGATAGTCTATAGCTAACTGGTGAAACCTCTTGCTTCGATATTCTCTAAGTGAATCTGTAAAATCCCGTCTACTTGATTGTCCGTACAAATTTGGGCACCCAAGAGTTTAGGGAAAAAAAACGAAAAAAACTCTGGGTCAGTCATGGGACTAGTGTGAGTAAACTCCAACCATCGGTTTAACTTTCAAACATCCTTTCGAAAGAAAAGATAATCGTAAGACCAATCCACACATAAACACGGACGGCTTTTACCTTATAATAACCAAAAATATTTTGATATCAAATCCGGTGATATTATAATAGTGTCTAATCAAATAAATAGAATCTAGTGGAATGCTTGCATCTCATGCTCCATATATAATATAAAATCAAAAACCGCAGGGCGCTTATTGGAGTTTGGATTTCCAACATGACAAGGTATGGGACCACCTACCGATAGTGTATCTCTAGAGGCGAATACACTGGGTTCAACAAGATCATCTTGCAACCCGACCCACACATGACCGACAACTCATTTCGCTTGAGTGTATCGAATGTATATCACCAACGGTTGGGATCAACAACTGTTTCCCGAAAGGGACAGCATCGATAGATTAAAGAATTTCTCTAGATAGGTGATTATACATCCTCATGGGAGCGACCCACATAGCCATGCTGCTTGCCCGATTTTTGTCAATCCCCGGTTGTGAGGCTTGAGGTTTGAATTATCTTCCAGAACATCTGGCCACCATTCACTTTGAATGCCACATCGTCATACCCGCCAAATCCCAAATTGATTTCCCCAAAAATACCACGGGTATAAAGCTAAGAGAAACGAATTCCTCCGAAACGAAATGTAAGTACGTTTGAAGAGATCAACTTACGCGACCCGTTAGATATACTCTGTCAGACATTCGTCCATTCACGTTGTCCTGGGACTGGACAAACTGAAGGCACTATTCTATAAACATGATAGCCCTTGCATATCCCCGTCTTCAATTTCCTTTATCATATTCGATCGCAACGCTAACGTCCATACATAGTGGTTTACAGATACTGAATCTGATCCCGGTCTCTCCGTATTGACAATGGAAAAATGGTCAAAAACTTCGATAGTCAGTGATTTAACTATCAAAGAAAAATAAGTGTGCAACCAACGATCTTATTTCCAGGTAGGAATTCGATCGGTCAATCATCAATCAACATTGGGCCCCTTTAAATTAATTCCTTATTATATTATCATTTACAATTCTCATTTTCCATCTATCGTATTCTTTTGAAACTTGATTTCCCCTCTTGCTTCTTTGAAAAACATTTCCAATAAGTAATTTCTTTATTCGAGAAAATATCTCGTTTCCCCATTTATAAAACATTTCTATATATATATATATATATATATATATATATTAGCAAATACTTATTTTCTATATTCAGAAAATATGCCACACTAATATGGGAAAATATTTCCAAATTCTCTTTCTTAATTCCTCATTGACTATTTCATTTTCTATATGTAGAAAATATCTCTCATTTTATTGGGGGAAAAATTTCAAATTCTTTTAAATTAATGCGATGTTATAAACATCGTTATTATAACTTAAAACATTAACCAATTATTAACTAACCAGAATGTTAACCAACCTTCACTATCGAACCTTAACCATTTCTCCATCAATCATGAAGTCACTCAAGTTGTGGTATAATTACCTCTCAAACCTTAATTGAACAACATTCTCGATTTTGCAATAGTCAAAGCTCACGACTTTAAACCAAACATCGCTTATGCGACTTTCGAATTCAATCTAAGAACACACTTCTTCCACGGAAAAACTTTGATTATAACGGTAGCGTTATAATCATTGTCTCCAAATATTTGATTTATAAAACATTACTTTTAACAATAGCGTTACATCGTTGTTTAGCTTTTATTATAATAGCAATATTAAAATCGATGTTAAAACCTTTGTGATAACAGTAGAATTATAATCGCTGTTTAGATTTACAAAAAAAATATATTATAACAACAACGCTACAATCGCTGCTTAGATTTTCTAAACAAATATCATAACAACAGCGCTATAATCGCTGTTTTAAATAAAGTACCGTGTGCAACGCACATGCCTCCGTTGTTCATTTATAAACTCTGTTTATTTTAAACAATTCAAGTTCTCCTTTAAATGTATTTATAAGCTATACGTTCTTTAACTTCTGAAATTAACTCAATTTGATTTCTATAAATCCCTTTTTAGATACATTATTGCAAACTACAGAAATTTATTGAATATTGACTTCTTAATGTATTTAAATAGGTTCATGTTAAATAAAATTTAAATATTCTTCCGAGACATAAATCATTTATAAAATTCGACATATCCGAATTCCTATTTAAAATTTCATCAGATTTATCTCAGTTAATTTTCAAATCTTTGGAATATAACCCATCGTTTCTTTCGAAACCAAATTTCCGACTCAAAACTCTTTTACCACTATTGCATTCAAATCCCACTTCAAATATCGGGTATCAACACCAATTACGACGTTTCTTATATAAATTCAACTTGAATCTATATTTTACTTTATTCTATGATATATATATATATATTTATAAACATCGTTATAAAAAACTTCTTGTTTTGATTCACTTAAACAAGTTTCTATTCCCATTCCATTTGAAATCTAATTTCTATTTTGGAAATAATTTCCTATTTAAAACTCAAATCTCCTTTCTACGTTCTAAAATATTTTATGGTATTTAAATACCAAAATTTATCGAGCCAGTGTCATTCAACCACAACAAAATCAATCATGATCATATATCATAAATAAATAAAACAGTAAATAAAATGTTGAGGAATCCAGTTGGATCCCTCCAACCTGTTTCCCTGCATCCACAGATGTTAATCAACATTAATAATATTATTTCACATCAATATGAAATATCAGAACTAATAATCAATCACCGATGTAATCATATCAACCAATTTTATCGACTATTCAACCAATCAACCATTGCACAGTATAAAATTATTATAAATAAATTAAAAGCTCGTTTATATATAAAAATATAAATGAGGTAGAGTTAGTGAGTTTACTCACCTTATTTTGCAGTTGATGGTTCTGCTTTTGTTTCGTTGAAGTCAAACGATCTCTTTATTCTATCACGAAATTCCCGCAGCTCTAAGCAACACCAATTCCATAATGTAGATTCCGTCGCTACTGTCTCATCGTGACTTCTTTGCTGAATTTCGTCTTAACCCTTGCTAATCACGGCTACTTCATGATAATCCATCTCCGGTCTTCATAGTTTCAGTCGATCCCTTTCCTATACCCCTTAATTCCTTTTGCTTCCACTGTTTCCAGTTTATGAAATCACCCTGTCTTTCATGTTTCCATTAACTACACCCAAATAATATGGCCCTGCTTCCAATATGTGTATATATTTTCACCTCACTTACGGTTATTGAACAATTGAACAATCCCTCTAAAACCTAACTGATCATCAACAGCCAGCTTTCTACTTTTCATAATCCATGTTCTACTTCACGAAAAACAAGTTATGTTTCAATATCTTCTTCCCATGAACACTAACTTCTAAGCTCACACCATCCTCCTCCATACAATACAGTGAACTTGATACCCCACAATTTCCGAGCCGTCAAACACAGGCCATCACAATTCCATCTCCACCCAATGCCTTCACCGCTCCTATTCCAATACTCATTGCCCATATCCTTCTTTTCTAATATGCTGCTCCTCCATTAAATACGTTCACACCCTTCTCCCAGTAGACTTGCGACATCAGTCAAGTCCCGAAACCCAAAAAGAACTACTGTTCGTTATCACCCATCACCCCCTCCTTTTGGTCATCGCCTGAGCCGCCATCGTACACCGGATGATCCCCAACCGCCACCAACAGTTGCGCCTTTCTCTCCACAACACCTCGCCAACCTTTATTCCACCTAGATTTACATCAATCGATTTTTATTCTAAGCCCTAGGCACTGGAGAATTTTCGAGCACCCAAAATCAGTTTGAGCTGCATAAAATAAACACGAGGTTGGAGCTCTTTCATACGCGATGTAGACAAATCCAAAATTGTGAATTTTCATTGAAAATTGGATTTTTAATCAGCTAATGAGGTTTTTGGTTTATATTTTTTCTTTGTTTCCCTTTTAGAACGGGACTAAAGTTCACAGTATTAATAAGGGGAAAATGGCTTGGTTTACACGACACTGGGATGCCTTGGTACGCACGAATTCAAGACTTGGAGAGCACGGGTTTATAACAGCTTGGTGGGCACACTTCATTTGTTTGGATGGCACGTTCTCTAGCTGGTCCTATAGTCCTTTTTAAAAATGATAAGAATAGGGTATTACGAGTCCGTTTAATTAAATACATTGGGGAATGAGCGTAAGTGGTTGGGTGTATGTAGGGTGTATTGTTTTAAAATTTACGCAGTCACTGTTATACCGAATTTCTTTTATATATGGATGGTATGGACAAAAGTAAGAGCACGGTCGTGTCCAGCGAGGTACCATGATCCCAAAAATATAATAATATTGGTAGTTTAACTTATATTATGAAACCCCAAAATATTGATATAGGGTGCAAAATACTCCAAATAAAAAGTTGCATATTTAATTAATTAAAAATTACAGTAAAATTCTAAAAATTAAATTATAACTATGCCTCAACAGAATCTTGTCCAAATTCAAGACCGATATTTAAATATATTTAAATAACCGTTATGGCCTATAGGCGATTCTACAACGACTTTCTGAAAATTTGATTTGGACATAACTTTTTATTCCTGCTATGAAATCTGGATTTTTCACATTCGTTGGAAAGATATTTTCAAACAGATTCAAATATTTCTTGTTTCGCTAAAATCCGATTTATTTTGAATGTTGTACATTCATTTGAAATTTGAAATCGAATTTTCAAACTACCGCGCCATTTTGAACTTGTTTTAATTATATTATAAATTATACGTTTAAATATCGTTTTATTAAATAAATTCCTATATTTAATTCAAATAAAACATTTAAAATAAAATTTAAATATTCAGAACTCAACGGCTGAAAATCCGGGTCGTTACATTCCTTTCCCCTTAAAATAATTTCGTCCTCGAAATTGTTAGGGTAGGAAAAATACCACAACCCTATTATAACTAGGTTAAATATTTCGTATTACTCATTATCTTTAGTTTAACTGAATCAATTTAATTTCAATTAAAATATTAATTTATTCTTACTAACGAAAATTTTCAAAAATTCTGAAATTTTTTCTAACACTTTAAATTCTGAAAAATTTCGGCAGCATCTCCTCTGCACGGCTCAATCGGTACAACCACAACTCGCCTTTCTAGGCCTTCTCCAATCCAAAAGAAAATCAAAAAGCCAAGCGGCTTGCCCCTAACGGTCATAAAACCATCAAACCCAAGTAATACTATAAACATGTACCTTTTTGTCGGGCATAAATTCTATCTCTTGCATTTGCTTCCATTCAATATCTTCTCAGCATACATATATCCATTTTCAGTTGGTTTCAAATCAATTCAACTCCCAACTTTTAACTTTCTTCTCTAATAGACTTCTGATTAGTTCACTTTCATTCTATCAACTCAAATCTGGTTTCTATTTAAGTCAATCCACTTATCATACTTGAATCCAAATGATTCAACCTTAATTAATAACACCTAATATATTTTCAACATGCTTATTCATAAGTCGAATTCATATTGATAATTCGAATCTCAACATTCCTCATTATTTAATTCCCTTCGGAATTATTTCTAATTCAATCCAATTTTACATAAATCTTAACCTAAGTAAAATTTCAATTCATTTGATATATTTTACCATTTCAATTTATTCAACTTATACAAGTTAAACTTTAATTTCAGGATTCAAATTCCCAGGTTTTATTTCAAATTAGTTTGAGAATCATATATATTTTTATATATTATAATCAACTCAATTCAAAACATTTGAATTTCTAAAATAACTTGTCCTTTTCAAACAAATCTTTCATTTCGTAATTACTATGGTAGCAATCCATCACTCAGAAACTCGAAAATGAATACCGATAATGTCGCGACCCATTATCAGAATTATTTTCTCGTCACCGAAGTGATTTCAGTGCTTAATCCCTTTAAAAATCCATTTAAACCATCCTTATTCAAAAATACTTTAAAACAATGTTATATTACCTTTAAAAATACTTCAGAAAATATTTCTAAACATCCGGAAATTCAATCCAAAATTTTGGTCAGAATCCAATTTTAATACAGCTTATTTGTATATTCCATTCTTATACAAATTCACTTTGGTTTTATATAACCAATCAACCAATAAATTTTTCAGAAAATTATTCCTTTATATAAAAATATAGTTTCAGGTAAAATTATTTCATTTACCCACTTTAAAAACAATATCATGTCGAATTGCCTCGTTCGAGAGTTTAGAAACACCTATCGATACAGTTGCACATCCTGCATCGACCAGAATTCATAAACCACTCAACAAACCAGTCAACACAATATAAAACAATTTTTATATCAAATCTACAAATATGCTCACTCGTATATATATACTTAAACTCAACCTAGGGTATTTCTAACCCCATCTCTACTGAGTCACGCCACAGAGCCAAGGTTACTACTCAACCTTCAGCTCTGATACCAAATGAAATGACCCGAACCTCCGTACTCTTTGAGTTGACTGATCACACCACACGTCCAACCCAAATTGCATAGAAATACGAATCATTATTAGAAAGAAGTTAGAGGATAAGAAATAGAAAGAAAGAAATATTAGAATAGAAGAAAATGAAGATCACAAACTCACAGCGAAACGAATAAAATATATTATATAACATAACTTTGAAATACAAAACAGTAACTGTACATACCTACCAATATCAGAGCACAACAGTTATTCCTAGAACAGTTATAAACACCTATTTCCAGATACAACATAGTACACAGCGGAAAATATGATAGTCTATAGCTAACTGGTGAAACCTCCTGCTTCGATCTTCTCCAAGTGAATCTGTAAAATCCCGTCTATTTGACTGCCCGTACAAATTTGGGCACCCAAGAGTTTAGGGAAAACAAAACAAAATAAACTCTAGGTCAGTCATGGGACTAGTGTGAGTAAACTCTAACCATCGGTTTAACTTTCAAAAATCCTTTCGAAAGAAAAGACAATCGTAAGACCAATCCATACATTAACACGGATGGCTTTTTGTAACGGCTGGAAATTTCCGACTCCTCGAGAGCCGGAAATTCCGAGAACGTTAGTGAAAGAAAGTAGAGGGTGGGGAAGAAAAGATAGAACTAATAGAATAGAAGAAGAAGAAGAACATCAGAATCATCAGAGTAACACGAATCTCACAGCGGAACGAATAACATATAATATATAACATAACTTTGAAGTAAACAGTTATATATATACAATAGCACTTATCAGAGTACAACACTTACAACATAGCGGAAATAACTATAGCTATAGAATCTTGAAGTCTTCTGCTCCAAGCTCTCCAAGTATATCTGTAAATCCCGACTACTTGACTGCCCGTACAAATTTAGGCACCCAAGAGTTTAGGGAAAACAACAAAGTAAACTCCGGGTCAGTCACGGGACTGGTATGAGTAAAACAGTTTAAAACAATTGAACAGGTGTATGGTATCTCATAAGACCACGCCGTGAATACGGAACGGGTTTTTCCTTATGAGTATCTAAACAACTTTGACAAGCAATATCATTGTGATATTATAATAATGTCTAAGTACAAATAGGTATCAATCTAGCAGAAACGCTTGCATCTCACGTTCTACATACATAGTATAAAATCATAAACCGCAGGGCGCTTATCGGAGAATGGATTCCAACAGACAAGGTATGGGAGCACCTTCTGAATAGTGTACTCTAGAGGTGATACACTCAGGGTTCAACAAGAACGTCTTGCAACCCGGCCACACATGACCGCTCACTCATTTAGCTTGAGTGTCGCGAATATATTGCCACCACGGTTGTAGGCCATCAAACCGTCATCCGAAGATACAGAATCAAAAAGAAGTATAAATATGAATATTCTCTAGATCGGTGACAATACACCCTGCTTGGGGATGACCCAACTAGCCATGCTGCCTAGCCCAACTTTTGTTACTTCCTGGTGTGAGGCTAGAAGCTACGTCTATCTTCAGAACATCTGATCATCATTCACTTTGAATGCCACATCGTCATACCCGCCAAATCACAAATTGACTTATCCAAAAATAACACGGGTATATAGCTAAGAGAAACGAATTCCTCTGCCACCAAACGTGAATACGTTTGAACAGATCAACTTACGCGATCCATTGGATATACTCTGTCAGACCTTCTTCCATATACGTTGTCCTGGGACTGGACAAACCGAAGGCACTATTCAGTATATCCATCTTAGTCACTGTTATCTAAGACTTATACAACAGCCCTTGCACTTTACTCCGTCTTCAATTTATCTTTGGCATATATTGCTCGCAACGCTTATGCCGATACAGAGTGGTTCTTTGGATAATAATCCAACCGGTCTCTCCATATTAACAACGTTAAAATGGTAAAAACTTTGATAGTCTGTGATTCAACTATCAAATGAAAACATGTCGGTGTACAAACAACGATCTTATTTCCAAATGGAAATTCGATCGATCAATCATCATATGTTCATATTTCCTTATTTCATATATTTCGAAAATATATGTTATTAATCATTGGAAAACATTTCCATAGCTTATTTTCACATCACTATTTTTTCGCAACTATCAGTCCCTAACTGTAACTAGTATGAGAAAAATTCTCTAAGTATCAATCCGGAAGGTCAAAACCAACATCAAATCGTCACTTAGAAAACCGTTCAACTTACCCTCTCCAGTTAGTTTCTGAATTTGCTTAACTCTATTTCTTAAATTCTTATCATGAAAACATTTCATTTTCTATGTTTAGAAAACATATCTGACTATATTTGGAAAACGTTTCCAAAACTCATTTACGGATTTCCAATGAACGTTGTATAAAACATCGTTACGCTTAATCCATTAATCGCTTATTACTTAACTATATTTCAAATCAACCTTTTCTATCGAACCACAACTATTCCTTTGTCAATTCTGAAGTCAATCAAGTTGGGGTATAATTACCTCTCAGACCTTAATTGAACAACGTCCTTTACTGTGAAATAGATGAAGCTCGTCACTCACTTTTTCCAATCATCTGTTTACGCAAATTCTCGGATTCAGGTTACGAATCTACTTCTTATATGAAAACGTTTGATTATAACTATAACGTTATAATTCCTACTTCTGCAATATCTAACCTAAATTATAACTTTATCTCCTAACTCGAATAATTTAACAGACACCTAATTTCTAAATCAATAACTAAATCTTGATTTAAACCCTGGAAAGTAAATATTTCTTTCCCGAATTCGCTATAATCGAATTCAACGTATAACTCTCTTTCGAGTAATCTTTATTTGATTAACTCTTCTTCGAATAACCTATATTCGATTATCTCTCTTCGAATAACTCATATTCAAAATCTCTCTCTTTCGAATAAATAATATTCGATCTCTTTCTTTCGAATATGCTATATTCGAAAATCTCCTTTCGATTTACTAATCGATAACTCCTTTCGATCAAACTAAAATCGATAACTCCTTTAACTCTATTCGAATAACTAATATTCGACTAACTCCTTTGGATCCACTAATTCGAATAACTTACCTTCGAATAACTAATTCGAATAACTTACCTTCGAATAACCAATATTCGATTTACTCTAACTCGATTAACTTAATTCTAATCGATTTACTCCATTTCGATTCAACTTAATTCAAATCGATTAACTTAACTCAAATTGATTAACTCCTTTCGAATAACTAAATTCGATTTAACTCTAATTGAATAACTAATATTCAATTAACTCTTACGTGTTTAACTCTATTTGAATAAGTAATTCGAATCACTCTAATGTGTTTAACTCTATTCAAATATCTAATTCGAATAACTCATTTCGAATAACTAAATTCGATTAACTCTTTTAACTTTACTCGAATAACTATATTCGATTAACACCTTCTTTCGAATAACTATATTCGCTTAACTCTTCGACTAGCTCCTTTGGATTAACTAACTTCGAATAACTCCTTTGGATTAACTAACTTCGAATAACTCCTTTGGATTAACTAACTTCGAATAACTCCTTTGGGTTTACTAACTTCGAATAACCAATATTCGATAACTACTCTTCGAATAAATAATATTCGGTAACTCTTCTCAAATGAATAACATTTGATTTCTCCACTCGAATAAACTATATTCGATTACTCTTCCCTCGAATACTCTATATTCGATAACTCTACTTCGAATAAGTGATATTCGACAACTCTACTCGATTAACTCCACTTGGATAACTCTAACTGGTCAACTCTAACTGGTCACTCTAACCGAGTAACTCTAACTGATCAACTCTAACTGGTCAACTTTAACTGGTCAACTTTAACTGGTCAACTTTAACTGGTCAACTTTAACTGTTTATCTTTAACTGGTAAATTTTAACTGGTTAACTCAAATGGTTTAACCTAACTGGTTAACTCAAATGGTTTAACCTAACTTGATTTACTTGTCTCGATTAACTGAACTAATCCACTTAGTTTAACTTAGTTAATTCACTTTGATTAACTCTAACCGATTTACTTAGTTTAACTCAGCTAATTCACTTTGATTAACCCAACTAATTTACTTCGATTAACCAATTAGTTTAACTTGACTAATTCACTTCGATTAACCGCTTAGTTTATCTTAACTAATTTACTTTGGTTAACTTAACCAATTACTTTGATTAACTCGACTAACTTGCTTTGGTTAACCTAACAAATTTCTTTGTTTAACTCTATTCGAATAAGAAATTCCAATCACTCTAACGTGTTTAACTCTATTCAAATATCTAATTCGAATAACTCATTTCGAATAACTAAATTCGATTAACTCCTTTATTAACGTTTATTCATTTCAAAAGATTTCCTTTTTACAACGTTTATCCATTGATAAAGATTTACTTTTTACAACGTTTATCCATTTATAAAGATTTACTTTTTACAACGTTTATCCATTTATAAAGATTTACTTTTAGTAACGGTTCTTCACTTTATAAATGTCCTTTTAATAACGTTTCTACTTCTCTATATAAGTCCAGACTTATATATATTCCATTTATCAACGATAAATAATTTATTTAATTTATAAAACATTATTTATAAATTAATCTACTTCAATTTATCTGTTTAAAACAGATTTCCTATTTAATATCTCATTTAAATCCATATCGTGTTATACCGTGTGCGAAGCACGTGTTTAAATCTATCCTTGTATAATTCTATTTATTTTCCAAACAAGTGTTCCTTTATTTATTCCCTAAATAAATATTCCTTTATTCCATTTATTTATAATCTAAATAAATGTTCCTTTATTTATTTCCTAAATAAATAAATGGTTTCATTTTATAAAATCCTATCGATTTTATAAATAAGATTTATTTTCAATATAAACATTGAAAATCCCCTTATCAGCATTTCGGTATGTTATGGTATTCAATCATATCAAATCACGATATTCAATATTGTCCAAGCACATATAATCGCCCACAGATTTTATATCACATCATATAACAATATATGAAAAACAATAAAATAACTGTTGAGGAATCCAGTCGGATTCCTCCAACCTGTCTCCCTGCATCACAGATGTTAGACAATATAGATAACATCACTTTCAGTTCCATATGATATATTCTGTTAAACAGAATCAATATAGAAATTTAACTAACTGACTAGCAGTTCAATCAACTAATCAACACACAGTCAAACAGACAATTTTAACAGTTCTAACAATTCAACATGAAATTATAAACTGTTCAGAGTTAGTGAGATTTACTCACATTTGCGCGTTAACCGATAAATATCGGTTTGCGTTCATTTGATTCAGTCAGACAATTTATTTCGCCATAAATTGTAGCGAACTCCAATAGATTCCAAACCCGTTGCATAACGTATACATCGTTGTTACGATTCCAATGTTATCGACTTCGTCTGATTCATGTTTAATGTTAATCCACATGATTAGCGTTACTGCTTCTTCTACAAGTAGCGTCCAGGAAGAACAGACTCAGTTCTGTTTGTTCCTCCATCTACATCTCATTTGTCCTCAATGAACCCCCGAACTCAACCACGTTTCTCCCTGTTTGTTTATTTGGGCTGTCCACTTCCTTAAACATGTTTAGGCTCACAAAACAAACTCAACGAAATCAAGTCATCGAACCACTATTCTGTTTACAACAAAGCCCGTCCTCCTTCTACAGTATTTAACTTTTCCACGTTTTTGAACCCGCATGATGCTAAACAAACCACATCAGCAAGTTCTCCTCTCTCCTCCCATCTTTCTAATTCGAAAACTGCCCAGGTACTATACGCAACCCTACAACACTTGTCCATGCGTGACCTCGTCACCTTCATCCCTCCACAATGACGAAAATCAACATCAGTACCATCGTTCAACTCCCCGACAGCATCACTACCTTCAACCTACTCACGTTATCCATGGTACCCCCCTTACACTCATTCCAACGACCTGTAGCAGCGTCGCTCGCCCCCCATAATCACTGCCGAACCGAACGTTTTCGACTGGCTGGCCCTCCCTCCTCCGATCACCGGAGTTGATCATACCTGTACTGCTGGGTGCGCCTCACCACGCTGGTCTCGGATTAACCCTGCTCCGCCTCTACTGAAGTAGAAATCAAACCCAGCTCAAACAAACGAACCGTGCCACCCATATACAACTCGAACTGAACCCCTTCCTTGCACTGTTGAACTCTTTGCAGCGACGAAGATTGGTTCGAACCCTCCAAAATGGACGCGAGTGTGAAAAGCTGCCACCCCGGATCCCAGAAACAAACCCAAAATGATTTATGGCGATTTATTTTGATTTCTTTTGAATTTATGAAGCTCGATTAATATATATTTTCTTTTGTTTGAGGAAACAAGGAACTGGCAGCTCGTTTCTTTTGAGCAGAATGAAATGGAATTAGGTCTTAGGAAATTTGTCAAAGGGTTACTTATATAGGATTTGTTTTGTGGAGATGCTGGCGGATGGAGAAACTCCACGTTTTAGAACATGCGGCTGTGAAGGAAAAGAAAGGTGGCCTTCTTTTGACCAAGAGAATAAGGTTAGGATATTAGTTTTAAACTAATTCTTGGGCACCAACTATATAAAATATCTTTCACATATACGTCATTATGGACAGAATTAAAAACGTAGTCATGTCGAGTATTTCACCACGATCCCAAAAATATAAAAATACCGGTAGATTGACTCATATTTTGAAACCTCAAAATGTTGATTTCAGGGTGCGAAATACTCCAAATAAAAAGTTGCTTATTTAATTAATTAAAAATTACCATAAAATTCTAAAAATTAAATCATCGCTATTTCCCAAAAGAACCTTGTCTAAATTCAACCCCGATATTCAAATATATTGAAATAACCGTTATGGCCGATAAACGATTCTATAGCGACTATTCTGAAATTTGATTTGGACATATCTCAAAATCTACACGACGAAATCCTGATTTTTCTCTTCCACTAGAAAGATATACTCCACCAGCTCCGTACATTTCTTGTTTCACAGAAATCCGGCTTAAAATGAATCATGTACATTTAGTTGAAGTTCAAATCGCCAAATTGCGAACTGCCGCGACGTTTCAGGTTCGTTTTAATTATAATTATAAATTATAAGTTCGAACGTTTTACTTTAAGTTATCGATATCGCCAAATTGATATATAAATCATTAAATAAATTAATTATTCGACAGCTAACAAAACGCACCATTACAGACTTCCCCCCTTAAAATAATTTCGTCCTCGAAATTGCTAAGCTAGGAGAATGCTACCAACTTTACTAACTTGATTCAAATATCTTTTAGTTTACTTCTCAACTCCAGTTTCAACTGAACCATTAAATTTTCAATTAAATTATAAATTCATTCTGGCTAACTGAATTTCCATAAATCATGAGAATGTTCTAACGCCTGGAATTTTCGAAAAATTTCGCCATGACCTCCTTTGTATTGGTCAATATGACAAACCACCCCTCGCCTCTCTAGGCCTTCTCCAACCCAAAGAAAATCAAACAGCCAAGCGGCTTGCAAATTCGGCTCATAAAATCCAAACTCATATATAATATAAACTTGTACCTTTTTGTCGGTCGTTTAACTCTATCCCTTTCATCTGCTACCACTTCAACATATACCAATGTTATCCATTCCAATTGATCTCCAATCAGTTCATATCCTCAAATCCAAATCGAATTTCATTCGAACTCCAATATCGAATTCCAAATTATTGACTTATCAATTTGGTTCCATTCAAGATTATCTCTAATCCAATTCAATTTTATTTAACTCGGTTCAAGTTAAATTTCAATTTATTTTTACCATCTCATTTTATTTAACTTCATTAGTTAAATTTTAATTCCAGAACTTAAGTTCCTGAGTTTCTTTCAAATCAATTTGAAATCATAATGCCAATTCAAAACCTTTGAATTTCTAAACAACTTGTTTTCTCAAAACAATTCAAAAACAAAACCTTTGGTAGTAATCCGTCACTTAGAACTCGAAAATGAACACTGATGATGTCTAGATTCATCATCAGAATCTATTTTCCAGCTATCGAAGTGAGTTCAATACTATATCATTTTCAATTTGAAAACATTTTCAAAATCTCCCAGGAACTTAAAATTTCCTTATTTTAATTCCAAATCTGATTTAAATTCATATTTAATTCAAACTATTTCATATATTACATTCATATGAATTCTGATTGTCATTTATAACCATTTCACCCTTTTATAATCTTATTCGATTATAATAACAACCAACACAATCAATATACTATAATAATTTCAAGATATATATTTCTTCTATAAACAAATATATTTTGGGAAAAATTATTTCATTTACCCTCTTTCAAAACATACCATGACGGTTCATCGTATTCGGGTGTTTAGTAACCCTTATTGATACAGTGGATCAACTGATCGACCAGAATTCATAAGCCACTCAACCAATGAGTCTCCACAATATAAAACAGTTTTATATCAAATACAAATACGCACTCGTATATATACACTCAAACTCAATCTAGGATATTACTAATCCCATCTCTATCGAGTTATGCCATAGAGCCAAGGTAATCACTTAACTTAAGCTCTGATACCAACTGTAACGGCTGCAATGGCAGTGGGCTATCATCCCACCATGGCTTACAGAGGTACCCCAGCACCTTGTTTTACGGCCAGCCTCTCGACTCGAACAACCCACATTTTCGGGACATGTAGAGGTAAGAGTCTCCCGTTCGCCACCAAACTGCGAAGCGAGAACCCCCTATCATGCGTACCAAGCGCTCAAGCAACAAGGACTGGTGTGAGTAAAACAGTTTAAAACAATTGAACAGGTGTATGGTATCTCATAAGACCACGCCGTGAATACGGAATGGGTTTTTCCTTATGAGTATCTAAACAACTTTGACAAGCAATATCATTGTGATATTATAATAATGTCTAAGTACAAATAGGTATCAATCTAGCAGAAACGCTTGCATCTCACGTTCTACATACATAGTATAAAATCATAAACCGCAGGGCGCTTATCGGAGAATGGATTCCAACAGACAAGGTATGGGAGCACCTTCTGAATAGTGTACTCTAGAGGTGATACACTCAGGGTTCAACAAGAACGTCTTGCAACCCGGCCACACATGACCGCTCACTCATTTAGCTTGAGTGTCGCGAATATATTGCCACCACGGTTGTAGGCCATCAAACCGTCATCCGAAGATACAGAATCAAAAAGAAGTATAAATATGAATATTCTCTAGATCGGTGACAATACACCCTGCTTGGGGATGACCCAACTAGCCATGCTGCCTAGCCCAACTTTTGTTACTTCCTGGTGTGAGGCTAGAAGCTACGTCTATCTTCAGAACATCTGATCATCATTCACTTTGAATGCCACATCGTCATACCCGCCAAATCACAAATTGACTTATCCAAAAATAACACGGGTATATAGCTAAGAGAAACGAATTCCTCCGCCACCAAACGTGAATACGTTTGAACAGATCAACTTACGCGATCCATTGGATATACTCTATCAGACCTTCTTCCATATACGTTGTCCTGGGACTGGACAAACCGAAGGCACTATTCAGTATATCCATCTTAGTCACTGTTATCTAAGACTTATACAACAGCCCTTGCACTTTACTCCGTCTTCAATTTATCTTTGGCATATATTGCTCGCAACGCTTATGCCGATACAGAGTGGTTCTTTGGATAATAATCCAACCGGTCTCTCCATATTAACAACGTTAAAATGGTAAAAGCTTTGATAGTCTGTGATTCAACTATCAAATGAAAACATGTCGGTGTACAAACAACGATCTTATTTCCAAATGGAAATTCGATCGATCAATCATCATATGTTCATATTTCCTTATTTCATATATTTCGAAAATATATGTTATTAATCATTGGAAAACATTTCCATAGCTTATTTTCACATCACTATTTTTTCGCAACTATCAGTCCCTAACTGTAACTAGTATGAGAAAAATTCTCTAAGTATCAATCCGGAAGGTCAAAACCAACATCAAATCGTCACTTAGAAAACCGTTCAACTTACCCTCTCCAGTTAGTTTCTGAATTTGCTTAACTCTATTTCTTAAATTCTTATCATGAAAACATTTCATTTTCTATGTTTAGAAAACATATCTGACTATATTTGGAAAACGTTTCCAAAACTCATTTACGGATTTCCAATGAACGTTGTATAAAACATCGTTACGCTTAATCCATTAATCGCTTATTACTTAACTATATTTCAAATCAACCTTTTCTATCGAACCACAACTATTCCTTTGTCAATTCTGAAGTCAATCAAGTTGGGGTATAATTACCTCTCAGACCTTAATTGAACAACGTCCTTTAATGTGAAATAGATGAAGCTCGTCACTCACTTTTTCCAATCATCTGTTTACGCAAATTCTCGGATTCAGGTTACGAATCTACTTCTTATATGAAAACGTTTGATTATAACTATAACGTTATAATTCCTACTTCTGCAATATCTAACCTAAATTATAACTTTATCTCCTAACTCGAATAATTTAACAGACACCTAATTTCTAAATCAATAACTAAATCTTGATTTAAACCCTGGAAAGTAAATATTTCTTTCCCGAATTCGCTATAATCGAATTCAACGTATAACTCTCTTTCGAGTAATCTTTATTTGATTAACTCTTCTTCGAATAACCTATATTCGATTATCTCTCTTCGAATAACTCATATTCAAAATCTCTCTCTTTCGAATAAACAATATTCGATCTCTTTCTTTCGAATATGCTATATTCGAAAATCTCCTTTCGATTTACTAATCGATAACTCCTTTCGATCAAACTAAAATCGATAACTCCTTTAACTCTATTCGAATAACTAATATTCGACTAACTCCTTTGGATCCACTAATTCGAATAACTTACCTTCGAATAACTAATTCGAATAACTTACCTTCGAATAACCAATATTCGATTTACTCTAACTCGATTAACTTAATTCTAATCGATTTACTCCATTTCGATTCAACTTAATTCAAATCGATTAACTTAACTCAAATTGATTAACTCCTTTCGAATAACTAAATTCGATTTAACTCTAATTGAATAACTAATATTCAATTAACTCTTACGTGTTTAACTCTATTTGAATAAGTAATTCGAATCACTCTAATGTGTTTAACTCTATTCAAATATCTAATTCGAATAACTCATTTCGAATAACTAAATTCGATTAACTCTTTTAACTTTACTCGAATAACTATATTCGATTAACACCTTCTTTCGAATAACTATATTCGCTTAACTCTTCGACTAGCTCCTTTGGATTAACTAACTTCGAATAACTCCTTTGGATTAACTAACTTCGAATAACTCCTTTGGATTAACTAACTTCGAATAACTCCTTTGGGTTTACTAACTTCGAATAACCAATATTCGATAACTACTCTTCGAATAAATAATATTCGGTAACTCTTCTCAAATGAATAACATTTGATTTCTCCACTCGAATAAACTATATTCGATTACTCTTCCCTCGAATACTCTATATTCGATAACTCTACATCGAATAAGTGATATTCGGCAACTCTACTCGATTAACTCCACTTGGATAACTCTAACTGGTCAACTCTAACTGGTCACTCTAACCGAGTAACTCTAACTGATCAACTCTAACTGGTCAACTTTAACTGGTCAACTTTAACTGGTCAACTTTAACTGGTCAACTTTAACTGTTTATCTTTAACTGGTAAATTTTAACTGGTTAACTCAAATGGTTTAACCTAACTGGTTAACTCAAATGGTTTAACCTAACTTGATTTACTTGTCTCGATTAACTGAACTAATCCACTTAGTTTAACTTAGTTAATTCACTTTGATTAACTCTAACCGATTTACTTAGTTTAACTCAGCTAATTCACTTTGATTAACCCAACTAATTTACTTCGATTAACCAATTAGTTTAACTTGACTAATTCACTTCGATTAACCGCTTAGTTTATCTTAACTAATTTACTTTGGTTAACTTAACCAATTACTTTGATTAACTCGACTAACTTGCTTTGGTTAACCTAACAAATTTCTTTGTTTAACTCTATTCGAATAAGAAATTCCAATCACTCTAACGTGTTTAACTCTATTCAAATATCTAATTCGAATAACTCATTTCGAATAACTAAATTCGATTAACTCCTTTATTAACGTTTATTCATTTCAAAAGATTTCCTTTTTACAACGTTTATCCATTGATAAAGATTTACTTTTTACAACGTTTATCCATTTATAAAGATTTACTTTTTACAACGTTTATCCATTTATAAAGATTTACTTTTAGTAACGGTTCTTCACTTTATAAATGTCCTTTTAATAACGTTTCTACTTCTCTATATAAGTCCAGACTTATATATATTCCATTTATCAACGATAAATAATTTATTTAATTTATAAAACATTATTTATAAATTAATCTACTTCAATTTATCTGTTTAAAACAGATTTCCTATTTAATATCTCATTTAAATCCATATCGTGTTATACCGTGTGCGAAGCACGTGTTTAAATCTATCCTTGTATAATTCTATTTATTTTCCGAACAAGTGTTCCTTTATTTATTCCCTAAATAAATATTCCTTTATTCCATTTATTTATAATCTAAATAAATGTTCCTTTATTTATGTTTCATTTTATAAAATCCTATCGATTTTATAAATAAGATTTATTTTCAATATAAACATTGAAAATCCCCTTATCAGCATTTCGGTATGTTATGGTATTCAATCATATCAAATCACGATATTCAATATTGTCCAAGCACATATAATCGCCCACAGATTTTATATCACATCATATAACAATATATGAAAAACAATAAAATAACTGTTGAGGAATCCAGTCGGATTCCTCCAACCTGTCTCCCTGCATCACAGATGTTAGACAATATAGATAACATCACTTTCAGTTCCATATGATATATTCTGTTAAACAGAATCAATATAGAAATTTAACTAACTGACTAGCAATTCAATCAACTAATCAACACACAGTCAAACAGACAATTTTAACAGTTCTAACAATTCAACATGAAATTATAAACTGTTCAGAGTTAGTGAGATTTACTCACATTTGCGCGTTAACCGATAAATATCGGTTTGCGTTCATTTGATTCAGTCGGACAATTTATTTCGCCATAAATTGTAGCGAACTCCAATAGATTCCAAACCCGTTGCATAACGTATACATCGTTGTTACGATTCCAATGTTATCGACTTCGTCTGATTCATGTTTAATGTTAATCCACATGATTAGCGTTACTGCTTCTTCTACAAGTAGCGTCCAGGAAGAACAGACTCAGTTCTGTTTGTTCCTCCATCTACATCTCATTTGTCCTCAATGAACCCCCGAACTCAACCACGTTTCTCCCTGTTTGTTTATTTGGGCTGTCCACTTCCTTAAATATGTTTAGGCTCACAAAACAAACTCAACGAAATCAAGTCATCGAACCACTATTCTGTTTACAACAAAGCCCGTCCTCCTTCTACAGTATTTAACTTTTCCACGTTTTTGAACCCGCATGATGCTAAACAAACCACATCAGCAAGTTCTCCTCTCTCCTCCCATCTTTCTAATTCGAAAACTGCCCAGGTACTATACGCAACCCTACAACACTTGTCCATGCGTGACCTCATCACCTTCATCCCTCCACAATGACGAAAATCAACATCAGTACCATCGTTCAACTCCCCGACAGCATCACTACCTTCAACCTACTCACGTTATCCATGGTACCCCCCTTACACTCATTCCAACGACCTGTAGCAGCGTCGCTCGCCCCCCATAATCACTGCCGAACCGAACGTTTTCGACTGGCTGGCCCTCCCTCCTCCGATCACCGGAGTTGATCATACCTGTACTGCTGGGTGCGCCTCACCACGCTGGTCTCGGATTAACCCTGCTCTGCCTCTACTGAAGTAGAAATCAAACCCAGCTCAAACAAACGAACCGTGCCACCCATATACAACTCGAACTGAACCCCTTCCTTGCACTGTTGAACTCTTTGCAGCGACGAAGATTGGTTCGAACCCTCCAAAATGGACGCGAGCGTGAAAAGCTGCCACCCCGGATCCCAGAAACAAACCCGAAATGATTTATGGCGATTTATTTTGATTTCTTTTGAATTTATGAAGCTCGATTAATATATATTTTCTTTTGTTTGAGGAAACAAGGAACTGGCGACTCGTTTCTTTTGAGCAGAATGAAATGGAATTAGGTCTTAGTAAATTTGTCAAAGGGTTACTTATATAGGATTTGTTTTGTGGGGATGCTGGCGGATGGAGAAACTCCACGTTTTAGAACATGCGGCTGTGAAGGAAAAGAAAGGTGGCCTTCTTTTGACCAAGAGAATAAGGTTAGGATATTAGTTTTAAACAAATTCTTGGGCACCAACTATATAAAATATCTTTCAAATATACGTCATTATGGACAGAATTAAAAACGTAGTCATGTCGAGTATTTCACCACGATCCCAAAAATATAAAAATACCGGTAGATTGACTCATATTTTGAAACCTCAAAATGTTGATTTCAGGGTGCGAAATACTCCAAATAAAAAGTTGCTTATTTAATTAATTAAAAATTACCATAAAATTCTAAAAATTAAATCATCGCTATTTCCCAAAAGAACCTTGTCTAAATTCAACCCCGATATTCAAATATATTGAAATAACCGTTATGGCCGATAAACGATTCTATAGCGACTATTCTGAAATTTGATTTGGACATATCTCAAAATCTACACGACGAAATCCTGATTTTTCTCTTCCACTAGAAAGATATACTCCACCAGCTCCGTACGATTCTTGTTTCACAGAAATCCGGCTTAAAATGAATCATGTACATTTAGTTGAAGTTCAAATCGCCAAATTGCGAACTGCCGCGACGTTTCAGGTTCGTTTTAATTATAATTATAAATTATAAGTTCGAATGTTTTACTTTAAGTTATCGATATAGCCAAATTGATATATAAATCATTAAATAAATTAATTATTCGACAGCTAACAAAACGCGCCATTACACTTTTACCTTATAATAACCAAAAATATTTTGATATCAAATCCGGTGATATTATAATAGTGTCTAATCAAAATAGAATCTAGTGGAATGCTTGCATCTTACGCTCCATATATAATATAAAATCAAAAACCGCAGGGCTCTTATCGGAGTTTGGATTTCCAACATGACAAGGTATGGGACCACCTACCGATAGTGTATCTCTAGAGACGAATACACTGGGCTCAACAAGAACGTCTTGCAACCCAGCCCACACATGACCGACCACTCATTTCGCTTGAGTGTATCGAATGTATATCACCAACGGTTGTGATCAGCAACCGTTTCCCGAAAGGGACAACATCGATAGATTAAAGAATCAAATGGAATTTCTCTAGATAGGTGATTGTACATCCTCATAGGAGCGACCCACATAGCCATGCTGCCTGCCCGACTTTTTTCAATTCCCGGTTGTAAGGCTTGAGGTTTGAATTATCTTCCAGAACATCTGGCCACCATTCACTTTGAATGCCACATCGTCGTACCCGCCAAACCCCAAATTGATTTCCCCAAAAATACCACGGGTATAAAGCTAAGAGAAACGAATTCCTCCGCCTCCAAACGTAAGTACGTTTGAAGAGATCAACTTATGCGATCCGTTAGATATACTCTGTCAGACATTCATCCATTCACGTTGTCCTGGGACTGGACAAACCGAAGGCACTATTCTATAAACAGGATAGCCTTTGCATATCTCCGTCTTCAATTTCCTTCATCATATTCGATCGCAATGCTAACGTCCATACAGAGTGGTTTACAGATACTGAATCTGATCCCGATCTCTTCGTATTGACGACGGAAAAATGGTCAAAAACTTCGATAGTCGGTGATTTAACTATCAAAGAAAAATAAGTGTGCAACCAACGATCTTATTTCCAGGTAGGAATTCGATCAGTCAATCATCAATCAACATTGGGCCCCTTTAAATCAATTCCTTATTATATTATCATTTACAATTCTCATTTTCCATCTTTTGTATTCTTTTGAAACTTGATTTCCCCTCTCGCTTCTTTGAAAAACATTTCGAATAAGTAATTTCTTTATTCGAGAAAATATCTCTTTTCCCCATTTATAAAACATTTCTATATATATATTAGCAAATCCTTATTTTCTATATTCAGAAAATATGCCGCACTAATATAGGAAAATATTTCCAACTTCTCTTTCTTAATTCCTCATTGACTATTTCATTTTCTATATGTAGAAAATATCTCTTATTTAATTGGGGGAAAACATTTCAAATTCTTTTAAATTAACGCGATGTTACAGACGTCGTTATTATAACTTAAAACATTAACCAATTATTAACTAACCAGAATGTTAACCAACCTTCATTATCGAGCCTTAACCATTTCCATCAATCATGAAGTCACTCAAGTTGGGGTATAATTACCTCTCAGACCTTAATTGAACAGCATTCTCGACTTTGTAATAGTCAAAGCTCACGACTTTAAACCAAACATCGCTTACGCGACTTTCGAATTCAATCTAAGAACACACTTCTTCCACAGAAAAACTTTGATTATAACGGTAGCGTTATAATCGCTGTCTCCAAATATTTGATTTATAAAACATTACTTTTAACAACAGCGTTACATCGCTGTTTAGATTTTATTATAATAGCAATATTAAAATCGCTATTAAAACCTTTGTGATAACAGTAGCATTATAATCGCTGTTTAGATTTACAAAAAAACATATATTATAACAACAGCGCTACAATCGATGTTTAGATTTTCAAAACAAATATCATAACAACAGCGCTATAATCACTGTTTTAAATAAAGTACCGTGTGCGACGCACACGCCTTCGTTGTTCATTTATAAACTCTGTTTATTTTAAACAATTCAAGTTCTCCTTTAAATGTATTTACAAGCGATACGTTCTTTAACTTCTGAAATTAACTCAATTTGATTTCTATAAATCCCTTTTTAGATATATTATTGCAAACTATAGAAATTTATTGAATATTGACTTCTTAAAGTATTTAAATAGGTTCATGTTAAATAAAATTTAAATATTCTTCCGAGACATAAATCATTTGTAAAATTCGACATATCCGAATTCCTATTTAAAATTTCATCAGATTTATCTCAATTAATTTTCAAATCTTTGGAATATAACCCATCGTTTCTTTCGAAACCAAATTTCCCACTCAAAACTCTTTTACCACTATTGCATTCAAATCCCACTTCAAATATCGGGTATCAACACCGATTACTGCTTTGCTTATTTAAATTCAACTTGAACTTATATTTTACATTATTCTATGATATATATATATATATTATTTATAAACATCGTTATAAACAACTTCTTGTTTTGATTCACTTAAACAAGTTTCTATTCCCATTCCATTTGAAATCTAATTTCTATTTTGGAAATAATTTCCTTTTTAAAACTCAAATCTCTTTTCTACGTTCTAAAATATTTTACGGTATTTAAATACCAAAATTTATCGAGCCAGTGTAATTCAACCACAACAAAATCAATCACGATCATATATGATAAATAAATAAAACAGTAAATAAAATGTTGAGGAATCCAGTTGGATTCCTCCAATCTGTTTCCCTGCATCCACAGATGTTAATCAACATTAGTAATATTATTTCACATCAATATGAAATATCAGAACTAATAATCAATCACCAATGTAATCATATCAACCAATTTTTCGACTATTCAACCAGTCAACCATTGCACAATATAAAATTACTATAAATAAATTTAAAGCTTGTTTATATATAAAAATATAAACGAGGTAGAGTTAGTGAGTTTACTCACCTTATTTTGCAGTTGATGGTTCTGCTTTTGTTTCGTTGAAATCTAACGATCTCTTTATTTTATCACGAAATTCCTGCATCTCTAAGCAACACCAATTCCATAACGTAGATTTCGTCGCTACTGTCTCATCGTGACTTCTTTGCTGAATTTCATCTTAACCCTTGCTAATCACGGTTACTTCGTGATAATCCATCTCCAGTCTTCATAGTTTCAGTCGATCCCTTTCCTATACCCCTTAATTCCTTTTGCTTCCACTGTTTCCAGTTTATGAAATCACCCCGTCTCCCATGTTTCCATTAACTACACCCAAATAATATGGCCCTGCTTCCAGTATGTGTATATATTTTCACCTCACTTACGGATACTGAACAATTGAACAATCCCTCTTAAACCCAACTGATCATCAACAACCAGCTTTCTACTTTTCATAATCCATGTTCTGCTTCACGAAAAACAAATTATATTTCACCATCTTCTTCCCATGAACACTAACTTCTAAGCTCACACCATCCTCCTCCATACAATACAGTGAACTCGATACCCCACAATTTCCGAGCCGTCAAACACAGGCCATCACAATTCCATCTCCACCCAATGCCTTCACCGCTCCTATTCCAATACTCATTGCCCATATCCTTCTTTTCTAATATGCTGCTCCTCCATTAAATACGTTCGCACCCTTCTCCCAGTAGACTTGCGACATCACTCAAGTCCCGAAACCCAAAAAGAACTGTTGTTCGTTATCACCCGTCACCCCCTCCTTTTGTTCATCGCCTGGGCCGCCATTGTACACCGGATGATCCCCAATCTCCACCAATAGTTGCGCCTTGCTCTCCATAACACCTCGCCGACCTTTATTCCACCTAGATTTACATCAATCGATTTTTTTTCTAAGCCCTAGGCGCTGGATAATTTTCGAGCACCCAAAATCAGTTCGAGCTGCATAAAATAAATACGAGGTTGGAGCTCTTTCATACACGATGTAGACAAATCCAAAATTGTGAATTTTCATTGAAAATTGGATTTTTAATTAGCTAATGAGGTTTTTGGTTTAGATTTTTGCTTTGTTTCCCTTTTAGAACGGGACTGAAGTTCACAGTATTAATAAGGGGAAAATGGCTTGGTTTACGCAACACTAGGATGCCTTGGTACGCACAAATTCAAGACTTGGAGAGCACGGGTTTATAACAGCTTGGTGGGCACACTTCATTTTTTTGGATGGCACGTTCTCTAGCTGGTCCTATAGTCCTTTTTAAAAATGATAAGAATAGGGTATTACGGGTCCGTTTAATTAAATACATAGGGCAATGAGCGTAAGTGGTTGGGTGTATGTAGGGTGTATTGTTTTAAAATTTACGCAGTCACTGTTAGACCGAATTTCTTTTATCTGTGGATGGTACGGACAAAAGTAAGAGCACAGTCATGTCCAACGAGGTACCATGACCCCAAAAATATAATAATATTGGTAGTTTAACTTATATTATGAAACCCCAAAATATTGATATAGGGTGCAAAATACTCCAAATAAAAAGTTGCATATTTAATTAATTAAAAATTACAGTAAAATTCTAAAAATTAAATTATAACTACGCCTCAAAAGAATCTTGTCCAAATTCAAGACCGATATTTAAATATATTTAAATAACCGTTATGGCCTATAGGTGATTCTACAGCGACTTTCTGAAAATTTGATTTGGACATAACTTTTTATTACCGCTATGAAATCTGGATTTTTCACATTCGTTGGAAAGATATTTTCAAACAGATTCAAATATTTCTTGTTTTGCTAAAATCCGATTTATTTTGAATTCTGTACATTCATTTGAAATTTGAAATCGAATTTTCAAACTACCGCGCCATTTTGAACTTGTTTTAATTATATTATAAATTATACGTTTTATTAAATAAATTCCTATATATAATTCAAATAAAACATTTAAAAACAAATTTTAAATATTCAGAACTCAACGACTGAAAATCCAGGTCGTTACATACACACACACACACACACACACATATATATATTTCTCTTGCGCGTATACAAACTTCAAACCTTCATATCTTCTACATACGGTGTCCGTTTTACGCAAACCAAATGTCTATATTGACCAAAATTTCGAGATGGACGCAATGATGCAGTCAACTTTCCTTTATTCTGAATAGTAAATTAATTATTCTTTAATTTGTTCTCTTTTAAAGTTGTTAAAATACGGGGTGTTACAAAACGCTTAAGGATTAGGGAAATTTATCAAAAAAAAAAACTCAAATTTATTGCTACAATATAGGTTCTATAAATTTATCTAAGTATCCAGTTAACCACTCTAGAACCAAACATAAAGATATACGACATCGTTTTTTACATGACAATGTAGAAAAGGTGTCATTACTTTAGATTTTGTAAATACCGAAAATCAAATAGTAGACATCTTTACCAAACCATTAAGCGAACAAACATTTGTTAAACTACGACTTGTTCTAGGGATATGTTCTTTCTCTGAATTAACATAACATATTTTCTATCTAAAAATAAACCATATTTTCTATCCACAAGTAATTATAGTCCATATTTATTAACCATACAATATGTTTAAGAATTTTCCTTGTTACAAGATTTCAACAACTTTCTTTGTAACGATCCAGAATTTTAACCAAATTAAAATTGGAATTTTTATTACGTAATTTGAATTTGACGTAAATATATATGGTTAAGAATATTTAAAAATTTTGATAAGCTATATGATAAGTTTTACTTGAATTATAAATGAGAATGATTATTAATAATTTTGGATTTATTGAACCTATTTGTCGTTCGATCGAATTTTTCAAATTATAACGCGAATTAGTAGCATTAGAATTAAGTGTTGCCCTTAGTTTTCATAGCATTTAATGGAAAATGCTACCAAAAGTCCACCTTCTCTTCTTAAGACAAGTGTATGGACACTTGTAATTTTGCATGTAAGCCTTCATGCATGCCTTCCATGTGCCCCCTTATGTGTCATCACCTCCTTAACTCTCCATTCCTATATAAGGAGACCTTTTCTCCATTTTCTTACCATTCCATTCCATTTCCACCTTTCCACCTTCTTCTTAAAGCTTATGGCCATGGTTTCCATGGCATAAGTCTTCCTCTTTTCCACCACCACCTTGCCAAAGTTCGCCATTCTCCTCCTCCTCCTTCCCTTATAAAGAGAGAGAGATTAATATATATTATATTATATATTTTTTGGTGAAGAAGATGTTGCGCCAAAATACCGTCCGACGGTTCGCTCAACTAGGCTCGCTTACCGTGAAGATTTGGAAAGCTGTTTGGTGAGAACTCTTTAACCACGATTTATATAGTAGTTAGACTAATTTAAATATAGTGATGAATTATTATTGGTTAATGATGATTGATATTTGTTGTGATGGATGGTGGGTGCGAAGTTTAGAACACACACTATTAAGCGTTAGTGTTATAACGCTTGTGCACAATTATGATTTATTGAACCAAGTTGATGATGGTTGCTATGGATGTTTAAATGGTTGTTGATGTTGTTTTGCACACACTATGACACAACAATTATGGTATCACATTGGTGATCGAAAAAATCTCCTTCATAATTAAAAGCAATATCTTCATTGAAATTGAAGGTTAATAATTGGAAAAGACCATATGTATGAATTCATATATATTGTTAAAGTCCTTTAGATGAATAAATAAATACCAGAACATTCTAGGATGACAGAGAGGATAGTGTCTAGGCTTGGGTTTGGAAATAAAGTTTCCTGCTCTCCCTGGCTATCCGTAACTGGTCCGACGAATGGGATGGTTAATTTGAAGTTATTTGAATTTAGAAATGAATTGGAATTTATGAAAGTTGAATTTTAGATCCAAAATAATTTAGAAAGTAAATGTAAATGATTTCAAAAGTGTTATTTAAGAATATAATGGTTTTCTAAGATAATTTGAAGTATCATAGAATAATGGTTATTATGGTCAAAATAGAGCTTGTCGCATAACGACAATTTACGTATTTAGATGCAAACTTTAAACGCTTATAACTTTTGCAATCTATATCAGATTTCCATGAAACGAAAAACATTTGATTTATATTAACAAGAACTTTCAAATGAGTTAAAGAAGATTTTAAATTCGAGTTATAATTTTGAAGTTATGTTTGAAACCATTTTGGAAAAGATCGATGTAAGAACAATAGTTGACCATAACTATAAACAACTATTTTTAAATGTTTTAAAAATATGGATTTTTTTGTAAAATCATACTAAATTATGTAAAAGTGTTTTGAATTGTAAATTTTATGTTTTGGCTAAGATAAACGATGATGTTATCAAAGTAGTTAAGATAACTGATTTGTAACGCTTTTGTAACACTTTTGAAGCACTATTGTAACGCTTTCTTTGAAAACAACTTATTTTGAAATATTTAACCCGCGATATGTTTTCCGAACTATAAGTAATCATTTGTAAATGATTTGTTGAATGTTTTCAAAGGTTTAAAAATATTGAAAATAATTTGTTTGGAATTTAAATTGATTTATTTAATAATTAAATGTGTTTTTCAATTTTAAATAATTGGATATAGTTGGAGATAAATCTTCGGATGTTTGATATTAATTCGGTAGATGATTATTCTTATTATTTGAGGAATTTAAAAGGTAGTTCACCATTATTCCGCTTATAGTGTGAGTTGGATATCGAGATTAATATTGAGTATAAGTTGATGGTATTTCTATCCAGATCTAATGTCAAAGAGTTGGATAAATCTTTAAATTAAGATACGAGTTTCCTAAGTTGAATGGGATAAGTTGGATAGAAATAATCTTCAGATATTTGATATGAAATTCTGTGGTGTAAATGTTTACTATTTGAGGAATTTGGAAGATATTATTATATCGTTATTCCACTTATAGTATTCGTTGATTATGAGAATTGATATCGAGTATAAGTAGATACAATTTCTATGTAACTTAAGTTCAATATCAATTTATTTGGGTTTTGTCATGAATCATATCTTCAATAATATCATTCTTGAAACCCCATGAGATTGAGTTATGGAAATTCATATCGTATTTTGAGGATTTGATCAGATCTTTGATTTGAGGAAATTAAAAGTGAGGAATTGGAAAGAAAGTATAATCTTTTAGTTAAGATTAAAAAAAATGGAATGTTGGAAAATCTATTTAATTGGAACATAGGGTTGAAATGTGGAATAAGGATTTTCAGAGGAAACTGGATTTTGATAATGAGTTATCAAACGGAAAATTTATTAAGGCTTTAAGGCTAAATCATCTTTGATTTAAGGGATGTGTTTTAAAAGAGAAAAGTTAAACATGGATTTTGTAATAATTTGAGAATGGGTTTGAAGAAGTTTAATTTTGACAAAATCCAAGATGGAAGGAGATTGGTAGAAAGCCTGTGTGTTCTATAATTGTGTTTTTTTAAATTGCACCTATTATTTGGAAAGACCGGGATCAGATGTATGTCTGAAACCATTCCAAGTAATAATACGACGTTGTGGAGCAATTGAAGACATTGGAGACGACATTGAAGACCGGGACCCTTCATGTCGTAAGGGCGACTTGCTGAATGTCTCGAATGGGTCGCTCCCATTTGCAGATGGATTTTATATCAGTTAAGTGGCAAGAAGCCAACGTATGTGAAGGAATTCCGGATTGTGGTTTCGTTCAGACCCAAAACGAACTCATATGGATTGTGTGTCTGACATTGTAATTAACTGCGTAGCATTGTTTTATCAATATATATCTGTTTGGTGGCGGAGAATTACTCTCTTGCTTAACACCCTTCTCTAAGACATATGAGCTTCGAGGTTATATATTGGAATTCAGTGATGCGTTGTTAATGGATAATGTGGCATACTTAAGATATGTGGTGAGCTATAGATGATCAAAGCATGGCTTGTTTAAGCGTAGCTTTGTGTATCGTGACCTCGTCAAGCCTCACAACCCCGTAAATGGCCAAAACAGGAAGAAATGCGGCAAGGTTATGGGGTGTTGTCTCCTTCTAGATAAAAGGTGTACTATGGTATGGAGCCCAGATGTTAACCTATGTGGTAAAAGCATATACTTTTGTGGTTGTTGTTGGGGCGTGCTCGGAAAGGTCGGTCACAACCGGGAGATGGCATACTCAGGCGTACTCTAAGTTACCCAGTTAAGGGGTAACCCGGCCTTGTGTTGGCATGAGGAGCATTAGTAGATCCTCGGGCATCCCTCTAGAGGTGTTCAAAAATCGGTTCGGAAGGAAGTTCCTTTGCCTGGTCATTGTCGGAAACCCAATCTCCGCTACGAGCCTGTTCGGTTTTAGTTGTATACCATACATCAGTATAGTATATGGTACCTATGCTGGCTAAGATTGATTTCGAAATGATTTTTCACACTATATTATAGTATTGGAAGAGGATTTTCACGTATCAAGCATTTTTGACTATCATAAGGAGAAACCTCGCCCATGTGTGCGTTTACATGTGTGTGTGCCGCGAGACCTTATGGTAGTTTCATTTTTCAAAAGTCATTGCGAATTTCTATGCACGGGAATTCATATGGAGTAAACCCGTTCCGCATTAGCGGCGTGGTCCATTGAATTACCCAACTTTAAAATGAATCTTAAATAGTAACTGTTTTGAGTTCTCACACCAGTCCTTGTTTGGCATGAAGCAGCGTGATAGGGGGTTCTCGCTCTTGGTTTGGTGGCGAGCGGGAGAATCTTACCTCTACACGTCCCAGGAGGGGTTGGTTAGGCATGAGGCCACGACAGTCGAGAGGCTGGCCGTAAAACAAGGGGCTGGGGTACCATTGTAATGCCACGGCGGAGTATTAGCGGTTGTCCGATGGTTGAAAAAGACCAGACCGTTACAACGTGGTATCAGAGCTTTGGTTTATACAAAGCAATGTGGTACGACACATTTGAACAAATGGAAAGACTCATCAGAGTTATATATCTCATTAGAGATAGGGTTAGTAATGCCCTAGAAATAAGATTTTGGAGTATTATACTTGAGAGAGCGTATTTGAAAATATGAAATGAGTTTTGAAAAGTTTTATTTTAAGAAACAGACATAATTTGGAAATATATTGTCAATTATAACCTGGGTACTTAATCAAATGATTAAGATTAAATTTTGTGATTATAATTACACATAAAATGCTTCTTATGGCATGGTAATTAAGCCCCTTCATCTGATCAGGAAAACGATCCGAGTACAAATGCCTTTTGGATTTAATTTCACTATTGGGGATTTCGAAATGTCGGTAAACTTGGGTCAAATTTGTTAAGGTAACTAATCAATATGGTTAGAAAAAAGAAAAAAAAGAAAAAAAAAGGTTTTGGAAAGATATATAGTTTGGAAACTCAAATCAATATTTTGAGTAAGAATTGGAAATAACTTTGAAATTAATTTTTGGATTTGATTTTGAAAGAATATATTTTCAATATAAAGGAAAAAGGATCTTTGAAAATATTTGGAATTCAAAACTTGAGCACGACATCTTGTGATTGGAATTTCTTAGTTGATTAAAAGGCATTTATGTGCAGTTGTAATTTACATAAGCTATCCAATTAGTTCGGGAAATGATTTAAAGGCTAAGTTGGAATGAATCAATTAGAATATTTATAATTATTCCTCCCCAACTAATTAAATTTGAAATGTAAATATTGAGAATTCAATATGACGATAAGATATTTAATGATATTTTGGTTGAGGACTACATTGGTTAAAGCCGTTTTTTCTAAAGTTGAAGGAAATAAGTTTTGTAATCTTGAACTTAGAATAATTAATGAGGATAGCCAAACTTAAATAAGGAAAAAAAATCTGGAATTATCGGCAATTTCGGACAGTCGATAAGTTCTAAAGTATATTGTGACAACAAGAGGAATTATTTAAGTAGGCACGAATATCTTGTGAATTAAGTTTCACAAATTGATTAAAAGATATTTTGCAAGCGGGTGTAGTAAGAAGAAATTACCTCAACTGAAACGTTTAGATAAGTTGAGTTTTGAGGATCGAGTTTTACGTGTAAAGAATAACAGTAAGTTTGGCGAATTAAAAGGAAATAAGTCCCATAACCATTGTATTTGCAAGATTAGATCAAAGAGAATAATTTATACCTCTAAATTTTTTTGGAAAGCAGTAAATGGTTGAGTATAAATAATTGGCCCAGTAAACGATGAATCGAATATAATAGGTAACTAGAGGTTATCTTAGGAGGACATGTAGATATAGTTATCCGTTAATACATGTGAGAACATGAAGCTTCGATATAAAGAATTTTAATCTTGAATTTGTCAAATGAGTAGTTATGATTCCCATTCCTTTTAGAGGACGAAAAGCTTTAGGGGGAGGGGGGGGGGGGGTAAATGTAACGATCCAGAATTTTAACCAATTTAAAATTGGAATTTTTATTACGTAATTTGAATTTGACGTAAATATATATGGTTAAGAATATTTAATAATTTTGATAAGCTATATGATAAGTTTTACTTGAATTATAAATGAGAATGATTATTAATAATTTTGGATTTATTGATTCTATTTGTCGTTCGATCGAATTTGTCAAATTATAACGCGAATTAGTAGCATTAGAATAAAGTGTTGCCCTTAGTTTTCATAGCATTTAATGGAAAATGCTACCAAAAGTTCACCTTCTCTTCTTAAGACAAGTGTATGGACACTTGTAATTTTGCATGTAAGCCTTCATGCATGCCTTCCATGTGCCCCCTTATGTGTCATCACCTCCTTAACTCTCCATTCCTATATAAGGAGACCTTTTCTCCATTTTCTTACCATTCCATTCCATTTCCACCTTCTTCTTAAAGCTTATGGCCATGGTTTCCATGGCATAAGTCTTCCTCTTTTCCACCACCACTTTACCAAAGTTCGTCATTCTCCTCCTCCTTCCATTATAAAGAGAGAGAGAGAGATTAATATATATTATATTATATATATTTTGGTGAAGAAGATGTTGCGCCGAAATACTGTCCGATGGTTCGCTCAACTTGGCTCGCTTACCGTGAGGATTTGGAAAGCTGTTTGGTAAGAACTCTTTAACCACGATTTATATAGTAGTTAGACTAATTTAAATATAGTGATGAATTATTATTGGTTAATGATGATTGATATTTGTTGTGATGGATGATGGGTGCGAAGTTTAGAACACACACTATTAAGCGTTAGTGTTATAACGCTTGTACACAATTATGATTTATTGAACCAAGTTGATGATGGTTGCTATGGATGTTTAAATGGTTGTTGATGTTGTTTTGCACACACTATGACATAACAATTATGGTATCACATTGGTGATCGAAAAAATCTCCTTCATAATTAAAAGCAATATCATTATTGAAATTGAAGGTTAATAATTGGAAAAGACCATATGTATGAATTCATATATATTGTTAAAGTCCTTTAGATGAATAAATAAATACCGGAACATTCTAGGATGACAGAGAGGATAGTGACTAGGCTTGGGTTTGGAAATAAAGTTTCCTGCACTCCCTGGCTATCCCTAACTGGTCCGACGAATGGGATGGTTAATTTGAAGTTATTTGAATTTAGAAATGAACTGGAATTTATGAAAGTTGAATTTTAGATCCAAAATAATTTAGAAAGTAAATGTAAATGATTTTAAAAGTGTTATTTAAGAATATAATGGTTTTCTAAGATATTTTGAAGTATCAGTAATGGTTATTATGGTCAAAATAGAGCTTGTCGCATAACGACAATTTACGTATTTAGATGCAAACTTTAAACGCTATAACTTTTGCAATCTATATCGGATTTCCATGAAACGAAAAACATTTGATTTATATTAACAAGAACTTTCAAATGAGTGAAAGCAGATTTTAAATTCGAGTTATAATTTTGAAGTTATGTTTGAAACCATTTTGGAAAAGATCGATGTAAGAACAATAGTTGACCATAACTATAAACAACTATTTTTAAATGTTTTAAAAATTTGGATTTTTTTTTGTAAAATCATAATAAATTATGTCAAAGTGTTTTAAATTGTAAATTTTATGTTTTGGCTAAGATAAACGATGATGTTATCAAAGTAGTTAAGATAACTAATTTGTAACGCTTTTGAAGCACTATTGTAACGCTTTCTTTGAAAACAACTTATTTTGAAGTATTTAACCCGCAAAATGTTTTCCAAACTATAAGTAATCATTTGTAAATGATTTGTTGAATGTTTTCAAAGTTTAAAAATATTGAAAATAATTTGTTTGGAATTTAAATTGATTTATTTAATAATTAAATGTGTTTTTCAATTTTAAATAATTGGATATAGTTGGAGATAAATCTTCGGATGGTTGATATTAATTCGGTAGATGATGATTCTTACTATTTGAGGAATTTAAAAGGTAGTTACCATTATTCCACTTATAGTGTGAGTTGGATATCGAGATTAATATTGAGTATAAGTTGATGGTATTTCTATCTAGATCTAATGTAAAAGAGTTGGATAAATCTTTAAATTAGGATACGAGTTTCCTAAGTTGAATGGGATAAGTTGGATAGAAATAATCTTCAGATATTTGATATGAAATTCTGTGGTGTAAATGTTTACTATTTGAGGAATTTGGAAGATATTATTATATCGTTATTCCACTTATAGTATTCGTTGATTATGAGAATTGATATCGAGTATAAGTTGATACAATTTCTATGTAACTTAAGTTCAATATCAATTTATTTGGGTTTTGTCGTGAATCATATCTTCAATAATATCATTCTTGAAACCCCATGAGATTGAGTTATGGAAATTCATATCGTATTTTGAGGATTTGATCAGATCTTTGATTTGAGGAAATTGTGAGGAATTGGAAAGAAAGTATAATCTTTTAGTTAAGATTAAAAAAAATGGAATGTTGGAAAATCGATTTAATTGGAACATAGGGTTGAAATGTGGAATAAGGATTTTTAGAGGAAACTGGATTTTGATAATGAGTTATCAAACGGAAAATTAATTAAGGCTTTAAGGCTAAATCATCTTTGATTTAAGGGATGTGTTTTAAAAGAGAAAGGTTAAACATGGATTTTGTAATAATTTGAGAATGGGTTTGAAGAAGTTTAATTTTGACAAAATCCAAGACGGAAGGAGATTGGTACAAAGCCTGTGTGTTCTATAATTGTGTTTTTTTAAATTGCGCCTATTATTTGGAAAGACCGGGATCAGATGTATGTCTGAAACCATTCCAAGTAACAATACGACGTTGTGGAGCAATTGAAGACATTGGAGACGACATTGAAGACCGGGACCCTTCATGTCGTAAGGGCGACTTGCTGAATGTCTCGAATGGGTCGCTCCCATTTGCAGATGGATTTTATATCAGTTAAGTGGAAAGAAGCCCGAATGTATGTGAAGGAATTCCGGATTTGTGGTTTCGTTCAGACCCAGAACGAACTCGTATGGATTGTGTGTCTGACATTGTAATTAACTGTGTAGCATTGTTTTATCAATATATATCTGTTTGGTGGCGGAGAATTACTCTCTTGCTTAACACCCTTCTCTAAGACGTATGAGCTTAGAGGTTATATATTGGAATTCAGTGATGCGTTGTTAATGGATAATGTGGCATACTTAAGATATGTAGTGAGCTATAGATGATTAAAGCATGGCTTGTTTAAGCGTAGCTTTGTGTATCGTGACCTCGTCAAGCCTCATAACCCGGTAAATGGCCAAAATATGAAGAAATGCGGCAAGGTTATGGGGTGTTGTCTCCTTCTAGATAAAAGGTGTACTATGGTATGGAGCCCAGGTATTAACCTATGTGGTAAAAGCATCTACTTTTGTGGTTGTTGTTGGGGCGCGCTCGGAACGGTCGGTCACGACCGGGAGATGGCATACTCAGGCGTACTCTAAGTTACCCAGTTAAGGGGTAACCCGACCTTGTGTTGGCATGAGGAGCATTAGTTGATCCTCGGGCATCCCTCTAGAGGTGTTCAAAATTCGGTTCGGAAGGAAGTTCCTTTGCCTGGTCATTGTCGGAAACCCAATCCCCGCTACGAGCCTGTACGGTTTTAGTTGTATACCATATGTCAGTATAGTATATGGTACCTATGCTGGCTAAGATTGATACATTTACTTTCGAAATGATTTTTCACACTATATTATAGTATTGGAAGAGGATTTTCACGTATCAAGCATTTTTGACTATCATAAGGAGAAACCTTGCCCATGTGTGCATTTACATTGTGTGTGTGCCGCGAGACCTTATGGTAGTTTCATTTTTCAAAAGTCATTGCGAATTTCTATGCACGGGAATTCATATGGAGTAAACCCGTTCCGCATTAGCGGCGTGGTCCGTTGAATTACCCAACTTTAAAATGAATCTTAAATAGTAACTGTTTTGAGTTCTCACACCTAAACTCTGATGACTGACCTGGAGTTTATTGTTCCCATACCTAAACTCTGGGTGTACATGGGCAGTTTAGTAGTTTGGTTTGCAGATTCAGCCTTGGAGTTAGTTGGAGCAGGATTCTGGTTTAACTGGAGCTATTATGTTTGGAGCATTCGCATTCTTCTTCCACTAAGTTAGTATCTTTTCCACTATGTAATCGATGTACTCTGATGTACCTCTTGTAACTCTGATGTAATATTATTTTAATGATAATGGAAAAGTTGTTTTTATTTTGTGCAAATGTGTAAGTGCCCCTAACAATCCGTCTTTATGAACGGTTTAAGTTGGTTTAGTTACCGGCGAAAACCGAGCAAAAAGCCGGGTCGTTACATTCTTTTCTATAAATAGCAATACAAATAAAAAACATAAACTTAAAATAAATTCTTAGTACATATCATGTATTCTAGAAAATTCACCTCGCCCGATTCAAGTCCAATCACAAATCCTTTACCCTCCCCTAATTTCTTCCATCACCGGATCTTCCAAATTAAAAACGAAGATTATTGTAACATCACGCATTCTACGCATCGAAGGATCGTAGAATATTTATTTCTTTCACATACAAAACCGTATGGTCATGTAACTTTGGCAAACGACTATTGGGGTCATTTCCCATGTTCATGATTTTTTCCGATTTTTAAATGACCGTTTTGCCCCTATCTGATCTTGTTTTGGCCATAACTTTTGATTGGAAAGGAGTTTTGACCTAAAACCACTTCCATTAGCTTCAGATGATGGTTTACCTTTCCGTAGAGTGGTCACATGTGAAAAACAGACTTACGTTGGGAGATATGGCTGAAATAAGGTTTGGAAGGTGAAAAACTGCTTAACCGGGCCAAATAGGGTGATTAGTGAATGGGCCCATAACCCATTTCGGGATTAGGGTTATGGGGAGGCTGAAATGAGTTAGGTTTTCATTCTATTTCAATTTTCTAACCGCCACTTACCTCTTAGAAACCCTAACAATGGCTTCCAACCTCTTAAACACATCCAAATCACTTTCTTAGCAAGGATTAAGCTTAGCAACATCAAATCAAGGCGAATCAGCACAAGAATCGAGGTAGAGCTGCTTTGTTGCACTGGTATTCGCGCCCAAATAGTAGAGTTTCAGTTCTAAGGGTTTTTATTTTTGGCCAAGGTGAGTGATTTGCATAGTTTTGCACTAATTACAGTTAATTAAGGGTAATTAGTGAAGATTAGCGAATTTAAACATGATAAAATTTTGGAAAAATATTTATTAATTCTGAAATATTGTTTTATACCTCTGTTAGAAAATTTGGTTAATTTGGTTAAGTTTTACTAATCCTATCATTAGTTTTTCCTAAACATGCTTAAGGGAAAATATGGGGTTTTGGTTGTGATTGATCTATTTTAACCTATCAAATAGTTGTTTTGGTGTTTGTGGCCAGTTCTATATGTTGTTATGACTGTATGGTATGCTTTGTGATTGATTAGAAAAGTTAGAATGGTCGAAAACGCCATCGTATGGCGTAAAATAGTCGTTGGAAGAAAGTGCAGGAAATTGGCCGATCCGGATCGGATCGGAGGAAGGAGTCCGAACCGAACCGTCTGTGTAAGGTCCACGAGCATCAACTGTGAACTGGCTCTCGTACCCGATCCGAACCACTCAAGAGAAGGAGTCCGACCCGAACCGCCTGGAAGCACGTGAAGATATGGCAATGAAGGATCTAAAGTCCGAGCGCCCTATCCGGACCGAACCGCGTCTCCGAACCTACCCGAGTGGTCCCTCGCGACCCGAACCGATGCACCATGGAGGAGCTTGAGGTACCCGATCCGATCCAGTGAAGAGTATCAATCACGAACCGTGTTGATGACTGTGAACTGAAGGCCGAGCCGAACCGATGGCTAGGAGGAGATCCGAACCGATCTGGAGATGAAAATAAAACCCGAGATGCAAAGGTAGTCCAATGGGAAGTTTGTACTCAGGATCCAGTTGGGAACCAACGAGTCGACTTCATGAGTTGGGCTTTGCTGCGGGACGTGTGCTAAGGAGTTGTCTATGTCTACAACTTTGGATCACTATGTGTAGGGGGTATATGAACGGATTCAGGGCCACAGTGGCCTAGGTACGACTAAAGAGCTATAGACCAATGAAGTGGGGTCATTTGTAAAGGTTTGGTCATGACTCCATGTGGTAAGCTTGGTAGTAGTAGTAGTTGTACAAGTTGAACTCCGTCACTACTTCGATGGGTCTAGTGATCGAAGCGGTAGATATCTTATGCTTTACGCAGTGAGTGAGAGATATGAGGATGGTTGCTATGTTTGATTTGTTTGCTATCATTATGACATGCACACCCCCACCCCGTTATCTTGACACCGGTTGTTTAGAGGCACCTTAGAGTATTGTATGGTATGTAGTGCTAACTCTTTGGTTGTAGGTCCAGGTTCAGGTATGGTTTGGTATACCTATTATTTTACTGTTTAGCTGCTTTTCGCTCATACTAGACTTTTTGTCTGACCCAGAGTTTTATGTCTCTTCTTATTACTCTGGGTGCTCTCACGAGCAGACAAGAGACAGGTTAGCTGGGTATGTACGAGTAGCTGATCCGGAGACGAGCAGGAGGCTTCCACGTACGATACATATAGATATTCTCCCTGTGTTGTTGAAGATCATTGCTTTGGTATTAGTAGTGCATCTTCTACTTTAGCTTTCTTTTGCTTTAGAGACAGTTTAAAGTTGTAATAATGATGTTGGATCATAAGCTGTATTTGGATTTCCGCTGCTATGTTGGTTTAGTTTTAAGCTTATGCACTGTCCCGCCTGTTTTATGTCAAGATTATGTTATTATTATATTTTGTTCCATGCGCTGTGAGACATTCTACAGGTTCCTTGTTAGTTCATTCTTTTCTTTCTTTTCTTCTGACGACCGTTCCGTGCTAGCTGGACATGTGTATAGCGCACTTTCGGAGGAAATGCTGGCTGGTGCGGGGCGGGCCGTCACACTTGGTATCAGAGCTCTAGATTGCATAGTTAACCTAGGGAAGTAATCAGGGAGAGATAGTATATGTATATGAGAGTGCGTATTTGTGATTATTTTGGTTTTCAAAAGCTATATATATACTATTAGTATAGCTAAGGATGAAGTCGCACTGCACTAGCACCACTATGGAGATGGTTAATCGTTTTCTCTTTATAGATTGAACGATGAGCCGATACGCAAGAGGTGCCGGTAGAGGAGCCAATAATGGGAATGCTGCTGACATGAGGACGATGTTTACTGACCTCATGAGGGAGATGCTTAGGGATGTGCAGAGGGCAGCTCCCAATGCTGGTAATGGTGGTGGTCCAATAGTACAGGCGCCTAGGGCCGATTTCGCCAAGCTGAATAATGATTATACTAGTCCTTGTGGGAAGCCGTTCCACGGAACGGAGTCGGCTACGGATGTTTGGGATTTGTTGGATAGCTGCGAGCGTATCTTCGAATATTTGGGTATCGAAGATGCGATGAAGAGAAGGCTAGCATCCCGTCAACTGCAAGGACGGGCATTGAATTGGTGGAATGCTATAAAGGCAGCTACTTCCGAGGACCAGATTACTTGGGATCAGTTTAAGGTTCGCTTTAGCGATAAGTTCATTCCAGCTGCTCAGAAGTCAGTGTTGTTTAAGAAACTTTTGGAGCTCAAGCAGAATAACAGAGCTGTCTCGGAGTATATTGCCGAATTCGACACTTTGTCGAAGTATGGGTTATCTCTTATTGATACTGCCGAGAAGAAGAACGAGAAGTTCATAACCGGCTTGGATTAGTACTTGGGGGAAAGGCTTATTAACCACATCAATGAGACGTTTGAATCGATTGTGGGGAAAGCATTAAGGTCAGAGAGTCTTTACCCTAAGCCGAAGACTGAGGCTGCATCTGCAGAAGAACCGAAACCGCAAGCAAGCAGTGGAGGCAAGAGTGGTTCTCAGAATAAGAGGAAGCAGAACCAGAATAAGAAAGATGTTGAGTGCTTCAGCTGTGGTAAAAAGGGCTATTATGCTAGTAATTGTCGGGCCAAGCCAGCGGATAGGAAGTGCTTCAACTGTGGCCAAGTGGTACATCACAAGGACAAGTGTTCGCAACCCCCTAAAGAAAAGCAGATGGTGAAAGCATATGCCCTTAATGCTATTCCTTCCTCGTCGAATGCCCCAACGACAGCGGAGAAGGGAAAGAATGTCATTATTCAAGGTATGCTTTCTGTTTATGATGTTCCAGCTAGAGTTTTGTTTGATACCAGAGCTTCCAGTTCTTTCATATCTAGCGACCTAGTAGATAGGTTAGGATTGGAGCCAGAGATTGTCGATAGACCTTTAGTAGTGACGAACTTGATTGGTGGTTCGACTAGCCTTAGCATGATTTGTCGTAATGTGGTCTTATCGAGTCATGGATGCATGTTTGTTTGTGATTGCTTTGTTTTGGGCTTTACTGGGTTTGGCATTATTTTGGGAGTCGATTGGCTCCAAAGATATGGGGTTGTGGTAGACTGTGAGGGTTTTTTGGTGACAGCTAGAGCGGATGATGGGTAGAGGGTAGTGTTTGGTGGTCTACCTAGTGATGGGGTAATGACTAGTTTTCTAAATTCCCTTGACATCCCGCATGGTGAGTTGTCAGGTTTGCCCGTGGTTGGCCAGTATCCGGACGCCTTCGAAGAAGTGACCGGGCTTCCACCACACCGAGAGATTGAGTTCCGTATTGATTTAGTGAAAGATGCTAGACCTATAGTGATGCCACTTTGTCGTATGGCACCAAGGGAGCAGCGAGAGCTCAAGGTGCAAGTCAGCGATCTTTTGAAGAAGGGATTTATCAGAAGGAGTGTTTCTGAATGGGGAGCACCAGTTGTGTTTGCTACCAAGGCGGATGGTTCCCTTCGTTTGTGTGTATACTACCGCGAGTTGAATAAAGTGACGAGGAAGAATAAGTATCCTTTACCGCGGATAGATGATTTGTTTGATCAGTTGAGTGGCGCGAGAGTATTCTCCCAGTTAGATCTCACGACAGGTTTCCATCAGCTTAGAGTGGAAGCTGAGAGTATAGCTAAAAAGCCATTTCGGACGCCGTCTGGATTTTATGAGTGGTTGGTCATGCCATTCGGGCTGACCAATGCCCCAGCATACTTTGTGGATCTTGTGAATAGGGTATTCAGAGATCAGTTGAATAATTTTGTCCTTGTGTTCATGGATGATATTTTGGTATATTTGAGGACAGAGGAAGAACACAAGGAACATTTGAGGATAGTGATGGAGGTGTTGAGAAAACACCAGTTGAAAGCAAAATTCTTTAAGTGTCACTTCTGGAGGAGGGAAGTTAGATTCTTGGGCCATGTTGTTTCAGAGAATGGTATTGCCGTGGACCCTGCGAAGGTGGCTACGGTACAAGATTGGTCTACGCCCAAGAATGCAACGGACATAAGAAGTTTCTTGGGATTAGCTGGATATTATCATAAGTTTATCCAAGACTTCTCCAAGATAGCAGCACCGTTGACTCAGTTGACCAAGAAGAATCAAGCCTTCGTCTGGGACGAAAGGTACGAGAATGCATTCAAGAGCCTAAAGGAAAAGTTGACATGTGCACCAGTGTTAGTCATTCCTAAGGGGAATGAAGAAATGACGGTATATACAGATGCATGTGGTACCGGACTAGGTGCTGTATTGATGCAAGGAGGTAGGGTTGTAGCTTATGCAAGTCGGCAACTGAAACCGCATGAGAAAAGATACCCTACCCATGATTTGGAATAGGCAGCGATCGTGTTTGCACTGAAGATGTGGAGACATTATCTCTTAGGAGAAAGATTCGAGTTGTTTACCGATCATAAATCGTTAAAGTATCTCTTCTCTCAAAAAGATCTAAATCTCCGGCAGCAAAGATGGTTAGAATTCTTGGCTTTCTATGATTTCGGCATCACATATACACCAGGAAAGGGAAATGCGGTGGCTGATGCATTGAGTAGAAGACATGCCAGTTTAGGGGCTATGTTTCTAGAATGGAAGCAACTGGAGTACATAGCTGGGTATGATTTCAGATCAAAGTGCGAATTGGATCCAGAAATGTTAGCAAGTTTGACGATCAGACCCACTTTGATTGAGCGGATTGGTTCCAGTCAAAGGAACGATCCTAACCTATTGGAAATCATCTCAAAGTTGGAGATGGGAATCGACGGAGAGATGAAAAAGTATGGGCTTGATCGTGATGGATGGCTTAGAAAGAATGTAAGGCTAGTTGTACCCAATGTCAATGGATTGAGAGATGAAGTGCTTAGAGAATGTCATCACTCAAAACTGACTATACATCCCGGTGGTAACAAGATGTATCGAGACATGAAGCAGACCTACTACTGGGAAGGGATGAAAAGAGACGTTGGGAAGTTTATATCCAAATGCATGAATTACCAGCTAGTTAAAGCTGAGCAAAAGAAGCCTAGTGGTTTTTTGCAACCATTAGAAATTCCAGAATGGAAATGGGAACAAGTGTCAATGGATTTCATTGATGGGTTACCAAGGACTAGATCGGGCCATGATAGCATTTGGGTGATTGTGGACCGATTGACTAAGAATGCAAGATTTATACCCGTCAAGTCGAATAGGACAGCAGCTAAGTTAGCTGAACTATATGTAAAGTGGGTAGTGAGATTTCATGGGATACCCAAAAGCATTGTGAGCGACCGAGATCCGTTGTTCACTAGCGGATTTTGGAAGAGCTTACAAGAGGCATTAGGATCTGAATTACATCTCAGTACCGCATATCATCCTCAAACCGACGGTCAAACAGAGAGGGTGAATCGAGTATTAGAAGACCTTTTGAGAGCCTGTGTATTGGATTTTGGTGGATCATGGGATAACCATTTGCATCTAGTAGAGTTTGCATATAACAATAACTATCAGTCTAGTATTGGTATGGCTCCATTTGAAGCTTTGTACGGAAGACCGTGCAACTCACCGTCATGTTGGTTAGAAACTGGTGAGAAGTTTGTGCTTGGACCAGATGCGATAAGAGAAACTTCAGATAAGATTAAAGTTATCCAACAGCGAATGAAGGTTGCCCAAGATAGGCATAAGAGTTATGCCGATAAGAGGAGAAGAGAATTAAAGTTCTCCATTGGCGACTTAGTGTTTGTCAAGATTTCTCCGTTGAAGAGCGTGATACGATTTGGCAGGAGAGGCAAGTTAGCACCAAGATTTGTTGGTCCATCCCCAGTTCTTGAGAAAATTGGGAGTTTGGCATATAAAGTTGAATTACCAGATAAGATGGTGGGATTTCACAATGTATTTCATGTTTCCCAGTTAAGGAAATTCGTAAATAACCCAGATGTGACTATTTCACCCGATCAGTTGGATGATATTGAAGTTGAACCTGAGGCGGTTGGGAACTGCAGGCTTATGCGTATTGTTAGGAACGATACGAAGGAGCTTCGAAGGAAAGCGTTGAAATTAGTCAAAGTTCAATGGGGCGAGAATGAGAATGACTGTACTTGCGAGACAAAGGAGAGCATTAGGAAGACCAGAACTCTTTGCCCGGTAAGATTCTAACTTCGATTTAATCTTTCTGCATGCTAGGATAGGCTTGTTTGTTTGTTTTGAATGTTTGATTGTTGTATATGATTGGTAGGCATGCGGGATCCTTTATGTGTTTTGGGTTAAGGAATTTCGGGGACGAAATTTCTTAAGGGGGGAGAGTGTAACGACCCGCATTCTACGCATCGAAGGATCATAGAATATTTATTTCTTTCACATACGAAGCCGTATGGTCATGTAACTTTGGGAGATGACTATTGGGGTCATTTCCCATGTTCATGATTTTTTCCGATTTTTAAATGACCGTTTTGCCTCTATCTGATCTTGTTTTGGCCATAACTTTTGATTTGAAAGGAGTTTTGACCTGAAACCACTTCCATTAGTTTCGGAGGATGGCTTACCTTTCCGTAGAGTGCTCACGTGTGAAAAACGGACGTACCGTTTGGGAGATATGTCTGAAATAGGTTTGGAAGGTGAAAAACTGCTTAACCGGGCCAAATAGGGTGATTAGTGAATGGGTCCATAACCCATTTCGGGATTAGGGTTATGGGGAGGCCGAAATGAGTTAGGTTTTCATTCTATTTCAGTTTTCTAGCCGCCACTTACCTCTTAGAAACCCTAATAATGGCCTCCAACCTCTAAAACACCTCCAAATCACTTTCTAATCAAGGATTAAGCTTAGCAACATCAAATCAAGACGAATCAGCACAAGAATTGAGGTAGAGCTACTGTGTTCCATTGGTATTCGCGCCCAAACAGTAGAGTTTCAGTTCTAAGGGTTTTTATTTGTGGCCAAGGTGAGTGATTTGCATAGTATTGCACTAATTACGGTTAATTAAGGGTAATTAGTGAAGATTAGCGAATTTAAACCTGATAAAATTTTGAAAAAATATCTATAAATTCTGAAATATTGTTTTATACCTCTATTTGGTTAAGTTTTACTAATCATATCATTAGTTTTGCGTAAACACGCTTAAGGGAAAATATGGGGTTTTGGCTATGTTTGATCTAATTTAACCTATCAAATAGTTGTTTTGGTGTTTGTGGTCAGATCTATATGTTGCTATGACTGTATAGTATGCTTTGTGATTGATTAGAAAAGTTAGAATGGTCGAAAACGCCGTCGTATGGCGTAAAACAGTCGCTGGAAGAAAATACAGGAAATTGGCCGATCCGGATCGGATCGGAGGAAGGAGTCCGAACTGAACCGTCTGTGTGAGGTCCATGAGCATCAACAGTGAACTGCCTCTCGTACCCGATCCGAACCACTCAAGAGAAGGAGTCCAACCCGAACCGCCTGGAAGCACGTGAAGAGATGGCCATGAAGGATCTAAAGTCGGAGCGCGCTATCCGGACCGAACCGCGTCTCCGAACCGACCCGAGTGGTCACTCGCGACCCGAACCGATGCACCATGGAGGAGCTTGAGGTACCCGATCCGATCCAGTAAAGAGTATTAATCACGAACCGTGTTGATGACTGCGAACTGAAGGCCGAGCCGATGGCTAGGAGGAGTACCGAACCGGTTCGGAGATGAAGACCAAAACCCGAGATGCAAAGGTAGTCCAATGGGAAGTTTGTACTCAGGATCCAGTTGGGAACCAACGAGTCGACTTCATGAGTTGGGCTTTGCTGCGGGACGTGTGCTAGGGAGTTGTCTATGTCTATAACTTTGGATCACTATGTGTAGGGGGCATATGAATGGATTCAGGGCCACAGTGGCCTAGGTACGACTAAAGAGCTATAGACCAATGAAGTGGGGTCACTTGTAAAGGTTTGGTCATGACTCCATGTGGTAAGCTTGGTAGTAGCAGTAGTTGTACAAGTTGAACTCCGTCACTACTTCGATGGGTCTAGTGATCGAAGCAGTAGATATCGTATGCTTTACTCACTGAGTGAGAGATGTGAGGATGGTTGCTATGTTTGATTTGTTTGCCATCATTATGACATGCACACCCCCACCCCGTTATCTTTACACCACCAGTGGCACCATAGAGTATTGTATGGTATGTAGTGCTAACTCTTTGGTTGTAGGTCCAGGTTCAGGTATGGTTTAGTATACCTGTTATTTTACTGTTTAGCTGCTTTTCGCTCATACCAGATTTTTTTTGTCTGACCCATAGTTTTATGTCTCTTCTTATTACTCTGGGTGCTCTCACGAGCAGACTAGAGACAGGTTAGCTGGGTATGTACGAGTAGCTGATCCGGAGACGAGCAGGAGGCTTCCACATACGATACATATAGATATTCTCCCTGTGTTGTTGAAGATCACTGCTTGGGTATTAGTAGTGCATCTTCTACCTTTGCTTTCTTTTGCTTTAGAGACAGTTTAAAGTTGTAATAATGATGTTGGATCGTAAGCTGTATTTGGATTTCCGCTGCAATGTTGGTTTAGTTTTCAGCTTATGCACTGTCCCGCCTGTTTTATGTCAAGATTATGTTATTATTATATTTTGTTCCATGCGCTGTGAGACATTCTACAGGTTCCTTGTTAGTTCATTCTTTTCTTTCTTTTCTTCTGACGACCATTCCATGCTAGCTGGGCATGTGTACAGCGCACTTTCGGAGGAAATGCTGGCTGGTGCGGGGCGGGCCATCACACTTGGTATCAGAGCTCTAGATTCGTAGTTAACCTAGGGAAGTTATCAGGGATAGATAGTATATATATATGAGAGCACGTATTTGTGATTATTTTGGTTTTCAAAAGCTATATATATATATATATATATATATATATATATATATATACTATTAGTATAGCTAAGGATGAAGTCGCACTGCACTAGCACCACTATGGAGATGGTTAATCGTTTTCTCTTTATGGATTGAACGATGAGCCGATACGCAAGAGGTGCCGGTAGAGGATCCAATAATGGGAATGCTGCTGACATGAGGACGATGTTTACTGACCTCATGAGGGAGATGCTTAGGGATGTGCAGAGGGCAGCTCCCAATGCTAGTAATGGTGGTGGTCCAATAGTGCAGGCGCCTAGGGCCAATTTCGCCAAGCTGAATAAGGATTATACTAGTCTTGGTGGGAAGCTGTTCCACGAAACGGAGTCGGCTACGGATGTACGAGATTGGTTGGATAGCTGCGAGCGTATCTTCGAATATTTGGGTATCGAAGATGCGATGAAGAGAAGGCTATCATCCCGTCAGCTGCAAGGACGGGCATTGAATTGGTGGAATGCTATAAAGGCAGCTACTCCCGAGGACCAGATTACTTGGGATCAGTTTACGGTTTGCTTTAGCGATAAGTTCATTCCAGCTGCTCAGAAGTCAGTATTGTTTAAGAAACTTTTGGTGCTCAAGCAGAATGACAGAGCTGTCTCGGAGTATATTGCCGAATTCTACACTTTGTCGAAGTATGGGTTATCTCTTATTGATACTGCCGAGAAGAAGAACGAGAAGTTCATAACCGGCTTGGATTAGTACTTGGGGGAAAGGCTTATTAACCACATCAACGAGACGTTTGAATCGATTGTGGGGAAAGCATTAAGGTCAGAGAGTCTTTACCCTAAGCCGAAGACTGAGGCTGCATCTGCAGAAGAACCGAAACTGCAAGCAAGCAGTGGAGGCAAGAGTGGTTCTCAGAATAAGAGGAAGCAGAACCAGAATAAGGATGGCCAGAAAAAGAATAAGAAAGATGTTGAGTGCTTCATCTGTGGTAAAAGGGCTATTATGCTAGTAATTGTCGGGCCAAGCCAGCGGATAGGAAGTGCTTCAACTGTGGCTAAGTGGGGGCATCACAAGGACAAGTGTCCGCAACCCCCTAAAGAAAAGCAGATGGCGAAAGCATATGCCCTTAATGTTATTCCTTCCTCGTCGAATGCCCCAACTGCAGCGGAGAAGGGAAAGAATGTCATTATTCAAGGTATGCTTTCTGTTTATGATGTTCCTGTTAGAGTTTTGTTTGATACCAGAGCTTCCAGTTCTTTCATATCTAGTGACCTGGTAGATAGGTTGGGATTGGAGCCAGAGATTGTCGGAGCCAGAGATTGTCGATAGACCTTTAGTAGTGACGAACCCGATTGGTGGTTCGACTAGCCTTAGCATGATTTGTCGTAATGTGGTCTTATCGAGTCATGGATGCATGTTTGTTTGTGATTGCTTTGTTTTGGGCTATATTGGGTTTGGCATTATTTTGGGAGTCGATTGGCTCCAAAGATACGGGGTGGTGGTAGACTGTGAGGGCTTTTTGGTGACAGCTAGAGCGGATGATGGGAAGAGGGTAGTGTTTGGTGGTCTACCTAGTGATGGGGTAATGGCTAGTTTTCTAAATTCCCTTGACATCCCGCATGGTGAGTTGTCAGGTTTTCCCGTGGTTGGCCAGTATCCGAACGCCATCGAAGAAGTGACCGGGCTTCCACCACACCGAGAGATTGAGTTCCGTATTGATTTAGTGAAAGATGCTAGACCTATAGTGATGCCAGTTCGTCGTATGGCACCAAGGGAGCATCGAGAGCTCGAGGTGCAAGTCAGCGATCTTTTGAAGAAGGGATTTATCAGAAGGAGTGTTTCTGAATGGGGAGCACCAGTTGTGTTTGCTACCAAGGAGGATGGTTCCCTTCGTTCGCGTGTATACTACCGCGAGTTGAATAAAGTGACGAGGAAGAATAAGTATCCTCTACCGCGGATAGATGATTTATTTGATCAGTTGAGTGGCGCGAGAGTATTCTCTCAGTTAGATCTCGCGACAGGTTTCCATCATCTAAGAGTGGAAGCTGAGAGTATAGCTAAAACGGCATTTCGGACGCCGACTGGATTTTATGAGTGGTTGATCATGCCATTCGGGCTGACCAATGCCCCAGCATACTTTGTGGATCTTATGAATAGGGTATTCAGAGATCAGTTGAATAAGTTTGTCCTTGTGTTCGTGGATGATATTTTGGTCTATTCGAGGACAGAGGAAGAACACAAGGAACATTTGAGGATAGTGATGGAGGTGTTGAGAAAACACCAGTTGAAAGCAAAAGTCTCTAAGTGCCACTTCTGGATTAGGGAAGTGAAATTCTTGGGCCATGTTGTTTCATAGAATGGTATTGCCGTGGACCCTGCGAAGGTGGCTACGGTACAAGATTCGTCTACGCCCAAGAATGCAACGGACATAAGAAGTTGCGACGACCCCAATTCCCGTTCTGACGGAGACAAGGGTTATCTTTGGAATATAACACAAAAACAGATAATAGCAGAACATAATTAAATAAATACACCAGACAATGAACAATAGAATATACTGGAGAAAAGTAATCATCAGAGTTACACAGTATACAGGATCTTACTTAGTACAAATACAGTTCAGCTATACATAAATGTCTACAGCGAAAACAAACAAAATATGTACAATAGGAGCTGAACAGCATAAAAAGAGATAAATAATAGAATCCATCTCCAGCTCCAGCTATCCAGAAAGAACCAGCTAAACCTGAATTCAAGGCTGCCCGTGTAGAAAAAGGGGCACCCGAGTTTGAGAGTGAAACAAACTACGAGTCAGTCATGGGACTGGTATGAGAAATCTATTCAACACATATATAATATGGCTAATCACAGGACCACGCCACTTTCGTGGAACGGGTTTACTCCATTGGATTGCCAGTGCTTTAAAACAAATCTTTCTTTTAAACATCGCTATGCTTTTTATAAAGATGAAGCCATTATAAGACTCAGTCCCCATCACACAATGCAACGCAAACCGGAGGATAGAGTTTTTACCTTATAACGGCCAAAATATGTTTGATACGAATAAAACAAAGGCATTTGATATTATTGATAGTGTTTATATGTTCTGAAAACAATTTCAAATCATAACTATCAATCATAGACAGCATTAATGCCCCATACCACTATGTCGCCATATATATAGGTATACAATCAAAACCGCACAATCACGTATTTGGAAATTGGAATTTTGTCATGAACCAAGGCAAAAGATAGTCCTTACCGAATTAGAGACGCTCTAGCCCGTGTATCAGGCAAGTACTCAGTCAAGCCTTTGGATCATCAGGGCCGGTCCACCGATGTGGATTAAAATGCCTGAACAATACGTCTCCCCGCTCTTTGGGGCGTAAGTGAGCCAACGAATGACTCCATCGGACTCGGATCGTCCGATCAAACCGAGGCGCCTCGCAACAACAACAACCACATAGGTGAAAAGTATATAAATGTCAGGGCTGGTAGGTCACTGACACCACCCTAGCTAGAAAGAAACGCATGTCCTCCCTGAGGTCCTTCCTCCCATTTCTGGTTCATACCGGGGTGTGAGGCTCGCGAATTTACGTTATACACAAAGCTACGCCACACAGGCGGTGCTTTGATCATCACCACAAGACTTTGCTTTTCAACAGAAGCCCTGATCATTTGCCACTTAGGTATGTCACACTAGCAATTTATGTCGTGCGACTGATGTCCATCGACATACAATCTCTGAGCTCGTGCGCCTCAGAGAAGGGCGTTAAGCAAAAGAATAAATTCTCCGCCGTCAAACAGATGTATATTTAATAAGGATCAATCAACACAGAATAAAATCCAATGTCAGACACACAGTCCATTTACAAGTCCGTTCTGGGTCTGAACGAAACCGGAGGCATTAAATACCTCGCAAAACCCATCGATCACCACGTACGTCTGAACGATCACCACTCATTATCCATATTTCGGGATGCCTCCCAATCATGACCTCGGTTACCATCCAAACGAGGTGAAGATCTCCGGTCTTCGACCACCATCTTCATCTTCGACTTTCAATTGTCGGTCAATTATTTGAAGTGATAATTAACTCGGCCATCTCAAATAATTCACGTACATTTAGAATTTCAAATCAATTTACTTTAATGGTTAAATCATTCGACAACAGCAATTTTGTTCTTTAATGTAATTTTCCCACCAAACACATTCAACCATCAAATACTACATAAATCGAGCTAATTCAGTTTATTTCTATTTCATATCATTTATGATATTTTATAACGATTTATCGCCATTTTTATTTATTTTAAAATAGCCAATTTATTCAAAATGACGCATCGGGCCATAACGCGGCCGTAGCGCTGTTTTTCTTCAGAATTGATTTACACATATCTGAAAATCTAACCATTGGATCTTCACAAAATTTACATCATTAGAAAGGACTTTTCAAAACGAATCCAATGGTTCCAGTTTCGGGAAAATCCGACGGTCGGATCTCCCGGTACAATCGTTTGAATTTTCGATTTCAAAATACGAACTTCAGCGTCGTTATTCGATTAAATATATAATTATATATATATATATATATATATATATATATATATAAATATAATCGCTTCTGCCGCTATTTTTCATTAGATTTGAATTAAACATTCCAGACAATCCAACCATTGGATTTTTACAAGGTTGGTGCCGTTGGGAAGATATTTCCAAGGCGAACCCGACGGTTGAGGTTTCGGGAAAATCCAATGGTCGGATTTCCCGCACTAGTTGTTTGAAATCATGGTTTCAAAATGCGAACTACACGACTACGTTTCGTTTTAATTTTATTTATATTTATATATTTATATAAATATAGTTCATTCAATGATTTCAATATCGTTTTCACTTCAAATATTTCACTAACGCCTTAAAATTTTGGAAAATTTCGCCATAACCTCCCCTACACCGGGAGCATCGGGAAATCTCAAATAGCTTCCTCGGTCCTTCTAATCTCAAAAAGAAAAAGAAAAAGCCAAGCGGCTAGCCAACAGGCTCATAAAATCATCACCCAAACAAAACAGTAAATGTGTACCTGTTTGTCGGGCACAAAATTTTATTCCTCTTCTCTAGCCCCTTTGCTATAACCTGTTCAATGAATATGCATGTACATATATATAGTTCTTATCATTTATCATTTTCTATTCAACTTCATATTTGATTTCTATTTGGTTTAAAAACACCATTCATTCTAATGTTACATACATAGGTACAAATCATATCATTAGCTAATTAATGAATATTTCAACTCATATATATTTATTTGAACAAGTGGCTATTTTTAACACTTCACATTTCAACGATTCATGCATATAATAAAAATGTGATTTTTATTGTAAAACAACTCATTTCAAAACACTATTATTTTATATATTTCATATTGGTGATAAAAAATAGGATTTTTCTTATAAAACAATTTCTTTCAAAACGAGATTATTTTACACAGTTCATATAGTCGATAAAAGGTGATTTTTATTATCAAACAATTTATTTCAAAATATGAATACCATTCAACACATGAATTTCTAATCAACGAATGAATATCAATTCAACACATGAAGGTTTTCTATTCAATGAATAAATATAGTTTAAGCAGATGAAAATAATTCAAACACACGAATATTATTCAAAATTTCGGCAGCATAACGGCAGGGTAGTTAAAACCGGGACCGTCCCTAGTACGGCTCCTCGCTCTACCTTAAAATCTCGCGGTTTTTGACAATGGGGATCATGCATCTAGTTCGCACGCAGGCGGCATGTATATATTTATTTCATTTCCACAAACTAATCCTATGTGCTTTCAACCAAATATTTCTGAACCACAAACGGGTATTTTTCAACCTCAATCAATCAATATCAACCACAAACAATCCCAAACAATCATTCGCTATCAATCAATTTTCACACCAATCACAATCAATAAATATCGTCCATGGTTTGTGGACGAGGGGCGTATATATATATATTTATATATAGCAATTCACTTTTATTTCAACACATATATAATTTTTACAACACATATATAACTTATACATCGAACATACAACTTATACAACGCTTATACATGAGGTGTACAACGCTTATATAACTCATACATCGACTATATAATTTATACATCGTCGTTTTTCATATTGTTTTTAGATTAGAAATCTCACCTTGCTTTCGGTTTTGCCAAAAATTGTAGAAGGCTCAGAAAAATATGCGGTCTCTTCTAGAATGTAGAAGATGTCGACACGGTCCCGGTATCTCCTGTTTCATCGAATTTCGTCAACGTATCAAAAAGATATGATTTTTACAAGGTTTGCAACGCTTTTAAGCGCGATAAACAGTAAATTAAAAATAGGCCGTTACCTCCTTTACTTCGTTCGAAACTAGGTTTTCGATCCCAGCCAAAACCGCAGCACGATAGGAAGATCAGACAGTGCCACCAGGAAGAGGGAGGAGAGGCACGCAAAACGAGGGTAGGGTGGCCGGATTCGATCACCTCTGGCGAGCGTGGCGGCGGCGGGAAGGTGAGCACTTCGAGGGTTCGATTCACGACGGCAGGGAGGAGGGTCGAGGGTGGGTTTGATTTGAAGGGGAGGAGGAGGCCGTTCGATTTAGGGTGGTGGCGCTGGCGAACTTCGCCTGAGGCGATCGGAAAAAGGCCGGGAGCGGTGGAGCACAAAAGTCGTCAGAGCAAAAGGGTTTATGGGTTTTTTTTAATTTTTCCTGAAAATTTAATTAATGAGAAAAAAAATCTCATTGGCCCGGACCTTATTTAATTTGAAAAATAGGGTTTTTGGCCACGAACTCCAATTCAAGCCCAACGACTGTCACCCCCAGCGTTCTACCCCCATCCCGGACACAATGGGATATGTTTCGTTGGCCAATTCGACTGTTAGAGTCAGTTATTTTACAAATTAAAATATAAAACATTCAATTTCTATTTTGAACATATATTTTAATTTGCCGGGCCCACATACTAACTCGGAAAATTCCAAAAAAATTATTTCTAGCATCGTATTGACGATACAGTCCTAACAAAACTGATTTCGTTGAATTCTGAGACCGTTTGAAAAATGGCCCTTTTCAGGTCGATCAGTTTTAACTGAAACTGTCAAAACACATCTTCTTTTGCCACGCTCACATATTGATTCAGAAAATTATGAAATTTGAAACCTAGCAATAACTTTACATCCCGGATCCAACAAAAGGGGTTTCGTCGAATTCCGAGGTCATATGCAAAATGGCCATTTTCACGGGCTATATAAATTCCATAGCGACCGTTCTGAAAATTCATTCGGCCATAACTTTTGTTTTCCGCTATGAAAATTCGATTTTTCAGATTCATAAGAAAGGTATTCACTAACAGATTTAAATATTTTTGGTCTCACTAAAATCCGTTTTGTTTTGCACCCGGTATAGTCCGACAAAGTTTGAATTCAAATTTTGAAACTGCAGCGCAATTTCAGGCCTTGTTTATAATTATAATTATTTATATTCGTTTTCAATAGTCGATTCAAACTCAGTTTTCATCGCCATTATTTAAAATATTTATTTTAAATATTTAAAATCCATTATTTTAGCCAAATTAAAAAAATTTAATTGGTTCAGATTTTCTGGGTCGTTACAATCTTCCCCACTTAAAACTTTTCGTCCCCGAAAAGGAACAAAGTCGAAAGTGGTTTGATAATTCTACAATCACAACACAACCAACAATCAAATCGTTTTAACCTTTCAAAAATTTACTGATCAACATCCCATACTCTTTTTAAAATCATTCAAACCATAGAATTTAAAAGTGCACATCCATGGAAAGAAAATAACAACAGAGTAGAGAATTAAATGGTAATGCAAAGTAGGGTAAATGCACCTTGCACCGGAGTCAATCAGAGATATCTACTCGGCATCTAGGATAAGCTTTCTGAATGCTCTCCTCAGTTTCCGAAGTACAATCTCGCGGATCTCCACTCCATTGCACTTTGACTAAGCGAACCTTCTTGTTCCTCAGCTCTTTGGTTTCTTTGCCTATTATCTTTAGCAGCTCTCTTCTCACAGCTAATTCTGGGGTTATTTCAATGTCATGTTGAGCGGCTTCTTCCACGATCAAGTCTGGATCATGAACGTGCTTTCGAAGTTGAGATATGTGAAATACATCATGAACTCCAGGCAACCAATCAGGAAGTTTGACCCTATAAGCGAGAGTTCCGATCCGTTCCAAAATAGGAAACGTACCTATGAATTTGGGCGCCAACTTTCCAGTTTTACCGAACCGGATAACTCCTCTCATCGGCGATACTTTCAAATATACATAGTCGCCAACTTCAAAGGATATATCTCTTCTTCTTCTATCGGCATAGCTCTTTTGTCGGCTTTGAGCGGCGAGTAATCGCTTCTTAATAAAATCGATTTTGTCGGCAGCTTCTCGGATCATATCTGGACCCAACACAAGTCTATTTCCGGGTTCGACCCAACAAGCAGGAGATCGGCACGGTCTACCGTACAATGCTTTGAATGGCGACATTGTCAGACTCGCCTGGTAGCTGTTGTTATAAGAGAATTCAGCCAAATGCAGATGGTCTTCCCATGATCCACCGAAATCTAGAACACAAGCCCGCAATAGATCTTCTAAAATGCGATTCACCCTCTCAGTCTGACCGTCTGTCTGAGGATGATAAGCGGTGCTCAAGTTTAACTTCGTTCCCAGCTCGACTTGAAATGCTTCCCAGAATTTGCTAGTGAATATTGTATCTCTATCACTGACTATGCTGAGCGGCACTCCATGTAGTCTAACTATTACCCTGAAGTAAATCTGCGCCAGACTCTGAGCAGTTCTGTTTGATCTGACAGGTATGAAATGGGCGGTCTTCGTGAAGCGATCTACGATCACCCAAATACTGTCATTTCCTTTTCTGGTCCTGGGCAGACCATCAATGAAATCCATAGAAATATGTTCCCACTTCCAACCCGGAACTTCTAGCGGTTGTAATAATCCAGCCAATTTCTGTTGGTCACTCTTGACTAGCTGGCAAGTAGGGCATCGACTAACGTATATTGAAACATCTCTTTTCATAGCCTTCCACCAGAATGTTCTTTTGAGATCGTGATACATTTTGGCCACACCAGGATGGATACTCAGCTTGGACTTGTGACACTCGTCTAACACTTCCCTTTTTAACTCTGGGATGTCAGGAACACAAATCCTTCCTTTCAACCTTAAGGTCTCATCGCTATCTGTTTGAAAACACGAGGGTTCGCCTTTCTGAATCCTTTTGATCATATCTTTAATAAAGTTATCCTCCTTTTGAAGAATAGATATTTTGTCAATCAAGGAAGTCGTGATAATAAAGCTGGCGATCATTACATTCTTCCGGCTCAGAGCATCGGCCACGACGTTGGCTTTCCCTGGAGTATATATAATTTCAAAGTCATATGCTGCAAGGAACTCTAGCCAACGTTGTTGCCTCAGATTTTAGGTCTTTCTGAGTGAATAGATACTTTAGCGACTGGTGATCTGTAAACAATTCAAATCTCTCGCCCAGAAGATAGTGTCTCCAGATTTTCAAAGAGAATATGATTGCCAATAACTCAAGATCATGAGTTACATAGTTTTTCTCGTGCGGCTTCAGTTGATGGCTAGCATAAGCAATCACTTGACCCCTTTGCATTAACACTGCCCCAAGGCCTTCTCTAGAAGCATCAGTCCAGACTTTCAAATCTTGGTCGCCATCGATGATGGTTAACACTGGAGCTGTCGTTAATCTTAACTTTAGCTCTTTGAAAGCCTCCTCACTTTCTGGAGTCCATTTGAACTTAGAGTGCTTCTTTGTAAGCTTCGTTAAGTGACCAGATATCTTCGAAAAGTTTTTAACGAACTTCTGGTAGTAGCTAGCCAATCCGAGAAAACTGCGGACTTCGTTGGGGGTAGTGGGCTGTTTCCAATTCTGAATGGCTGTGATTTTACTTGGATCCACAGCAATTCCTTCTTTCGATACAACATGGCCTAGAAATTTTACTTCATCTTGCCAAAATATACATTTGGAAAACTTGGCTTTTAATACATTCCGTCTCAGAATTTCTAGAACCTGTTCCACATGCTTTTCATGTTCGGCCTATGATTTAGAGAAGATTAGAATATCGTCAATGAAAACCAGAACAAATTTATTCAATACTCCTCTGAATACTCTGTTCATCAGATCGACGAAGTAAGCTGGAGCGTTACATAAGCCGAACGGCATTACTAACCACTCGTAGAATAAGTCGGGGCCTCTGAACGCTGTCATTGGAACACACTCTTCGGCGATTCGAAGCTGATGGAAGCCTGTAGCTAGGTCCATTCGTGAAAATACTTGTGCGCCATTTAATCGATCCAACAAATCATCAATCCGCGGCAATGGATATTTGTTCTTTATTGTCTGTTTGTTCAGATCATGATAATCCACACATAGACGTAGAGTACCGTCAGATTTTGGGACAAACACCACTGCTGCCCCCCAATCAGAGAAACTAGGCCTGATCAGACCCTTCCATACTAGCTGTCGTGTTTGATTGTCTAATTCCTCCTTCTCTTTCAAGGACATTCTTCGAATAGCGTGAACTACCGGCCTTGCATTGGGAATTAAAGCAATCTTGAAATCTATTTCTCTCTGCGGAGGTAAGCGAGCAACTTCTTCAAACACATCCGCATAATTTTTGATGACAGGAATATCTTTGATGAGGTCGGGAATATTCTCTGCAATTTCAGGGATATTTTCTATTTGCGCTGGGGAAACATTCAAACCTGCCCAGAAGTCTTTTCTATTAGATTTCTGACCTTCACAGGGAATGGTTATATAATCACCTGATTTAATCTTCGCCTTTACGACTCTGTCGGCGCATTTAACTTCAGCTTCATATTTGGTCAACCAGTCTAACCCCAAGATAAGATCAAACTCTTTAAAATTCATGACGGCTGCGATGGTAGGAAACCGATATCGAGAAAAGGAAACCGACACTCCACAAATCCAACTGAGATCTATGGAACCCCCAACCGGATTCTGGACAGTCATTGGTTCCTTCAGCTTTTTCAAATTCAAATCCAGCTTCTTAGCTGCTTCTTTGGCGATGAAACTTCGTGACGCACCTGTGTCAAACAGTACTTTGACTGGAATGTTTTTGACAGTAAGCGTGCCTTCTAAAACATCGGGCCTTTCCTGAGCAGACGAAGATGCAAACACTTCTGCTACTTCATTTATGTGTACTGCTTCAGATTTCTTTGAGGGTGGACACTCCCGTGCAATATGGCCTGCCTGGTGGCACTTATGGCATTTCCTGTCTCCATGGGAGTTCTTTTGTTTCTTAGTGGGCTTAGATCCACTCTTTATCTGCTTCTTTAAGGGCCCGCAATTTATCGACAAATGTCCTTTCTTATTGCAGTTAGAGCAAATAGCAGTTGTTACGGGTTCCTTCTTAGATTTAGCCCTTTTTCTCTTGGCACTGGGCTTCTTATTTGCCCCAGACTTTGTACTGGCCTCTGGACGATCAGTTTCCGACTCTTCTTTGTCACTACAACAAACTTCTTCTTCGTCGCGCAACATTCCTTTCTTATGGAGATCTTCATACTGATAAGCCATGTATATCATTTCAGAAAAAGGGAGCTTCACATTCCTCATTACACTATTCTGATATCTCCTTTGCAGGCCATGAATAAATCTCAGATTTTTCCTCTTTGGATCTTGAATTAGATGAGGAGCAAAGTGAGCAAGTTCGTTGAATTTCTTATGATATTCTGGGATGGTCATATCACCTTGAATTAGATAAGAAAATTCATCACATAATCTCTCGGTTGCTTCGGGAGGAGTAAATCTTTCTAGGACAATCACTTTGAATCTGTCCCAGGTGATATCTCCTTCTGGATTATCTTTGATGATCGTTTCCCACCAGATTAAAGCTTCTTCTTTGAGCGCCCAAGATGCTACTAACCGTTTCTGGTCATCTCTCAGATGTATACGCTCAAAATTCTTTCTACCGAACTCATCCAAGCTTGAGTCTGAATTATGGATTCATTGCCCGAGAACTATGCTCCGTTTAGATTTCGATATCTCTTTAATAGAGCTTCTAGATCGGGTTCTGCATTTCTCCTGTTTCTGACACTCATTTTTCTAGTACTTTTGCAATTAGCAGATCAAGTGTCAGGTCACAGAAAAGAAAATTTTCAAACATTGAAACATATACTTCAAGTGTAAACGTGTCTATCGAGGTGTAATTTCACTCTGCTTTACTCATACTAGGATATTGCTGATCCTATCTGTATAGAGTTACCCGTCCTAGAACACTACTGGTTCTATTTTTGACGATTTCGTTCAAATGTTATATTCCAGAACTAAGCTTAACCAGAGCTCTAATACCACGTTGCGACGACCCCAATTCCTGTTCTGACGGAGACAAGGGTTATCTTTGGAATATAACACAGAAACAGATAATAGCAGAACAAAATTAAATAAATACACCAGACAATGAACAATAGAATATACTGGAGAAAAGTAATCATCAGAGTTACACAGTATACAGGATCTTACTTAGTACAAATACAGTTCAGCTATACATAAATGTCTACAGCGGAAACAAACAAAATATGTACAATAGGAGCTGAACAACATAAAAAGAGATAAATAATAGAATCCATCTCCAGCTCCAGCTATCCAGAAAGAACCAGCTAAACCTGAATACAAGGTTGCCCGTGTAGAAAAAGGGGCACCCGAGTTTGAGAGTGAAACAAACTACGAGTCAGTCATGGGACTGGTATGAGAAATCTATTCAACACATATACAATATGGCTAATCACAGGACCACGCCACTTTCGTGGAACGGGTTTACTCCATTGGATTGCCAGTGCTTTAAAACAAATCTTTCTTTTAAACATCGCTATGCTTTTTATAAAGATGAAGCCATTATAAGACTCAGTTCCCATCACACAATGCAACGCAAACCGGAGGATAGAGTTTTTACCTTATAATGGCCAAAATATGCTTGATACGAATAAAACAAAGGCATTTTATATTATTGCTAGTGTTTATATGTTCTGAAAACAATTTCAAATCATAACTATCAATCATAGACGACATTAATGCCCCATACCACTATGTCGCCATATATATAGGTATACAATCAAAACCGCACAATCACGTATTTGGAAATTGGAATTCTGTCATGAACCAAGGCAAAAGATAGTCCTTACCGAATTCGAGACGCTCTATCCCGTGTCTCAGGAAAGTACCCAGTCAAGCCTTTGGATCGTCAGGGCCGGTCCACCGATGTGGATTAAAATGCCTGAACAATACGTCTCCCCGCCCTTTGGGGTGTAAGTGAGCCAACGAATGACTCCATCGGACTCGGATCTTCCGATCAAACCGAGGCGCCTCACAATAGCAACAACCACATAGGTGAAAAGTATATAAATGTCAGGGCTGGTAGGTCACTGACACCACCCTAGCTAGAAAGAAACGCATGTCCTCCCTGAGGTCCTTCCTCCCGTTTCTGGTTCATACCGGGGTGTGAGGCTCGCGAATTTACGTTATACACAAAGCTACGCCACACAGGCGGTGCTTTGATCATCACCACAAGACTTTGCTTTTTAACAGAAGCCCTGATCATTTGCCACTTAGGTATGTCACACTAGCAATTTATTCCGTGCGACTGATGTCCATCGATATACAACCTCTGAGCTCGTGCGTCTCAGAGAAGGGCGTTAAGCAAAGAAAAAATTCTCCGCCGCCAAACAAATGTATATTTAATAGGGATCAATCAACACAGAATAAAATCCAATGTCAGACACACAGTCCATTTACAAGTCCGTTCTGGGTCTGAACGAAACCGGAGGCACTAAATACCTCGCAAAACCCATCGATCACCACGTACGTCTGAACGATCACCACTCATTATCCATATTTCGGGATGCCTCCCAATCAGGACCTCGGTTACCATCCAAACGAGGTGAAGATCTCCGGTCTTCGACCACCGTCTTCATCTTCGACTTTCAATCGTCGGTCAATTATTTGAAATGAGAATTAACTCAGCCTTCTCAAATAATTCACGTACATTTAGAATTTCAAATCAATTTACTTTAATGGTTAAATCATTCGACAACAGCAATTTTGTTCTTTAGTGTAATTTTCCCACCAAACACATTCAACCATCAAATACTACATAAATCGAGCTAATTCAGTTTATTTCTATTCCATATCGTTTATGATATTTTATAACGATTTATCGCCATTTTTATTTATTTTAAAATAGCCAATTTATTCAAAACGACGCTTCGGGCCATAACGCGGCCGTGGCGCTGTTTTTCTTCAGAATTGATTTACACATATCTGAAAATCTAACCGTTGGATCTTCACAAAATTTACATCATTAGAAAGGTCTTTTCAAAACGAATCCAACGGTTCCAGTTTCGGGAAAATCCGACGGTCGGATCTTCCGGTACAATCGTTTGAAATTTTGATTTCAAAATACGAACTGCAGCGTCGTTATTCGATTAAATATATAATTATATTTATATATATATATATAAATATAATCGCTTCTGGCGCTGTTTTTCATCAGATTTGAATTAAACATTCCAGACAATCCAACCGTTTGATTTTTACAAGGTTGGTGCCGTTGGGAAGATATTTCCAAGGCAAACCCGACGGTTGAGGTTTTGGGAAAATCCAATGGTCGGATTTCCCGCACTAGTTGTTTGAAATCATGGTTTCAAAATGCGAACTACACGACTACGTTTCGTTTTAATTTTATTTATATTTATATATTTATATGAATATAGTTCATTCAATGATTTCAATATCGTTTTCACTTCAAATATTTCACTAACGCCTTAAAATTTTGGAAAATTTCGCCATAACCTCCCCTGCACCGGGAGCATCGAGAAATCTCAAATAGCTTCCCCGGTCCAAGAAAAAGCCAAGCGGCTAGCCAACAGGCTCATAAAATCATCACCCAAACAAAACAGTAAATGTGTACCTGTTTGTCGGGCACAAAATTTTATTCCTCTTCTCTAGCCCCTTTGCTATAACATGTTCAATGAATATGCATGTACATATATATAGTTCTTATCATTTATCATTTTCTATTCAACTTCATATTTGATTTCTATTTGGTTTAAAAACACCATTCATTCTAATGTTACATACATAGGTACAAATCATATCATTAGCTAATTAATGAATATTTCAACTCATATATATTTATTTGAACAAGTGGCTATTTTTAACACTTCACATTTCAACGATTCATGCATATAATAAAAATGTGATTTTTATTGTAAAACAACTCATTTCAAAACACTATTATTTTATATATTTCATATTGGTGATAAAAATAGGATTTTTCTTATAAAACAATTTCTTTCAAAACGAGATTATTTTACACAGTTCATATAGTCGATAAAAGGTGATTTTTATTATCAAACAATTTATTTCAAAATATGAATACCATTCAACACATGAATTTCTAATCAACGAATGAATATCAATTCAACACATGAAGGTTTTCTATTCAATGAATAAATATAGTTTAAGCAGATGAAAACAATTCAAACACACAAATATTATTCAAAATTTCGGCAGCATAACGACAGGGTAGTTAAAACCGGGACCGTCCCTAGTACGGCTCCTCGCTCTACCTTAAAACCTCGCGGTTTTTGACAATGGGGATCATGCATCTAGTTCGTATGCAGGCGGCATGTATATATTTATTTCATTTCGACAAACTAATCCTATGTGCTTTCAACCAAATATTTCTCAACCACAAACGGGTATTTTTCAACCTCAATCAATCAATATCAACCACAAACAATCCCAAACAATCATTCTCTATCAATCAATTTTCACATCAATCACAATCAATAAATATCGTCCATGGTTTGTGGACGAGGGGCGTATATATATATATATTTATATATAGCAATTCACTTTTATTTCAACACATATATAATTTTTACAACGCATATATAACTTATACATCGAACATACAACTTATACAACGCTTATACATGAGGTGTACAACGCTTATATAACTCATACATCGACTATATAATTTATACATCGTCGTTTTTCATATTGTTTTTAGATTAGAAATCTCACCTTGCTTTCGGTTTTGCCAAAAATTGTAGAAGGCTCAGAAAAATATGCGGTCTCTTCTAGAATGTAGAAGATGTCGACACGGTCCCGGTATCTCCTGTTTCATCGAATTTCGTCAACGTATCAAAAAGATATGATTTTTACAAGGTTTGCAACGCTTTTAAGCGCGATAAACAGTAAATTAAAAATAGGCCGTTACCTCCTTTACTTCGTTCGAAACTAGGTTTTCGATCCCAGCCAAAACCGCAGCACGATAGGAAGATCAGACAGCACCACCAGGAAGAGGGAGGAGAGGCACGCATAACGAGGGTAGGGTGGCCGGATTCGATCACCTCTGGCGAGCGTGGTGGTGGCGGGAAGGTGAGCACTTCGAGGGTTCGATTCGCGACGGCAGGGAGGAGAGGAGGGTCGAGGGTGGGTTTGATTTGAAGGGGAGGAGGAGGCCGTTCGATTTAGGGTGGTGGCGCTGGCGAACTTCACGTGAGGCGATCGGAAAAAGGCCGGGAGCGGGGGAGCACGAAAGTCGTCAGAGCAAAAGGGTTTACGGGGTTTTTTTTTAATTTTTCCCGAAAATTTAATTAATGAGAAAAAAAATCTCATTGGCCCGGACCTTATTTAATTTCAAAAATAGGGTTTTTGGCCACGAACTCCAATTCAAGCCCAACGACTGTCGCCCCTAGCGTTCTACCCCCATCCCGGACACAATGGGATATGTTTCGTTGGCCAAATCGACTGTTAGAGTTAGTTATTTTACAAATTAAAATATAAAACATTCAATTTCTATTTTGAACATACATTTTAATTTGCCGGGCCCACATACTAACTCGGAAAATTCCAAAAAATTATTTCTAGCATCGTATTGACGATACGGTCCTAACAAAACTGATTTCGTTGAATTCTGAGACCGTTTGAAAAATGGCCCTTTTCAGGTCGATCAGTTTTAACTTAAACTGTCAAAACACATCTTCTTTTGCCACGCTCATATATTGATTCAGAAAATTATGAAATTTGAAACCTAGAAATAACTTTACATCCCGGATCCAACAAAAGTGGTTTCGTCGAATTCCGAGGTCATATGCAAAATGGCCATTTTCACGGGCTATATAAATTCCATAGCGACCGTTCTGAAAATTCATTCGGCCATAACTTTTGCTTTCCGCTATGAAAATTCGATTTTTCAGATTCGTTAGAAAGGTATTCACTAACAGATTTAAATATTTTTGGTTTCACTAAAATCCGTTTCGTTTTGCACCCGGTATAGTCCGACAAAGTTTGAATTCAATTTTTGAAACTGCAGCGCCATTTCAGGCCTTGTTTATAATTATAATTATTTATATTCGTTTTCAATAGTCGATTCAAACTCAGTTTTCATCGCCATTATTTAAAATATTTATTTTAAATATTTAAAATCCATTATTTTATCCAAATTAAAAATTTTAAATTTGTTCAAATTTTCTGGGTCGTTACAGAAGTTTCTTGGGATTAGCTGGATATTATCGTAAGTTTATCCAAGACTTCTCCAAGATAGCAGCACCGTTGACTCAGTTGACCAAGAAGAATCAAGCCTTCGTCTGGGACGAAAGGTGCGAGAATGCATTCAAGAGCCTAAAGGAAAAGTTGACATGTGCACCAGTGTTAGTCATTCCTAAGGGGAATGAAGAAATGACGGTATATATGGATGCATGTGGTACCGGACTAGGTGCTGTATTGATGCAAGGAGGTAGGGTTGTAGCTTATGCAAGTCGGCAACTCAAACCGCATGAGAAAAGATACCCTACTCATGATTCAGAATTGGCAGCGATCGTGTTTGCACTGAAAATGTGGAGACATTATCTCTTAGGAGAAAGATTCGAGTTGTCTACCGATCATAAATCATTAAAGTATCTCTTCTCTCAGAAAGATCTAAATCTCTGGCAGCAAAGATGGTTAGAATTCTTGGCTTTCTATGATTTCGGCATCGCATATACACCAGGAAAGGGCAATGCGGTGGCTGATGCATTGAGTAGAAGACATGCCAGTTTAGGGGCTATGTTTCTAGAATGGAAGCAACTGGAGTACATCGCTGGGTATGATTTCAGATCAAAGTGCGAATTGGATCCATAAACGTTAGCAAGTTTGACGATCTAACCCACTTTGATTGAGCGGATTGGTTCCAGTCAAAGGAACAATCCTAACCTATTGGAAATCATCTCAAAGTTAGAGATGGGAATCGACGGAGAGATGAACAAGTATGGGCTTGATCGAGATGGATGGCTTAGAAAGAATGTAAGGCTAGTTGTACCCAATGTCAATGGATTGAGAGATGAAGTGCTTAGAGAATGTCATCACTCAAAACTGACTATACATCCTGGTGGTAACAAGATGTATCGAGACATGAAGCAGACCTACTACTGGGAAGGGACGAAAAGAGACGTTGGGAAGTTTATATCCAAATGCATGAATTGCCAGCTAGTTAAATCTGAGCAAAAGAAGCCTAGTGGTTTGTTGCAACCATTAGAAATTCCAGAATGGAAATGGGAACAAGTGTCAGTGGATTTCATTGATGGGTTACCAAGGACTGGATCGGGCCATGATAGGATTTGGGTGATTGTGGACCGATTGACTAAGAGTGCAAGATTTATACCCGTCAAGTCGAATAGGACAACAGCTAAGTTAGCTGAACTATATGTAAAGTGGGTAGTGAGATTTCATGGGATACCCAAAAGCATTATGAGCGACCGAGATCCGTTGTTCACTAGTAGATTTTGGAAGAGCTTACAAGAGGCGTTAGGATCAGAATTACATCTCAGTACCGCATATCTTCTTCAAACCGACGGTCAAACAGAGAGGGTGAATCGAGTATTAGAAGACCTCTTGAGAGCCTGTGTATTGGATTTTGGTGGATCATGGGATAACCATTTGCATCTAGTAGAGTTTGCATATAACAATAGCTATCAGTCTAGTATTGGTATGGTTCCATTTGAATCTTTGTACGGAAGACCGTGCAACTTACCGTCATGTTGGTTAGAAACTGGTGAGAAGTTTGTGCTTGGACCAGATGTGATAAGAGAAACTTCAGCTAAGATTAAAGTTATCCAATAGCGAATGAAGGTTGCCCAAGATAGGCATAAGAGTTATGCCGATAAGAGGAGAAGAGAATTAAAGTTCTCCATTGGCGACTTAGTGTTTATCAAGATTTCTCCTTTGAAGAGCGTGATACGATTTGGCAGGAGAGGCAAGTTAGAACCAATATTTGTTGGTCCATTCCCAGTTCTTGAGCAAATTGGGAGTTTGGCATATAAAGTTGAATTACCAGATAAGATGGTGGGAGTTCACAACGTATTTCATGTTTCCCAGTTAAGGAAATTCGTACACAACCCAGATGTGACTATTTCACCCGATCAGTTGGATGATATTGAAGTTGAACCCGAGGCGGTTGGGAACTGCAGGCCTATGCGTATTGTTAGGAACAATACGAAGCAGCTTCGAAGGAAAGCGTTGAAATTAGTCAAAGTTCAATGGGGCGAGAATGAGAATGACTGTACTTGGGAGACAGAGGAGAGCATTAGGAAGACGTATCCAGAACTCTTTTTTCCTGGTAAGATTCTAACTTCGATTTAATCTTTCCGCATGCTAGGATAGGCTTGTTTGTTTGTTTTGAATGTTTGATTGTTGTATATGATTGGTAGGCATGCGGGATCCTTTGTGTGTTTTGGGTTAAGGAATTTCGGGGACGAAATTTCTTACGGGGAGGAGAGTGTAACGACCCGCATTCTACGCGTCGAAGGATCATAGAATATTTATTTCTTTCACATACGAAGCCACATGGTCATATAACTTTGGGAGACGACTATTGGGGTCATTTCCCATGTTCATGATTTTTTCCGATTTTTAAATGACCGTTTTGCCCCTATCTGATCTTGTTTTGGCCATAACTTTTGATTGGAAAGGATTTTTGACCTGAAACCACTTCCATCAGCTTCGGATGATGGTTTACCTTTCCCTGGAGTGGTCACATATGAAAAACGGACTTACCGTTTGGGAGATATGGCTGAAATAAGGTTTGGAAGGTGAAAAACTGCTTAACCGAGCCAAATAGGGTGATTAGTGAATGAGCCCATAACCCATTTCGGGATTAGGGTTATGGGGAGGCTGAAATGAGTTAGGTTTTCATTCTATTTCAGTTTTCTAGCCGCCACTTACCTCTTAGAAACCCTAACAATGGCCTCCAACCTCTAAAACACCTCCAAATCACTTTCTAATCAAGGATTAAGCTTAGCAACATCAAATCAAGGCGAATCAGCACAAGAATCGAGGTAGAGCTGCTGTGTTGCATTGGTATTCGCGCCCAAACAGTAGAGTTTCAGTTCTAAGGGTTTTTGTTTGTGGCAAAGGTGAGTGATTTGCATAGTTTTGCACTAATTACGGTTAATTACGGGTAATTAGTGAAGATTAGCGAATTTAAACATAATAAAATTTTGGAAAACTATTTATATATTCTAAAATATTGTTTTATACCTCTGTTAGAAAATTTGGTTAATTTGGTTAAGTTTTACTAATCCTATCATTAGTTTTGCCTAAACATGCTTAAGGGAAAATATGGGGTTTTGGCTATGTTTGATCTATTTTAACCTATCAAATAGTTGTTCTGGTGTTTGTGGTCAGTTCTATATATTGCTATGACTGTATGGTATGCTTTGTGATTGATTAGAAAAGTTAGAATGGTCAAAAACGCCATCGTATGGCATAAAACAGTCGCTGGAAGAAAGTGCAGGAAATTGGCCGATCCGGATCGGATCGGAGGAAGGAGTCCGAACCGAACCGTCTGTGTGAGGTCCACGAGCATCAACTGTGAACTGTCTCTCGTACCCGATCCGAACCACTCAAGAGGAGTCCGACCCGAACCGCCTGGAAGCACGTGAAGAGATGGCCATGAAGGATCTAAAGTCGGAGCGCCCTATCCGGACCGAACCGCGTCTCCGAACCGACCCGATGGTCACTCGCGACCCAAACCGATGCACCATGGAGGAGCTTGAGGTACCCGATCCGATCCAGTGAAGAGTATTAATCACGAACCGTGTTGGTGACTGCGAACTAAAGGCCGAGCCGAACCGATGGCTAGGAGGAGATCCGAACCGATCCGGAGATGAAGACCAAAACCCGAGATGCAAAGGTATTCCAGTGGGAAGTTTGTACTCAGGATCCAGTTGGGAACCAACGAGTCAACTTCATGAGTTGGGCTTTGCTGCGGGACGTGTGCTAAGGAGTTGTCGATGTCTATAACTTTGGATCACTATGTGTAGGGGGTATATGAACGGATTCAGGGCCACAGTGGTCTAGGTACAACAAAAGAGCTATATACCAATGAAGTGGTGTCATTTGTAAAGGTTTGGTCATGACTCCATGTGGTAAGCTTGGTAGTAGCAGTAGTTGTACAAGTTGAACTCCGTCACTACTTTGATAGGTCTAGTGATCGAAGCAGTAGATATCGTATGCTTTAGGCACTGAGTGAGAGATGTGAGGATGGTTGCTATGTTTGATTTGTTTGCAATCATTATGACATGCACACCCCCACCCCGTTATCTTTACACCACCTGTTTAGTGGCACCTTAGAGTATTGTACGACATGTAGTGCTAACTCTTTGGTTGCAGGTCCAGGTTCAGGTATGGTTTAGTATACCTGTTCTTTTTCTGTTTAGCTGCTTTTCGCTCATACCAGACTTTTTGTCTGACCCAGAGTTTTATGTCTCTTCTTATTACTCTGGGTGCTCTCATGGGCAGACCAGAGACAGGTTAGCTGGGTATGTACGAGTAACTGATCCGGAGACGAGCAGGAGGCTTCCACGTACGATACATATAGATATTCTCCCTGTGTTGTTGAAGATCACTGCTTGGGCATTAGTAGTGCATCTTCTACTTTAGCTTTCTTTTGCTTTAGAGACAGTTTAAGGTTGTAATAATGATGTTGGATCATAAGCTGTATTTGGATTTCCGCTACTATGTTGGTTTAGTTTTCAGCTTATGCACTGTCTCGCCTGTTTTATGTCAAGATTATGTTATTATTATATTTTGTTCCATGCACTGTGAGACATTCTACAGGTTCCTTGTTAGTTCATTCTTTTCTTTCTTTTCTTCTGACGACCGTTCCATGCTAGATGGGCATGTGTACAACGCACTTTCGGAGGAAATGTCGGCTGGTGCGGGGCGGGCTGTCACAATTACTCCACCACTCAAACGACTCAAGAGGAATGAGGAACAAAAATCGATGAGAAATTAGATGAAATATCACATTATCAACGCGAGATGATGGATGTGCAAAGAGAGATATACAACAAACAAGAAGGCATAATTCAACATCTAAATTTTCTTCAAAAAGCACTCTATGTAATGTGTAGACATTCTCCAACAAAAAGAAGTCTACACAAAAAATCTCCTTGCTTCTGTGAAGTTCCATAAAACGATCTTACATTTGAGAAAATGCGAGATGAAGGACCATCATCACCTTCTCCAAAACAACAACCATGGTCTTCAAAAAATTAAGATAATTAATATAAGTACATTGTAATAACCAAGATAAAAGCATAACGACTTTGTATTATCTTTCACTTAATAATATAGTATATCTTTCTATAAATAAAAATAAAGACCTTAAATCTTGCTAAACCATTCATGTATATATAAAAACTGATTTTTTCATATGTCTGCCACAAATTTTAGATGTTTGAAATGACCTTCAAATTTAACCATTCTGCCAAAATATACGTTTGAAATAAATAAGCAGACGTCTGAAAATTGTCTCAGATTATAATTACCAGACATCACTAACCTCAAACGCCTATCCAAAGGATTCAAAAGTCTGAAATATGTTTCAAGATCAAAATTTTATCAGACAACAAACATTTTAGATGTCTGCCCAATATTTTCAGACGTCTAAAATAACTTTCAGACATCTACTCAGGCTCCAATCACCGTTACAGCTGTCAGAAAAATCCTTTGTTTATCATTCTGAACCTATTGCAGAAATCTAAAATTCAAAATTTTGTTTTTTGTATATGTTTTAACGGATCATTTCTTCTTCTTCCTTCATTCTTTTTGTTCAAATCAAAAAATCCTTAACCGTAACTTCTTCAAACCTCCAAATTCTTGACCTTAATTTCTTTAAAACTTCAAATCCATGGCACCTAAAGGAAAAGCGCATCAAAAAGAAAAAAAGAGGCAGGATCAATATCAAATACCTAAGAAGATCCATAACAAAATTTTCAAGTTTGTTCTCAAACCCAAATAGACAAGCGGATGAATAATGCTCCTTTTCCATTGATAGATACAAAGAGATTCAAAAAAATAGCTTCATATAGGTTCTTTATATTCCTTACAGAACTTTACTTTATATGAATTACATGGTTTGTGTAATTGTGTCAAGATGCTATCTTTCACACACTCATTTCATTTTCACATAATAATGTTCAAATTAATCAACTTTCAATATTCTTTTTCTACGCTAACTTGGATTGTTCTCTCGTTTAGAAACCCGAAAATGAAAATGAGCGGATTTGGTCAAGCGTTATGGAAATACTATAAGGTACAACCCTGAGCGTATAGGACATATTTTACAATGCTCTAAGATGAGAAAAAAAAATCTTTATGATATTCTCGACATGCGATTCAAATCTAGGGATAATATTACATATCAAATTTTGGGAAGATTGTATGCCGCAATTTACTTCAACATTCTTGCGACCAAAAGCTAGAATTCTTAATTGAATGCTTATAAATAAGATTAGTCCCCATCTAGGAAGTCATGAACAAATCCATGATGTTGAGCACAAAGCATTATACACTATTTTTAGTGGGACAAAAATCAACTGGGCACAATTTATATTTGATGAATTAAAGAATTTCTGGAACTGATCACGTAGATCTATCATTTATGCTCCATATATCATGAGGTTGCTATAATCCGATAAAGTTCCTTCTTATCTATCAACGTTCAAGAGGTTCCAACTAAAGAAGATTCAAAAAAGTTCTTCCAACTTATGCATTTACCAAACAAACCTCCTACATTTATCACACTTGAAAAATGGAAGGAAAAATATCAAGGCTAACAAGAACATCAAGGACATCAAGAGCATCAATAAGAGCTTTAACACGAGCCTCCTCATCCTCGTTCTTTCGAATATCAAGCCAATGAAGATTTAGTTCCACGTAAAATCAAATTCTTACTAATGAATCTATATATGAAATAATGATTTAAAATCAACATGTTCTGTATCAAAATCAAGTTGTCGTAGGAAATCAAATCGCAAATATGGAACTAAACTTTGCATCACGACTCGCAATAGTTGAGTACAATGGTACTTTCGCTTAAAGAACTCCTATGACATACACGACTGCCTACTTTATCTCCACCTTCTCCCTTTTCCTCACCAGAAAAAGAGATACATCAAGGAGAATCGTCAAAGATTGTTATAAAGATAAGGAGGTGGAGGACAAGACTCATGACGACGTTGCATAAAGAATGGTTTAAAACTTTATCTTTTGGTAACTATGTAAATATTATTTGAAACTTTAAGATTAAGTCTACATTGATGATGTGTATATGTTGTGTGAACATGCTGTAAAACTTTGTGATGGTGATATTTTGTTGGGTTTGCTGTGAAACTTTTGGGTATGCTATGCTTAATTACTTATTTGATCTTTGTTGGGTATGGCCGGTTATATTTTTTGATTATGGTATGTACATGATATCTGAAACACCTATTTGGTTATTATATCATGGTATAAATGGATATATATCTCCTTTTTGATAATGACAAAGGGGGAGAGATTTATTTAAGGGGGGGTTCTTATATCTAGGGGAGATATATAAATAATTTTTCTAAGTACATTGTATAGTTGTCATCATCAAAAAGGGAGATAATGTTAGGAAATCTATTCTACCGCTTTGGTGACACAACTATGCAATGGAAATTGTACATGTGCATACATGTATATTTATATAGGTTATCTGAAAGATTTACTCGAGATAAGGCAAGACAGCAACGGCTAATAACGAGCAAGTAAAATACAAGAAAGAACAAACCAACTAAAGCGACGAGCAACACACAAGATGGGCAAGAAACATATGATACATAGTATCAAACATCTAAAACTATTTTAAAACGTTTGTTGAAAAACTCGCAAAAACATATGAAGCAGATTTCAGACGTCTGAAACTATTTTCAGATGTTTGTTGATGAATTCGTGAAATGTCTGAACTTGGATTCAAACGTCTGGAATTATTTTCAGACGTTTGACCTGGAGTTCGGCCTGAAATATTGACCTATAACTATCACTTTTCCAAAAGACGTCTTGGCATCTCTTCACTGCATCACTTCACCATCAATCAATACAACTCTTTGAGGATCAGCAATGCACTACTCATATACAACACTTCGCAACTGTATAAAGCATCGAAATTCAAGAGTATGCAACTAATCTAATCTCGACAACTGTCTCTATATTCTATACTCTCTGAATCTTCCAATCAGCATTTTAGCGAACTAGCATTATTAATCAAATCTTCTATATACTCCTGCACTTCATAGAAATTACTACTTTGAAGATGTTGGAAGTTCGTGTACGTATAAGTCAATATATATGTTGTATTAGAGCACATCTTTGACAAGAAAATTGTAATGTAACCAAGACCGTTCCTCCGAGTGAAGGGATGGTTTGTTGTGAGTAGAATTTCGAAGGGGAGCTTCGGGACTGGATGTAGGACTGGAGGTCCGAACTAGTATAAAACTTTGGTGTGCATTTTCCTTATCTTCATTACTTTATTAGTTTATTCTTAGTAGTATACACATAAATACTTTCCTATACACTATATGATCCACCCTTATAGATTTTTAAGTTCACCCTACAATCCTTCGTTTCATGCCTTTTTTCTATGGCATCCAGATAGGTCTTAGCCTCCCTCTTGAATTTGCCTCCCTTCTTCTTCTTAAGCCAGAAATTCTTTTTCTAGTTCTTCCCACTACTAGAAGTACCTTCTCCTTTTTCAGTATTAACCTCCTTAACATTCCCAGTTAGATATAAGATAGCCGCCTCAACCAGGCTTTCAAACATAGCCCCAAACGTAACTTGGGCCAAAAGCATCTCCCTCAATGGGGAATTCAATCCTTTAATGAACCTAAGGGCTTTATTCATTGGGGTATCCATAAACCCTACTAAACTTAGATAGATCAGTATACTTTGTCACATACTCCTTTGGATCCAAATTACCCTACTTCAATTTGATAAACTTGTCTAGTTGCAAACTCTTCTTAGCATTAGTTAGGAACTTGGCCTCAAAATGAGTCCTAAACTCTGCCCAAGTGAATAATCTGCCTACATTCTCTTGTGAAATAAGATTCCACCACTCCAGGGCCTCCCCCTTCAAATGTCAGGTTACTACCTTACGCTTAAGTTGATCTTCCCATCAGGTGGTCCTATCACACTCCGAAATCCACCCTTTAGCTTCTACAAAATTCTCGGTTCCTAAAAATCCCTTGTTGCCTAAACTTATAATTATTTTGCTAAAGCGAGGGAAATTAAGGGCCCTGTTAGTGGACTGAGATGTTGGTTCCGCTAGGGAAGGATTGGCAATAGGGACTATTCCATGGACCAAAGATACCGTTGGAACCATTCTAGCAAGTAACAAGGCCTTTCCGGGTTTCCCTGCTTGGACTGATTGTCAGCCATTCTACTATCTTAAAAAGGAAAAACCCTTCAGTGGACTTCCTATGATAGTATCTAGACCTAAAAGAAAGATAAGATTTCCTAGTATAACTACGCATATTTTTAAGGTACAGTACTTATATATATAGTTTCGAAACCTTTTCAAATAACAAATACGTCTCTCATATGTGTATTTCCCCATAACCGAGTAACCTTTGCTCTAAAATCAAATGTAACAACCCGCCTGAAATGGGCCTAAATTCCAACCCAAAAAGGCCCATCGGAACTTAGAGCCACTCAGATCGTTGATTCCTATAAGAATTAACGAAACAAATATACAGAGCAATCTAAAATGAAAAATCAGAATCACACAGTGGAAGGGACAAAATATAATAACATAAATATAAGATGTATCATTTATGAGAAAACCATAAATCTAGAGATACAGAATGTCTCAAAAGTATAAGGTATGTCAGTTATTCATTATTGCACAAAAATAATAATAATAAAGCCACTGCCACTATAACTAAATCTTCGGTAGGCTCCTCCTCTAAGCAATCATCCCTCATCCTCGGTCAACGTTCTCACCTACTAACCTATTAATGTTAAGACAAAGGAGGCCAGAACATAAAGTTCTGGTGAATGAAATACACATGAGCTTAGGAATGACTATTCCCTAAAATTTAGAAGTATGAACTTTTCATTTTTTTTCTACGTAAAAAAACATGCACACAAGTAAACATAAAAGGCAAACATTCTAACAGTCACTTAAGGCCTATACTAAGGGTGGACAAACTTACAGTCACTTGATACCCATAAAATCATTTAAGGGCGGACATCCTAACCGTCACTTAATACCGCATTAGGTGGGTTATTCTTAGTCACTTAAAGCCATTTATTTTTTATTAAGGGTGGACATCGCTATAGTCACTTAATAGCCTATGGCGAACCCATAACCACTTAAGACCTCATCTCTAACATCAATGTCATAATGTATATACTCTCTTTGTAGGGCGAGAAATAATAATGACCACTTAAGACTAGGCAAGGGCTAGGAACTAATTTTAAGAGAACCCTCCCTGCAAACCCTGTTATTACTATCTAGTTGTCCCTATGGGTGAACTCCTAACCACTTAATACTTCCCTTAGACGGTGGTTTCTTTTTGGCTATATACATACATACATACACACATACATACATACATACATACATATACACACAAAGCATCCCTAGGTCAGCCCTCCTTAGCCCCTAGATAAGAGGACATTACATGGAGAACTACGCTACCCACGTTATCGTCTATTAAGACCATTTAATACCTTTATTAAAGAAAGGCGGACCCAACAACCATTAAATCCTAAAAAGACAGGTCCCATGACTTGGGTCATGAACCAAAAAGCGAACCTTTGGAATGGACCTAGTCCTAACCACTTAATACCCGACAAGAGGAAGGTCAAACACTTAATACCTTTTCCCTAAGGCAGGCCTACTTCACACACAATATAAAAACACACTAGACATCTCACATTAGGCCGTCCACTTGTAGATGCTGGATTTGTCGGGTAGTTCTGAGCAGGCTTCTACTAAAAGTTGGGCCTAACCTTATATCATAGTGTATTAAATATAATGGCCCCATGGCACTTAGACCTCTCACATTAACCGGGTATACTTGTAGATGCCAGATATGCCAATGTTTTTCGGGTAGACTTCTATTACAAGTAACAGTTAACCTTTTGTCTATATTGTTGGGATTTTTAGATTAAATTTGTAGCGGAAATAAAATTCAAAACATAAAATTTTCAGTAAGCAAAAATTTGATAAATCGAGAAATACATATTAATTCGATTTTGCAAATTAAAACTTGATGAAGAATTGACTATAGTGAATCACGTACGCTACCAAAATCGGACGACGTCTCTACGGTATCCACACAAATGCTTTTTCGATCTTTTGATGAAATTGAAATAAGACGATGAGGTACTAGCCCAGGCCGATCTTCTTCATTTTATTTGATTATCGATTTTCTGTGTATATTGAATCAAAGACTCTCTCCTTTTTAATCTATGCAGTCAAAGCGCTTAGCGGATCCAATGTGACGAAGGTCCATAAAGTCATAGTGGGGATAAAGCGAGAAAATAACAGGATATAACAAATGACTCTAAAATAATATATATAACTCGTTCTTAATATTTTTACAGAATATATAAACTACAATTAAATAAAAAACTTACATTCAATTTAACAATAATTAGTACATTCTTAATTTTAAATAAAAACATATGCAGATATCTTTAAATGAACGTGAATTACTATTTAACTTAATTAAATTTGGTAGAATACTATAGTATTCTTATTTATAAAAATATATGTTAAACAATTCAATTCTAAAATAAATATTCATTAATGTAAAAATGTCATTTTAGTTCATTTCATTCATCAAAGACATAGCGGGAAAAGCGTAATATAGCAGAAATAATGGGATATATCAGGAATAGTAGAATATAGTGGGGTTTAAAGCGGAATGGCTATATTGGAGGCAATTTGGGAAAAGCGTAGCGGTAGTAATACGCTACGGAATATAGCGGGGTAATAGCATGGCATAAACTGCACAGTTTTAAAAATCCGTGAATCAAATTTTAAAACGAATGAAATACAGACTACTAATTCTTTTGCAATTTGGAAATACCAGCCAATTTATATTTTAATTGTTCAAAGAATGGTTATCCACTTTTTAACTTCTGAGAGTGTGACCGCTATAGATTACTATAACTTTGGTAATAATTTTAAATTACATTTAAACTATAAACTGTGAGCGACATCTAGTAATATATCGCTGCTACCCAAGTTATAATAAAATCAATGATTCAATACAATCCTTTTCTATGACTAATGTATCAATGTAATTTAATACTTCTAACCACTATATCTAAGATTAAACTCAAGACATAGAACATATCATCCTCTTTATAATTTAATCCTATTATCTTGATCTATAAGTAGATTATATAAAACAAATCAGTATTTGAGCATGACCATGCATTTCATAATCTTACTCAATCAAGAGGCCCATGAATATCACTGCTTGAATTATAGGGTTAAATTCCATCTAGATCGTTCATACTTTTTAATCGATTCAAGATGTTCCCAATAATTACCTTTATCGTCTGCTCTCTTAAGAATAACATCAAAACACAAATATCCTCAAATAAAATAAATAATGATTTCAGGTTTGAGGACCGTTACATCATTATCACTATGAGAATTACATATGACACTATTAATCATTCTCCATGAAGTTTTCTCACATTGGGTCTGCCCAATACACCGTTCTCTAACACATATTTATGTATTGACATTAATATCTCTTATATTAATAACCAGTAAGATATGATCATCATTCAATTAACATACTAGTCTCAATGTTTCACTGTTGCCCTATTTACAACTAAACTTGACTAGGGACTTTTGAGAATCACAATACTTATCATATTATATAATCATAGTTCAAGTCACTTACTTGAAACTATATAATTCTGTATTATTATTATAAGGACTTCTATTATGTTAATATTTATATTACACAGTAAATATAAAATAATAAAATATTTTATTAAAATAAATCACAACATTAATAATGTTATCCAATCACATCAAATAGATTACCTCTAGGGTATAAACTCTAACGGTCTCCCACTTGCACTAAAGCCAATCACTCATGTATCATATACATATGAAACTAGTGTGACTACCATTCTTCTATTGCAACAAAGCTTTAGTCAGTGGTCTACAACATTATTATTTGTTAGTATTTTGTAGATATGTATATTTTCTCTATCAATAATTTCACGAATGAGATAGTATTGCCTAAGTATGTGTTTGGATTGATGATGTGACCTAGGTTCCTTAGCCTATGTAATGGCCTCATTGTTATCATAATAAAGATCTATTGGATCAACAATGGATGGGAACAAGACCAAGTTCAGTAATGAACTTCTTAATCCAAACCGCCTCCTTAGCAACTTTAGAAGCAGCAATGTATTCAACCTCCGACTGTTTCTTACTTTGTACTTTTTCAGCTTACAGCATTACCATTAAGGAAAAACACATAACCTAACTAAGACTTATAATCATCTTTATTAGTCTAGAAACTAATGTCTGTGTAACCTTTTACCATTAATTCCCCTTCACCTCCATATATCAAAATTGAGTCTTTAGTCCTTTTAAGGTACTTAAGGATGTTCTTGACTGTTGTCCAGTGACTTTCACCTAGATCAGATTGGAATATACTTGTCATATTTAAAGCATACGAGACATCTAGATGAGTACATAACACTGCATGCATGATTGATCCAACTGCCAAAGCGTAAGGGACCATTCTCATGCATTCCTTATCATCTTGTGATTTAGGACATTGAGTCTTACAGAGTGTTATACCATGTGATACGGGTGTGTATCCTCTCTTTGCTTCTTACATGCCAAACCTTTTAAGCACTTTGGCAATATAAGTACTCTAACTTTGGCCGATTAACATTCTTGATATGTCTCTATGGATCTTGATACCTAAGTTATAGGTTGTCTCGCCCAAGTATTTCATGGAGAAACTTTTCCCCGACCATATCTTCGTCAGTTTTAATGAATTAACATCATTCCGAGTAAGTAATATGTCATTAACATATAATACTAGGAATATAATGTTACTCCCACTAACTTTCTTGCATACACAAGGTTCATATTCATATTCATTCTTAGTAAAGCTAAACTCTTTGACTGTTTCATCAAACGAAGATTCCAGCTCCGAGATTCTTGCTTTAATCCATAATTGGATCATTGCAGCGTACATACTTTCCTAGCATCTTTTGGATTGACAAAACCCTTAGTTTGTGTCATGTACACATCCTCGATAAAATTTCCATTAAGGAAGATAGTTTTGACATCCATCTGCCAACTTTCATAATCGTGAAAGTCTGCAATTGCAAGTATAATCCTAATGGATTTAACCCTTTCCACTGGAGAGAAGGTTTCAGCGTAGTCAACTCATAGAACTTGTTAGAAACCTTTTGCCATCAGTCGTCCTTTATAGGTTTGTACTTTATCATCTATGCCAGTTTTCTTATTAAAAACCCACTTACACCCGATAGGTTTTACCACGTCAAGTGGATCAACCAACATGGTTGGTGTATATGGAATTCATTTCGGATTTCATGGTTTTAAGCCATTTTTAGTTTTGGTAAGAAGTGGTCTCGTCTTGGCCTATGAGCGTTACATCTCCAATTTGAGTCATAAGAAATCCGAAATATCTATTAGGCTCACGACATATTCTACTAGATTTACAAATGTCTTGTGTAATTTAAGCAGGATCAGTTTCCATAACTGTTTGTGGTTCCTGCTCAATTTTTATTTCAGGTTCAATGCTATCTTGTGGTTCTCGAGTCTCTTCGAGTTCTACTTGATTTCCATCGGTCCTTTTAGAGACTCGTTCTTCTTTTAGGAAAATACTTTATTCTCAGAAGGTTGGTAGAAATAATATCCCTTTTGCCTTTCGGATATCATATTGAATTTGTGTCTAGTCTTGTCAAAGGTAAGACGTTTAACAAATTCCTCACGTCCCCCAATCTTCCCAGTCCATATCTCATATGGCGTCTTTAGAACTGTTTCAGTAGGAACACAATTAAGTATGAATGCTAATGTTTCAAAGGAATAACCCCAAAAGATTATTGGAAGACCTGTATGACTCATCATTGATCGTGTGCGATTTCTCCTTTTGGACACACCACTCCATTGTGGTGTTCCGGGTGGATGTTTTGTGATATTATCCCACACTCTTTTAGGTAGTCATTGAATTCTTAGCTTAAATATTCTCCTCCTCGATCTATTTGAAGAGTCTTTATATACTTTCCAAATTGTCTTTGAACTTCATTTTTAAATTTTTTGAGCTTTTCAAAGGATTCTCATTTGTGTTTCATAAGATATATATAACAATATCTACTAAAATTACCAGTAAATGTAACGAAATAATAAAACCTACCTCTAGCTGATGTACTCATGGGTACACATACATCACTATGTATAAGGCCCAATACATCACTAGCTTGTTCACTACGTCCAGTGAAAGGTTCTTTAGTCATTTTGCCTAGTAAGCAAGATTTACATTATTCATATGATTCAAAATCAAATAAATTGAAAATTCCATTTGTATGGAGCTTTGATATGCGTTTCTCATTTATATAGCACAAACGACAATGCCAAAGATATGTTGGATTTAAATCATTAGATTTAATTTGCTTAGTATTTATGTTATAAACAGGCACATCAAAGTTAAGAATATAAAGACCGTTAACTAATTGTGCATTTCCATAAAATGTTTCATTTAAATAAAATGAACAACAACTGTCCTTTATTACAAATGAATAACCAAGCTTGTCTAAACGAGATACAAAAATAATATTTATTCTAATGGAAGGCACATGATAACAATCTTTTAATTCTAAAACTAAGCCAGTAGGTAAGGATAAGCAACAACTTCCTATGGCCAATGCAGCAACATTTGCTCTATTTCCCACTTGTAAGTCGAGTTCTCCTTATACCAAATTTCTATTATTTTTTCCTGCAAATAACACAAATATGGGATTCACATCCAGTATCTAATACCCAAGATGTAGAAGTAGATAAATTGACACTTGTAACATTTATACCTGATTTAGTTGAAGTCATACTATCCATTTTCTTTTTCAGCTCTTCTAAATATGTGTAACAACTGCATTTCCAATGAAATGGCTTTCTATGATAGTGAAAACCACTTTCTTTAGGTACCCCTCCTTTATGCTTCAATGCCTTTTTGAATTTGGTCTTGGCAGCGGTCTTCTTAAGTTGCTTTTTATTGCCTTTACCCTTTGCTTTAGCAGTCCGCTTTTATACCAACATCGTAGCAGCATATTTTAATTTCTTCATATTGTTTTTAGTAGTTCTTAATATGCTTAATAACTCAGTTAAAGGTTTATCTATTTCATTCGAGAGATAATTCATAATGAATTGAGAATAGTGATCGTTTAATGATTGTAATACAAGATCGGTTTGAGCTTCAGTTATTAATGGAAAACCCAACCTTTCAAGATACTCGATGTGTCCAATCATTTTCAGTACATATGGACCAACACGTTCTTTCTCTCCCATTTTGCAGTGATATAATGCCTTGCTTGCGTCATATCTTTCTTGTCGAGCATTACCTTCAAACATTTCTTAAGGTGCTCGATCATCTCATGTGCATCCATCTACTAATGTTGCTTCTGAGCCTCGGAGTCATGGTTGCAAGCATGAGACAACTGACATCTAGAGCATCATCTTGATGCTTCTGATAGGCATTCATCTCTACTCAAGTTGCTGTACTTGATGGTGCCTTTGGAATAGGTCCATCAAGTGCATACAACTTTCATTCTTCTTTGAGGGCAATCATCAATTTTTGATGTCAGTCAAGGAAGTTAATTCCATTTAGTTTATCCTTCTCAAGGATAAATAATAGTGATTAATTTTTGGTGTTTCTTTCCACTTAATATCTACAGGAGATAAAAATAATAATAAATGACATCGCTTCATATATATGCAAATTGTGAAGTAATCGGTGACTATTCACACAAACAATCTTGCATATTCATTCAAATGCATAAAAATATAAATATACTGTGATGATGGTAAACTTATGAATATATATATATATATATGTGTGTGTGTGTGTGTGTGTGTAAAAGTGTATGCATATTTTTGACAATCCAGAATTATACATAACAGTGCATGCTTCCACAGAAAATAACATTCCTCTACTTATATATATATATATATATATATATATGTGTGTGTGTGTGTGTGTGTGTGTGTGTGCCCGCGCGCGCGCGTGTGTGTATACTAGTGAGCCAACCACTTATCCTCTCTCACGGAGAGAGGAATGGCTATCCACTTCCTACGTTAAAAACAACTCCCAGATCTAGTTCTCTGGTGACTATCCCAAGCAAATTTAAACGTGCTTCAATAATCAATAGAAAACTCTGGCTCCAGTATCAACGCGCTTACCTTCTAATTGGTGAAGGTTGCACCACTAAGATCAATCCATCATGGATCATGTGAGATTTGGTGAAATCGACTTACTCGAGACATTCTAAACTACATCTCCCCCAATCCTCCAACCGATCTTCTTTATTTCAGAATAACTATTAACTAAGAACTGATCGAAGAAAGGTAAACTGTTTTAGCTGGTATCAAGTTTGCGTTTTTGGAGAGATTTGTGTAATTAGACTTGGGTTTGCTTCAATTAACTGGAGATCTGCAATTCTTTTCAACAACTTCTATTTACATCAATTTTTTGGAGATCTTGTAACACCCCGTATTTTCTATGAACATTAAAGTAACGAATTAAAGAATACTTAATCTTAAAAGTGGGAATTAAGGGAAACAGGTTATGCCATTGCGTTCGTCTCGGAATTCTGCTTGAGATAGAGTCCAAGTTTGCGTGAATCGGACTCCGTATGAAGAAGTTATGGAGTTCAGAAAATTTCAAGTTTAAACGAAAATTAAATTAAAAAAAACAGTTCAAATTCAAAAATTCCGAGAGAAGCTGCTGGGCGGGAAAATTACCGCCCATAGGGGTCGACTCCCCCGGGGGGGGGGGGGTTGGACATAGGTGTTGACCCCCCTGTAGGGGTCGACCCCCTCGCCCAGATCTAGACTGTTTTGTCAAGTGACGTTTTCTGAGTCACTAGGGCTTATGTGGAGACTTCCGGTAGGCTCTGTTTGGTCTGGATGGCTCTGATTACTCCTAAGTTGATCTAACGGCTCTCATTAATCTAAACTTCTATATAAACAACCCCAACCTTCAACCCTAAAACCACATAAAATTGCTCTCTGAAGCCGTCATGATATCCATGGCCAAACTAGCGTAGCCTCCATTTTTCTCTAACCTACAAATCAAGTTAGGAAGTCCCAAATCAAATCAAAACTAGAGAATCAGTAGTCTACATCAAAGGATAGCTTTTCAGTTTCAGAAATCAAATCCCAGAAAAAATGATTTGTTCTTTTGTTTGTAAGTTCAGTTATTCTTTAGATTTGAACAAATAAAAGCCATGACTTGTAATGAAGAGAAACTAGAACTATGCCTAGTTGTAAGATAATCGTATTCTGATTTATGTTGCAATTCTGAAATTACCTATGCCTACATGACTGTTGTGATTGATACAACCTATCGTGTTGTATGTTAATTTGGTGATGAACCAATCATGTTGTATATAACTTTGGTGATGAACCTATCATGTTGTATATTAAATTGGTGATGGACTTATTATTTTGTATGTTAAATTTGTGATGAACCTATCATGTTGTATAATAATTTGGCAATGAACCTATCATGTTGTATATAAATTTGGTGATTCCTTATGTTATGTTATATGCAAGATCATAAGCTAAGTGATGTTCATATATGCTTATATGTCTAGATCTACATGCTTAGATGTTTAGATCTATGTTAATTTGATTCAACTCAAATGCAAGTTCGCATTTACATGCTTAATTAAATTTGTGTAGTACTATGCCAAATTTATATTACACATGCTTAGTTGATCTAAACTATTTTATGCCATTGGAATGTTACATGTCCCTTATCTTTTTCCCTATTTGTTTATGAGTTAGGCTAATTTGCGAGCCTAACGTACTATGTAATTTATGCGAACGAATAACAAGGGATACATTGGTAAATATATTAAATTATATGCTATTGGCATATGTTGGCTCATAATTATGTAAATGATTTACGACATGAAAAGGTATAATTTGTATACCTAAGAATTATGGACAAAAAATTTAGAAGGGTAAATGGGACAAGACTTGAGTTGACAACATTGGTGGATAATTTACCTATAAACACAAATAGTAAATATGTAAATTAATTAAAAGATGACTATGCCTAACCCGAGGTTAGATTCAGTTGCGATGTAAGACTGCCCGGAATCGCCCGGCACATCCAACAACCGTAACAATATAGATCTAATGTGAGAGGTTAGCGAATTAAGCCCGAAAAACCCGAGGTTAGATTGAGTTGCAGTGTAAGATTGCCCGGAAATGCCTGACACATCCAGTGACCGCAACAATACGTATCTAATGTGAGTGGTTGGTGCTTTAATGAATAAATTAAAGCCAAGACAGGCTAAAAATGGTAGGGTTAAGTTAATTAAGGCAACACTTAACTAATACAACATGTTAACTAAACTGATGGGTGGGGTTAGGTTAATTTGAGAACACTTAACCATTTTAACATGTTGATTAGGAAACCCTAGTAACGGGGACCCATTTCAGCAGTAACTCACATAGATGTATCATGGTATCCTGAACTAGGAAGGGTGGGGCACGATTACTGGGCTGATTATAAACGATCAAAATAACGGCGGGTGGTGCAACAGTGTAGGTTCCAACGAAGTATGAGTGTGCACATACTCCGGCGTGGACAAATCAAGCACTGGGAATCAGTAGTATACACTGTGCATCTTGAATTTGTGTCGGGTTGCCACCATAGGAATTGATACACCCCATGGTGGGACCAACATAGGTATTTACAATCAAGCGGGGGCCGAATGACACAAGTCATAAATGCATGCGAGTAGAAGCCAATCGATAAAAGAGATCATTTTATCATGAACACATGGTGCTATTTGAAAACACTTGTTAGTAGGTGCAAAGAAATAGAAATGAGTGTGATAGTATATTCAGTTTATCTTGCTTTTTTATCATTATCTTATTTCTAGGGTATTGTCCTAGGTTCAGTTTATTCACATCATCATCCTTTTACCAGTTTACATGATAAATAACAACTGGACTTACCATGCTTATGTCTGACCCGTTTTCTTTCGTCTTCTTGTCTTCCGTTTCCCCGCGGTCCGTAGGGAGGGAATACTTCAACTTAGTCCAGACTTTTTCCAGCTTGAAGAAAGTAGACGTATTGCTTGGACTATCTTTTCTTGGGCTATGGCTGTGGTTACACTTTTAATTGGGGATTTATGCTGCTTTATTATTGTTTATGCTTCTTCATGTTTTAGTCAAGACAGAGGCTTTACTGTAATGATTTTGGAAGTTGGTTTTTAATACAGTTGTTGTAATGTTTTGACTGGACCACATGCCTATGAAATAGAGTTTAGTCTTTCCGCTGTTTATATGTCTGTCTTGTAAATTACCTGTACCTTTTACCTATAATACTCCACCAAAGTTAATGCATTCCCTTTGTGAGTGACCTTAATGAAGGTGGGGTGTTTACACTTGGTATCAGAGCAATGGTTTACCAGATCAGATAAAAGTTTTTTTTTTAAAACTATTTTTCAAAAAGAAATTTAAAGAAGCATTTTTGAGACAAATGTTGTTTTATTTTAAAAAGCATAATCCCCAAAGCCATATGCACTATCTTTCTATCCCTTGTTTTGAACCTTTTCTTTTAGTTTCAGCATGTCTGGGGATCTTAATCTTCCTGAGGGCGTACCGGTACCTGGTTGGTTCAGAAGGTACCTGAAGGCTAGGGCTAATGACGTAGGCCCCGCAGTCGTTCCTCATCCCCTAGTTGCAGCTGTTCCTCCTCCTCCTTCTTGTGCAAATGCTTTCTCGAAGATATGTAGAGACTTTCGAGCCATGGGTGTAAAGAACTTTAATGGGATTGAATCATTTGTGGAAGCAAGAAATTGGCTCAAGGAAACAGAAGATTTGTTTGTTATCTTTGAAGTGGACGATAGGCAAAAGATACAATTGGCTATATGGTTACTTAAGGACGAAACCTCTTATTGGTGGGAAGTTATTAATGCTGAGAGACCAGTTGAAACTTGGGAGGATTTCAGAATGAGGTTTGAAATGAAGGTCCTTTCGCAAGCTAAGCGAAGCCTACAGATGGAAAAGTTCTTAGCTCTCAAACAGGGAAGCCTATCATTCAAGGAATACGTCAACCAATTCAACCAGTTGGCTAGATTTGGATTGGAGTTAGTGAACACTCCACATAAGAAGGCTCTCCATTTTGTTAAAGGGTTGAAAGAGCCACTGCACAGCCTAGCTATGACCCATATACCTATGGGTGTGACTTATGAGAGACTAGTGGACATGCCATTGTAATAGGAGGAAGATAAGGATGGCAAGAAAGAGACACAAGTGGAAGTACCTCAAGACAAGAAAGTGGAGGGATCACAGAACAAGAAGACGGATTCCAAGAAAGGCAGAAAGAATAACAAAACCCGTGAAAAGAGGAAGTGTAATTTTTGTGGCATACCTGGACATCTGATTAAGGACTGCAGAAAGAAGAAGAGGAAGATGGGTGGTCGTTTTCAGTGTGGCGAGATAGGACACATGGCTAAGGACTGCCCAAGAAAGCAAGGGCAAGGGCAGAGGACTGGATCTACTTCTGGAGGGCAGGTTCACGCTCTCATAGCACCTCCGCAAGAACGAGGTAGAAATATTTCTGTTGAGAGTTTAGTTTATCTTTTTGATCATCCTGTTCATACTCTCTTTGATTCTGGTGCATCACACTCTTTTATATCTAATGCTTTAGTTGAATCTCTGCACCTCGACACCAGTATAGTAGAGGATCCCTTGGTTGTTTCAAATCCAATTGGGGGTTCGGCTTATTCATCGACGATTTGTTTGGATTTGGAAATTTCTATACTAAGCGTTGGGTTTAGATGTAATGCCTATGTTTTGGGCTTCACGGGCTATGGGTTGATTCTAGGCATGAATTGGCTATCCAGCAATGGTGCCATCCTCGATTGTGAAAAGAGAGTGGTTAGACTTATGACTCGCCTCAGTAACACTCTCGAAATCTCTTGTAATCCCATGAACTCTTTTATGCTTAGTTACCTAGAATCTCTTGATGCGTCTGTTGAGAACCTGCAATATGTTAGAGTAGTCTTTGATTACTTGGATGTCTTTGAAGAGGTGAAAGGTTTACCTCCGAAGTGAGAGATAGACTTCCGCATATACCTTTTTGATAATGCAAAACCCGTTGCTCTACCCGTTAGACACATGGCTCCAAGAGAAAGGAAAGAGCTCAGCAAGCAAGTTAAAGAGTTGCTTGAAAAAGGGTTTATAAGGCGGAGTATTTCTGAATGGGGTGCTCCGGTGGTGTTTGCAACCAAAGCGGATGGTTCACTTCACTTATGCATTGACTATAGGGAGCTAAACAAGCTGACCAAGAAGAATAGGCACCCACTTCCAAGAATAGACGACTTGTTCGATCGGCTTATAGGTGTATTGGTTTTCTCCCAACTAGATCTGGCTACCGGGTTCAATTAGTTAAGAGTCGCTGAGGACAGCATTGATAAGACCTCATTTAGGACCCCAGATGGATTCTTCGAATGGCTTGTCATGCCTTTCGGCTTGACAAATGCACCTGCTTATTTCGTTGACTTGATGAGTCGGATGTTCAGGGAATTCCTTAATAAATTTGTGGTGGTCTTCGTGGACGACATTTTGATCTTCTCGAAAAGTGAGGAAGAGCATGCTTTGCATTTAAGGGAAGTCATGGATACTCTTCGTGCACACCAGCTAAAAGCAAAATTCTCTCCAAATGCCATTTTTGGAGAGAAGAAGTAAGGTTTCTTGGACATGTGGTGTCCAAAGAGGGGATAGCTGTGGATCCCGCAAAAGTAGTTGCGGTGCAAGATTGGAAGGTCCCCCGGAATGCAACCGAAGTATGAAGTTTTCACGGACTAGTGGGCTTTTATCGAAAGTTCATTAAAGACTTTGCAAAGATCTCATCCCCACTTACAATATTAACAAAGAAGAACCTAACTTTTGCTTGGGATTTGGATTGCGATGTTTCTTTCCAACGACTGAAAAGGGCTCTGACAACAGCCCTAGTTGCGACATTGCCTGATGGGAGTAAGATGTTTATAGTATACATAGATGCATGCAGAACAGGATTGTGCACTGTCTTGATGCAAGAGGGCAAAGTAGTTTGTTATGGAGGAAGGCAGTTGAAGGTACATGAGAAAAACTACCCAACTCATGATTTAGAGCTAGCTGCCATTGTTTTCGCTCTTAAGTCATGGCGTCATTACCTACTAGGAGAAAGGTTTGAATTTTCGACTGACCATAAATCGTTAAACTACCTTTTCTCATAGAAAGATCTTAACTTAAGACAACAAAGGTGGATGGAATTTCTGGCCTCATACGATTTTGAGATTGCATATACCCCTAGTGTAACACCCCGCATTTTTAGGTATAATTAAAAATGAAATAAAATATATGAAAATATGCTTAGGATACGTAAATAATGGTGATGCATAAGGAGAATTAATTAATACATGGAAGAGAAGAAAAATTAGTTTGATAATGGCGTATGTTACGGAAAAGATAGTAAAATAAGGATAACCAATTCAAGAAACAGGAATTAGGTAAAATGGACATCACCATTGCGTTCCTCTCGAAAAAATACGCGAAATAGAGTCCGAGTTTTCGAAAATCGGAGTCCGTATGACCAAGATATGGCCAAAACAAGATTCAGAAGGTTTCGGTCAGCCCAGAACTGGGCAGGTCGACCCGGGGGTCGACCTGGGGCCCAGGTCGACTGGGGAGTCGACCTGGGAGTCGACCTCCCCCCCGGGTCGATTGGGGATTCGACCTGGGTGTCGACCTGGGGGTCGACCCCCCTGGTCGAGCAGGTCGGCCTGGGTGCACCTGGATGGGTTTTTGGGCTGTTTTGGTGAGTCTGTGACGAATTCTGACGGTTTTGATCTGTTTTAGGGTTTATCTAAAGGCCTAAAACAACTAACTACACCTATAAATAGATCCTAAGACCTAGCCTCCTCTACACACAATTCTATTCTGCTTCTTCTCTGCCTCTGTTCTAATAAAAATAAAAATGGCGTCGCTACTCTGCTAGAATCAAAACTAGAAGCTAATCAACATCAACCTAAGCAATTCAATTCAAATTTGAGATAAAAGCTTTTGCAACAATTCTGCAACAACCAAAGTTCTTTCTTTAATCCAATCAAGGCAAGTACAGTTATTTTCCGCTATAAACGTTAATTCTGATTTTGACATGAATTGTGAATCTGAATCTGAGACTGTATATCTGTCAGATCTGTTTTTCTGTGACTGTTCTGTATCCCTTTCTGCTTCCTTTCTGTTTCTATAGCCAGGCTACCACGAGCCTGTGCCTAATCTCATAAGAGATTAACGTATGAATGCAAATCTTGGGACAAATAATGAATGATGCGAAATTTGACAAGGATGATTTGAGCATATGACTTTAGATCCGAGGCATAAAATATATTGACATATGACTTGGGATTAGATGCATGAATTTGACTGTAAACATGTAATTTATATATGTTGTATGCATAGTGTACGTTGTAATCTAGATCTGTAACTAATTAGAGAAATGAACATATGTTATTTAGATCTGTAATTAATTAGAAAAGTAAGCATATGTTGTAAACTAGTTTTAAACCTATGCATATTCTGTGATAAAAGAAGAGAGGAACCATTGTAAGATTACTTATGATTTGAGACTTTGGACAAAATGCAGATAAAAGTCAAGATCTAATTTTTAGGAGATATAATGTAAAGATTTAGATTGTTGGGTATATTTTGCATAATGATTCATAAGTTGAAAGAAGAAGGACATGGAAACTTAGGTGTAAAGATTTACATTAATCAGGATATCTATTATTGTGATCACACCTAAATAGGGATTCTTGGATATATAGCATGCATTGAAATTAATGGTTATATTTGGTATAATTTATATGTGAATCTGCTGTAAAATGCTAGTTTAACAAAAATTGGAACATATGTTATTTGTCCACATTCTGTGCTATGTAACTTTATGCAAACATGGAGTATATGTTCATCATGAAAATTATGTAGGCATATGAATTTAGGCCTAATTTATGACTAGGCAAGGCATGTAAATAGAACCTTTAGAAATATTAGATTTGCTAAATCTGCTAATTTGCCAAGTTGCCTAAACTGCTAGTTTTGTTATATTGCCTAGACTGCTAATTAGATTGAAATGCCAAATCTATTAAATTTGTCTGTTGAGATGCCTAACCTGTTATATGCCAAAATCTGCTAAGTTGCTAAATCTGTTAAATCCGTTAAGTCATATAATCTGGAAAATCTGCTATATGCTAAAATCATTTATCTGCTGTGTTGATATAATCATCCTGTTATTGATATAATCTGAATTGGCATATATACATTGGGCGTGCGCATAAACGGTAAATTATTAATTAATTGGCCGCAAAGATAAACATGGCTAACTCGAGGTTAGAATGAGTTTGCGGCGTAATTCTGCCCGGAACCGCCCGGCACATCCAGTGGCCGCAAACAATAGGTTCTAATGTGAGAAGTTAGTCATAACCTGCTTAAGACACGAGGTTAGTTCTGGCTTGTGGCAGAAGTCTGCCCGGAACCGCCCGGCCCATCCAGCCACAAGCTAGCGACCTAATGTGAGAGGTCTGGGCATTAATAATTAATTAATGCAAATCTAAGATAAGAATGACATCTAAAACGTATTAGGGAAAATAGGGATAAACCAACGGGATTAATAGGTGTAGTAAACCCGTCCATGAATCTGTAGGCCTAATACAAAGTTAGACAAATCTGAAAAATCTGTACATCTGATCCGTTAGTCTGAAAACTTGTTAACTTAATTTGTGAACTAGTAAATCTGAATTCTGTATGTCTGAACTTGTAAACAAGTTAATCTGAAATCTGTTAGTTTGGGGACACAAGGTTAGGAGGGGAATTACTTGTGTCATCTGTTGTTTGGGACCCATATTAGTCAGTAACCCTTTCTGGTATCAAAACTTTGACCCAACAGTAAGTAGGGTCCGGGCACGCTTACTGAACTAGTTATAAGAGGTTCATTCTGATAATGGCGAGGGGTGTTGATGGTGCGTTCCAACCGGGTCATGTGCGTGCATGGATCCCGGTCTGCCTCTGAGGATGTAAGACGCCGTGACATCTGTAAATAGGTCTGTGCCAATTGGTTGTCACTTTAGGGAGTGATACACCCTACTGTGGGGCCGACACAGGATATTTATGTATTAGGGAGCCGATCGCTTGGGGTAGGGTTTTAGGGTACACTTAGTTCTGTCTGTTTCTGTTGGTACCGTCTGTTTCTGTTGGGTGGTAACACCTGTCTGTTTCTGTGTGGTACCGTCTGTTCGGGAGGTAAAGGCCCATTACTAGTGTACACCTAATTCTACATTCTGTTTCCATAAGGATTAATCTGTTTCTGTTTCTGTCTGTCTCTGATCGGGTAGTAAAGGCCCATTATTAGCAATCTGTTTCTGTTAAATTATTCTGTACCCATTTCTGTTTAGACATTAGGGTTGCACCTAATTCTGTTATACTAGTATTAGTGCAGAGAAGTGTGAAGCAATTGTTTATGTCATTCTGTTCTTCTGTTATATCTGCTACACCTGTTACAGTTATCTCACATCCAATTTTATGTTCATATCATATTATTATTATCTGTTCATATGCTGAAAGTCATTGGACTTGCCAGACTTTTTGTCAGACCCTTGTTGTTTTGCCTCCTTTCTTCCGTTTCTCCCCCCAGGTTATCCAAGGAGGGAATACTTTAGCTTGATCCAGATTTCTCTTTGCTTGAAGTGCTTAAAGTATGGCTTGGCTCTGTATAGCTTCCGTTCTATGGGGATTATGATTTTAAACCATGCATTTTGAAGGCTTTTGTACAAGACTGATATTTTGTACTTGAATTCTGAGATTTGAAAGGATGTAACCATATTGATTTCTGTTTCCGCTGTAATAAAGTTAAAAATCTTTCAAGTATTGTTTTATCTGTCTTGTAAGTTTCTGTTCTGTTTACTAAAATGCTCCACCAAAGTTAAGGCATTCCCTTTGTGAGTGACCTTAACGGAGGTGGGGTGTTACACCTAGCAAGGGCAATGTGGTGGTAGACGCCTTGAGTAGGAAAAAGCTGACCTTAAGTCCTATGTTTGTAGAAAGGAAAAACTTGGAGTACATAGCAAACTTTGACTTTAGACCCTCCTTCGAATTTGTACCTGGTTTGTTAGCAACACTAGAGGTGCTGCCTACGCTTTTGGACTCAATAGAAAGTGAAGACCCTCAGCTAGTTGATGTGATGGATACGCTAATGAGAGGTGAGACTTCTAGCCACCTCAATAGATACTCCATCGATGACAAGGGTTGGTTGAGACGGGATGGAAGACTATGCGTCCCACAAGCAAGAAATTTGGTGAAAACCGTTCTCGAAGAAGCACACCATTCTAAATTGACCATACACCCAGGCGGGGACAAGATGTATAAAGACATTAAAAGGGTTTTCTTTTGGAATGGCATGAAGAAGGATGTAGCTGAGTTTGTCTCTAAATGCTTGGTATGCCAGCAAGTCAAAGCGGAGCAGAAGAAGCCTGGTGGTCTGCTTCATCCTCTAGAGGTCCCACAGTGGAAATGGGATAACATTTCGATGGACTTTATTGATGGGTTGCCTAGGTCAAGAAGGGGCAATACCGGTATTTGGGTATAGTGGACAGGCTCACTAAAAGCGCTCACTTTATACCTGTTAAGAGTAGGAGGACTGCCTCATCGTTAGCATCCATTTATATTAAAGAGGTAGTTTGACTGCATGTAATACCCTCTAGCATAGTAAGTGATCGAGATCCTATCTTTATGAGCGAGTTTTGGAAGAGTTTGCAGGAAGCTGTAGGCACACAGCTATGCTTAAGCACTGCCTATCACCCTTAAACCGATGGTCAGACGGAAAGAGTGAACAGAGTATTAGAAGATCTTTTGAGATTGTGCATTCTTGATTTTGGAGGGACATGGGAGGATCATCTTCCTTTGGTGGAGTTCGCCTACAACAATAGCTACCATGCCACCATAGGCATGGCACTGTAACGGCTGGAAATTTCCGACTCCTCGAGAGTCGGAAATTCCGAGAACGTTAGTGAAAGAATTTAGAAGGTGAGAAAGAGAAGATAGAACTAATAGAATAGAAGAAGAAGAACATCAGAATCATCAGAGTAACACGAATCTCACAGCGGAACGAATAACATATAATATATAACATAACTTTGAAGTAAACAGTTATATATATACAATAGCACTTATCAGAGTACAACACTTACAACACAGCGGAAATAACTATAGCTATAGAATCTTGAAGTCTCCTGCTCCAAGCTCTCCAAGTATATCTGTAAATCCCGACTACTTGACTGCCCGTACAAATTTAGGCACCCAAGAGTTTAGGGAAAACAACAAAGTAAACTCCGGGTCAGTCATGGGACTGGTATGAGTAAAACAGTTTAAAACGGGTATATGATATCTCATAAGACCCCGCCGTGAATACGGAACGGGTTTTTCCTTATGAGTATCTAAACAACTTTGACAAACAATATCATTGTGATATTATAATAATGTCTAAGTACAAATAGGTATCAATCTAGCAGAAACGCTTGCATCTCACGTTCTACATACATAGTATAAAATCATAAACCGCAGGGCGCTTATCGGAAAATGGATTCCAACAGACAAGGTATGGGAGCACCTTCTGAATAGTGTACTCTAGAGGTGATACACTCAGGGTTCAACAAGAACGTCTTGCAACCCGGCCACACATGACCGCTCACTCATTTAGCTTGAGTGTCGCGAATATATTGCCACCACGGTTATAGGCCATCAAACCGTCATCCGAAGATACAGAATCAAAAAGAAGTATAAATATGGATATTCCCTAGATCGGTGACAATACACCCTGCTTGGGAATGGCCCAACTAGCCATGCTGCCTAGCCCAACTTTTGTTACTTCCTGGTGTGAGGCTAGAAGCTACGTCTATCTTCAGAACATCTGATCACCATTCACTTTGAATGCCACATCGTCATACCCGCCAAATCACAAATTGACTTATACAAAAATAACACGGGTATATAGCTAAGAGAAACGAATTCCTCCGCCACCAAACGTGAATACGTTTGAACAGATCAACTTACGCGATCCATTGGATATACTCTGTCAGACCTTCTTCCATATACGTTGTCCTGGGACTGGACAAACCGAAGGCACTATTCAGTATATCCATCTTAGTCACTGTTATCTAAGACTTATACAACAGCCCTTGCACTTTACTCCGTCTTCAATTTATCTTTGGCATATATTGCTCGCAACGCTTATGCCAATACAGAGTGGTTCTTTGGATAATAATCCAACCGGTCTCTCCATATTAACAACGTTAAAATGGTAAAAACTTTGATAGTCTGTGATCTAACTATCAAATGAAAACATGTCGGTGTACAAACAACGATCTTATTTCCAAATGGAAATTCGATCGATCAATCATCATATGTTCATATTTCCTTATTTCATATATTTAGAAAATATATGTTATTAATCATTGGAAAACATTTCCATAGCTTATTTTCACATTACTATTATTTTGCAACTATCAGTCCCTAACTGTAACTAGTATGAGAACAATTCTCTAAGTATCAATACGGAAGGTCGAAACCAACTTCAGATCGTCACTTAGAAAACCGTTCAACTTACCCTCTCCAGTTAGTTTCTGAATTTGCTTAACTCTATTCCTTAAATTCTTATCATAAAAACATTTCATTTTCTATGTTTAGAAAACATATCTGACTATATTTGGAAAACGTTTCCAAAACTCATTTACGGATTTTCAATGAACGTTGTATAAAACATCGTTTCGCTTAATCCATTTATCGCTTATTCCTTAACTTTATTCCTAATCAACCTTTTAGATCGAACCACAACTATCCCTTTGTCAATTCTGAAGTCAATCAAGTTGGGGTATAATTACCTCGCAGACCTTAATTGAACAACGTCCTTTACTGTGAAATAGATGAAGCTCATCGCTCACTTTTTACAATCATCTGTTTACGCAAATTCTCGGATTCAGGTTACAAATCCACTTCTTATATGACAGTGTTTGATTATAACTATAACGTTATAATTCCTACCCCTATATATTTTATTTCCTAACTCGAATAATTTAACAGACACCTAATTTCTAAATCAATAACTTAATCTTGATTTAAACCCTGGAAAGTAAATAGTACTTTCCCGAATTCGTTATAATCGAATTCGACGTATAACTCTCTTTCGAGTAATCTCTATTTGATTAACTCTTCTTCGAATAACCTATATTCGATTATCCCTCTTTGAATAACTCATATTCAAAATCTCTCTCTTTCGAATAAACAATATTCGATCTCTTTCTTTCGAATATGCTATATTCGAAAATCTCCTTTCGATTTACTAATCGATAACTCCTTTCGATCAAACTAAAATCGATAACTCCTTTAACTCTATTCGAATAACTAATATTCGACTAACTCCTTTGGATCAACTCATTTGATTAACTCCTTCGAATAACCAATTCGAATAACTTACCTTTGAATAACCATTATTCGATTTACTCTAACTCGATTAACTTAATTCTAATCGATTTACTCCAATTCGATTCAACTTAATTCAAATCGATTAACTTAACTCAAATTGATTAACTCCTTTCGAATAACTAAATTCGATTTAACTCTAATTGAATAACTAATATTCAATTAACTCTTACGTGTTTAACTCTATTTGAATAAGTAATTCGAATCACTCTAATGTGTTTAACTCTATTCAAATATCTAATTCGAATAACTCATTTCGAATAACTAAATTCGATTAACTCTTTTAACTTTACTCGAATAACTATATTCGATTAACACCTTCTTTCGAATAATTATATTCGATTAACTCTTCGACTAACTCCTTTGGATTAACTAACTTCGAATAACCAATATTCGGTAACTCTTCTCAAATGAATAACATTTGATTTCTCCACTCGAATAAACTATATTCGATAACTCTTCTCAAATGAATAGCATTTGATTTCTCCACTCGAATAACTTTATTCGATTACTCTTCTCTCGAATACACTATATTCGATAACTCTACTTCGGATAACTCTAACCGGTCAACTCTACTGGTTTAACCTAACTGGTTAACTCGCCTTGATTAACTGAACAAATCCACTTAGTTTAACTTAGCTAATTCACGTTGATTAACTCTAACCGATTCACTTAGTTTAACTCAACTAATTCACTTCGATTAACCACTTAGTTAACTTAACTAATTCACTTCGATTAACCATTTAGTTAACTTAACTAATTCACTTCGATTAACCACTTAGTTTAACTTAACTAACTTGCTTTGATTTACTTAACCAATTACTTTGTTTAACTCGACTAACTTTGCTTTGGTTAACTTACCCAATTACTTTGATTAACTCGACTAACTCACTTTGGTTAACCTAACCAAATTACTTTGATTAACTCGACTAACTTTGCTTTGGTTAACCTAACCAAATCACTTTGTTTAACTCGACTAACTTGCTTTGGTTAACCTAACCAATTACTTTGTTTAACTCGACTAACTTGCTTTGGTTAACCTAACCAATTACTTTGATTAACTCGACTAACTTTGCTTTGGTTAACCTAACCAATTACTTTGTTTAACTCGACTAACTTGCTTTGGTTAACCTAACCAATTACTTTGATTTACCAATTAGTTTAACTTAACTAAGTCACTTAGTTTGACGCAACTAATTCACTTTGTAAAATCCTTTTATCACACTCTGGTATTTGTTATGGTAATTAACACATCATCTAACAACGATAAATATCGTCCAACCACACGTAATCACAACAGATTATATATATCACATTTATATATCACAATACATAAATCATAGTAAAATAACTGTTGAGGAATCCATTTGGATTCCTCCAACCTGTTTCCCTGCACCACAAATGTTAGACAACACCAGTATAATATTCTGATAAACAGAATCAACATATAACTATTTGACGGTTTATATATATATATATATACATATATATATATAATCTCTACTAACTGACTAGCAGTTCAATCAAACAGTCAACACACAATCAAACAGACAATATTTAACAGTCCTAAGAATACAATGTGAGAATATAAAATGTTCAGAGATTGTGAGATTTACTCACCTTGGACGATCATCGTTAATAACGATAACCATCGCTTGATTCAGACGGACAATTTATTTCGCCATAAATTGTAACGAGCCCCGATTCACTTCCAGTCAGTTCCAGTGCATAGTTGTCGTCCATACGATCCCAAGGATCTTGTTTCGCTGAATTTGGTTATCGTATGATAGAGTTATAAAAGTTACAAGTCATATACTATTAAATTTAGATTAAACATAAAACTAATTTAAAATTTTGGGCTTTAACCTTTCCTCTTGGCCCATATACGGTTGCACATACCCAAACCCGTATACACTTTCTCCAATAGGCCCAGCGCATCCTTAAAAGCCCCTGACCCACGTGAACGGTTCTCTCTCTCATTGGTTGCTCACGTTCCACACTTCACAACTGCCAACACCCTTACGTTCATCTTTTCTTCCTAGTTTTAAAAACTTCATTTTCTTTTCTCTTGTAAACTTATCATGGCCGAGCTCCTGTTATAATTCTCCAATATTATCCATGCGTAACTCACCTGCAGTGCCAACTTTAAACCGTCCCCTACTCTCGTTTACACTCCACAAAGCCACCCCAGAAGAAAGCCAACGTCCCCATGCTTTTTGAACACATCAACACCGTAGTCCCTGGCTGTCCCTCCCCTTCTTTCCTTATAGTTGTTTGGCACTGCCCCTTTCGTTGTAAACTCAGCAACAGGTTCATCCCTGTTCGTTTTCAACCTTCAGCCCATCTACACCAACCAACCTGCACAGTTTTCTCCTAAACTCCACTTAACACAAACCATCCACCACAAACGAAGACTTCACACTCCAATAGTTCACAAACAAAACCCCAATCCTTCCCTGTTCAGTATTTCTCAACCACTTCAATGTTTTACATCTGCACAGTCGTCCTTTCCAACTTCATCACGCTGAGAAACTCGCTCCACTATATTGCCTTCACCGTTCCCTTCCACTTCACAGCAAACCGTCACCTTGTTGCTCCTTTATTCCTCCACACTCATTCAAACTAATACACCATGAAACTTCAAACAGCACATTACAATCCCTCACTTCACCTTATTCTCCCCCTTTCCTTCACGTAATCCCCTCCCTGAGACCACCGAACAACTAACCATCAGTACACTTCCTTCACCAAACATTTGCTTCGTCATTTTCAACTCGGCTTCCCTTTTCACTCCAAACTCAAAGTAACATGTACCACACCGTGTTATTTTCCCACAACCGCTCCCAGTGTACACGTGTCTCCCCCTTCATCATAGGATCCGCGCATCACAAGAGTGCCGAATGCACTACCCAACTTCAATCCATGCATGCCTTTTTAAAGATAATAACCTTGAATCTCGCTGTGTTTATTTAACGAAGAAATAGATGGAAGTTTGAAGAACAAGAGGAAATGGCGGCGGGTTGCTTTCTGTAGAAAGAGGGGATGCTTTAGGTTAGAAAGTTTAAGGGTATTATACTTTAGTTTATGATACACGCGGGTTTGTTTTGAACCATGGAGAACGGGTGGTTGAAGAAAGAGGAACGTGGCCACTGTTTTTATTCAGAGAAAGGAAAACGTATCGATATTTTATTATTAAAGTTTTACCTACCCTGTTACGTAAAACTCTGCTTACGTACGGACAGAAATAAGAACACCATCGTGACGAGCGAGGTGTCCCGACTCCAGAAATATAATAATACCGGTAGGTGAACTCATATTCTGAAACCCCAAGATTGCTGATTAAGAGTGCAAAATACTCCAAACAAAAAGTTGCTTATTTAATTAATTAATAATTACAGTAAAATTCTAAAAATTAAATTATCACTACGTCTCAAAAGAACCCTGTCTAGATTCAAAACCGGTATCTAGTTATATTGACAAACCCTTTTATAACGTAAATAAAGCGTCGCAAATTATAAAGGAATTCCATAGCGACTTTTCTAAAATTTGATTTGGACATAAATCAAAATCTACATGACGCAATCCCGATTTTTCTCTTCCACTAGAAAAATATACTCCACCAGCTCCACACGTTTCTTGTTTCACAGAAATCCGGCTTAAAATGAATCATGTACATTCAGTTGAAGTTCAAATCGCCAAATTGCGAACTGCCGCGACGTTTCAGGTTCGTTTTAATTAAAATTATAAATTATAAGTTCGAACGTTGTACTTTAAGTTATCGATATCGCCAAATCGATATATAAATAATTAAATAAATTAATTATTCGACAGCTAACAAAACGCGCCATTACAGGCACCCTTCGAGGCTTTATATGGAAGACCATGCCGATCACCAACTTGTTGGTGGGAGTCTACAGACAAGCTCGTACTTGGGCCGGACATGATTAGAGAAAATTCAGAGAAGGTGGACTTGATATGAAGACGAATGAAGACTGCACAAGATAGACAGAAGTCCTACGCTGATAAAAGAAGGACCAACCTTGAGTTTGAGGTTGGAGACAGGGTTTTCCTTAAAGTATCTTCTTTGAGGAATGTCGTTCGCTTTGGGTCTACAGGAAAATTGGCACCAAGATTTGTAGGGCCATTTCCTATCATTGAAAGGATTGGGAAGATGGCTTATAAAGTAGAGATGCCGAAAAGATTGGCTGGAGTTCATAATTTTTTTCATGTCTCTCATCTACGAAAGTGCTTACATGAGTCGGCAGAAGTTGTGGAGCCAAGCATACTAGTGGAAATAGAAGTGGAACGAGAAGCGACGGTGAGGAGAGTTCCAACTTGTATCTTAGGGACAGAAGTCAAAAAGCTTCGCAACCGTGAAGTCAAGATTGTTAAAGTTCAATGGAGTGACGCTGAGGAAGACGCGACTTGGGAGACTGAGGACAAGATACGCGCAGCCTACCCTTTTCTTTTTGAGGGTACATCCTTGATCTCTTTTTCATAAGTTCATGCATACTTGTATCTATCTCTTAAGTATATCTCCTCTGTCCTATCCTTAGGTAGAAACCAAAGGATGTAAACATGTATTTGAAACATGTTATGATTGGTGGTTGCAAGTGGTTGCTCGTGGATGCATATACACACACATTAGGTACTATATTGGCTCAATCACTTTCGTATTGCATATGCATATATGTATTTGTATATGGATAGAAACTTGATGTGTTACCATATGGACATTGCATTTGTATGAATGATTGTGCACTCATGTATAAAGAATGATTAGGAATAATTGCATACATAATGGATTCATGGCACTATCATGATTTGCATTAAGGAGGTCAACTGAATCAGTAGACTGCCTGATTTTGCATTAGATAAGGACATATACACATACTATTCATATGTTCATGAAAAGCATTAGATACCTTTTAAGGACAATGGATGCCTGTGATTGAATGGTTGAGTAAATGGATGTTGGATGGTAGGATATACATTCTTCTTGACTTGAAGATTTCGGGGACGAAATCCTTTAAGGAGGGGAGAATGTAACACCCCGTATTTTCTGTTAACATTAAAGTAACGAATTAAAGTATACTTAACTTTAAAAGTGGGAATTAGGGGAAACGGGCTACGCCATTGCGTTCGTCTCGGAATTCTGCTTGAGATAGAGTCCTAGTTTTCGCGAATCGGACTCCGTATGAAGAAATTATGGAGTTTAGAAGATGTCAAGTCTAAATGGAAATTAAATAAAAATAATAATTAAATTAAAAAAAAAAAACAGTTCAAATTCAAAAATTCCGAGAGAAGCGGCTGGGTGGGAAAATTCCCGCCCATAGGGGTCGAATCCCCCCAGGGGGGTCGACATAGGTGTCGACCCCCCAAGAGGGGTGTCGACTGAGGTATCGACCCCCTGTAGGGGTCGACCCCCTCGCCCATATCTGGACTGTTTTGTCCAGTGACGTTTTCTGAGTCACTAGGGCTTATGTGGCGACTTCCGGTTTTCTCTGTTTGGTCTGGATGGCTCTGATTACTCCTAGGTTGATCTAACGACTCTCATTAATCTAAACTTCTATATAAACAACCCCAATCCTCAACCCTAAAACCACATAAAATTGCTCTCTAAAGCCGTCATGCTGTCCATGGCCAAATTAGCGTAGCCTCCATTTTTCTCTAACCTACAAGTCAAGTTAGGAAGTCTCAAATCAAATCAAAACTAGAGAATCAGTAGTCTACATCAAAGGATAGCTTTTCAGTTTCAGAAATCAGATCCCAGAAAAACAAGATTTGTTCTTTTGTTTGTAAGTTCAGATATTCTTTAGATTTGAACAAATAAAAGTCATGACTTGTAATGAAGAGAAACTAGAACTATGCCTAGTTGTAAGATAATCGTATTCTGATTTATGTTGCAATTCTGAAATTACCAATGCCTACATGACTATTGTGATTGATACAACCTATCATGTTGTATATTAATTTGGTGATGAACCAATCATGTTGTATATAACTTTGGTGATGAACCTATCATGTTGTATATTAAATTGGTGATGGACTTATCATGTTGTATGTTAAATTGGTGATGAACCTATCATGTTGTATAATAATTTGGCAATGAACCTATCATGTTGTATATAAATTTGGTGATTCCTTATGTTATGTTATGTTATGTTATGTTATATGCAAGATCATAAGCTAAGTCATGTTCATATATGCTTACATGTCTGGATCTACATGCTTAGATGCTTAGATATATGTCAATTTGATCCAACTGAAATGCAAGTTCACATTTACATGCTTAATTAAATTTGTGTAGTACTATGCCAAATTTATATTACACATGCTTAGTTGATCTAAACTGTTTTATGCCATTGGAATGTTACATGTCCCTTTTCTTTTTCCCTCTTTGTTTATGAGTTAGGCTAATTTGCGAGCCTAACATTCTATGTAATTTATGTGAATGAATAGCGGGGGATACGTTGTGAAATATATTAAATTATATGCTATTAGCATAGGTTGGCTCATAACCATGTAAATGATTTATGGCATGAAAAGGTTTAATTTGTATACCAAAGAATTATGGACAAAAAATTTAGAAGGGTAAACGGGACATGACTTGAGTTGACAACATTGGTGGATAATTTACATATAAACATGAATAGTAAATATGTAAATTAATTAAAAGATGATTATGCCTAACCCGAGGTTATATTGAGTTACGGGGTAAGACTGCCCGGAACCACCCGGCACATCCAGCAACCGTAACAATATAGATCTAATGTGAGAGGTTAGCGCATTAAGCCCGAAAAACCTGAGGTTAGATTGAGTTGGGGTGTAAGACTGCCCGGAACCGCCTGGCACATCCAGCGACCGCAACAGTACATATATAATGTGAGTGGTTGGTGCTTTAATGAATAAATTAAAACTAAGACAGGCTAAGAATGGTTGGGTTAGGTTAATTAAGGCAACACTTAACCAATACAACATGTTATCTAAACGGATGGGTGGGGTTAGGTTAATTTGAGAACACTTAACCATTTTAACATGTTGATTAGGAAACCCTAGTAACGAGGACCCATTTCAGCAGTAACCCACATAGATGTATCATTGTACCCTGAACTAGGCACGGTGGGCACGATTACTGGGCTGATTATAAGCGGTCAAAATAACGGCGGGTGGTGCAGCAGTGTAGGTTCCAACGGAGTATGGGCGTGCACGTACTCCGACATGGACAAATCAGGCACTGGACATCAGTAGTATACACTGTGCATCTTGAATTTGTGTCGGGTTGCCACCATAGGAATAGATACACCCTATGGTGGGACCAGCACAGGTATCTACAATCCAGTGGGGGCCGAATGACACAAGTCATAAATGCATGCGAGTAGAAGCCGATCAATAAAAGAGATCATTTTATCATGAACACATGGTGCTAGTTGAACACTTGTTAGTAGGTGCAGAGAAATAGAAATGAGTGCGATAGTATATTCAGTTTATGTTGCCTTATTTATCGTTATCTTATTTCTAGCGTATTGTCCTAGGTTTAGTTTATTCATGTCATGATCCTTTTACCTGTTTACATGCTAAATAATCACTGGACTTACTAGGCTTATGTCTGACCCGTTTTCTTTCGTCTTCTTGTCTTCCGTTTCCCCCCTGGTCCGTAGGGAGGGAATACTTCAACTTAGTCCAGACCTTTTGCAGCTTGAAGAAAGTAGACTTATTGCTTGGACTATCTTTTCTTGGGCTATGGCTGTGGTTACACTCTTAATTGGGGATTTATGCTGCTTTATTATTGTTTATGCTTCTTTATGTTTTAGTCAAGACAGAGGCTTTACTGTAATGATTTTGGAAGTTGGTTTTTAAGACAGTTGTTGTAATGTTTTGATTGGACCGCATGCCTATGAAATAAAATTTAGTCTTTCCACTGTTTATATGTCTGTCTTGTAAATTACTTGTGCCTTTTACCTATAATACTCCACCAAAGTTAATGCATTCCCTTTGTGAGTGACCTTAACGGAGGTGGGGTGTTTACAGATCTAGAAAAGTTCGATAGCTGTTTTGCATTTAAAGATGTAAAATGAAACAAAACTTTCTGTTACACAATCTTCATGCACTTTTTTTCTAACCGGATTCACATCTATGGTTGCTGGGTGTGATTCAAAGCCAAGTGTTATGTACTTCACATAGTTTCAAGTTCATTGGACTAAGATTTCAGGCTCTTCTTCCCAACAATCTAAGTGAATTATAGTGCTTATAACCAATTATTCATTTTCCTAATAACCTCTATTTGGCTTTTTGAATTCATGCGTACCCTTATATGGGTTTAGGTGACAAATATTAGGAAGTTATGCAGGGAGGTAAACTAGTTTTTGTATGTGAAAGCAAGTTAGAAACATGAATGATCAGTGGGTGCTGATTGTGTTGAAATAGTTCATAATTTAGCCTATCCAGATGTGAGGCTACAGGATATACATTCTGTTTGTAACGACATAGCAGTAGTCGTAGACTATATCATTTTCACTACTATTAAACCATTAAGTTGGAGATGTTTGGTTTCTCAGCGAGATGGAGTAATTACACACGTGTTTGGCGCACGATGATTCTGGAAGGTCTTAGATCATGGACCATCATGGAGCATGATCTAAAGATTGCTTTTGTTTCAGTTATTATGTTTTCCATTATATCATTTGTTGTATTTGATTTCAGCATTGCTTATATTTCCTTTGCCTATGTAATGTACTTTTATTTCAATAGTTAGTAAAGTGAACTAATTTTCAAAAATATATATGTTAGTGAGCCAAGATCCATTATAGACTATGCCTTGAGTTAGCTTTGGCTAATCCCCAAAACGTAGTCCTTTAGGTAGACATTTCTTCTCAACTGTATCATTAATACAATTCTTAGATAGCATGATGAACAAATTTTGTTCATTTCCAGTGAATGGATATTTCATGCATTGTGTCACTAAGCCCGTAATCTTATTATGACAGCTTAGTTAAGTCAAACCCAATTTTATACATTTTGAGTATCACATTTACTCTATCGCATATTACCATAATAAATAGTACACTAATGCTTTGTCATTACTTACATCTATTGATCATGGAATTGATGAGTGTATTCATTGGAAGACATCATTTTGACTTAATATATATAGTTTATAAAGGGTTTACTGGCTGAAAGTGCCAAATCATATTTACAGTTTAACAATGTACTACATTGGTGAGAATAAATGCATATCAGTTTGCATCCGAATGTACAAGTGCGGGCTTATACTAATATGTACAACAATGTATGCTTATTCCAAATCACGTAGCAGCCCGTGCTCATATAAATGTATATAAAACATTGTATAATGGTAAAATATTTTCTGGCATTATACATATGTATATATGTATGTATATATATATATATATATATATATATATATATATAAAGAAATCACACAGACATTACTACCTACAGGGGTTTTCAATTACAATTGCAGGCTGGTCTAAATATTTGCCAAAACATAAAAAATATGTAGATAGAAAACATCTACAGATATTACATTGGTATAAAAGGCATTTAGGAAGAACTACACATATATAAATGATTTTGCTTACAAGAATCACATTGCTTGTAAAAGCATTTAGGAAATACACTGCTATATTTAGGTTCAGGCTGGCCCACTTTGAAACATACACATATAATCATGTGCTGATTTACACATCTACAAGATAAGCATATACTGATTCATGCAGAGTACATCTCACTTTTATAATAACTACCTATACATAATCTTGTAAAAGCATTTAGGAATTACACTGCTATATATAGGTTCAGGCTTATATAGGTTCAGGCTGGCCCAGAGTATATCTACATACACGTGATGTGTTTTAACTGTATATATAGCAAATGAATATTTACAAGTGCATAAAGGTAACAAAATGATATCTAAATGTATATTAAGTGTTTGTGCAATTGCAAACTATTTTTCAGTTACTGACATTTTGTATACTAATAGTAACAAATCTGAACTGTTTATTTTACACAATAAATTTACATTGATCTTACTATGTCTTATAGTACACTAATATCTTGCAGAAAATCAAATATAGACTAAGGCAATTGGCAAAAACACATTTGCTGTTAAATGTTTATCGAATAATGTGTACTACAATGGAGTGTAAATGCAAGTCAAATTTGCAGTGACATTGTTGAATACAAACAACATATAAAAGTATACTATATATATATATATATATATATATATATTGTTGATCAGGGCACACAACAAAAAATTAAATATATTACATAGTTGTAACCCAAAACTTCATATAATATATCTAACTCGAGATAATTGATCAAAACACAATAATTTTTGATCTAAAACCAAAGTTAGCCATGTCTAGGGTTTCACAATCCTAAGGTTTTATAATGACTTAAAGTCATTCAGTTATCAATATTAACTTCAGAGAAGAAAATAAATTCTCCATATTAAACAAGCTTATTAATTCGTTATTTTATAGAGTGTACAAAATCAGACTCAATATAAATATAACATATGAAAGATATTCATTAAACCATGAGCTTCGTTCCAAACACATGTTAGACATGCACAACATTAATAAATTAATCTACAGTGTCTGCATGTTAAATTCCAGAAAAAATTATATTTATATTTCAATGGTATTCACAGCATTAGTGTTCACAAAATCACTCAAAAACCTTATTTCTATATATTATGATTATTTTCAATAACGAGGTTTAAAATAAATTCAAAATACCAGTTCAATAAACAAGGAATTAGCAATATGAAATACAAAATTTAATTTCAATGAATCATTTTTCTAGAGGCTTTGATACCATTTTTAGGATTTCTGGACTAAATCGACAACGAAAATAAATTTCAAATCCTAAAATTTCCAGGATCTAAGCAAAAATTTGCTAAATCAAGAGATGCATACCAATTCGATTTTGCAAATTAAAACTTAATGAAGAATTGACTGCAGCGAATCACGAATGCTACACAAATCGGAGGGCGTTTCTACACTATCCACATAAATGTTTTTTCGATCTTTTTAATGAAATCAAAATGAGATGATGAGGTATTAGCCAAGGCCAATGTTCTTCGTTTTATTTGATTCTTGATTTTCTGTGTATATTGAAAAGGGAGACTCTCTCATTATATATATATATATTTAAAATGAAATACGGTTACAATTCTTTCGCAATTTGAAAATACCTACCAGTTGATATTTTAATTGTTCAAACAATGTTCTCCACTTTTTAATGTTCTAAGTGTGTGACCCCTATAGGTTACTATAACATTGGCAATAATTGTAAATTACATTTAAAATTATAAATAGTGAGGGACATTTAGTAATACATCGTTGTTACCCAGGTTATAATAAAATCAATGATTCGATACAATCTTTTTTTGTGACTAATGTATTAATGTAATTTAATTCATTTAACCAATATATCCAAGATTAAACTCAAGGCATGGAACGTATCATCTTCTTTATAATTTAATCCTTTTATATTAATCTATGAGCAGATTATATAAAACAAATCAATATTTGAGCACGACCATGCATTTCATAATCCTACTCAATCAAGAGGCCCATGGATATCACTACTTATATTGTAGGGTTAACTTCTATTAAGATCATTCATACTTTTCAATCGATTCAAGATGTACCCAATAATCACCTTTATCATTTTACTTTGTTAATAATAACTTTTGATGACATCAAAACACTGGCATCCTTGAATAAAATTTATGATGATTTCAGGTTTGAGGATCATTACATCATTGTTACTATGAGAATTACTTATAACACTATTACTCATGCTCCATGAAGTTTTCTCACGCTAGGTCTTCCCAATACACTGTTCTTTAACACATATTTAAGTATTGACATTAATATCTCATATATTAATGATCAATGAAATATGATCATCAACCAATCAACATACTAGTCTCAATGTTTCATTAACTACGTCATAATATACAAACATAAACACCAGCAAATTAAATAACTAGCCACTTACAGTACAACATATGAGCCAAAGTACAAGGCTCCAAAATAGAACTATGGACAACAAGCCAAAAAACTGGTTTCATAGCTCAAGACGAATTGCAAAGCAAAATGATGGAAGGGAGGGGGAAGGTGACCAAAGACGTGTGTTGCCACTGTCACCCAAAGGTAATAGCTAAGATCACAGTCGGAAAAAAGGTGTGGAATCAATTGATCGACGTGGTAGAAAAGCGTGCATGCTGGACTAACCAAGACGCCTTTGCAGATCAACCTGTCTTTGGTGTTTATCTTTCCATGAGCAAGGCACCAAAGGAAGTAGCATGTCCTAGGTGGTGATTTGATCTACCATATTCTAGGGTTAATGAACGACCTTACGGCGTAAGAAAGTTACCTATATCATGACTTAACTGAAAAAGAGAAATTGGCTGTGAGAATCCAAGCGTAAGTGTCTAGATTAGAGGAAATTGGCAAGGATGACGTTGTGGACTTCTCGAATAACTTGAAGGATGGTAGGATGAAAGTAGGTGGATGGTATGATGGCAGGAGTGCCATGTTGTAAAGCTTCTAAGGTGGTTGTTGACGGGGAAAATTGTCTACACGCCAACACCCAGTGGTGGATTTGGTATAACAACACAGATATCCAAAATAAAATAAGTAAAAGCAGTGATACACAACTTTTTATAGTGGTTCGGCACTAACGCCTACATCCGCTTTATAATGATCATTCATCATATGATATCTGATTACAATGTTATACAAGTTTAGACGATATCCGAGTACAAAATATTACAATGGAACAACAATGTCCTTCTTCTTCCTCCTTTAAATGAGTTGACTTAGTCAACCATGTCCAAGCTTATCCTTAAAGTCCAAGAAGTCCAAGAGAGCCCAAATGTAGCATTATTATCTTGTGAATGTCCAAGTGTTGATGGACAACATGTATGTCATGTTCTAATGATCCATGCCATGTCCAATGGCCATGGATAAGGAGGTGGCTGCCATAATGAGTGTTTCGAGCCCTAGAAGTCCAAAAATTCCAAGAGAGAAGGCCCTAAATAAAGGCCAATGCTTGGGGTATTTATAGGAGAGAGGTTAGGTGGGAGTTGGTAGGAAATAGGGACCACAAACAAGAATTTCTCCCCGAATCAGCCCTAAAACATGAAATTCTTTAGATAATTCAGAATCTCAAATTTTAGGTCTCAAAACTGAGAATGGTACTTTAAAAAGGAAAAATTCTGAATTAAATAAGGAAATTGATGATTTAAAGAATAACAAAATTTCTTTTGAAAATGTCAATAGCGACTTTGGAAATAAATTTGATAAATGTGCAAATAAGTTCGCAAAATTTAATAAAGGTCAAAATGATTTAAATATGATTTTATCTAGATCTCGACCTTTACATGACAAAAGTGGTTTAGGATATAATAAAACTAATCTTAGAAATAGTACTAGATATGCTTTCATGTACAATAAAAATATTACTGCTAGTACTAATGTTCATCCTAGATCCAATTATTATAGAAATTCGAATACTTCTATGACTAGAGATCTGTATAATAGATCTAGAAGTACGAAAAGGAATATCAAGAGGGATTACTTAAGTATTTGGGTTCCTGTAAGTTGGAAAAACAGAGAAAAATATATCGATGATTATTTTGATTCGGTAGTTAATAACAAAATTTTTATCTTTAAAGGTTCTGTTAAACCCTCTTGGGTATGGTTACCTTCCATCTAACCCATGGACCCAAACAAAGCAAGTGGGTACCAAACTATATATGTTATATTTTTTGCAGGTACACTACAACAAAGAGAAGGTTATTCGATATCTCCTAAAGGTGCTATAATTATTGTATTCTCTACTACTCTCGATTACTGTGCTTATTATGGTATTTATTATTTTTAATCGATGACAAAGGGGGAGAAATATTTTCTCTTATGATTTTTCATATCATTCATGGTACATATACTATCATTTAAAATTATGTGCTTAACATAGTATATGTGTATGTGTGCTAACATTTGTTAATGCAGGAATCAATAGGTAAGATTATTTATATTATGAACTAACAAATGTTGCAGAAATTCAGGGGGAGCTTTATATTTGGAGAGAGAAAATCCAAGGTGTTGTCATCAATCAAAAAGGGGGAGAATGTTGAGACACGAGAATTTCAATTGATAACAACAAAATGAAGATCAATGGAAATCATGACATGGAGCTAAGATTATAGATATGTAGATGTTTAAGGGGGAGCATATATATAGGCGGAGATAACGATTGCAATATTAAGCTATGTTGTCATCAATCAAAAAGGGGGATAATGTTGAGTCAAAGGTTTCATAGCATATTTTGATTAATGACAAGAAGGAGCTTCATGATCGACAAAAAGAAGAATCGATGTTTTCGTAAGTTAGAGGTTGATTATTTAGAGTTATAAATGTTAAAATCTATCCTCAAATAATCATACTCCTCATCATGTTTGAATATATACATAAATACACATTTTCTGTGCAAATTGACAAAAACCTGTCGACCTTCAAAAAAATCCTGTTGACCTTTTTCAAGACAGAGACAAAACCTGCCGACCTATAAAAAAAATCCTGTCGACCTACAAAACCTGTCGACCTACAAAAAAAATCCTGTTGACCTACAAAACCTTTCGACCTACAAAAAAATCCTGTCGACCTACAAAACCTGTCGACCTGTCTTTTTCAACCCGTCGACCTCTTTCGGGAAAAATGCACAGCAAATGTCCATTCATGAATATAACGTGTATATATATTCAAATACCTGTCTACCTATCTTTTTCATCCTGTCAACAACTTTTTAAACAGCAAGCAACCATTCGAAAAGTCTTCTTCTTTCATCAAGAGATTTATCCATTTCTCTTCATCAAAAATCATCATTATTCATTGCAACTCTTCATCAATGATTACAACTCCTCATTCACTATAAATACATCTTGAGTCATCATCCAAATCACCAATTCTTGCTCTAAATTCTGATCTTACTTTCTAAATACTCTTGCATTCTAAAAGCTCTTACATTCAAGTTACTTATTGAATCCTTGATAATACTTCTCATATTTTGATTCAACAAGCAACTAACTTCCCTCAAATCTTCGCATTCAATTCATATACTTGAGGATAAGATTATAGGAAGGGTGTACTCAATCGTTGGCAAATCAGTGTTGAAAGAAGAACACAATCAGAAGTCAAACTCTTGTAATTGTCCTATGTGGGTAAGATTGTAGCCCGTGAAATCAAGTGGGAAAGCTTGTAGCCCGTGAAATCAAGTGGGTAAACTTGTAGCCCGTAAATCAAGTAGTGTTGTCAACCTGTTCCTCCGGGTGAAGAGAGGGTGTTATTTAGTGAAAAGCCGAAGAGGAGCTTCGGGACTGGACGTAGGACGGGAAGTCAGAACCAGTATAAAAATCTTGGTGTCGTTACTCTACGTTACTTTATTTACAACATTTATAGTTATCGGTGATATATATATTGTTATCATATCATATTCCGCATAACCATATTTAAAGATCCTGCATAAGTCGTGCATACCGACTTTTCACTCTCGCTAGTATCTTTGACCTTTAGATAGGGTAATCCTATAGTTGAAACATGTGTTTGAGACATGTTATGGATGATGGATGCATGTGGATGCAAGTGTTTGCTAGTGGTTGCTCGTGGATGCATATACACACACTTTAGGCACTAGATCGGCTCAGTCACTTCATATCGCATATTGCATATAAATGTGTGTACATATTTAAGTAATGGATGTATAATGGTTGTACCATCATATGGATGTTGCATTTTGGTGAATGGTTGTGCACACATGTAGAAATGATATGTATCGATAAGGTTCTTTCGCATACATAATGGACGCATGGCACTATCATGGTTTGCATTAAGGAGGTCAACTGAATCAGTAGACCACCAGATTTTGCATTAGATAAGGAACATATACACACACTTCTTGCATATGTTCATACAACATTAAAAATTTTATAAGGACAATGGATGGCCGTGTTTGATGGTTGAGTAGATGGTCGTTTGGATGGTAGGATATGCATTCTCCTTAACTTGGAGATTTCGGGGGCGAAATCCTTTAAGGAGGGGAGAATGTAACACCTCGGATTTTTGAATAATCGAATTAACTAAAATAAAGAATAATTAATCTCAGACGTGAGAATTAAGGGAATGGGGTTGCGCCATTGTGTTCGTCTCGGAATTCTGGTTGAAATAGAGTCCGAGTTTGCGGGAAACGGGTACCGGATGAAGGAGTTATAGACGAACGAAGTTTGGTGTAACAACCCGAAAATCTGGGCCAGTTTAAAATTTTTATTTTAGCAATCTTAGCTAATCTTGATTATTTAAAATGAATTATTTTAAATAATATCAACGAGAAATTTATTTTGAATATAATTCGAACGTATATATTTATACGCGTCGTCGTTAGAATATAAATAATTATATATAATTATAAAAGGAATTGAAAATGGCGCGGTAGTTCGATAATTTGATTTCAAACTTCAATTGAATGTACCGGGTGCAAAACAATCCGGATTTTAGTGAAACCAAAAATAATGGGATCTAATTGATAATATCTTTCCAACGAATCCGAATAATCAAATTTTCATAGCGGGAATCAAAAGATATGTCCAGTTGAAAATTCTGAATAGTCGCTATGGAATTCAGGCCCTTAAAAATGGACATTTTGCAAACGACCTCGGATTTCGATGAAACCAGTTTTGTTGGGTCCGGGATGTGAAGTTATTGCTAGGTTTCAAATTTCATAATTTTTCGAATCAATATGTGAGCGTGGCAAAGGAAAACGCGTTTGACCAGTTTTAGTTGATTTTAATCGACTGGAAAATGGCCATTTTTCCAACGGCCTCCGAATTCGACGAAACTAGTTTTGTTAGGACCGTATCGTCAATACGAAGCTAGAAAATATTTTTATGGGACTTATAGAGTTAGTATGTGACCCCGGTAAATTGAAATCTACGTTTAAAATTCAATATAATGATTTAAATGTAAATGCAACGGAAACTGATCGAAACGGTCGATTCAGCTTGCGGTACATATCCCATTGTGTTCGGAATGGGGGTGAAATGCTATGGCCGACAGGCGGTGGACCTTGTTTAGAGGTCGTATGTGAAAGTCAACTTTTTGAAATATAAAATAACAATAAATAATAATATTAATATAAACCCTTTTTCATTAACACCCCCCCATTCATTTCACACGATCGAATTTCTTTTCCCCCTTCTCTGATAAAAACCGACCACCTCCTTCTGCCACCGTGGACGCCGCCCCTCTTCCCTCCAGGCGCGATCGTCGGAGCTAGCCCGCCCTTCGCCACTGACCTCCGCTTCTCTTCCCTCTCATCTCCTACTTCAATTTAACCGCACCACCCAATCTCGCTTGAAACCGACTCCCCAGCAGCGCCGCCAGCCTCCCACGCCACCGCGCCCGGCCTCCCCCTTCCGCCTCACCCCTACAGCCTCCACGACCCTGAAACCGCCGCCCCCTTTTGTTTCAAACCCTAAATCGAGCCAATCTGCCACTGCCTGGACCGCCAGCGCCACCCTGACCCCTTAGCGGCCGGACGCCACCCTCCTCCGACTATCTCCGGCCCCGTGGGTCATTCTTTGACCAAAACAGCAAACGTAAGTTTTTATTTTTGGTTTTAATTATTTTTTTCTTGTTTGGTTAAGGTAATTAGTTTGTTAGAAGTAAAAGTTTAGATTTTTATATATTCAAAGTTCGGATTTTTATATAATCAAAGATAGGTGTTTTTTTTATATAATTAAAAATATGATTTTTATATATTGAACTTCGAATTAAAAATATGATTTTTATATATTGAACTTCGAATTAAAAATATAATTTTTATATATTGAACTTCGAATTAAAAATATGATTTTTATATATTGAACTTCGAATTAAAAATATGATTTTTATATATTGAACTTCGAATCAAAAATATGATTTTTATATGTTGAACTTCGAATTAAAAATATGATTTTTAAATATTGAACTTCGAAATAAAAATATGATGTTTATATATTGAATAGCGAAGTAAAAACTCGATTTTTACATAGGTAGTGAAAGCGGGCGACGAAGGTAGCAAAAAGGTGAGAACGAAGAAGATCTATATCAAAGTAGAGTCAGGATGATTGGATAGCTATCGGTGAGAATTTCTCACTCTTCAATTTCTTTTCTAGTTATATATATATATACTAGGATGCAGATGGTGCTTAGTAGCACCCGACACAATCGTCCACAGACCATGGACTTGTTTGTTTGGTTGCATAGATTAGTTAGATGATTTGATTTGAAATTGAATTGTTTGGTGAAATAAATGGATTTGATTGATGTGTGAATGGCGTGGGCCTTCACTAGACCGGGGATAAGGCTAGGCCTTGTCCCGTTTCTAGTATCGTGCCGTTATGCCGCCGAAATTTTCTAAAATATGTTAGAAAAATAAAAATATCATTTTATTTAAAGAATGAACTGAATAGAAATTCATATGTTGGAATAAAATGTTTTATCGTTAAAAATATAATTTTTAACGTGAATGTGAATAAATAAATATTCATTTACAAACCAGACGGTTTGTTTATGTACATCTATTTGAAGGACATTGATTGGGTCGATAAATTTTACACATCGCCCAACTGCACAAATAAAATCTGTGTTTGATTGTTTGAAACCCCACATGGGTGTTGGGATGAAATTTGAAGTTCACTCATCCTGATTGATTAAATATGTCGATCGATTGATTGACAGGCTGTTATAAGCGTTAGATATCTATATTTGATGCTTATACAGTGTAGTGCACTTTGGTTGATGGTTGATTATTTTTCAATGCTATTATATGTGTGTAATGTATGAAAATCCATATAATTAACATTATATGGTAATTGATTGGGCCTCATTCCAATTTGAAAAATAAAGAATATTATAAAATAAAAGTTCATGTGTTGACAGTACTCATCCATTGAGATTGGTCATGTGTTGAACGAAATATTTTAGTAATAAAATTTACATCTTTATCAATATAAAATAAAAGTTCATGTGTTGACAGTACTCATCCATTGATATTAGTCATGTGTTGAACGAAATATTTTAGTAATAAAATTTACATATTTATCGATATAAAATAAAAGTTCATGTGTTGACAGTACTCATCCATTGAGATTGGTCATGTGTTGAACAAAATATTTTAGTAATAAAATTTACATCTTTATCGATATAAAATAAAAGTTCATGTGTTGACAGTACTCATCCATTGAGATTGGTCATGTGTTGAACGAAATATTTTAGTAATAAAATTTGCATCTTTATCAATATAAAATAAAAGTTCATGTGTTTACAGTACTCATCCATTGAGATTGGTCATGTGTTGAACGAAATATTTTAGTAATAAAATTTACATCTTTATCAATATAAAATAAAAGTTCATGTGTTGACAGTACTCATCCATTGAGATTGGTCATGTGTTGAACGAAATATTTTAGTAATAAAATTTACATCTTTATCAATATAAAATAAAAGTTCATGTGTTGACAGTACTCATCCATTGAGATTGGTCATGTGTTGAACGAAATATTTTAGTAATAAAATTTACATCTTTATCAATATAAAATAAAAGTTCATGTGTTGACAGTACTCATCCATTGAGATTGGTCATGTGTTGAACGAAATATTTTAGTAATAAAATTTACATCTTTATCGATATAAAATAAAAGTTCATGTGTTGACAGTACTCATCCATTGAGATTGGTCATGTGTTGAACGAAATATTTTAGTAATAAAATTTACATCTTTATCGATATAAAATAAAAGTTCATGTGTTGACAGTACTCATCCATTGAGATTGGTCATGTGTTGAACGAAATATTTTGATAATAACAACTATTTTGAAAAAGAAATATTTGAAATAGAATATTTGAAAATAGAAATTTATGAAGCCGTGTTGATTAGTTTGACGCCATTTTGACGTGAACGATATTTATATCGATTTTATTCATTTCGAAATGAATTGAATATATAACGATTTCGAAATGAATTGAATATATAACGATTTCGAAATGAATTGAATATATAACGATTTCGAAATGAATTGAATATATAACGATTTCGAAATGAATTGAATATATAACGATTTCGAAATGAATTGAATGTATAACGATTTCGAAATGAAATGAATTGAAAACGATTTCGAAATGAATTGAATATATAACGATTTCGAAATGAATTGAATATATAACGATTTCGAAATGAATTGAATATATAACGATTTCGAAATGAATTGAATATATAACGATTTCGAAATGAATTGAATATATAACGATTTCGAAATGAATTGAATATATAACGATTTCGAAATGAATTGAATATATAACGATTTCGAAATGAATTGAATATATAACGATTTCGAAATGTATTGAATATATAACGATTTCGAAATGAATTGAATATATAACGATTTCGAAATGAATTGAAAACGATTTCGAAATGAATTGAATTGAAAACGATATCGAAATGAATTGAATAGAAATCGAATGTGATTTCAATTGAATATATAACGAATTTGATTCGAATAGAAAACCAATTTGAATTGAATCGAATAGAAAACCAATTTGAATTGAATCGAATAGAAAACGACTTTGGAATTGAATTAAATTAAAAACGAAATCAAATTGAATTGAAAGCGAATTGAAATGAATTCAAATTGAATTGAAATTTGAATTGAATAGAAATGAATTTTAAAACGAATTTATAAAGAAGAATTCAATTTTGATTTGAATTGAAAAGAAAGTTGAAATTGCTTTTGAAACGATTTTAAAACTATTTATATAATTCGTTTTAAATAGAAATCGACGAAGTATATATTTTATATATTATATATATAATATAATGGCCTGAATAGAACGCGCCGCGCCGCGGCAGTTCGTGAATTTCGACCATTTATTTCAAACGGACATTACGGGAGATCCGACCGTCGGATTCTCCTAAAACCGGAACCGTTGGGTTCGTATCGAAAAGAGCTTTCTAACGAATATTAGAAATTTGAAATCTAACGGTTGGATTTGGAGTTACGTCCAAATCAAATTCGAAAAAGGTCGCTGTAAGTGCAGTTCGATGGCCGTTGATGGAAATCGACTGTACGGGCCTTGATAAAATTATTAAAAATAGTAATAATTTGTGTAAAATCATAAGAAATGATTTAGAAAGAATTGGGATGAAAAACTCCATATTTGAAAAGATAAAAATAGATTTTTATCGAAATGAACGAGTTTTGAGCTAGAATTATAATTCTATTTATTTTTAATTAAATAAATTGAATTTAAAAAGGGTTTTAAAAATAACCAGAATTCCCAATGATTGCATTGGAGTGGATTTGAATCGAAATTGTCTTTGGATTATTTCGATGTTGGATTTCGTGATGATATAGGTATTGTTATGGGAATTTGAAAGATATATATATATCGTTATTTCCAATACTATATTTGTTAGTCGTAGAATTTGATATTGAATATAAGCTGGTATATTTTCTATTCAGAGCCTTGTGTTCAATATCAAATATGATCTGGGTTTGTCGTGAAGGGTGTCTTCATTAACACTGTTCTTGAACCCAGTTGAGAAAAGATTAAATCTTTTTATTTAGATTTAATGAAGTGTACCAATTAAATAATCTTTAATTGGAATTGAATTGATATTGATTTTTGGGTTTATCGTGAACAGTGTTTTAAATAACACTCGTTCTTTAACCCGATAATTAATGGAATGTGACTTTGGGTTTATCGTGAACCGTGTTTTAAATGACACAGATTCTTTAACCCAGTTAACGATTAAAACTAAGTGGAGTTTTAATGAATCTTTAATTAGATTGAAATGATCGAAAATGGAGTATCACCAGTTTTGCTCCAGGCGATAGTTAAATCTTTAATTAGATTTGAACGTGAAATGGTAATTGAATTTACCGATAACACTGTGGTGTTAGATATGAAGTATTACCAGTTCTACTACATGGGATGAATAGGTTGGGATTGGGAAATTAAAACAAATGATTACTTCGGTAAGGTTCGCTAATCCCGACTAGTTTGAATTGATATTCAAAAATAGATTAAAGAATAAATTCAGGAATTTATCTTGGATAAAATTAATGGGAACCTTTCCTTATGAATGTGAAATCAGAAACTAACTGTCGGTTAGCTAAGCAGAATGGTTTTCTGGATATTGATCTGATGTTGGTTTCGGCCTTCGGGGTTAATATTTGGGGAATTATTCTCTTGATTAATTTACGGTTAGTGACCGATGAATTGGAATGAGGCGTATGTTGTGTTTGTGTAACACTTATTTAAAATATACGCGAGTTATTCGGAAAGACCGGGTTTATCCCATTCTGAATAACTGATACGACGATAAGTCGAAGATGAAGACGGTGGTCGAAGACCGGAAGTCTTCACGTTGTTTGGGTGATTACTGATGATCTTGATTGGGCTGTACACCCAAGAAGATGGAAACAGTTGGTGATCGTCCAGACGTACTTGGAGATGGATGGATATGCGAGGAAAGTGCCTCCGGTTTCGTTCAGACCCAGAACGGACTTGTAAATGGACTGTGTGTCTGACATTGGATTTTAGTCCGTGTGATTGATCTCTATTAAATATATATCTGTTTGGCGGCGGAGAATTTATTCTCTTGCTTAACGCCCTTCTCTGAGACGTACGAGCTCAGGGGTTATATATTGATGGATATCAATCGCATGGAGTGAATTGCCTGTGTGGCATGCTAAGATGCAAATGATCAAGGCTTCTGTTGAAAAGTAAAGTCTTGTGGTTGATGATCGAAGCACGACCTTTGTGGCGTAGCTTTGTGTAACGTTGATTCGCGAGTATCACACCCGGTATGAATCAAAAACGGGAGACAGACCTCAGGGAGGACATGCGTTTCTTTCTAGTTAGGAGTGGCGTCAGTGCTTGAACTGGCTGACGAGTTTGACTCATGTGGATGTTACTTATTATTACTTGCTGAAAAGCGAGGCGCCTCGTGATATCGGTTTCGGCCGATGCTTCTGGTCGGCTGACGGGCCAGGCTTACGCCCCAAAGGGCGGGGAAACGCAGTGTTCAGGCATAATAATCCACATCGGTGGACCGACCCTGACGATCCAAGGGGCAGTTGCGGCTGTTCCGGTGGCTCGGGCTAGAGAGTCACAAATCGGTAGAGGATCTTGCCCCTAGCCTCGGTTCATACCATAAATGATAACCCAACTTCCAATACGACGTCTTGCGGTTTTGATTGTAAACTTATATATGGCGACATAGTGTTATGGGGCATTCATGCCGCCTATGATTGATACTTATGATTTGAAGTTGTTTTATACACTATGCACTTATAGTAGTATCAAATGATTTGTTTTAAACGTATCAAGCATTCTTTGGCTGTTATAAGGGAAAACCCTATCCTCGGCTGCGTTGCATTGTGTGATGGGACCTGGGTCTTATAACAACTTCATTTTTCTTTATTTAGCATTGCGCTGTTTGTTTTATGCACCGGTATTCTTGGGAGGAAACCCGTTCCGTGTTATACGGCGTGGTCCCTTGATTTACCTAATGATTTAAAATAAAGATTAATAACTGTTTTAGTTCTCACACCAGTCACATGACTGACCTGGAGTTTATTGTTTTAACCTAAACTCTGGGTGCCCTTATTTTGACACGGGCAGCTAGTAGTTTTGGTTTTGCAGATTTATATTCACAGGATCCTGGTTTACAGCTGGAACGATATCCGGAAAGCTTTGTATCCGTATATCTCATTCTAGTTGTGTATTGTATTATTTTCCGCTGCTATGTATTTAAATGTAATTTAAATCTCTGATATTTCTGTGTAATATTTATTTATACTCTGTATATTCTTGTAATCTGATGCATTGCTGTTATATACAATGAAATGTTCTTTCGGATGCGTTCTGTTGTGGTTTGTTCTCGAACTATCCGCCGCTTTCCTTTACGGGGAAGTTACGGGTTTTCACAGTTGGTATCAGAGCTTTGGTTTACAAAGCAGAGAACAAGGCACATTAGAACCATACGAAAGAATTCATCAGATATTGGATTAGTAATATCCAATTAGAATGACTCGTTAGAGATAGGATCAGTAGTATCCTAGAACGAGTGTGAAGAGTATATTTTTGAAAATGAAAACAAATTTTGTTTTGAAAATCTAAATCGTTTTAAACGTATTTGGTTATTTATTTAAATTGATGTGGACAATCCAGTATATATAGATTTTGCGTATACGTCTGATCCACGTGTATTCAAAGTTTTAATATATTGAATAGATATAGAATTACACTCTAGTCGCCCGGAGATGATGTTGATAATGACCATGGCATCATCAATAATTATGTTCGTGTTTCGAAGGTGTGATTTTCTATATATTTCCATTAGACTGGTGTGAGAACCAAAACTAATATAGCTAGAATACATTTGTTGTGATTTGGCATCAAAAACATGATTTTTGTATATATATCAAAATTATGAATTTGAAACGTTAAATCCACTAATTGATTGATGTTTGTGTTGATTGTTTATTTGTTTGATAATTTTGTACCATTTAGCCTAATTGAACCAAATATTGGATTATATTGAAAATTGGTTGCATTTGCTTGCATATACATATATATCATTGAACAGGTCATAGCAAGGAGGCTAGAGCAAAGAATAAAATTTGTTTGCCCGACAAATAGGTACATGTTTACTACATAATTTCCTGTTTTGTTTGGGTGATGATGATTTTATGAGCCTATTGGCTAGCCGCTTGGCTTTTTCCTTTTCTTTTTGAGATCTGAAGGACCGGGGAAGCTATTTGAAATTCCCCGATGCTCCCGGTGCAGGGGAGGTTATGGCGAAATTTTTCGAAAATTTAGGGTGTTAGCCAAATTTTTGAAATTTTAGAAAATTCTCAGAAACTGAAAGGTTGGAGAATGGAAGCCAGATCGAACGTAGAGTTGAATGATCAAACCACTTTCGACTTTGTTCCTTTTCGGGGAACGAAAAGTTTTAAGTGGGGGAGATTGTAACAACCCGAAAATCTGGGCCAGTTTAAAATTTTTATTTTAGCAATCTTAGCTAATCTTGATTATTTAAAATGAATTATTTTAAATAATATCGACGAGAAATTTATTTTGAATATAATTCGAATGTATATATTTATACGCGTCGTCGTTAGAATATAAATAATTATATATAATTATAAAAGGAATTGAAAATGGCACGGTAGTTCGATAATTTGATTTCAAACTTCAATTGAATGTACCGGGTGCAAAACAATCCGGATTTTAGTGAAACCAAAAATAATGGGATCTAATTGATAATATCATTCCAACGAATCCGAATAATCAAATTTTCATAGCGGGAATCAAAAGATATGTCCAGTTGAAAATTCTGAATAGTCGCTATGGAATTCAGGCCCTTAAAAATGGACATTTTGCAAACGACCTCGGATTTCGACGAAACCAGTTTTGTTGGGTCCGGGATGTGAAGTTATTGCTAGGTTTCAAATTTCATAAATTTTCGAATCAATATGTGAGCATGGCAAAGGAAAACGCGTTTGACCAGTTTCAGTTGATTTTAATCGACTGGAAAATGGCCATTTTTCCAACGTCCTCAGAATTCGACGAAACTAGTTTTGTTAGGACCGTATCGTCAATACGAAGCTAGAAAATATTTTTATGGGATTTATAGAGTTAGTATGTGACCCCGGTAAATTGAAATCTACGTTTAAAATTCAATATAATGATTTAAATGTAAATGCAACGGAAACTGATCGAAACGGTCGATTCAGCTTGCGGTACATATCCCATTGTGTTCGGAATGGGGGTGAAACGCTATGGGCGACAGGCGGTGGACCTCGTTTAGAGGTCGTATGTGAAAGTCAACTTTTTGAAATATAAAATAACAATAAATAATAATATTAATATAAACCCTTTTTCATTAACACCCCCCCCATTCATTTCACACGATCGAATTTCTTTTCCCCATTCTCTGATAAAAACCGACCACCTCCTTCTGCCACCGTGGACGCCGCCCCTCTTCCCTCCAGGCGCGATCGTCGGAGCTAGCCCGCCCTTCGCCACTGACCTCCGCTCCTCTTCCCTCTCATCTCCTACTTCAATTTAACCGCACCACCCAATCTCGCCTGAAACCGACTCCCCAGCAGCGCCGCCGGCCTCCCACGCCACCGCGCCCGGCCTCCCCCTTCCGCCTCACCCCTACAGCCTCCACGACCCTGAAACCGCCGCCCCCTTTTGTTTCAAACCCTAAATCGAGCCAATCTGCCACTGCCTGGACCGCCAGCGCCACCCTGACCCCTTAGCGGCCCGACGCCACCCTCCTCCGACTATCTCCGGCCCCGTGGGTCATTCTTTGACCAAAACAGCAAACGTAAGTTTTTATTTTTGGTTTTAATTATTTTTTTTCTTGTTTGGTTAAGGTAATTAGTTTGTTAGAAGTAAAAGTTTAGATTTTTATATATTCAAAGTTCGGATTTTTATATAATCAAAGATAGGTGTTTTTTTTATATAATTAAAAATATGATTTTTATATATTGAACTTCGAATTAAAAATATGATTTTTATATATTGAACTTCGAATTAAAAATATGATTTTTATATATTGAACTTCGAATTAAAAATATGATTTTTATATATTGAACTTCGAATCAAAAATATGATTTTTATATGTTGAACTTCGAATTAAAAATATGATTTTTATATATTGAACTTCGAAATAAAAATATGATGTTTATATATTGAATAGCGAAGTAAAAACTCGATTTTTACATAGGTAGTGAAAGCGGGCGACGAAGGTAGCAAAAAGGCGAGAACGAAGAAGATCTATATCAAAGTAGAGTCAGGATGATTGGATAGCTATCGGTGAGAATTTCTCACTCTTCAATTTCTTTTCTAGTTATATATATATACTAGGATGCAGACGGTGCTTAGTAGCACCCGACACAATCGTCCACAGACCATGGACTTGTTTGTTTGGTTGCATAGATTAGTTAGATGATTTGATTTGAAATTGAATTGTTTGGTGAAATAAATGGATTTGATTGATGTGTGAATGGCGTGGGCCTTCACTAGACCGGGGATAAGGCTAGGCCTTGTCCCGTTTCTAGTATCGTGCCGTTATGCCGCCGAAATTTTCTAAAATATGTTAGAAAAATAAAAATATCATTTTATTTAAAGAATGAACTGAATAGAAATTCATATGTTGGAATAAAATGTTTTATCGTTAAAAATATAATTTTTAACGTGAATGTGAATAAATAAATATTCATTTACAAACCAGACGGTTTGTTTATGTACACCTATTTGAAGGACATTGATTGGGTCGATAAATTTTACACATCGCCCAACTACACAAATAAAATCTGTGTTTGATTGTTTGAAACCCCACACGGGTGTTGGGATGAAATTTGAAGTTCACTCATCCTGATTGATTAAATATGTCGATCGATTGATTGACAGGCTGTTATAAGCGTTAGATATCTATATTTGATGCTTATACAGTGTAGTGCACTTTGGTTGATGGTTGATTATTTTTCAATGCTATTATATGTGTGTAATGTATGAAAATCCATATAATTAACATTATATGGTAATTGATTGGGCCTCATTCCAATTTGAAAAATAAAGAATATTATAAAATAAAAGTTCATGTGTTGACAGTACTCATCCATTGAGATTGGTCATGTGTTGAACGAAATATTTTAGTAATAAAATTTACATCTTTATCAATATAAAATAAAAGTTCATGTGTTGACAGTACTCATCCATTGAGATTGGTCATGTGTTGAACGAAATATTTTAGTAATAAAATTTACATCTTTATCGATATAAAATAAAAGTTCATGTGTTGACAGTACTCATCCATTGAGATTGGTCATGTGTTGAACGAAATATTTTAGTAATAAAATTTACATCTTTATCGATATAAAATAAAAGTTCATGTGTTGACAGTACACATCCATTGAGATTGGTCATGTGTTGAACGAAATATTTTAGTAATAAAATTTGCATCTTTATCAATATAAAATAAAAGTTCATGTGTTGACAGTACTCATCCATTGAGATTGGTCATGTGTTGAACGAAATATTTTAGTAATAAAATTTACATCTTTATCAATATAAAATAAAAGTTCATGTGTTGACAGTACTCATCCATTGAGATTGGTCATGTGTTGAACGAAATATTTTAGTAATAAAATTTACATCTTTATCAATATAAAATAAAAGTTCATGTGTTGACAGTACTCATCCATTGAGATTGGTCATGTGTTGAACGAAATATTTTAGTAATAAAATTTACATCTTTATCAATATAAAATAAAAGTTCATGTGTTGACAGTACTCATCCATTGAGATTGGTCATGTGTTGAACGAAATATTTTAGTAATAAAATTTACATCTTTATCGATATAAAATAAAAGTTCATGTGTCGACAGTACTCATCCATTGAGATTGGTCATGTGTTGAACGAAACATTTTAGTAATAAAATTTACATCTTTATCGATATAAAATAAAAGTTCATGTGTTGACAGTACTCATCCATTGAGATTGGTCATGTGTTGAACGAAATATTTTGATAATAACAACTATTTTGAAAAAGAAATATTTGAAATAGAATATTTGAAAATAGAAATTTATGAAGCCGTGTTGATTAGTTTGACGCCATTTTGACGTGAACGATATTTATATCGATTTTATTCATTTCGAAATGAATTGAATATATAACGATTTCGAAATGAATTGAATATATAACGATTTCGAAATGAATTGAATATATAACGATTTCGAAATGAATTGAATATATAACAATTTCGAAATGAATTGAATATATAACGATTTCGAAATGAATTGAATATATAACGATTTCGAAATGAATTGAATATATAACGATTTCGAAATGAATTGAATTGAAAACGATTTCGAAATGAATTGAATATATAACGATTTTGAAATGAATTGAATATATAACGATTTCGAAATGAATTGAATATATAACGATTTCGAAATGAATTGAATATATAACGATTTCGAAATGAATTGAATATATAACGATTTCGAAATGAATTGAATATATAACGATTTCGAAATGAATTGAAAACGATTTCGAAATGAATTGAATTGAAAACGATTTCGAAATGAATTGAATAGAAATCGAATGTGATTTCAATTGAATATATAACGAATTTGATTCGAATAGAAAACCAATTTGAATTGAATCGAATAGAAAACCAATTTGAATTGAATCGAATAGAAAACGACTTTGGAATTGAATTAAATTGAAAACGAATTCAAATTGAATTGAAATGAATTCAAATTGAATTGAAATTTGAATTGAATAGAAATGAATTTTAAAACGAATTTATAAAGAAGAATTCAATTTTGATTTGAATTGAAAAGAAAGTTGAAATTGCTTTTGAAACGATTTTAAAACTATTTATATAATTCGTTTTAAATAGAAATCGACGAAGTATATATTATATATATTATATATATAATATAATGGCCTGAATAGAACGTGCCGCGCCGCGGCAGTTCGCGAATTTCGACCATTTATTTCAAACGGACATTACGGGAGATCCGACCGTCGGATTCTCCTAAAACCGGAACCGTTGGGTTCGTATCGAAAAGAGCTTTCTAACGAATATTAGAAATTTGAAATCTAACGGTTGGATTTGGAGTTACGTCCAAATCAAATTCGAAAAAGGTCGCTGTAAGTGCAGTTCGATGGCCGTTGATGGAAATCGACTGTACGGGCCTTGATAAAATTATTAAAAATAGTAATAATTTGTGTAAAATCATAAGAAATGATTTAGAAAGAATTGGGATGAAAAACTCCATATTTGAAAAGATAAAAATAGATTTTTATCGAAATGAACGAGTTTTGAGCTAGAATTATAATTCTATTTATTTTTAATTAAATAAATTGAATTTAAAAAGGGTTTTAAAAATAACCAGAATTCCCAATGATTGCATTGGAGTGGATTTGAATCGAAATTGTCTTTGGATTATTTCGATGTTGGATTTCGTGATGATACAGGTATTGTTATGGGAATTTGAAAGATATATATATATCGTTATTTCCAATACTATATTTGTTAGTCGTAGAATTTGATATTGAATATAAGCTGGTATATTTTCTATTCAGAGCCTTGTGTTCAATATCAAATATGATTTGGGTTTGTCGTGAAGGGTGTCTTCATTAACACTGTTCTTGAACCCAGTTGAGAAAAGATTAAATCTTTTTATTTAGATTTAATGAAGTGTACCAATTAAATAATCATTAATTGGAATTGAATTGATATTGATTTTTGGGTTTATCGTGAACAGTGTTTTAAATAACACTCGTTCTTTAACCCGATAATTAATGGAATGTGACTTTGGGTTTATCGTGAACCGTGTTTTAAATGACACGGATTCTTTAACCCAGTTAACGATTAAAACTAAGTGGAGTTTTAATGAATCTTTAATTAGATTGAAATGATCGAAAATGGAGTATCACCAGTTTTGCTCCAGGCGATAGTTAAATCTTTAATTAGATTTGAACGTGAAATGGTAATTGAATTTACCGATAACACTGTGGTGTTAGATATGAAGTATTACCAGTTCTACTTCATGGGATGAATAGGTTGGGATTGGGAAATTAAAACAAATGATTACTTCGGTAAGGTTCGCTAATCCCGACTAGTTTGAATTGATATTCAAAAATAGATTAAAGAATAAATTCAGGAATTTATCTTGGATAAAATTAATGGGAACCTTTCCTTATGAATGTGAAATCAGAAACTAACTGTCGGTTAGCTAAGCAGAATGGTTTTCTGGATATTGATCTGATGTTGGTTTCGGCCTTCGGGGTTAATATTTGGGGAATTATTCTCTTGATTAATTTACGGTTAGTGACTGATGAATTGGAATGAGGCGTATGTTGTGTTTGTGTAACACTTATTTAAAATATACGCGAGTTATTCGGAAAGACCGGGTTTATCCCATTCTGAATAACTGATACGACGATAAGTCGAAGATGAAGACGGTGGTCGAAGACCGGAAGTCTTCACGTTGTTTGGGTGATTACTGATGATCTTGATTGGGCTGTACACCCAAGAAGATGGAAACAGTTGGTGATCGTCCAGACGTACTTGGAGATGGATGGATATGCGAGGAAAGTGCCTCCGGTTTCGTTCAGACCCAGAACGGACTTGTAAATGGACTGTGTGTCTGACATTGGATTTTAGTCCGTGTGATTGATCTCTATTAAATATATATCTGTTTGGCGGCGGAGAATTTATTCTCTTGCTTAACGCCCTTCTCTGAGACGTACAAGCTCAGGGGTTATATATTGATGGATATCAATCGCATGGAGTGAATTGCCTGTGTGGCATGCTAAGATGCAAATGATCAAGGCTTCTGTTGAAAAGCAAAGTCTTGTGGTTGATGATCGAAGCACGGCCTTTGTGGCGTAGCTTTGTGTAACGTTGATTCGCGAGTATCACACCCGGTATGAATCAAAAACGGGAGACGGACCTCAGGGAGGACATGCGTTTCTTTCTAGTTAGGAGTGGCGTCAGTGCTTGAACTGGCTGACGAGTTTGACTCATGTGGATGTTACTTATTATTACTTGCTGAAAAGCGAGGCGCCTCGTGATATCGGTTTCGGCCGATGCTTCTGGTCGGCTGACGGGCCAGGCTTACGCCCCAAAGGGCGGGGAAACGCAGTGTTCAGGCATAATAATCCACATCGGTGGACCGGCCCTGACGATCCAAGGGGCAGTTGCGGCTGTTCCGGTGGCTCGGGCTAGAGAGTCACAAATCGGTAGAGGATCTTGCCCCTAGCCTCGGTTCATACCATAAATGATAACCCAACTTCCAATACGACGTCTTGCGGTTTTGATTGTAAACTTATATATGGCGACATAGTGTTATGGGGCATTCATGCCGCCTATGATTGATACTAATGATTTGAAGTTGTTTTATACACTATGCACTTATAGTAGTATCAAATGATTTGTTTTAAACGTATCAAGCATTCTTTGGCTGTTATAAGGGAAAACCCTATCCTCGGCTGCGTTGCATTGCGTGATGGGACCTGGGTCTTATAACAGCTTCATTTTTCTTTATTTAGCATTGCGCTGTTTGTTTTATGCACTGGTATTCTTGGGAGGAAACCCGTTCCGTGTTATACGGCGTGGTCCCTTGATTTACCTAATGATTTAAAATAAAGATTAATAACTGTTTTAGTTCTCACACCAGTCACATGACTGACCTGGAGTTTATTGTTTTAACCTAAACTCTGGGTGCCCTTATTTTGACACGGGCAGCTAGTAGTTTTGGTTTTGCAGATTTATATTCACAGGATCCTGGTTTACAGCTGGAACGATATCCGGAAAGCTTTGTATCCGTATATCTCATTCTAGTTGTGTATTGTATTATTTTCCGCTGCTATGTATTTAAATGTAATTTAAATCTCTGATATTTCTGTGTAATATTTATTTATACTCTGTATATTCTTGTAATCTGATGCATTGCTGTTATATACAATGAAATGTTCTTTCGGATGCGTTCTGTTGTGGTTTGTTCTCGAACTATCCGCCGCTTTCCTTTACGGGGAAGTTACGGGTTTTCACATTTGGTGGCAAAAAGAAAAGAAAAGAAAAAATACACTGGCGCACTTGGGAAGTGCACCAGTAAAAAAATTGCACTGGCGCACTTCCCAAGTGCGCCCAGGCCGAGGGAAAAATCTGCACAGCTTTCTGGTTCAGTCCGATCTGTGTTGTGACTCATTGCTGAGTCCTTTCTGACTCCTTGCTGAGTCATTAGGGCTGACTCATCACCCTATCTTGACTGAATGGCTATGAATAACCCTAAGATCATCCGTCGGCTTAAATTAATTCAAAACTCTATAAAAAGACCCATAGACTCAAACCCTAAATCAGAATTAAAATTGAAACTATGGCCGTCATGCTGTCGTCTTGAACCCTAGAGTAGCCGCCAAAAATTTAAGAGGAAGAACAGTGAATCAAATCAGTCCTATTCAACCCTAACAACGAATCTTCTTCAAAAGAGAGCTAATACAACTCTAGAAATCAGAATTCAGAACTCAAGGCCGCTTGTGAGTTGTGAGTTCGATCACTTTAACAAAATAATTGCTAAATCAATTATGATGTGATATATGTTGGATTATAAGTTGTGGTTGTGAATCTAATTCATATGTTTAATCATGTATGTTAGCTTGATTCATATTATATGATGTTATGAAAATCTTATATATGATGTTATGCAATTTTTATATATGATGTTATGCAAGTTTCACATATGATGTTATGCAAGTTTTATATATGATGTTATGCAAGTTTCACATATGATGTTATGCAAGTTTCACATATGATGTTATGCAAGTTTCACATATGATGTTATGCAAGTTTTATATATGATGTTATGCAAGTTTCACATATGATGTTATGCAAGTTTTATATATGATGTTATGCAAGTTTCACATATGATGTTATGCAAGTTTATATATATGATGTTATGCAAGTTTCATGTATGATGTTATGCAAGTTAATATGATTATGCAAGTTTCATATATGATGTTATGTAAGTTAATATGATTATGCAAGTTGTACATAGGATGTTATGCAAGTTAATAAGATCACGTAAGTTGTATGCGAGTTATATGATGTTATGTATGTTTGGATCTAAAATATATGCCAGTAGTTCATGATGTTAACTTGTGTCAATGAATCCCTTTTTATAATCCAATCACCTAGGTTTATAATATCAGTTTTTATGCGAATATGGATGTGGAACATATGCTAGTTCGTATAAGTATTATGTTCATATGCAAGTTTAAGTGATAATTGGATTCACATATATACAAGTTCACACCTTTAAAGTTTAGATCCATATTCAAGTTGACATTTTTATGTTGAAACTATGACATGCATAGTTATGCAAGTTTACACCTTTATGTGGATCCATAGTTTACTCAGGTTAACACCTTTTATTGGATCCATAGTTATGCAAGATGACACCTTTATGTTTAGGTTGACGACATACATAGTTTTATGTAAGTTTGTGATAATTACCTAGGCTAGTTGGGTGTAAAACTATGTTCATACATGCAAGTTCACACCTTTTAGATCTATGATTTTTGGATCCTTGATAATGCAAAGACTATGCAAGTATGTTGTAATTCTTAATTGCAAGTTAGATGCAAATTAGATCTATTATTGTGTGTATGTGACTCTGTGACATTTATTCCCTTTTTTTAAGTATTAGACTATTTGCTAGTCTAATATGTATATGACGTATTAAGCAAACGAAGGACGGGGGTACGATGGGGATAATAGTGGATACACACATATTGTGAACTTGGCATGTAATGGCCTAAAAAGGCATGTAATTAATTTTAAAGGAATAAAATATAATTGTGGTAAAATTGGTATGATTTTACATACCATAAATGGATGGACATAATTGAGTCAATTATGGACATCGTTAAATTTGGAATTGATTGATAATTTGAATAGGGAAAGTAATTCAAATTGGGGGAATGATTAATTAGGAGTAATTAATTGTCTAAGACACGAGGTTAGACTCTTTTGTGGTGTAAGACTGCCCGGACCCGCCCGTCAAATCCAGCTGCCACAAATGCCAGTCTAATGTGAGAGGTCTTAGGCATAAATTAAATACGTAACAATTGTACAGACACGAGGTTAGGCTCTTTTGTGGTGTAAGACTGCTCGGACCCGCCCGACAAATCCAGCTGCCACAAATGCCAGTCTAATGTGAGAGGTCTTAATGAGGTTACGGTCTTAATGAATTAAGAAACACTTAACCAGATAAACATGTAGTGCGATATGAGGGGGTTAAGTGGGTGCCTTGGGTGGCATGTGGAATCTAGTGGGTGCCTTGGGTGGCATGAGGAAATACGATTAGTAACACTTAACCAAGGTAAAACATGTAAGTGGGACATAGGGGTTAATTTGGTGCCTTGGGTGGCATGTGGAATTACTTATAGAAACCCTTAACCAAATTTAAAACATGTAAGTGGACATGAAATGGGTTAAGTGGGATATACTAGAGGGGACCAAGCTTAGGTGGATAGCTTTTGTCAAGTAATGGGGGCCCGTTTCAACCAGTAACCCATTCATATCTTTGTGGGCTCGACCCAAGTCGAGGACGGGACACGCATACTGGGCTTGACTATAAGAGGCCAAACCGTGTTAGCGGTGGCAACGCAAGTCCAACGGGTTCATATGCGTGTGTGGACCCTGGCTGGTAGGTAAGACGTTGTTGCATCGTGTAAGTATAAGCCGTGCATCATTGGTGGTATCGGGTTGCCACTTTGGGGAGTGATACACCCCACTGTGGGGCCAGCACAGGTATCTACGAGTTAGGGAGCCGATCGAATGGGGCAGGGTAGTGGGTACACCTAGTGGAGATAGGAGCAGACGACACCTATGTAGTCAGCTAGGGGTACACGAAGCTACCACTATTATTAATAATTATTAAGGGGGTACACCTAATGGAGATAGGAGCAGGCGGCACCTATGACATTAGCTAGGAGTACGTGGAATTACCATTATTACTTATTGAAGGGGTACATCTAGTGGGGATAGGTACACGCTGGGTACCTATGATAGCAACTAGAGATATATAGTCAAACATGGAGGATAATGGGTACATCTTGTAGTACACGAAGCTATCATCGTTCTATTTAGCCAAGAGGGATCAAATTTCTAGAGAGACTAGTAGGGGTGCAGTTAGTGTTAGTACAGTACAGTACGGTACAGTACAGTACGGTAGAGTATAGTAATTATCCTATATCGATTAGGAAGTTCCATTAACGTTATCTCTGTTTCTCTTGATTGCCTTGCCATACCCATGTGGTTCACACGGTCATTACCTTATTCTCCAGCTTATATTTTATCATATTGCTTTAATAATTATGTTGTTAGAGTTATCACACTCGCCAGACTTTATGTCTGACCCCCTTTGTTTCCACCCCTTTTCTTCCTTCCCTCCCCCCCAGGTTCTAAGGGTGGGACTAGTACTAGTGGAGCTTGATTGGGATCTCTTTGGGAGCACTTGGATTTGGATTGCTGAAGTAAAGTTCAGCCTATCATTTTCTTTATGGCTATTTGTAACAGTGGGATTATGTACTTTGTTTTATCAAGATGGATATTATGTACTTGACTTTGGTTTATGGTTTTTGATGATGTAACCAAACATATTTACCTTCTACTGCAATAAATAAAGTTTTAAATTTTCAAGTACTTCTTTATATCTGTCTTGTTGTGATTTTCTGTTCTATATTCACTTAAAATGCTCCATGGAAGTTAATGCATTCCCTTTCGAGTGACATTAATGGACGTGGGGTGTTACACCCACCGGCGCTGCGCTCGGACCAGCTGACGGCTCGCCTTCGGCTTGGAGCACGGCTCACCTTTGACTCGGCTGGCCATTCGCCTAAGAGTTATAATGAAAAGCCTAATAATAGACGTTCTCGAGCTCAAAAGAGGCCATCTGGTAGGGGTCTCGGGCCTTCTTGTGTTTGCGCTTTCTGTTTCCGACGACGCTCTTCATGCTTGGTGCGTTGCTAACCAAATACTCGACGTGTGATAGCTTTGACTAAAAAGTGTGTCAACAGTGGTTATATAGGGATTATGTTTGATGGAAAAAAGGGAAGGATAAAGATGTGCTAATGGGCATTCATAAAACCAACTATCTTGCCAAAAAAGGCAGGTGGCACCATTACTAACTTTAATGTTAATGCGAGGTGAAGAACATAGAACACTATTCTAGAATGGTGATGGGCAGGATTGTGGTTGTGAGTGTAAGATGGCCTCAGTTTGGTTGTTATAGTAAAGAGAAAGAATCAAATGCTTCCAGTTAAAAACTCTAGGTGCTATACAGCGCCAACAACTACTTCGCAAGAAGCGCATGCTTAAGAAGAGGAGGTTAGGGATTCCCCAACAACCCGCCTTACATCCATGTAAACAAAACTCCAACTCCAACTCCAACTAACAAGCGATTTAGCTGGACCATCATGCCAAAGGAAGGAGCAACGAAGTTGGTTAATACTTTTGATAACTCAACACGGAGCATGATGAACAGATAGCCAATAAAGAGGAAGGGCAGAAAGGACAGTTTTAACAAGGGTTAAATGACCAGCAGTTGAAATGGAGGTAGCTTTCCAACGAGCAAGCTTAGATCCAATTCTTGAGATGAGGGGATTCCAGTCATTACGAGTGAGTTTGGTTGGACATAGAGAAACACCCCGATATGATATATGGAAGTGATGGAGTTTGCAATTGAGGACATAAGCGATAGTTTGGCCAAGGTGGTCAGCGCCACCTAACATGATGTTGGAACTTTTGGAGAAGTTAACGGAGAGACTAGAGATAAGTTCGAAGGAGCAAAGGAGAACTTTAAGGTAATGAATGTTGCTCGATGAGGGTGTGGTGAAGAGAACAGTGTCGTCGGCAAACTGGATATTGGTACATGCTGGACCGTTAGGTTTGATTTGGATGTCGTAGAGGATTTGGATATTCAAGGCAAGTCTGATCATCTGGTTAAGGGTGTCAGCAACTAGGATGAAGAGAAGAGGTGAGAGAGGATCTCCTTGTCGGAGTCCTCGCTAGATTTGATAAGATCACCATCAATGTTGTTAGCAAAGGAGAATTTGGAGTTGAGAATAGCAGAGATCCAATTGCACCAACAAGGAGGAAAACCTCTATATAAGAGAATTTGGAGTAGGAAATCCCGACTCATAGTGTCAAAAGCTTTGCGGAAGTCAAGTTTGAGAAGCAAGGCCTCAGTATTAGTGCAATGGCAATGAGAAATGTTTTCTTGAGCTAAAGAAATGTAGTCATGAATGTTTCTTCCTAGGATGAATGCTGATTGTTCAGGACCAACCAAGGTGGGAATGAAAGTTTGAAGGTGATCAGCTAACACCTTGGTGATAAGTTTGAAGGTGTAGTTGAGAAGGCTAATTGGACTGAAGTTGTTATGGTGGTTGGCTCCTTCATTTTTGGGGAGGAGGATAATCTTGGTGCAGTTCAAACGGTTGATGCTTGTAAGATTAGAGTGGAAAGCATTGAAGAGGTTGATGATGTCAGGTTTGATGACTTCCCACGAGCTGTCGTAGAAGGCTGGTCCAAAACTGTCTAGACTGCAGGCTTTGTTAGCATCCATAGCCTTCAAAGCCAACAAAATTTCATGTTTAGTGAAAGGGTCGTCGATGGGTAGGGTGGCATGATCAGGGTAGAGAAGGGACCAATCAATAGATGGCGGAGGTGGCGGGCTATGTCCAATAAGGTTTCTGAAGAAAGTGGTGAAGTGAGCATTGATGGCTGTGGAGTCGGTGGAATGGAACTCATCATCATAACGATCAGAGATAGTCATGAATCGTCTTCTGCCATTTGCCAATCTATGGAAAAAAGAAGTGTTTTGGTCTCCCTCGGTGAGCCAGCGAGCTTTTGAACGTTGTCTCCAACCCATTTCCTCTTGTTTGAGTAGCCATTGAAGCTCCAACTCAAGCTCAAGAAGTTTGTCGGATTCCTCAACCGTAAGAAAGGAAATTTCTTCTTTGATGTTAAGGACAAGAATGTCTTTTGGATGGAGGTGATGCGTCTTCTGAGCGAACTCCAAATATTACTAGCCCATGATTTGATGATGTTACGAGGACGACGAAGTTTGGTGACAAAGTTGGCAGAGGCGGAGTTTAAATGCGGGAAAGAGGACAAGGCCATTTTGATAAAGTCAAAGAAACCAGGTTCGAATATCCATAAGCGTTCAAAGCAGAAGGGACGACTAGTGGGAAGGTTGTTGTCAATTGAAAGCATGATGGAACAGTGATCAGAGAGAGTCGAAGCTAAGCTGGAGAGATGGAGAGTAGAAATATATCATCCCAAAGATTGTTGAAAAGAAAGTAGTCAAGTTTAACCAATATGGGAGAATCACTACGGTTAAACCACGTGTAGCGCCTGTTTGTGATGAGGGGGTCGATTAGGGCGCAACTATCGATGAAGTCAGCTAGTTCAGAGGATGAGTTGGCATTTCTACATTCGGGTGGCCTACGATTATGTTGAAATCTCCACCAATAAGCCAAAGGCCATAGTGGTGAATCCCTAAGTCCATCCAATCATGCCAAAGAGCACGCTTATCGTTGCTGCATGACGGTCCGTAGACGTTGGTGGAGAGAAAAGTGACGTTGGTCGAAAGATGAAGGAGGATGACATGTAGTGCTGAGGTAGATTTAGAAACATGCAATGGGGTCCACAGAAAATTGTTCCAGGCGGTAATAATGCCACCACTTGAACCAACAACATCAACATATTCCCAGTACGAAAAAGAGAACTGAAACATGAAATAATTAGGGTTGGGTCATTAAGTTTGGATTCTTGGAGCAAAAGAATGTTGAGGTGTAAAGAAGAGACAATGAAATTAACTCAAACCGCTTGCAGGGGTCATCAAACCCCTGAATGTTCCAAGAAAGAATCTTCATTGAGAAAAGGAGGATCTTTTCTTTTTCGATGATTGCACGGAATAATAATGCTCGTGTGATAAATTAATTCTCATGCAGCGTGGTAACTTTTTATTTAGGGTATGGTTTTCATCAGAAAAAACAACAGGCTGAAAGAAACCGCCCTTAACGTGAGAGGAATTACCAAAGGCTGCTGCATTGATTCTGGCACTTCTGCGTAGAGCGGATGAGGAGAGAGCTAGAGCCAGCATCGGGGTTTTCCTATATACGGGAGGTAGTGGTGGTGGCGGGGGTGCGTCTATGAAGTTGGGTGTAGCATGGTCGGCAGGGTTGGTCGCAATTGTTAGGGAACAGATCAAAGAGGTCTACATCGACAAGGGGTCCCACTTATGGTCGGTAGAAAGCCATGGGTCCCATCCCAATGAACGAATGACTTCAAGTGAGTTGTCAGTGAGGGGTTCATCAGCTACGGGGTTAGCGGTAACCTACAGAGGAGCTAAGGGTTCAGGGAGTGTTGACTCAATAAACATGGCGTCATAATGGTATTCTGGATCAGGTGAGGGGAGGTGGAGATGTTCCATGAAGAAATCACGGTAACTCTCTAAGCGGTTTACTAAATTAAGGTTGTTTGGATCAAGAGTTGGATGGAAATGATTCCAGTGTTCTATGGTGAGTAAGAAATAGGCGTTATCCAGGAAAATGGAGTAGGTGCAGGGAAGGTTGGCCGCTTCGAGAACCCTAACTCTGGCGAAGAAAAAGCGGAAGTCTCTCTGAGCCCATCCACGGTCGTTATCCTGGAGGTAAAGGCCAATCGGCTAAATAGCGGTGGTGAGGCAGTTCGGGCGATGACGAGGGTGAGTGGGGAATCCCCTAATCCTTACCCGGGATGTGGGCCAAAAGTCCCTAAAAAGGACCTCCGATGCAGGCGTTCATGGTTCCATTACCAACGAGCCTTCTGGTTTGGGAAGGAATTGGCGATTTAATGCGGCAACGTTCAGACGGAAAAAGGGAAGTGAATAAGACATTTCTAGTCAATGAGGATGTAAATGGTCCAATCATGATAATTAAAGTGTCAGTTAGTGTAGATCTGATGGAAGGGAGATTCCAATAGCTGGCAATGATCGATGCACGAATAAGGTTAGCAGTGTTCGGTGGGAGAGCCATAACTGATTTTAAAGAAGAAGAAAAAGTGATTTTTTAAGAGGAAAGAGCTACTTTATGAACGGAAGAAGGGAGAGCATGGTTATCGATGAGGAGAGAAGAAGAACTATGGATTGTCAGCATGTGCGAGGGAAGAGAAATTGATTTGACTGCCGAATCATCCACAGCAGAGGAATGGGCAATGTCATTTGGGGTAACCGATGCAGAAAGGGGCTTTTTTTGTTTACCGCGACGCGTGCGGATATTAGGTGAATGTTTAAAAAATCCACAACTATAGCAAATCTTAGGATTCTTACAGGCTTTCTCCATGTGTTCCTTGTTTGCATAGTGGTAGCACATTTGTTGAATTTCCAAAATTCAATTGAGCGCGCAATGGAAATGAACGGAGATGGAAGACCTTTGCCTAAAGCGATGGTGACCTGTAGTCACCAGAGAGCGGTGATATTGGGATCAAGAAGCAACCACAACAACATAAGAGAGGTGCTGAGAATCTAGTGGTGTTGGGAGGAGCAGTGGCGAAGAGGAAGAGGCGGGTGGTTTAGAAGATGGGACAATAGGGTGAGCGAAGATCAACGCCTCGGAAACCATTAGGCCCGTCGCAAAATCGGCGACCAGCAGTGGTGCTGAATCATTGGATATGGTGAAAGATGATGAAGGTGGAGGTTGATCAGAATCGAAGATGGACGGGGCGTGGGAAGCCATTTTTTATATTATTGGCTAAGGTGCCCTGACTAGGGTGTATCACAATACTTATCATATTATATAATCTCATGTTCAAGTCGTTTACTAGAAACTATATAGTCATGTATTATTATTCTAAGGAATTCTATTATGTTAATATTTATATTACGCAGTAAATATAACATGATAAAATCTTTTATTAAAATAAAACATAACATCAATAATATAATCACATCAAATAGATTGCCTCTAGGGCCCAAAACTCTAACATGTATGTCATTAATATATTTATGGCCATTAACACACGCCCAAACATACATATTCCTATGAGGACGTTTAAATTCAAATATCTAATTCAACTGTTTTTATTACGCACTTAATACATATAATTATTGCATTGTTTACGCTATATATATAAACATAAATTAAGAAAACGCAATTAACGTCCTAGTCACATTTTGAAAATGTCAATCCCTATTTCAAATCAGAGGTGTACAAGTCATTATTTCCCATATTTACTTCAATCAAGGCATAAATGTACATATTGATATGTAGTAATCAAAATGGGAAAAACAACAACAACAATGTAAAACCTGCAACTTAGTTTTGACTTGATTATTTAACTAACAAAAGACAAACACAATGCATGTACCTAGTGTGTGTGTGTATATATATATATATATATATATATATATATATATAATTCCTATTTAGTAACGGGTTCTCTTTTTATGTATATTTACATACAAAACCTTAATATTTGAATGTCCCGTAAATAATAGGCTCAAATACCTTATTTTTGAAGAAATAGAGATTTAAACCTATTGAATTTACAATTCCATCCAAACCTTAACCTTTTGTACTACATATGAAATATCATAAAAAAAAATTAAGATGAATCCGACAAAACATAGAAAATTATACAATACAACCAAGCTTCTTTTTTATTAATTCATAATCACAAAACCACATACTTAGATTGACAATTTCATTGTAAGAACATAAACAAAATGGATGGTTTGATGGATTATAATGTTGTTTTCTTTGCGTTTGAACTCTAGCCATCTTAAGCACAATAATTCAAGTTTCAAACTACAAATTATAGGAAAAATTGCAATTCGAATGGATTCCACTCACAGAGCTATTAGGAAGAGCAAAATCAAGATTGAATAGAAAGAATGTGGATTTGGCCTTCAAGAACGAACATGTTCCAATCCTTTCATATATATATATATATATATATATATATATATATATAAGAATCATACATTAGAATCTTATATATACATATGAATCTAAATTCCAGAATAATCTTAAATCTATGTTGGAATAAGATAGAGAAGATAGAAGAAACCTAAATCCTTTAATCTTTCTGGAATTAGAGACAGAAGAAAGACATCATGGAGGCACTGAGAGAAATGATTGTAGGGCTTGGAATAAGGGTTTGGGGGTCTATTTATAGTTGACATCGTGTGTATAGACCATTAGATTAGTTTGATTAAATGTAAGCAGTCCATTCGATATAGATTATAAATAAATCCCTATATAAAACAACCTTCATTGGGCTTCTATACAGAAGGGTGGTTGACACCCCCCATAAGAGGGCAGTTGACCTGGGCGGTTGACACTCCTCCTAGAAGGGAAGTCGATCCCCCTTTTGGGGTCGAGCCCAGGAGGAATTTCCTCTATAACTTTACTTTTTGATCGTTCCTTAATTGATTCACCTTATTTCTTGCCTTAATTATATTGTTCTTGTCCCCTAATGTGTATGAATATATACACACAAGTTTGAATCCAAAAGGAATATTCTTTTCGTGCTTATCCAAATTAATTTATTACCAGCTTGTATATATATTTATTTGAAATTCAAACTTTGTACGTTAATATATACGTACAACTTAATTAATTAATAATGTTTGCTTATGGACTCCGTTTTCAGCAAATAAAATATGAAAACGGATCTGAATCTCGCCACAAACGCAATTACAATACTTTCGTGGACCAATTATTAATTGTCTAAAATTCCATTTTCAGCCCATTGATTTTTTTTATTAATTATTATTGTTTATTTTAAATTAAATTAACTTAGGTATATTTATATAGGGTGTTACAGGGAGTAAAGCAAATATGAGATAGAGCATCAATATCGCCTAATAAAAGAATGGACTATAACGTGCATATCGTAAATATAATTGACTAAAATGGGTTACCATTGAAATTTCAAGAACACATTGTCAAATATAATCCATCAGAAACTTACTGAAGGACCAATAGCAAAAATTGCAATCGTAGTATATGCCTTCTTTGTAATATCAAATATTGCACAAAATTTCACAATATTAGTCTATTGTTTGTCAAAGAATATGCATTAATATTTACAAAAACACCCATGTCCACCAGCATAACTGTGAAATGTGTGAGCTTTTTTAATCATTTGGCTTGCTGAAATAATCCACTATGTAGCTCAAAATAGTGGTATTAAAGTATTCTAATTTCAGAATGTAATTCAATATAAATTATTAATGCAAAATTCATATACACCATAAGTTGAGATGAGCATTAGACAATTTTCATCAAACAAATTATTTTTAAGTGAAAAAGGTTACGGTAAGAGTAAGTCATCATAGTTGATCCCATTTTCTATTTTCTTATAGACAAAATTTAAAAGTTGTTATATCCATATCAGACCCAAGTTTATCAGTTTCACTCAAAAGATACTTCAATATAACGGACATAAAGCAAAGTTGCAATAAATAAAAATGAAATCATCCAATAGCAATGAAGTAGACAATACCATCAATACAATAATAAATCAGCATATTCAATGAAAATAATAAGTGGTGTTAACTATATAAACATATAAGGTATTCATATTTGAGAGTCTAATAGGAAGTTAAAAAAATCCTAAAATTATCTCCTTTGAGAAGAAAAGGAAATGCGATGAAGATATTAAACAAAAAGTAGTATATAATAGGTAACTGAATTAGAAAACTGGAAATAGGGAAGAATATTGGTTTCAACAACATGTTGGGAAAATGCCGCAAAGTGGTTTGGGAAATTCAGTAGATAAATCTACCCTAAACGATTATGGAGTGGAGAAGTAGAAATTGTTAAAAACTAACTCAAAATTTAATAACCCAGTTAATGTCATTAAACTTCCTTTTGAACTACACTACAATATCAGAATCAACAATATTGTAAAGCGCAATCGGGTATTGAGTTAGAAAAACCCAATGTACAACAAACAATCATTATCTTTGCTAAAATTGAAAAAAAAGCATATTATCGTCAGATGGTTATCTACCATCAGAGGATGTCTTGTTGGTTATTTATGGTCTGATCGATTCAGGAGTTAATCTATTTAACTCAGTTAGGAACAGTATAACTCCCATTAGTGTGTTAGAGACGTGGTTTGAGGTAGATTAATTGGAGGAGGCTAATAGCGTTAGTTATGGATGGATCAATCAATGATGGAGACACTATCGTCAAATAAGGGTGGAACGCTTATATGAATAGAAGAAGCGACTTGGGATTGCGTTTGAAGATAAATAATGAACAAAGGTGTAACACCCCACCTCCGCTAGGGTCACTCACAAAGGGAATGCATTAGTTTTGGAGGAGCATTATTGAGGTAAACAAACACAGAAATATTACAAGACAGAACATAAATAAAACAGCTGGAGGTTCAAAAGATAAATTTCATTACTTTCAAAAAAAGTCAAAACCTTTAACATCAAATAGCCAAGGTCATTATTTTCCATTACAACAAATTTTGTCTTGCATAAATAAAGAAGCATAAACTTAAAACATCAAAAGTAACTTAATTCCCCAAAGGTAGCAGAAATGCAGCCATAGCGTAGCTCAAGATCAAACCGTACATGAGCTGAACCGAAAGCAAGCGAAATCCAAGCTAAGTGCTAGAGTTTCCTCCCTGAGAACCTGGGGGGGGGGGGGGAGGGGGACGAAAGAAAAATATAAGTCCAAGTGACTTTCAGCATAAAAACAGATAAAGGTAACATGACATGTATAAACTGAAAGTAAACATAAGAATGCTGTCAAGATTGGCAAGATAGACTAAGATAACATGATAATTCAAGTGTAAATCAAGTATAGCATCACATATTCGAGGGTTGCTGCATCAACTGTACTAGAATCCCAAACCCATGTCTTATATTAATCATAAAATGATCCTTTGGCCCAATATCATGAAATGACCCATTACTAGGTCCAACGAAACGATCCACTAGTTGATCAGCTCCCTACAAGTTCTAGCTCGTCATGTGTCTGTGTAATACGGCCCTATCACGAATGTAGTCACCTGTGTTAGGTCCACCATAGGGTGTATCAAGCCTTATGGTGCCAACCACCGACACGAATCAAGCATGCACAGATAAACCTACTGCTGCCCAATGCCTTCTTTTTCAACTCCAGACCACGTGCACGACCATAGCCCGCCTGAACCTACACTGGTGCACCAACACAGCCGTCGTTCTGGTCTCTTACAATCAGCCCAGTAATCGTGCCCCACCCTGCCTAGTTCCAGGGTACCATGATACATCTAGTGGGTTACTACTGAAATGGACCGCGTAACTAGGGTTTCTGTCCAATAGGTTAAGTGTTGACATTTAAATTTGTGACTTAACCCTTATCAGTCTTGCATGTCAAGTTGGTTAAGTGTTGTCATTCAAGTTCGTGACTTAACCTGCCTACGTGTCATGTCAAATTGGCTAAGTGTTGTCGTTCAAGTTCATGACTTAGCCCTATGAATCTTGTGTCAAGTTGGTTAAGTGTTGTATTTCATGTTCATGACTTAACCCTATCATGTGGCATTAATTCATTAATGCACCCCAACCTCTCACATCAGACCTGTTGTTGTGGTCACTGGATATGCCGGGCGGTTCAGAGCAGATTTACAACACAACTCAGTCTGACCTCGGGTTTTCAAGTGCGGTATGACCAACTACGCACATTGGATCCTATTGTTTGCAGTAACTGGATTTGCCAGGCGGTTCCGGGCAGAATTACACTGCAAACTCAACCCAACCTCGAGTTGGCCATTTTCAAGTTCATTCTAGTGTCATGTCCATGTTCATATTTTCATGTCTAGTTCGTGTCAAGTTTCAAGGATAAGTTTCATGCTAAGCTTCCTATAATTACCAATTTTTCCCAACATTACCCCATCTAAATATTAAGCTATTAATCTTGGTCTAATTTTCTGTCTGCATGATTTTTGACATATAATATTAGGCTAACAACTTGACCTAATTTAACGTACACAAAATTTTCATAAAGCGATTCATTAACATAAACATGACATAGGTGTAAACTTGGCATTCTCGGCATAGTCAATATGAACACCATAGGTGTGTGCTTGCAAAATAATCAACATGAATATCATATGTGTGAACTTGCAACGTAGACTAAACCAACACACATATATGTGAATTTGCAACATATACTAAATCAACTTACATATATGTGAACTTGCAAATCAATAACGAACATATGAATAAGTGTGAACTTGAAATATGACATAGGTTTAACATGTACACATAAACATGTAGATCTAACATTTGGTCATATATGTGATATGATTTTACAACCTAAAACTTGCATAACATGATAAACTACACAACTTGTCATAACAGGTTATACTCTAAGTTCATATTCATATGAATAGACTTATTCATTAATCCCCAGTTCAACATGTAACGACCCGGAAAATCTGAACCAATTTAAATTTTTTAAATTTGCTAAAGTAATGGATTTTAAATATATAAAATAAATATTTTAAATAATAGCGATGAAAAGTGAGTTTGAATCGACAATTGAAAACGAATATAATTAATTCTAATTATAAACAAGGCCTGAAATGGCGCTGTAGTTTCAAAAATTGAATTCAAACTTTGTCGGACTGTACCGGGTGCAAAACAAAACGGATTTGAGTGAAACTAAAAATATTTAAATCTATTAGTGAATACCTTTCTAACGAATCTGAAAAATCAAAATTTCATAGCGGAAAGCAAAAGTTATGGCCAATGAATGTTCAGAAAGGTCGCCATGGAATTTATATAGCCCGTGAAATTGGCCATTTTGCAAACGACCTCGGAATTCGACGAAACCACTTTTGTTGGATCCGGGATGTGAAGTTATTGTTCACATTTCGTAATTTTTGAAGCTAGTATGTGAGCGTGGCAAAGGAAAATGTGTTTTGGTCAATTACAATTAAATTGGATCGACCAGAAATGGGCCTTTTTGCAAACGGTCTCAGAATTCGACGAAACTAGTTTTGTTGGGACCGTATCGTCAAAACATAGCCAGATTTATTTTTCTGGAATTTTTCAAATTAGTTTGTGGCCCTAGCAAATTGAAATGTACGTTCAAATCGAATATTGAATGTTATATATTTTAATTTGAATGGAAACTGACTGAAACAGTCGAATGGGCCTTGGAAACTTATCCCATTGTGTTCGGAAAGGGGGTAAAACGCTAGGGACGACAGTCATTGGGTTTGATTTCGAGTTCGTGTGTGGAAGGGGGTATTTTTGGATTTAAAGGAATTAAATAAATATATAAAAATTTCTGGCCAATCAAAAATCACTTTCCGTTTCGTTCGAGCCCGACATTTTCTCTCCCGATACAGCGCTCGACGACGGAAGCCATTCAAACCTTCCCGATCATTTTCAGGCGAAACCGTTCAACAAAACCCACTGCCACTTCGAAACTTTTTGAAGTGCACGACCTCCTCTGTAAATCCGTCCCGGTCTGGTCCCCTATCGTGTAGGGTATTTCTCGATTTGTGTGCCTAAAGTTCCGAGCTTTGGAGCTCTGCTACCGTCGCCTCACGCGTTTGAACTGGCTGTCACCCCCAGGCGCAGGCGCGCCTCTCCAGGCTCTAGGCCGTGGCACAACCTGATCGAAGCAAAGATCAACGGATTGAAAGATTTAGTGAAACCTAGTTTTGAATCAACACTTGAGGTGTACGGCTTATCTATTTTAAACTGATTTTCACACTATAAAGCATTGCAAACTTTGAAAAATCATATCTTTTTCGTTTCTTGACGAAATTCAGTGAAACAAGAGACAGTGGACTCGTGAGGACGTCTTCTACATTCTAGAAGAGACCGCATATTTTTCTGAGCCTTCTGCTATTTTTGGTGGAGTGGAACCCAATGTGAGATATCTAATATTATAAACGATATGGAAAACAACGATGTATAAATTATATAGTTGATGTATGAGTTATAAAAGTGTTGTTATTCTCATGTATAAGCGTTGTATAAGTTGTATGGTCGATGTATAAGTTATATATGCGTTGTAAAAATTATATATGCAATGAAATGATATTGAATTATGTTGAAGTGAATTGAAATATATTTATATAATATATATATATACACACACACACTCCCCTCGTCTACAGACCATGGACGATATTTATTGGTTGTGTTGTTGTTTGGATTATTTGGTTGATGTGAAATTTGGTGAATGATGTGAATGACTGATTGTGGTTGAAAAATACCCATTTGTGGTTGAAAACAAAAATAGAATAGGATGTGGAAATGAAAATAAAACATGCCGCCTGCGTGCGACATAGATGCATGAATCCCCATTGTAAAAAACCGCAAGGTTTTAAGGTAGAGCGAGGAGCCGTACATCGATACGGTCCCGGTTTTAACTACCCTGCCGTTATGCTGCCGAAATTTCCTGAAATATTCATATGTTTGATTTATTTTCAATTGTTGAAACTATATTCATTTGTCGAGTGGAAACTCATCTATATAAAAAAAAATCGGTTTTTGAAATAGATGGTTTTACAATAAAAATCACATTTACATGAGCAGTGGAAAATGGCGATGTGTAGAAATAAATATCTGTGGGATAAAAATATCATTTTTATCGATAGTGCGAAGTGAAAATGGTTTTGAAATCGAAGAATGAAATATATAGAAATATATATAATTATAATATATCGAATAACGAAGCTGCAGTTCGTATTTTTAAACCGTGATTTCAAACGATTAGTGCGGAAGATCCGACCATCGGATTTTCCTGAAACCACAACCGTTGGGTTCGCCTTGGAAATATCTTTCTAACGGCACCAACTTTGTAAAGATCCAACAGTTGGATTGTCTGGAATGTTTAATTCAAATCTAAAGAAAAACAGCGCCAGAATCGATTATATTTTTATATATATAAATATAATTAAATTAAATCGAATAATGACGCCGCAGTTCGTATTTTGAAATTGTAACTTCAAATGATTAGTGCGGGAGATCCGACCGTCGGATTTTCCCTAAACTGAAACCGTTGGATTCGTTTTGAAAAGATCTTTTTAATGATATAAATTTTGTGAAAAATCCAACTGTTAGATTTTCAGATATGTGTAAATCAAATCTGGAGAAAAACAGCGCCACGGCCGCGTTATGGCCTGAAGCATTGTTTGAATGAATTGGCTATTTTTAAATAAATAAAAATAGCGATAAATCGTGATAAAATATTATAAACGATATGGAAGGGAAATAAACTGAATTGGCTCGATTTGTTTGATATTTGATGGTTGAATGTGTTTGGTGTGAAAATTACATTAAAGAACAAAATTGGTGTTGTCGAATAATTTAACCATTGAGATGAATTGATTTGAAATTCTAGATATACGTGAATTATTTGAAAAGGCCGAGTTAATTCTTATTTCAAATAATTGATCGACGAGTGAGAGTCAAAAATATGAAGACGGTGCAAGACTGATGATCTTCACGTCGAATGGAGGAGTGCTACTGATGCTCATTATAGGAGTAGCTACCTTGACAGGGTTGAAGTAGTAGCCACCCGGACGTACTTGTTGATTGTACGGATATGCGAGGTATTGAGTGCCTCCGGTTTCGTTCAGACCTAGAACAAACGTGTAAATGGACTGCGTGTCTGACATTGGATTTTGTTCTGTGCAGATTGATCTCTATAAAATATATATCTGTTTGGCGGCGGAGAATTTATTCTCTTGCTTAATGCCCTTCTCTGAGACGTACGAGCCCAGAGGTTATGTATCGATAGAAATCAGTCGCACGGGGTGGATTGCCTGTGTGGCACGCCTAAGTGATAGATGATCAAGGCTTCTGTTGAATAGCAAAGTCTTGTGGTGGATGATCAAAGCACAGCCTGTGTGGCATAGCTTTGTGTATAACGTGAATTCGCGAGCCTCACACCCCGGGATGGACCAGAAACGGGAGAAGGATCCAGGGAGGACATGCGTTTCTTTCTAGCTAGGGTGGTGTCAGTAACCTACCAGCCCTGACATTTATATACTTTTCACCTGTGTGGTTGTTGCTGTTGCGAGGCGCCTCGGATATATCGGTCGATTCGGGACCGATAGAGTCATTGGGCTCATTTATGCCCCAAAGGGCGGGGAAACACAGTGTTCAGGCATTTTAATCCACATCGGTGGACCGACCCTGTGGCTCCTAAGGCTTGACTGAGTACTTGCCTGAGGCTCGGGCTAGAGAGTCTCGAATTCGGTGAGGATTATCTTTTGCCTCGGTTCAGGACGGAAATCCAATTTTCAAATACGACATCATGCGGTTTTGATTGTATATATACATATGGCGACATGATGTATGGTACCCATGCCGTCTACGATTGATAGTTATGATTGAAATTGTTTTTGAAACATATATACACTAGCAATAATATCAAATGATTTGTTTTGCTCGTATCAAGCATATTTTGGCCCTTATAAGGTAAAACTCTATCCTCGGGTGTGTGTTGCATTGTGTGATGGAAACTGAGTCTTATAATAGCTTCATTTTTATAAAAAGCATTGCAATGTTTAAAAGATTTATTTGTTTTAAAGCACTGGCAATCCAATGGAGTAAACCCATTCGCGAAAGTGGCATGGTCCTATGATTAGCCATATTTGAAAATGTGTTGAGTAGATTTCTCATACCAGTCCCATGACTGACTCGTAGTTTGTTTCACTTGCAAACTCGGGTGCCCCTATTTCTACACGGGCAACCTTGTATTCAGGTTTTAGCAGGCTCTTTCTGGATAGCTGGAGCTGAAGATAGATTCTATCATTTATCTCTTTTTATGCTGTTCAACTCCTGTTGTACATATTATGTTTTCTTTTCCGCAGTAGACATTTATGTATAGCTGAACTGTATTTTGTACTAAGTATGATCCTATATACTGTGTAACTCTGATGATTATATTTATCCAGTGTATTCTATTGTAGATTATTCGGTGTATTTATTTATTTCTGTTCTGTTATTTTCTGTTTATGTGTTATATTCCAAAGATTACCCTTGCCACCGTCTTATCGGGAATGGGGTTGTCACACAACATGATAATAAAATAGAACCATAGACATAGATCAATATCATTCAATTCCACATATAACATAATAAACATTGTTCTATTATCAATTTATTTTCAAGGCATGACATAGTTGAATAAATTGATTAAAACATCGCAGGCATAACATTATGAACATGAAAAGATTTGAATAATAATCTAGATTTAAGAACACAAATAGATCTAACTTAAATAGAAAAATCCCCAAAATTAAGATCCGAGGATAAATAAAGAAAATAGGTCTGAATAGAAAATCAAGCTTAGCTCCAATTTCATAGTCATAATCCTAGGCAATAACCTCATGGTCATGATTCATAGGTGATTAGTCACAATTATCCTTGTTATAGTCATAGGCAATAGTCTTATGTTCATAGTCATAGGCATAGGCATAGTCTTATGTTCACAGTCATAGGCATAGGCATAGTCTTATGTTCACAGTCATAGGCATAGGCATAGTCTTATGTTCATAGTCATAGGCATAGGCATAGTCTTATATTCATAGTCATAGGCATTGTTTATATTCATAGTCATAGGCATAGGCATAGTCTTATGCCATTAACAATAGTTTCAACGTCATAGGAAATATTCCCAAAAGTCAAGATCCAAGAAGAAAACAAGAATAGATATGAATCATCAATTCCAATTTATAACATGCCCATATTAAGTTTATAGTTTTTATCTAAAAGTAACTTGAACTTACAGATCATGGTCTAAGAAATTTAGATGTAGAAGTCAAGTCTAGAAATTTGTTGTAGGACGTTGCGGTGTCGCCAATCTATTCTCTTGAATTGTTGTAGAAGCGTTGACCTTTGATTTGAATCGAGTTTGAATGCTTAAGCTTTAATTTGGAGGCGGCGGCCATGGTTCAAGAGGTAAATTAGCAGCATAGCTTTAAAGACCCGCAACTTCCCCGTAAAGGAAAGCGTCGGATAGTTCGAGAACAAACCACAGCAGAACGCATACAGAAGAACGTTTCATTGTATATTACAACAATGCATCAGATTACAAGAATATACAGAGTATAAATGAATATTACACAGAAATATCAGAGATTTAAATTACATTTAAATACATAGCAGCGGAAAATAATACAATACACAACTAGAATGAGATATACGGATACAAAGCTTTCCGGATATCGTTCCAGCTGTAAACCAGGATCCTGTGAATATAAATCTGCAAAACCAAAACTACTAGCTGCCCGTGTCGAAAATAGGGGCACCCAGAGTTTAGGTTAAAACAATAAACTCCAGGTCAGTCATGTGACTGGTGTGAGAACTAAAACAGTTATTAATCTTTATTTCAAATCATTAGGTAAATCAAGGGACCACGCCGTATAACACGGAACGGGTTTCCTCCCAAGAATACCAGTGCATAAAACCAACAGCGCAATGCTAAATAAAGAAAAATGAAGCTGTTATAAGACCCAGGTCCCATCACACAATGCAACGCAGTCGAGGATAGGGTTTTCCCTTATAACAGCCAAAGAATGCTTGATACGTTTAAAACAAATCATTTGATACTATTATAAGTGCATAGTATATAAAACACTTCAAATCATAAGTATCAATCATAGGCGGCATGAGCGCCCCATCCCACTATGTCGCCATATATAGGATATACAATCAAAACCGCAAAGTCTCGTATTTGGAAATTGGGTTTCCATCTATGAACCGAGGCAAAAGATAGTCCTCAACCGATTCGAGACAATCTAGCCCATGTCTCAGGCAAGCGCGCAGGCAAGCCTTGGATCGTCAGGGCCGGTCCACACGGAGTGGATTATTATGCCTGAACAATACGTCTCCCCACCCTATGGGGTGTAAGTCTGGTCCGTCAGCCGACCAGAATGCATTCGGCCGAAACCGATATAACCGAGGCGCCTCGCAACAGCAACAACCACATAAGTCAAACTCGTCAGGGCGTGTAAAACCACTGACGCCACTTCTAGCTAGAAAGAAACGCATGCCCTCCCTGAGGTCCGTCTCCCGTTTTTGGTTCATACCGGGTGTGAAACACGCGAGGTAAACGTTACACAAAGCTACGCCACAAAGGCCGTGCTTTGATCATCACCACAAGACTTTGCTTTTCAACAGAAGCCTCGATCATTTGCATCTTAGCATGCCACACAGGCAAGCCATCCTATGCAACCGATATCAGTCACACAGAATGAAATCCGATGTCAGACACACAGTCCATTTACAAGTCCGTTCTGGGTCTGAACGAAACCGGAGGCACCTAGTACCCCGCATATCCATCGATCTCCAAGTACGTCTGGACGATCACTAACTGTTTCCATCTTCTTGGGTGTACAGCCCAATCAAGATCATCAGTTATCACCCAAACGACGTGAAGACTTCCGGTCTTCGACCATCGTCTTCATCTTCGACTTATCGTCGTATCAGTTATTCAGAATGGGATAAACCCGGTCTTTCCGAATAACTCGCGTATATATTATAAAAGTGTTACACAAACACAACATACGCCTCATTCCAATTCATTAGTCACTAACCGTAAATTAATCAAGAGAATAATTCCCCAAATATTAACCCCGAAGGCCGAAACCAACATCAGATCAATATCCAGAAAACCATTCTGCTTGGCTAACCGCCAGTTAGTTTCTAAATTTCACATTCAAATCTAATTAAAGATTTAACTATCGCCTGGAGCAAAACTGGTGATACTCCATTCTCGATCTTTTCAATCTAATTAAAGATTCATTAAAACTCCACTTAGTTTTAATCTGTGACTGGGTTAAAGAATCAGTGTCATTTAAAACACGGTTCACGATAAACCCAAAGTCACATCCCATTAATTATCGGGTTAAAGAACAAGTGTTATTTAAAACACTGTTCACGATAAACCCAAAAATCAATATCAATTCAATTCCAATTAAATATCATTTAATTGGTACACTTCATTAAATCTAAATAAAAAGATTTAATCTTTTCTCAACTGGGTTCAAGAACAGTGTTAGTGAAGACACCATTCACGACAAACCCAAATCACATTCGATATTCAATACAAGGCTCTGAATAGAAACTATATCGGCCTATATTCAATATCAAATTCTACGATTAACAAATGTCGTATTGGAAATAACGATATACATATATATCTTTCAAATTTCCATAACAACACCTGTAATATCACGAATTCCAACATCGAAATATTCCGAAGACAATTTCGATTCAAATCCACTCCAATGCAATCATTGGAAATTTTGGTTATTTTCAAAACCATTTCAAATTCAATTTATTTATTTAAAAATAAATAGAATTATAATTCTAGTTCAAAACTAGTTCATTACGATAAAAATCTATTTTTATCTTTTCAAATATGGAGTTTTTCATCCCAAACTTTCACAAATCATTTCTTATGATTTTACACAAATTATTACTATTTTTAATAATTTTATCAAGGCCCGTACGGTCGATTTCCATTAACGGCCATCGAACTGCACTTACAGCGACCTTTTTCGAATTTGATTTGGACGTATCTCCAAATCCAACCGTTAGATTTCAAATTTCTAACATTCATTAGAAAGCTCTTTTCGATACGAACCCAACGGTTCCGGTTTTAGGAGAATCCGACGGTCGGATCTCCCGTAATGTCCGTTTGAAACAAATGATCGAAATTCGCGAACTGCCGCAGCGCGGCGCGTTCTATTCAGGCCATTATATTATATATATAATATATATAATATATATTTCGTCGATTACTATTTAAAACGAATTATATAAATGGTTTTAAATTCGTTTCAAAAGCAATTTCAACTTCCTTTTCAATTCAAATCAAAATTGAATTCTTCTTTATAAATTCGTTTCAAAATTCATTTCTATTCAATTCAAATTTCAATTCAATTTGAATTCATTTCAATTCGCTTTCAATTCCATTTGAATTCGTTTTCAATTCAATTCATTTCGAAATCGTTTTAAAATTCAATTCATTTCGAAATCGTTTTCAATTCAATTCATTTCGAAATCGTTTTCAATTCAATTCATTTCGAAATCGTTTTCAATTCAATTCATTTCGAAATCGTTTTCAATTCAATTTATTTCGAAATCGCTTTCAATTCAATTTGAATTCGTTTTCAATTCATTTCGAAATCGTTTTCAATTCAATTTATTTCGAAATCGTTTTCAATTCAATTCATTTCGAAATCGTTTTCAATTCAATTTATTTCGAAATCGTTTTCAATTCAATTCATTTCGAAATCGTTTTCAATTCAATTTATTTCGAAATCGTTTTCAATTCAATTCATTTCGAAATCGTTTTCAATTCAATTCATTTCGAAATCGTTTTCAATTCAATTCATTTCGAAATCGTTTTCAATTCAATTCATTTCGAAATCGTTTTCAATTCAATTCATTTCGAAATCGTTTTCAATTCAATTCATTTCGAAATCGTTTTCAATTCAATTCATTTCGAAATCGTTTTCAATTCAATTCATTTCGAAATCGTTTTCAATTCAATTCATTTCGAAATCGTTTTCAATTCAATTCATTTCAAAATATTCGATTTCGAAATCACGTTTCAATATTCATTTTAAAATGAATAAAATCGATATAAATATCGTTCACGTCAAAATGGCGTCAATCTAATCCTCACGGCTTCACATATTTCTATTTTCAAATATTCTATTTCAAATATTTCTATTTCAAATATTTCTATTTCAAATATTTCTATTTCAAATATTTCTATTTCAAATATTTCTATTTCAAATATTTCTATTTCAAATATTTCTATTTCAAATATTTCTATTTTAAATATTTCTATTTCAAATATTTCTATTTCAAATATTTCTATTTTTCTCGAAACTGGAATGAGGCCCAATCAATTACCATATAATGTTAATTATATGGATTTTCTACAACACATGTATATATCAACAACGATGAATAATCAACCATCAACCAAAGTGCACTACACTGTATAAGCATCAAATATAGACATTTAACGCTTATAGCAGCTTGTCAATCAATCGATCGACATATTTAATAAATCAGGATGAGTGAACTTCAAATTTCATCCTAACACCCGTGTGGGGTTTCAAACAATCAAACACATATTTTATTTGTGCAGTTAGGCGATGTGTAAAATTTATCGACCCAATCAACGTCATTCAAATAGGTGTACATAAACAAACCGTCTGGTTTGTAAATGAATATTTATTTATTCACATTCACGTTAAAAATTATATTTTTAACGATAACACATTTTATTTTAACATATGAATTTATATTCAGTTCATTCGTTAAATAAAATGCTAATTTTATTTTTCTAACTTATTTTAGAAAATTTCGGCGGCATAACGGCACGATACTAGAAACGGGACAAGGCCTAGCCTTATCCCCGGTCTAGTGAAGGCCCACGCCATTCACACATCAATCAAATCAATTCGTTATGCAAACCACAAACTTTGGAGTAAGGGTCTAACCTAGCCTTACTCCTTCGCCTTATAACGGCGCACGTCTAATCCTAACCAATTTATCGATTCGATTTTTCACACCACAAACCACATTCAAACCAATATCACAATCAATCACCAAACAGTCAAACAAACAAGTCCATGGTCTGTGGACGGGTGTCGGGTGCTACTAAGCACCGTCTGCATCCTAGTATATATATAACTAGAAAAATAAATTGAAAGGTGAGAAATTCTCACCAATAGCTATCCAACTTCAAGACTCTTCTTAATAGAAATCTTCGCCTATTGTCGCTTTCGCCCGTATCCTCTACATATGTAAAAATAGAATTTTTACTATGCTACTCAATATGTAAAAATCGAATTTTGACTTCGCTATTCAATATATAAAAATATGATTTTTACTTTGACTTTCAACATATAAAAATATGATTTTTATTTCGACTTTCAACACATAAAAATATGATTTTTACTTTTGCTTTCACCATATAAAAATATGATTTTTACTTTGCTTGAAAGTTCAAACCTTTCTTCCCATGTTAAAGCTTTTACCTTTAAAACTAAATCAGTTTTTTTTTTTTTTTTTTATAAAATTCAGTTTTTATCCTTTATTTCAAAAACCAGTTTTTATTTCTAAAAAAAATTCAGTTTTAATACTTTATAAAAAAAATCCAGTTTTATACTTTATAAAAATTTCAGTTTTTAATACTTTATAAATAAATCAGTTTTTTTTTCTATGTTTTAAAATTCAGGTTTTTAAAATGCTTTTAAAAATTCCAGTTTTTAATACTTTTTAAAAATTCCTGTTTTATTACTTTTAAAAATTCCTTTTAAAAATATTCAGTTTTATACCTTTAAAAATATTTAGTTTTTTACTTTTAAACATTTTCAGTTTTTATTTTTAAAACAAAATCATTATTAAAATCGGTTTTTAAAAAAAATAAAAAAAAAAATAATAATAATAAAATAAACAGAAATTCTTACTGAGAGGGGGGGGGAGGTCTTCGCAGTTCGTCGGCGGCTTGGGTCTTCGATCGGTGGTGGCAGGAGGGGCTGCTTCGAGGGGGGGGGGGGTGGCGCGGCTTCTTCGTCGGCGTCGAGGGCTTCAAGGGGAGGCGCTCGGTTGTTTTCACGAGGGGGGGTTCACCTGAGAGGGCGGCGGAGGAGTTGTCGGAGATGGGGGGAGCAGCGCCTCGCGCGATGTGGCTCCGTCGAGCGGTTTTAGGGCTCCGCCCTCTTTTTTTTTTTATTCTGAAATTTAATTTTTTGAACGGGGGGGGGGGGGGGGGGCCTGGAGGATAAAAGAGAAAGATATTTTTTTTTTTTTTATTAATTTAATTGCATAAAGTTGACTTTTACCTAAGACCTCGAAACGAGGCCCACCGCCTGTCGTCCATAGCGAATTACCCCCATTCCGAACACAATGGGATATGTATCGTAAGCTGATTCGACCGTTTGAATCAGTTTCCGTTAAATTTACATTTAAATCACTATATTGAATTTTAAACGTACATTTCAAATTACCGGGGTCACATAATAACTCTATAAATTGCAGAAAAATATTTTCTAGCTTCGTATTGACGATACGGTCCTAACAAAACTAGTTTCGTCGAATTCTGAGACTGTTTGAAAAATGGCCAATTTCCAGTCGATTAAAATCAACTGAAACTGGTCAAACGCGTTTTCCTTTGCCACGCTCACATATTGATTCGAAAAATTATGAAATTTGGAATCTAGCAATAACTTTACACTGCGAATCCAACAAAACTGGTTTCGTCGAAATCCGAGGTCGTTTGCAAAATGGCTATTTTTAAGGGCCATATATTATATTAAAATATATATAAATTCCACAGCGACTATTTCTAATTTTCAACTGGACATATCTTATCATTTCTAAGATGAAATCTCAGTTTGTTAACTTCGTTACAAAGATATAGTTATACAGATTCAAATATTTCTTGTTTCGTTCAATTCTGACTTATATTGAATTCTGTATATTCATTTGAAATTAGAAATCGAATTTTCGAACTACCGCGCCATTTTCAATTCCTTTTATAATTATATATAAATATTTATATTCTAACGACGACGCGTATAATATATACGTTCGATTTATATTCTAAATAAATTTCTCGTCGATATTATTTAAAATAATTCATTTTAAATAATCAAAATTCACTAAAATTGCCAAAATAAAAATTTTAAACTGGCCCAGAATTTACGGGTTGTTACAATCTCCCCCACTTAAAACTTTTCGTCCCCGAAAAGGAACAAAGTCGAAAGTGGTTTGATAATTCAACTCTACGCTCGATCTGGCTTCCATTCTCTAACTCTTCAGTTTCTGAGAATTTTCAAAATTTCAAAAATTTGGCTAACACCCTAAATTTTCGAAAAATTTCGCCATAACCTCCCCTGCACCGGGAGCATCGGGGAATTTCAAATAGCTTCCCCGGTCCTTCAGATCTCAAAAAGAAAAAGAAAAAGCCAAGCGGCTAGCCAATAGGCCCACAAAATCATCATCACCCAAACAAAACAGGAAATTATGTAGTAAACATGTACCTATTTGTCAGGCAAACAAATTTTATTCTCTGCTCTAGCCTCCTTGCTATGACCTGTTCAATGATATATATGTATATGCAAGCAAATGCAACTAATTCTCAATACAATTCAATATTGGGTTCAATTAGGCTAATGGTTCAAAATTAGCAAACAACTAAACAAACAACACAAACATCAATCAATTAGTGAATTAGAATTTCAAATTCATAATTTTGATACATATACAAAAAATCATGTTTTTGATACCAATTCACAACAATGTGTTCCTAACTATATAAGTTTTGGTTCTCACACCAGTCTAATGGAAATATATAGATATCACACCTTCGAAACACGAACATAAATACTGATGATGCACGTGCTATCATCAGTACCTTCTCCGGGCGACTAGAGTGTGATTCTATATCTATCCAGTATATTAAAACTTCGAATACACGCGGATCAGACGTATATGCAAAATCTATATATACTGGATTGTCCACATCAATATAAATAAATAATCCAATACGAATAATTGATTTAAATTTTCAAAACAAAATTTGTTTTCACTTTAAAAATTTACTCTTCACACTCGTTCTAGGACACTACTGATCCCATCTCTAACGAGTCATTCTCATTGGATATTACTAATCCAATATCTGATGAATTCTTCCGTATGGTTCTAATGTGTCTTGTTCTCTAGCTTTGTAAACCAAAGCTCTGATACCAAATGTGACGGCCCGCAACCTCCCCGTAAAGGAAAGCGTCGGATAGTTCGAGAACAAACCACAGCAGAACGCATACAGAAGAACGTTTCATTGTATATTACAACAATGCATCAGATTACAAGAATATACAGAGTATAAATGAATATTACACAGAAATATCAGAGATTTAAATTACATTTAAATACATAGCAGCGGAAAATAATACAATACACAACTAGAATGAGATATACGGATACAAAGCTTTCCGGATATCGTTCCAGCTGTAAACCAGGATCCTGTGAATATAAATCTGCAAAACCAAAACTACTAGCTGCCCGTGTCGAAAATAGGGGCACCCAGAGTTTAGGTTAAAACAATAAACTCCAGGTCAGTCATGTGACTGGTGTGAGAACTAAAACAGTTATTAATCTTTATTTCAAATCATTAGGTAAATCAAGGGACCACGCCGTATAACACGGAACGGGTTTCCTCCCAAGAATACCAGTGCATAAAACCAACAGCGCAATGCTAAATAAAGAAAAATGAAGCTGTTATAAGACCCAGGTCCCATCACACAATGCAACGCAGTCGAGGATAGGGTTTTCCCTTATAACAGCCAAAGAATGCTTGATACGTTTAAAACAAATCATTTGATACTATTATAAGTGCATAGTATATAAAACACTTCAAATCATAAGTATCAATCATAGGCGGCATGAGCGCCCCATCCCACTATGTCGCCATATATAGGATATACAATCAAAACCGCAAAGTCTCGTATTTGGAAATTGGGTTTCCATCTATGAACCGAGGCAAAAGATAGTCCTCAACCGATTCGAGACAATCTAGCCCATGTCTCAGGCAAGCGCGCAGGCAAGCCTTGGATCGTCAGGGCCGGTCCACACGGAGTGGATTATTATGCCTGAACAATACGTCTCCCCACCCTATGGGGTGTAAGTCTGGTCCGTCAGCCGACCAGAATGCATTCGGCCGAAACCGATATAACCGAGGCGCCTCGCAACAGCAACAACCACATAAGTCAAACTCGTCAGGGCGTGTAAAACCACTGACGCCACTTCTAGCTAGAAAGAAACGCATGCCCTCCCTGAGGTCCGTCTCCCGTTTTTGGTTCATACCGGGTGTGAAACACGCGAGGTAAACGTTACACAAAGCTACGCCACAAAGGCCGTGCTTTGATCATCACCACAAGACTTTGCTTTTCAACAGAAGCCTCGATCATTTGCATCTTAGCATGCCACACAGGCAAGCCATCCTATGCAACCGATATCAGTCACACAGAATGAAATCCGATGTCAGACACACAGTCCATTTACAAGTCCGTTCTGGGTCTGAACGAAACCGGAGGCACCTAGTACCCCGCATATCCATCGATCTCCAAGTACGTCTGGACGATCACTAACTGTTTCCATCTTCTTGGGTGTACAGCCCAATCAAGATCATCAGTTATCACCCAAACGACGTGAAGACTTCCGGTCTTCGACCATCGTCTTCATCTTCGACTTATCGTCGTATCAGTTATTCAGAATGGGATAAACCCGGTCTTTCCGAATAACTCGCGTATATATTATAAAAGTGTTACACAAACACAACATACGCCTCATTCCAATTCATTAGTCACTAACCGTAAATTAATCAAGAGAATAATTCCCCAAATATTAACCCCGAAGGCCGAAACCAACATCAGATCAATATCCAGAAAACCATTCTGCTTGGCTAACCGCCAGTTAGTTTCTAAATTTCACATTCAAATCTAATTAAAGATTTAACTATCGCCTGGAGCAAAACTGGTGATACTCCATTCTCGATCTTTTCAATCTAATTAAAGATTCATTAAAACTCCACTTAGTTTTAATCTGTGACTGGGTTAAAGAATCAGTGTCATTTAAAACACGGTTCACGATAAACCCAAAGTCACATCCCATTAATTATCGGGTTAAAGAACAAGTGTTATTTAAAACACTGTTCACGATAAACCCAAAAATCAATATCAATTCAATTCCAATTAAATATCATTTAATTGGTACACTTCATTAAATCTAAATAAAAAGATTTAATCTTTTCTCAACTGGGTTCAAGAACAGTGTTAGTGAAGACACCATTCACGACAAACCCAAATCACATTCGATATTCAATACAAGGCTCTGAATAGAAACTATATCGGCCTATATTCAATATCAAATTCTACGATTAACAAATGTCGTATTGGAAATAACGATATACATATATATCTTTCAAATTTCCATAACAACACCTGTAATATCACGAATTCCAACATCGAAATATTCCGAAGACAATTTCGATTCAAATCCACTCCAATGCAATCATTGGAAATTTTGGTTATTTTCAAAACCATTTCAAATTCAATTTATTTATTTAAAAATAAATAGAATTATAATTCTAGTTCAAAACTAGTTCATTACGATAAAAATCTATTTTTATCTTTTCAAATATGGAGTTTTTCATCCCAAACTTTCACAAATCATTTCTTATGATTTTACACAAATTATTACTATTTTTAATAATTTTATCAAGGCCCGTACGGTCGATTTCCATTAACGGCCATCGAACTGCACTTACAGCGACCTTTTTCGAATTTGATTTGGACGTATCTCCAAATCCAACCGTTAGATTTCAAATTTCTAACATTCATTAGAAAGCTCTTTTCGATACGAACCCAACGGTTCCGGTTTTAGGAGAATCCGACGGTCGGATCTCCCGTAATGTCCGTTTGAAACAAATGATCGAAATTCGCGAACTGCCGCAGCGCGGCGCGTTCTATTCAGGCCATTATATTATATATATAATATATATAATATATATTTCGTCGATTACTATTTAAAACGAATTATATAAATGGTTTTAAATTCGTTTCAAAAGCAATTTCAACTTCCTTTTCAATTCAAATCAAAATTGAATTCTTCTTTATAAATTCGTTTCAAAATTCATTTCTATTCAATTCAAATTTCAATTCAATTTGAATTCATTTCAATTCGCTTTCAATTCCATTTGAATTCGTTTTCAATTCAATTCATTTCGAAATCGTTTTAAAATTCAATTCATTTCGAAATCGTTTTCAATTCAATTCATTTCGAAATCGTTTTCAATTCAATTCATTTCGAAATCGTTTTCAATTCAATTCATTTCGAAATCGTTTTCAATTCAATTTATTTCGAAATCGCTTTCAATTCAATTTGAATTCGTTTTCAATTCATTTCGAAATCGTTTTCAATTCAATTTATTTCGAAATCGTTTTCAATTCAATTCATTTCGAAATCGTTTTCAATTCAATTTATTTCGAAATCGTTTTCAATTCAATTCATTTCGAAATCGTTTTCAATTCAATTTATTTCGAAATCGTTTTCAATTCAATTCATTTCGAAATCGTTTTCAATTCAATTCATTTCGAAATCGTTTTCAATTCAATTCATTTCGAAATCGTTTTCAATTCAATTCATTTCGAAATCGTTTTCAATTCAATTCATTTCGAAATCGTTTTCAATTCAATTCATTTCGAAATCGTTTTCAATTCAATTCATTTCGAAATCGTTTTCAATTCAATTCATTTCGAAATCGTTTTCAATTCAATTCATTTCGAAATCGTTTTCAATTCAATTCATTTCAAAATATTCGATTTCGAAATCACGTTTCAATATTCATTTTAAAATGAATAAAATCGATATAAATATCGTTCACGTCAAAATGGCGTCAATCTAATCCTCACGGCTTCACATATTTCTATTTTCAAATATTCTATTTCAAATATTTCTATTTCAAATATTTCTATTTCAAATATTTCTATTTCAAATATTTCTATTTCAAATATTTCTATTTCAAATATTTCTATTTCAAATATTTCTATTTCAAATATTTCTATTTTAAATATTTCTATTTCAAATATTTCTATTTCAAATATTTCTATTTTTCTCGAAACTGGAATGAGGCCCAATCAATTACCATATAATGTTAATTATATGGATTTTCTACAACACATGTATATATCAACAACGATGAATAATCAACCATCAACCAAAGTGCACTACACTGTATAAGCATCAAATATAGACATTTAACGCTTATAGCAGCTTGTCAATCAATCGATCGACATATTTAATAAATCAGGATGAGTGAACTTCAAATTTCATCCTAACACCCGTGTGGGGTTTCAAACAATCAAACACATATTTTATTTGTGCAGTTAGGCGATGTGTAAAATTTATCGACCCAATCAACGTCATTCAAATAGGTGTACATAAACAAACCGTCTGGTTTGTAAATGAATATTTATTTATTCACATTCACGTTAAAAATTATATTTTTAACGATAACACATTTTATTTTAACATATGAATTTATATTCAGTTCATTCGTTAAATAAAATGCTAATTTTATTTTTCTAACTTATTTTAGAAAATTTCGGCGGCATAACGACACGATACTAGAAACGGGACAAGGCCTAGCCTTATCCCCGGTCTAGTGAAGGCCCACGCCATTCACACATCAATCAAATCAATTCGTTATGCAAACCACAAACTTTGGAGTAAGGGTCTAACCTAGCCTTACTCCTTCGCCTTATAACGGCGCACGTCTAATCCTAACCAATTTATCGATTCGATTTTTCACACCACAAACCACATTCAAACCAATATCACAATCAATCACCAAACAGTCAAACAAACAAGTCCATGGTCTGTGGACGGGTGTCGGGTGCTACTAAGCACCGTCTGCATCCTAGTATATATATAACTAGAAAAATAAATTGAAAGGTGAGAAATTCTCACCAATAGCTATCCAACTTCAAGACTCTTCTTAATAGAAATCTTCGCCTATTGTCGCTTTCGCCCGTATCCTCTACATATGTAAAAATAGAATTTTTACTATGCTACTCAATATGTAAAAATCGAATTTTGACTTCGCTATTCAATATATAAAAATATGATTTTTACTTTGACTTTCAACATATAAAAATATGATTTTTATTTCGACTTTCAACACATAAAAATATGATTTTTACTTTTGCTTTCACCATATAAAAATATGATTTTTACTTTGCTTGAAAGTTCAAACCTTTCTTCCCATGTTAAAGCTTTTACCTTTAAAACTAAATCAGTTTTTTTTTTTTTTTTTTATAAAATTCAGTTTTTATCCTTTATTTCAAAAACCAGTTTTTATTTCTAAAAAAAATTCAGTTTTAATACTTTATAAAAAAAATCCAGTTTTATACTTTATAAAAATTTCAGTTTTTAATACTTTATAAATAAATCAGTTTTTTTTTCTATGTTTTAAAATTCAGGTTTTTAAAATGCTTTTAAAAATTCCAGTTTTTAATACTTTTTAAAAATTCCTGTTTTATTACTTTTAAAAATTCCTTTTAAAAATATTCAGTTTTATACCTTTAAAAATATTTAGTTTTTTACTTTTAAACATTTTCAGTTTTTATTTTTAAAACAAAATCATTATTAAAATCGGTTTTTAAAAAAAATAAAAAAAAAAATAATAATAATAAAATAAACAGAAATTCTTACTGAGAGGGGGGGGAGGTCTTCGCAGTTCGTCGGCGGCTTGGGTCTTCGATCGGTGGTGGCAGGAGGGGCTGCTTCGAGGGGGGGGGGGGTGGCGCGGCTTCTTCGTCGGCGTCGAGGGCTTCAAGGGGAGGCGCTCGGTTGTTTTCACGAGGGGGGGTTCACCTGAGAGGGCGGCGGAGGAGTTGTCGGAGATGGGGGGAGCAGCGCCTCGCGCGATGTGGCTCCGTCGAGCGGTTTTAGGGCTCCGCCCTCTTTTTTTTTTTATTCTGAAATTTAATTTTTTGAACGGGGGGGGGGGGGGGCCTGGAGGATAAAAGAGAAAGATATTTTTTTTTTTTTTATTAATTTAATTGCATAAAGTTGACTTTTACCTAAGACCTCGAAACGAGGCCCACCGCCTGTCGTCCATAGCGAATTACCCCCATTCCGAACACAATGGGATATGTATCGTAAGCTGATTCGACCGTTTGAATCAGTTTCCGTTAAATTTACATTTAAATCACTATATTGAATTTTAAACGTACATTTCAAATTACCGGGGTCACATAATAACTCTATAAATTGCAGAAAAATATTTTCTAGCTTCGTATTGACGATACGGTCCTAACAAAACTAGTTTCGTCGAATTCTGAGACTGTTTGAAAAATGGCCAATTTCCAGTCGATTAAAATCAACTGAAACTGGTCAAACGCGTTTTCCTTTGCCACGCTCACATATTGATTCGAAAAATTATGAAATTTGGAATCTAGCAATAACTTTACACTGCGAATCCAACAAAACTGGTTTCGTCGAAATCCGAGGTCGTTTGCAAAATGGCTATTTTTAAGGGCCATATATTATATTAAAATATATATAAATTCCACAGCGACTATTTCTAATTTTCAACTGGACATATCTTATCATTTCTAAGATGAAATCTCAGTTTGTTAACTTCGTTACAAAGATATAGTTATACAGATTCAAATATTTCTTGTTTCGTTCAATTCTGACTTATATTGAATTCTGTATATTCATTTGAAATTAGAAATCGAATTTTCGAACTACCGCGCCATTTTCAATTCCTTTTATAATTATATATAAATATTTATATTCTAACGACGACGCGTATAATATATACGTTCGATTTATATTCTAAATAAATTTCTCGTCGATATTATTTAAAATAATTCATTTTAAATAATCAAAATTCACTAAAATTGCCAAAATAAAAATTTTAAACTGGCCCAGAATTTACGGGTTGTTACAATAGCAGTGTAAGAATGATTTGTATGAATTAGGCTAGGTCTTAGGATGTATTTATAGGGGTAGCAACTAGTTTAGGCCCTTAGATTAACCCTAGAATCAATCCGGACCATCAGAACACGTCTCAGGCTTCAAAAATGGGTTCTGTGTCAAAACAGGCCGACCAGGTCAACCTGTAAGGCGGGGAGGTCGACTACATGGTCGACCTGGGGGGTAGGTCGACCCTAAGGTCGACCACATGGTCAACCTGACCCCTAGGTCGACCTGCTTGGTCCTGTGCTGCCTGAAATTTGCTGAATCTTGTACCGGCCATAACTTCTTCATCCGGACTCCGATTTTCGAAAACTTGGACTTGTTTCCATGCAGAATTTTGGGACGAATGCAATGGCGTAACCTGTTTCCCTTGATTCTTATTTTAAAATTTAATTCTGCCTTGATTTATGGTTTTAACATGTTATAAAAATTCGGGTTGTTACATTCTTCCCTCCTTATAGGATTTTGTCCCTGAAATCTTCAAGTTAAGAAGAATGCATCCTATCATCCAATCAACCATCTACTCAACCATCAAGCACAAGAAACCATTGTCCTTAAAAGATTTATAATGCTATATGAACATATGCAGAAAATGTGTGTATATGTTCCTTATCTAATGCAAATGATCAGGCCTGATTGATCTTCCTAATGCAAAATATGTTTAGTGTCATGAATCCAACATGTATGCAAATAGTCCTAGTCATATAAACACTATATGTGTGCACAAACATCCATCCATATGCAACATTCACATGATAACACATTCAATTTCATCCATATACAAGTATAAACACTCATGCATTGCAATATGAAAATGTGTCTGAGCCGATCTAGTGCCTAATGTGTGTTATGCAACCACGAGCAACCACTTGCGAGCACTTGCAACCATTTGCAAACATCAACCATAACATGTTTCAATCACATGTTTACATCCAAAAGGGTTCTACCTAAGGCTCTCAAGATAGGTTGGAGAAGGTAAGCAAGATAAAACAAAGCATTTAGGAGAAGAAGTTAAAGATGTACCCCCAGAAGGTCCTGCTTGTGGGGCTTGCCCTTGCTTCTTAGGGCAGTTCTTGCTGATATGTCCAGTTTCACCACACTGAAAGCATGCTCCCATCTTCATCTTCTTCTTTCTACAATCCTGGGCTATATGCCCCTCAATACCACAGAAGTGGCATTTTCTTTTCTCGCGTGTCTTGTTATCCTTATTGTTGTTGTTGTTCTTGCCTCCTTTCTCGGAGTCTACCTTCTTGTTTTGAGACTCATTCGTCTTGACCTCCTTCTTGCCATTCTTGTCTTCTTCATTTAAGAGCGCCATGTTTACTAGCTTTTCGTAAGTAGCCCCCATAGGTACGTGTGTCATAGCCAAGCTGTGAAGTGGCTCATTCAATCCTTTGAAAAAACGAGGAGCCTTCTTATGAGGGGTATTCACTAAGTCTAGTCCAAACCGAGCCAGCTGATTGAATTGATTGACGTACTCCTTGACCGTCATACTTCCTTGCTAAAGAGATAAGAATTTTTCCAGCTGTAGACTTCGTTCAGCTTGCGAGAGGAATTTCATCTTGAACCTTGTAATGAAATCCATCTATGTTTCAACCGGCCTCTCAGCGTTAGTGACTTCCCACCAATAGGAAGCTTCGTCTTTGAACAACCATACCGCCAACTGTACCTTTTGCCTATCGTCCACCTCGAAGATAACAAACAGATCCTTAGTTTCTTTGAGCCAGTTCCTCGCTTCTACGAATGATTCAGTTCCCTTGAAATCCATTCCACCCATGGCCCTAAACTCTTTGCAGATCTTTGAGAAATCAATTGCACGAGGAGGGGGAGGAGGAGGAATCGCTGCAGCTGGAGGAGGAATATCTGCTGGGCCTACATCGTTGGCCCTAGCCTCTAAGTACCTCCTGAATCAGCCAGGTATTGGCACGCCCTATGGAAAGTTAAGATTCCCAGACATGTTGAAAAGAAAAGGAAGGGATTCAAACGAGGAAACAAAGGATAGTGCTAATGGATTTTGGGGAATAACCTTTAAATAAAACAAGACTTTTCTTGAAAAATGCTTCTATGTAAATGGTTTTGAAAATAGTTTTAGAAGGTTTTTTAAAAACTTTTGCCCAGTCTGGTAACCTTCTGCTCTGATACCAAATGTAACACCCCACCTCCGCTAGGGTCACTCACAAAGGAAATACACTAGTTTTGGAGGAGCATTATCAAGGTAAACAAACACAGAAATATTACAAGATAGAACATAAATAAAACAGCGGGAGGTTCAAAAGATAAATTTCATTACTTTCGAAACGAGTCAAAACCTTTTACATCAAATAGCCAAGGTCATTATTTTCCATTACAACAAATTCTGTCTTGCATAAATGAAGAAGCAAAAACTTAAAACATCAAAAGTAGCTTAATTCCCCAAAGGTAGCAGAAATGCAGCCATAGCATAGCTCAAGATCAAACCGTACATGAGCTGAACTGAAAAAAAGCGAAATCCAAGCTAAGTGCTAGAGTTTCCTCCCTGAGAACCTGGGGGGGGGGGGGGGGGACGAAAGAAAAAGAGGCAAAAGAAAACGGGTTAGTCATAAAGACCGGTAAGTACGAGTGACTTTCAGCATAAAAACAGATAAAGGTAAAATGACATGTATAAACTGAAAGTAAACATTAGGATGCTGTCAAGATTGGCAAGATAGACTAAGATAACATGATAATTCAAGTGTAAATCAAGTATAGCATCACATATTCAAGGGTTGCTGCATCAACTGTACTAGAATCCCAAACCCATGTCTTATATTAATCATGAAATGACCCATTACTAGGTCCAACGAAACGATCCACTAGTTGATCAGCTCCCTACAAGTTCTAGCTCGTCATGTGTCAGTGTCATACGACCCTATCACGAATGTAGTCACCTGTGGGTCCACCACAGGGTGTATCAAGCCCTATGGTGCCAACCACTGACACGAATCAAGCATGCACAGATAAACCTACTGATGCCCAATGCCTTCTTTTTCAACTCCGGACCACGTGCACGACCATAGCCCACCTGAACCTACACTGGCGCACCAACACAGCCGTCGTTCTGGTCGCTTAAAATCAGCCCAGTAATCGTGCCCCACCCTGCATAGTTCCGGGGTACCATGATACATCTAGTGCGTTACTGCTGAAATGGACCACGTAACTAGGGTTTCCGTCCAATAGGTTAAGTATTGTCATTTAAATTCGTGACTTAACCCTTATCAGTCTAGAATGTCAAGTTGGTTAAGTGTTGTCATTCAAGTTTGTGACTTAACCCGCCTACGTGTCATGTCAAATTGGCTAAGTGTTGACGTTTAAGTTCATGACTTAGCCCTACGAATCATGTGTCAAGTTGGTTAAGTGTTGTATTTCATGTTCATGACTTAACCCTATCATGTGGCATTAATTCATTAATGCACCCCAACCTCTCACATCAGACCTTTTATTGTGGTCACTGCATATGCCGGGCAGTTCCGGGCAGATTTACACCACAACTCAGTCTGACCTCGGGTTTTCAAGTGCGGTATGACCAACTACCCACATTGGATCCTATTATTTGCAGTAACTAAATTTGCCGGGCGGTTCCGGGCAGAATTACACTGCAAACTCAACCCAACCTCGAGTTGGCCATTTTCAAGTTCATTCTAGTGTCATGTCCATGTTCATATTTTCATGTCAAGTTCGTGTCAAGTTTCAAGGATAAGTTTCATGCCAAGTTTCCTATAATTACCAATTTTTCCCAACGTTACCCCGTCTAAATATTAGGCTATCAATCTTAGCCTAATTTTCCGTCCGCATGATTTTTGACATATATTATTAGGCTAACAACGTAGCCTAATTTAACGTACACAAAATTTGCATAAAGCGATTCATTAACATAAACATGACATAGGTGTAAACTTGGCATTCTCAGCATATTCAATATGAACACCAAAGGTGTGTACTTGCAAAATAATCAACATGAATATCATAGGTGTGAACATGCAATGTAGACTAAACCAACACACATATATGTGAATTTGCAACATAGACTAAATCAACTTACATATATGTGAACTTGCAAATCAATCACGAACATATGAAAAAGTGTGAACTTGAAATATGACATAGGTTTAACATATACACATAAACATGTAGATCTAACATTTGGTCACATATGTTATATGATTTTACAACCTAAAACTTGCATAACATGATAAACTACACAACTTATCATAATAGGTTATACTCCAAGTTCATATTCATATGAATAGACTTATTCATTAATTACCAGTTCAACATGATAATAAAATAGAACCATAGACATAGATCAATATCATTCAATTCCGTATATAACATAATAAACATTGTTCTATTATCAATTTATTTCCAAGGCATGACATAATTGAATAAATTGATTAAAATATCGCAGGCATAACATTATGAACATGAAAAGGTTTGAATAATAATCTAGATTTAAGAACACGGATAGATCTAACTTTAATAGAAAAATCCCCAAAATCAAGATCCAAGGATAAATAAAGAAAATAGGTCTGAATAGAAAATCAAGCTTAGCTCCAATTTCATAGTCATAATCCCAGGCAATAACCTCATGGTCATGAATCATAGGTGATTAGTCACAATTGTCCTTGTCATAGTCATAGGCAATAGTCTTATGTTCATAGTCATAGGCATAGGCATAGTCTTATGTTTACAGTCATAAGCATAGGCATAGTCTTATGTTTACAGTCATAGGCATAGTCTTATGTTCACAGTCATAGGCATAGGCATAGTCTTATGTTCACAGTCATAGGCATAGTCTTATATTCATAGTCACAGGCATAGGTATAGTCTTATATTCATAGTCATAGGCATAGGCATAGTCTTATGCCATTAACAATAGTTTCAACGACATAGGAAATATTCCCAAAAGTCAAGATCCAAGAAGAAAACAAGAATAGATATGAATCATCAATTCCAATTTATAACATGCCCATATTTAGTTTATAGTTTTTATCTAAAAGTAACTGGAACTTACAGATCGTGGTCTAAGAAATTTAGATGCAGAAGTCAAGTCTAGAAATTTGTCGTAGAACGTTGCGGTGTTGCTGATCTATTCTCTTGAATTGTTGTAGAAGCGTTGATCTTTGATTTGAATCGAGTTTGAATGCTTAAGCTTTAATTTGGAGGCGGCGACCATGGTTCAAGAGGTAAATTAGCAGTAAAGCAGTGTAAGAATGATTTGTATGAATTAGGCTAGGTCTTAGGATGTATTTATAGGGGTAGCAACTAGTTTAGGCCCTTAGATTAACCCTAGAATCAATCCAGACCATCAAAACACGTCTCAGGCTTCAAAAATGGGTTCTGGGTCAAAACAGGCCGACCAGGTCGACCTGTAAGGGGGGAGTGGAGGTCGACCACATGGTCGACCTGGGGGGTAGGTCGACCACATGGTCGACCTGACCCCCAGATCAACCCCCAGGTCGACCCCCAGGTCGACCCCCAGGTCGACCTGCCTGGTCCTGTGCTGCCTGAAATTTGCTGAAACTTGTGCAGGCCGTAACTTCTTCATCCGGACTCCGATTTTTGAAAATTCGGACTCGTTTCCAAGTAGAATTTCGAGACAAACGCAATGGCGTAACCCGTTTCCCTTGATTCTTATTTTAAAATTGAATTATGCCTTGATTTATGGTTTTAACATGTTATAAAAAATCGGGTTGTTACAAAAGGGGATGAGAAGTGTCAATCAAAACCAGTGTCCGAAAAGAGATTAAGTTTTTAGAACAAAATTCAGGGATGCATGTGAGAGTAGAAATTGAAAATAATTTGACTTCAATGTGTAAGCAGCAATTAGTTCCTATTTTACAGTTTTGTAATAGATTTAATCAATATATAGTGCATTAATTATTTGTTTTTACTGTTTGAGGTGCATTTAATTAAAATGAAAAAAATATAGCAGTGAGTAGTGTATAGAAAATACAACATAATTACAAATTTATGAAAATTCTACTTATTGGGACCACCTTGATTTTCTTGATATGTTCGATACTTAAAAACTAACAACTTTACTTGGGTAATTTGCATGATTCCCCATGGTGCTTACGATGCTTGTGATGTTGCATGTATTCATACATTCTAAATCTACGCGAGATTTTTGCATGCATTATATTAATGTTCTCGCACAACTTCTACTTGATTTTATTAGTATTAGAATATTAACCAATGTGGAGTTTATTGCCATAGTAGATTGTTTGGTAAATTCAAATTTAGTGTTTGTCCATGATTATTGATTAGTATTCATTTCATTAAGTTGACTATAAAACCAATCAAAAATGAAGTTCTATCAAACTACATATAGGGAGAAGTGTGTTATTGAGGTGGTCTTTTCTTAGTTGTAGGCATATATGATGTTTATCCAATTAGGCTTATTCATTAAAATAATTGTTGCATCCACCTTGAATTGATAATTTTTTATATTTCAAAATTAAATGTCCAAACACCTACAAGTTAAAAGAACAAGTAAAAAAGGAAAACCAAAAAAACAAGCACAAAACAAAAATACTAACATACAAAATGTAACTAAAAACTATAATGCATGTATAAAATACGTTTACACGATCATTGTGCCATTACATGCTGCCTGTAATAATTTGTCATTGAATGTCTGATGTATCGACCCGAGGGATTCGATGCTCGAATTTCAACAATAATACATAAACCCATATTATTTGCCAAACCCCAAGTATCGAAAACAATAGATAGTTAATAGAAAGAAATTAGAGGGTGAGAAAAAAGATAAAAGAGAAAGATTAGAATAGAAGAAAAGAAGAAGAATCAAACCACCCAAAAATATACAGAGTCTTATATCACAGCGGAACAATACTAGAAATAAATCTTTATTAAGAACTTGAAATAATACTTACAATCATCACAGTACGACATACAACCAATACATCTGGATAGTTGCTGTAACACCCTATATTTTTAAGATAATAAAATAAGAATAACTTAATTAAATAATGAGAATTAAGTAAAACGGACTGCGCCATTGCGTCCGTCTCGGAATTCTGGTCAAGACAGACACCTGGTTTGCGTAAAACCGACATCATATGAAAAATTTATTAAGCCTAAAAGTTTGTATATGCATAAGATATATATATATATATATATATATATATATATGCAAACAAATTAAAATGTAAAATAAAGAATAAAATAAGGATTGCATGTAATAAATACATGCACTGAAAAAAATGAAATGCATGATTGAAAGAAAGAAAGGATTGGTTGCATGCAATGTAAATACGTTGCATGCACTGATTTGCAAACATATGCATTAACATTAAAAGAAAAAGATTCATGCAATGGTTTAATTTAAGTATTGTAACTAACATGAAAACGAGAAGTAAGGAGAGAACAATAATTATCATTGTTCTAAGACTTATTAATAAAAGACTTCATAGCTCAGTTGGTTAAGGCATTGAATTTATAACATAAATGTCGGGGGTTCGAACCCCGGCGGTGGCATAATTTTTATCTTTGTTTTAGAGAGGGCCAACTGAATATGCAAATATATGTACGTATACAAATTCAAAATTTGAAAGGATAAGAACATACATATAAGGAAATAAAGAAAATATATGTATATATATGGGAATATATATATATATATATGTATGTATAAACATATGTATACAAAAGATAAAACTCAAGATAAGGCTACAATCAATGAAATATGGCAAGAATTAAATAACGGTGCAACATCGTTTGAATTTTAAAATAAAATGAAAATTGTGCGTATATATATATGCGTAAAATGATCGGTAGAGGAATTGTATACATATAAGAATATTTCATGTGAATAAAACAGTTAAATAATTCCAGAAATTCAAAAGTTCAAAAATCAAATTTCTATGCCAAAACAATTCAAACATTCGAAATTCAAATTTCTGAGCCAAAACAGCTTGCGGGACCCAATGCTGACTCAGCACTGCATTTACGATAAAATTTGGCTAGATTCATTTGTGAACCTGGACAATTTTCTTAACTGGGTTCAATGCTGACTCAGCGCTGCGTGTACGATAAGGTCTTGAGCACCTATAAATAAGACCCTAGACCTAACCCTAAACATAAAAATTCGGCGGCTGCGCTGGAGCTCTGCCATGGCTCCCTCTCTCTCCCTTCTCAAATCTATTCTGAAATTAAAATGTTAGCCTAGGAGAATTATGAATTTAGATCTGGAAGAGGGAATCAACGTTAATAAAAAGATTATTGAATCATGAAAGCAAGGTAAACCTCTAAGAACCAATCTATTTAAATTATTTCTCTTTCCCTTCTCTTTTCATGAAATAATAAATCCATGGTCGTTAGGTCGTGAATCAAATAAAGGGAAAAGGAAAACTATGGATGGTATAACGGATCAGATCCAAAATTTGGGGAAAGCTTAAAGGTGAGTGGGTTAAGCTATAGCCTTTAGATAATGTTATGACTATCGTTTAGCATTCCCCTTTTTAATAAATTTTGAAATGGCCAGTTTAATTATAAATTGCTGTTGTAATGAATTGAAATGTTGATATGAATATGTCTAGAAATTCCTATGTTGAATTGGCTAAGTTATTGAATGTTTACATGTTGGAGAAAATAAACTTGTTAGTATATGAATAGCCAATTCAGTGATTGTAATTACATGCTTTACTTGGGACATATTATTGATTGAACGACATGTTAAAATAATTATCCAATTGAATGTTTACATGTCCTAGTAGAATTAAACATATGTTGAAAATGACATGCGACAAAATATAGGAAAAAATTGGACGATATGTAAATTAGATTACTGTAAACTACATTACAGTAAAAAGGATAATATGTCTAAAATTATAATGTAATGAACATAACATATATCATGTTTTGATATTTTAATTTGGAAGTGCAATTTGATATGAACATAAGTGACTGAAAGAAAATGAATATCCCTAGGATTACAATTAGAAATTATAAATACACTTATGGCACGAGGTAAGGTAGCATTAGTGGTGGAAGTCTGCCCGGACCCGACCGGCATATCCAGCAGCCACTAATGTTGAACCTAATGTGAGAGGCCTAAGTGCAAGAATTAACAACATGTGCTAAGACACGAGGTTAAGCCGGCTTGTGGTAGACGTCTGCCCGGACCCGCCCGACAAATCCAGCATTCACAAGTGTAGGCTTAATGTGAGAGGTCTAGTGTGTGTGTGTGTGTGTATATATATATATATATGTATATAACAAGATATGAGTAAATGGCAAGGATGGTAATTAAATGTCAAACTCAGAAAATAAGAAAGGAAGGGATGTAATGAACTGAGTTAGTGTGATAAGAGGGAAAAGTGATGTATTTCCCTAAGACTTATTTCTGAAAACATTGTTGCAAGTAAGCCACAATAAATATAGAAAAGTAAATAAATTACTTGCTACCACGGATTTAGATGGGAAAACTTTATGAAAATAAATCATTGATTCCTTCTTTCAAACTGATAAGGTGCATGAAGTGTTTTCCTTAATATAATAAGGAACATATATTACAGAGAATGAAGAATAATGGTTTACAACAGTAAATGGTTTAAAAGGGGAATGAAAATAACCTATTATAATTAAATAACATTAATGAAAATTTTGTATAATAGGTAGACTTGTCCTAGGGACAAGTGAATATTATAACTTAGGTTATAATAAACTAGTAGGGGAATGGGATAACTGGTGAATTAAGTTAAGTGACACTTAATTATGAATTAAGTAATCAGAAAAGAGGAAAACCTAAAACCAGTTAAGAAAAAAGGGGGGGGGGTATATTGTACTTAATTATAAATTAAGTAGTCTGGGAGTCTGAAACCCGTTGGTAAGAATAACATGTTTAGACTTGTCCTAAGGACAAGGGAAATTATAACATAGGTTATAATAAATGGGTAAAGAAACTTATTAATGGGCCTTAGTTAATAGAACTAAGTTAATAAATAAACAACGATAAGTCGTATTGACGACGTGAAGTGGAATTATGATTAAATGAGAGAGGATGAGGAAAACTTATGAAATGAAATAAGTTATATATAATCACAAATGGTAAGTGACATGTTAATTGGAAACATGTGAATTAGATATACTTAATTACATATTAAGTAAAACATGTTATTGAGATCAAACAAGAATATAAAAGGGATTGTGGATCACAGACCTTGGGCCACATTCTAGAGAATAACATGTTGTAAGCTTATTAATAAACTTAAATGAATTAGGTTGTATGACTGAAATTAATAAGCAAGAGAAACTTGATAATTTGAATAAGAATTCAAGATGAATTGGAACACCCAAGTTAACTGGAAACCTGGTGAGGTGATACAAGCGCGTAAAAGAATGTATAGACATAGGGTCTAACAACATGCTAAACTAAGGCGCTTAGACCAGTCCGTACGGTTGAGGGTGAATAACCCAACAGGGTAGATCATCGAGGTGTTATAAGGCACAAGGGGAGCATACATTCTTCTGATTGTTTGACGGCTCCAAAGGACTGGAAGGGGAAGCACGCGGATTCCAGGGATGTAAGGTACTCTTGGTATTCCTCTGTGAGTGGCAGATGATTCGCCTGTACTCACAGAGGTTAGGTCTGCGTAGGTGAACCGATGAGTATGCCTTGATTGCAATAATAAGGGGCAATAAAAAGACTAAGATGGACTAGCGTGACTCGGCGAGACCAGTTAGTGCCCTGTAATAGCAACTCGTCGTCTGCCTACCATCTTCAGTCAGTACGTAAAGCGGAAAGGTGGAGAACTCCAAAAGACCATATACTTTGCTATCTAGTTATGGGTGAGGTTGGCCAATAGGATTGAAGGGCATAGGGGGATGGGTTAAGTTCTCATTCTTGATATTCTTGGGTTCCTTTCATTAGTTGAGGGCGGGGACTAGTGGGACCATAGCTACTGTAAAAGAAGAAAGCATCTGCAATCGGCAAATATCTGAAAGCTCACAACTGAGTTCCATGTTTCTTGATTAGCCCTGCCACGGGATTCGGGCGCAAATATAGAGAACATGTGCAATAGACATCGAGAACGATTGACGATACGTACTTGGGAAAGTCAAGGTACACTCATGTCCCTCTGGTTGGTGTATCATAAGACTAGAGTGTAACACCCCACGTCCATTAATGTCACTCACAAAGGGAATGCATTAACTTCCATGGAGGTTATAAGTGAATATAGAACAGAAAAATTAAAACAAGATAGATAATAAATAGTACTTGGAAATCTAAAACTTCATTTTATTGCAGCGGAAATTAAACATGTTTGTTACATCATAAAACCATAGATCATAACCAAGTACAATATCCATCTTCATAAAAACAAAATACATAATCCCATTACATAAATAGCCATTAAAAGATAACAAGCTAGACTTTACTTCAAGGGTCCAAACTTTCCAGAGAGATGAAGCAATCCAATCAAACTCCACTAGAGCTGGGTCCAACCTGAGGACCTGGAGGGGGAAAAGGATAGAAATAGAGGGGGTCAGACATAAAGTCTGGCGAGTATGATAATTCTAACAATACTATTATCAAAATAACTAGACTAAGGCATAAGCTGGAAGACAAGTAAATGTCTATGAACTCTTAGGAAGATAAAGATAGCGTTTAAGATAACGTTGAAGATAACGGTAAAGGCACACCTAATTACTAACGAATGATTACTACACTGCACCGCACATTACTACACTGCACCACACATTACTACACTGCACCACACCAGTCACCCTAAAGGTTGATCCCACTTGCTGCACACAGAAACAATATAAATAGCCTTACTACCCCTAGCTGACTACATAGGTGCCGTCTGCCCCTATCTCCACTAGGTGTACCCACTACCCACTTTCGATCGGCTCCCTACTCGTAGTTACCTGTGCTGGCCCCACAGTGGGGTGTATCACTCCCCTAAAGTGGCAACCCGATACAACTGAGAATGCACGGCTTATATCTACACGATGCAACAACGTCTTACCTACCAGCCCGGGTCCACACACGCATATGAAACCCGTTGGACTTGCGTTGCCACCGCTCCCCGTTTTGGCCTCTTATAGTCAAGCCCAGTATGCGTGTCCCGTCCTCGACTTGGGTCGAGCCCACAAAGATACGTTTGGGTTACTGGTTGAAATGGGCCCCCACAAGCTACCCTCCAAAGCTTGTCATTAATATATCCCACTTAACCCCCTTGGTCATGTTCATTTACATGTGTGTTTGGTTAAGTCTTACTAATCGTATTTCACCTGCTACTAAGGGCACCCACTAGATTCCTCATGCCACCCAAGGCACCTACTTAACCCCCATGTCCCACCTTACATGTTTATCTGGTTAAGTATTTCTTAATTCATTTAGGCCATAACCTCATAAAGACCTCTCACATTAGACTGGCATTTATGGCAGCTGGATTTGCCGGGCGTGTCCGGGCAGTCTTACACCATAAAAGAGTCTAACCTCGTGTCTTTACAACCGTTATGCTTTAGTTTAGGCCTAGGACCTCTCACATTGGGCTGACATTTGTGACCACTGGATTTGCCGGGCGGGTCCGGGCAGGTTTACGTCACAAACGAGTCCAACCTCGTGTCCTAAGCATTGATTAACGCTTAAAATCTTTTACCCCAGTTTTAATAATTCCCTATTCAAATTATTAATTAAGTCAACTTTTAATGATGTCCATAATTGACTCAATTATGGCCATCCACTTATGGCATGTAAAATCATATCAATTGCACCCCAACTTTTTAATATTAAATCCTTAATATTACCCCTACCCCACGTTTATACGTTCCCTTATTCAACGCATAATATAGGCTAGACTTGTATAGTCTAACACCTAGCACAAAGATAATTTATCACAATATATAGACAATTAAAATAAATCTAATCATAGTAGGGGTGAAACTTCCATAAACTACACATGTTAAGGATCAAAAGGTGTCAACTTGTTAAATGTCTCAATTTATATGATATGATCATAGCCCAAATCTATACATAAACTTGCATATGGGGTTTTTAGGCAACATAATGATGGTGTGAACTAGCATATGATATCACATATGTCATAGCATAATTCTAGATGTCATAATAGATGTCTTGGCATATGTTCATAACTTTTCTAATCAATCTAACTTGCATATGTGACTTGTCATATAGATCAACATAACCCAAACATGATGATTTAATTAATATGAACTAACTAGCATAGATGGTAACATCATGGCCTTTTTAACATGTATGATTCATCACAACTTAGCATAGAAACTTTCAACATACATAACATCATCATAGCATGATTTACAACATATAAGATATCATCATCACATAACATTGGATTTACAATATACATGATAGCAAAAGGGGTTTACAACAACATATATGATAATTCACATCATCTACTCATAATCCATTCATAACTCAACCTAATTAAAATGATAATAATCTTGTTAAGATCATCATACTCACAATTTAGAGAAGAAAAGAGAGAGTTTTGCTTTGCTTTAGGGTTGAGAGAATTAGAATTGAATTTGCTTTTTTCTTCTTTAGTTGGCGGCGGCTCCGTTGATTTCCATGGCGACGGTAACTATTCTATTTTAATTAGGTTTAGGGTTAGCATTAGGATGTATTTATAGGTGTAGGAAGTTATTTAGGACCATTAGATTAACCCTGAACCATGAGAACCAATCAAATGCAAAATCTGCATTTGAGCGAATCGGCCCACGGGTTGACAGCCAAACACCCTAGATTAACCCCTAGTCGACCCAGCAAGGCTCGGGTCGACCTCAAAAATGGGCCGGTTCGGTTATTCCCCCTCCCAATTCGCTATTTTGAACTTTTTCGCATATTTATTTATTTAATTTTTAATTTATATATATATATATATCAATATATATATTTCTCTGCGCAACCCATTTCACTTAATTCTTTTCTAACAATTAAGTATACTTTAATTTGTGAATGTTATAAAATTACGGGGTGTTACATTCTCCCCTCCTTAAAGGATTTCGTCCCCGAAATCTCCAAGTCAAGAAGTATGTATATCCTACCATCTAATCGTCCATCTACTCAACCATCAAACACCAGCATCCATTGTCCTTAAAATACTTCTAATGCTTTAATGTTTATATGCACAGTGTGTGTATATGTCCATATCTAATGCAGAATTAGGCGGTGTACTGATTCAGTCGAACTCCTTAGTGCAATTCATGATAGTGCCATGCGTCCAATATGTATGCAAAAGATTCCTAATGATACATATTAATTCTATATGCATGCACAACCATCCACCCGAATGCAGCAACTATATGATAATACAACCATTATACATCCATTTTACTAAATACATCCATATATATGCAATATGCAATATGAAGTGACTGAGCCGATCTGGTGCCTAATAGTGTGTGTATATGCATCCACGAGCAACCACTAGCAAAAACTTGCATCCACTTTGCATCCACCATACATAACATGTCTCAAACACATGTTTCAACCATAGGATTATCCTAACTAAAGGTCAAAGATACTAGCGAGAGGATATACTAAAGATAAGATAAGCACAAGCTAAGCGATAAAGGAGAAATTAAAAGACATACCCTAAAAAAGAAAAGGGTATAGTGAACGCATCTTCTCTTCTGTCTCCCAAGTAGCGTTGCTCTCATCATCTCCCCATTGCACTTTGACTAGTCTGACCTCTTGATTCCTCAACCTCTTGATCTCCGACCCAAGAATGCGCGTAGGAGCTCGTCGAATTTTTGCATCACGCTTTATCTCCACCTCTCTAAGAAAGCTCGGCTCTACCACTTCCACGGTCTCGTGCAAGCACTTCCTCAAATGTGACACATGGAATACGTCGTGTACACCACTAAGTCTCTCGGGCAACTCCACTCTATACGCCATCTGTCCAATTTTCTCCTTAATAGGAAACGGCCCTACAAACCTTGGTGCTAATTTCCCAACGGACCCAAAGTGAACAACGTTTCGTAATGGAGACACTTTGACAAAGACCATGTCCCCAACCTCAAATTCAAGATCCGTCCTTATCTTATCCGCATATGATTTCTGCCTATCTTGCGCTGCTTTCATCCTCCTTCGAATCAAGTCGATCTTCTCCCAAGTCTCCCTAATCATATCGAGCCCAAGTAAGATCTTATCCGTAGATTCCCACCAACATGTAGGTGAATGACAAGGTCGTCCATATAGAGCTTCGAATGGTGCCATACCAATGCTAGACTGAAAGCTATTATTATATGCGAACTCAACCAATGGAAGATGCTCTTCCCATGTACCCCCAAAGTCTAGGATACATAGCCTCAACAGATCCTCTAGAATGCGATTCACCCTCTCAGTCTGGCCGTCCGTCTGAGGATGATATGCGGTGCTCAAACATAACTGAGTCCCTACCGCCTCTTGTAAGCTTCCCCAAAATTTGCTAGTGAAAATAGGATCGCGGTCGCTCACTATGTTAGAAGGAACACCGTGCAAACGAACTATTTCTCGAACGTATACAGAAGCTAACTATGGAGCAGTCCTCTTAATCTTCACGGGAATGAAATGGGCGCTCTTAGTAAGTCTATCTGTTATAACCCAAATCCCCATATTACCCTTCCTCGATCGCGGTAATCCATCCATAAAATCCATCGAAACGCTTTCCCACTTCCATAGTGGACCTCCAATGGGTGAAGTAACCCATCGGGTTTCTTTTGCTCCGCTTTTACCTGTTGGCACACCAAGCATCTAGCGACATACTCAGCTATGTCCCTCTTCATACCGGCCCAAAAGAAAACTCGCTTCATGTCTTTGTACATCTTGTCCCCGCCGGGATGAATGGTCATCTTCGAATGATGTGCTTCGTCAAGAATAGTCTTCCTTAGGTCATCGTCTTTTGGTACACAAAGTATACCGTCCCTACGTAACCAACCCTTATCGTCTAGGGTATACCTACGGAGATGGCTTGATGACTCCCCTCCTTTGAGTTTTTCTACTAACTCAACCAACTGCGGGTCGTCTCGCTGTGCCTCGCCAATCCATCCCAAAAGCGTAGGTCTGACCTCCAAGGAAGCTAGCAAACCAGGTACGAAGTCAACGGAAGGTCTAAAGTCAAACATCGAAATGAATTCTAAACTTCACCGCTCAACAAACAAAGGACTTAAGGATAATCTTTTTCTACTTAAGGCGTCTGCCACCACGTTACCCTTGCCAGGGGTATAGGATATTTCGAAGTCGTAGGACGCTAAGAACTCCATCCACCTTTGCTTCCTTAAGTTCAAGTCCTTCTGAGAGAACAAGTATTTTAAAGACTTGTGGTCAGTGAATAATTCGAATCTCTCGCCAAGAAGATAATGACGCCAAGACTTAAGCGCGAAAACAATAGCGGCCAACTCTAGGTCGTGCGTGGGGTAATTCTTCTCATGCGCTCTCAACTGCCTTCCACCATAGGCTATTACCCTACCCTCTTGCATTAAGACTGCACCTAGTCCTGTCCCACAAGCATCAGTATAAACGGTAAACGGCTTACTCCCGTCTGGCAATATATATATTATAAATATAGAGAAATTTATTACTTTTTCGAGTTATTGGAATAGTTTATATTTTTTTATAATTGATTTGACTCCGGAATTGGGAAATCCATAGGGCCATTCTTTTTAGATTTAGAGTTTATTTGTTCCAGAAGAATTTTTTCCATAATTTAATAGAACATCCCGAATTATCTGTTGAAGATTTTAATTAGATTTAAAGAAATGGATTTATTTTTCTTTTTTCTTTTTTAGAACTTTCTTTCCCCCCATAGAATGGAGGGGCGAAAAAACTTAAATCCTTCATAATATAAGACTTTCTTTCAGATAACTATTTACCTTTAGACTTTCTTTCAGATAATAAGACTGGGGCTGAAGTCAAAGCTCTCTTCAAACGTTGGAACGCATCATCACAATCTACGTCCCATGTGAAAACTAGGTTCTTCTTCGTCAAGCGTGTCAATGGAGCTGATATCTTTGCAAAGTCTTTGATAAACTTCCTATAGTTGCCAGCCAACCCCAAGAAACTTCTCACTTCGGTAGCATTTTTAGGGACCTTCCAATCTTGGATGGCCACCATCTTCGTGGGATCTACAGCTATCCCTTCTTTGGAAACCACGTGTCCTAAGAGCCGCACTTCCTTCCACCAAAAGTGACACTTAGAAAATTTAGCTTTAAGCTTATGCGCTCGAAGAGTCTCCAACACTTCCCTAAGATGTAGGGCATGCTCTTCTTCATCCTTTGAAAAGATCAAGATGTCATCTACAAAGACTACCACAAATTTGATAAGGTACTCCCTAAACACCCTACTCATCAAATCAACAAAGTATGCGGGGGCATTTGTCAAACCGAAGGGCATCACTAGCCATTCATAGAAACCGTCCGGAGTCCTAAAGGCAGTCTTGTCAATGCTATCCTCAGCCACTCTCAACTGATGGAAACCAGTGGCTAAGTCCAACTGCGAAAACACTGAGGCGCCAACTAACTGATCGAAGAGATCGTCAATCCTCGGCAGTGGGTGTCTGTTCTTCTTAGTAAGCTTACTAAGTTCTCTATAGTCCACACAAAGTCTAAGAGACCCATCCGCCTTCGTGGCAAATACTACTGGAGCACCCCACTCCGATATACTTCGTCTTATGAACCCCTTCTCAAGCAACTCCTTCACTTGCTTACCGAGTTCCCTCCTTTCACGTGGAGCCATGTGGCATACTGACAAAGATACTGGTTTCGCATTATCCACAAGATATATTCGAAAATCTATCTCCCGCTTCGGAGGCAAGCCCTTCACCTCCTCAAACACATCCGAATATTCTCAGACCACTCTAACAGATCATAGATTTTCCTCAGACGCGTCAAGCGATTCTAGAAAACTTGGCATAACAAGAATTTATGGGATTACAAAAGATTTCGAGAGTGTTGCCAAGGCGAGTCACGAGCCTAACTACTCTCCTTTCACAATCAAGAACAGCCCCATTTCTGGATAACCAATCCATTCCTAAAATTAGCCCATATCCCGTGAAGCCCAACACATAAGCATCACATCGAAACTGAACGCTAAGTATAGAAATTTTCAAATCCAAACACATCATTGACAAATGAGCTGAGCCCCCAATTGGATTCGAAACAACTAAGGGATCCTCTACTAAACTGGTGTTTAACTGCAGTGATTCAACTAATGATGAAGAAATAAACGAATGCGATGCGCCCGAATCGAATAAGGTACGGACAGGATGATCAAACAGAAAAACTAAGCTTTCAACAGAAATGGTTCTACCTCGTTCTTGCAGCGGTGGGACCGCGAGAGCCTGAACTTGTCCCCTTGCCTTCCCTGGTGCCATAAGAGCCTGCACCTGTCCTCCCGAGGTAGCTCCTGCCCTCTTCCCCTTCCTTGGGCAGTCCTTCACTAAATGTCCCGCATCGCCACAATGAAAACAACCAGTCTTCTTTTTCTTTCGGCAGTCCTTGCTGAGATGGCCTGGGGTCCCACAGTTAAAACATTTCTTCTTTCCCTTGCCATTATTGTCTTTACCACCCTTCTTGTTTTGCTGTTGGGGTTTCATCTGATCCCCTTTCTTCTCGGGTGCCTTATCAGCTTTAGCACTTTTCTCCTCGTGCATGAGCGCCATTTCTACTAGCTTCTCAAAGGTGGCCCCCATAGGGATGTGGGTCATGGCCAACCCTTGCAACGGTTCATTCAAGCCATTCACGAACCTTAGAGCCTTCTTCTCCGGCGTGTTTACTAAGTCCAAGCCAAACCTTGCTAACTGATTAAATTTATTGACATATTCTTTCACTCATGAGCTTCATTGCTTCAATGTCAAGAACCTGTCCATATATAGATTTTCTTCCGCCCTAGAGAGAAACTTCGCCTCGAACCTACGTCTAAAATCCGCCCAAGAGTCAACAGGACGCTCCCCATTAGTGACCTCCCACCAAAACGAGGCCTCTCCTTTCATCAACCAAGCTGCTAAACGAACTCTCCTCCCTTCTTCTACTTCAAAGATTTCTAGCAATTCTTCCACCTCCTTAAGCCAATCTCCAGCTTCCACAAACGTTTCTGACCCTTGAAAGGGTTTTCCACCCATAGCTTTAAATTCCTTACACGTCTTTGCAAAAGTATCTATGCGAGGAGGAGGAGGAATGGGTGCAACTAGCGGTGGAGGAACATTGGCCGGACCTGCGGCGGCCCTAGCCTCTAACAGCCTCCTATACCATCCTAGTATCGTTACACCGTCAGGTAGGTTAAGATCTTCAGCCATGCTGAAACGAAAAAGGAAAGATTCAAAATGGAGAATTCGAAAGATAAAGATATATGGCTATCGGGGATTATGTTTTTCTTAAAAACTTTTCTCTTTAAATTTCTCATTAAAACATGTTTTTGAAAACACTTCTTCCAAAAATAACTATTTTACCAAAGTATTTTTATCTGTTCTGGTAACCTTAAGCTCTGATACCACGTGTAACACCCCACGTCCATTAATGTCACTCACAAAGGGAATGCATTAACTTCCATGGAGGTTATAAGTGAATATAGAACAGAAAAATTACAACAAGACAGATAATAAATAGTACTTGGAAATCTAAAACTTCATTTTATTGCAGCAGAAATTAAACATGTTTGTTACATCATAAAACCATAGATCATAACCAAGTACAATATCCATCTTCATAAAAACAAAATACATAATCCCGTTACATAAATAGCCATTAAAAGATAACAAGCTGGACTTTACTTCAAGGGTCCAAACTTTCCAGAGAGATGAAGCAATCCAATCAAACTCCACTAGAGCTGGGTCCAAACTGAGGACCTGGAGGGGGAAAAGGATAGAAATAGAGGGGGTCAGACATAAAGTCTGGCGAGTATGATAATTCTAACAATACTATTATCAAACTAACTAGACTAAGGCATAAGCTGGAAGACAATTAAATGTCTATGAACTCTTAGGAAGATAAAGATAGCGTTAAAGATAACGGTAAAGGCACACCTAATTACTAACAAATGATTACTACACTGCACCGCACATTACTACACTGCACCACACATTACTACACTGCACCACACCAGTCACCCTAAAGGTTGATCCCACTTGCTTCACACAGAAACAATATAAATAGCCTTACGTACCCCTAGCTGACTACATAGGTGTCGTCTGCCCCTATCTCCACTAGGTGTACCCCACTACCCACTTTCGATCGGCTCCCTACTCGTAGTTACCCGTGCTGGCCCCACAGTGGGGTGTATCACTCCCCTAAAGTGGCAACCCGATACAACTGAGAATGCACGGCTTATATCTACACGATGCAACAACGTCTTACCTACCATCCCGGGTCCACACACGCATATGAAACCCGTTGGACTTGCGTTGCCACCGCTCCCCGTTTTGGCCTCTTATAGTCAAGCCCAGTATGTGTGTCCCGTCCTCGACTTGGGTCGAGCCCACAAAGATACGTTTGGGTTACTGGTTGAAATGGGCCCCCACAAGCTACCCTCCTAAGCTTGTCATTAATATAACCCACTTAACCCCCTTGGTCATGTTCATTTACATGTGTGTTTGGTTAAGTCTTACTAATCGTATTTCACCTGCTACTAAGGGCACCCACTAGATTCCTCATGCCACCCAAGGCACCTACTTAACCCCCATGTCCCACCTTACATGTTTATCTGGTTAAGTATTTCTTAATTCATTCAGGCCATAACCTCATAAAGACCTCTCACATTAGACTGGCATTTATGGTAGCTGGATTTGCCGGGCGTGTCCGGGCAGTCTTACACCATAAAAGAGTCTAACCTTGTGTCTTTACAACCGTTATGCTTTAGTTTAGGCCTAGGACCTCTCACATTGGGCTGACATTTGTGACCACTGGATTTGCCGGGCGGGTCCGGGCAGGTTTACGTCACAAACGAGTCCAACCTCGTGTCCTAAGCATTGATTAACACTTAAAATCTTTTACCCCAGTTTTAATAATTCCCTATTCAAATTATTAATTAAGTCAACTTTTAATGATGTCCATAATTGACTCAATTATGGCCATCCACTTATGGCATGCAAAATCATATCAATTGCACCCCAACTTTTTAATATTAAATCCTTAATATTACCCCTACCCCACGTTTATACGTTCGCTTATTCAACGCATAATATAGGCTCGACTTGTATAGTCTAACACCTAGCACAAAGATAAATTATCACAACATATAGACAATTAAAATAAATCTAATCATAATAGGGGTGAAACTTCCATAAACTACACATGTTAAGGATCAAAAGGTGTCAACTTGTTAAATGTCTCAATTTATATGATATGATCATAGCCCAAATCTATACATAAACTTGCATATGGGGTTTTTAGGCAACATAATGATGGTGTGAACTAGCATATGATATCACATATGTCATAGCATAATTCTAGATGTCATAATAGATGTCTTGGCATATGTTCATAACTTTTCTAATCAATCTAACTTGCATATGTGACTTGTCATATAGATCAACATAACCCAAACATGATGATTTAATTAATATGAACTAACTAGCATAGATGGTAACATCATGGCCTTTTTAACATGTATGATTCATCACAACTTAGCATAGAAACTTTCAACATACATAACATCATCATAGCATGATTTACAACATATAAGATATCATCATCACATAACATTGGATTTACAATATACATGATAGCAAAAGGGGTTTACAACAACATATATGATAATTCACATCATCTACTCATAATCCATTCATAATAAAACCTAATTAAAATGATAATAATCTTGTTAAGATCATCATACTCACAATTTAGAGAAGAAAAGAGAGAGTTTTACTTTGCTTTAGGGTTGAGAGAATTAGAATTGAATTTGCTTTTCTTCTTTCTTTGTTGGCGGCGGCTCCATTGATTTCCATGGCGACGGTAACTATTCTATTTTAATTAGGTTTAGGGTTAACATTAGGATGTATTTATAGGTGTAGGAAGTTATTTAGGACCATTAGATTAACCCTGAACCATGAGAACCAATCAAATGCAAAATCTGCATTTGAGCGAATCGGCCCACGGGTTGACAGCCAAACTCCCTGGATTAACCCCTAGTCGACCCAGCGGGGCTCGGGTCGACCTAAAAAATGGGTCGGTTCGGTTATTCCCCCTCCCAATTCACTGTTTTGAACTTTTTCGCATATTTATTTATTTAATTTTTAATATATATATATATATATATATCTCGGTGCAACCCATTTCACTTAATTCTTTTCTAACACTTAAGTATACTTTAATTTGTGAATGTTATAAAATTACCGGGTGTTACGTAGAGGGCATTATTCGAGGATTGAACCTAATTTGATCGAATGGTTCAAAGACGGCAGTCTGAACGCTTACATAATACAGAAGTAGTGGTTCTTTGCAGACGTAGTGTTGACATATATACAGAAATTCACAGGACATTCGGGCTTAGGATTAGGGACTGCTATATTCCTGCGATGATACGGTGGAGACCGTGCGAGTGGGGTACCATAGGGTGTATCTCAATATTGAGAGATAGCTACATATACTGTATTAGGTTAATTCACTGGGAAGTAAATGGGTATGACGTGTGTGTTAGCCTTGCGTGCTGTTAACCCAAGTAACCTAATAAATAAGAAAATATGATTGAATGGTATATGTAAGATTATCTAATGTGTATAGTTTAAATCCAGTCACCAGTACTTGTGTTCTGACCCCCTCCTCATAACACACTTGCAGGTTAGATTGTGGTAGAGACATGATAGCTTTGGATACTGGTTAGACAGTATTAATATTACGGTAAGGCTATTTTTGCTTATACTATATTTTATCCTTTCCGCTATGAGATATTTTTTTGATCTCTGACATATTTAATGTCTCTGTCTTTTCTGCAGGAACCAGAGCAAACCTATAAGAGTTTCGATAGATTGGAATTTTGAAAAAAATTCAGTCTGTCGAAATTAGGGTTGTCACATCTGGTATCTGAGCTTAGGTATGAAATGGGATGTTTGTTTTGTACACTAAAGGAATGAATAAGGAAATTTGAGACCCTTAGGAAGTTTGGTTGTGAAGTGTACAACATACTTTGTACGGAAGGAAAATAAATCCCATATGATTAGTATTTTGGAAAAAGTTGAACAGAGAAAAATGGATTAGGAATATATATAGTTGAAAGAATTGACCTTGGGGAGTTTTTAGGAGAGCCTAGAAAAATTGGAAACCCGCTTTGAGTCTAACCCCATTATTAACTTTTACGAACTTGAGATTATAAAAATTTGGAAAAAAGAACGGTTTATGGTGTTTTCAAGTTTTAATCTTAAAAGTTATAGTTTTAAAATATGTAAAGAAGTACATATTGAGTTTTAAAGTAAAAATTCGCTCAGTAAAAGGTGCATAATATAGAGCATGTATAGCTCGCTATTTTTTCTAGTTATATTTCATACAAGAATTTTTAATCAAGAAAGTTTTGAAGTCTCTATTCTTTTGACAATTATTTTTGATAAATTATTTAAAAGAGAATTTTGTTGGGTAGACAAAATAAGTTATAGAAAATGAGAATAGAGTGGATGTTGGCACCATGTAGTAGGAGACTGAACTGACCTTATTGGTAAGAACAAATCATAAACCCGATTAAGGAAAATAGTTGTCTGTATCTACTCCAGTTTTGCGATTTGAATTTTTTTTTGCAAGATAAGACAAAAAAGAAGAGCTACAACAAAGAAAATTTTCTTATGTGGGATGTGCTTGGATAGGAAAATAGGAAGTCTTTATACATTGTTTCGTAAAATCCAAGTACGGTTGGAAAAAGGTATATAAAAGAAAAACAGAAGGTGTGAAATTTTCCATTTTCCACCTTTTTGTAACATAAGAAATCGAATTTAGAAAATTAAATATTACTGAAATTCGAAAAATAAAGTTGGTTGGTTGGATTATGGATGCAACAATTGGATGAACTATGCTCTTACTCAGTAAGAGTGTGGGAAAATTTGGATGAAAAAGCATTTTGATTTTCAAAATATTGCATTCATGTAGTACTGCCAGTATATCTAGGATGTGAGCATCATATTTTAGAAAGGATTTTTGAGAAATTTGCATACACATAGGAGGTACCACTTAGGCATACATGCATTATTATGTTGTATTTCACTTTGCACAAGTGCACAATGTTTGCTAAAATTGGATGCACACATGATGGATGTATATTTTGCGAGGGGTTAATTGATTTTACCCTTATTAAATTTCAGGGACGAAATGTACTAAGGGTGGGAGAATGTAACACCCCGTATTTTTAAGATAATAAAATAAGAATAACTTAATTAAATAATGAGAATTAAGTAAAAGGGACTGCGCCATTGCGTCCGTCTCGGAATTCTGGTCAAGATAGACACCTGGTTTGCGTAAAACGGACATCATATGAAGAAGTTATTAAGCCTAGAAGTTTGTATACGCACAAGATATATATATATATATATTGAAAATTGGTTCACTTTTATTAACAACTAGAAAGTACATAATAAGGTTAGAATACTAACCTAAATACGAACTGAAAAGCATAAAATAAAAGAACATACGGAGTACTAAATTATCCTAAAAGAGAGTTTTGAACCCATGATGAGGTTACCCACTCCATAGCAAGTGCGATCCCACTGCACTTCTAATTCTCTAATACTATCCTTCGAGTCTTTTCTTTGAGTGGAAAAGATTAAAACAGTTTGTCACCATTCCGTTACTTTGGTACTAATCACAAGCTTCCATCATCTTCATATGCAGATTTGGACACATCTTTTACCTTGTTGTTACCGTACTCTGAAGCATGTGTTGTGTCATCCATATGTAACCCACGTTATCTACTGGACAAACATAAAAGGATAAACCGTCTCTTTCTTCCTGCAATATACTGATCAGTGTCTTCCATATGGAACTTTGAACCAGTAATCTAGCCATGAAGCAAAACTGCCTCTTCCAATATTCCACAGTGTTAGCGTATGAAACTAAACAAATTTGAAATCTTCGGAGAAGTAAATCCAAAAACCAGTGGTTGCTGTCATCGAATTAAGATTCAATTTAAGTATTGGAATCCAAAACCATAAAATTTCATGTTTTCCTGGACTGATGTTCACAACATGATTCCAAAAATGCATCTCACACAATCAAAAGTACAATCCCGCTGATGCGCTTTCCCATTAAAACTAATCAACCCAGGATCAAGGATTGATAGTTCCACAAACTTATCCTCTAAATTTGATATCCCTTAACCTTAACTTCACCGTTATCCCAATAAATAATCTCAAATCCAAATATGAAGTAGATCTTACCCAATCGCGCAGTTAGTTGTGGAAAAGCTTGGAACCTTCGAATTTGAAAGAAGTGGCCAAATCCACACTCGATCCACTATACCGTGAGATTATTTGTTGGGGCTAAATCTGGCAATGCGAAATTGAGGGTTTGCAGTACTGATTTGGAAATTGTTTGTGGTCGGAAAAACCTAGATCTGGTTTACGGATTAGCATCATGCATTCCGACTTGAAATTCTGATGAAACTTGTGATGGTATTTTGGTAGATCTGGAGATTGAAATCACCATTCGTTACTTTCCCTATGGGAAAGCATACCTTATCGTTTGTGGAATGAAGTTTTTCAGCGATTTGTATAGGAATAAACGCTGGATTTTTTGGCATGAAACCAGAGCGGTTTCGGTTTCCTGCGAATCGCCCTTCCCTCCATTGGAGAGAGAGGTTGACAATATACATACATACATATATATATATATATATATATATATGAAAACAAATAAAAATGTAAAATAAAGAATAAAATAAGGATTGCATGTAATAAATACATGCACCGAAAAAAATGTAATGCATGCATTGAGAGAAAGAAAGGATTGGTTGCATGCAATGTAAATACGTTGCATGCACTGATTTGCAAACATAATGAATTAACATTGAAAGAAAAAGATTCATGCAATGGTTTAATTTAAGTATTGTAACTAACATGAAAAAGAGAAGTAAGGAGAGAACAATAATTATCATTGTTCTAAAACTTATTAACAAAAGACTTCATAGCTCAATTGGTTAAGGGATTGGATTTGTAACATAGAGGTCGGCGGTTCGAACCCCGGTGGTGGCATAATTTTTATCTTTTTTTTAGAGAGGGCCAACTGAACATGCAAATACATGTACGTATACAAATTCAAAATTTGAAAGGATAAGAGCATACATATCAGGAAATAAAGAAAATATACGTATATATATGAGAATATATATATATATATATATATATATGCATAAATATATGTATACAAAAGATAAAATTCAAGATAAGGCTACAGTCAATGAAATATGGCAAGAATCAAATAGCGGTGCAACATCGTTTGAATTTTGAAAATAAAACGAAAATTGTGCGTATATATATATGCGTAAAATGCTCGGTAGAGGAATTGTATACATATAAGAATATTTCATGTGAATAAAACAGTTAAATAAAATCGAGAAATTCAATAGTTAAAATATCAAATTTCTGTGCCAAAACAACTCAAACATTTGAATTTCAAATTTCTACGCCAAAACAGCTTGTGGGACCCAATGTTGACTTAGCACTGCGTGTACGATAAGATTTGGCTACATTCATTTTTGAACCTGGACTATTTTCTTAACTGGGTTCAATGCTGACTCAGCGCTGCGTGTATGATAAGGTCTTAAGCACCTATAAATAAGACCCTAGACCTAACCCTAAACATCATAATTCGGCGGCTGCATTGGAGCTCTGCAATGGCTCCCTTTCCCTCTCTCTCTCTCTCTCTCTCTCTCTCTCTCTCTTTTCTCTAATCTATTCTGAAATTAAAATGTTAGCGTAGGAGGATTATGAATTCAGATCTAGAAGAGGGAATCAACGTTAATAAAAAGATTATTGAATCATGAAAGCAAGGTAAACCTCTAAGAACCAATCTATTTAAATTATTTCTCTTTCCCTTCTCTTTTCATGAAATAATAAATCCATGGTCGTTAGGTCGTGAATCAAATTAAAGGGAAAAGGAAAACCATGGATGATATAACGGATCAAATCCAAAATTCGGGGAAAGCTTAAAGGTGAGTGGGTTTAAGCTATAGCCTTTAGATAAAGTTATGACTATTGTTTAGCATTCCCCTTTTAATAAATTTTGAAATGGCCAATTTAATTAAAAATTGTTGTTGTAACGAATTGAAATGTTGATATGAATATGTCAGGAAATTCCTATGTTGAATTGGCTTAGTTATTGAATGTTTACATGTTGGAGTAAATAAACCTTTTAGGATATGAATAGCCAATTCAGTGATTGTAATTACATGCTTTACTTGGGACATATTATTGATTGAACGACATGATAAAATAATTACCTGATTGAGTGTTTACATGTCCTAGTAGAATTAAGCATATGTTGAAAATGACATGCGACAAAATATAGGCAAAAATTGGACGACATGCAAATTAGATCACTATAAACTATATTATAGTAAAAAGGATAATATGTCTAAAATTTCATGTAATGAACATAACATATATCATGTTTTGAGATTTTAATTTGGAAGCGCAATTTGATATGAACATAAGTGATTGAATGAAAATGAATATGCCTAGGATTACAATTAGAAATTGTAAAAACACTTATGGCACGAGGTTAGGTTGCATTAGTGGTGGAAGTCTGCCCGGACCCGACTGGCATATCCAACAGCCACTAATGTTGAACCTAATGTGAGAGGCCTAAGTGCAAGAATTAACAACATGTGCAAAGACACGAGGTTAAGTCAGCTTATGGTAGAAGTTGGCCCGGACCCGCCCGACAAATCCAACATCCACAAATGTAGGTTTAATGTGAGAGGTCTAGTGCTTATATATATAAATATGTATATAACAAGATATGAATAAATGGCAAGGATGATAATTAAATGTCTAACTCAGAAAATAAGAAAGGAAGGGATGTAATGAACTGAGTTAGTGTGATAAGAGGAAAAAGTGATGTATTTCCCTAAATGACTTATTTCTGAAAATGTTTTTGCAAGTAAGCCACAATAAATATAGAAAAGTAAAGAAATTACTTGCTACCACGGATTTAGATGGGAAAATGTTATGAAAATAAATCATTGATTCCTTCTATCAAACTGATAAGGTGCATGAAGTGTTTTCCTTAATATAATAAGGAACATATATTACAGAGAATGAAGAATAATGGTTTACGACAATAAATGGTTTAAAAGGGGAATGATAATAACCTATTATAAATAAATAACATTAATGAAAATGTTGTATAATAGGTAGACTTGTCCTAGGGACAAGTGAATATTACAATTTAGGTTAGAATAAACTAGTAAGGGAATGAGATAACTGGTGAATTAAGTTGAGTGACACTTAATTGTAAATTAAGTAATCGGAAAAGGGGAAAACCTAAAACCAGTTAAGAAAAGGGGAGGAGGAATATATTGTACTTAATTATAAATTAAGTAGTCTAGGAGTCTGAAACCCGTTGGTAAGAATAACATGTTTAGACTTGTCCTAGGGACAAGGGGAAATTATAACATAGGTTATAATAAATGGGTAGAGAAACTTATTAATGGGCCTTAGTTAATAGAACTAAGTTAATAAGTAAACAACGATAAGTCGTATTGACGACGTAAAGTGGAATTATGATTAAATGAGAGAGGATGAGGAAAACTTATGAAATGAAATAAGTTATATATAATCATAAATGGTAAGTGACATCTTAATTGGAAACATGTGAATTAGATATACTTAATTACATTTTAAGTAAAACATGTTATTGAAATCAAACAAGAATATAAAAGGGATTGTGGATCACAGACCTTGGGCCATAATCTAGAGAATAACATGTTGTAAGCTTATTAATAAACTTAAATGAATTAATTTGTATGACTGAAATTAATAAGCAAGAGAAACTTGGTAATTTGAATAAGAATTCAATATGAATTGGAATAACCAAGTTAACTGGAAACCTGGTGAGGTGAGACAAGTGCGTAAAAGAATGTTTAGACATAGGGTCTAACAACATGCGAAAGTAAGGCGCTTAGACCAGTCCGTAAGGTTGATAGTGAATAACCCAACAGGTTTGATCATCGAGGTGTTATAAGGCATGAGGGGAGCACACATTCATCTGACTGTTTGACGGCTCCAAAGGACTAGAAGGGGAAGCACGCGGCTTTCAGGGACGTACGGTACTCTTGGTACTCCTCTGTGAGTGGCAGATAATCCGCTTGTACTTATAGAGGTTAGGTCTATGTAGGTGAACCAATGAGTATGCCTTGATTGCAATAATAAGGGGCAATCAAAAGACTAAGATGGAAAAGCGTGATTCGGCGAGACCAGTTAGTGCCTTGTGATAACAACTCATCGTCTACCTACCATCTTTAGTCAATACATAAAGCCGAAAGGCGGAGAACTCCAAAAGACCATATTCTTTGCTATCTAGTTATGGGTGAGGTTGGCCAATAGGCTTGAAGGGCATAGGGGGCTGGGGTTAAGTTCTCATTCTTGATATTCTTGGGTGCCTTTCATTAGTTGAGGAAGGGGTTTAGTGGGACCATAGCCACTGTAAAAGCAGTCCTTAGCATCTGCAATCGGTAGATATCTGGAAGCTCCCGACCGAGTTCCATGTTTCTTGATTAGCCCTGCCACGGGACTCAGGCACACATATATAAAACGTGTGCAATAAACATCGAGAATGATTGGCGATACATACATGGGAAAGTCTAGGTACACTCATGTCCCTCTGGGTGGGGTATCATGAGACTAAAGGGCATTATTCAAGGATTGAACCTAATTCGATCGAATGGTTCAAAGATGGCTGTCCGAACACTTACGTAATATAGAAGTAGTGGTTCTTTGCAGACGTAGCATTGACATATATACATAAATTCATACGACATTCGGGCGTAGGATTAGGGACTGCTATATTCCTGCGATGATATGATGGAGACCGCGCGAGTGGGGTACCATGGGGTGTATCTCAATATTGAGAGATAACTACATATACTGTATTAGGTTAATTCACTGGGAAGTAAATGGGTACGACGTGTGTGTAAGCCTTGAGTGCTGTTAACCCAAGTAACATAATAAATAAGAAAATATTATTGAATGGTATATGTAAGATTATCCAAAGTGTATAGTTTAAATCCAGTCACCAGAACTTGTGTTCTGACCCCCTCCTCATAACACACTCGCAGGTTAGATTGTGGTAGAGACATGATAGCTTTGGATACTGGTTAGGCAGTATTAATAATACGGTAAGGCTATGTTTTGATTATACTATATTTTATTCTTTCCATTGTGAGATATTTTTCCGAGCTCTGACATGTTTTATATCTCTGTCTTTTCTGCAGGATACCAGAGCAAACCAATCTGAGTTTCGATAGATTGGAGTTTTGAAAAAAATTCGACCTGTCGAAATTAGGGTTGTCACAATTGCAATAACCCATCCTCATATATAACACACAGCGGAATAATACTAAATATGAATCATACACCTGGACTTCTCCTGCTCATCTCTGGACTTCACAACATTCGATAGCCTAAATCTGTAATACTCGGTCTGACCCGAGCATTGCAAACGCCACGGATCAGTTTGTCGAACTAGCATGAGAAAAATTACTAAGTTTGTAGGCATCATCCAACTTGATTTTTTAGTTAAAAATACTTTTTTTTTAAAAAGGACAATCATAAAACCAATCTACATATAAATACGGATGATTTTTACCTTATGACAACCCAAAACATTCTTTGTATTAAAACTATTCTGGTACTATAATAGTGTCTAAATCAAATAATAGCCATCTAATAGAACGCTTTCATCTCACACTCTACATACATAGTATATAATCAAAAACCATGGGCTCTTATTGGAGAACGGATTCCAACTATAAAAAGTATGGGACCACCTTCCGATAGTATGTCTATAACGAGGAATACACTGGGTTCAACAAGAACATCTTGCAACTCGGCTAAACATGGCTAGCCACTCATTTCGCTTGAGTGTTCCGAATGTATGTCACCAACCATTACCCAAAGCACACATCAGCAATGAAATAAAGAAGCAAATTGATTTTCTCTATATCAGGTGACAATACACTATAATGGGAGCGCCCCGCATAACCATGCGACCTACCCGATTTTATGTCATTTCCTGGTTGACGAGGCTTAAGGATATACTTACCCTTCAGATAATACGTCACAATTCACTTTGAACATCACATTGTCAGATCCGCCATGAATCACTAATTTGATTTCCACAAAAATACTCTGGGTGTTAATGTAACAGCCCACATTTTATGTATTAGAGGATTGTAAAATATTTTTATTAAATTCCTTGAGGGGTGGAGCATTCTCATATTTTGATGTGTTGTTTAAAGGGATGTGAGACATATCCATAATTTTTACCAATTTTATTCGTGACCATTTTTCCCCTATCAGTCTTTCACATGGAATAACTTTTGACTAGGATCGAATCAGGTGATGGGATTAATTTCATTGGAAAGGGAATGATGTTTCCAACTCCGTAGAGTGGTCACATTAAAGATTTGGTTTAGCGATTTGGGAGGAATCGTTGTTTTAACATTGCACAATTTCTGTACATGTTTGGCTAGTCATTAATGGGCTGAGTTGGTGTAACAACCCGCATTTTTCAACGATATAATTTATATATTTAACTATTTAAAATAGTGAATTAAAGAATTAAATGATTGGTTAATTAAATAATATTGAAGATTTAATTAAAATAAATAATAGAATAATATATTTAATTTCAAAACAGTCGGGATTAGTGAATTGACAATATTATGTGAACTGGACAATTTAAAATATTTAATTTAGCTTAGAATTAAATTAGAATAACGAATATATTATTTGAACGATAGTTTGAACATATAATTATATTATAATTAAAATCGAGCTCGAAATGGCGCGGCAGTTCGTAATTTGGCGATTCGAACTTTAAACGAATATACATAAGTCGTTTTAAATCGGATTTCAGTGAAATAAGAAATGTTAGGAGCTGGTGAAGTATATTTTTCTAGTGGAAGAGAAAAATCAGGATTTCATCATGTAGATTTTGATTTATGTCCAAATCAAATTTTAAAATAGTCGCTATAGAATCGTTTATCGACCGTAACGATTTATTCGATATAACTAGATACTGGTTTCGAATTTAGACAAGATTCTTTTGAGACGTAGTGATAATTTAATTTTTAGAATTTTTCTATAATTTTTAAATAATTAAATACGCAACTTTTTATTTGGATTATTTTGCACCCTATATCGATATTTTGGGGTTTCACAGAATGAGCTAACCTACCGGTATTATTATATTTTTGGGATCGTGACACCTCGTTGGACACAACCGTAATTTGTTTTCTGTCCGTAGCAGTTCATACGCAAATGGATTTTGATATGGTAGGGTACCCTAACTTCTATCTAAAACAAACACACACATAAGCATTTAAATTTGCCACGTTCTCCTCCTACGTGTTCCTTCATCCATCGGTACTGTCACCTACCCTCATAAATTTCTTTCCTATTACTTCATGTCCAAGGATCATCAAGTATATAAACGAGCATACAGGAAGCTTGCGTTTTTTTGGCTTCACGTGTCTCGGCAATTTTTATATGAGGAAAGAATGCACAATGAAGTTGTTTTTCCTGGGAGCAGCAGGATGGTTTTCAAAACAGAAAGAAGGGACTGATTCGAGGGGGCTTGCGGCATTTACATTATAGAAGGGGAGTGGATGTTGTTCATGTGAGGGATTTGCGTTACTGTAAGAGGACGCGTTAACATGGGAGGAGGAGTTTCAGGTGCTGAGTTCACCAGTAATGATGGCAGCGCCTCAGGGGTTCAGACGATGGAGGAGGGCACGGATTTCCGGTAGTCCTTTTCCCTTTTGAATCCGTGACGGAATGGGTACATGGGCGCTGGTTCACATGAAGTGGTGACCAAAATCTAAGCAAAGAAGAGTGATAAAAGGGAAGAGAAGTTCATCAGTGGTTTTATTTCGATTTATCATGGAGAAACGTGGATGGAAGGAGGATGGAGCGATTTAGAGTTGAAGTTGGGGAATGGTACGGTGTAATGTATGGAGCCGACGGTCTTAACATGAGATGAAGGAAGAAGTGTGTCTGGGTTTGGTAAGGGTTTCTTTTATGGACCGACATTTGATGGTGAAGCCCGAACTGGTTAAAGAATTAACCAAGTTTTAATTTAAAGTTGTATTTAAATGTTTACAAACTTTGAAATTATATAACTTTATCATACGTTGTCATAATTAGACGAAACAAGATCCGACAGGATCGTACGGACGGTGGCTCCACAATGAAACTGACTGGGAGTGAATCCGAGCTCATTACAATTTATAGCGAAATAAATTGTCCGTCTGAATCAAAGACAATTAATCGTTTTTAACGATAACAGTCCAATGTGAGTAAAACTCACCAACTCTGAATAGTTATATTTTTATAACGTATTCTTAGAACTGATAATCATCTGCTGATTGATGTGTGTTAACTGTTTGGTTGAATTGCTAATGTATTGGTTGAAATTATAGATAACGATATACATATACATATATATATATAAATCGTTAATCAAATATTGATTCATTTTAGCAGGATATTTCATATTGAAATGAAATCGATGGTAATTATATTGTTTAACATATGTGATGCAGGGAAACAGGTTGGAGGAATCCAAATGGATTCCTCAACATTTATTTGACTGTTTTCATATATTGTAATATATGATGTGATATATAATCTGTTGATGATTATGTGTGTTTGGATGATATCGATCACTGTTATTTGGTATTTTAAATACCGTAAGAAATATTGGAATGCAGAAAAAGGAATTTTCAGTGTGTATATTGAAAATAAAATATATTTATATAAAATTAAATGATTTTATATAAAAGGATTTCAAATAGAATTGAAATGGAAATATTTGTAAAACGTATACGAATAGATTTGAAAAGGAAATATTTTTAAACCAAATGTAAAGGAAAATATTTGAAAAAAACAAATAGAATAGGATGGGAAATATTTATTTTGAAAATAAATAGAATTATATAGGAATATTTATTTGTTAAATAAATATAAAGATAACATAATATTTATTTGTTAAATAAATAGGATTGAAAGGGAAATATTTATTTAGTAAATAAATAGAGTTATAAAATGAATTTATTTGAAAATGAAAAGAATGTCATATAAGGAAATATTTGGCAAAGGGATAGAATTTTACATTTGGAAAGTTTAGACCCGTGCTTCGCACACGGGTGTAACACAATATTGATTAAAGTAAATATTTAAATAGAAATCTGTTTTAAACAGATAAAATGAGAAGATAGTTTATAAATAATTTTTTATAAATTAGAGTAAAATATTTATCATTGGAAAAATGGAATATATAAGTCAGGACTTATATAGAGAAATAAGAATCGATTTCAACATCGATATTTGAAACTGAATATGGACGTAGATTTAATCAATGGAGTTAATCAAAATGAGTTAGAGTTAACTAGTTAGAGTTAATCAGTTAGAGTTAACCAGTTAGAGTTAATTAGTTAGAGTTAATCGATTAGAGTTAAATCGAACTAGAGTTATTCGAATAGAGTTATTCAAACTAGAGTTAGTCGAATATTTGTTATTCGAATTGATTAAATTAGAATTAGTCGGATTAGAGTTATTCGAATATAGTTTATTCGAAGAAGGAGTTATCGAATATTAGTTATTCGAAAGGAGTTAATCGAATATTAGTTATTCGAAAGGAGTTATCGAATATTAGTTAATCGAAAGGAGTTAATCAAATATTAGTAATTCGAAAGGAGTTAATCGAATATTAGTTATTCGAAAGGAGTTAATCGATGTTAGTTTAATCGAAAGGAGTTAATCGAATTATTTATTCGAAAGTGAGATTATCGAATATAAGTTATTCGAAAGGAGGTTATCGAATATAGTGTATTCGAAAGAAAGGAGATTATCGTATAGCGTATTCGAAAGAGAGATATCGAATATAGTTTACTCAAAGTGAATTTATCGAATATAAGTTATTCGAAGAGAGATAACCGAATATAAGTTATTCGAAGAGAGAAAATCGAATATAGGTTATTCGAAGGAGAGTTAATCAAATAGAGATTACTCGAAGAGAGTTAATCGACAAATTCAATTATATTGAATTCGGGAAAGTACTTATACTTTCCGGTGTTTAAATCAAGATTTGTTTATTTATAAATTAGGTGTTTATTTATTTACTCACATTAAAGAATAATAGTTATAACTGAAGTTAGATATTTCGAAAGAAGGGATTATAAAGTTATCGTTATAATCAATATTTTCAATAAAGAAGTGGATTCGTAAATAGAATCCGAGAGTTACGTAAGGAAGTTTGTTAAAGATTTAAAAGATAAACTTTGACTATTTCGAAGTTAAAACGTTGTTCAGTTAAGGTCTGAGAGGTGATTATACCTCAACTTGATTGACTTCCTTCTTAACTAAGGAATGGTAAGGCTTGATAGTAAAGGATGGTTAAGTGAATTTAGTTAATGAGTGAAATGGTTTGAGTTGGCATGGCGATGTTTTATTTAAACATCTGTTTAAAACCCAATGAAGGAATTTGGAAATGTTTTCCAAATAAGAATCAGAAATGTTTTCTGATAATAGAAAATAAGAATTTAGAATATATGGAAACAGGGGATAAGTAAATTAATGAACTAAAGAGATAAATGTTAAATGATGATTGATCGATATAATTTCCATTTGGAAATGATATCATTGTTTGCACACGTGTTTTTCTTTAATAGTTAAATCACAGATTATCAAAGTTTTGACCATTTTAAAGTGGTTAATATGGAGAGAGAGGTTGGATTATTATCCGAAGAACCACTCCGTATTGGCATAAGCGTTGCGAATCATATATGCCAAAGATAATGGAAGAAAAAGTAAAGTGCAAGGGTTGTTGTACAGTCTTAGGTAAAGATTGCCTAAGATGGTTGTACTGAATAGTGCCTTTTGTTTGTCCAGTTCCAGGACGACCTGTATGGAAGAATGTCTGATAGAGTATATTTAATAGATCACGTAAGTTGATCTCTTCAAACGTATTTACGTTTGGTGGTGGAGGAATTCGTTTCTCTTAGCTGTATACCCGTGGTATTTTTGGGGAAATCAATTTGTGATTTGGTGGGTATGACGATGTGACATTCAAAGTGAATAAATGTGTGACCTGTCAGAGATAAGCGTGGCCTCTAGCCTTACATCCGGAAATGATAAAAATCGGGCAGGCAACATGGCTATGTAGGTCGCACCTATTAGGGTGTATAATCACCTGATCTAGAGTTTCATTTACTTCTAAAAATCTATTGTCGATGCTGTCCCATTCGGGAAACGGTTGCTGATCCTAACCGTTGGTGATATACATTTGATACACTCAAGCAAAATGAGTGGTCGGTCATGTATGGCCGGGTTGCAAGATGTTCTTGTTGAACCCAGTGTATTCCTCTCTAGAGGTACACTAGCGAAAGGTGGTTCCATACCTTGTCATAGTTGGAAATCCATTACCTAATATGTGCTTGCGGTTTTGATTATATACTATGTATGTAGAACATGAGATGAAAGCGTTTCTGCTAGATGATTATTATATTATGGTTGATAAACATTATTATAATATCAAAAGGTTCTTGATATAAAGATAATTTGGATTCTCATAAGGGAAAAACCTGTTCCGTTATACGGCGTGGTCTTATGAGATATCGTGTAACGTCCCGCCTTTTTGACCGCTTCAAATTAGTAATTAAACCAACTGAAAACGCCCAAATCGGCGGATCGTTATTTGCTTACTGAGTTTAAATATAGAATCAACGTAGAAACACAGAATAAATAAGTAATATTGTATTGAACAACGGAAATAATCTTATATATATATATATATATATATATATATATAATCAGGGTTTTTGATACAAATTTGCTATACAGTGGAATTTAAAACACAGTTGAATACAATAGAAAACATTTACTGTTTTTAAATCTTCAGAGCGCGCCGTCTTTGGAATCCCCATCTTCGTCGATCTTCGAATCCTGACTGACATCTTTAAATCTGAAAAGCTCGGATCTGACTCGAGCATTCCATGCAAAAACATAAAAATACTCGAGTCAGGATTAATCATAGTTCAAGTAAATTAACTTCAACATAACTAAAATATAATAGTCGATCCTGTTATCAATGTCGTATCAAATAAACTGTTGTAGTATCTATTCATATCAGTTCTATCTATTTCTAGAGATGAACGGTCTTGGTGTTTGCGAGTGAATACGTGTATAATAATACACGTATGTACCGCCCCAACATCCGAGCCGCATATAAATGATAGCACAAGTGATCCTGGGAGCTTGCATATACACGTGCGCGTATATACGCACACGTGTATTGCCTCCGCATCCTAGAAATTTATACATGGCAATGGCAATAAATACCAAATTCTAATTCCCCATGGTCAAAGGACGCAAGCAGGTAGGAGCCAGCATATATGCGGCAATTAAAGACCCAGGTTTCACATAATAACAAGTCAGTACCAAAGTTCAGGTGCTACTAAATCATTTGTTAAACAAGTTCCATGCATGGCATGAATAATACTTACAGGAAATACAATATGTGAGGCAGCTCATACTACTAAGCCCATTTAAACCCATCAGTATGTATATATTCCCAAATGACCAGAATAAACAATACCATGGGGTGACTACTCTTATAACAATCAATCCAAACATACGAGCGTCCACTTGATAAGTTTCAGGTTATCAAATTCAGGTACCAATGTTAAAGCAGTATTCAAGTTATCAAAACTGGTATAAACATGACTCAAGATGGTATATGAACAAGTTAATCAGCCCAAGGTTTCAGGTTTACAACTGAATATACTCATGCATGAGACAGGTCGACTTATGTATGTATACCAAAATACATTCATTTTAAACTTCTATCTTAGAAAAATAGAGCCATGTTATGAACTCAGGAACTCAAATTTTATTTCAACAGTATCATTAACCAGAAACCAGTCATGCAATGAATCAAGATAGGGAAAAACAGGACTCACTATATAGAAGCAGAAGATAGTGTCATAAGTAGCACATCTCTAGCAGTTAAATTTTTGTGTTTCTTATCAAAAGTTCTCAAAAAAATGACAGTGCTCAACAATCAAGTGTTCCCATTAAACAGCTCTGCTTAATTTCCCAACCTTTGTCAAATATTATTAGATAATACCAAAAACATGAGTTCAGTTTTGTGTATGATCTAAAACAAAGCCAATAAGTGACATATATAGTTCAGGATAGGGTCAGCATTAACCAATAGCTCAATGTACATAATTTATAAAATGTGATCAGTGATCCAACATGTTGCGGTAACAAGAATGTAGTCATATGCGGTTCATAAATGAGCAAGTGTATGGAACAATACCGCTAACATGCAAGCCATGTTTGACAAAGTATTAACATGGTTTCAGGTAAGGATGCTTCAGTTTTAATATAACCAAATAGACACTGCAGTTTCAATGCTGTTGCTTCACAAATAACCATGCAATCGTGCCAATTTAGAGATGGATTTTACAAACTAAAAAAAAAAATAGTTGAAGTAACAGTACAATACCAAGAATCAATGAAATAGCAACAAACATGACCAACTCAGGCCATAAGAAGTGGCTGAAATCTACAGGTGTTACTACTTGTTTAATAACAAGGGTACACAACAGTGCATAAGTGACAATGGACAAATAATTGATCGGTTTTAGCACTGCAATGAAGCATATAATGGGGATGGACCAAATGCTACAACAAATTACAACTATGCTTCCATACATTTAGTGTATAACTAACATTTTGTACTAGGTAAATCTCTGTAATGGCTAAGTAAAGGTAAGCGTATATTTCCAGGTCCAAAGAACATTACTTAAACATATGAGACATGATACACTCGTGCTAATTAGAAGGAGCTCAGGTTTTACTTTAACAAGATCAGTCCCACAAATTGAACATCGGTTGTTTCAACCGTATGTTAAGTATCAAATGAATTGGATCAAAGGAAAATGCCAACAAATACAAATAACACATGCAGGTCAATGTTTCATATACAGGATACCTATATATACTGTAAATTTTAAATTAAGCCTAATTTGAGTCCATGTTTACAAAGAAGAGTAGTGCATCAAATCCACAAGATCAAACCCAGTATGTGATACGAACAGATGGAACCGCACCCAAAAACCCCAATCAAAATCACACAACAATTCAAGACAGACAATCACAATGAAATCAACTATTATATATTAGTTAATCTACTTGGATATATGATTAATCGTGAGTGAGTTGCTCACCATTAAACGACGAAGAAATCGGCATAAGCTAGGCTCTGAGGCGCCTGTGCTTGCCGTCGGACCATTTCAGGCTTTACAGCATCAATATCCAAAGCCAGGTCACGGGAAAACAACACCTAAAGCGACGAATCAAGACTCGAGTGCGAAGCGGTTGGTAGGTTGCTCGAAAGAATAGTGAAAAGGCACGGCCTTTGCTTCCCAAAGATGGGTACAGCCGCATTATCTCGACGGTAGCGCCTGAACTCAGACACGGTGACGGAGGAGGGACCAAAAAGATAGGGTTCGGCTGTGGAGTACGATTTCAAGACATCGGCTATGCTCTAGACTCAACGGTGGCTAGAAACTTGATGGCCATGATTTGGGTGCGATTGAGTAAATCGAGGCAGCCATGGATTTTTGATTTCATGATTTGGGAAAAGTGTTTAGGGCTTCAGCCGTTGAATTTGGGAAAACGATTTGTCTGAAGAAAATGAATGGAGGCTTGCTTCTTTTTATAATGAAGACACCGTGGGTATCACGTTTTCGTGATGGCCAAGGAAAAGGTTGTGTGCGTAGGAAGGAACTGAATGCTATATTTTATTTATTTACTGTAAATTTTGTTAATGTTTTATTTTTGAACCGCAACAACGAGCTCCAATCGAATTTTACGCACCGTTACGCCTCGACACTCTGAATCTAATAAAATTAGTCTGCTCATGGTCTGACTCCGTTCATGTACAATGTTATTTTATTTTTAACTCATTTATTGGTCTATCGATTTTATTTTCGTTTGTTTACCAATAATCCCGTTTGATTCCAATTTTGAACGGTTAAGCTTCAATTTCTTTATATACATAAATACACACGTATCCAAATAAATAAAATTTACCAGTTTTATTTTTAACGCTGACCGTTTCTAGATAATTTTTTTCAATCGTATTTCAATCCAATTCAAATATTCAGCAATAATATTCACAACCATTCTGAATTAATTATCGAGTTCAATTCGTACACGCGACCATATTTGATTCAAGTATTCAACAATACATATTAAATTCTCAACTGATCATTAAATATCGAATTCCATCCATAAACAAAACAATATATTTGAAACTTTAATTTCTAACTCCACTATCAATATGAAAATTGATTATTCATAGTTAATACCACAATAAATCTCATATTCCAATTGTCGAAATTTCCGGGTCGTTACATTCTTCCCCCCTTTAAAACTTTTCGTCCTCGAAAAGGAGAAATCGTTAGAGTTATAAAGCTGTACACTTCAAATTTTCATATTTTTGTGAAATTATTCCACAACTGATTTAAATATCGATATTCGAGTCATCGATCTTCTTTATTTCCATCATATTCAATTTATTCTGATCATTAAATTTCCCTCCAAAACTAAACCTCTTCTTAAATTTCATAATTCGCATAAGTTGGGTTTACGCCTCTTAAATTATTCCAAATCTCTTTATAAACCTTTACTTATCCGTCATTACACTGTAATCGGTCTAGGCTTAACAATCGTCAACCAAACCCCCTTACATTCAGCCCATTCACTCTTTCCCAAACACTCATTGAAGAGTGCAGATAACATCTTCTTCTTCAAGTTAGAAACTGTTGGATTGAAAATTCTCAAAATCTAAATAAAAAAATACTTGTATTATTATTCTGAACCTCTCTTTCTTAACTTATTAAATTAGGCGTGTATTAACTTCAAAATATTTTATTTAAAAATATTTTATAACTTGAAGTGAAAATACAATGAAATCCTTTCTTAACTTAGATATATTTTAAATTTCAAATTATTAATTTGAAAATATTTAGTAACTCGAAGCTTGACAAGTTTATCATCGTCCTCATAGATATTAGGCATACGCTGGCCAGGCGCACGACTAAAATCTCCAAGTACTAAATATCTTTGCTTCAACTTCAAGTGAAAAATATTTCAAAAATTCCTTTAAAAACAGATACGGAAAGTACCAATGTGATATTGATATGTTGATTTTTCATGAATCGCAGATACACAATGGTTCCGTCTGGATCCCCCAGAAAACATCCGTATCCGTAGGAAATCACTTCCCTGCGAATTTCGTCATGGACAGATCAACGAAAGACAATATAAGAGTCAAAAGACAATCTGAGGTCATTGAGCATTAGTTGCTCTATCGCAGGATCACGAAGTCTAATCATCAAATGAATTTAACTCAGGTCATAAGGACCAATCAAGTTACAAAGACAAATCAAGTCACGAAGACTAACTGCTGCATCAAACATGTGGCTCACTATCACTATGATATCTCAGTGGACCGCAGGTACACAATGGTTACGCCTGGGTCCCCCAGGAAACATCCATACCCGTAAGCTTTCACAGCTCTGCGGATTACGCCCTTTTAACCCGACTGTAGATCGCAGCAGTCACAAGGGTTACGCCTGATTCCCTCAGGAAACATCCGTCCGCCTTAGGCTATCTGCAGCCCTGTGAATTTCGCTACACGGTCGAATTCCAACGACTCTAGATCGCAGCGATCACAATGGTTACGCCTGATTCCCTCAGGAAACATTCGTCCGCCTTAGGCTATCTGCAGCCCTGCGAATTGCGCTAGCAGTCGTACTCAATGGCAACTCATGAGTTTTATGTCCGGACAACCTACCGCCACCAGCAGCACTGCAGATTGCGCTATCTGCAGTCCTTTTACATAAGCTCGAAATTCAAAGAAGAAGGATGGTACTTCCCTTATCTTGACTTGAAAACATATAATACTATATACATATAGTATCTAATTCTCATACTTTTCATAATTCATACTTTACATAAGATTCTCTTTCCAAATCAAACATCTCATTCTTATATAAATTCTGTTATATAAGACTTTATTTCAAACTGATTATATCACATTTTTCTCCATATAAGTTTCGAAACTTCTATGCTAAATATCTAAACTCGAACATCCCTCAATTTCCATTCTAATCTTAAAATTTTAGCTTTAAACTCTTAATCAATTCAAATGATTGATTGGTATCACTTCAAACTCGGCTTTCTGAATCCACTGGCTATAAACCAAATTTTTCTTTCAATTTCAAATTATAAAATTCATCACTTCATCAACATCTTTATTTGCTCAAAACTCCGGATTTTTTCTTCTTATCACAAATTTTTCCTTCATGCATTATCACTTCTTCACATTCATACTTTGACCGTCAATTAGTAAGCGAACAACTTCCTAAGTATCAACCCCGAAGGCCGAAACCAACATCAGATCAACACTCAGAAAGTCATCCAACTTGACTAATCTCTAGCCAGTTCTTAATTTCTTATCAAATCATTGTTTATGCAAATTTTCGAATTTAGTTTACGAACATACATCTTTTATGTTCTGTCATCATTCGTTCTCGACGTGCGGCATTCTTTCCAAAATTCGCTCACCTCCCATGATCTTTTGAAAACATTTCCAATTTTCATATTTTATTTCTATAATTCTACAAAATCACTTTATTCTCAGGGGAAATATTTCTAAATTCGTTATTTGCATTAAACAGTTATTAAATAAAACACTGATATTTTCACTTAACTGCTAGCACTCATTCACTTACTTCACTTAACCATTCTTGCTATCGAATCTTATCCATTTCTTAGTCAATGATGAGGTCAATCAAGTTGGGGTATATTTACCTCTCAGACCTTAACTGAACAATATTATTAACTTTGAAACAGATAAGTTCGCAACTTCGAAACTTTCGTTCTCATAACTTTCAAATTCAAATTCAAATTTTACTTTTTTAACGAAAATCGTTGATTGTAACAATCGTTCATGCCTCGAAATATTTAACTTTAAAATATACTTTATCCATTGAATACATAATTAAATAATATTTTCCTGAAACCCGACATAATCGTCTCCCATAAATAACTTCTTTTCGAATAATCTATTATTCAATACCATATTCCAAACTTCGGAAAATATTCTGAACTTCAGAACAATCTCACCGTACTGGTTAACTTTATCACCTCCATCTCCAATTTCAATCGCAACATATTCGTTTTCAAATGTTATTTACTTCAAAAAAAAGTAAATATTTCTTTTATCAAAATCTAAACTCGTCACATCCAATTAGCTTTCATTTCACTTGAACCTCGATTCAAATCTTTATTCATATTTTGCTCCATTTACAATTCTCGTTCATACTTCGCTTCTTGATAATTAATTAACAAGTTTTTACCTCACTATTGAATCCATGTATTCGATTATACTAATTATAAATTATCTTGCCAATAAACTTCGACACAATTATAATTATACCCTTTTCAATTTTATTATTTTATATTCTGAATTCAAAATAAAATTCATCGTCTCATTTCCGAAACGATTTCCAATTTCCTCTCCTCAATCAAATTCTTATCTGAAATTTTATTCCAATAAATTTCAATTATTTTTTTATTGCCAAAAACACACAATTGATTCATCGATTCTATTATAATTATCTTCCTTAAATGTCGTTTGATGATAGGTTCGAGATTCAAATACAAAGGAAACTTATCGAAGAATAATTCTCGCAAACCTGGATTCGAAGGCTTCCGAAGACTGGGGATTCCGAATAGAAATTTCAAATCTCAAAATAAATTTTTATTTCTGCTGCATTATTTCCAAAATACTAATTTTCAAAAATATCTATATATATATATAATATTTCCAAAATATTTTTCTTTTCAAATTTATTTAAAATTATTTACACATTTCAAAATTATATTTCGAAATCTTTTTATTTCCAAAATCCACTTTTCCAGTGTTGATTCTATTTCAAACTCGATAAGCTATGCTTTGAATAAACCAAAGCTCTGATACCACTTGTAACGTCCCGCCTTTTTGACCGCTTCAAATTGGTAATTAAACCAACTGAAAACGCCCAAATCGGCGGATCGTTATTTGCTTACTGAGTTTAAATATATAATCAACGTAGAAACACAGAATAAATAAGTAACATTGTATTGAACAACGGAAATAATCTTATATATATATATATAATCAGGGTTTTTGATACAAATTTGCTATACAGTGGAATTTAAAACACAGTTGAATACAATAGAAAACATTTACTGTTTTTAAATCTTCAGAGCGCGCCGTCTTTGGAATCCCCATCTTCGTCGATCTTCGAATCCTGACTGACATCTTTAAATCTGAAAAGCTCGGATCTGACTCGAGCATTCCATGCAAAAACATAAAAATACTCGAGTCAGGATTAATCATAGTTCAAGTAAATTAACTTCAACATAACTAAAATATAATAGTCGATCCTGTTATCAATGTCGTATCAAATAAACTGTTGTAGTATCTATTCATATCAGTTCTATCTATTTCTAGAGATGAACGGTCTTGGTGTTTGCGAGTGAATACGTGTATAATAATACACGTATGCACCGCCCCAACATCCGAGCCGCATATAAATGATAGCACAAGTGATCCTGGGAGCTTGCATATACACGTGCGCGTATATACGCACACGTGTATTGCCTCCGCATCCTAGAAATTTATACATGGCAATGGCAATAAATACCAAATTCTAATTCCCCATGGTCAAAGGACGCAAGCAGGTAGGAGCCAGCATATATGCGGCAATTAAAGACCCAGGTTTCACATAATAACAAGTCAGTACCAAAGTTCAGGTGCTACTAAATCATTTGTTAAACAAGTTCCATGCAAGGCATGAATAATACTTACAGGAAATACAATATGTGAGGCAGTTCATACTACTAAGCCCATTTAAACCCATCAGTATGTATATATTCCCAAATGACCAGAATAAACAATACCATGGGGTGACTACTCTTATAACAATCAATCCAAACATACGAGCGTCCACTTGATAAGTTTCAGGTTATCAAATTTAGGTACCAATGTTAAAGCAGTATTCAAGTTATCAAAACTGGTATAAACATGACTCAAGATGGTATATGAACAAGTTAATCAGCCCAAGGTTTCAGGTTTACAACTGAATATACTCATGCATGAGACAGGTCGACTTATGTATGTATACCAAAATACATTCATTTTAAACTTCTATCTTAGAAAAATAGAGCCATGTTATGAACTCAGGAACTCAAATTTTATTTCAACAGTATCATTAACCAGAAACCAGTCATGCAATGAATCAAGATAGGGAAAAACAGGACTCACTATATAGAAGCAGAAGATAGTGTCATAAGTAGCACATCTCTAGCAGTTAAATTTTTGTGTTTCTTATCAAAAGTTCTCAAAAAAATGACAGTGCTCAACAATCAAGTGTTCCCATTAAACAGCTCTGCTTAATTTCCCAACCTTTGTCAAATATTATTAGATAATACCAAAAACATGAGTTCAGTTTTGTGTATGATCTAAAACAAAGCCAATAAGTGACATATATAGTTCAGGATAGGGTCAGCATTAACCAATAGCTCAATGTACATAATTTATAAAATGTGACCAGTGATCCAACATGTTACGGTAACAAGAATGTAGTCATATGCGGTTCATAAATGAGCAAGTGTATGGAACAATACCGCTAACATGCAAGCCATGTTTGACAAAATATTAACATGGTTTCAGGTAAGGATGCTTCAGTTTTAATATAACCAAATAGATACTGCAGTTTCAATGCTGTTGCTTCACAAATAACCATGCAATCGTGCCAATTTAGAGATGGATTTTACAAACTAAAAAAAAAAATAGTTGAAGTAACAGTACAATACCAAGAATCAATGAAATAGCAACAAACATGACCAACTCAGGCCATAAGAAGTGGCTGAAATCTACAGGTGTTACTACTTGTTTAATAACAAGGGTACACAACAGTGCATAAGTGACAATGGACAAATAATTGATCGGTTTTAGCACTGCAATGAAGCATATAATGGGGATGGACCAAATGCTACAACAAATTACAACTATGCTTCCATACATTTAGTGTATAACTAACATTTTGTACTAGGTAAATCTCTGTAATGGCTAAGTAAAGGTAAGCGTATATTTCCAGGTCCAAAGAACATTACTTAAACATATGAGACATGATACACTCGTGCTAATTAGAAGGAGCTCAGGTTTTACTTTAACAAGATCAGTCCCACAAATTGAACATCGGTTGTTTCAACCGTATGTTAAGTATCAAATGAATTGAATCAAAGGAAAATGCCAACAAATACAAATAACACATGCAGGTCAATGTTTCATATACAGGATACCTATATATACTGTAAATTTTAAATTAAGCCTAATTTGAGTCCATGTTTACAAAGCAGAGTAGTGCATCAAATCCACAAGATCAAACCCAGTATGTGATACGAACAGATGGAACCGCACCCAAAAACCCCAATCAAAATCACACAACAATTCAAGACAGACAATCACAACGAAATCAACTATTATATATTAGTTAATCTACTTGGATATATGATTAATCGTGAGTGAGTTGCTCACCATTAAACGACGAAGAAATCGGCATAAGCTAGGCTCTGAGGCGCCTGTGCTTGCCGTCGGACCATTTCAGGCTTTGCAGCATCAATATCCAAAGCCAGGTCACGGGAAAACAACACCTAAAGCGACGAATCAAGACTCGAGTGCGAAGCGGTTGGTAGGTTGCTCGAAAGAATAGTGAAAAGGCACGGCCTTTGCTTCCCAAAGATGGGTACAGCCGCATTATCTCGACGGTAGCGCCTGAACTCAGACACGGTGATGGAGGAGGGACCAAAAAGATAGGGTTCGGCTGTGGAGTACGATTTCAAGACATCGGCTATGCTCTAGACTCAACGGTGGCTAGAAACTTGATGGCCATGATTTGGGTGCGATTGAGTAAATCGAGGCAGCCATGGATTTTCGATTTCATGATTTGGGAAAAGTGTTTAGGGCTTCAACCGTTGAATTTGGGAAAACGATTTGTCTGAAGAAAATGAATGGAGGCTTGCTTCTTTTTATAATGAAGACACCGTGGGTATCACGTTTTCGTGATGGCCAAGGAAAAGGTTGTGTGCGTAGGAAGGAACTGAATGCTATATTTTATTTATTTACTGTAAATTTTGTTAATGTTTTATTTTTGAACCGCAACAACGAGCTCCAATCGAATTTTACGCACCGTTACGCCTCAACACTCTGAATCTAATAAAATTAGTCTGCTCATGGTCTGACTCCGTTCATGTACAATGTTATTTTATTTTTAACTCATTTATTGGTCTATCGATTTTATTTTCGTTTGTTTACCAATAATCCCGTTTGATTCCAATTTTGAACGGTTAAGCTTCAATTTCTTTATATACATAAATACACACGTATCCAAACAAATAAAATTTACCAGTTTTATTTTTAACGCTGACCGTTTCTAGATAATTTTTTTCAATCGAATTTCAATCCAATTCAAATATTCAGCAATAATATTCACAACCATTCTGAATTAATTATCGAGTTCAATTCGTACACGCGACCATATTTGATTCAAGTATTCAACAATACATATTAAATTCTCAACTGATCATTAAATATCGAATTCCATCCATAAACAAAACAATATATTTGAAACTTTAATTTCTAACTCCACTATCAATATGAAAATTGATTATTCATAGTTAATACCACAATAAATCTCATATTCCAATTGTCGAAATTTCCGGGTCGTTACATATCGTTTACTTGTTCAAACTATTTTAAACTGTTTTACTCATACCAGTCCCATGACTGACCCGGAGTTTATCTTGTTTTGTTTTCCCTAAAGTCTTGGGTGCCCAATTTTGTACGGGAAGTCAAGTAGTCGGGATTTACCGATATACTGGAAGAGCTTCGAGCAGGAGGCTTCAAGATTATATAGCTATAGTTATTTCCGCTGTGTTGTAAGTGTTGTACTCTAATAATGTTATTGTATACATATACTGATTTTATTTCAAGGATATGTTATCTATTATAAGTTGTTCGTTCCGCTGTGAGATTCGTGTTACTCTGATGTTGTGTTCTCCTTCTTCTTCTGTTCTAAGTTTCTATCTTATCTATCCTCACCATATAACTTCTTTCTATTAACTTTTCGGTATTTTCGATGTTTGGTTAGTCATCATTGAGTTTATTGCGATAACCAAAGTCGACAAAAATCGGTTCGTTACAGTTGGTATTAGAGCTTAAGGTTAAGTATTACCTTGGCTATGTGGCGTGACTCGGTAGAGATGGGATTAGTAATACCCTAGATTGAGTTTGAGTGCATATATATATATATATATATATATATATGAGCGCGTATTTTTTATTTGATATAAAAATTGTTTTATATTGTGGAGATTTATTGATTGAGTTGTTTATGGGTTCTGGTCGATCAGTTTGATCCACTGTATCGGTAGGGATTTAAAAACACTCGAATACGATGAACCGACACTGTATGTTTTGAAAAGAGGGTAAATGGAATAATTTTACCCAAAATTAGATTTTGTTATAAAGGATTTATATTGAAATGATTATAATATATTGGATGTGTTGGTCACTATTATAATCGAATAAGATTATAAAATGTGAAATGGTTATGTAAATAGCCAATCAGAATTCGTATAAGTGAAATACGCGAAATCAGATGAATTAAATCTGAAAGTAAAATCAGAATCGAAATTCCCAAATGTGGAAAAGTAATTGTAAATGGATTTAAATTGAATATAAGAGAATTTTAAAATCCTGGGAGATTTTAAATTGTTTTACAAGAATTTTGAATGGTATTTTGAATTGATTTCAAAGTGGAAATGTTTAGAAATGGTTTGGAAAAGTTATATAGTATTGAACTCACTTCGATCGCTGGAAAATAAATTCTGATAATGACAGCTGCATCATCAATGTTCCTTTTCGAGTTGCTAAGTGATGGATTACTAACAAGGATTTTGTTTTTGAATTGTTTTGAGAAAAACAAAGCTGTTTAAAACTCCCAGAATTTGATTGTTTAATTTAAGGCAAATTAAATAGGAATTTGTGAAAGCAAATTGGAATTAAAATTTATGCCAGTTAAGTGGTAACTGAATTGGATTAGAATGATATCTAGTAAGTTGGATTGATAAGAATTTGGAATCAAGGATAATACTTGAATTTGAAATGAAGTTTGGCTTGGATAAAACCAAACGATTGAGTTGAAAATGGAATTTGGCTTAGTTAAAAGCGAACGGTGGTATTGAGATAAAAGTGATTGGAGTTTGAACGAAAGGACTTTGGTATACGATAAATTGGTAGCAGGTGTAAAGGATATAACGATATGCCCGAGAAAAAGGTACCAATTTATATTTTATACGGATATGAGATTTATGAGCCAAATTGGCAAGCCGCTTGGCTATTTGATTTTCCTTTGGGTTGGAGATGGCCTACAGAGGTGAGTTGTAGTTGTACCGATTGAGCCGTACAAAGGAGGTGTTGGCGAAATATTTCATAAATTTTGGGTGTTAGAAAATTTTCAGGATTTTTGATAATATTCGTTAATAGAATTAAATTAATAATTTAATTGAAATTAAATTGGATCAGTTGAAACTGAAGTTAGTTCTAACCAGTTAATAGGGTTTGTTTTCTACCGTAGCAATTTCGAGGACGAAATTATTTTAAGTGGGGAAGAATGTAACGACCCGCATTTTTCAACGATATAATTAATTTATTTAACTATTTAAAATAGTGAATTAGAGAATTTAAATGGTCGGTTAATTAAATAATATTGAATATTTAATTAAAATAAATAATAGAATAATATCTTTAATTTCGAAATAGTCAGGATGAGTGAATTGACATTATTATATGAACTGGACAATTTAAAATATTTAATTCGGCTTAGAATTGAATTAGAATAACGAATATATTATTTGAACGATAGTTTGAACGTATAATTATATTATAATTAAAACCGAGCTTGAAATGGCACGACAGTTCGTAATTTGGCGATTCGAACTTTAAACGAAAGCCGTTTTAAATCGGATTTCTGTGAAACAAGAAATGTTAGGAGCCGGTGAAGTATATTTTTCTAGTGGAAGAGAAAAATCGAGATTTCGTCGTGTAGATTTTGATTTATGTCCAAATCAAATTTTAAAATAGTCGCTATAGAATTGTTTATTGACCGTAACGGTTTATTCGATATAACTAGATGCCGGTTTCAAATTTAGACAAGATTCTTTTGAGACGTAGTGATAATTTAATTTTTAGAATTTTTCTGTAATTTTTAAATAATTAAATAGCATCTTTTTATTTGGATTATTTTGCACCCAATATCGATATTTTGGAGTTTCACAGAATGAGCTAACCTACCGGTATTATTATATTTTTGGGATCGTGACACCTCGTTGGACACAACCGTAATTTGTTTTCTGTCCGTAGCAGTTCATACGCGAACAGAGTTTGATATGGTAGGGTACCCTAACTTCTATCTAAAACAAACACACATATAAGCATTTAAATTTGCCACGTTCTCTTCCTACGTGTTCCTTCATCCATCAGTACTGTCACCTACCCTCATAAACATCTTCCCTATTACTTCATGTCCAAGGATCATCAAGTATATAAACGAGCATACAGGAAGCTTGCGTTTCTGGTATTGGGTTCACGTGTCTCGGCAATTTATATATATATAAAAATGTGAGGAAAGAATTCGCAATGAAGTTGTTCTTCCTTGGAGCAGCAGGATGGTTTTCAAAACAAATAGAAGGGACTGATTCGAGGGGGCTTGCGGCATTTACATTGTAGAAGGGGAGTGGATGCTGTTCATGTGAGGGATTTGCATTACTGTAAGAGGACGTGTTAACATGGGAGGAGGAGTTTCAGGTGATGAGTTCGCCAGTAATGATGGCAGCGCCTCAAGGGTTCAGACGATGGAGGAGGGCACGGATTTCCGGTGGTCCGTTTCCCTTTTGAATCTGTGGCGGAATGGGTACAGTGGAACTGGTTCACATGAAGTGGTGACCAAAATCTAAGCAAAGAAGAGTGATAAAAGGGAAGAGAAGTTCATCAGTGGTTTTATTTCAATTTATCATGGAGAAACGTGGATGGAAGGAGGATGGAGCGATTTGGAGTTGAAGTAGGGGAATGGTGCGGTGTAATGTCTGGAGCCGACGGTCTTTACAGGAGATGAAGGAAGAAGCGTGTCTGGATTTGGTAAGGGTGCGGGTCTGGTTCCTTTTATGGGCCGACATTTGATGGTGAGGCCCGAGCTGGTTAAATAATAAACCAAGTTTTAATTTAAAGTTGTATTTAAATGTTTACAAACTTTGAAAATTTGTAACTTTATCATACATTGTCAGAATTAGACGAAACAAGATCTGACAGGATCGTACGGACGGTGGCTCCACAATGAAACTGACTGAGAGTGAATCCGAGCTCGTTACAATTTATAGCGAAATAAATTGTCCGTCTGAATCAAAGACAGTTAATCGTTTTTAACGATAACAGTCCAATGTGAGTAAAACTCACCAACTTTAAACAGTTATATTTTTATTACGTATTCTTAGAACTGATAATCATCTGCTGATTGTTGTGTGTTAACTGTTTGGTTGAATTGTTTAGGTATTGGTTGAAATTATAGATAACGATAAATATATATAAATCGTTAATCAAATATTGATTCTGCTTAGCAGGATATTTCATATTGAAATGAAACCGATGGTAATTATATTGTTTAACATCTGTGATGTAGGGAAACAGGTTGGAGTAATCCAACTGGATTCCTCAACATTTATTTGACTGTTTTCATATATTGTAATATATGATGTGATATATAATCTGTTGATGATTATGTGTGTTTGGATGATATCGATCACTGTTATTTGGTATTTTAAATACCGTAGGAAATATTGGAATGCAGAAAAAGGAATTTTCAGTGTGTATATTGAAAATAAAATATATTTATATAAAATCAAATGATTTTATATAAATGGATTTCAAATAGAATTGAAATGGAAATATTTGTAAAACATTTACAAATAGATTTGAAAAGGAAATATTTGTAAACCAAATATAAAGGAAAATATTTGAAAAAAACAAATAGAATAGGAAGGGAAATATTTATTTAGAAAATAATTAGAATTATAAAGGAATATTTATTTGTTAAATAAATAGAAAGATAAAAGAATATTTATTTGTTAAATAAATAGGATTGAAAGGGAAATATTTATTTAGAAAATAAATAGAGTTATAAAAGGAATTTATTTGAAAATGAAAAGAATGTCATATAAGGAAATATTTGGCAAAGGGATAGAATTTTACATTTGGAAAGTTTAGACCCGTGCTTCGCACACGGGTGTAACACGATATTGATTAAAGTAAATATTTAAATAGAAATCTGTTTTAAACAGATAAATTGAGAAGATAGTTTATAAATAATATTTCATAAATTAGAGTAAAATATTTATCATTGGCAAAATGGAATATATAAGTCAGGACTTATATAGAGAAATAAGAATCGATTTCAACATCGATATTTGAAACTGAATATGGACGTAGAGTTAATCAAAGGAGTTAATCAAAATGAGCTAGAGTTAACCAGTTAGAGTTAATCATTTAGAGTTAACCAGTTAGAGTTAATCAGTTAGAGTTAATCGATTAGAGTTAAATCGAACTAGAGTTATTCGAATAGAGTTAATCGAACTAGAGTTAGTCGAATATTTGTTATTCGAATAGAGTTGATTAAATTAGAGTTAGTCGGATTAGAGTTATTCGAATATAGTTTATTCGAAGAAGGAGTTATCGAATATTAGTTATTCGAAAGGAGTTAATCGAATATTAGTTTTTCGAAAGGAGTTATCGAATATTAGTTAATTGAAAGGAGTTAATTGAATATTAGTTATTCGAAAGGAGTTAATCGAATATTAGTTATTCGAAAGGAGTTAATCGATGTTAGTTTAATCGAAAGGAGTTAATCGAATTTAGTTATTCGAAAGTGAGATTATCGAATATAAGTTATTCGAAAGGAGGTTACCGAATATAGTGTATTCGAAAGAAAGTAGATTATCGAATATAGAGTATTCGAAAGAAAGAGACCGAATATAGTTTATTCAAAGTGAGTTAATCGAATATAAGTTATTCGAAGAGAGATAACCGAATATAAGTTATTCGGAGAGAGAAAATCGAATATAGGTTATTCGAAGGAGAGTTAATTAAATAGAGATTACTTGAAGAGAGTTAATCGGCGAATTCGATTATACTGAATTTGGGAAACTACTTATACTTTCTGGTGTTTAAATTAAGATTTGTTTATTTATAAATTAGGTGTTTATTTACTTATTCACATTAAAGAATAAAAGTTATAATTAAAGTTAGATATTTCGAAAGTAGGGATTATAACATTATCATTATAATCAATATTTTCAATAAAGAAGTGGATTCGTAAATAGAATCCGAGAGTTACGTAAGGAAGTTTGTTAAAGATTTAAAATATAAACTTTGACTATTTCGAAGTTAAAACGTTGTTCAGTTAAGGTCTGAGAGGTAATTATACCCTAACTTGATTGACTTCCTTCTTAACTAAGGAATGGTAAGGTTTGATAGTAAAGGATGGTTAAGTGAATTTAGTTAACGAGTGAAATGGTTTGAGTTGGCATGGCGATGTTTTATTTAAACATCTGTTTAAAACCCAATGAAGGAATTTGGAAATATTTTCAAATAGGAATCAGAAATGTTTTCTGATAATACAAAATAAGAATTTAGAATATATGGAAACAGGAGATAAGTAAATTAATGAACTAAAGAGATAAATGTTAAATGATGATTGATCGATATATTTTCCATCTGGAAATGATATCTTGTTTGCACACGTGTTTTTCTTTGATAGTTAAATCACAGACTATCAAAGTTTTGACCATTTTAATGTGGTTAATATGGAGAGACCGGTTGGATTATTATTCGAAGAACCACTCCGTATTGGCATAAGCGTTGCGAATCATATATGCCAAAGATAATTGAAGACGGAGTAAAGTGCAAGGGCTGTTGTACAAATCTTAGGTAAAGATTGCCTAAGATGGTTGTACTGAATAGTGCCTTCGGTTTGCCAGTTCCAGGACGACATGAATGGAAGAATGTCTAACAGAGTATATTTAATAGATCGCGTAAGTTGATCTCTTCAAACGTATTTACGTTTGGTGCCGGAGGAATTCGTTTCTCTTAGCTATATACCCATTGTATTTTTGGGGAAATCAATTTGTGATTTGGTGGGTATGACAATGTGACATTCAAAGTGAATAAATGTGTGATCTGTTAGAGATAAGCATGGCCTCTAGCCTCACATCCAGAAATGACAAAAATCGGGCAGGCAGCATGGCTATGTAGGTCGCACCTATTAGGGTGTATAATTACCTGATCTAGAGTTTCATTTACTTCTAAAAATCTATTATCGATGCTGTCCCATTTGGGAAACGGTTGTTGATCCCAACCGTTGGTGATATACATTCGATACACTCAAGCGAAATGAGTGGTCGGTCATGTGTGGCCGGGTTGCAAGATGTTCTTGTTGAACCCAGTGTATTCCTATCTAGAGGTACACTAGCGAAAGGTGGTTCCATACCTTGTCATAGTTGGAAATCCATTACCCAATACGTGCTTGCGGTTTTGATTGTATACTATATATGTAGAACGTGGGATGAAAGCGTTTCTGCTAGATGATTATTATATTATGGTTGATAGACATTATTATAATATCAAAAGGTTTTTGATATAAAGATAATTTGGATTCACATAAGGGAAAACCCGTTCCGTTATTCAGCGTGGTTTTATAAGATATCGTTTACTTGTTCAAACTGTTTTACTCATACTAGTCCTATGACTGACCTGAAGTTTATCTTGTTTTGTTTTCCCTAAACTCTTGGGTGCCCAATTTTGTATGGGCAGTCAAGTAGTCAGGATTTACTAATATACTGGAAGATCTTGGAGTAGGAGGCTTCAAGATTATATAGCTATAGTTATTTCCGCTGTGTTGTAAGTGTTGTACTCTGATAATGTTATTGTATACATATACTGATTTTATTTCAAGAATACGTTATCTTTTATATGTTGTTCGTTCCACTGTGAGATTCGAGTTACTCTGATGTTATGTTCTCCTTCTTCTTCTATTCTAAGTTTCTATCTTATCTATCCTCACCCTCTAACTTCTTTCTATTAACTTTTCGGTATTTTTCGATGTTTGGTTAGTCGTCATTGAGTTTATTGCGATAACCAAAGTCGACAAAAACCGGGTCGTTATAGTTGCTGTGGTCCATTAGTGGGATGGTTGGAGGCTATAAATAGGAGGTAGAGGCAGAGAGAATAGTTTTCTTTCTTCATTCTCTCATTTTGTTGAGCTCTTGATCCTTTTTGCTCAATCAAATATACCTTTCCTCCAATAAACTTCTAGATCAACGCGAGAAAATCAAAGATCTACATCGAGTAAAGCTAGATATACATCAAGTGAGGGAAGATCGCGTCAAATTAAGAGGTTTGAAAGGTGTTCTTTGCTGTCCGGATTGGGAATTTAGTGTTTTCGAGTTATTTCGAAGGATTCGTGAGTGATAAGCATCTCTCACACGGATTCAATCAAGTATATGGGTTGTTTGATTTTATTTTCATCATTTCTAGTCATTTTCACCTAGATCTACATCATGATAAGTATATTTTCATTCGAATCACCATAGGGTCTAATCTAGCAACTTAAACCGGTAATTCTTATGTTAATCTAGGCATATGCAAGTTTAGATCCATCGTTTTGTTTATTCATTGATTAACCATAAATTTGGTGAATTCCATATGGTTGTATGATGAATAATTGTCGTTTGAGTGTTGTTGATGATTTCATAAAGTGTTAATGGTTGAATTGGATGGTTTGGTGAGTGGCTTTGTTGTTTGTTCATGGATTGGTCAAGATTGGAGATAGATTGGTCAGATTTGGTGTCGGGTCGTTTTTGGATTGGTCACATGGCTTGTTGCTCAAGAAAGAGAGTCAGGTCGTTTTTGACCCAGAAAGTCATGTTAGGTCGTTTTTGACCCAGAAAGTCATTTCAGGTCATTTTTGACCCAGAAAGTCAGGTTAGGTCGTTTTTGAACCAAAGAGCCAGGCCAGATCGTTTTTGACCCAAAAAGTCAAGTCAGGTCGTTTTTGACCCAGAAAGTCAGGTTTGGTCATTTTGACCTGATGAGTCGGGTCAATTGTGACCTGATGAGTCGGGTTATTTATGACCTGATGAGTCAGGCTGAAATGCTATGGATCGAAAATTGACCAAATGACTTATGTTTTCAGCTCGATGGTGGTTGTGGCTTTGAAGTGAATTGAAGTACGAATGTTCAGAGTGTTGTGCAGTGTTCGTTGATTGTTGTAATGCAACAAAGTGAAGACAACTCAGGGTTGTGAGTTCGTGGATAATGGTGCTTGAGAAGTTGCTTGAGCTTATGAATAGTCATCAGGTTAGATGGCTGGAGATACTAAAGGCTGAGGGATTATCATTGTCCTAGGTTCTAGCGGACTCAAAGCAGGGGTATAATGGGGACCCCCAAAAGAGTGGAAGTGGTTGGTCGAGTACCCTGGGCAGCTCGACGGGACTAGCTATGTTTCCTTGTATACAATGGCATATGGATTTTTGCTAGAACCAAGATTTACATTAGCCATTGACGGGCGGCGAAGTGTTGAACCAGCCATACGATTAATGATGGTTTCTAAGCCGGATTGGCAGTGATAGCCAGAGTCATGGGTGAATGACTGTTTATTGTATCATCTCGTGTAGATTATTCAATGTCGAAGGAGATATCTCTGTGGTGCTTATCTGATGTTAGTTTAGGCCTTCAGAGATGTGTTTGGGAGATGTCGATATCGATTAGAATGGTCTACGCTTGATAACTGATTGCCATGAATGTACCATTATTGCTACTTAGGTGTTTGTAAAGGCTATCACTATCGGATGTAGGGAAGACGGGTGTGAGTTCTCTGTTGATGTTGGCAGATTAGTTGATCAATCTACCTATTCTCGTATACTTTATTGATGATGTTATATAGTTGTTTTATCACTTAATAAGACTATTGTCTGACTCAAGGTTTTATGTCTCCCTCTTATCACCTTGGGATGTTCATTAGGTTGTGGATGGGCAAACTAAGCAGCATGTGATAGGTGGTAGATCTTGATGAGGACGATGCTGTTAAATGATGACGAGCAGGAGGTTAACATATTATCTTCTATTATCTAGTATTTTTTCTTTCCGCTGTTTAATGTATTCTCTGAGTGTTTGTAGTGAGTCTTATTGTACAGACTCTTGTAGTGCTATCCAAGGTTGTATGGATATTTTCATGGTGATATGGAAAAGTTTAAGATTCTGCTCAATTTTGCTTCACTATTATTACCTGTTGTATATGTTCTATTATATTTTATCCTTGCGCTGTGAGTTATGTGAAATGTTCCGCTTGTGTTATCCTACCCTGATGATCGTCCACAGCTACTTGGCACGTTTTTAGTGCATTATTTCCCTTGTTTAGTGTAGTAGTTTTGGTCAGTCGTCACATTTGGTATCAGAGCTCTGGTTACCTATTTTTGCCAAAGTTCAAAGATGTAATTACATATGAGAGACGTACTTGTAGATTTCTGATGGATGTATACTAATATTAGTGTATAGTATAACAGCGTTTGAACTCCATTTGCAGTTTTTCTCGTGTATGGACTAATCATTCTATATTACAGATTTAGAATGAGTCGTCGACCATCGAGACACACTGCTAGGGAGGAGACTGTTCCTATATGGGGTAATGGTATACCATGCTACCCAGCTATGTTCGAGGCCATGATGGCAGCGATTATGAGGTGGGTACCCGCTTAGGAGAGTTGCGGTAGATGTAGGATATCAAGTGCAAGTACCTAGGGTAGTTTACGCAAAGATTTCACTACTCTAGGAAGGAAGCAATTTAGGTGGACGAAATCGATTGAAGAGATTAAAGGGTGGCTTGATACTTGCATTTGGTTCTTTGGAGACTTGGGAATTGATGATGATACTAAGAGGAAGCATGCATCGAGGCAGTTAGTGGGCAGAGCTATGGACTGATGGAACTCTGTCACTCTAGAGACTCTACAAGATGAGATTTCATGGGAGCAATTCCAAGTCAAGTTTGACACAAAGTTTATCTCTACAGTTCAGAAGTCTATTCTGTTTAAGAGTTTTGTTGAGCTTAAGCAGAATGGTCGATCTGTGCTTGAGTATGTTTCTGACTTTGAAGCTTTGTCGAAGTATGCTCATTCATATGTCGATACTCCTTATCAGAGAACAAGAAGTTTGTAATGGGCTTGCACAAATACCTTAGGAACCAATTGGTTGACCATCTAGAAGACATCTATGAGAAGATCCTCGAGAAAGCTCTAAGGCATGAGAGTTTGTTTCCAAGGAAGAGACTATTGTTGCAACTAAGGAAGAAACAAAACCACACCAGGGTGGTAATAACCAAAAGTGGAAGCAGCAACAACAGAAAGGAAAAGATGGTCAGAAAAAGCAGAAGGGCAAAGTGACTTGCTTTAACTGCTGGCAAAAGGGCCATTTTTCCAAGAATTGTAAGAACCCAAAAGCTGAAAAGAAGTGTTTTAAGTGTGGAAAGTCTGGACATGACAAGAAAGATTGTCTAGAACGGTAAGCCTAATGTGAAGGCTTGTGCTTTGGAAGTTGTACTGTGACACCCCACGTCCGTTAATGTCACTCGTTAAGAGAATGCATTAAGTTTCATGAAGCATTATAGGTAAACAGAAATAAAAACATTATAATACAGATACAAAATAGCAGTGGAATTTAAAAACTTTTATTAAGCAGAAAACGCCGTGGTTCAAAACATAGTTACATCATAAGTATGAAATGCACAAAACCCTGTACATCAGTTTTTAACTTCTGTCTTGTACTAAAATCATCAGAATACAATAAACATGAAAGGAGCATAATCCCCAAAAACATAGCCATAGTAGAGACGATACAAAATAAAGTAGTACATCTAAGCAGCTCCAAGCAGGATGAAAGCAGAACCCTGATCAAGCTTAAGTGTTCCCACCCTGAGAACCTGGAGGGGGGCGAAAGAGAGAGAAGAGGAAACAAAACGAGTCAGACATAAAGTCTGGCGAGTCCAGTTACTTTTAGCATATAAATAAGTAAAAGCACCATGACAAGTATATAAAACTGGATGAGAGAGATAACAATATCATAAGACAGGTATAACAGACTGAGCAGGATAATCATAATAAACACGACAGAATATATTGTGCTTCTCAAGTACTTTCTCTATACCAATACTAGTATAACAGATATGTTACGGGATTGCATACTCCCTAATTTAATTAATAGAAACTAGATGATCCCTACAAAAATATAATGGTAGTTTTAGGTGTACTCTAGTAGCGGGTTCTACCCCAAACAGAATTAACCGGTACCTAAACAGAAATAACGGGTGTTAACCCAAACAGAAATACAGGTACCCCACAGAAACAGACAGGACTAGATGTACCCTAATTATTACTCCCAAATCGATCGGCTCCCTATCCCGTAAATACCATGTGTTGGCCCACAGTATGGTGTATTACTTCCTAAACATAGACCTATTTACTGGTGCTACAACGGCTTATTTTCCCAGAGCAGGCTGTACTCATGCACGCACATGAGTCCGTTGGAACACGCCGGTACATACCTCCTCCTAGATGAATCTCTTACAATCAGCTCAATAATCGTACCTTGATTCCTACCTAGTGTGGGGTCCCCCTCTCATACCAGATGGGTTACTGACTAATGTGGGTCCTACAAAACAGATGACACATGCCAACCCTAACAGATCTTGTGTCCCCAATTAACTCGGATTTTGACAGGTTGTGCCTAACAGATTTAACAGATTCGCACAACCCCCTACAGATTTACAGGTTAAACCTTACAAGTTAACAGGTCGATATAACCCCTACAGATTTAGCAGGTTAAGTTTTCTAGATCAATAGGTTCGTATAACCCCCACATATTTAACAGGTTTACTTAAGCCCACTGATTTAACAGGCTTACTTAACCCCACATACTTAACAGGCTTACTTAACTGTAACACCCCGTATTTTCTGTGAACATTAAAGTAACGAATTAAAGAATACTTAATTTTAAAAGAGAAAATTAGGGGAAACGGGTTTCTCTATTGCATTCGTCTCGGAATTCTGTTTGAGATAGAGTCCGAGTTTGCGTGAATCGGACTACGTATGAAGAAGTTACGGAGTTTAGAAGATTTCAAGTTTAAACGGAAATTGAATATAAATAATAATTTAATTAAAAAGCAGTTCAAATTCAAAAATTTCGAGAGAAGCGGCTGGGTGGGAAAATTCCCGTCCGTAGGGGTCGACTCCCCGGGGGGGAGGGGGTCGACATAGGTGTCGACCCCTCCAAGAGGGGTGTCGACTGGGGTGTCGACCCCCCTGTAGGGGTCGACCCCCTCGGCCATATCTGGGCTTTTTTGTCCAATGACATTTTCTGAGCCACTAGGGCTTATGTGGAGACTTCCGGTTGGATCTGTTTGGTCTGGATGGCTCTGATTACTCCTAGGTTGATCTAATGACTCTTATTAATCTAAACTTGTATATAAACAACCCCAACCCTCAACCCTAAAACCACATAAAATTGCTCTCTGAAGCCGTCATGCTGTCCATGGACAAACTAGCGTAGCCTCCAATTTTCTCTAAACTACAAGTCAAGTTAGGAAGTCCCAAATCAAATCAAAACTAGAGAATCGGTAGTCTACATCAAAGGATAGCTTTTCAGTTTCAGAAATCAGATCCCAGAAAAACAAGATTTGTTCTTTTGTTTGTAAGTTCAGTTATTCTTTAGATTTGAATGAATAAAAGTCATGACTTTTAATGATGCGAACTAGAACTGTGCCTAGTTGTAAGATAATCGTATTCTAATTCATGTTGCAATTCTGAAATTACCTATGCCTACTTGACTATTGTGATTGATACAACCTACCATGTAGTATATTAATTTGGTGACGAACCTATCATGTTGTATATTAATTTGGTGATGAACCAATCATGCTGTATATAACTTTGGTGATGAACCTATCATGTTGTATATCAAATTGGTGATGGACTTATCATGTTGTATGTTAAATTGGTGACGAACCTATCACGTTGTATAATAATTTGGCAATGAACCTATCATGTAGTATATAAATTTGATGATTCCTTATGTTATGTTATATGCAAGGTCATAAGCTAAGTCATGTTCATATATGCTTATATGTCTAAGATGTTCAGATCTATGTTAATTTGATCCAACTCAAATGCAAATTCACATTTACATGCTTAATTAAATTTGTGTAGTACTATGCCAAATTTATATTGCACATGCTTAGTTGATCTAAACTGTTTTATGCCGTTGGAATATTACATGTCCCTTTTCTTTTTCCCTCTTTGTTTATGAGTTAGGCTAATTTGCGAGCCTAACGTTCTATGTAATTTATGCGAACGAATAACGGGGGATACGTTGGGAAATATATTAAATTATATGTTACTGGCATAGGTTGGCTCATAACCATGTAAATGATTAATCGCATGAAAAGGTATAATTTGTATACCTAAGAATTATGGACAAAATTTAGAAAGGTAAATGGGACATGACCTGAGTTGACAACATTGGTGGATAATTTACATATAAACATAAATAGTAAATATGTAAATTAATTAAAAGATGATTGTGCCTAACCCGAGGTTAGATTGAGTTATGGTGTAAAACTACCCGGAACCGCCTGACACATCCAGCAACCGTAACAATATAGATCTAATGTGAGAGGTTAGCACATTAAGCTCGAAAAACCCGACGTTAGATTGAGTTGCGGTGTAAGACTGCCCGGTATCGCCCGACACATCCAGCAACCGCAACAATACATATCGAATGTGAGTGGTTGGTGCTTTAATGAATGAATTAAAGCAAAGACGGGCAAAGAATGGTAGGGTTACGTTAATTAAGGCAACACTTAACCAATACAACATGTTAACTAAACTGATGGGTGGGGTTAGGTTAATTTGAGAACACTTAACCATTTTAACATGTTGATTAGGAAACCCTAGTAACGTGGACCCATTTCAGTAGTAACCCACATAGATGTATCGTGGTCCCTGAACTAGGCAGGGTGGGGCACGATTACTGGGCTGATTATAAGCGGTCAAAATAACGCCGGGTAGTGCAGCAGTGTATGTTCCAATGGAGTATGGGCGTGCACGTACTCCGACATGGACAAATCAGGCATTGAGCATCAGCAGTATATACTGTGCATCTTGAATTTGTGTCGCGTTGCCACCATAGGAATTTATACACCTTATGGTGGGACCAGCACAGGTATCTACAATCGAGCGGGGCCGAATGACACAAGTCATAATTGCAAGCGAGTAGAAGCCGATCGATAAAAGGGATTGTTTTATTATAAACACATGGTGCTAGTTGAAACACTTGTTAGTAGGTGCAGAGAAATAGAAATGAGTGCGATAGTATATTCATTTTACCTTGCCTTATTTATCGTTATCTTATTTCTAGAGTGTTGTTCTAGGTTCAGTTTATTTATGTCATGATCCTTTTACCTGTTTACATGCTAAATAATCACTGGATTTACCAGGCTTATGTCTGACCCGTTTTCTTTCGTCTTCTTGTTCCCCCCCCCCCCGATCCGTAGGGAGGGAATACTTCAACTTAATCGAGACCTTTTCCAGCTTGAAGAAAGTAGACATATTGCTTGGACTCTCTTTTCTTGGGCTATGGCCGCGGTTACACTCTTAATTGGGGATTTATGTGCTTTATTATTGTTTATGCTTCTTTATGTTTTAGTCAAGACATAGGCTTTACTGTAATGATTTTGGAAGATGGTTTTGAAAATAGTTGTTGTAATGTTTTGACTGGACCACGTGCTTATAAAGTAAAATTTAGTCTTCCCGTTGTTTATATGTCTGTCTTGTAAATTACTTGTACCTTTTACCTATAATACTGCACCAAATTTAATGCATTCTCTTTGTGAGTAACATTAAATGAGGTGGAGTGTTTACACTAACCCCACAGATTTAACAGGCCCATAAAATCCTTATGGATTTAAACAGGTTAAGTATTACAAATTCACAACCATATATCCATTTATGGTTATAATGCGCTAGACCTCCCACATTAAGTCTACCATTTGTTGATGTTGGATATGCCGGTTGGGTCTAGGCAGACTTCTTCCACAAGTCGGACTTAACCTCGTGTCTTAGCACCGTCACGTGTTTATGCACTTAGACCCTTCACATTAGATTCACCACTTTTGGTCGCTGGATATGCCGGGCGGATCCGGGCAGACTCCTACCACAAGTGTAATCTAACCTCGTGTATAAGCGCTATTACAGTTTCTAATTACTGTAATTCTAGGCATTTCATTCTTTAACAATTATCCCTATTTCATTATAGGTTTTCATGCCCCTTTTCAAAGTCATATTCATCATGTTCCATATGCCCCAAATTAAGATCTAGATCACAATTTGATTTATGCCCCAAATCCATATTCATGTTTTCAATTCAATTTACTCCCCAAATTTCCCAATACAAGTTATGCCCCAATTTTAACGGATTAAACAGGCTTCACAGACTCTTTACAGTTCCATTAACATGTTTCACTTAATCTTAAATTAAGCCTACTGATTTATATGTCCTAAACCACAAGTCATAATTTATCGTATAAATCATGCCCAAATTTTAATCCAATTTTACAATATATTTTACGCCCCTAGATTCTAATCGTGATTCAAAGTATAGGTTATGCCCCTAAATTACCATTTCCAATCATTCCCAATTTAACCCAATTTCATTCGTATGCATATTTCAACGATATCGGTCTAAGCTCGAAGGTATCCTAGCTATAAAAATAAAAGGGAATGAGAGAGAGAAGAATAGAATAAGCATAAAACCAAAAGTAACATAAATAGGCATATAATAGCAGAAATAGGCATATAAGAATAGTTCGGATGAACAGAAATAGACATATAAGAACAAATCCGATGAACATGTAATAACAAGACTGATTAGGTATAGCATCATGATCATAAACAGGCATGATGAGATCTAATCAGTGAATTAGATATACAAACAATGGCAGATCCGACATGATAAATAGGCATAGGCTTAGATCCAATTCATAGTCATGTCAAAATAACTTAGATACACAGGTTATGGCAGATCTGATATGATTCAATTAGTCATGGGCTTAGATCCAATTCATAGACATGTCAAAAATAACTTTTTAGTTTTTATATCTAAAATTAACGTAGAATGACTGTAATTAGATCTAGAAAATAGAAGAAAGATTGCAGATATTGAATCATAGATCTCTAAACTTGAGTGACTTGATTACTGAAGAAGAAAAGGCTTGATTTAATCTGGGCAGAGGCAGCATCTAGTTCTCCATTGTTTTTGGGTGAAGAAAACAATGAGTATAGGGTCTTATTTATAGCCTAGAATCAACGAATCTGGTCAAGAAAGAAGTCTATGTTCAGAAAATAGAATTCTGCCTCGGATCTGTAGGGGGTCGACCCCCCTTGGTGTGTCGACCCAGGGGTCGACACCCCCTTTATAGGACCGACCCATAGGTCAACACCCCCTTGACAGGGTCAACACCCATGGACAGGAAATTTCCTGCTCCCCTTTTTCTGCTCGAATTTGAATTGTTTTGAATTTCTCGACTTATTTTATTCATATATATTCTTCTTATGTGTATGTAAACTTTAAACCTTAATAACTTCTTCATACGATGTCTGTTTTACGCAAACCAGGTATCTATTTTGACCAAAATTCCGAGTCGAACATAATTAATGCCGGTGTCTGTTTCACTTGATTCTGAATATTTAAATCAAGTATTCTTTAATTTATCATCTTTAGCATTGTTATAATTACGGGGTGTTACATGTACCCTCGTCTTCAAGGGCTCCTACGATGGAGGAGAAGAGGAAGAGTGTCGTCGTTCAAAGTATTCTTTCCGTTGGAGATGTTTCGGTTTGTGTGTTTTTTGATACTGAAGCATCACATTCGTTCATTTGTAATGAGTTTATGTGCCGCTTGTGTTTGGAACTGAGATATATGATAAACCTTTTGTTGTGACTAATCCTATTGGGGGTCCGTCCAACTTGTGTATGATTTGTCATTGTCTAGTATTGTCGAGTCATGGTTTCTCCTTTGTGTGTGATTGCTTTATTCTGTACTTCGCTAAGTTTGGGGTTATTTTGGGTATGGACTAGCTCAAGAGGTATGCGATAATAGTGGATTGCGAGAAGATGGAAGTGACAATCGAGAATGTGGAAGGTCGAATGGTTGTGATTCGATGTAAACCCGAAGATGGTGTCTTCGTGAGCAACTTGTATTCACTTGTGATTTCACAGGAAGACGTGTCATGGGTGACGATAGTGAGTTCAGTGATGTATTTGAAGATGTCAAAGGGTTGTCGCCGCATCGCGAGATTGAGTTTAGAATCGATTTCGTCGAAGTTGCTTGACCTATCAATAGCCTCTTAGGAGGAAGGCGTCTAATAAACAACGATAGATGGAGGTGCAAGTACGTGACCTTTTGGGAAAAGGATTCATTTGGAGAAGTGTATCCAAATGGGGTGCACCAGTTGTGTTTGCAACCAAGGCAGACGGATCTTTGACATTGCATGTGGACTATCGTGAGCTGAACAAGGTGACCAAGAAGAACAAGTATCCGTTGGCGAGGATAGACAACTTGCTCTATTAGCCTCACGAAGCTAGGGTGTTTTCTCAGATGAATTTGGCAACGGGATTCCACCAGTTAAGGATGGCAAAGGATATGTGCCAAAAATTTCTTTTAGGACACCATCCGGTTTTTTTGAATGTTTGGTTATGCCATTTGGGTTGACTAACAGGCCAACGTATTTTATGGATCTTATGAATAGGGTTTTTAGAGATCAGTTGAACAAGTTTGTGCTTGTGTTCATGGATGATATTCTGGTCTTCTCCCGGAGTGAAGAAAAGAATAAGATGCACTTGTGAGTTGTTATGGAAATCTTGCGAAAGCATCAGCTGAGAGCTAAGTTTTCAAAGTGTCACTTCTAGAAGAGTGAAGTGAGGTTCTTAGGCCATGTTGTTTCTGGAAATGGAATAGCAGTTGACCCCACTAAGGTGACAGTAATCCAAGATTGGGATAAACCTAAGAGTGCGACGGATGTTTGGAGTTTCCTTGGGTTGGCGGGATATTATCGCTGGTTTATCAAGGATTTCTCCAAGATAGCTGCACCATTAACTAGTTTAACAAAAAAGAATCAGGTGTTCACATGGGATGCGAAGTGTGAGCAAGCTTTTGGAATCATGAAAGAGAGACTAAAGAGCGCTCCTATTTTGATGATTCCAAGAGGGAATGAAGAAATGGTGGTATACTCCGATGCATGTGGCACTGGACTTGGAGCAGTATTGATTCATAATGATAAAGTTGTGGCCTATGTTGGTTGACAGCTAAAGCCACATAAAAGGAATTATCCAACTCATGATTTAGAGCTGGCAGTGATTGTGTTTTCTCTGAAGATGCGGAGACATTTCCTGTTGGGAGTTTGATTAGAGTTGTTTATGGATCACAAGTCGTTACAATGTCTTTTCTCCCAAAATGATTTGAATCTTCTGCAGCAATGGTGGTTAGAGTTTCTGGCGTCGTATGATTTTGGTATAGCCTATACTCCTAGAAAAAGTAACACAGTGGCTAATGCATTAAGTCGAAGACACGCAAGTTTAGGAGCAATGTTTTCGGAATGGAAGCACCTCGAGTACTTAGTAGGATTTGATTTCATGCCTAAGTGTGAGTTAGAACCTGAAATGTTGGCAAGCTTGTTGATGAGACCTACTTTTATAGAAAGGATTGGCAAAAGCCAAAAGCGTGATGTGAAGCTTGTCGAGATTATCCAGAAGTTGGAACCAGAGGATAAGGAATTCGAGGTTGATCAAGAGGGTTAGCTTTGAAAGAAAGGATGACCGGTAGTTCCTGACATTGATGGATTGAGAGATGAGGTTCTGAGGGAATGTCATCACTCAAAGTTGATGACTCATCCCGGTGGTAACAAGATGTATCAGGACATGTGGCGAGCCTACTACTGATAAGGGATGAAAAGGGATGTTGGAAAATTCATTTCCAAGTGTATGAAATGTCAGTTAGTAAAAGCTAAACAGAAGAAGCCGAGTGGATTGCTTCAGCCCTTTGAAGTTCATACATGGAAGTTGGAGCAGATATTGATGGATTTAATCGATGGACTGCCTAGAACCAGCGAAGGAAACGGAAAAATTTGGGTTATAGTGGATCACTTGACCAAAAGTGCCAAATTTATTCCTATCAGATCAACTAGGACAACATCGAAGTTGGCTAAGCTTTATATAAAATGGATAGTTCGGTTCAACGGTACCCGAAGAGCATTGTGAGTGATCGAGATCCATTGTTCATGAGTGGATTTTATAAAATTTTGCAAGAGACTTTGGGAATCGAGTTGTGTTTGAGTACGGCTTATCATCCCCATACCGATGGTCAAACCGGGAGGGTTAATCGAGTTTTGGAAGATCTCCTGAGGAATTGTGTATTGGACTTCGGAGGATCATAGGAAGACCATCTACATCTAGTTGAGTTTGCGTACAATAACAACTACCAGTAGCGTATTGGGATGGCACCATATGAGGCGTTGTATGGTAGACCATGTAATTCCCTGGCATGTTGGTTAGAAACCGGAGATATATTGATACTTGGGACAGGGATGATCAGAGAGACATTGGATTGTATCAATATCGTTCGATAATAAATGAAAGTAGCCTAAGACCGTCAGAAGAGTTATGCCGATAAACATCCAAAATATTTGGAATTCGACGATGGTGACATGGTTTTCATGAAAATTTCACCGTTGAAGCATGTTGTTTGATTCAGAAGTAAAGGAAAGTTAGCTCCAAGATTCTTTGGACCATTTTCGATAGTCGAGCGGATTGGAAAGCTCACGTATAGGTTAGAGTTACCCAAGAAGATGTAGTATCTCCAGAGCAGTATGAAGACCTAGAAGTTGAGACTGTAGCTAAAAAACCTTATAAGTCGCTTCGTGTTGTGGGGAATGATATGAAACAGCTTAGGAGAAGACAGTTAAGATAGTCAAGGTGCATTGGAGTGAGGATGATGACGGTTGTACGTAGGAGACAGAAGAGAGTATAAAGACGAGTCATTCAGAACTCTTCGTCGGTATGACTAATTAATATAATGTCACCTTACACAGTTGTAACTTGTATTATTTCACTAGAATTCTGCATGCTAGGGTAAGGTTATGGATGCATGACTTGATGATTGCTAGTTTGGGCGGTAAATTGGCAGCTTGTGGATGATAGGCATGCAGAGTTGTTTTGGTTGCTTGTGTTTGCCTGGGATTTCGGGGGCGAAATTTCTAAAGGGGGGAGAATGTAATAGCCTGCATTCTACATATCGGAGGATCTTAAAATATTTTTATTTAGTTCCCTAAGGGCTAGATCATTCTTATATTTTGATATGTTGTTTATGGGGATGTGAGACATGTCCATAATTCTTACCAATTTTATTTGTTACCATTTTGCCCTTGTCAGTCTTGTACAAGGGATAACTTTTGATTGGGATCGAATCAAGTGCTGGGATCAGTTTCACTAAAATGGAAGATGTTTCCAATTCCGTAGAGTGGTCACATTAAAGATTTGGTTTAGCGATTTGGGAGGAATCGCTGTTTTAATGCTACACAATTTTTGTACAGGTTTGGCTAGTCATTAATGGTCTGGTATGGCGTGTCCCATTAGTGGACTGGTTGGAGCCTATAAATAGGGGTAGAGGCATGGAGAATACTTTACTTTCTTCATTCTCTCATTTGGTTGAGGTCGTGATCCTCCTTACTCAATCAAATACACTTTTCCTCCATTAAAATTCTAGATCTACACGAGAAGTTCGAAGATCTACATCGAGTGAGGGATGATCACATCAAATTGACAGGTTTGAAAGGTGTTCTTCACTGTTAGAATAGAGAATTTAGTGATTTCAAGTTATTTCGAAGGATTGTGAGTGATAATCATCTTCACATGGATTCAGTCAAGTATATAGGTTGTTTGATCTTATTTTCATCATTTTTACTCATTTTTACCTAGATCTACATCATTGTAAGTACTTTCGGATCACTATAGGATCTAAGCTAGCAACTTAAACCGGTAATTCTTATGTTAATTCATAGGTATATGCAAGTTTAGATCCATTGTTTTGTTTATTCATTGATTTTTCATGATTTGGTGAATTCTACATGGTTTTATGATGAATAATTGTCGTTTAAGTGTTGTTGATGATTTCATAAAGTGTTGATGGTTGAATTGGATGGTTTGGGTGAGTGCGTTGCAACGATGTTGTCGTTTGGTGATGGATTGGTCAGATCTGGAGTCGGGTCATTTTTGGATTGGTCGCATGGGTTGTTGCTCAAGAAAGAGAGTCAGATCGTTTTTTACCTAGAAATTCAGGTCGGTTTGTTTTTGACCCAGAACGTCAGGTCAGGTCGTTCTTGACCCAGCGAGTCAGGTCAGGTCGTTTTTGACCTAGAAAGTCAGGTCAGGTCATTTTTGACCCAGAGAATCAAGTCAGGTCATTTTTGACCCAAAGAGTCAGGTCAAGTCGTTTTTGACCTAATGAATCAGGTCATTTATGACCTGATGAGTCAGGTCATTTATGACCTGATGAATCGGGCTGAAACACCATGAATCGAATATTAGCCAAATGACTTTTGCTTTCGGCTCGATAGCGGTTGTGGTTTCAAAGTGAATTGAAGGAAGAATAATTGGAGTGTTGTGAAGTCTTCATTATTCGTCGTAATGCAACGAAATGAAGAAGACTCGGGGTTGTGAGTCCTTGATAATGGTGGTCGAGAAGTTGCTTGAGCATATGAACAGTTATCAAGTTGGATGGCTAGAGATACAGAAGGCTGAGGGATTATCGTTGTCCTAGGTTCTAGCGGACTCAAAGCAGGGGTATAATTGGGACTCCCAAAAGACTAGAAGTGATCCACTTAACATTATGTCTCATTTTAAGGATGCCTTCCTAATTTCCACAAAATTTAAAGTATAATATCATAATATTTAGTGCATAAATATAAAATTATTTAAAAGTAAAATTGTTAAAATTTCCTTTTGAAAACATTTTTGCAAAGGAAGTTGAATACTTTAGAAAATCGTTTTAAAATAAATATTAAAAACAGGAATATTTTGAAAATTCATTATGTAAAATTAGATAGAGATCAAATGAGTGAAGCCTAAGTTTTAACTTAATTTCTAAGACTCGATAATATTTTAAAGTTTCGAACTCTTCAAAACTCACGAGTCTTCGTTCTCTGATTCTTAAATTACCAATATGGATCTTTATCCTTAATACTATATAGACTTGATTATCATTATCCAACAATATATCTTGTAAAATATACAATATATATTTAGATAACAATTAGCACATGTATAAATATAAAATATTTATTACCTGAGGTTGTTGTCATCAAACTACCATCCATCTTACTTACTAAAGCAATGATGCCAATGAAGCCGTAGACCCTTTACCTTGTATAGGTATGAAGTGGGCGCTCTAAGTCAATATATCAACAATCACGCAAATGCTAGTGTTTTCCTTTTTAAATCGGGTAAACCATCTATGAAGTCCATCAATGTACTATCTCATTTCCATTGCGGTACTTCCAAGGGTTGGAGCAATCCTTTGTGGCTTTCGTTGCTTCGTCTTGACCCTTTGGAAAGAAACACTTAATTATAAACTTGGCAATGCCTCTCTCCATTCCATCCAAAAGAAAATTCTTTTCATATCCTTATACATATTATCACTACCGAGATGGATAGTAAACCGCAAATAGTTTTCCACTGATAACACAACACTTGTAAAATCTCCGATGAAATTAAGGAATGCATAACCTCTCGCCTCTCCTAATCCATCATTTGAAATCTATGTAATAGCATTGGAGATGCTTTGAGACCTCTCCTCTGCTAATCCAATCTATACTATCAACAAGCTTCATATCCTCCCTTTGTTTCAATCCAATCCGATCAGTCAGGGTAGGCTGAATGTCTAATGTTGTTAACAATCCAGGTGTGAAAATCCGTATAAGGCTTAAAATTTAAGGTAGTAATAAACTCCAAACATTTCCACTCTACGGATAAGGGAATCAAAGATGCACTTTTGCAACTCAATGTGTCCGCAACCACATTCCCCTTACCGGGGATATAAGAGATCTGAAAATCATAGGATACCAAGAAATCCATCCATCACTGCTGCCTCAAGTTATGATCCTTTTAGGGAAATAGATATTTCAATGACTTCTGATCGGTGAGTAGCTTGAAATTCTCACTAAGAAGATAATTTCTCCAAGACTTGAATGCAAATGCAACGATGTCAATTCCAAGACATAGGTAGGGCGGTTCCTCTCTTGGGTCTTCAACTTCCTGCTTCTATAACTTACTACCCTCCCCTCTTGCATTAGAACAACACCTAGGCCTGTACCACATGAGTTAGTGTAGACCATAAAATTCTTAGTATTATCGGGAAGTACTAATATTGATGCGTGACATGTGATTTCTTAAGATTATTGATGGTGTAATGACTCGGAAAATTCGACGCTCGAATTTTCGACAATAATACATAATCCTGTTTACTTGCCAAAATCCAAGTATTGAAAACCCATATTATTAATAGATAGAAGTTAGAGGGTGAGGAAAGAAAGAAATATTAGAATAGAAGAATAAGAAGATCAAAGTCTCACAGCAGAATGGACAAAATATAATAATCAATAATACTTTATACAAAAAGAACTATATATATATGATTACAACATAGATTATACATTAAGATTAATACAACAAACAGCGGAAATAAACTAGTACCGGTAAGTATATGGATACGTCTCGACTTCACCCCCTTTCTAGAACTCCAAGCAAAACCTAACCTGGAAATATACTCGATCTGACCCGAGCACATTTGAAGCAAAGTAAAATCCACCGAATCAGTCTGGAATACTTTCAGTGATAAATTCATAGCACAACAACTTATTTAACTTTGAAAATCCTTTTGAAAGAAAAGGATAATAGTAAGACTAGCCCGCACATAAACACGGACGGTTTTTACCTTACTATAATCCAAAACATTTTTGATATACAAAATCCATTGATATTATGATAGTGTCTATCAAATCACAAATAAATAATCATCTAGCCGAACGCTTGCATCTCACTCTCTATATAATCATATAAAATCAAAAACTGCTTGGCGCTATTAGGAGTTGGATTCCAACTATGACAAGGTATAAGACCACCTTCCGATCAGTGTAATCTAGAGGGTATACACTGGGGTTCAACAAAAACATCTTGCAACCCGACCACACACGAACGACCACTCATTTAGCTTGAGTGTACTGAACGTATTGTCACCGCTATGGTTTTAAAGGCTCACCGTACTTCTTGGGAGATACATAAACGAAAGAAGAACAAATATGAATTTTCTCTAGATCGGTGACAGTACATCCTGCTTTGGAATGACCCAACAAGCCATGTTGGCAGCCTGATTTTTGTCATTTCCCGATTGATGAGGCTTTAGGTCACGTTTACCTTTTAGAACATCTGGCCATCATTCACTTTGAATGCCACATCGTCAGATCCGTCAAATCACTAATTGACGACCACAAATATACTCTGGGTGTCAAGCAAAAAAATTTCTCAGCCACCAAACTTGATATATTCATAAAAAAACGTATGTGAGTTTCAGGAAATACTCTGTCAGACACTCGTCCATACAAGTCATCCAAGAACAGGATGAACCAAAGGCACCCTACTACTTTATCCTAGGAATCACCCTATATATATGTGGCGAGTAGTCGTTGCAAATCTATTGATTTCAATCATGACAGAATAACTGTCTAAATATATCTAGGGATCAGCTAGGGAAATCCAACAAGTAGTTCTTCCGCTCATGAAGATTTACGGTCTTCAATGCTCCATCTCCCTGCAAATTAGTTTCGTACGCAACGTTGATTCGAAGTGGTTTTGGGTCTAGTTACCATCTCGGTCTCTTCGAAACAACATATCAAAAAGTCCAATAATATTTCATTGATAGTCTGTGTTTTAAATATCAATTTAATCAGTACGATCAAGTTCATGGCAGCTTCGATCCTTTCTACTTAAAACTCTTATCAATCCTTTAAAACCCAATCAACGATTTAACATTGATCTCATTTGACAAAAAAAATTCTTTACTTCCGTTAAATATATTCTTATATTTTAAGAAAAACAGGTTTTCCAAACGCCTAATTATCGTCATATTTTATAAAATACAATTTATTTCCTTAAACTAGAAATATCACTATATATTATAAAATCAATTTATAAAGGTCAAAAATCATGTCAAATGAAAGGATCTATATGCCAGGGTCAATCCGACAAGTTCATTTCGACAGAGTTAGTTCGACAGAGTCTTCGTGGTACGGAGCCACCCTAGCCCAAAACCAAGAAAATCAAAAGCAATAAACTCATCAGATGAAGCTCAAAAGAATCTTCGGAAATGATCCACTTAAATACCAGAACACCTAAAGGCGAGAGCATCGAAGGTACTAAACCAAGGGAACGTGAGGATCACCCTGAACCAGCTTCCGGAGCATCTATCGCACAAATACCAAAAGGCCACACCCGTGAATAAACAAAAGTGACACCAAAAACCACCCACCAAGAATAAAGGTTACCACAAAGGCCCCACCGGAGGGCTAACTGAGACCCGAGCAGGGATACAGGCTGCCGTACTAAGCTACCTAGTACCGGAACCCGTAGCGGTTTCAAACCGGCAGCTATCAGCAAACACCATGAGGTTAAGCCCCTCTAAGTATTCATGATAAAGCCGAAAGCGTACATCCGAAAGCTTACGTCCGCAAGCCTATATTTAGGAGCTGCTTTTAAGAATTCAAGTGTCATCTAAAGGCCGTGACCGACACACCAAAGGCGGCCGAAAGTCAAGCACCCGAAACCAAGAATAAAGTGACCGGCAAAGACTCCCACGGGCCAAATAGCCCGTCAACGAAAGGAGCCCTGAACCACGATAAATAAGGCACTAGAGGTCACATTGAGGGAATCGATCTTTCTTCCTTAACACTTGTATTCTTAAAAATAGATTGGCAATGAGATCAATGGAGGGATCCTCCTTACGACTTTCATGTACTCCCAGTAAAAATTTAATAAAAGAAAGGAATCTATTACAAGAAAATTGCTCTGTAAGTGTATATTGTCATTTTCTAATCATCATTGTTGCAGTTTACTGCCCTTTTTTCCGATAAGGCATGGATTTCCACCCCAACATGTTTTCGAACATTAGACTATGCTTCATTCGCTGAGTTCAAATTCATTCTGATCGCCCTTGGCAATCCCATACCTCTCCGCCTCTACATCTAGGGCGGTAACACGGTTTAACTCTAAAAGTAGCCAATCTACCATTTGCTCCTTTGGATATGCCTCTGTTAACCCATCCCCAGTGTTAACGAAAAATATCGTTAAAATTTTGGTGCTAGAAGGAGGGTCCTAAACCTCCGACTTCGTGGTTAACAGCCACATTTCCACTTGTGTTGTTCCGTCCTAGATTGGACTGAACCTTGAAGAGGCGAACGTTATGCATAAAAAACCTCCACCAGTTGCCGGAAGATTTCCCATGACCGGGGCAAGTATTGACGAGCCATGGGTGATCGATAGGTTTATATTAGAAACCCTCCATGTCCAAGAGAAAGAGAAGGACGTCGAACCTTATGACCTTGATCGATGGATCATTAACCCTTCCATACAGGAACAACTCCGATTTTTTCCCTTTACCAACCCTCGATGGAGAGATACAACTCCTTTATCCTCACCAAAGAAGCCATCGTCACAAAGGCTAGAGAAACCATATTCGGACAAAGCATTGGAAAAACTCCCATCCCTCTGGCCGATAAAACGTCTGAAAGAGATATACCCCCATGTCGAAAGGCATTAAAAAGGAAATGTAGAGATAAAAGGAATGACAGATTTCAGTAGCAAAAAGGCCAAAATGCAGCAGCGGAAGAAAATTTTCGAGTCAAGGTTACCAAAGGGTTATAACCTCACTGTATCAATTGAGGGTATCTATTTCCTAACCAGACACGAGTTAAACTTTTGGCCACCGCCCAAGAAGAAACCCAAGAACGAAGCTAAGAGAGAAGGATCGTACTGCTACTACCATATGGTAAACGGACATGAAACAAACCACTGTAGAGTTCTAGAGGGGATGATCATCAAATTCTTAAACCAAGGAAATTACAAAGTTATGTAAAGAAAACATAGGAGGTCATGTCGTTGAGACCCTCTTGACACAGTAAAAAAAAGGGATTACTCCCCCTATTGCGAAGGAGAGAAACTCTACAAACAAAATGACCAAGGTAGGGTCAATCCACAAATGGATAAAGAGAAGAAAAACCCTTGTCAGCACTAAATTAATCCGGGTAAGGCATCCCGCAGAGGGAGATGGTGTATTAGTCTTTCTCCATGCCCAAATCTAAGGGGGCAGGGTTGAAGCATCGAAAGCTTAAGCTGCCGTTTCACACCAGAAATGGTCGTGGCAGTGCATCTAAAATTTGCACGCCCTGCCTCTACTCTTAAAAGAGTACACCCTGCCTCTGCTAGAACTAAGCACGTCCTACCTCTGCTCGTAGAAGAGCACGTCTTACCTCTACATATGTTTCGCATTACCCATAGAAGGGAATGCAAACCCCTATCATCGCCTACGATGGTCAGGATAGGGCACCCCTTGGAGGGGGTGGCGTATAAGCCTCTATCAGTGCCTACGATGGCCCGTATGGAGCGTCAAAAGAGTAAACCTTAGTTCTATGCATACTAGGGCCCCTTCTAAGTTTATAAGCCCCTATCATCGCCTACGATGGTCAGGATAAGGCACCTCCTGGAGGGAGGTCGGGCAAGTCCTTGGGCCCTACTTGTGGATAAGCTAGCTAAGCACTCCGGACGCACAGGCCCAGAGAGTGGCTGACAAAGCACGTACATCCTCTGCTTTGACATCAAAAGCCCAAGCGGAGCTCAAGAAGCACATACAACCTTTGCTTCCCAAATCGAATCCGAAGGGGATACTTACTTCATTAATACCTGAAGGGTTCCCGGTCTTCAATCTATTAACACCCGAATCTGGGTTGATTCGACGCTTTACAAATACTGGAGGAGGTTTCGGTTCACTATTATTAACACTCGAATTTGTGTTGATTCGGTGCTTCACAAATACCGGAGGAGGCTCCAGTCCACTATTATTAACACCCGAATCTGGGTTGATTCGACGCTTTACAAATATCGGAGGAAGTTCCGGTCCACTATTATTAACACCTGAATATGGGTCGATTCGATGTTTCACAAGTACCGGAGGAGGTTATGGTCCACTATTATTAACACCTGAATCTGGGTCGATTCGGCGTTTCACAAATACCGGAGGAGGTTCCGGTCCACTATTATTAACAACCGAATCTGGTCGATTCGGCGCTTCACAAATACCGGAGGAGGTTCCGATCTACTATTATTAACACCCAAATCTGGGTTGATTCGGCGTTTCATAAGTACTGTAGGAGGTTCCGGTCCAATATTATTAACACCTGAATCTGGGTCGATTCGGCATTTCATAAGTACCGGAGGGGTTCTGATCAACTATTATTAACACCCGAATTTGGGTTGCTTCAGCGTTTCACCAATACCGGAGGAGGTTCTGGTCTACTATTATCGATACCCGAATCCGGGTCAATTCAGCTCTGAACAAATTCCGGAGGGGGATTCGGTCAACTATTATTAGCACCCGAATTTGGGTTGATTCGGCGTTTCACAGATGCCAGAGGAGGTTTCGGTGTGCTACTATCGATACCCGAATCCGGATCGACTCGGCTTTGAACAAATGCCGAAGGGGATGCAAGTCTTCTATATATTGACATCTGAATCTGGGTCAAAGAAACCCTTTGTAGGTATTGGAAGAAGGTTCCGACCATCAAGATGGAGGTCCCGAAAACCTCCGAGGTAATTATCTGAAATAGAATCAACCATGGATCCGCCCACGAAAGAGGATCCACAAAATTTGGAAGATGACGAAAAGCTTATTGTCAGAAACAAGGCCAGATTAAAAAAGGTTGTATTTTCTCTTACTCAAAGAAAACCTCTTAGATCATTCATCATGCAAACAATTCTCACTCATGTTTCATACCAACATTTATTTACATACTAAACAGTGTCAATACACAAATTTATTCACCAAAAGATTACATTCTCAGTACCCTAATTATGAGAAAAATTATGTGTCACCATTGCAAAATGTCCCCGAATGTCTGGGCCCTCTCCATCCTTAGGCAAGGAAGGTTCGATGGCATGATGAAGTGCAACGCCTAGTAACTGTTAAGTCTTTGTACTATCCTGCTTGACTCGCCTAAGTGATTGGAAGAATTAATCTGAAGCTTCAAAGCTGTGTTGTAAGCCCTACACATTGCCCTGAGAGACTTATTTTCCTTTTCCAATTCAAAAATGCTCATACGCAAATCATGATTTTCTCCTTGCAAATGCCTGATTTGGTCAACATATCTAACGACCCGGTCGTGATAATCCTTGATTAACCTAGTATCATAGATTACTTTCATCTCGGCTACCACACTTTTACACCACTCATAAATAATTGTTTCTTTTAACCCTAGAGGACAGTTATTCAAGTAATAACACTTCTGAGGAGTGGAAGCTTTGCGAGCTGTCATAACGCTAAGGGCCGAAGACCCCGTCATTATAGGGATATTCTCCAAACAATGTTCCCACGTCTCACACTTTGTAGTAGCATTGTTTAAATCAATTTCCAATTTGACGACACGTTGACGAAGAATCCTTATCTCATCCTCGAACTCGAAAGAGGGTTTAGCCTTTATGTATGTTCTCAATTCCATAATTGTCCTGTCCCTCTCTTCTAGCTGTCCTTTCAAAATATTCATTCTCTCAGTCAAGTGTTTGATGGATAAATTCTGATGTAAGATCTTCCTTTCATGAGAGATGGGAGAAACCTCTCTCTTCGACAATGTTCCATCCCGGGAGGAAGGGATCTTGCATTGATCAACCTGCCCACAGACATACAAGAAAGTGATTACAATTTTATTTTGTTTTCAAATTTTCAAAGATCATACCCTCCTTTTTTTCATATATATAAACCTCTGCACGGGTTAAACCCGGAGCCTACCAACTATGACATATAGGCTGAAAGGTGAAGCGTTAAAATATCACTTCTTCATATGTTTATTGTTTACATAATGCCTCATCATGTTTGATCCTAAAACTCTTTAACATAGCTTCACGATCCCCGCTCCAAAAGTTAAAGGAGAGCCGGGGAAATGTAGTATAAACACACTCAAGTCCCTCGAGGAGACGCGTTCCCCTGAAAGCATGAATAGGTGTCATGCAGAAACTCTTTTCTCAGTCTACAAACCGTGTGTAATGCCTCGTCATGGTAAACTAAACTCTGTCATAATGCAAACAATCATATTAGCCCTTGCGGATAACGAAGGGGAACCCCATACAACTGTTGCATAGGTTGCATAATTAAGTATACAAGTGTACCACCTACCCAACATAAAAACAATTTGAACTTTTTGTTACCTAACTTTGCTTAAGGCAGGAAAACAGTTTTTCTCTTGTCTATTATAACGATGGGAACTATTCGAAGCCAAGTATCCAAGAAAAGAGAAAAACACATCCGAAGTAAGAATTGTACCCGAAAGGGAAGGAACTTCATGATCAACAGCTTTCTTCCCTCCCAGAAAACTAGAGGGGCCACCTTCTCTGGGCAATGGCGATACAGAGTTGTGGATAATATGCTCGCCTAGGCAGTCGCCATCCCTGGGGCTGATACTCCCATTCTCCCTATTGTTACCAATGGGGGCGGGAGCCTTGTCCTCCTCGCCTAAATCATCCAAAAGACGGTCAACATATAAAAGGTTCTCAATTGTAGGATAACTCTATCGTGACACCTCAATTCCTTCCTCACCCAACTTAATCCTCTCCATAACCCTATCCCGGATGAAGGAAGGAATGTGGGTAGTCCAGAGTTCAGAAATATTTCGAAGGTTGTCAGAAAGGAGATCAAATAGGGCATCTTCGTACCAGTCGTATTTAATCTATGGAAGGTGGACTTGCAAGAAATCAGAAATCCTGTCCTTGGTTGCATAAATTATCTAAGCGGCACGAGAAAGCTTTTCATCCTTCTTCCAAAGCTTATCATCATGGGTAACCACATCCTCCGCCATCTGGTGCTCTAAGGCCGACACATTGTTAGGAGTTATGTCCCGAGCCTGCCTCTCCTTCTCCGAGGCTAACTCAACATGTTTCAAGGAAGCCTTCAACCTCTCACACTCATCGCTCAAAGCTGCGTTAGTCTCCAAAATCCGAGTAATTTCAGTAACAGAGGAAGAAGGGATAAGCTTAGACAAATACCATTTCTTAATTTTTGAGAAATTAGAAGCATTCAGCACGTAGTCGCAATACGTGGAAAGCCCAGAGTAAAAAGAAAATGTCGTACCTTAAGCTGTCGAGCAATCAAATGCCGATAAAAATACAACGTGTTAGAAGAAGTGGAAGGCAATGAAATATCAGAAAATTCAAGTCCAGAAAGAATAAGCTTCACGATATCAGTAAAATCTGACGAAAGATCAAGGGTCCCCGAAGAACCGGTAGTCTGAAAAGCAGGAGTGTTTGGCGAGACACTTACACCCGCTTCGGATGTGCTTAGAAGAAGTGGTGAGAAGAAACCACTTCTCACTTCCCTACCGAAGATGCTCCTGGAAATCACGGAGGTAGAAGTATTGGGCTTCAATCTCTTAGCAGATGAATCAGCAGGAAACTCGGCTAGCCTCTTAAGAGCAGTCACGGTAGTCCAGTTCAAGGCATCAGTAAGAATAGGGGCTTCCGAAACTCCTAGTCAAACTAAAGGCTGGGGAAAGGTCAAGTGCGTGAAACGTTAGTATCAAAAGGATCTCCACAAAGAAACTATCAAATCAACAAAACATACTTGGGAATAAAGGAGCCGAAGGAGCGAACACCTCTGAACATGCCACTAAACGTTTAATACCGAGAAGACGGACATGTGGGCACCCCATTATCTTCTGTCCGTGAGGAAGAAGGTTATAAAAGAGCAGCTTGTCCTTGGTTAGTAGAGTGGACCTACGTGGTGGCTTTTCAAGTAATTTCAAAATAAGCTTAGATACGCAAGATTTGCTCTCAGTTAAGGACACCCCCTTAGAAGCAAAATCTGAAAGAGGGGAATTAAGGATACATTACAAATGGGAAAATAACTACCTACGAAGGGTTAAGAGGACTTACTATGATCAGCAAATTGGCCAGAAATACCAGCAGGACATTTATAGAAGAAGAATTATCTTCCTAAGATATAACTTTGGCTGCACCATCTCTGACAATCTTCCACACAGGGGTAGCTTGGAATAAGGGAAAGTCAACATGCCTTGAAAAGCACATCAAATGACAATCGAGGTTCGAAGTAAGAGAAGCCTAAACTGATTCCAGAACAAGTACTTCCAGGCATAAGAGTAACATGTAAGTGCTTGGTAGAAATTGAATGGGCGCAACTCCAAAATCCGGCAGAAATTGAAACACAAAGGAAGGAAAAGGAAAGAAGCCCCCATGCCAGATATGTACGGCTGAGTGGGCAAAGTATCCTTCAAGAGGATGCATGATTTCATTACGTTCAGTGGCAGAAATAGCCTCCACATTATCCATTCCAAAGCTGACAAGAATGGAATTTACGTCATCTTAGGAAGTAATCAATGATTTATTTAAGAGAAGAGACTTTTCCCTCCGAGAAAGATCACAAGCACGAACGGATGATAAACCAGAACTCCTCTGATCAAACATAACGCTGTCAGGTGATATAATTTCGTGAATATATAAAATTTATATCCCACTCACTAGAACATTCGGAGGTGGTTACATTTAAACCTATTAGTAATGACTAGTCAGAATAATGAATGTTGTCATAAATTCTACACACCACTCCAGTCATTAATTAAAAAATGCTTTAACGCAATTGTGTGTCCCAAATCATAGAATTAATATTTGGGGGAAAAGGCGTATAGATGGATTGCCATGAATTGCCTCTCAGTTTATTAAGATACGAACAATTTGTACCCAATATGCAAATCCCCAAACGAATCTGATCAAAATAATTCAACCCCCCGATTAAAAATTAAGACAGGAATACTTACCAAAGGTTTAAGCGGTGAGCTTCCTACGATAAGCTTCAAATCCTCAGTGAACAAATAATCCGGCTGGAGTAATTAATGTTGCAAGTAAAAAGTGAAGAAGAAGCAGCGGTAGTTATGCAAGGATATTTACCCAAATCCCGACCGCATAAACGAGGACCAATCAAAGTTCCCCTGCCAAGGAAGATCAAAGGACTCCGATATGACACTTTGAAAAAAGACAGAGTTTGACTTGAAAAGTCAAAAATACCCCTTCATGAAGGAGGGCAAATGTTACTACCAAAAATCAACAGCGAAGTGAGCTGGCGATGAAGGGGTGTCGGATGACCGAAAGCTCACAGAAGGCTCAATAAAAAGTGGGGCCAAATACAAAGAAGGGCAAGAAAAGGAAGAAATAATCCGAAAAGCCGCATCAACTGAAACCCCCTCGCTCCCCAAGGGGAAAAGATTGTAAAGAACTATGGGGTGTAACCGACAGGATCTATATGCCAGGGTCAATCCGACAAGATCCGTTTGACAGAGTCAGTTCAACAAAGACTCTGTGGTATGGAGACACCCTAGCCCAAAACTAAGAAAGTCAAAAGCAATAAACTCATCGGATGAAGCTCAAAAGAATCTTTGGAAATGATCCACTTAAATACCGGAATAGTTGAAGGCAAGAGCATCGAAGGTACAAAACCAAGGGAACATGAGGATCACCCTGAACCATCTTTCGAAGCATCTACCGCACAAATACCGAAAGGCCACACCCGTGAATAAACAAAAGTGACACAAAAAACCACCCTTTAAGAATATAGGCTACCATAAAGGCCCCACCGGAGGGCTAATCGAGACCCGAGCAGGGATACAGGCTACCCGTACTAAGCTACCTAGTACTAAATCCCGCAGCGGTTTCGAACTGGCAGTTATCAACATACACCATGAGGTTAAGCCCCTCTAAGTATTCATGATAAAACCAAAAGCCTACATCCGAAAGCTTATGTCCACAAGCCTACATTCAGGAGCTGCTTTTAAGAATTCAAGTATCATCTAAAGACCATGACCGACACAACAAAGGCAACCGAAAGTTAAGCACCTGAAACCAAGAATAAAGCGACCGACGAAGACCCCTACGGGCCCAATAGCCCATCAATGGAAGGAGCCCTGAACCACTATAAATAAGGCCCTAGAGGTCACATTGAGGGGATCGATCTTTGTTCCTTAACACTTGTATACTTAAAAATAGCTTGGCAATGAGATCATTGGAGGGATCCTCCCTACGATATTCATGTACTCCCAGTGAAAATTGAATAAATGAAAGGAATATGTTATAAGAAAATTGCTCTGTAAGTGTATATTATCATTTTCTGATCATCATTGTTGCGGTTTACTGCCTCTTTTTTAGATGAAGCATGGATTTCCACCCCCAACATGTTTTTGAATAGTAGAATGTGCTTCATTCGCTTAGTTCAAATTCATTCTGATCGCCCTTGGCAATCCTATACCTCTCTGCCTCAACATCTGGGGCGGTAACACGATTTAACCCTAAAAGTAGCCAATCTACCATTTCCTCCTTTGGATCCGCCTCTGTGAACCAATCCCCGGTGTTAACGAAAATTATCGTTAACAACATTAAATTCACATTTCATAACTAATATTGCGATACCCTTTTAAATGAAATAATAAACTAATTTCAGTAACCTTCACCGTTACAAACTAATATCATCCCTCGATAATAGTGAAGTCGTTCAAGTTGGGGTATTTTATTACCTCTCAAACCTTGATCGACAACGTTCTTATCTCAGAATAGATAGAAGTTTATAACTTAATGCACATATTCTTATAATATCAATCAAGTCTTTATTCTCTATTTCATTTAAACTACGGTTTTAATAAACCATAAGGAAATCTCGGTCGATTTTGACCGTTTTACTTCATATTGCCTTTTTGCTTTAAACCTCGTTATACAATTTAATTTCGACAATCCATTTCCTTATACTTCATCCAAAACCCTTTTTCATCATCTTATAAAATAAATTCTTGGATTTAATAAATAAAATCCATTTATCGCGTCTTTGCATAAAAACGTTTACCTACTTCATCCTTTCCCTTTTTGACATTCTCTTACTATCCGAATTATTTTTCTTAAACAAACATCCCTTTGATATTTATACTTTGGCTTTCAATCTTCTTCTTATAAATTCTTCCCATAACATTGGGTTGTTATAATAAAATTTCTTCACAAAACTTTCTAAAATATTTAAATAACCTTATCACAAACTCGGCCTTTTTCCTAAATAAATTCTATTTAAGAATTTACCGACTTCATTATTATCTGAGTTTAAAAAAACGATATAATTCTTTACTAACTAAAATACATTATTTATTAATAATCAATGCTTAATTAAAAAATTAACATCATTAGTTAAAAGTAAATTATATTGAATAAACCTTATTAGATGTTCATTAATAACATTTGCAATCAAAATAGTTGACTTAGTCAACTTTAAACCATCGGTTAACTCGTTAACCGATTTTAGTTACCACTTCTTATTAGATTAATATAATTAATCTAATCGTTTACTTAAAAATGATTATCCCAAAATATTAACACCTAGGTTAATTACAACACTATTCGCTTACAAAAACTGATTTAAGCATCAAATTCTATTAGATAATCTTTTCGTAATAAATTTATAAAATCAATTTATAAACATCACTTTATATTTTAAAACATCATTATAATATATATAAAATATAATTAGAAATCTCACTTCAGTTCAAAAATAAATTTATAACTTGATTTCGTTAATTATCCTGAGGGCACATCAATGGTTTAACAAAAATTTAGATTTTAGGCCATATGCTGCCAATCCCTCAATTAATACCATTTATTAATTCAAATCACAACATCTTTGAATTTCAATTCAACGTCAACATCCAATAGGTTTTCAACATGATGGGGTTCAATCAGTTCATATATAATAATATAAAATCCAATAACATACACATAGTATTTGAGGAATCCGATCGGTTCCCTCCAACCTGTTCTTCCCTGCATCACAAATCATTATAACATTTCATAACAGTATATAATTTTAAATCAATATATTAAACGACGATAATATAATTAACAGCAGCTATAGGCATCTAAGGCACCCAATCAACCAATCTATATATATAACCAACAATTTAAATTAAATTTGGTTATATGAATTTAGCACATCATAGAATTCTAGAAATATGCGAAAGTGAACTCATCAATTTATTTTCAGTCGATGATTTCAGTGTTGTTTCATATAATTTTAAAAAGCGTTTAAAATTACACAAAATTTCAACTGCTTCTGTTTCAGACCAAACCAGCTTATACGTGTAACCTCCGTCGCCATGATCCCAACGGATCCTATTTTTGCGTAATTCCGACATCATATGCATAAGTTATGGCGAATAAAAGTATATATATTATATAATTACTGATTTAAGTTAATAATTTATTAAAAATGTTTAATTACCTTTATAAATTCAAATCCACGTCACCAAGCACTGTTCATCAATGCATTTTTTCCCGTAGCCCAACTTTCAAACCCTATTGCCTTACTGTCTCCTTCGATAACCACCATTCGCCAAAACCCATCACTAATAATCAATTCCCAACGCCGCGTGGGTGACCTATAGCCTACCTCGACCTGACAGACATCATCGCACTTCCACGCTACATCACCAATGACCAGCGCGAGCCCCTAAACTTCACCGAGCCGCCAGTATCCAGCCTCGACTATAACCCGCCTCCACCACGATTTCACCCCCCACACACCATCGGACACCACGAGACCACCACCGATCAAAAGGTCCCGCCACCGCCGTCCTTTCATCTTCAGACACCTCCCTCCAATTCTGCCTCCCCCGTCCAGTATTCACCAAAGTTCGATCGTCACTACAGAAACTCAACCCATAAATCAACATTCTGATCTACTAACAACCATGACCACCATACGCAGTATCAGACCTTTGAACCAAAAGGAAAATTGCAGCACTCCCTCCCCTTAACAACTTCTCTTTTTACACCATCATCAAACGACAACTCAAACTCCTCCAAAATCCAGAAATACAAAATCGGGTTTTGATTGTAAATGGAAATTTCCGGCCACGGTTGGTCTTGAAAATTTTACTGGAGGTAGCTGACATCATGATCTTCAACTTTCATCTAGAAAGTTTCCATTGATTCGATTTAGAATTTGAATTATAAATTATTTCGTAGATTAGGGTTTATTTGCAAATTCTGTTGATGGCGAACATTTGAGTTGGGGAGGCTGAAGAATTTGGCTGAACAGTGGGTTGAATATATATTGAAATTTATATTATTTTATTTTGATTTGACCAACCATTTTTATTGAAGTGACGAACGATTTTTATTCATGTCTACCGTCATTTCTAAACAATGTTTATTCGTTTCTGTACCCACATACAATGCCCGTTCGCGATGAAAGTGGACGTTATGGTATAATTTGACGTTACAGTCCTAATGAAACTTATTTCGTCGAATTCTGAGTCTGTTTGCTGAAACGGTGCTCGTTCAAGTCCCAATGGTCAATTTATTTGTATTTAATTTTGCTGCACTTACAAAATAACTCCAATTGGTGCGAAACTTGAAATCTAGCAATAATTATTTGTTGCGGTCTTAATAAAATTTATTTTGTTGAAAAAGGAGGTCGTTTGAATAAGGTCCCTTTTTAAGGGTCCAAATTAAGTTACATCAAATCAATTTAAAAATACCTCAATATAATAATAACAAAATATTATTATCAGCCATACTTGAGCAGAATTTCATATAGTTTCATAACAAATTATCTCTAGTTGAATTCCAAGCCCAATCAATATTAAATAAAAAATAAAATCCTTTATTTTTATATAAATAAGCATTATAATTTATAAGGGAATTCCATAGCGACTATTTGAGAACTTGATTTGAATATAAGACAAAATATACAATATGAAAACTCAGTTTTCCTCTTCCATTAGAAAAATATTATCCAATAGATTCGAACGTTTCTTGTTCCAAAGAAATACGACTTATTTTGGATCATGTACAACCATTTAAAGTTCAAAATGTTATATTACGAATTACCACACCACTGCATTTCATTTTATAATTAGATTATAAATTAAACATTCAAACGTCGTTAAATCAACGAAATCGTTAGTATAAATTAATATAAACTTGAATAAACCCTTTTATATTGACAAATCATACAATTCTGCAAATTCATCCAATTTCGACTATTTCGAAATTAAGTTATTATATAATTATTTATATTGATAAAATACTCGCCCAAACAACATTTAAAACCATTTTTAAGTATTAAATTGAACGGATAAAAATCTGGGCCGTTACGGATGGAATCTTCATAGTCATTGTCCCAAAAAAATTATATTTTTCTTGGTAAGAAGGTTTAATTGTACTGAAATCTTCACGAAATTATTTACAAACTTCTGGTATTAACCTGCTAAACCAAGAATTTTTTTGACTTTGGCAGCATTCTTGAAGGTTGTCCAATCTTGTACCGCCTCCACCTTGGTAGGATCTATGGCCAAACCCTCTCTGAAGACTATATGCCTCAAGAAATGTACCTCTTCCCTCCAAAAATGAAATTCCGAAATGTTTCCCCCTTAGCTTATACCCTTGGAGAGTGCAGAGCCCCACCTCCAAGTGCATGGAACGCTCCTCCTCATTCTTCAATCAACCAAGAATGTCATCAATGAAAACCATGACAAACTTATTCAGGACATCGTGGAAACTCTACCCATAAAGTCTACAAATTACACTGGAGCATTGGTTATCCCAAAAGGCATAACCAACCACTCAAAGAATCCATTTAGCATCTGAAATGTTGTTTTCCGCCCTCCACCACCTTAAGCTGATTAAAACCAGTGGTCAAGTCCAAATGAGAGAATATTATAACTCCTGCCAACTAATCAAGGAGATCATCTGTCCAAGAAAGTAGGTAATAGTTATTCTTTGTGAACTTGTTTAATTTCCTATAATCAACATAAAGTTTAAGGGAACCATCTGCCTTTGTAGCAAAGACGACTGGTGCCCCAATCAGAGATGCTACATTTTATAAAGCCTTTCTCTAAAAGCTTACCTATCCGCTTGCTCAACTCTTCCCTTTTCCTCGAAGCCATGTGTCTCATAGGTAATGTGCAGGTTTGACACTAACACAAAAATAAATCCAAAAAATGATATCTCTTATAGGAGTAAGCTCTCTCACCTGCTCAAATACAACAGGGAAACCTTTAACTCTGATAACTGAGTCAATATCATCTAGGAATACATCAACTGAATACAAGAATCTCAATATGATTGACCCCCTAGGGTCATAAGGAATCTCAAGGGTCGTCGACTACTTCTCCCTAGTCTGACAATCCTCCAATCGCATCTAAGATAGCTCCATAAATGGCTAACAATCCATACCCAAAATCATCATGTAACCCGAAAATCCTAAATGAGCATCACAGTCAAATTTTACCCAAAGAATCATAATATTAAAACCTCGGTATACCATGTATAAATATGTCGGTCCTCTTACAAGGGTCGAGACAACTACAGGATCTATGAATAAGGGGATATATATATATATATATATATATATATATATATATATATATATATATAAGTACAACATATCTACTAAGTGAACTAAAAATAAAAGAGTGTGACGTTCTTCAATTAAACAAAGTGTGGAAAAAAATGAATACCTAACTTTTCATGATAACTTTTCTACCTCTATCCAGTCCGCCACTAGATAATGGAACAACCTCCAAAACCTAAACTTGAGTTTGACCAATGGAAGTCATATAATGTTGTAAACTATTTTGTAACACGCATGTACATACATATACATGTATATGTGCACACGATAACATATACAAATAATGCTAATGATGTGGTTAAATAAAGTAAGAGAGATTACTAAAAGTAAGCACATAAAAAAAACCAAAAGAAGACAAAGCTCATCATCAAAAGTTACATCTCCTTACACAAGCATGACAATAGTTAAAGCTGACATAGAAGCATGGAGGGAGGGGATGTAACATGTGGAAGTGAGGGGAGTAGGTGGTGTAACGGGAATGGTGTGATGGGACATGATATGGTTTGATTTAATATACTTTATTCCTAAATTTTCCTATAAATACATTCCTTCTCTCTTTATGACTTCACATATATCTACCTTCTAATTTATCCTCTTCTTTAGGCTCCAAAATACAATTATTAATGACTTCCTAGCCTTAAAAAAAATTAGACTCTTTCCTTACTAACTTTTTCAAGACCGTACCGAATGAAATGGAAATCCTCTCAAACTATTCTAAAGTTCTTATATCATCATTAGAAATTTTTATACCAAGTTTGCCATCCATTCATGGCAGAACCCGAGGAAGGAAAGAAGCGCTAGTTAGAGATGCTTTAGTGCGATCATAGCGGAACTATATCGAATATGAGGAAGTTTAAACCGATAAAGGTTAGAAACTAATTTAAAATGACCATAACTATCCATATGTTAATTATGTGATAATGTTTACTATAATGAAGTTTAATGATGTTAATAATGCTATTATATTTTTTTCCATATTTGATTGATAATTTTCTTGTTGTATGGATTACTTCACAAATCACATTAAATACACCTAGATAAGAACGAAGGAAATCACTATCCTTTCTTAAATGAAATGGTAAAAATGGAATGATTAAACCCATAGAAAATGGTTTAAAGTTTTTAAGAAATGAAGTATTAACACTTTTAGGTGTTGAAATGAAGTTTGGAAAGAATATGAAATTTGAAGAAATTTTGATGTGTTGGAAATGGTAATTCATGATTACGTGTCTTAAAATCTGAATCTTTTGTATACATAAATATATGAATCCAAGTTCTTTAAAGTAAAAAAATTCTAAACTCTTATTCCAGTTAATTGAAAAAATCAAGATTTTGTTGAGTAGATTTTGAAATATGACCAAAATAAGTTATGAAAACCATTGTAGTTTTATAGTTCAAATTCTAGAAAAAGCATGAAATTATGGAATAAATCTTATGAATCATTTAGAATGTTTTAAAAGTGATTTAATTGAAATTATGAAGTTTCCAATGAATGAAAAGTCGCTTTGATAAATTATGCTAAAATAGCACTTTTTGCAGCACTTTCAATAACTATTGAAATTGGAGTTTAAACTTAACAAATCTACTCTAAATTTGTAGTGAATGTTTTAAATAGATGTGAAGTAATTTGAATTAAATTATTTAAAGATGTTAAATACTGAAACTGAATCAAAAATCTATAATAAGCAACTGATTTAACCTTGACCCTAATAAGACGACGAGTAAGCCTGATTTTTCTATTTATGAGATCTACTGGGGTGTTTATCAATAGAGATGTTCAAGAGCAACTAGTGCCCTAGCTCACCTAGCCCTATTGCCGAGCAAAGGATAAATACAGTTGAAATGTAGGAAATAGGTTAAGTATAAAACATCAAGTATTCTTAGGTAAATAAATTCGATTACTTGGAAATGATTTTTGTATTTATTATCCAATTCCAAGAGAGAATCCTTACTATATGTGAGGATTTAAATGGTTTTTATATTGTTATTCGACGAATAATAGAGATTAAACACGGAAATTGATATTGAGTAGAATGAGTATGATTTATTTGGATCTATCATACTAAACTGGATTTACCATCATGAAGATAAAATAAATGCGGTTTAATGATTCCATATATATACCTAACAAATATTTGAAGTTAAGCGTCCTCAAAAGATGTTTTATGAAGTAATGGATTAAGAAATGAAGGTCAGTCAATACTACTTAAATAGTACTTTTGTGATGATCGGTTCGAGGAAACCGGGTTAATTTTGGGTGATTCCTATATGAAAAACATTCGAATCAATTAAACATTTTGAAGTAATTACGACTGAATAAACATTTTGAAGTAATGATGACTGAAGAAAGAAGAATTATAGTGATTGAATGAAGGGTTGAAGTCATTAACCCTCAGGAGAGTTTTTCCCATATTACAAATCGACAGCGGTATTCCATATATATCTTCGGTGCAAGGGTTCTTTGTTACCCATCACTATGTTTATCCACGGTTTGGAATGCGGTGTGCCTTCGGTTTATCCAAACCCATAAACGTATGTTGTTGCATTTCTCATACGTGTATATTTATCTCCATGAATGTACATTTGTTGGGTTGCGTGGAAAGTAACTTTCCTGCACTATATACACCATTCTCTAAAACGTACGAGCTCATAGGTAGCATGTTAGTGGAAATCAGTTGCATGTGTCAGATTTGGCAATGTGTCATTCGAAGTAATGGAAGTACTTCGATAAATGTAATCTTAATCATTTAGACCCAACAACTAGAGTTGGAAAAAACAGGGCACGTGGTGAGGTTAATTACGTAGCGCCCATTGGGAGATGGTCATCAACATTTTAAATTTGTTTTTATATGCTTAGAAGTGGAGTATGCACAGGATTACGGATAGGTTGGTTATGACCGGGTGATGAGGTGTTCAATCAGTGCTCCGCCGAAGTGTCTGCATAACCGATTCGACATTGCCAGTTGGATGGAGGGTAGTGGTCCTTGGTACATCCCTCTAAAGGTGTATTATATGTAAGGAAGTCCCTTATCTTGCCATCAATTGGAATTCATTCTCCCTAAGAGCTTATGGTTTAGTTTATGTTGCCTAACATACATAGAATTTAATAATGGTTACAAATTTGAACTTATATTTGATTTATTTTCATATGATTTATCCCGCAACTCATTATAAATAATATCATATAATTTTCATAGAAAAGATTTGGTTAACAAAAAGGAAAATTCATGCCTTGATTATGCGTGGTCTTAGTCTTATGGGATACTATGTTGTTTTCCAAAAAAAATGGATTTAAGTTTTCACTCCAGTCCCATGACTAACCCGGAGTTATTTTTCCTTAACCTCTACGGGTCCTTATTTTCATCAAGCATTCTAGTAGCTCTGGTTTAATTTGGATCAATTTGAGGGAGCTTGGAACAAAAAATTCCATAGATAGTAATACATTATCACCTTTATTTTCCTAGATTATTCGATTTTTTAAGGATAGATTTTCTAGTTATCTAAGATGACATTAATTTCACTCAAAAATTATGATTAAATTTTCCAGTGTAATGATTTTGTATGATGATATATATATATATATATGTGTGTGTGTGTGTGTGTGTGTGTGTTTTCCACTGTGTGAGATTTTGTTCTTTCTACTTATTTCTATTTTCTTCCTTGCCATAAATGATTCGCTTATCTAGCACTTGGATTTGTGACACTTGAATATTATGGGCGTATTTGTGTCAATTTCTGAGGCTTAAGAAAAGTAGGCCATTTAATTTGTATCAGGCCTTAGGTTGAGCAAACAACTAAGCCTGATCCCGGTAAAAGACTCATCAAAGATAGAGTTAGAAATACTATTGGATGAGTAACTCATTAGAGATTGGGATACCTAGAATGAGTTGAGAGTAATATACACGAGTGCATATTTTCGAGTATAAACGATTTTCCATTGGAATTTGGTAAAGAAATAACTTTACCTAGGATTTATTTTCAATAAAATAATATCTTTCAAAATTTTAGTTAGTGAACGATAATGGTCAAAACCATAAACAATAAACATCTGATAATAATTTCACAGTTTGACTATAAGTTGTTTGTAATAGCACTGAAAGGAAATACACTATAATAGAGATAAATTATCTTTTAATGGATAAGAATTTAAATGGTTATCTACTGAATTAATTAAATGATGAAACTGCATCTTAGCAAGGGATATCATAAAAGACTAAGAGAATACATATGATGTATGTAACACCCCACATTTTATGACAATTAAATAGTCAAATAATGCATATGTGTATGTATATGCATAGACATAAATATATAAAAGAAGAATAAAATAATGGTGATAAATGATTGCTTGTAACAAATACATGCATCAAAAAAGAAGAAAAGATTAAAGCAAATAAAAATGCAACGCACACATTAAAAGAAAGAAGAAACTGGTTGCATGCAATATAAATATGTTGCATGCAATGATTTACAAATATTATGCATTAATAATAAGAGAGAAATGAAAGAAAAAGAGGCATGCAGAATGATAAGGTTGCACGCAATGGTTTGAATAAGTGATTACAACAAACATGAAAAAGAGGAATAAGAAAAGAATAATGACCACCATTATTCTAAGCCTTGTTAACAATAGCCTAGTAGTCTAGTTGGTTAAAACATGTGGCTTTCTAGTGAGAGGTGCAAGGTTTGATCCCCGCCAGGTGCAATATTTTTGTTTTAAGGGAACGACTAAAATAATACATGTTCTAAAGAGAAAATACGTATAAATGCATATATATGGAAAAGTATACATATAGAGAAGTGAAGAAAAATATATGCATATATGAGAATATATATACATACATACATACATACATACATATATATATATATATATATATATATATATATATATATATACAAGAGAAAAGTTCAAGATAAGGTTGCCATCAAAGAAATATGGTAAGAATCAAATAATGGCATAACACCGTTTGAATTTTGATTTCAAAATAAAAGTTATGCATATATATATGTACGCGTAAAATAGGCATTAGAAGTTTTTATACATATAAGGAGATTGTATGTAAATATAATATTTACATAAATTCTAGAAATTCAAACGTTCAAAAATAAAAAATTCTACGCCAAAAACAACTCGCGGGACATGTAGGGGGGTCGACCTTGGGGCAGATCCACCCATAGAGGGTCGACACATCTATATGGGGTCGACCAGGCCCAGATCTGTCCAGATTCATTAATGAATCTGGACTATTTTCTTAATCATGTTCATTGTTGACTCGGCACTGTGTGTACTATAAGATCCTGAACACATATAAATAGGCTAGCAGAGCATAGCCTAAATCTCACATTTTCTGAGAGGCTTCCTAAGATTTGTCATTCTTTTTCCTACTCAAATCTCTTCAGAAAAATAGAATAATTAGTTTAGGAAAATTCTGATTCAAGATCTGGAGGAAAAGGACGTAAATTAATAATGAAGGTGTTCAGAATTCTATTCGAAGTAAAGTAATTTCTTGGATCTGGTCTATTTGAATTTCTCCTCTTTCTTCCCTTCTTCTTTTAGTTAAGAATTGTGGATTTATGGTTGTTTATGTTCTAAATCCAGTTAGGGGAACCATGGAATGCTAGATCTGGACTAGATTCAGGATTTGGAAAGGAAACTAGGTGAGTGGATTTAAGTTATATCATTTTTGATAATGGTATATTAATCGTTTGACATTCCCCGTTAATATACAATGTATATCTGCCATAATGTTAATATAATATGTTGAAATGTTAATTTGATGCGTTGAAATGTTAATATGTTGAAAAGGATAAACCTGTTAAAATATGTGGAAATGATTACTGTTGTATACATGCATGTTTTAATAACTTGTTAATTGGATATTGTAAGTTAAGTTACAGTGAAATTGGAATAATTACATGTTAATTTTATGTACTTGAACCCTTAACTATAAGAATTGGTACAATTACATGTTAAATTGTTAAATTAGAATAATTACATGATTGACAGTTACATGTTATTATTTTAAAGTGAAGTTAACTACATGTTAGGAAGAACATGCAACATGATAATTAGAAATAGACTTAATATGATATTAAGTGTGACATATAAAAATAGATTATAGGGAAATTTAGAAAGAATGAATATGCCTAAACTTACAGTAAATAGAAAACTGTAACCGCACTTGGACACGAGGTTAAATTCAACTTGTAGTAGAAGTCTGACCGGAACCGCCCGACAAATCCATCATCCACAAGTTGTTAATTTAATGTGAGGGGTCTAGTGCGTAAATATACATATAATGGTGTTGAGACACGAGGTCAAGTCAACTTGTGGTAGAAGTATGCACGGAACCTCCCGGCAAATCCAGCATCCACAAGTAGTAGGCTTAATGTGAAAGGTCTAGTACAAAGACATACACACACACACACACACACACACACATATATATATATATATATATTAATATATGTACAAAAGGATAGAAATAAATGGAATTAATTGTAATTAGTGGAAATGAATGGAATTGAATAGAAGTTACAACAGTAAAACAGATTGGAATGAACGGAGAATGATAACAACCTATTATAAATAAATTACATTAATGAGAATGTTATATAATAGGTATACTTGTCCTAGGGACAAGTGGATATTATAACTTAACGATAACGAAAATGGGATAACTTATGTAATGAAATAAGTTGTACTTAATTATAAATTAGGTAATCTGTAAACTTGAGCATCTGAACTTTGCTGATAAGGATAACATGTTAAAGGCTTATCCTAGGGACAAGTGGAAATTATAACATAAGTTATAATAAATGGAAAAGGGAACTTATTAGTAAACCTTAGATCAGAGAACTAAGTTAATAAGTGAACAACAACAAGTTGTAGTGACAGTGTAAGAAGAAATTATGATTAAATGAGGAAGGATACGGTAAACTTATGGAATGAAATAAGTTATATTTAACCATAAACAATAAGTGACATGTTAAACAGAAACCATGTGAATTGAGATATACTAAATTACATATTAAGTAGAACATGTTATTGTAACTATGGAATCAGACAATGAATAATATAAAAAGATTGTAGATTACAGACCTTGGATTACAATCTAGAGAATAACATGTTATGGGTTTATTAATAAACTTAAATGGACTAAGTTATAACTGAAATTAATAAGCGAGAGGAACTTGGTAACTTGAATAAGAAGTCAATATGACTAGGAATAACCAAGTTGAATGGAAATCTAAAAGGGAAGAGCAAGAGCGTAATTAAATGATTAGACATAGGGTCTAGTAACATGTTAACTTGAGGCGCTTGGACCTGTCCGTACATCTGAAGGTGAATAACCCAACGGAGTAGATCATCGTGGTGTCATGAGACACGAGGGGAGTGCACGTCCATCTGATTATCCTTCTTGTTCTGCATGTTGCTCTGTTGATATTCTGCTGGCTCCGAAGGACTAGAAGGGGAAGCATGTGGCTTCATGGGACGTGGAAGATTCTCCTGGTTGTCCTTTGTGTTGTGACAACGTCCTTCTGTGCTTATAGAGGTTAGGTCTGCGCGTTTCCACCAGCGAGTATGCCTTGATTGCCACGATAGTGGACAATCAAAAGACTATAGGGTGACATAGGTGATTTGACAATCCGAGTAGCCATGTGACTGGGCTAGGTTACGACCACTCTTGAGTAACTGACAGGTCTAACCTAGCTAATAGCAAGTCGTCGGGTACCTACCATCAACAATCATCTTGATACGTGAAGCACGATGCGGAAAGGTGGAATGCTAAACCAAAAGATCGTAGACCTTTTGCTATCAAGTCTATGGGTGAGGAATGGGCCAATTAGGATTTGTTGTTTGCTCTTGGGCTAGATCAGTAGTTCTCAAACTTTTTCTCCTTTCACTAGTTGAGGCAGGGGTCACGTGGGACCATAGCCATTGAAAATACATACCTTAGCATCTATTTATATAGATATATGAAAAGCTCCCGACCGAGTTCTGTGCTTCTTGTACAACCCTTCCACGGGACTCTGTGCACAATAGAGGTTATGTGCAGTTAAGGCATCAAGTACGATTGACGATACGTATGGGAAAGTCTAGATACATGCATGTCTGCTCTGGGTGGTGTATCGTAGACTCAAGGGCATTACTCTGTGATGGAATCTGATTCGATCAAAGGTGGCAGTCACTACGCTTATGTAGCATGGCAATGGCAGATGTATGCGGAACATAGCGCTATTATATAGAGATTTGTACGTCACTCCGGCGTAGGATGAGGACTACGTATATTTTTGTGGCATTACGGAGGAGACCGTGCGAATGGGGTACCATGGGGTGTACCATAATATTGGGGGTAACTACATATATACTATATTAGGTTAATCCATTGGGAAGTAGATGGGTACGACGTGTGTCTAAGCCTTGAATGCTATAAACCTAAGTAACCTATTAGACAAGAAAATGTAACTGAACCGTATATGTAGGATTATCCAACATGTGTAGTTCAAATCCAATCAATAGAACTTGTGTTCTGACCCACTTCTCATAACATACTAGTAGGTTAGATTTGTGGCTGAGATATGATAGCTTTGGATACTGCTTAGGTTGTATTATTACTACGGTAAGGCTATATTTTGATTATATTATATTTAATCCATTCCTCTATGAGATGTTTTCTGAGCTCTGATATATTTTATATCTCTGTCTTTTCTGCAGGATACCAAAACTAACCAACATGAGTTTCGATAGATTAGAATTTAAAAAAAATTGGTATGTCGAAATTCGAGTTGTTACATCTGGTATCAGAGCCAAGGTTTAGGATTCTTATATAGATAATGAGTGAACATATTTGTATTTTTAAAAATAAAAATATATTATATATACACCTAGATCCATAGAGGAAACCGCTAAATAGAAAGAATATAATGTGGTAAGAATTGAGATGTCTGTTTTGTACACTAAAGGAATGAATATGGAAATCTGAGACCCTTAGGTAATTAGGGTAGGAAGTGTACAATATACTATGTATGGAAGGAAGGTGAATCCCATGTGTTAGTATTTCACATTAATGGGTTTGGCAATAAAACCTTATAAATTGGTAAAAGGTTATAAAGAGAAAAATGGATTAGGAATATATATATAGTTAAGAGAATTGACTTTGTGGGAGTGTCTAGGAAAGCCTAGTTAAGATTGGAAACCCACTTTGAGTCTAACCCTATTGTTAACTTTTAAGAACTTAAAATTGTAAAAGTTTCCGGAAAATGGTTTATGGTGTTTTCAAATTTTGATCTTAAAAGTTATAGTTTTAAAATATGTAAAGAAGTACATATTAGGTTTTAAAGTAAAATGGGGCATATTTTGTAAATTGTGATTTCTTGCGAAAATTTTGTCTAAAATAAAATTCTCTCAGTAAAAGGTGCACATTATAGAGCATGTATATCTTGCTAGTTTTCTTTTAATATTGCATGAAAGGATTGAAAAGCAAGACTTAGACAATGTTGCATTTTGTTAAAAACTAGAATTTTTAGTAAAGAAAGTTTTGAAATATCTATTCTTTTGACAATCATTTTTGATAAATTGTTTCAAATGAGAAAATTTTGTTGGGTGGACAAAATAAGTTGTAGAAATTAAGAATAAAGTAGATGTTTGCACCTTGTAGTAAGTAACCAAACCGACCTTATAGGTAAGAACAAGTTATTAACCCGATTGAGAAATAGTTGTCCTTATCTACTTCAGTTTTTGTGATTTGAAAAAAAAATGATTTACATTTTCTTTTTAAATGATATGTTTTATGGTTCGGCAAAAGTAAGTTTTAGCGAGGAAAATAAAGTTTTGATACTTTTAACTTTTGAAAGAAAAGAGAAATGAAAAGGCCAAACCGTGTTTTAAAAGTGTGGAATAAGCGAGGATTATTGCCTAGGGAAGACGGGAAAATTTTCGAGGCTATGAAGTAGATAGAGAGAATTATCTTGTCTTAGAATAATGGTAAATTCTCGTAGAATGTGTAAGCATTGAAAAACTTAGGGTGTTGCTTAAAATTTATGTTAGTGCACAGCAAGGACTAGTGGTGACGACTAGACAATAGAGGGCAAGTAAGTATTTACATCATGTTGATTGAATTTTTAAGAGGGGGACATAGTCCTGAGATTCTTGGCCCTTAGTAGTAGTTGTGTATAATGTATGTTTTCCTATTTTAGTTGAAGGACTAGAAGGCTTATTTACAATTAAACTTAAATCAGAGGATTAATTTAAATAAGCTAAGAAAAGAGTAATGGCATAACTAAAAAGGAAACAACAAATTCAGTAAAGAAACGAACATGACAGTTAAAGAAAGATGGAAAATTATGAGAAAAGATGGATAAGAATAAAATTTCCAAGATAAGATGGAAAAGAAAATTAGTAACAAAGAAAATTTTGTTATGTGGGCTGTGCTTGGATAGAAAAATAAGGAATCTTTATAAATAGTTTTATAAAATCGAAGTACAGTTGGAAAAAAGGCCAAAAAAGAAAAACGGAAGATGTGAAGTTTTCCGTTTTTCACCTTTTTGTAACATAAGAAACCGAATTTAGAAAATTACTAAAATTCAAAAAATAAAGTCGCTTGGTAGGATTTTGGATGCAAAAATTGGATGAACTATGCTCTTGCTCAGTAAGAGTATGGGAAAAATTTGGATGAAAACATTTTTGATCTTCAAAATATTGCATTTATGTAGAACTGTCAGATATTTAGGATGTGAGCATCATGTTTTTATAGGATTTTTGAAAATTTTGCATACATATAGGAGGTACCGCTTAGGCATACATATATTATTATGTTGTATTACACTTTTCACAAGTGCACAATGTTTGCAAATATTGGATGTATACATGATGGACGGATATTATGCGAGAGTTATTTGATTTTTACCCTTATCAAATTTCAAGGATGAAATTTCCTAAGGGTAACAGAATGGAACATCTCGCATTTTATGACAATTAAATAGTTAAATAATGCATACGTGTGTGTGTGTGTGTATATATATATGTATGCATAGACATAAATATATAAAAGAAGAATAAAATAATGGTGATAAATGATTGCATGTAATAAATACATGCATGGAAAAAAGAAGAAAAGATTCATGCAAATAAAAATGCAACGCATACGTTAAAAGAAAGAAGAAATTGGTTGCATGCAATATAAATATATTGCATGCAATGATTTACAAATATTATGCATTAATAATAAGAGATAAATGAAAGAAAAAGAGGCATGCGAAATGATAAGGTTGCATGCAATGGTTTAAATAAATGATTACAACAAACATGAAAAAGAGGAATAAGAAAAGAACAATGACCACTATTGTTCTAAGCATTCTTAACAATAGCCTAAGTAGTCCAGTTGGTTAGAACATGTGGCTTTCAAGTGTTGCAAGGTTCGATCCTCGCTAGGCGCCATATTTTTGTTTTAAGGGAACGACTAAAATAACAGATGTTCTAAAGAGAATATGTATAAACGCACATATAAGGAAAAGTATACATATAAAGAAGTGAAGAAAAATATATGTGTATATGTATATGAGAATACAAATATATATGTATATGTGTGCATATATATATATATATATATATACACACACACACAAGGGAAAGGTTCAAGATAAGGTTGCCATTAAAGAAATATGGTAAGAATCAAATAACGGGATAACGCCGTTTGAATTTCAAAATCGAAATAAAAGTTGCACGAATACATATGCGTAAAATAGGCATTGAAAATTTTGTATACATATAAGGAGATTATATGTAAATATAATATCTAAATAAATTCTAGAAATTCAAACATTCAAAAATAAAAATTCTGTGCCAAAAACAGCTCGTGGGACCCATAAGGGGGTCGACTTAGCAGTCGACACACCTATAGGGGGATCGTCCCACCCTAGATCCGGCCAGGTTCGTTAATGAATTTGGACTGTTTTCTTAACCATGTTCATTGCTAACTCAGCGCGGCGTGTACGATAATATCCTGAACACCTATAAATAGGCTAGCAAAACCTAAGTCTCACATTTTCCGAGAGGCTACCTAAGCTCTACCATTCTTCCTCCTCCTTAAAGCTCTTCAGAAAAATAGGATAATTAGTGTAGGAAAATTCTGATTCAAGATCTGGAGGAAAAGGATGTAAACTAATAAAGAAGGTGTTCAGAATTCTATTTGAAGTAAAGAAATTTCTTGGATCTGGTCTATTTGAATTTCTCCTCTTTCTTCCCTTCTTCTTTTAGTTAAGAATTGTGGATCCATTGTTGTTTAGGTTCTAAATCCAGTTAAGGGAACCATGGAATGCTAAATCTGGATCAGATTCAGGATTTGGAAAGCAAAATAGGTGAGTGGATTTAAGTTATATCATTTTTGATAATGGTATATTTATCGTTTGACATTCCCCGTTAATATGCAATGTATGTCTGCCATAATGTTAATATAATATGTTGAAATGTTAATTTGATGCATTGAAATGTTAATATGTTGAAAAGGATAAACCTGTTAAAATATGTGGAAATGATTACTGTTGTATACATGCTGTAACGACCCAGAAAATTTGAACCAATTTAAAATTTTTAAATTGGCTAAAATAATGGATTTTAAATATTTAAAATAAATATTTTAAATAATGGCGATGAAAACTGAGTTTGAATCGACATTTGAAAACGAATATAATTAATTATAATTATATATAGAATTGAAAATGGCGCGGTAGTTCGATAATTCGATTTCAAACTTCAATTGAATATACCGGGTGCAAAACAATCCGGATTTTAGTGAAACCAAAAACATTAGGATCTAATTGATGATATCTTTCCAACGAATCCGACCAATCGAAATTTCATAGCAGGAATCGAAAGATATGTCCAGTTGAAAATTCTGAATAGTCGCTATGGAATTCAGGCCCTTAAAAATGGACATTTTGCAAATGACCTCGGATTTCGACGAAACCACTTTTGTTGGATCCGTAGTGTCCAGTTATTGCTAGGTTTCAAATTGCATAATTTTTCGAATCAATATGTGAGCGTGGCAAAGGAAAACGCGTTTGACCAGTTTCAGTTGATTTTAATCAACTGGAAATTGGCCATTTTTCAAACGGTCTCAGAATTCGAAGAAACTAGTTTTGTTAGGACCGTATCGTCAATACGAAGCTAGAAAATATTTTTCTGGAATTTTTAGTGTTAGTATGTGACCCCGGTAATTTGAAATGTACGTTTAAAATTCAATATAGTGATTTAAATGTAAATTCAACGGAAACTGATTGTAACGATCAAATCAGCTTGCGATACATATCCCATTTTGTTCGGAATGGGGGTAAAGCGCTATGGACGACAGGCGGTGGGCCTCGTTTCGAGGTCGTGGGTAAAAGTCAACTTTATGCAATTAAATTAATAAAAAAATAATAATAATTCCTTCCCTTTTTATCTTTCTGCCCCCCCCACCCGATTTCATTAAATCAGAAATCAAAATAAAAGAAAAAAAGAAAAAAAACGCGCTCCAGCCTCGCCGTCTCTCAGGCGATCGCCACCTCCAGCCCCGCCGCGTCAGCCTCCCGATCCTCCTCCTTCCCACCGCCTCTCCTCCTCTCTCGCGTGGAATCCCAGACCCGAGCCCACATCGAAGAATCCTCCGCCGAGACCAACGACCACCGCCCTCCTCCACAAGCCACCGCCTGCTCCTCCTCCTGCCGCCGACCCTGACATCACCCCCCCTTCTTCGCAGCAATGTAAGTTGTTTTTATTTTTAATTCTATTAAAACTGTTTTTTTAGGGTTAAAACAGATTTTTTTTTAAAGGTTAAAACAGATTTTTTTTAAAAAGGATTAAAACTGATTTATTTTAAATAAGTAAATTCTGATTTTTTGTAAAAAGAAAAACTGATTTTAAACAGATTTAAAAAAAACTGATTTTAAACGGAATTAAAAACTGATTTTTAATTAGGTTATAAAAACTGATTTTAATTAGGTTATAAAAACTGATTTTAAACAGGTTATAAAAACTGATTTTCAAAAGCGTTTAAATTCTGATTTTTAGAAAAGTTTAAAACTGATTTTGAAATGATTTAACTTTAAAAAGAAAAAGGTTTAAACTTTAAAAAAGAAAAAGGTTTAAACTTTAAAAAGAAAAAGGTTTAAACTTTAAATAGAAAGGATTTGAACTTTAAAAAAAATTAAAAATCAGATTTTTATATATTGAAAGTCGAAGTAAAAATCATATTTTTATATATTGAATAGCGTAGTAAAAATTCGATTTTTATATATTGAATAGCATCGTAAGAATTCGATTTTTTTTACATATGTAGAGAATACGGGCAACAAAGCGACAAAAGGAGAGAAAGGCGAAGATTTCTCTAAGTGAAGTTGGATAGCTATTGGTGAGAATTTCTCACTCTTCAATTTCTTTTTCTATATATATATATATATGTGTGTGGAAATAAAAGTGAATTGCTATATATAAATATAAATATAAATATATATATATATATATATATACGCCCCTCGTCCACAAACCATGGACGATATTTATTGGTTGAAATTGTTGTGAAAATTGATTGATAGCGAATGGTTGTTTGAGATTGTTTGTGGTTGATATTGGTTGATTGTGGTTGAAAAATACCCGTTTGTGGTTGGAAAATATTTGGTTGAAACCACATAGGATTAGTTTGTGGAAATAAAATAAATACATACATGCCGCCTGCGTGCGAACTAGATGCATGATCACCATTGTCAAAAACCGCGAGGTTTTAAGGTAGAGCGAGGAGCCGTACTAGGGACGGTCCCGGTTTAACTACCCTGCCGTTATGCTGCCGAAATTTTGAATAATATTCGTGTGTTTGAATTATTTTCATATGCTTAAACTATATTTATTCATTGAATAGAAAACATTCATGTGTTGAATTGATATTCATTCGTTGATTAGAAATTCATGTGTTGAATGGTATTCATATTTTGAAATAAATTGTTCGATAATAAAAATCACATTTTTATCTATATATAGAAACTATAGAAAACATTCATGTGTTGAATTGATATTCATTCGTTGATTTGAAATTCATGTGTTGAATGGTATTCATATTTTGAAATAAATTGTTTGATAATAAAAATCACCTTTTATCGACTATATGAACTATGTAAAATAATCTCGTTTTAAAAGAAATGGTTTTATGATAAAAATCCTATTTTTGTCACCTATATGAACTATATAGAAAAATAGTGTTTTGAAATGAATTGTTTTACAATAAAAATCACATTTTTATTGTATGCATAAATCGTTGAAATGTGAAGTGTTAAAAATAGCCACTTGTTCAAAGTAAACATATATGAGTTGAAATATTCATTAATTAGCTAATGAAATGATTTGCACCTATTTATGTAACATTAGAATGAATGGTGTTTTTAAACCAAATAGAAATCAAATATGAAGTTGAATAGAAAATGATAAATGATAAGAACTGTATATATATGTACATGCATATTCATTGAACAGGTTATAGCAAAGGGGCTAGAGAAGAGGAATAAAATTTTGTGCCCGACAAATAGGTACACATTTACTGCTTTGTTTGGGTGATGATTTTATGAGCCTGTTGGCTAGCCGCTTGGCTTTTTCTTTTTCTTTTTGAGATTAGAAGGACCGGGAAAGCTATTTGCAATTTCCCGATGCTCCCGGTGCAGGGGAGGTTATGGCGAAATTTTCCAAAATTTTAAGGTGTTAGAAAAATATTTGAAGTGAAAACGATATGGAAATCATTGAATGAACTATATTTATATAAATATATAAATATAAATAAAATTAAAACAAAACAAGGCCGTGCAGTTCGTATTTTGAAACCATGATTTCAAACGACTAGTGCGGGAAATCCGACCATTGGATTTTCCCGAAACCTCTACCGTCGGGTACGCCTTGGAAATATCTTCCCAACGGCACCAACCTTGTAAAAATCCAACGGTTGGATTGTCTGGAATGTTTAATTCAAATCTGAAGAAAAACAGCGCCAGAAGCGATTATATTTATATATATATAAATATAATTATATATTAAATCGAATAACGACGCTGCAGTTCGTAATTTGAAATCGAAAATTCAAACGATTGTACCGGGAGATCCGACCGTCGGATTTTCCCGAAACTGGAACCGTTGGATTCGTTTTGAAAAGACCTTTCTAATTATGTAAATTTTGTGAAGATCCAACGGTTTGATTTTCAGATATGTGTAAATCAAATCAGAAGAAAAACAGCGCCACGACCGCTTTATGGCCCGAAGCGTCGTTTTGAATAAATTAGCTATTTTAAAATAAATAAAAATAGCGATAAATAGTTATAAAATATCATAAGCGATATGGAATGGAAATAAACTGAATTTGCTCGATTTATGTGGCTTTTGATGGTTGAATGTGTTTGGTGTGAAAATTACATTAAAGAACAATATTGGTGTTGTCGAATAATTTAACCATTGAAATAAATCGATTTGGAATTCTAAATATACGTGAATTATTCGAAAAGGCCGAGTTAATTCTCATTTCGAATAATTGACCGACGATTGAAATTCGAAGATGAAGACGGTGGTCGAAGACCGGAGATCTTTACCTCGTTTGGATGGTAACCGAGGTCCTGATTGGGAGGCATCCCGAAATATGGATAATGAGTGGTGATCGTCCAGGCGTACGTGGTGATCGAAGGGTTTGCGAGGTATTTAGTGCCTCAGGTTTCGTTCAGACCCAGAACGGACTTGTAAATGGACTGTGTGTCAGACATTGGAGTTTATTCTGTGTTGATTGATTTCTGTTAAATATACATCTGTTTGGCGGCGGAGAATTTATTCTTTTGCTTAACGCCCTTCTCTGAGACGCACGAGCTCAGAGGTTGTATATCGACGGACATCAGTCGCATGGCATGAATTGCCTGTGTGGCATGCTAAGATGCAGTGATCAGGGCTTCTGTTGAAAAGAAAAGTTTTGTGGTGATGATCAAAGCACCGCCTGTGTGGCGTAGCTTTGTGTATAACGTGAATTCGCGAGCCTCACACCCCGGTATGAACCTAAAACGGGAGAAGGACCTCAGGGAGGGCATGCGTTTCTTTCTAGCTAGGGTGGTGTCAGTGACCTACCAGCCCTGACATTTATATACTTTTCACCTATGTGGTTGTTGCTGTTGCGAGGCGCCTCGGTTTGGTCGGACGATCCGGGTCCGATGGAGTCATTCATTGGCTCATTTACGCCCCAAAGGGCGGGGAAACGTATTGTTCAGGCACTATAATCCACATCGGTGGACCGGCCCTGTCGCTCCAAGGGGCAGTTGCGGCTGTTCCGGTGGCTCGGGCTAGAGAGTCACGAATTCGGTAAGGACTATCTTTTGCCTTGGTTCATGACGGAAATCCAATTTCCAAATACGACATCGTGCGGTTTTGATTGTATACCTATATATGGCGACATAGTGGTATGGGGCATTAATGCCGTCTGTGATTGATAGTTATGATTTGAAATTGTTTTCAAAACATATAAACACTAGCAATAATATCAAATGCCTTTGTTTTATTCGTATCAAGCATATTTTGACCGTTATAAGGTAAAAACTCTATCCTCCGGTTTGCGTTGCATTGTGTGATGGGAACTGAGTCTTATAACGGCTTCATTTTTATAAAAAGCATAGCGATGTTCAAAAGAAAATTTTGTTTTAAGGCACTAGCAATCCAATGGAGTAAACCCGTTCCACGAAAGTGGCGTGGTCCTGTGATTTGCCATATTATATATGTGTTGAGTAGATTTCTCATACCAGTCCCATGACTGACTCGTAGTTTGTTTCACTCTCAAACTCGGGTGCCCCTTTTTCTACACGGGCAGCCTTGTATTCAGGGTTAGCTGGTTCTTTCTGGATAGCTGGAGCTGAAGATGGATTCTATCATTTATTTCTTTTTATGCTGTTCAGCTCCTATTGTACATATTTTGTTTATTTCCGCTGTAGACATTTATGTATAGCTGAACTGTATTTGTACTAAGTAAGATCCTGTATACTGTGTAACTCTGATGATTACTTTTATCCAGTATATTCTATTGTTCATTATCTGGTGTATTTATTTAATTCTGTTCTGCTATTATCTGTTTCTGTGTTATATTCCAAAGATAACCCTGTTTCCGTGAGAACGGGATTTCGGGTCGTCTCACATGCATGTTTTAATAACTTGTTAATTGGAAATTGTAAGTTAAGTTACAGTGAAATTGGAATAATTACATGTTAATTTGTGGCATATTATGTACTAGAACGCTTAACTGTAAGAATTGGTACAATTACATGTTAAATTGATAGATGAGAATAATTACATGATTGATAGTTACATGTTATTATTTTAAAATGAAGTTAACTACATGTTAGGAAGAACACACGGCAAGATAATTAGAAATAGACTTAATATGATATTAAGTATGACATGTAAAAATAGATTACAATAAAATTTTGAAAGAATGAATATGCCTAAACTTATAGTAAATAGAAAACTTTAACTGCACTTGGACACGAGGTTAAATTCAACTTGTGGTAGAAGTCTGGCAGAAACCGCTCGGCAAATCCAACATCCAGAAGTTGTTAATTTAATGTGAGGGCTCTACTGCGTAAATATACATATAATGGTGCTAAGACACGAGGTTAAGTCAATTTGTGGTAGGAGTTTACCTGGAAACGCCCGACAAATCCAGCATCCACAAGTAGTAGGCTTAATACGAGAGGTCTAGTACATAGACATGTGTATATATATATATATATAAATGGATAGAAATAAATGGCATTAATTGTAATTAATGGAAATGAATGGAATTGAATGGAAGTTACAACAGTAAAAAGGATTGGAATGAACGCAGAATGATAATAACCTATTATAAATAAATTACATTAATGAGAATGTTATATAATAGGTAGACTTGTCCTAGGGACAAGTGGAGATTATAACTTAGGTTATAATAAACGATAAAGAAAATGGGATAACTTATGTAATGAAATAAGTCGCACTTATTTATAAATTAGGTAATCTGTAAACTTGAGAATCTGAAATCTGCTGATAAGGATAACATGTTAAAGGCTTGTTCTAGGGACAAGTGGAAATTATAACATAAGTTACAATAAACAGAAAAGGGAATATATCAGTAAACCATAGTTAAGAGAACTAAGTTAATAAGTAAACAACCATAAGTTGTAGTGACAGTAGAAGATGAAATTATGATTAAATGAGGAATGATATGGTTAAATTATGGAATGAAATAAGTTATATTTAATCATAAACAAAAAGTGACATGTTAAACAAAAGCCATGTGAATTGAGATATAATCAATTACATATTAAGTAGAATATGTTATTGTAACTATGGAATCGGACAATGAATAATATAAAAAGATTGTAGATTATAGACCTTGGATTACAATCTAGATAATAACATGTTATGGGCTTATTAATAAACTTAAATTGATTAAGTTATAACTTAAATTAATAAGCGAGAGTAACTTGGTAACTTGAATAAGAAGTCAATATGACTAGGAATAACCATGTTGAATGGAAATCTGAAAGGGAAGAGCAAGCACGTAATTAAAAGATTAGACATAGGGTCTAATAACATGTTAACCTATGGCGCTTGGATCAGTTTGTACATCTGAAGGTGATTAGCCCAACGGGGTAGATCATCATGGTGTCATGAGACACGAGGGGAGAGCACGACCATCTGATTATCCTGCTTGTTATGTCTGTTGTTGTGTTGATATTCTGCTGGCTCCGAAGGACTGAAAGGGGAAGTACGTGGCTTCTTGGGACGTGGAGGATACTCCTGGTAGTCCTCTGTGCTATGACATAATCCTCATGTGCTCACAGAGGTTAGGTCTGTGCATTTCCACCCGGTGAGTATGCCTTGATTGCCACGATATTGGGCAATCAAAAGATTGTAGGGTAGCACAGGTGATTCGACGATCCGAGTAGCCTTGTGACTGGGCTAGGTTATTACCACTCTTGAGTAACTAGCAGGTCTAACCTAGGTAATAGCAAGTCGTCGGGTACCTACCATCGACAGTTAGCTTGATACATGATGCGCGACGTGGAAAGGCGGAGAGATAAACTAAAAGACCATAGACCTTTTGCTATCAAGGCTATGGGTGAGGAACGGGCCAATTAGGATTTGTTGTTTGTTGTTTTCTCTTGGTCCAGATCAGTAGTTTTCAATCTTGTTCACCTTTCACTAATTGAGGGAGGGGTCAGGTGGGACCATAGGAACTGAAAATGCAGACCTTAGCATCTGTTTATACAGATATCTGAAAAGCTCCCGACTGAGTTTCGTGTTTCTCGTACAGCCCTGCCACGGGACTCGGTGCACAGTAGAGGTTTTGTGCGGTTAAGGCATCGAGTACGATTAACGATACATACATAGGAAAGTCTAGATACATGCATGTCTGCTCTGGGTGTTGTATCGTAGACTCGAGGGCATTACTCTATGATGGAATCCGATTCCATTGAAGGTGGCAATCGGTACGCTTACGTACCATGGCAATGACATATTTATGAGGAATGTAACGCTATTATATAGAGATCCGTACTTCACTCCGACGTAGGATGAGGGACTGCGTATATTTCTGTGGCATTACGGTGGTGATCGTAAGAGTGGGGTACCATGGGGTGTACCTTAATATTGAGGGTAACTACATATATACTGTATTAGGAAAATCCACTGGGAAGTAGATGGGTATGATGTGTGTGTAAATCTTGAGTGTTATTAACCGAAGTAACCTAATAAACAAGAAAATGTAACTGAACAGTATATGTAGGATTATCCAAAATGTGTAGTTTAAATCCATTCACCAGAACTTGTGTTCTGACCCTCTCCTCGTAACATAGTCGCAGGTTAGATTTGTGGTAGAGATATGATAGCTTTGGATACTGGTTAGGCGGTATTATTACTACGTTAAGGCTATATTTTGATTATATTATATCCATTCTGCTGTGAGATTTTTTCTTAGCTACGATATATTTTATATCACTGTCTTTTCTGCAGGATACCAGAGCAAACCAACATGAGTTTCGATGGATTAGAATTTTGAAAAACAAATTCAATCTGTCGGAATTCGGGTTGTTACAATGTATATAATGTTATGATAAGTAATTTGGTAAATTGCAACTATTGAATTTACCAAGATTTTCGATGATTTTGGATAGTTGAAAAGCCTCAAATTTGATTTATAACTTAATGTTAAAGCATCTGTGAAAATATAAAATCAAGTTTATACGACACTTGAAATAAGAAGATCATCAGTGAATTAAATTTTCTGAACATATATTAAGAAAATGAACTTGATATTTATGTGCACCCGTCGAATGTAATGGAGTATTATATAAATTTAAACATAAACTAGAAAAAGAAGTACAAGCATGAAGAAACAACACACAATTTGAATACGATAGAGCTATTAATAGTGGGGAAGCTGATACATAATATATACATAGATTGTTTTATTCACATCCTATTCTAGAATTGAGTATGGAACTTTGAGGTGTTTACATCAATCCGAGAAATTATCTACACTCAATTCTTGAAGGCAAATATTACTTGGGGTTTATGATCAAGCGCTTAAGTTTTCTATTATAGTTGAGAAATTCCCAAGGAAAACAAAGGTTTCTGATCGAAGAGCTTGATTAAAGTACATACAAAAGGATCAGAGGGTCGATAGTAATTCGAAAGGAAAAGTTGTGAATTCGATTAGAAGATCAAATTAGTTGTGTACATATGATCTATATACATCTTAAGAGAACCAGATTTTTTTTAGGGGAAACTATCCCGGGTCTGTTTTGGTGTGATTTCGAGGGCAAAATCCATCTAAGAAGGGGAGAATGTAACAATCTGGAATTTGATAACATTAATTATGAATGCTTAAATATTTAATCATGTATTATTTCCAATTTATAATGGAGTTTAAAGTAAGGTATTATAATGATGAACTCATCTTAGATAATTATTCTAGAAAATAATCCCTTAGGGAAAATATTGATAAAATGGCCAAAAACATTTTATCAATAAAAAGGAATTCTAACCATAAAGACTGCGAATGGTTTTGGATACATACACCTACTTTTACAATTGAACAAGAATATGAAATAAGTTACTATGTTTTACTTTAGAGAGTTTAATATATGCATAACATAAGCAATAAAGGCAATATGTTTAATAATTGATTTGTGGACTTAAATAAAGATTTAAGGGATTTAATTATTAGTATAATATCCAAATAATTGGTTAAATTATAAGAAATCATTCTAAATATGATATAGTGATAACATAACAATAGTGAACAAGTTTATAAAGGGATATACACAACTTGAAATATAAGGGAAAATCTATATCGCTTTATCGATATAATACCACAATTTGAAAACAACAATTTAATATTATTAATATGATTTTAATACCTTAATAATCACGTTTTAATTACCTAAAGAGGATAAGTTTTTTTTTCCAAATTTTGTTTAGTTAAATAATAGTTCAACTAAAAGCTGAAAATATGATCAATAAACTGATAACGGATTCTCAACGGTTTGACGAAGGAAGTCATACAACATTGTAAACTATTTTGTAACACACAAGTACATACATATATGTAGATATATGAACATGATAACATATATAAGGCTAATGAAGTGTTTAAATAAAGTAAGATAGATTAGTAAAAGTAAGCATACAAAACAACCCAAAAGAAGACAACACTCGCTATCAAAATCTACCATCTCCTTACGTACGCTTGACTATGGTATAGCTTGACTTGGAAGCATGGACAGAGGGGATTAATGCGTTGAAAAGAGGGGAGTAAGTCATGTAAAGGTATGGAGATGATGTGACATGATATGGTTTGGTTTAATATATTTTATTCCTAAGTTTTTCTATAAATTCATGCCTTCACTCTGTATAACTTCACACATATCTTTCTTCTTCTTCAAGCTCCAGAAAAAAACCCTTTTAATGGCTTCCTAGACTTAGAAAAAATTAATCTCATTTCTTACTAAGTTTTTCAAAACCATATTAAGCGAATAGAAATCCTCTCAAGCTCTTCCAGAGCTCTTAGATCATCATTAGAAGATTTTATACCAAGTTTGAAGTCAAGGAAAGAAGGCTAGGAATCCATGCATACACAACATTGCCTAAGGAATGAAGGAGGAGCTAGTTCGAGATGCTATGGGGCGACCATAGCGAGGCTATAGCAAATCTTAGGAACTTTAGAAACTGAAGAAGTGAGAAACTAACTTTAGAATGACCCTAACTATCCATATGTTAATAAAGTGACTATGTTGGCTACAACGAAGTTTAATGATGTTAATGATTCTATAATGATTATTTTTCAAGTTTGAATGATAATATGCATGTTGTATGGCAAGTCACATTAAATACACGTCGCTAAGTACAAAGCAAATTACTTTCCTTTCGTAAATGAAATGGTAAGAATAGAATGGTGAAGCCCTTTGAAAATTATTAAAGTAATTTAGAAAAGAAGTATTAACACTTCTAGGTGTTAAAATGAAGTCTGAAAAGAATATCAAATTTAAAGAAATTTTAGTGTGTCGTGAAACGATAATTCGCGATTACGTGCCTTAAAATGGAATCTTTTGTATATGAAAAAATATGAATCCAAATTCTTTAAAGCAAGATTTTTCCAACTCTTATAACCGTACCTCTCCAATGAACCAAAAAAAAATCAAGATTTCATTAAATAGGTTTTGAAATATGACTAAAATGAGTTTTGAAAAACAATCGGGTTTTATAGTTGAAAAACCATAAAACGCATTTGTTTGTAAATGAGAATTTAAACTCGATAAACTATGGATTAAATCTTATAAACCGTTTAAAATTATTTTAAAGTGATTTAAGTTGAATTTATGAAGTTCCCAATGAAAGAATAGTCCCTTTGACCACTTGAGCTGAAATAGCACTTTCTAGAGTACTTTTCAATAACGATTGAAATTGGGGTTTTAACTTAACAAATCTTCTTCAGATCTTTAATGAAATTTTTAAATGATTAACGAAGTAATTTAAAGATTTTTTGAAAGTTCTATAAATTATTTAAAGATATAAGATAATCAAGTCGAATCAAAAAACTATAATAAGCAATTAATTAAACTTAGGCTCTAATAAGCCGACAAGTAAGCCTGATTTTTCAATTCAATAAGATCCATTGGGGTGTTTAACAAAGAAAATGTTCAAGAGAAACCAATACCCTAGCTTACCTGGCCTTTTTGTTGGTCAAGGATAGATACGGTTGAAATGTCGGATACGAATTAAGTATAAAAGTTCAAGGTTTCTTAAGTAAATAAATCAGATTACTTGGAAATGATCTTGTTGTATTTAGTATCAAATTACGAAGAGGGAAACCTTACTATCCGTGAGAATTTAAAAAGTGTTTATTCAATTATTCGACGATCGGTAGAGATTGAACAATGAAATCGATGTCGAGTAGAATGAGTATGATTTCTTTAGAGCCATCATACTAAATTGGATTTGCCATCCACATAGACAATAAACAGGGTTTAGTGATTCCATAATTATACCTGAAGAATATTTGAAGTAATGCATCCTTAAAAGATTTTATGTGAAGAAATGAAGAACACCTAATACTACTTATATGGTATTTTTGCGATGATTTATTCGAGGAGATCGAAATCGTATTTATGGAGATTGGATGAAGGGTTGTGTCAATGACCATCAGGGAAAATTTTTCATATTAGTTGATAGTGGTTCTACATTTAGAACTTCGAAGCAAGGGCTCCTTGCTGCATATCACTAAGTCTATCTAGGGTGAGGTATGAGGAGTGCCTTCAATTAATTCAAACTCAAGGTGATTTGTATGGGTGAATGTCTGATGTTGCATTTTCAATACGTATATATTGATCTCCGTGAATGTACATCTGTTTGGTGATGTGGGAAGTAATTATCATGCACTATATACACCCTTCTTCGAGATGTACGATCTCAACGGTTGTATATTAGTGGAAATTAGTTACATGTGTTGGACTTGGCAACATAGAATTAGAGGTGAATAAACTGAATTGCAGATCTTTAGCCTCAACAACTGAAGTTGGAAGAAACAGTGAGGTTAAGTGATAGAGCCAATTAGGAAACGATCATTACCCTTCTAGATTTCTCCTTACATGTCAAGAAGTGGAGTAAGCGCAAGATCCTGGATAGGGCGATCACGACTGGCGTGATGACGTATTCAGCCAGTGCACCACCTGTTGTTCGGCTTTGCCAGTTAGGCGGAGGACAGTGGCCCTCAGTATATCCCTGTAAAGGTGTAATGTATGGAAGGTAGTCCTTTACCATGCCATTAAATGGAAATCCACTATCCCTAAGAGCTTGGCGATTTGTTTTTATTACCTAACATATGTAGAAATTAATAATGGTAACAATCTCGCACTTTAATTTGATTTATTTCAATGGGTGACTATCAGATAATTTAACATAGCAAATATTTGGTTACCATAAGGGAAAAACATTTTCCATGTTTATACATGGTCATGGTCTTATAATATACTAATTTGTTTTTTGAAATCAACGAATGTAATTTTATCACACCAGTCTCATGACTGACCTAAAGTTATTTTTCCTTAAACTTCAGAGAATCCTATTTTATTCGGCAGCCTAGCAGCTCAAGTTTTACTTGGATCAATTGGAGGGAGCTTGAAATTGAAATTTTTGTAGATAGTCGTCTATTCCCACCATTACTTTCTTAGATTATTCAACATTTTTGAGGATGAGTGTTATAATTGTCTAGGCTGACAATAATTTCGATAAGTATGAAAAAAAATTCTACTGTAATGATTTTTCGTGATGAAATATAAATATATTTTCCGTTGTGCAAGATTTTGTTCTTTCTACTTTTTTCTATATTCTTTTTTACCCCAAACGATTCACTTCTTAGATATTTGGATTTGTGACACATGAATATCGTGGATATATTAATGCCAATTTATAAGGGTCGAGGAAGTGGATCATTTCAGTTTCGAACCTCTCTCGAAAACCATTCCAACATAGCTCCCCAGCCTCGGTCTCTATCATTTCCCACCAATAAGAATCCTCTCTCTTCTGCTGCAGAGTGGAAAGCTGAACTCTCTCCCTGTTTCCAAGTCTCGTAAGGCCAAATATACATCTTTTACTCCTCAGTCACATCCAAGCCTCCACGAAAGTCTTTATCCTCGAAAAATGTCTACCACCTAGATTGGAGAAATCCTCGCAAAGTTTGGAGAAATCAGTCGGTGTTGGCAGACAACCGGAGGATCCACCTATGGGTACTTGATCTTTCGTATTCTCTTATGGCTCTAACGGTGCCGTAGATTGGAGGTATTTAAAAACCAAGCACGAATTGCGATTCCCTCGGAGAGATTAGGGGCATCTGCCATTCTGTAAGAGAGAAAGTTAGAGATTTTAGATTCGAAAGAATTGAATAAAGGTTTTATTGGACTTAAGAAGATTTTTGTAAAAACTTCTATTTACTTTCTTCTATTTTGAAAATTCATTTTTAGGAAATACTTTACTTTTAAAGTAATCTTTAAGAATTTTGTAGCCTTAGGTTCTAATACCTGATGTGACGCCCCACACCTCTTAACACATCCCAAACGAGTCATGTTAAGAAATAGCGTCTATTTATTAGAAAACTATCATCAAGACTAAGATCCCGTGATGACCACCAATAACCCCTACACTATACATAAGAAATGATGCGCTAAAAGGTGTGCAAGGCAGTCATGGACGATCATCAGAGTAGGTAAACACAAGCGGAACCTGTCGTAAACTCACCACGCAAGGATAAAATATAATATAACATATACAACAGGTAGTAATAGTGAAGCAGAAACACAAGACTTTCATACAACCAGAAAGTAATATCCACAAACTTGAAAATAGTGTTTATACAAAGTTGCCTCACTACATTACTCAGAAAAGCAAATAGCGGAAACCCAATTATTAGATAGTGGTAAAACTGGTACGTGAGCCTCCTTCTTGCCACATATCAGCACAATCGTCCTCACTAAAGCATCACCTGTCACCTACTACTTAGACTGCCCATCCACAACCGGATGAACAACCCAAGGTAATAAGAGGAAACATAAAAGCTTGAGTCAGACAACAGTCTTAATGAGCGATAAAACAACTAATAAACTTCAACAATAAAGTGTATGATAAAGGATAGATAAACATACTAATTTACCCACGACACCAGAAAAGAACTCAACCTTATCTTCCCCACATCGAACAGTGATAGCCTTTACAATAACAATTCAACCATTCATCCATGGAAACCAAACACCCATTCGGTCATGGAAAACACACATGACATCCAGATTATATAAGTCTCACACAGACAACCCTAATCGAGTTTAACATCCCCCAAGTACTCTCCCCAGAGGCCCAGACCAATATCTGTTAAGCACTCAAAGAACATCTCCCTCGACTTTGGATAATCTATGTGAGATAATACACACAGAACAACCAATCATCCATGACTGACTCTGGCTATCACCGCCAATCCTGCTTTGAAACCATCGTTAATCATATGACGGCCAACCTTGCCATATGTCAAGGGCTAATTGTAACCCCGCTTCTAGCATAAACTCCATATGTCCAACCTTGACAACTAGGCCTTTCAACGATACCCAAGGTACTCGACCAGCAACCTTCCGGTTTATTGGGTGCCCCCATCGTACCCCTGCTTTGAGCCTGCTAGAACTTACGACAATGATAATCTCTCGGCCTTCAATATCTCTAGTCGTCCAACCTTGACGGCTATTTACTTCTCAAGCGACCTTCTCGACCAACCATTATCCACCAACTCACAGCCTTTGAGTTGCCACCTCATTCGTTGTTCCACCTTGATCAACGAACACATTCAACACTTCGAACCTTCCTACATGAATTTACTTCGAAGTCACATCATCACAGAGCCAATTACACTACTATGGCTAGGGTTCAGGGGGTTGCCCCTGAAAAATATTTTTTTCAGACCTTTTCTCCAAATCTGAGTCATACCCGAAAAACGTACTTTTTCAGAAAATGACCCTGTTGGAAACAAACCATAACATCATCACTATCAACCACAACGTTTAAAGCATTGTTAAAACATGATCGATTCGCCCTCTTTCAGATCGACCCGATCCAAACTAGGTCGACCCGATCCAGCGCCCTTCTGGCTTCAAAATCGACTGATCCAACCAACACGACCGACCCGATCCAATCACCTATATGACCGACCTGATCCAAATATGACCCGATCCGATCCACTCCTGTCCGATCCAACTTCGTTTCAATCCGACTTCTGGCCGATTCAACCTATGGCCGAGTCAACTCCTACCCGATTCAACCTATGGCCGAGCCAATTTTTGCATATTGCAATTCAACTCCGATTTCAACCAAAACTTCGCCAAACGACGAATCCGACGAAAGCAACTCAACCAAAATCATCAAACACAATCATAAACATATTATAACATTACTAACCACATGAATATGACGATTACAACAAAATGATGTAAATCTCACCCAAAAACCATTAAAATGAACATATGATCAAAATGAGAGATCTAACTAACATAAACATGTAAAATGACATGAAATTAATGATTAAAACTTGTTAGATTAGATCATAGGGTGATGCAGATGAAAATGAACTTGTAATGGTGTAAATTTATGGTAAAACATCCCAATTTGATGAGAAACATGCACAAACACTCATATACTTCACTGCATTCATGTGAGAGATGTAAATCACTCACCGATTTTCTGAACCAATCTAAAACGATAGAAATAAGAATGCGGACAGTGAGCACTCCGAATCAAACCCCTCGATCCGATGAATTTGCCTTTGAAATGATATAGATCTAGCCTTGAATGGTGTAGATCTTCGATTTCCTCCCTTAGATTTGGATTTTTAATGGTGGAAAGGTGTAGGGGGAAGAAGGAGATCAAATGCCTTCAAATGAGAGAATGGGAAAAAATAAACCTTTTCCCTCCACTCTCACCTCCTATTTATAGGATTCCACTAAGGCTCCAAAACCTGAATAGCCAACTAAAAAACCTTAAAACAGCGATTTCTGCCAAACCGCTGAGCCAAATCCTTAACCATTCTACGGAAAGGCAATCATTAATTCCTTTCCAATAGCGTAGGTCTCACTCTTTGATTTGACATGAGTCAAAAGTTATGCCCTGTACAAGGCAGACAGGGGCAAAATGGTCACAAACAAAATCGGTAAAAATTACGACATGTCTCACATCCCTATAAACAACATATTAAAAGATGAGAATGATCCAACCCTTAGAGAATAAAACATATATATTTTATGATCTTCCTATACGTAAAATGCGGGCTGTTACATTCTCCCCCCTTAAGAATTTCGCCCCCCAAATTCCAAACAAACTGAAGTAATAACAATGATTACGAATGCCTATCATCCATGAAAAGCCAATTCTATTATCCAAACTAGCATCCACCAAGCCATGCATCCATACCCTTATCCTAGCACACAGAATTCTAACAATCAACAACAAGATACAACGATATAACGAAGATATGATATCAAAGGGTCCTACCGACGAAGAGTTCTGGATGAGTCACTCTCATGCTCTCTTCCATCTCCCATGTACAATCGTCTCCATCCTCACTCCATTGTACCTTGACTAGTTTAACCGTCTTCCTCCTAAGCTGTTTCGTGTAATTCTCCATAACACGAAGTGGCTTACGAGGTCTTGAAACTACGGTCTCTAAGTCTTCGTACTGCTTTGGAGATACCACTATATTCGAATCATGCACGAATTTCCATAGAAACGACACATGGAACATATTATGCACACTCGACATCTTCTCGGGTAACTCCAATCTATATGCGAGCTTTCCAATTCGCTCGACTATCGGAAATGGTCCAACAAACCTTGGAGCTAACTTTCCTTTCTTACCAAATCTAACCATGTGCTTCAACGACGAAGCTTTCACGAAAACCATATCGCCCACGTCGAATTCCAAGTCCTTACAACGCTTGTCGTCGTAACTCTTCTGACGGTCCTGGGCTGCCTTCATTTATTGCCAAACTATCTCGATACAATTCGAGGTTTCTTTAATCATCTCAGGCCTAAGTACCAACTTATCCCCAGTTTCTAGCCAACATGCTGGAGAATTGCACGACCTTCCATACAATGCTTCGTATGGTGCCATCCCAATGCTAGACTGGTAGCTATTAATATACGCAAATTCAATTAGATGTAGATGGTCTTCCCATGATCCTCCAAAGTCTAACACACAAGCCCTCAGGAGATCTTCCAAAACTCGATTGACTCTCTCGGTCTACCCTTAAGTTTGGGGATGATATGTCGTACTCAAACACAACTCGGTTCCTAAAGCTTCTTGCAAACTTTTCCAAAATCCACTCATGAATAATGGATCTCGGTCACTCACTATACTCTTTAGGACACCATGGAAACGAACTATCCATTTCACATAAAGTTTAGGCAATTTCGATGCCGTCCTAGTCAACTTGACAGGAATGAATCTCGCACTTTTGGTCAAACGATCCACGATGACCCAAATCCCTTCATTTCCTGCCTTGGTTCTAGGTAGTCCATCAATAAAATCCATCGATACCTGCTCTCACTTCCACCTAGGAACTTCTAATGGCTGAGGTAAACCGCTCGGCTTCTTCTGTTCAGCTTTCACCAACTGATAGTTCATACACTTGGAAATGAACTTTCCAATATCTCGCTTCATCCCTTCCCAGTAGTAGACTCTCTTCATGTTCTGATACATCTTATTTCCACCGGAATGAATTGTCAGCTTCGAGTGATGACATTCTCTCAGAACCTCATCCCTCAATTCGTCAATATCAGGAACAACTAATCGCCCTTGCTTTCAAAGCCAATCTTCTCGATTGACCTCGAACTCTTTATCTTCTGGTTCCAGTTTCTGAATGAACTCAACAAGCTTCGCATCCTTCTTTTGGCTTTCAACAATCCTTTCGATAAGAGTAGGTCTTATCGACAAGCTCGCCAACATTTCAGGTTCCAACTCACACCTTGGCCGGAAATCGAACCTTGCCAAGTACTCGACGCTCTTCCATTCCGAAAACATCTCTCCCAAACTTGTGTATCTTCAACTTAACGCATCTGCAACTGCGTTACCCTTGCCAGGAGTATAGGCTATGCCAAAATATGTGACGATAGAAACTCTAACCATCTTTGCTGCCGAAGACTCAAATCCTTTTGGGAGAAAAGATACTTCAACGACTTGTGATTCGTAAACAACTTGAATCGAACTCCCAACAGGTAATGTCTCCACATCTTCAGAGCAAACACCGCCAACTCCAAATCATGAGTTGGGTAATTCTTTTCATGCGGCTTTAGCTGTCGACTCGCATATGCCACAACCTTATCCTTCTGCATTAGCACTGCTCCAAGTCCAGTACCACATGCATCGGTATATACCACCATCTCTTCATTCCCACTTGGAATGGTCAACACGGGTGCACTCGTTAATCTCTCCTTCAGGATTCCGAATGCTTGTTCACACTTTGCATCCCATGTGAATACTTGGTTCTTCTTCGTCAATCATGTCAATGGTGCAACTAGTTTGGAGAAATCCTTGATAACCGTCGGTAATATCCTGCCAACCCAAGGAAACTCCAAACATCACCCGCATTCTTAAGTCGATCCCAGTCCTGGATTACTGTAACTTTAGCGGGGTCAACCGCTATCCCTTTTCCTGAAACTACATGACCTAAGAACCTCACTTCATCCTTCCAGAAGTGACACTTTGAGAACTTAGCCTTAAGCTGATGCTTCCGCAAGATCTCTAACACAACTCTCATGTGCGTCTTATGTTCTTTCTCATTTCTGGAGTAAACCAGAATACCATCCATGAACATAAGTACGAACTTGTTCAACTGATCTCTGAATACTCTATTCATAAGATCCACAAAATATGCTGGTACGTTAGTCAACCCAAATGGCATCACCAACCATTCAAAGAAACCAGATGGTGTCCTAAAAGAAGTCTTTGGCACACTATCCTTAACCACCCTCAACTGGTGAAATCCGGTCACCAAATCCATCTGATAAAACACTTTGGCTCCGTGAAGCTGATCGAACAAGTCATCAATCCTTGGCAATGGATACTTGTTATTCTTAGTCACCTTATTCAGCTCACGATAGTCCATACATAATCTTAACGAGCTATCTGCCTTAGTTGCAAATACGACTGGTGCACCCCATTTGGATACACTCCTCTGAATGAATCCTTTTCCCAAAAGGTCTCTAACTTGCACCTCTAACTCTCGTTGTTCCCTAGGCGCCATCCGCCTAAGTGGCATAACGATTGGTCTAGCACTCTCGACCAAATCGATCCTAAACTCAATCTCACAATGCGGTGGAAACCCTTTGACCTCGTCAAAGATATATACATACTCATTAGTGATCAGCATTGATGACAGGTCTTCTTGTGGAATCCCAAGAGAATATAGATAACTCACGAAGACCCTGTCTTCGCGCTTACATCTAGTCAACACCTTTTGCCCTTCCGCATCCCCGACCCTTACCTCTAGCTTCTCGCAATTCACCCTTGCTGCATACCTCTTGAGCCAATCCATGCCAAAGATGATCCCAAACCCAGCAAAGTTGAGAACAAAGCAATCACACACAAAAGAGCAACCATGGCTCGACAACATTACCTCGGCATATCATGCAAAGATTTGATGAACCCCCAATTGGATTAGTCACTATGAAGGGTCTATCACAGATCTCAGGTTCCAAAACCAAGAGACACACAAGCTCATTGCAAATGAAGGAATGTGATGCTTCAGTATTGAAAAGCACATGAACAGAAACACCATTAACTGAAAGAGTACCTTGCACCACGACACCCTTTCCCTTCTCCTCTGCAGTAGGAGCTCTTGAAGAAGATAGCATGGCTTCCACAGCATATGCCTTCACAATCTGCTTGCCCTTAGCTGATTCCGGACAATCCTTCTTCTCATGCCCAGGCTTCCCACATTTGAAGCACTTCTTCTCAGCTTTGGGATTCTTGCACTCATTAGCAAAATGACCTTTCTGCTGGCAGTTAAAGAAAACCACCTCACTCTTGGGTTTCTTTTGGCCATCTTTTCCCTTTTGCTATTGTTGCTTCCTCTTCTTATTATTACCACCCTACCGTGGTTTCTGAGCCTCTTTGGTCGCAGCAACAACAACTGCTTCCTTAGAAAACAAGCTCTCATGACGAATAGCTTTTTCCACAATCTTCTCAAATGAATCATCAAGATGGTCCACTAGCGGCTTTCCGATATGAGCATCAAAACCCAAGACAAACTTCTCGTTCTTCTGATATGGTGTATCAATGTATGAACGAGCATATCTAGATAAGGCTTCGAAATCAGAAATATAGTCAAGCACAGAACAGCCATTCTGTTTCAGCTCTACAAACTTCTTGAATAGAGCATATTTCTGAGCTGTGGAGATAAACTTTGCTTCAAACTTAGATTGGAATAGCTCCCATGAAATTTTTTCCTCTGGAGTCTCGAGTGTAATAGAATTCCACCATTCCATAGCCCTACTCTGCAGTTTTCTTGATGCAAGTTTTCTCTTTGTTGCATCCTCGATACCCAAGTCTCCAAAGATTCGAACACAAGAATCCATCCACCTCTGAACCTCTTCAGCTGGTTCAGTTCCCTTGAATGGTTTCCCCCTAGAGATGTAAAGTCCTTGCACAGCTTTGCAAAATCTACTACTCTAGGAACTTGCACACCAACATCTACCGTTGCCGCCACTGGAGCGGGTACCCTTCACATAATTGCTTCTGCCATGGCTTCAAACATGGCCGGGTAATTAGGTTCAACACGATTTCCCCCTCTAGTATTGGCTCCCCTAGCAGTGTGTCTTGTTTCTCGTCTACTCATTCTAAATCTGCAATTTAGAATGATTAGCCACTTCAAGAAAAACTGCTAAAGGAAAACAACCGTTGCTACCATATATGTTAATATATATAGTAAGCATCCAACTGAAATCCACAAGCACGTCTCTCATACATGATTACGTCCTTGAACTTTGGCCAAAATTTGTTGACCAGAGCTCTGATACCAAATGTGATGACCGCCCATAATCCCTGCACTATACATAAGAAATGATGCGCTGAAAGGTGTGCAAGGCAGTCATGGGCGATCATTAGAGTAGGTTAACACAAGCCGAACCTGTCGTAAACTCACCACGCAAGGATAAAATATAATAGATAATATACAACAGGTAGTAATAGTGAAGCAGAAACACAAGACTTTCATACAACCAGAAAGTAATATCCACAAACTTGGAAACAGTGTTTATACAATGTTGCCTCACTACATTATTCAGAAAAGCAAACAGGAGAAACCCAATTATTAGATAGTAGTAAAAATGGTACGTGAGCCTCGTGCTCGCCACTGATCAGCACCATCGTCCTCACCAAAGCATCACCTGTCACCTGCTACTTAGTCTGCCTATCCACAACTGGATGAACAGCCCAAGGTAATAAGAGGAAACATAAAACCTTGAGTCTGACAACAGTCTTAGTGAGCGATAAAATAGCTAACAAACTTCAACAATAAAGTTTATGAGAAAGGATAGATGAACATACTAATCTACCCACGACACCAGAGAAGAACTCAACCTTATCTTCCCTACGTCGGACAGTGATAGCCTTTACAATAACAATTCAACCATTCATCCATGGAAACCAGAACGCCCATTCAATCATGGAAAACACACATGACATATAGATTATATAAGTCTCACACAGACAACCCTGATCGAGTTTTACATCCCCCAAGTACTCTCCCCAGAGGCCTAGACCAATATCAGTTAAGCACTCAAAGAACATCTCCCTCGACTTGGATAATCTATGTGAGATAGTATAAACAGAACAACCAATCATTGACTCTGGCTATCACCGCCAATCTTGCTTTGAAACCATCGTTAATCGTATGACGACCAACCATGCCATATGTCAAGGGCTAATTGTAACCCCAGTTCTAGCATAAACTCCATATGTCCAACCTTGACAATGTCCAACCATGACAACTAGGCCTTTCAATATTACCCAAGGTACTCGATCAGCAACCTTCCAGTCTATTGGGTGCCCCCATCGTACCCCTGCTTTGAACCTGCTAGAACTTATGAAACGATAATCTCTCGGCCTTCAATATCTCTAGTCGTCCAACCATGATGGCTATTTACTACTCAAGCGACCTTCTCGAGCAACCATTATCCACCAACTCACAACCTGTGAGTTGCCACCTCATTCGTTGTTCCACCCTGATGAACGAACACATTCAACACTTCGAACCTTTGTGAAAACCCGTAACTTCCCCATAAAGGAAAGCGTCGGATAGTTCGAGAACAAGCCACAACAGAACGCATACAGAAGAACATTTCATTGTATATTACAACAATGCATCAGATTACAAGAATATACAGAGTATAAATGAATATTACACAGAAATATCAGAGATTTAAATTACATTTAAATACATCGCAGTGGAAAATAATACAATACAAAACTAGAGGAGATATACGGATACAAAGCTTTCCGGATATCATTCCAGCTGTAAACCAGGATCCTGTGAATATAAATCTACAAAACCGAAACTACTAGCTGCCCGTGTCAAAATAGGGGCACCCAGAGTTTAGGTTAAAACAATAAACTCCAGGTCAGTCATGTGACTGGTGTGAGAACTAAAACAGTTAATCTTTATTTTAAATCATTAGGTAAATCAAGGGACCACGCCGTATAACACGGAACGGGTTTCCTTCCAAGAATACCAGTGCATAAAACAAACAGCACAATGCTAAATAAAGAAAAATGAAGCTGTTATAAGACCCAGGTCCCATCACACAATGCAACGCAGCCGAGGATAGGGTTTTCCCTTATAACAGCCAAAGAATGCTTGATACGGTTAAAACAAATCGTTTTGATACTATTATAAGTGCATAGTGTATAAAACAACTTCAAATCATAAGTATCAATCATAGGCGGCATGAATGCCCCATCCCACTATGTCGCCATACTAGGCTCTACAAATAAAACCGCAAATGTCACGTATTGGGAAATTGGATTTCCATCTATGAACCGAGGCAAAAGATAGTCCTCAACCGATTCGAGACTGTCTAGCCCGAGCCTCAGGACCCAGACTCAGGTGGGCCCTTGGAGCGACAGGGCCGGTCCACCGATGTGGATTAAAATGCCTGAACACTACGTTTCCCCACCCTATGGGGTGTAAATGAGCCAACTAAATGACTCCATCAGTTCGAGAACGACCGATCAATCCGAGGCGCCTCGCAACAGCAACAACAACATAAGTCAAACTTGTCAGGGCGTGTAAAACCACTGACGCCACTTCTAGCTAGAAAGAAACGCAAGTCCTCCCTGAGGTCCGTCTCCCGTTTTTGGTTCATACCGGGTGTGAAACTCGCGAATCAAACGTTACACAAAGCTACGCCACAAAGGCCTTGCTTTGATCATCACCACAAGACTTTGCTTTTCAACAGAAGCCTCGATCAATTGCCACTTAGGCATGCCACACAGGCAATTCACTCCATGCGTTTGATATCCATCAATATATAACCTCTGAGCTCGTACGTCTCAGAGAAGGGCGTTAAGCAAGAGAATAAATTCTCCGCCGCCAAACAGATATATATTTAACAGAAATCAACCACACAGACTAAAATCCAATGTCAGACACACAGTCCATTTACAAGTCCGTTCTGGGTCTGAACGAAACCGGAGGCACCTAGTACCCCGCATATCCATCGATCTCCAAGTACGTCTGGACGATCACCAACTGTTTCCATCTTCTTGGGTGTACAGCCCAATCAAGATCATCAGTTATCACCCAAACGACGTGAAGACCTCCGGTCTTCGACCATCATCTTCATCTTCGACTTATCGTCGTATCAGTTATTCGGAATGGGATAAACCCGGTCTTTCCGAATAACTCGCGTATATATTATAAAAGTGTTACACAAACACAACATACGCCTCATTCCAATTCATCAGTCACTAACCGTAAATTAATCAAGAGAATAATTTCCTAAATATTAACCCCGAAGGCCGAAACCAACATCAGATCAATATCCAGAAAACCATTCTGCTTGTCCAACCGACAGTTAGTTTCTAAATTTCACATTCATAGGGAAATGTTCCCATTAATTTTATCCAAGATAAATTCTTTGAATTTATTCTTTATTCCATTTTTGAATCTCAATTCAAACTAGTCGGGATTAGCGAACCTTACCGAAGTAATCATTTATTTTAATTTTCCCATCCCAACCTATTTATCCCATGAAGTAAAACTGGTAATACTTCATATCTAACACCACAGTGTTATCGGTAAATTCAATTACCATTTCACGTTCAAATCTAATTAAAGATTTAACTATCGCCTGGAGCAAAACTGGTGATACTCCATTTCGATTATTTCAATCTAATTAAAGATTCATTAAAACTCCACTTAGTTTTAATCTTTGACTGGGTTAAAGAATCAGTGTCATTTAAAAACACGGTTCACGATAAACCCAAAATCACATTCATTAATCATCGGGTTAAAGAACGAGTGTTATTTAAAACACTATCCACGATAAACCCAAAAATCAATATCGATTCAATTCCAATTAAATGTTATTTAATTGGTAGACTTCATTAAATCTAAATAAAAAGATTTAATCTTTTCTCAATTGGGTTCAAGAACAGTGTTAGTGAAGACACCATTCACGACAAACCCAAATCACATTTGATATTCAATACAAGGTTCTGAATAGAAAATACATCGGCTTATATTCAATATCAAATTCTACGATTAACAAATGTCGTATTGGAAATAACGATATAAATATATATCTTTCAAATTTCCATAACAACATCTGTATAATCACGAATTCCAACATCGAAATATTCCGAAGACAATTTCGATTCAAATCCACTCCAATGCGATCATTGGAAATTTTGGTTATTTTTAAAACCCTTTTCAAATTCAATTTATTTATTTAAAAATAAATAGAATTATATTTCTAGTTCAAAACTAGTTCATTTCGATAAAAATCTATTTTTATCTTTTCAAATATGGAGTTTTTCATCCCAAATCTTCACAAATCATTTCTTATGATTTTACACAAATTATTACTATTTTTAATAATTTTATCAAGGCCTGTACAGTCGATTTCCATCAACGGCCATCGAACTGCACTTACAGCGACCTTTTTCGAATTTGATTTGGACATAATTCCAAATCCAACCGTTAGATTTCAAATTTCTAACATTCGTTAGAAAGCTATTTTCGATACGAACCCAACGGTTCCGGTTTTAGGAGAATCCGACGGTCGGATCTCCCGTAATGTCCGTTTGAAATAAATGGTCGAAATTCACGAACTGCCGCGGCGCGGCGCGTTCTATTCAGGCCATTATATTATATATATAATATATATTTCGTCGATTTCTATTTAAAAAGAATTATATAAATAGTTTTGAATTCGTTTCAAAAGCAAATTCAACTTCCATTTCAATTCAAATCAAAATTGAATTCTTCTTTATAAATTTGTTTTAAAATTCATTTCTATTCAATTCAAATTTCAATTCAATTTGAATTCATTTCAATTCGCTTTCAATTCAATTTGAATTCGTTTTCAATTAAATTCGATATCGAAATCGTTTTCAATTCAATTCATTTCGAAATCGTTTTCAATTCAATTCATTTCGAAATCGTTTTCAATTCAATTCATTTCGAAATCGTTTTCAATTCAATTCATTTCGAAATCGTTTTCAATTCAATTCATTTCGAAATCGTTTTCAATTCAATTCATTTCGAAATCGTTTTCAATTCAATTCATTTCGAAATCGTTTTCAATTCAATTCATTTCGAAATCGTTTTCAATTCAATTCATTTCGAAATCGTTTTCAATTCAATTCATTTCGAAATCGTTTTCAATTCAATTCATTTCGAAATCGTTTTCAATTCAATTCATTTCGAAATCGTTTTCAATTCAATTCATTTCGAAATCGTTTTCAATTCAATTCATTTCGAAATCGTTTTCAATTCAATTCATTTCGAAATGAATAAAACCAATATAAATATCGTTTACGTCAAAATGGCGTCAATCTAATCAACACGGCTTCATAAATTTCTATTTTCAAATATTCTATTTCAAATATTTCTTTTTCAAAATACTTGTTATTATCAAAATATTTCGTTCAACACATGACCAATCTCAATGAATGAGTACTGTCAACACATGAACTTTTATTTCATATCGATAAAGATGTAAATTTTTAATATTAAAATATTTCGTTCAACACATGACCAATCTCAATGAATGAGTACTGTCAACACATGAACTTTTATTTTATAATATTCTTTATTTTTCAAATTGGAATGAGGCCCAGTCAATTACCATATAAAGTTAATTATATGGATTTTCATACAACACATGTATATAATAGCATTGAAAATAATCAACCATCAACCAAAGTGCACTACACTGTATAAGCATCAAATATAGATATTCAACGCTTATAACAGCCTGTCAATCAATCGATCGACATATTTAATCAATCAGGATGAGTGAACTTCAGATTTCATCCTAACACCCGTGTGGGGTTTCAAACAATCAAACACATATTTTATTTGTGCAGTTGGGCGATGTGTAAAATTTATCGACCCAATCAACGTCATTCAAATAGGTGTACATAAACAAACCGTCTGGTTTGTAAATGAATATTTTATTTTATTCACTTTCACTACATTCATATTCACGTTAAAAATTATATTTTTAACGATAAAACATTTTATTCCAACATATGAATTTTTATTATTCATTTACACAATAAAATGATATTTTTATTTTCTAACATATTTTAGAAAATTTCGGCGGCATAACGGCACGATACTAGAAACGGGACGAGGCCTAGCCTTATCCCCGGTCTAGTGAAGGCCCACGCCATTCACTCATCAATCAAATCAATTTCATTTTGCAAACCACAAAATTTGGAGTAAGAGTCTAACCTAGCCTTACTCCTTCGCCTTATAACGGCGCACGTCTAATCCTAACCAATTTATCGATTCGATTTTTCACACCACAAACCACATTCAAACCAATATCGCAATCAATCACCAAACAGCCAAACAAACAAGTCCATGGTCTGTGGACGATTGTGTCGGGTGCTACTAAACACCGTCTGCATCCTAGTATATATATATAACTAGAAAAAGAAATTGAAAGGTGAGAAATTCTCACATATAGCTACCCTAGCTCCACGGCCCTTCATTGATAGAAATCTTCATCGCTATCGCATCTCCGTCATCTTTATTGCCCGTGGCCACTACATATATAAAAATCACATTTTTATATTTTGATGTCTTTAAAATAAAATTCACATTTTTATTTATTCACTTTCAATTTAAAAATCATATTTTTTTTACTTCGCTATTCAATATATAAAAATCACATTTTTACTATTATAAAGATTATATATATATATATATATATATTTATTAATTACTCTACAACATTAAAAATCATATTTTTACCCAAGGAAAAATCATAACTTTATACTATAAAACTGAAATTAAAAATTCAAATTGAATATGCTTACTTTGCTCGGCTGTCTATGTGAAGCAAGGGGCGTCGGGATGCTGGTCTTCACCCGAGAGCGCTGCGTCGAGTGGGGGGAGGGGTTTTTGGGGCCGTTTGCTAGAGAAGGAGGGAGGAGAGGCTGAGCAGAAGGGCGGAGGAGCACTGGGTGGTGGCGCAGGTGGTAGAGGAGGCGGCTGGGGGTCCACGGCGGTCGGAGCGGCGGGCTATGGAGGCGATGGCGCGGGTCTACAAGCTAGGGCGCAGGTCTTTCTCGAATGGAGGAAGCGGGGCTGAGGAGAAGGAGGAGTGGAGAGGCGGAGGAGCTGGGGTGGGGCGGTTCGAAGGCGAGCGGTGGTCGGAGGGGACCTCCGACGAGGCAGAGCGGGGTCTCGATCTGGATCGCGTGGGTTTTTTTTTTTCATTTCTGAATTATGTTCTAACGGGAGGGGGCCAGAGTGTAAATAGAAAGGAGAGAAAGGTTTTTTTTTATTTTTTATTATTTATTTATTTTATTTTTGTGAAAAAGTTGACTTTTACATACGACCTCTACACGAGGCCCACCGCCTGCCATCCATAGCGTTTCACCCCCATTCCGAACACAATGGAATATGCATCGTAAGCTGATTCGGCTGTTACAATCAATTTCTGTTGCATGTACATTTAAATCATTATATTGAATTTTTAACGTGCATTTCAAATTACCGGGGTCACATACTAACTCTAAAAATTCTCGAAAAATATTTTCTAGCTTCGTATTGACGATACGGTCCTAACAAAACCAGTTTCGTCGAATTCTGAGACCGTTTGAGAAATGGCCAATTTCCAGTCGATTAAAATCCACTGAAAATGGTCAAACGCATTTTCCTTTGCCACGCTCACATATTGATTCGAAAAATTATGAAATTTGAAACCTAGCAATAACTTGACACTGCGGATCCAACAAAACTGGTTTCGTCGAAATCCGAGGTCGTTTGCAAAATGTCCATTTTTAAGGGCCTGAATTCCATAGCGACTATTCAGAATTTTCAACTGGACATATCTTTTGATTCCCGATATGAAATCTTGATTTTTCGGATTCGTTGGAAAGATATTCACAATTAGATCCCATTATTTTTGGTTTCACTAAAATCCGGATTGTTTTGCACCCGGTACATTCAATTGAAGTTTGAAATCGAATTATCGAACTACCGCGCCATTTTCAATTCTATTTATAATTATATATAAATATTTATATTCTAACGACGACGCGTATAATATATACGTTCGATTTATATTTTAAATAAATTTCTCGTCGATATTATTTAAAATAATTCATTTTAAATAATCAAAATTCGCTAAAATTGCCAAAATAAAAATTTTAAACTGGCCCAGATTTTCCGGGTTGTTACAACCTTCCTACTTGAATTTAGTTCGAAGTCACATCATTACCAAGCCAATTACCCCACTGCGTTGCGGCTAGGGTTCTGGGGGTTGCCCCCGAAAAATTATTATTTTCAGACCTTTTCTCCAAATCTGAGTTATACCCGAAAAACGTACTTTTTCAGAAAATGACCCTGTTGGAAACAAACCATAACATCATCACTATCAACCACAGCGTTTAAAAGCACTGTTAAAAACATGACTGATCCGCCCTCTTTCGGACCGACCCGATCCAAACTGGGCCGACCTGATCCAGCGCCCTTCTGGCTTCAAACTCGACCGATCCAACCAACATGACCGATCCGATCCAGTCACCTATATGACCGACCCGATCCAAATATGACCCGATCCGATCCACTCCTGTCCGATCCAACTTCGTTTCAATCCGACTTCTGGCCGACTCAACCTATGGCTGAGTCAACTCCTGGCCGATTTAACCTATGGCCGTGCCAATTTCTGCATATTGCAATTCAACTCCGATTTCGACCAAAACTTCGCCAAATGACGAATCCGACGAAAACAACTCAACCAAAATCATCAAACATAATCATAAACATATCATAACATTACTAACCACATGAATATGACGATTACCATAAAATGATGTAAATCTCACCCAAAAACCGTTAAAATGAATATATGATCAAAATGAGAGATCTAACTAACATAAACATGTAAAATGACATGAAATTAACAAGTGAAACTTGTTAGATTAGATCATAGGGTGATGGAGATGAAAATGAACTTGTAATGGTGTAAATCTATGGTAAAACATCCCAATTTGATGAGAAACATGCACAAATACTCATATACTTCATTGCATTCATGTGAGAGATGTAAATCACCCACCGATTTGTCGAAACAATCTAAAACGATAGAAATAAGAATCCGGATAGCGAGCACTCCAAATCAAACCCCTCGATCCAATGAATTTGCCTTTGAAATGATGTAGATCTAGCCTTAAATGGTGTAGATCTTCGATTTCCTCCCTTAGATTCGGATTTTTAATGGTGTAAAGGTGTAGGAGGAAGAAGGAGATCAAATGCCTTCAAATGAGAGAATGGGAAAAAAATAAACCTTTTCCTTCCACTCTCACCCCCTATTTATAGGATTCCACTAAGGCTCCAAAACCTGAATAGCCAACTGAAAAACCTTAAAACAACGATTTCTCCCAAACCGCTGAGCCAAATCCTTAATGTAACCATTCTACGGAAAGGCAATCATTAATTCCTTTCCAATGGCATAAGTCTCACTCTCTGATTCGACCTGAGTCAAAAGTTATGCCCTGTACAAGGCTGACAGGGGCAAAATGGTCACAAACAAAATCGGTAAAAATTATGGACCTGTCTCACATCCCCATAAACAACATATTAAAAGATGAGAATGATCCAACCCTTAGAGAATAAAACAAATATATTTTACGATCTTCCGATACGTAAAATGTGGGCTGTTACAGATCCACAAGACATGAAAATAAATGCAATGGAAATTTCAAAAATAAATAATTTATTATTCAAAATCCAATTTTATTCAAAACAAGTCATTACAACACTGATGCTAATATAACCTTAGTCTTAAAGGCATATTGTGGTGCAAACACTACAAGAAAATATAATATTAACAGCAAGTAGGATTCCATTGAAATTTCTCTTGCTATTGTTAAATGGCTATTTTTTATTTAACTAAAAAGACAACAACTTAAATTGCAATTATATAGACCAATTCGCAATAATATTAATCCACCAGTCGCATTCCATGATTTCGTTTCCCTCCAACATTTTTTTTAGATCGCCAAATTTTCACTTTCCTTCATACTCATCTTCATTTCCCATTTTTTTAATATCAGTCCTGTCCTGCCGCTTTATTCCTCAACCTATCCACTCTTCAACATCAATCCTTCCCCAATTTCATGAAGCTCCGTTATTCAACTCTACCTGAAGTTCCGGTAGTTCATCGACCTCATCTGCAACTTGAATCGAAGCGAAGCCCAATTTGGTCCGAACGATCTTCAACTCGATTTGGTCCGAAGTTCAACCACCTACCAGAAGCTTGATTTGGTCTGAAGTATAATCTTCAAGCACGAGGATTTGGTATATATTTCTGAATATTTTGAACCTGTGCAATTTTGGTTATTCTTTTTGGCCGATGAATGTTTACTCAGTATGTTAGAATCATTCTTCAAGCACCAAATCTTGATTTACTTCTTAGCTTCAGCTTTAGTGATTTTTGTTGTTAAAATTAGTATTTAACAGTAATAATTTACTGTAATCATTTGCTTTCTAGTTGCATAGTAATCATTTATGATTATATACCCTTTTTTACAGCAATGATTTACTGTAAGAATGAAACATTAGCGTTGAAATTAGTATTTAAAGCATGTTTAATTCATAGTTGAATTAGATTCTATTATTAATGAACAGTGTATTCCAGGATTATTAGAAATCTGTCTTTTTTTGTTTTTTTAATAAACCTATTTATAAACAAAATCTTAACATAAAAGGACGAAGAAATAAAGAAAATCAGATAAAGGAAAATAAATATAACTTGATCTGTAGAAAGGCTCAGTTCGAGTTATGGCATCGTTGAACCTATTGTATAGATTGATCGATGTTAGCCAACTCATTGGGAGTTTCCTAATTCGAATGTGGTGACTTTCCTCTAGTTTTTTGCTATCTTTTAGTTTACATTTTCCTGATTCGAATCTTGACCCTATTCCTTGATTGTAGATTTGTCATTTGGGATATTACCGCCGCGGCCACTATCATCATTGTGCCTTTCACGGCCATGATTTTCATCGCTATTATGTCCACCACCAATTCTTTGAAAAGAATTTCCCTCTTCATCATCTGATTTGATCACTTCATCTATAAGAGGATCATCTATGACTAGCAACTCCGCGACATTCACAACCTTGCCTTGGTCGGGGGTCATTTCCATTATATCTTTTAATTGTCTCTTCTGCAATTCAATATAGCGATAAGTGGGGAAATCCATATACGGAAAGTTTTCCATATTATCTCAATAAGCAGTAAACAAATCCATTTCAAATGATCTTCTAACAATGGTGTTGATACAGGGCCTTTAAGAAATTGGATACCTTTTGCTTAACATGTTTTATTATTGGAATCTATTTGGGAAAAAGTTCCTCCATATTTTTTAACTTATTCTTGATAGTATCATTACATTGCATTAATTTAGAGATACAAAGACTGAATCATCTAACTTTTTGGTTAAAGATTATATTTTCTCTACTGAAGCCTGTTGCACCACTTTCTCAGCATTAAGAGATGTTTGGAGATTACAAATACTAGTAAATGCATCTTTCTTTTCGACCTTCTCTCTATCTATGTCCTTTTCGGCATCTACTTTATGATAACAAGTCGATGAGCTGAACATTCAAACTAGTAACTTCTCCTATAAGCTCGCAATTTCAGTGGTTTAATTCCATAATATCACCATTGGATTTGAAAAGATGTTTAGAATCCTATAGGAAGTTATGAGTAATAAATCTGATAGAGCAAAGTGTTCAAACTTAAAAATGCATAATAAGTTGAAATTATATAATTATCTAGGTTAACACCAATGCAACAAATCACCTAAGCACATTCTCATTTAATTAAATGTAATCACGTAAACTTAAACATATCAGCTGAAGGTTACTATTTTTGTTAAAGCTTACTTTTTTAAGGGTCCAATAATTTGTTTGTGGGATCACATGAATGTAGATTTATCTCGTCCAGTATGACATGCAAGCATTTGGTAATATCTGTTATTACTTTGTGTTGAATAACGCTTTTATTTTGAGTTTTGTATTTCAAGCTATTTTTTAAAAAATAAAAAAAATATTTTCATATTTGAAATTAAAGACATTTTCTTCTAATTATAAACAAAATTTGCTATTAAAATAACATTCTGTTGGTATTCAACATTTTTTCCCTAAAGCTTGATTACAATTCTTAAAAGATACGTAAAAATTATTTTAAAAATTAAGATTATATGCATCTTTACATTTTCTTTTAGTTCAAGAATTCAATATTTTTAAATGAACTCTAACTTCATTTATGAATTTTCAACATGATATTTATTTGAAATAGATGTGTAACGACCCAGATTTTTGAACAATTAATTTTAAATATTTAATAAGGTTTTAAATATTGAGTTGATAATATAAATGAATTTTTATATTAAGTCATCGATTTATAAATCGATTTCGATTAAATATCGAATATATTAAATTATTGTAATACGAAATATAATTGAATTCAAAGTTAAAAACCGAATCGAAATATTTCAGATGATCTTTATAAATTTTATGAGTATAAACGATAATGATAATAATATATTATCAAGGAATTTATTTCTTTTGATTTCAATTTATATCGATTTAAATTAATATCTTTTCCAAATGATAGAATGAGGCTTCAGAACCTGTTCCAAAGTGTTTAGAATAGTGGTTAAACCCTGTAAACATAAGTTGTTGTGTTTCAGTTGGAGTTGAGGACCTCGAGATATATTATTATAAAATTAGAATGGATAAAAACAAAGTCAAATCAAATTAAATACAAATAAAATCGCATTAAAAATCTATGTACCTTAGCTACCCTATGCTTTGTACCGTCATTGACTAAATTTACTTAACGCCTAAGGCTGCTCTTCTATAAAAACGCACATAACCTCCTCTTATTCCTTCTTCGGATAATCAAAATACTCACTTCCTTTAAAACCGTGAATTTTACTTCTCTAAAATTTATTCGAAAACAAATACCATTAAATTCTACAATATTTAAAACTAGAATCTTTGGAATGGCATAGGTTTACTTTTCAATTCCGCGGATTTACCATGGGGTGCGATGCCAGTTGATTTTAGGAGATTGACATTCGAAATTTAGGAGGATGGAAGGGATTTTTCTGGTGTGGGCGTGGATTGCGGTACATAGAGGAGTTCATTGTCGGATTTGGGTGAAGCTCGATCGGCTGAGGAGATCAAGCGGTCACGTCGAATGGGATTGTTGAGTTTTTGTTTTGGGATTGTAAGCATCGGCGAGGCTAGGGTTAGAGGAAGGATCATCGCAAGCTCAGGAAGAAGGATCAATTTCGAACTGAATGGTTTGTTCGATCTAGAAATTTGGTGAATGTTCAAACAAGCGTTCAGTAGAAGGGTGCGGGATAGTACCAGCTCTCAACGTGATTCAGCAAAGAAGTTGGGATCATCACAATTTCAAGAAAGGTGGACTTCGAGAAACAGTCGATCTTAGAGGCAAACTAGGGTCGACATCACTACCTGGTTTAACAGCGTTTAGGAGAGGAGTAACTGTGACGGTTTGTGACGGGTTTACCTAAAACTAGTAGAAGTGTTAAATTGGAGAAGAAGGATGTACTGGGTTTACTGCTATGAAGATGGACAGTGAACAATTTTAGGCAGAAGATAATGAGTAGTAAGGTATATTTTTAGTTATTTATTTAATTATTAGAATTTATATAGAGATTAAATTATTGATTAGGAACTAAATAAGGTATTTCTTATTTTTGATAATCCGGAAATTTATAAGGAGATTAGTTTATAAACTTGGTAACTTATTAAAGTAAACTAGTTTATATAAAATAAATTAGTTAGTAAAGAAATAAAGTTGGTAGATTAATCATTTGATTATGAATTAAGATTTAATTTGGAACTAGTTTACACATGAATAATTAATTAAGTTAAATCAGTATAACTCGAAAATCTATTTTTTTTAATATATTGTTCGCATTGAAAAATAGACATATGGAGGAATCACTGTGAAATCTAGAATAGGCTTCATTGGATACGCGGCAAATAAAAATCACAGTGAGTAAAATCTCACTCATATTTTTATTTAGAATTATTTTATTCGTTAAAATAATTGTTTGTTGCTTGTTTGAATGCCCTGAAATATTATTATGGCTATTAAATATATATTAGTTTTTTAGGATTAGTGTTTGTGGTTGTTATATATATATTGGTGATTGGATAGCTCCCGCAGTACCATTAGCGGATGCCTGCAATATCATTAGCGGATGACCCTATGTGCCCTACGCTATGATAGTGGATGACCTTCTATACCGCGATATCTTGCCTCGAAGCAAGATGGGTATTATTTATATTGGCTAACGTCTATGGACGCAGGAAATCAGGTTGGAGGGATCCGACTGGATTCGTCAAAAATATTATTTATTGTTTGTTTCCATATATTATCATATATGATGTGTTAGGAAATCTACGATTGATAATTGGTTTGTTTGGATGTTTAGAATATCACTAGGCCTAAATGGTAATTTATAAAAATATCATAAATAGGGTTTTGAGATTTAAAAAGGGAAAAACTATGTTCTAAGATAGAAACTGAATTTCGAATGGGCTAGAGATATTATGTAACAACCCGAAAAATCCGAACCAATTTAAATTTTTTTATTTTTAGCAATTTTAATGAATTTTGAATATTTAAAATGAATTATTTTAAATAATAACGACAAGAAATTTATTTTGAATAGAATTAGGAAGTATGTATTTATTTGAATCGACGTTAGAATATAAATATTTATTTTAAATTATAAAAGGAATTGAAAATGGCGCGGTAGTTTGAAAATTCGATTTCAAATTTCAAATGAATGTACATGATTCAAAATAAACCGGATTTTAGCGAAACCAAAAATATTAGAATTTATTTGAAAATATCTTTCCAATAAATCCAAAAAATCAAAAATTTCATAGCGGGGATAAAAAGTTATGTCCAATTGAAAATTCAGAATAGTAGCTATGGAAATATAGCCCTTAAAAATAGCCATCTTGCAAACGACCTCCGTTTTCGATGAAACCACTTTTGTTGGATTCGGGATGTCAAATTATTGCTACATTCCAAAATTCGTAATTTTTGGGATTAATATGTGAGCGTGGCGAAGGAAAACGTGTTTTGACAGTTTCGGTCAATTTGGATCGACCAGAAAATGGCCATTTTTCAAAAGGTCCCCAAATTTGATGAAATTAGTTTTGTTAGAATCGTATCGTCGATACGAAGCTAGAAAATATTTTTCGGGAACTTTTGGGGTCCGTATGTGGCCCTGATAAATTAATATGTGCGTTCACACTCAATATATAGATTAATATTTTGATTTTGACGAAAACTGATCGTAACAATCGAATTAGCCGACAATACATATCCCATTGTGTTCAGAATGGGGGTAAATAGCTAGGGGCGACAGTCGTTGGGTCTCAACTGGAGAACGAATTTAAAAGTTGCTTTTTAGAATTAAATAAATAATAAAATATATATTATTATAAAATATCTCAGCTCTCCTTCTCTCTCTTCTATTATCGTTCAGATTTGAACGAGATAAAAAAGAAAAAAAACTATGAAACCTCATTGCCGCCGTGACCCTCGCCCGCTCCACCTCCGATCAGTCGACCGCCGCTGTACCCCAAGCCGCACCCCCTTCCGTCGCGGCCTCCCCCTCGAGCCCCAACTACCCACTCCATCGCGACACCCCCTCAAACCCCATCGCAAGCCCCACAGCCGCTCAGGCAAGGAGCGCCCCCCTACCACCTTCTCCGACGCACCCGACATCCCTGCGCACCCCCAGTGCACAAAAGACCTCCTCCTCCTCCGATAACTGTAAGTTTTTTATTTTATTTTATTTATTTCTTTTGTTTAATAAAATCAGTTTTTTTTGTATACCAAAGCAAACAAAAATATGATTTTAAAAAGAAATGACCTTGTTTTAGGAAAGCAATTTATATATATATATATATAATTTTGAATTAAAAATGGTATCCATATATGTATTAGTGTGAATAAAGGTGGGATTTTTATATATATGAAATAGCGATAAAAATACGATTTTTATTATATAGATAATAAAAATAAGATTTTTTGTATATATAACGAAATAAAAATTTGATCTTTATATATGTAGCGATAGAGTAAAAATACGATTTATATATATATATGAATTGACGATATAAAAATATGATTTTTATAGTATAGGGATAATAAAAATATGATTTTTATTATCTAGGAAGCGAAGTAAAAATAAGATTTTTATATGTATGACAGGTAATAAAAATACGAATTTTATTATGAAGTTAGCGAAGTAAAAATGCGATATTTATCGTTTGAATGGCAATGTAAAAGTGTGATTTTTATATATTCATTAGCGATATAAAGATTCAATTTTTATCTATATTGTAGTGGCATAAAAATGTGATTTTTATCTATGTAGCGTTGTTATAAAAATATGAAATTATTTTTAGAAAAATAAAAATATAATTTTTAGCCTATGTATGTTATTTATAAAATAATCATACAAAGAAATAATTATTGATTGGATAAAAATATAATTTTTAACATAGGTATACTACATAGATCGACAATCAAAGACTGACGGAGTGGAACCCAAAGGTGAGAACTTCTCACTTTTATTTTATTTTCTAGTTAAATTATATAATAGGATGCAGATGGTGCTTAGCAGCACCCAACACCCGTCATCCACACACCATGGTCGACTTGTTTGTTTGTTTTATTGTGTTGTGAAATTGATTGTGTGATGTGGAGTGAAATAAAATATTTTATAGTTAAAAATACGATTTTTAACATGTATATGTATAAAATAAATATTCATAAACAAATCGGACGATTTGTTTATGTACACACATTCGACTGATATTGATTGGGACGATAAATTTTACACATCGCCCAACTGCACAAATAAAATTCATTATTTGTTGATTGAAACCCCATACGGGTATTGGGATGATATATGACATACAATAATCCAAATATTTAGTCGTATGTCAATCGATTGATTGACAGGCTGCTGTAAGCATTAAATATTTATATTTGATGCTTATGCAGTGTAGAATGCACTCTGGATGATGGTTGACTGTGTTTGATTGTTGTTATATACATGTGTTGTATGAAATCCATATAATCACATTATATGGTAATTGACTGTGTCTTATTCCAGTTCAAAAAGAAAGAATATTTTAAAATAATGGTTATTTTAAAATAATGAATATAATTAAAATAATATTCAGTAAGAGATCAAAATCTGATTTTGATGTCCGATTTGGGATGGACACGAAAAGATTTAAATATATAAACCCGTGTTGATTAGATTAACGCCATTTTGACGTGAACGATATTTATATCGATTTTGTTCATTTTTATAATGAATATCGAAAAGGAATTGATTTTAAAATCTAATGTTTTGAAAAAATTATCATTTATATATCGATGATATGGAATATTCAATTTTGATTTGAAATTGAATATGGAGTGGAAATCGTTTGGAAAAAGAATTTAAAACTATTTATAAAATACATTTTAAATGGAAATTGACAAAATATATATTATATATATAATATAATGGCCTGAATAGAACGCGCTGCAGTAGTTCGCAAATTTCGACCATTGACTTTGAATGGACATTACGGGAGATCTGACCGTTGGATCCTCCTAAAACTGGAACCGTTGGGTTCATATCGAAAAGAGCTTTCTAACGAATACCAGAAATTAGAAATCTAATGATTGGATTTGGAATTATGTCCAAATCAAATTTGGAAAAGGTCGTTGTAAGTGCAGTTTGATGGCCGATCATGGAAATCGACTACACGGGCCTTGATAAAATTATTAAAAATATCAATAATTTATATAAAATCATAATAAATGATTAGGATGAAAAATTCCATATTTGAAAAGATAAAAATAGATTCTTGTCGAAATGAACTAGTTATTAACTAGAATTATAATCAAATATTTTTAAATAAATAAATTGGATATGAAATGGTTTTAAAAATAACCGGAATTTCCAATATATGAATTGGAATGGATTTGAATCAAAATTATCTTCGGAATATTTCGATATTGGATTCCGTGATTATATGGATATTGTTGAGGAATCTGGAAGATATATATATATATATATATCGTTATTCCAATATGGTATTTGTAGATTCCAGTATTTGATATTGAATATAAGCCGATATATTTTCTATTCAGAGCCTTGTATTTAATATTAAATGTGATTTTGGGTTTATCGTGAATGGTGTCTTCATTAACATTGTTCTTGAACACATTTGAGAAAAGATTAAATCTTTATATTTAGATTTAATGAAGGATACCAATTAATTGATATTTAATTGGAATTGAAATTGGTCTTTGGGTTTATCGTGAACAGTGTTTTAAATAACACTTGTTCTTTAACCCGATTAATAATGGAATAAGATTTTTGGTTGTCGTGAATGGTATCTTTAATAATACTATTCTTAGACCCAATGGAGTTAAGAAAATCAGAAACTAGCTGGAGATTAGTTAAGTTGAATGGTTTCGTGGGTATTGATATGATGTTGGTTTCGGCCTTCAGGGTTAATACTTAGGGAATTGTTCACTTGCTAATTTACGGTTAAAGGTTGATGGAATGGAATGTGATTTTGGGTTTATCGTGAACCGTGTTTTAAAGTACATTGGTTCTTTAACCTAGTTAAAGACAATAATAAGATTTTGGGTTGTCGTGAAAGGTATCTTTAATAATACTGCTCTTAGACCCAATGGAGTTAAGAAAATCAGAAACTAACTAGAGGTTAGTTAAGTTGAATGGTTTCCTGGGCATTGATTGAAACACCCCACCACCGTTAAGCTCACTCACAAAGGGAATGCCTTAATTTCGGTGGAGCATTTTAGCTAAAAGATGCAGATGAATTACAAGACAGACAAATAAAGTAGCGGAAAATAAAGTCATTTTATAGAAAATGTGGTTCAGTCAAGCTTTTACAACAGTTGTCTCAATCATACTTAAAAGTAATACATAGAACTTCTGTTTTGATTTAAAAACTTCCAAGTATACAAGAAACATAAAAATAACATTGATATTCCCTTATAAAGCGTGTACCAGCCATAGCAGTGGAAGAGAGAGTCCAAAGCGATACATTGACTATCTTCGAGCTTAGAAGGAAAACTGAGCTAAGTGGTAACATTTCCTCCCTGTGAACCTTGGGGGGGGAATGGAAGAAAAGAGGCGAAACAAATCTTGGTTAGACATAAGTCTGGTAAGTCCAGTGACTTTCAGCATATAAACAGGCAAAAGCATCATGACATGAATAAACTGAATATAAGACAATACCGTGAGAACAAGGATAACAAGATAACATACGATTAGTATAGATATGATAAGGCAAGGTAAACTGAATGCGCTTCTACTCTTTCTCTACTTCGCTACTACCTAACCAGTGTCCCAACTAGTAATCTGTATAAAATGATAATATGATAAGGTGATCCCAATCCCCGCAATTGTGGTAGCCTTCAGGTGTACATCTATTGTGAGGATTCCACCTCAATCTGCCTAATTTCCATGATCATGTTAGATGTACCCTTACTACCCTATCGATCGGCTCCCTACTTGTATTAATTTCTCTTGTGTCCGTGTTAATCGGCCCTCTCTTAAGTGTAGATACCCTGTGTTGGTCCCACCATAAGGTGTATTAATCCTTATGATAGCAACCCGTCACGATTCACGATGCACAGTGTATAACTTCTGGTACCCAGTGCCTGCTTTTCCCCACTCCGCAGTACGTGCATGTTCGTAAACCGTCGGAACCTACACTGGCGTACCCCCTGCCGCTGTTTTGACCGCTTATAATTAGCCCAGTAATCGTGCCCCAACCTGCCTATTTTCAGGGTACCATGATACATCTATGTGGGTTACTGCTGAAATGGGTCCCCGTTACTAGGGTTTCCTATTGGTTAAGTTGTGGGCCTATATATACAAATATTACCCACCTACATGAGATGTACTTAACCCTCCCACTGATTCTAGCATGTTTGCTTAATGGTTAAGTTTGTGGGCCTATATGTACTAATATTACCCACCTACACGAGATGTACTTAATTTTCCCATCGATTCAAGCATGTTTATTTAATGGTTAACTTTTGTGGGCTTATACGTACTAATATTACCCACCTACACGGAATGTACTTAACCTTCCCAGCGATTCAAGCATGTTTATTTAACGGTTAAGTTTTATTGGCCTATATGTACTAATATTACCCACCTACACGAGATGTACTTAACCTTCCTGTAATGGCGCGCTTTGTTAGCTGTCGAATAATTAATTTATTTAATGATTTATATATCGATTTGGCGATATCGATAACTTAAAGTACAACGTCCGAACTTATAATTTATAATTATAATTAAAACGAACTTGAAACGTCGTGGCAGTTCGCAATTTGGCGATTTGAACTTCAACTGAATGTACATGATTCATTTTAAGCCGGATTTCTGTGAAACAAGAAACGTGTGGAGCTAGTGGAGTATATCTTTCTAGTGAAAGAGAAAAATCGGGATTTCGTCGTGTAGATTTTGATTCACGTCCAAATCAAATTTCAGAAAAGTCGTTGTGGATTTCCTTTATAATTTGCGACGCTTTATTTACGTTATAAAAGGGTTTTCAAAATAATTGAATATCGGGTTTGAATTTAGACAAGGTTCATTTGGGAAATAGTGATAATTTAATTTTTAGAATTTTACTGTAATTTTTAATTAATTTTATAAGCAACTTTTTATTCGAAGTATTTCGCACCCTGAAATCAACATTTTGAAGTTTCAAAATATGAGTCCATCTACCGATATTGTTATATTATTGGAATTCTGGCACATCGCTGATCACAACGGTATGGTTATTACTGTCTATAGTAGTTCGTAAACAAACGAGTTTCACGAAATGAAGTACCCATAGTAAACGTGTATATATATAAATGTGATTCCTTAACCTATCCACGTTCCACCCTTCTAAAACAACCGTTACTTGTGGATTCTAAAGAAAGAACGTGGCCTAACTCTTTCCTTTAAACATTTCGTGGTGCATAGCAAGACAGAAACTCCCACTATATCCTATATAATGGTTTAACTTCTTAAAAACCTAAAAATTTTCTCAGCTCAAAACATAGGAGCCGCCGCAAGTTCATTCCTCAACCCAAAATGTGGCGCTCAGAAAAATCAAAACAGTGCACAAATAAATCCAATAAAATCTCAAACCACATATAATCGAAATCACTGAGCCTTCGTTTCCTTTTGGTATCATTTGCGAATGATTCAAACCCTTCGCGGTTTGATGATGGGAAATCTTTTCGAACTAGGACTAAGTGATTTAGGGGTTTCGAAGCATTTTCTCTCGATTCCAATGTTGCGGGTTTCAGGGGGTAGTTCAACGTTCTGTGGAGGTTTCGGAAGTGGAGAATCTGGAGCAGGGTCGGTTATATCAGCAAGGAAGGCGTCGCACCTGTTACGGTTAATAGATTGACATCGGGATTCTTATGGGGGGTGCGAGCTGAGGGAAAGGGGGTCTGGAAGGTGGAGTTCGGGAGGAGGAACCCATCGGTAGGGTTAGTTGTTAAATATGTGAAGAGGGATACAGAAGATTGCGGTTTGGTTCTGAGAAGAGAAGTTGGGATGGTAGATTTGGTTTGAATTCTGTATGTCCTTTAAACTCTAGAATTCTAACGATGCATTATACATTTAAAAACATATTGTTTTTTTAATATATATATACGTATATCATAGTAACAGTATACAATAATGTATCTTTTCTTTTAGAACAACACCCGTAGATTGATGTAGTGTTTTCGAAAACTAACATTAAAGTTTTATTATTAGATATAATACATTTGTCAAAACACGTACATTCATAAATTTGCTATAATACATAGGTTCCAGTATGATCTTGAGTATTAGGGTGCTGGGTAATCATTTTGATGTTAATGACTTAAAAGACAAATAAAGGTGAAGTTTTGGAAAACCAACTACTTTTAGACCGAGGAAGAAACATATTTAGTAACTCAACGAACACACTAGTTACGGTCTTCGATTGGCAATGGAATAATAAACATTGTCTAATGGTTTCTGAAACATGTTGTGTCCTATATTACATCGCTAATCATTTTATTTTCAGTAGAATAGCAAGTCATGTAAATATACTAAATATACATATATGCATGTTATCAAAATTCAGAAAGTGAAACCCTCAAGTTGAACATAGTTTAATCTTCGTGACCCTTTATGTTAATATGAAGACATTAGCAAAAGCTTTCCTAAGTCGTGTCATGTAAAGGCTTATAGAAAATTTATTTTGATCTAGAATTGGTTCAAAGGAGTAAGAGAATGAGTGGGATCGAAGCACGGTTATATGGAGGGAGATACATGAGGTTACGGGTTGTTTTATGAGGAAGAAGGTACAGTGCGGAAAGGGATTTGGGGTTATGACCAGAATTATAATATACTGCGCAAAGTTAGATCGGTTGGAATCATATGGTTATTGACTGCACAATGGAACCCGTCCGAAGTGATATGGAGTCCGTTTCAATTTTGGATAAAATAAAACATCTGATTCGAATCAACAGACGCAAACCGTTATTTAACGGCTAACGCGCCAATGTGAGTAAAACTCACTGACTCTGAACAGTTTATAATTTCATGTTGTATTGTTAGAACTGTTAAAATTGTCTGTTTGACTGTGTGTTGACTGTTTGATTGAACTGCTAGTCAGTTAGTGGAATATATATATATATATATATATATATATATATATAAACCGATAAATATTTATATGCTGATTCTGCTTATCAGAATATTATACCAGTGTTGTCTAACATCTGTGGTGCAGGGGAACAGGTTGGAGGAATCCAACTGGATTCCCCAACAGTTATTTTTACTGTAATTTATGTATTGTGATATATAAATGTGATATATATAATCTATTGTGATTATGTGTGGTTGGACGATATTCATCGTTGTTAGATGATGTGTTAAAAACCATAAGAAATACCAGGATATAGAAAAGAGATTTTCAAACTATAATTTGAAAATAATTTATTTATATAAAATCGATGGATTTTATATTATAAAGAAAAGGGGATTTTGAGTATAAAGGAAAATATTGGTTAATCAAGTATAAAGGAGAAATATTTGTTAATCGAGTATAAAGGATTAAACAAAGTAATTGGTTAGGTTGACCAAAGCAAGTTAGTCGGGTTAAACAAAGTAATTGGTTAGGTTAACCAAAGCGAGTTAGTCGAGTTAATCAAAGTAATTGGTTAAGTTAACCAAAGTAAATTAGTTAAGTTAAACTAAGGGGTGAATTAAAGTGAATTTGTTAAGTTAAACTAAATGATTAATCGATGTGAATTAGTTAAGTTAATCTAAAGGATTAATCGATGTGAATTAGTTAAGTTAAACTAAGTGGTTAATCAAAGTGAATTAGTTAAGTTAACTAAGTGGTTAATCGAAGTAAATTAGTTGATTTAAACTAAGTGAATCGGCTAGAGTAAATCAACGTGAATTAGCTAAGTTAAACTAAGTGGACTAGTTCAGTTAATCGAGACGAGTTAACCAGTTAGGTTAAACCAGTTAGAGTTAACCAGTTAGAGGTGACCAGTTAGAGTTAACCAGTTAGAGTTGACCAGTTAGAGTTGACCAGTTAAAGTTGACCAGTTAGAGTTATCCAAGTGGAGTTAATCGAGTAGCGTTGTCGAATATCACTTATTCGAAGAAGAGCTATCGAATATAGTCTACTCGAGTGGAGAAATCAAATGTTATTCATTTGAGAAGAGTTATCAAATATAGTTTATTCGAGTGGAGAAATCAAATGTGATTCATTTGAGAAGAGTTATCGAATATTATTTATTCGAAGAGTAGTTATCGAATATTGGTTATTCGAAGTTAGTTAATCCGAAGAAGTTAATCGAAGGGTTAATCCGAAGGAGCTAGTCGAAGAGTTATTCGAAGTTAGTTAATCCAAAGGAGTTATTCGAAGTTAGTTAATCCGAAGGAGTTAATCGAAGGGTTAATCCGAAGGAGCTAGTCGAAGAGCTATTCGAAGTTAGTTAATCCAAAGGAGTTATTCGAAGTTAGTTAATCCGAAGGAGCTAGTCGAAGAGTTATTCGAAGTTAGTTAATCCAAAGGAGTTATTCGAAGTTAGTTAATCCGAAGGAGCTAGTCGAAGAGTTTTTCGAAGTTAGTTAATCCAAAGGAGTTATTCGAAGTTAGTTAATCCGAAGGAGCTAGTCGAAGAGTTATTCGAAGTTAGTTAATCCAAAGGAGTTATTCGAAGTTAGTTAATCCGAAGGAGCTAGTCGAAGAGTTATTCGAAGTTAGTTAATCCAAAGGAGTTATTCGAAGTTAGTTAATCCAAAGGAGTTATTCGAAGTTAGTTAATCCGAAGGAGCTAGTCAAAGAGTTATTCGAAGTTAGTTAATCCAAAGGAGTTATTCGAAGTTAGTTAATCCGAAGGAGTTAGTCGAAGAGTTATTCGAAGTTAGTTAATCCAAAGGAGTTATTCGAAGTTAGTTAATCCGAAGGAGTTAATCGAAGAGTTAATCCAAAGGAGTTAGTCGAAGAGTTAATCCAAAGGAGTTATTCGAAGTTAGTTAATCCAAAGGAGTTAGTCGAAGAGTTAATCGAATACAGTTATTCGAAAGAAGGTGTTAATCGAATATTGTTATTCGAGTAAAGTTAAAAGAGTTAATCGAATTTAGTTATTCGAAATGAGTTATTCGAATTAGATATTTGAATAGAGTTAAACACGTAAGAGTTAATTGAATATTAGTTATTAAATTTGAGTTAATCGAATGTAGTTATTCGAGTAGAGTTAAATCGAATTTAGTTATTCGAAAGGAGTTAATCAATTTGAGTTAAGTTAATCGATTTGAATTAAGTTGAATCGAAATGGAGTAAATCGATTAGAATTAAGTTAATCGAGTTAGAGTAAATCGAATATGGGTTATTCGAAGGTAAGTTATTCGAATTAGTTATTCGAAGGAGTTAATCAAATGAGTTGATCCAAAGGAGTTAGTCGAATATTAGTTATTCGAATAGAGTTAAAGGAGTTATCGATTTTATTTTGATCGAAAGGAGTTATCGATTAGTAAATCGAAAAGAGATTTTCGAATATAGCATATTCGAAAGAAAGAGATCAAATATTGTTTATTCGAAAGAGAGAGATTTCGAATATGAGTTATTCGAAGAGAGATAATCGAATATAGGTTATTCAAAGAAGAGTTAATCAAATAGAGATTACTCGAAAGAGAGTTATACGTCGAATTCGATTATAGCGAATTCGGGAAAGTACTATTTACTTTCCAGGGTTTAAATCAAGGTTTAGTTATTGATTAAGAAATTAGGCGTCTGTTTAATTATTCGAGTTAGGAGATAAAGTTATAATTCAGGTTAGATATTGTAGAAGTAGGAATTATAACGTTATAGTTATAATCAAACGTTTTCATATAAGAAGTAGATTCGTAACCTGAATCCGAGAATTTGCATAAACAGATGATTGGAAAAAGTGAGTGACGAGCTTCATCTATTTCACAGTAAAGGACGTTGTTCAATTAAGGTCTGCAAGGTAAATATACCCCAACTTGATTGACTTCAGAATTGACAAAGGAATAGTTGTGGTTCGATAGAAAAGGTTGATTTGAAATATAGTTAAGTAATAAGCGATTAATGGATTAAGCGTAATGATGTTTTATACAACGTTCATTTGAAATCCGTAAATGAGTTTTGGAAACGTTTTCCAAATACAGTCAGATATGTTTTCTAAACATAGAAAATGAAATGTTTTCATGATAAGAATTTAAGAAATAGAGTTAAGCAAATTCAGAAACTAACTGGAGAGGGTAAGTTGAACGGTTTTCTAAGTGATGATCTGATGTTGGTTTCGACCTTCCGGATTGATACTTAGAGAATTGTTCTCATACTAGTTACAGTTAGGGACTGATAGTTGCGAAATAATAGTGATGTGAAAATAAGCTATGGAAATGTTTTCCAATGATTAACAACATATGTTTCCTAAATATATGAAATAAGGAAATATGAACATATGATGATTGATCGATCGAATTTCCATTTGGAAATAAGATCGTTGTTTGTACACCGACATGTTTTCATTTGATAGTTGAATCACAGACTATCAAAGTTTTTACCATTTTAACGTTATTAATATGGAGAGATCGGTTGGATTATTATCCAAAGAACCACTCTGTATCGGCATAAGCGTTGCGAGCAATATATGCCAAAGATAAATTGAAGACGGAGTAAAGTGCAAGGGCTGTTGTATAAGTCTTAGATAATAGTGACTAAGATGGATATACTGAATAGTGCCTTCGGTTTGTCCAGTCCCAGGACAACGTATATGGAAGAAGGTCTGACAGAGTATATCCAATGGATCGCGTAAGTTGATCTGTTCAAACGTGTTCACGTTTGGTGGCGGAGGAATTCGTTTCTCTTAGCTTTATACCCGTGTTATTTTTGGATAAGTCAATTTGTGATTTGGCGGGTATGACGATGTGGCATTCAAAGTGAATGGTGATCAGTTGTTCTGAAGATAGACGTAGCTTCTAGCCTCACACCAGGAAGTAACAAAAGTTGGGCTAGGCAGTATGGCTAGTTGGGTCATTCCCAAGCAGGGTGTATTGTCACCGATCTAGGGAATATCCATATTTATACTTCTTTTTGATTCTGTATCTTCGGATGACGGTTTGATGGCCTATAACCGTGGTGGCAATATATTCGCGACACTCAAGCTAAATGAGTGAGCGGTCATGTGTGGCCGGGTTGCAAGACGTTCTTGTTGAACCCTGAGTGTATCACCTCTAGAGTACACTATTCAGAAGGTGCTCCCATACCTTGTCTGTTGGAATCCATTCTCCGATAAACGCCCTGCGGTTTATGATTTTATACTATGTATGTAGAACGTGAGATGCAAGCGTTTCTGCTAGATTGATACCTATTTGTACTTAGACATTATTATAATATCACAATGATATTGCTTGTCAAAGTTGTTCAGATACTCATAAGGAAAAAACCCGTTCCGTATTCACGGCGTGGTCTTATGAGATATCCTATACCTGTTTTAAACTATTTTACTCATACCAGTCCCATGACTGACCCGGAGTTTACTTTGTTGTTTTCCCTAAACTCTTGGGTGCCTAAATTTGTACGGGCAGTCAAGTAGTTGGGATTTATAGATATACTTGGAGAGCTTGGAGCAGGAGACTTCGAGATTTTATAGCTATAGTTATTTCCGCTGTGTTGTAAGTGTTGTACTCTGATAAGTGCTATTGTATATATATAACTGTTTACTTCAAAGTTATGTTATATATTATATGTTATTCGTTCCGCTGTGAGATTCGTGTTACTCTGATGATTCTGATGTTCTTCTTCTTCTTCTATTCTATTAGTTCTATCTTTTCTTTCTCACCTTCTAAATTCTTTCACTAACGTCTCGAAATTTCCGACTCTCGAGGAGTCGGAAATTTCCAGCCGTTACAGTTGGTATCCGAGCTTAAGTTAAGTGATTACCTTGGCTCTGTGGCATAACATGATAGAGATGGGATTAGTAATATCCTAGATTGAGTTTGAGTGTATATATATGAGCGCGTAATTGTTATTCAATATAAAATGGTTTTATATTGTGGAGACTCATTGGTTGAGTGGCTTATGAATTCTGGTCGATCAGTTGATCCACTGTATCGATAGGGGTTGCTAAACACTCGAATACGATGAACCGTCATGGTATGTTTTGAAAGAGGGTAAATGAAATAATTTTTCCCAAAATATATTTGTTTATGAAGAAATATATATATCTTGAAATTATTATAGTATATTGATTGTGTTGGTTGTTATTATAATCGAATAAGATTATAAAAGGGTGAAATGGTTATAAATGACCAATCAGAATTCATATGAATGTAAGTTATGAAATAGTTTGAATTAAATATGAATTTAAATCAGGATTTGGAATTAAAATAAGGAAATTTTAAGTTCCTGGGAGATTTTGAAAATGTTTTTCAAATTGAAAATGATATAGTATTGAACTCACTTCGATAGCTGGAAAATAGATTCTGATGATGAATCTAGACATCATCAGTGTTCATTTTCGAGTTCTAAGTAATGGATTACTACCAAAGGTTTTATTTTTGAATTTGTTTTGAGAAAACAAGTTATTTAGAAATTCAAAGGTTTTGAATTGGCATTATGATTTCAAATTGATTTGAAAGAAACCCAGGAACTTAAGTTCTGGAATTAAAATTTAACTAATGAAGTTAAATAAAATGAGATGGTAAAAATAAATTGAAATTTAACTTGAACCGAGTTAAATAAAATTGAATTGAGATTAGAGATAATCTAGAATGGAACCAAATTGATAAGTCAATAATTTGGAATTTGATATTAGAGTTCGAATGGAATTCGATTTGGATTTGAGGATATGAACTGATTGGAGATCAATTGGAATGGATAACATTGGTATATGTTGAAGTGGTAGCAGATGAAAGGGATAGAGTTAAATGCCCGACAAAAAGGTACAAGTTTATATCATATATGAGTTTGGATTTTATGAGCCGAATTGGCAAGCCGCTTGGCTGTTTGATTTACTTTTGGGTTAAAGAAGGCCCAGAGAGGCGAGTTGGAGTTTGAGATATCGTCCAGTACAAAGGAGGTGCTGGCGAAAATTTTTCAAAAGTTAAGGCGTTAGAAAATTTTCAGGATTTTTGAAAATTTAGTTAGTCGAAATAAATTAATATTTTTGTTGATATTAATTGGTTCAGTTGAAAACTGAAATTTAGAGGTAAACAAAAAAAAAGATTTTTAAATCTAGTTAGTCGAGTAAGTAGCATTTTTCTAACTTAGCAATTTCGAGGACGAAATTATTTTAAGGGGGGAAGTCTGTAATGGCGCGTTTTGTTAGCTGTTGAATAATTAATTTATTTAATGATTTATATATCGTTTTGGCGATATCGATAACTTAAAGTACAACGTTCGAACTTATAATTTATAATTATAATTAAAACGAACTTGAAACGTCGTGGCAGCTCGCAATTTGGCGATTTGAACTTCAACTGAATGTACATGATTCATTTTAAGCCGGATTTCTGTGAAACAAGAAACGTGTGGAGCTAGTGGAGTATATCTTTCTAGTGAAAGAGAAAAATCGGGATTTCGTCGTGTAGATTTTGATTCACGTCCAAATCAAATTTCAGAAAAGTCGCTGTGGATTTCCTTTATAATTTGCGACGCTTTATTTACGTTATAAAAGGGTTTTCAAAATAATTGAATATCGGGTTTGAATCTAGACAAGGTTCATTTGGGAAATAGTGATAATTTAATTTTTAGAATTTTACTGTAATTTTTAATTAATTTTATAAGCAACTTTTTATTCGAAGTATTTCGCACCCTGAAATCAACATTTTGAAGTTTCAAAATATGAGTCCATCTACCGATATTGTTATATTATTGGAATTCTGGCACATCGCTGATCACAACGGTATGGTTATTACTGTCTATAGTAGTTCGTAAACAAACGAGTTTCACGAAATGAAGTACCCATAGTAAACGTGTATATATATAAATGTGATTCCTTAACCTATCCACGTTCCACCCTTCTAAAACAACCGTTACTTGTGGATTCTAAAGAAAGAACGTGGCCTAACTCTTTCCTTTAAACATTTCGTGGTGCATAGCAAGACAGAAACTCCCACTATATCCTATATAATGGTTTAACTTCTTAAAAACCTAAAAATTTTCTCAGCTCAAAACATAGGAGCCGCCGCAAGTTCATTCCTCAACCCAAAATGTGGCGCTCAGAAAAATCAAAACAGTGCACAAATAAATCCAATAAAATCTCAAACCACATATAATCGAAATCACTGAGCCTTCGTTTCCTTTTGGTATCATTTGCGAATGATTCAAACCCTTCGCGGTTTGATGATGGGAAATCTTTTCGAACTAGGACTAAGTGATTTAGGGGTTTCGAAGCATTTTCTCTCGATTCCAATGTTGCGGGTTTCAGGGGGTAGTTCAACGTTCTGTGGAGGTTTCGGAAGTGGAGAATCTGGAGCAGGGTCGGTTATATCAGCAAGGAAGGCGTCGCACCTGTTACGGTTAATAGATTGACATCGGGATTCTTATGGGGGGTGCGAGCTGAGGGAAAGGGGGTCTGGAAGGTGGAGTTCGGGAGGAGGAACCCATCGGTAGGGTTAGTTGTTAAATATGTGAAGAGGGATACAGAAGATTGCGGTTTGGTTCTGAGAAGAGAAGTTGGGATGGTAGATTTGGTTTGAATTCTGTATGTCCTTTAAACTCTAGAATTCTAACGATGCATTATACATTTCAAAACATATTGTTTTATTTAATATATATATATATACGTATATCATAGTAACAGTATACAATAATGTATCTTTTCTTTTAGAACAACACCCGTAGATTGATGTAGTGTTTTCGAAAACTAACATTAAAGTTTTATTATTAGATATAATACATTTGTCAAAACACGTACATTCATAAATTTGCTATAATACATAGGTTCCAGTATGATCTTGAGTATTAGGGTGCTGGGTAATCATTTTGATGTTAATGACTTAAAAGACAAATAAAGGTGAAGTTTTGGAAAACCAACTACTTTTAGACCGAGGAAGAAACATATTTAGTAACTCAACGAACACACTAGTTACGGTCTTCGATTGGCAGTGGAATAATAAACATTGTCTAATGGTTTCTGAAACATGTTGTGTCCTATATTACATCGCTAATCATTTTATTTTCAGTAGAATAGCAAGTCATGTAAATATACTAAATATACGTATATGCATGTTATCAAAATTCAGAAAGTGAAACCCTCAAGTTGAACATAGTTTAATCTTCGTGACCCTTTATGTTAATATGAAGACATTAGCAAAAGCTTTCCTAAGTCGTGTCATGTAAAGGCTTATAGAAAATTTATTTTGATCTAGAATTGGTACAAAGGAGTAAGAGAATGAGTGGGATCGAAGCACGGTTATATGGAGGGAGATACATGAGGTTACGGGTTGTTTTATGAGGAAGAAGGTACAGTGCGGAAAGGGATTTGGGGTTATGACCAGAATCATAATATACTGCGCAAAGTTAGATCGGTTGGAATCATATGGTTATTGACTGCACAATGGAACCCGTCCGAAGTGATATGGAGTCCGTTTCAATTTTGGATAAAATAAAACATCTGATTCGAATCAACAGACGCAAACCGTTATTTAACGGCTAACGCGCCAATGTGAGTAAAACTCACTGACTCTGAACAGTTTATAATTTCATGTTGTATTGTTAGAACTGTTAAAATTGTCTGTTTGACTGTGTGTTGACTGTTTGATTGAACTGCTAGTCAGTTAGTGGAATATATATATATATATATATATATATATATATATATAAACCGATAAATATTTATATGCTGATTCTGCTTATCAGAATATTATACCAGTGTTGTCTAACATCTGTGGTGCAGGGGAACAGGTTGGAGGAATCCAACTGGATTCCTCAACAGTTATTTTTACTGTAATTTATGTATTGTGATATATAAATGTGATATATATAATCTATTGTGATTATGTGTGGTTGGACGATATTCATCGTTGTTAGATGATGTGTTAAAAACCATAAGAAATACCAGGATAGAGAAAAGAGATTTTCAAACTATAATTTGAAAATAATTTATTTATATAAAATCGATGGATTTTATATTATAAAGAAAAGGGGATTTTGAGTATAAAGGAAAATTTGGTTAATCAAGTATAAAGGAGAAATATTTGTTAATCGAGTATAAAGGATTAAACAAAGTAATTGGTTAGGTTGACCAAAGCAAGATAGTCGGGTTAAACAAAGTAATTGGTTAGGTTAACCAAAGCGAGTTAGTCGAGTTAATCAAAGTAATTGGTTAAGTTAACCAAAGTAAATTAGTTAAGTTAAACTAAGGGGTGAATCAAAGTGAATTTGTTAAGTTAAACTAAATGATTAATCGATGTGAATTAGTTAAGTTAATCTAAAGGATTAATCGATATGAATTAGTTAAGTTAAACTAAGTGGTTAATCAAAGTGAATTAGTTAAGTTAACTAAGTGGTTAATCGAAGTAAATTAGTTGATTTAAACTAAGTGAATCGGCTAGAGTAAATCAACGTGAATTAGCTAAGTTAAACTAAGTGGATTAGTTCAGTTAATCGAGACGAGTTAACCAGTTAGGTTAAACCAGTTAGAGTTAACCAGTTAGAGGTGACCAGTTAGAGTTGACCAGTTAGAGTTGACCAGTTAGAGTTGACCAGTTAAAGTTGACCAGTTAGAGTTATCCAAGTGGAGTTAATCGAGTAGCGTTGTCGAATATCACTTATTCGAAGAAGAGCTATCGAATATAGTCTACTCGAGTGGAGAAATCAAATGTTATTCATTTGAGAAGAGTTATCAAATATAGTTTATTCGAGTGGAGAAATCAAATGTGATTCATTTGAGAAGAGTTATCGAATATTATTTATTCGAAGAGTAGTTATCGAATATTGGTTATTCGAAGTTAGTTAATCCGAAGGAGTTAATCGAAGGGTTAATCCGAAGGAGCTAGTCGAAGAGTTATTCGAAGTTAGTTAATCCAAAGGAGTTATTCGAAGTTAGTTAATCCGAAGGAGTTAATCGAAGGGTTAATCCGAAGGAGCTAGTCGAAGAGTTATTCGAAGTTAGTTAATCCAAAGGAGTTATTCGAAGTTAGTTAATCTGTAGGAGCTAGTCGAAGAGTTATTCGAAGTTAATTAATCCAAAGGAGTTATTCGAAGTTAGTTAATCCGAAGGAGCTAGTCGAAGAGTTATTCGAAGTTAGTTAATCCAAAGGAGTTATTCGAAGTTAGTTAATCCGAAGGAGCTAGTCGAAGAGTTATTCGAAGTTAGTTAATCCAAAGGAGTTATTCGAAGTTAGATAATCCGAAGGAGCTAGTCGAAGAGTTATTCGAAGTTAGTTAATCCAAAGGAGTTATTCGAAGTTAGTTAATCCGAAGGAGCTAGTCGAAGTTAGTTAATCTGAAGGAGCTAGTCGAAGAGTTATTCGAAGTTAGTTAATCCAAAGGAGTTATTCGAAGTTAGTTAATCCGAAGGAGTTAGTCGAAGAGTTATTCGAAGTTAGTTAATCCAAAGGAGTTATTCAAAGTTAGTTAATCCGAAGGAGTTAATCGAAGAGTTAATCCGAAGGAGTTAGTCGAAGAGTTAATCCAAAGGAGTTATTCGAAGTTAGTTAATCCAAAGGAGTTAGTCGAAGAGTTAATCGAATATAGTTATTCGAAAGAAGGTGTTAATCGAATATTGTTATTCGAGTAAAGTTAAAAGAGTTAATCGAATTTAGTTATTCGAAATGAGTTATTCGAATTAGATATTTGAATAGAGTTAAACACGTAAGAGTTAATTGAATATTAGTTATTCAATTTGAGTTAATCGAATGTAGTTATTCGAGTAGAGTTAAATCGAATTTAGTTATTCGAAAGGAGTTAATCAATTTGAGTTAAGTTAATCGATTTGAATTAAGTTGAATCGAAATGGAGTAAATCGATTAGAATTAAGTTAATCGAGTTAGAGTAAATCGAATATGGGTTATTCGAAGGTAAGTTATTCGAATTAGTTATTCGAAGGAGTTAATCAAATGAGTTGATCCAAAGGAGTTAGTCGAATATTAGTTATTCGAATAGAGTTAAAGGAGTTATCGATTTTATTTTGATCGAAAGGAGTTATCGATTAGTAAATCGAAAAGAGATTTTCGAATATAGCATATTCGAAAGAAAGAGATCAAATATTGTTTATTCGAAAGAGAGAGATTTCGAATATGAGTTATTCGAAGAGAGATAATCGAATATAGGTTATTCAAAGAAGAGTTAATCAAATAGAGATTACTCGAAAGAGATTTATACGTCGAATTCGATTATAGCGAATTCGGGAAAGTACTATTTACTTTCCAGGGTTTAAATCAAGGTTTAGTTATTGATTAAGAAATTAGGCGTCTGTTTAATTATTCGAGTTAGGAGATAAAGTTATAATTCAGGTTAGATATTGCAGAAGTAGGAATTATAACGTTATAGTTATAATCAAACGTTTTCATATAAGAAGTAGATTCGTAACCTGAATCCGAGAATTTGCATAAACAGATGATTGGAAAAAGTGAGTGACGAGCTTCATCTATTTCACAGTAAAGGACGTTGTTCAATTAAGGTCTGCGAGGTAAATATACCCCAACTTGATTGACTTTTGAATTGACAAAGGAATAGTTGTGGTTCGATAGAAAAGGTTGATTTGAAATATAGTTAAGTAATAAGCGATTAATGGATTAAGCGTAACGATGTTTTATACAACGTTCATTTGAAATCCGTAAATGAGTTTTGGAAACGTTTTCCAAATACAGTCAGATATGTTTTCTAAACATAGAAAATGAAATGTTTTCATGATAAGAATTTAAGAAATAGAGTTAAGCAAATTCAGAAACTAACTGGAGAGGGTAAGTTGAACGGTTTTCTAAGTGACGATCTAATGTTGGTTTCGACCTTCCGGATTGATACTTAGAGAATTGTTCTCATACTAGTTACAGTTAGGGACTGGTAGTTGCGAAATAATAGTGATGTGAAAATAAGCTATGGAAATGTTTTCCAATGATTAATAACATATGTTTCCTAAATATATGAAATAAGGAAATATGAACATATGATGATTGATCGATCGAATTTCCATTTGGAAATAAGATCGTTGTTTGTACACCGACATGTTTTCATTTGATAGTTGAATCACAGACTAACAAAGTTTTTACCATTTTAACGTTGTTAATATGGAGAGATCGGTTGGATTATTATCCAAAGAACCACTCTGTATCGGCATAAGCGTTGCGAGCAATATATGCCAAAGATAAATTGAAGACGGAGTAAAGTGCAAGGGCTGTTGTATAAGTCTTAGATAATAGTGACTAAGATGGATATACTGAAAAGTGCCTTCGGTTTGTCCAGTCCCAGGACAACGTATATGGAAGAAGGTCTGATAGAGTATATCCAATGGATCGCGTAAGTTGATCTGTTCAAACGTGTTCACGTTTGGTGGCGGAGGAATTCGTTTCTCTTAGCTGTATACCCGTGTTATTTTTGGATAAGTCAATTTGTGATTTGGCGGGTATGACGATGTGGCATTCAAAGTGAATGGTGATCAGTTGTTCTGAAGATAGACGTAGCTTCTAGCCTCACACCAGGAAGTAACAAAAGTTGGGCTAGGCAGCATGGCTAGTTGGGTCATTCCCAAGCAGGGTGTATTGTCACCGATCTAGGGAATATCCATATTTATACTTCTTTTTGATTCTGTATCTTCGGATGACGGTTTGATGGCCTATAACCGTGGTGGCAATATATTCGCGACACTCAAGCTAAATGAGTGAGCGGTCATGTGTGGCCGGGTTGCAAGACGTTTGTAACAACCCGTATTTCGATAACATGATTAAGACGAGAATCAAGGCAGAATTTAATTTTAAATTCTGAATCAGGTGAATTGGGCTATGCCATTGCGTTCGTCTCGGAAAAATACGCGAAATAGATTCCAAGTTTTCGAAAATCGGAGTCCGTATGACCAAGATATGGCCTCGCGAAGTTTCACGAAAAATTCCCAAATTAAAGGATACTTAATTAAGTGAAATGGGTTGCGCAGAGAAATATATATATATTGATATATATATATATATAATTGAAAATTAAATAAATAAATATGCAAAAATGTTCAAAACAGCGAATTGGGAGAGGGGAATAACCGAACCAGTCGATTTTTGAGGTCGACCCGAGCCTGCTAGGTCGACTAGGGGTTAATCCAGGGTGTTTGGCTGTCAACCCGTGGGCCGATTCGCTCAAATGCAGATTTTACATTTGGATGGTTCTCATGGTTCATCTTTAATCTAAAGGCCCTAGATGGTTCCTACACTTGACTTCTTCCCCAAGTTATACTTTGGTGGCTTGGATTGAATCTAGGTTCAATCCTATGGCCTAAAACACTTGCCTAATCTATAAATAAGCCCCTAACCTACCCCTAAACCCTCATTATTCATTCATGCAACTAAACTATGGCAAAATTGCTACTCTCATGGCATCCACTCAACTATCCTAGCCCCACTTCATTTCTATGAGAGGTTTCATGATCATGAGAGTATTAGAGAGTCCCTATGTTAGTATGAGAGCTTCTCAAGTTGATTTCAAGGCAAAAGCTTTGATCTTTGTTCATAAAGATGGTATTTTTGTTGATTTGGAGTGTTCATCTTTGGGTTTTTGGGTGATGGCATGCATAGGCTTCATCACAATCTTTGTTTTGCATTTCGATTTGTGCCTTCATAGCTATGTAAGCCCTTCCCTACTCTTAGATATTAACTATGAAGTTAAATGTTCATGTTGAAAGTTTGGGTTTGATTAATTAGAATGATGCATGCTATCATGTTATGCAAGTTTATGAAGTCATTATCTTGATCTTATGAACTAAAAGCCACAACCTTTATGTTGAAATGTTGCATTATGCAACATGAGAATCTTCATAATCATTATGTCAACTTGCATATGAAGTCATAATCCTTATATGATGATATATGCGAGTTTCTAGCCATCATTCCATGTCTTTTGTCACCATGATTCGCTTATGTACCAAGTTTGGGTTGATGCATGTTTTTCAGGCTTAAGAATGTAACATGCAAGCTAATGAACACATTTGTGCCTCATTTGCCACCATGATTAACTTGTGGCTTAATACCCATTTTTGTCATTCCTTTGCCAAGTCTCTTCTTTTAATCCATCACGTTGTTGCGAACGTATATGCTAGTTTAAAAAGCGTTGGGGTCACATTATGGGGAAACATAATGACATGAATATGACTTGGGTAAATGGGTATAAACATGACAACATGTAACGTTAAATATGACATGTGTTTATACTTGAAAACATGACTTGAAGTATAACATGGAAGTTGACATGTAAGTATGCATAAAAACATAAGCTTGGGAATTTACCTATTAAGTTAGGTCTACCCATTGGGAATTTACCTATTAAGTTAGGTCTACCCAATTGCTTGAAAACTTGACTATGAACATGACACTAGACTAAACATGAAAGTGGCCAACTCGAGGTTGGGTTGAGTTTGCAACGTAAAACTACCCGGAACCGACCGGCCTAACTAGTAGTTGCAAACAATAGCACCCAATGTGAGAAGTTGGTCATGTTGTGCTTGAACCCGAGGTTAGACCAAGTTGTGGTGTAAAGCTACCCGGAACCGACCGGCTTAACTAGTAACCACAACAAAGTCTAATGTGAGAGGTTGGGGTGCATTAAGTAATTAATGCCACATGATAGGGTTAAGTTAATTTGATTAATGACTCTTAACCAAATATGACATGGGTAAATGGGTTAAGTAAATAGGTTAGGCTAATGATACTTAACAAAACATGACAAGGTTGGGTAGGTTAAGTGATTTGATTTGCCTAATGACGCTTAACCATTTTTATACGACTAGTGGACGGGGATTAAGTTAACCAACACTTAATCAATCCAACATGATAATTTGGCAAGGTTAAGTAAGTTTTCTTAATGACACTTAACCATACAAGATGATTAGGGGATGGGGTTAAGTAATTTGCACCTAACTAATCCGACACGGTAATTAGATGGGGTTAAGTAATCCACACTTAACTAATCTAAACACGGTAATTCGATGGGGTTAAGTTAAACACTTAACCAATTTAAACTCCGTAATTCAATGAGGTTAAGTAACCAATACTTAACCAACTTAACGTGATAATTTAATGGGGTTAAGCAACTTATACTTAACCAATTATACATGATGATTTGATGGGGTTAAGTAACTTACACTTAACCAATCTAATACGCGGACCTGATAAGGTTAAGTCACAAGACCTTTTTAGAATATACTTAACCATTGTAGTACGATTAGAGGATGGGGTTAAGTCAACCTATACTTAACCAATCCGACTCGATAATTTGATGGGATTAAGATAATCTATGCTTAATCGATCTAGCAAGATAATCCGATAGGATTAAGGTAAGCTAGTACTTGACCAATTTGACTTGATAGGGTTAAGTCATGAGCCTCTGGGTACACTTAACCAACTTGTGGGACTAAGTCTTGAACTTAAATACTTAGCTAATCTTTGACGTGATTCGTCGGCGGGTTAAGTCATGGACTTGAATGATAACACTTAACCCAATAGACAAACCCTAGCTAGAAGAACTAGGTAGAAAACCGTGGTTAATCAAGGATAACGGGAAAGGAAGCTAAGTGGTAAACCTTAGTTAAGGGTAACTAAGTAATAATTCTTAGCTAAGGACATAGGACTAATTCTCAAAACGATGAGTAACCTGATACGGTAGGTCATCACTTAGTATACGAGGGGGAGCAAGTTATCTGACTTGGATAAAAGCTCCAGCGCACTGGGTGCCGAAGTGGAAGCTTCGGGGGACGTGAGGATATTCTTGGGATCCCTCTGTGGGCTGCCAGGTAATTATACTAGGCCCATGAGAGGTTAAGGTCTGCGTTAGAAGGACCAAGAGTATGCCTTGGTTGCTATGCGAGCAACCTAAAGACTGGGATGGATTAGCGTGGAGTCAACAATTCTCGTTTTTGCCCTGGATAGCGCATCGCCGACTACCTACCATCTTTAGTCAATCGTGTACGTGCGGAAAGGCAGGGAACCCCCAACAGACCATGTGCTTGCTATCGAGTCATGGGTGAGGTTGGCCTGTAGGAAAGTGGGCTATAGTGGGGCCGTGGAGTGGTTCTTATACATGATTTTTCTTGGATTGCCTTTCAGTAGTTGAGGGAGGGGTCACGTGGGACCATAGCCACGGGTACAAAAACAGACCTTGATATCTGCATCGGCAGACGATTTAAAGCTCCCGACCGAGTTCCGTATTTCTTGATTTGCCCTGGCACGGAACTCGGATGGCACATTGGGGAACATGTGCATCTAGACATGGAAAACAATTCACGATACATACGTGGGATCAAGGGCGCGGTTGACGGGTGGCGTAATCCCTAGTGGTCCTAGGTGGCCAAAACCCAAACCGAGACACGGAAACGTTCATTAGGTAGCATAATCCCTAGCGGTCCTAGGTGGCATAAAGTCTAAGTGGACGCGCGATAGTTCATGGTAAGGAAACACAACTAGATCAAGGGTTGCAGTCCAAAACAACTTCAAGGATAAACCGTTTACATGGGAAAGCCCGTACAGCCTACGGCAAAGGACTGAACTTATACATGGAAAGAAACATATGAGTTGAGTAACCTATATATGCGGCATATTAGGTTGACATGGACCATTACACGACTTTTGAGTAAGGGTCATTCACAGATAACACGTAATACAGTTGGGGTACTAGTACGGTAGGTGCAGAGCAGATATACAGGATAGATGCCATGGGACGTTATACGCAATAGATATCTTGGGATATTATACTTGATAGAAACCTGACAATGTGATACCTTGTTTTATCTTGACACCGTAGTTTATCACGACACCCTAGTTTATCTGAGTTCAGTAGTTCATCCTGTTATTTTGATTTAGCTTATCTATCTTGTTATCATGCTTATGTTCATCTCAGTTTCTCATGTCAGTTAACTTTACTAGTTTTTATACTAATAGTAGATAGGGCTTACTCAGTCTTTTTGACTGACCCGTTTTGTTTCGCCTCTTTTCTTCCTTCCCCCCCCCCCAGGTTACAGGGAGGAAACACTGCTGTTTAGTTCGGACTTCTTCTGCTTGAAGGTCATCATGGATGGCTTGGACTTTTCCTGGCTATGGCTACTTTACTGTTTTTATTTAGGGAATAATTTATGAAAAAGTCTTTATGCTTCTTTACTATTGCAAGACAGGTTTTGATGTACTCTGATGTAAAAGGCTTTAGACCTTATGTATTCATGTTTATGAAAGTTCGATTTTACTTCCGCTATTTTATATGTTCTGTCTTGTGATATTTCTGTGCATGTTTACCAATAATGCCCCTCTAAAGCTAGTGCATTCCTTTGCGAGTGACCCTAGCGGAGGCGGGGTGTTACATTTGGTATTAGAGCAGAAGGTTACCAGACTGGGCAAAAGTTTTTAAAGACCTTCTGAAAACTATTTGAAAATCGTTTATAAAGAAGCATTTTTCAAGAAAATTTTCTTTTAAAAGAAAAAGGCTATTCCCCAAAGGCCATTAGCACTATCCTTGTTTCCTTAATTGAATCTCTTTTCCTTTCTTTCCTCCATCTGTAGTCACAGTGGTTTTAACTGCGACTAGTCTTTTCTATCTACGAAAGTGCTTTCCATGCGATGGAGGTGGTTCTCGAGAGACCAGTGGCCGCGTTATAAGAAAGGATAGTGAGAAAGAGGATAAAGGATACGAGCTTAAGGATGAGCAACTGGTTGGTATGGCTTAGTCCTCAAAGGAGGGAGAAAGATGAACAATGAAACCCATGACGAGAGAGTACCTTTGGCATGGTAAAACGGGGTGGATAGTTAAGTATTATGGGACAAGGACAAGATCATCGGGAGGGTAATAGTATGCTCTTATTTCTAGGGTACCTCGGAAGGAGGGTAACGATCTTGTTAAAAGTTTAGCTCTTCTTTTCTATCATCCCGCCAAGACTTTGTTTTGATCCCCGCATCATTTAAGTTTGCTTCGATAGTTGAGTCTCTGCACCTTAAGTACTAGCGTAATAGAGAATCCCATTTTTGTCTCAAGTCCTGTGGAGAACCGATCCATTTATTCATGACTTGTTTTGGATTTGAGAATAACATGCCTCGGTTATGGATGAAGTGGTTATCCAGTAAGGGGTGCCACTCTCGGTTTTGATAGGAGGGTAGTTAGACTCTTTGACTAGCCTTGGTAATACCCTCGAAGTCTCGTGTAACCTTTTTGGGTTCGGTCATGATTAATTACTTAGAATCCCTTGATGCCTTTATTGGAAATTTGAAGCCAGATCGAGTGGTGTTCGCCGATAAGACGGATGGTTTATTTCACTTATGCACGGGTTATGGAAATCACCCAAGTAAGTGCGCTTGATAACCTGGTTGGCATCTGTTTACTTTCAAGAGAAAGTTCTTCTACGTGGAATACCTTGTGGTACGAGGTCCGAGATTCACTAGTGAATTTTGGAAAGCTTGCATGAGATCATGAGTACGCAGTCATGTTTGCGTCAAGTATTCTAGGAAAAGGATAAGTGCAAGTGGAACGAGAGGCGACAAAGAAATGAGTTCTAGCTCATGTTATGGAAACAGGAAATAAAAAGCTGCGAAATCGTGAAGTTAAAAGACAGTCAAGGCACGATGGAATTAAGCTCAGGAAAGACGACTTTTATGGTCAAAGACTAGATACGCGCATGATATCTCTTTTTGGGAGTATATTCTTGATCCCTGTTTTCGGTAGAGCTTACTTGTAGGCTATCTTTTGTGGACATCCTCTCGGTCCTATTTTCTGTTACAAACCCCGTAAGGAGTTTGTCTTGTTTATCTTCTCGACCCTGTTTCAGGGAATCCTAGGTAGAACCCTATGGATGTAAACATGTATTTGAAACATGTTATGATTGATATGGTTGCAAGTGGTTGCAAGTGGTTGCTCGTGGATGCGCGAATACACATTAGATACTAGCTCGACTCGGTCACATTTCATATTGCATATGCACGAGTATTTATACTTGTTTATGGATGAAATCGAGTGTATTATCATGCGGTTGTTGCATATGAATGAATGATTGTGCACGCATATAGTATCTATATGACTAGGACTATTTGCATACACGTTTGATAGATGGCACCACACATATTTTTGCATTAGAAAGATTATTCAGGCCTGATCATTAGCATTAGCTAAGGAACATGTACACACACGTCTTGCATATATTCATACAGCATTAGAAATCATCTAAGGACAATGGTTGCTTGTGGATGATGTTTTGAGTAGATGGATGATGGACGGTAGGATATATTCTTCCTAACTTGGAGATTTCGGGGACGAAATCCTAAAAGGTGGGGAGAATGTAACAACCCGTATTTCGATAACATGATTAAGACGAGAATCAAGGCAGAATTTAATTTTAAATTCTGAATCAGGTGAATTGGGCTATGCCATTGCGTTCGTCTCGGAAAAATACGCGAAATAGAGTCCGAGTTTTCGAAAATCGGAGTCCGTATGACCAAGATATGGCCTCGCGAAGTTTCACGAAAAATTCCCAAATTAAAGGATACTTAATTAAGTGAAATGGGTTGCGCAGAGAAATATATATATATTGATATATATATATATATATATAATTGAAAATTAAATAAATAAATATGCAAAAATGTTCAAAACAGCGAATTGGGAGAGGGGAATAACCGAACCGGCCGATTTTTGAGGTCGACCCGAGCCCGCTGGGTCGACTAGAGGTTAATCCAGGGTGTTTGGCTGTCAACCCGTGGGCCGATTCGCTCAAATGCAGATTTTGCATTTGGATGGTTCTCATGGTTCATCTTTAATCTAAAGGCCCTAGATGGTTCCTACACTTGACTTCTTCCCCAAGACATACTTTGGTGGCTTGGATTGAATCTAGGTTCAATCCTATGGCCTAAAACACTTGCCTAATCTATAAATAAGCCCCTAACCTACCCCTAAACCCTCATTATTCATTCATGCAACTAAACTATGGCAAAATTGCTACTCTCATGGCCTCCACTCAACTATCCTAGCCTCCACTTCATTTCTATGAGAGGTTTCATGATCATGAGAGTATTAGAGAGTCCCTATGTTAGTATGAGAGCTTCTCAAGTTGATTTCAAGGCAAAAGCTTTGATCTTTGTTCATAAAGATGGTATTTTTGTTGATTTGGAGTGTTCATCTTTGGGTTTTTGGGTGATGGCATGCATAGGCTTCATCACAATCTTTGTTTTGCATTTCGATTTGTGCCTTCATAGCTATGTAAGCCCTTCCCTACTCTTAGATATTAACTATGAAGTTAAATGTTCATGTTGAAAGTTTGGGTTTGATTAATTAGAATGATGCATGCTATCATGTTATGCAAGTTTATGAAGTCATTATCTTGATCTTATGAACTAAAAGCCACAACCTTTATGTTGAAATGTTGCATTATGCAACATGAGAATCTTCATAATCATTATGTCAACTTGCATATGAAGTCATAATCCTTATATGATGATATATGCGAGTTTCTAGCCATCATTCCATGTCTTTTGTCACCATGATTCGCTTATGTACCAAGTTTGGGTTGATGCATGTTTTTCAGGCTTAAGAATGTAACATGCAAGCTAATGAACACATTTGTGCCTCATTTGCCACCATGATTAACTTGTGGCTTAATACCCATTTTTGTCATTCCTTTTCCAAGTCTCTTCTTTTAATCCATCACGTTGTTGCGAACGTATATGCTAGTTTAAAAAGCGTTGGGGTCACATTATGGGGAAACATAATGACATGAATATGACTTGGGTAAATGGGTATAAACATGACAACATGTAACGTTAAATATGACATGTGTTTATACTTGAAAACATGACTTGAAGTATAACATGGAAGTTGACATGTAAGTATGCATAAAAACATAAGCTTGGGAATTTACCTATTAAGTTAGGTCTACCCATTGGGAATTTACCTATTAAGTTAGGTCTACCCAATTGCTTGAAAACTTGACTATGAACATGACACTAGACTAAACATGAAAGTGGCCAACTCGAGGTTGGGTTGAGTTTGCAACGTAAAACTACCCGGAACCGACCGGCCTAACTAGTAGTTGCAAACAATAGCACCCAATGTGAGAAGTTGGTCATGTTGTGCTTGAACCCGAGGTTAGACCAAGTTGTGGTGTAAAGCTACCCGGAACCGACCGGCTTAACTAGTAACCACAACAAAGTCTAATGTGAGAGGTTGGGGTGCATTAAGTAATTAATGCCACATGATAGGGTTAAGTTAATTTGATTAATGACTCTTAACCAAATATGACATGGGTAAATGGGTTAAGTAAATAGGTTAGGCTAATGATACTTAACAAGACATGACAAGGTTGGGTAGGTTAAGTGATTTGATTTGCCTAATGACGCTTAACCATTTTTATACGACTAGTGGACGGGGATTAAGTTAACCAACACTTAATCAATCCAACATGATAATTTGGCAAGGTTAAGTAAGTTTTCTTAATGACACTTAACCATACAAGATGATTAGGGGATGGGGTTAAGTAATTTGCACCTAACTAATCCGACACGGTAATTAGATGGGGTTAAGTAATCCACACTTAACTAATCTAAACACGGTAATTCGATGGGGTTAAGTTAAACACTTAACCAATTTAAACTCCGTAATTCAATGAGGTTAAGTAACCAATACTTAACCAACTTAACGTGATAATTTAATGGGGTTAAGCAACTTATACTTAACCAATTATACATGATGATTTGATGGGGTTAAGTAACTTACACTTAACCAATCTAATACGCGGACCTGATAAGGTTAAGTCACAAGACCTTTTTAGAATATACTTAACCATTGTAGTACGATTAGAGGATGGGGTTAAGTCAACCTATACTTAACCAATCCGACTCGATAATTTGATGGGATTAAGATAATCTATGCTTAATCGATCTAGCAAGATAATCCGATAGGATTAAGGTAAGCTAGTACTTGACCAATTTGACTTGATAGGGTTAAGTCATGAGCCTCTGGGTACACTTAACCAACTTGTGGGACTAAGTCTTGAACTTAAATACTTAGCCAATCTTTGACGTGATTCGTGGGCGGGTTAAGTCATAGACTTGAATGATAACACTTAACCCAATAGACAAACCCTAGCTAGAAGAACTAGGTAGAAAACCGTGGTTAATCAAGGATAACGGGAAAGGAAGCTAAGTGGTAAACCTTAGTTAAGGGTAACTAAGTAATAATTCTTAGCTAAGGACATAGGACTAATTCTCAAAACGATGAGTAACCTGATACGGTAGGTCATCACTTAGTATACGAGGGGGAGCAAGTTATCTGACTTGGATAAAAGCTCCAACGCACTGGGTGCCGAAGTGGAAGCTTCGGGGGACGTGATGATATTCTTGGGATCCCTCTGTGGGCTGCCAGGTAATTATACTAGGCCCATGAGAGGTTAAGGTCTGCGTTAGAAGGACCAAGAGTATGCCTTGGTTGCTATGCGAGCAACCTAAAGACTGGGATGGATTAGCGTGGAGTCGACGATTCTCGTTTTTGCCCTGGATAGCGCATCGCCGACTACCTACCATCTTTAGTCAATCGTGTACGTGCGGAAAGGCAGGGAACCCCCAACAGACCATGTGCTTGCTATCGAGTCATGGGTGAGGTTGGCCCGTAGGAAAGTGGGCTATAGTGGGGCCGTGGAGTGGTTCTTATACATGATTTTTCTTGGATTGCCTTTCAGTAGTTGAGGGAGGGGTCACGTGGGACCATAGCCACGGGTACAAAAACAGACCTTGATATCTGCATCGGCAGACGATTTAAAGCTCCCGACCGAGTTCCGTATTTCTTGATTTGCCCTGGCACGGAACTCGGATGGCACATTGGGGAACATGTGCATCTAGACATGGAAAACGATTCACGATACATACGTGGGATCAAGGGCGCGGTTGACGGGTGGCGTAATCCCTAGTGGTCCTAGGTGGCCAAAACCCAAACCGAGACACGGAAACGTTCATTAGGTAGCATAATCCCTAGCGGTCCTAGGTGGCATAAATCCAAAGTGGACGCGCGATAGTTCATGGTAAGGAAACACAACTAGATAAAGGGTTGCAGTCCAAAACAACTTCAAGGATAAACCGTTTACATGGGAAAGCCCGTACAGCCTACGGCAAAGGACTGAACTTATACATGGAAAGAAACATATGAGTTGAGTAACCTATATATGCGGCATATTAGGTTGACATGGACCATTACACGACTTTTGAGTAAGGGTCATTCACGGATAACACGTAATACAGTTGGGGTACTAGTACGGTAGGTGCAGAGCAGATATACAGGATAGATGCCATAGGACGTTATACGCAATAGATATCTTGGGATATTATACTTGATAGAAACCTGACAATGTGATACCTTGTTTTATCTTGACACCGTAGTTTATCACGACACCCTAGTTTATCTGAGTTCAGTAGTTCATCCTGTTATTTTGATTTAGCTTATCTATCTTGTTATCATGCTTATGTTCATCTCAGTTTCTCATGTCAGTTAACTTTACTAGTTTTTATACTAATAGTAGATAGGGCTTACTCAGTCTTTTTGACTGACCCGTTTTGTTTCGCCTCTTTTCTTCCTTCCCCCCCCCCAGGTTACAGGGAGGAAACACTGCTGTTTAGTTCGGACTTCTTCTGCTTGAAGGTCATCATGGATGGCTTGGACTTTTCCTGGCTATGGCTACTTTACTGTTTTTATTTGGGGAATAATTTATGAAAAAGTCTTTATGCTTCTTTACTATTGCAAGACAGGTTTTGATGTACTCTGATGTAAAAGGCTTTAGACCTTATGTATTCATGTTTATGAAAGTTCGATTTTACTTCCGCTATTTTATATGTTCTGTCTTGTGATATTTCTGTGCATGTTTACCAATAATGCCCCTCTAAAGCTAGTGCATTCCTTTGCGAGTGACCCTAGCGGAGGCGGGGTGTTACAACGTTCTTGTTGAACCCTGAGTGTATCACCTCTAGAGTACACTATTCAGAAGGTGCTCCCATACCTTGTCTGTTGGAATCCATTCTCCGATAAACGCCCTGCGGTTTATGATTTTATACTATGTATGTAGAACGTGAGATGCAAGCGTTTCTGCTAGATTGATACCTATTTGTACTTAGACATTATTATAATATCACAATGATATTGCTTGTCAAAGTTGTTTAGATACTCATAAGGAAAAAACCCGTTCCGTATTCACGGCGTGGTCTTATGAGATATCCTATACCTGTTTTAAACTATTTTACTCATACCAGTCCCATGACTGACCCGGAGTTTACTTTGTTGTTTTCCCTAAACTCTTGGGTGCCTAAATTTGTACGGGCAGTCAAGTAGTCGGGATTTACAGATATACTTGGAGAGCTTGGAGCAGGAGACTTCGAGATTTTATAGCTATAGTTATTTCCGCTGTGTTGTAAGTGTTGTACTCTGATAAGTGCTATTGTATATATATAACTGTTTACTTCAAAGTTATGTTATATATTATATGTTATTCGTTCCGCTGTGAGATTCGTGTTACTCTGATGATTCTGATGTTCTTCTTCTTCTTCTATTCTATTAGTTCTATCTTTTCTTTCTCACCTTCTAAATTCTTTCACTAACGTCTCGGAATTTCCGACTCTCGAGGAGTCGGAAATTTCCAGCCGTTACACTTCCCATCAATTCAAGCATGTGTATTTAACGGCTAAGTTTTGTCCATTCATGTTAACTTGACCCACCCACTCATCATATCATGTTGGTTAAGTATTTCCTATTAACTTAACCCCGTTTGCTCATCAAGTTATATTGGTCAAGTGTTTCTTGTTAACTTAACCCCACGTGTTCATCTTGTTGTATTCGTTAAGTGTCATCAATCAATTCAAGTTAACTTAATCCACCTTCTCATCATGTCAAGTTACTTTGGTTAAGTGTTGCTTCTTGTGTTAACTTAACCTACCACAAATCAAGTCATATTGTTTAAGTGTAGCCCTCTCGTGTTAACTTAATCCTTCCCATTCATCATGTCCTGTTGATTAAGTGTTTCCCCCTTGTTTTAACTTAATCTTACCACAAATCAAGTTATATTGGTTAAGTGTTGCCCTCTTGTTTTAGCTTAACCTTACCACAAATCAAGTTATATTGGTTAAGTGTTGCCCTCTTATTTTAGCTTAACATTACCACAAATCAAGTTATATTGGTTAAGTGTTGCCCTCTTGTTTTAGCTTAACCTTACCACAAATCAAGTTATATTGGTTAAGTGTTTCTTATTACTTAACCCTAGTCATCCATGTTATATTGGTTAAGTGTTCCTATGAACTTAACCCTAGTCATTCATCTTGTTATATTGGTTAAGTGTTTCTCATTAATTTAACCCTAGTCATTCATGTTTTATTGGTTAAGTGTTCCTATGGACTAAACCCTAGTCATTCATCTTGTTCATTAGCATTAATTGATTTATTAATGCACAAACCTCTCACATTAGATATGTGTTATTGCGGTTACTGGATGTGTCGGGCAGTTCCGGGCAGTTTTACATCACAACTCAATCTAACCTCGGGTTTTCTTGGGCATGATGCACTAACCTCTCACATAAGATAGGTGTTGTGGTTACTAGATGTGTCGGGCGGTTCCAGGCAGTTTTACACCACAACTCAATCCAACTTCGGGTTAGGCATGTTTATCTTTTCACTAATTTACATATTTATAGTTTATATGTAAATTATTCACAATTGTTGTCAATTTCAGATTATGCCACGTTTACCATAAATGTCCAAGTCTAGATTTTCATGCAAATTATCCCAACCAGTCATGTTTTTATTCTCAAGTTATGCCCAACAAAGCTAATTGCAAGTTATGGCCCCCAAATTCAAATTTTCAAGTTATTACTCAAAATAGGCTACGCCTAATCTTTCCAAGTTTGTAATAATAGTCATGCCCCAAAATTACAATATTCATTATACTTGGCGTCCCAAATCAATAGTTAGGCCAAATCTAGATTTAATGTTCCAATTTTTCATTTTACGCCCAACTTAGATTTAACGCTCAAGTTACCCCAAATTCGCACCAATAACAATTATGCCTAAAACTTGATTTATATTCCAATTTCATACTATGTCGTTCATGCCAATTCTAGGTACACTATGTCAAATTACATATTCCATAATTCATGTCAAATTTCCCCAAATTGCATCTTAACAGTCATGCCATACTACATGATCCAAATTATGCCAAATAATGTTAATTTCATGTTACACCCAATTACCCCTGCATTCATAACGTACGTATTTCGACATTCAACGCAAAATTCGTGAAATAAGCGGAGAAACAATTTGGGACATACTAGGCATATGACGATAAGAACTATTGTTCCAATAGATTTGATATACCAAATTGACATGTTTTGCATAGAATACATTGCAGGCATATAGATATGATATGAATATCATCATGAACCATCACAGATGTATAAGTTTGACAAGAGTTATATCATGAACTCAAACAGGATTCCAATTCCGATATACAACAAGGATAGATATGATTGGACCAATTCCATAGTCAATAATGATTCCCAAAGGTATATATAAGCACATATTCAAATGAAGACTGCTTACAACATGCATATTCTCATATTCCTTTTATTACATGTCACAATTTGATTTAGGTGTTCAAATCTAAAAAGTAACTGAACTTACATAACAAAGGCAAATCTTGTTTTCTGGGATCTGTTTTCTGAAACTGAAAAGTTATCCCATGACGTAGATTGTAACACCCCACATCTGTTAGTGTCACTCACAAAGGGAATGCACTAAGTTCTGTGGAGCATTTAAGGTAAAAGATGCAGATAAATTACAAGACAAATAATTAAAGCAGCAGTAAATAAAAACTTTACTTTGTTGATAAAATAGCTTGTACAAAGATTGTTCTCTGATACCAAATATGCATCTTGTTTAACAAAATAAAGAAGCATAAATATACAATGATTTTCCCCAATAGAGCATAAGCCAGCCATAGCAGAAGGAAAGAGAGTCCAAAGCACTATGTCACAGAGTCTTCAAGCTTGTAAAGAGTAACGGTCCAATCTAATCTAAGCTATATTATTCCCTCCTTAACAACCTTGGGGGGAGCGGAAGAAAAGAAGATGAAGGAAAAATAGAGTCAGACATAAAGTCTGGTAAGTTCAGTAACTTTCAGCATGTGAATAGGTAAAAACAACATGACATGGATTAACTGAATACAAGATAATACCATGATGATAGGGCTAACAAGACAACATAAGATTAACGCAAGATATGCTAAGGCAAGATAAGATATGCTTCACTACTTTCTCTGCTTCGCTATTACCCTGTTATTATGGTTTCTATATCTCTTCACCACCTAACTAGTGTCCAACTAGTAATCTGTATAAACTGATAAATTAATAACGTGATCCCAAACCCCGAAATTGTGGTTGTTTTCAGGTGTACATCTATTATTTATTATCTAGATCTAATATATGGTTTTCTATCGAAACCTTCCAAGATCCAACCAGGGTTTACGCTACCCAGGGCTACTGGGTTTTATGCTACCTATTGAACGTTTCTTGGATTTTAGGTTTTACGCGACCTAGGTCCAACTAGGGATTATGCTACCAATCGAATGACGCCCCTAATCTAGGACACACTACCCAGAGTGGTACATGTTCCAAGATTTTCCCCACGTGTGTGTCGTGGATCGTTATCGCTGTCTTGATGCACATGTCCTTTATATGTGCTACCCGAGTCTCATGGCAGGGCAAATCAATAAACACGGAACTCGGTCAGGAGCTTTCAGATATCAGCCGATGCAGATGCTAAGGTCTGTTATTCCAGTGGCTATGTTCCCACTCGACCCCTCCCTCAACGAATGAAAGGCACACCTTGAAAAATGAGCACTATACGCAGGCCCTCTATGCCCCACTAACCTATGGCCATCCGCACCCATAACTAGATAGCAAGTATATGGTCTTTTGGAGTTCTCTGCCTTTCCGCTGTACGTATCTCGACTGACTCAAGATGGTAGATAGACGACGAGTTGCAATCACCGGGCTACTGGTCTCACCGAATCACGTTGGTCCACCCAAGTCTTTAGGTTGCCTTATATTGCAACCAAGGCATACCCGTGGTTCTTCTAAAGCAGACCTTAACCTCTGTGAGACCAGGCGGATCAACTGTAGCCTCATAGAGGGATACCAAGAGTACCCTCATGTCCCCTCGAAGCCGCTGCTTCGTAACTCAGTTTGTTGGAGCCTTCTTTAAGATCAGATGGACGTTCGCTCCTTCTCGTGTTTTACTAAGGTTTACTACTTAGTTCCCTTAACTAAGGTTTACTACTTAGTTCCTGAATCCTCGTTTTCTTAACTAAGGTTTACAACTTAGTCCTCTTAACTAAGGTTTACTACTTAGTTCTTTTTCTCGTCAAGTTGGATTGGTTAAGTGTCTATAGTCAATTCAAGTTAACTTAACCCATTCATTTGTCATGTTAAACCGGTTAAGTGTTATCAGTAGTTCATGTTGACTTAACCCTACCACAAATCAAGTTATATTGGTTAAGTATTTCTTATTACTTAACCCCATCCCTTCACCTTGTATTGGTTAAGTGTTCCCTTAGTTAACTTAACCCTAACATCTGTTTAATTCACATGTTCTAATGGTTAAGTATTGTCCCTTCATGTCTTAACTTAACCTTGTTCATTTGTCACACTATGATGGCTAAGCTTTCTAAGTTTACTTAACTCCACCTTCAAGTCTAGTTAACATGTTAAATTGGCTAAGTTTATTTTACTTAACCCCACCTTCTAGTTTAGTTAACATGTTATGATGGTTAAACCTTTTCTTAACCTCACCCACTTGTCTAGTCAATATTTTATAACGGTTATTTAACCCCTACAAGTCTTGTCTTGTTAACATGTTAAGTTGGTTAAGTGTTCCTATGGACTTAACCCTCCCATTCCAGCTTAACTGTTTCTTAGCTTTAAATTATTCTTTTAAAGCACCAACCACTCACATTAGACAGATATTGTTGCGGTCACTGGATGTGCCGGTCGGTTCCGGGCAGATTTACACCGCAACTCAGTCTAACCTCGGGTTCTTTTTGGGCTCAATGCTCTAACCACCCACATTTGATAGGTATTGTTACGGATGCTGGATTTGCTGGGCAGTTTCGGGCAGTCTTATACCGTAACTCAATCTAACCTCGGGTTAGGCATATTCGTCTTTCCTAGATTTACATATTTATCCTTTTTGTCTATATGTAAATTGCTGACAACTCTTTTAAACAAATTTGGCCTATATCATATTCATATGTCATGCCCCCTAACATACCTATATTCTAGGACCAAATCTTGATTTACCTATCATTTAACCCAACCTGCAGTTTTATGCCAATTTAGATCTAGTATTCCCATTTACAGTTCATGTCAAAACTAGAATTGATACTCTTGTTTACAATTTATGCCTAAAGCTTAGTTTACTTGCCAATACTAGATTCAATATATCAAATTACATCTTCTATAATTCACGTCAAATTACCCCAATTTTCATCTAACAGTCATGTTATAAAACATACTCCAAATTATGCCAATTAATATAGATTTCACGTTATACCCAAATAACCCCGCATTCATAATGTACATATACCATGATTTCCCAAATTTTCTAAATACTCATGAAATGAAACTAAAAAGGGAATAGAGGATAAACATGAGAATTGACATAAAAGAATAGGCATGCAAAAGCGAGCCAAATACAATGATAATGGATCCAATGGTTTTGGTGTACATAATAGCGAATAGGAATAAACTAAGCAAGTCACACTTTAGGTATGAGATCCAACAAAATGCCAGTTCGGTGTATAACATGATTTGTAACTATAGTGTTATGGGCATAAACAATTAACCATAATGGTCTTAGGCAATTAACCACAATAGTCATAGTCATGGTCATTGGTAGAAATCTCATTGTTATGAATCATAAGCGATTAACCACAATAGTCATGGATAATTAACCAAAATAGTCCTAGGCAATTACCCTAAATAGTCATAGCCAATTAACTGTAATAATTTCAAAGTTACGGTCATAGACAATAGTCTTATGTTTGTAATCATAGGCAATAATCTCATAGTCATGAGTAATAGGTGATTAGCCACAATTGTCCTTGTCATAGTCATAGGCAATAGTCTTATGTTCACAGTCATAGGCATAAGCATAGTCTTATGTCCACAGTCATAGTCTTAGGCCATTAACAATAGTTTCAACGTCATAGGCATAGGCACAGTCTCATCACAATAGTTCTTAATTAGATCCAAAGGCATATACAAGCACCGATTCAAAAGAAAGGATTGGGCATATTCTCATATCCATTTAATTACGTGCCATAAATAGATCTGGGTGTTTAAATCTAAAAAGTAACTGACTTACATTGATCGGTTTCTGAAAAGGATAATCAGATAGCGTTGGTGATTTGCTATGATTTGCATGACTTTGCTCGCAACCGTTGAATCAGCCTTTGATTCTTTTCTTAAATCTTTAATCTTGATTTGAATCTCCAATTTGCGAATCTCGCGTTACTTGAAGAAGAAGGTAGAAGGACTCTCTTAATTTAATTAATCTTGATTTAATTGAATCATGTAGTCTTTGGAGAAGAAGAAGTCATCTTATTCATTAAGAATTTGTGCAGCATAAGTTTAGAGAAGAATGGTGTAAAGAGAATGAGGCTAGGAGGCTGTTTATATAGGATTAGACGAACGAATCTAGACAGAAAACGAGACTAGATACATCAGAATGAACCCAGGATCGAAACTGGGCTTCAGCACCAGGTCGACCCCCAGGTCGACCTGGTCCTTGGGAGGTCTACCATAGTGTCGACCCCAAGGTCGACCTGGTCCTGGGCGGGAAAATTCCTGCCCAGTTTGCGCCGGGGTTTAAATTCGAAATTCGAATTCGAGCTATTTTTTGTTCTGAAAATCCTTGAAACTTCGGAGGGTCATATCTCCCTTATACGGACTCCGTTTCTTAAAAACTCAGACTTGTTTCCAAGCAGAATTTCGAGATGAACGCAATGGCGCAACCCGTTTCCCTTGATTCTTATTTTAAAATTTAATTATACTTTAATTTGCGAAACTTAATGTTACAGAATTACGGGGTATTACATTCTCCCCCTCTTAAAAGGATTTCGTCCCCGAAATCTTCAAGTTAGGAAGAATGTATCCTACCATCCAATCACCCATCTACTCAACCATTCAATCACATGCATTCATTATCCTTTAAAAGATTTCTAATGCGTTCATGTTCATATGCATAGTGTGTGTATATGTCTTTATCTAATGCAAAATCAGGCGGTCTACTGATTCAGTTGACCTCCTTAATGCGAATTATGTCAGTGCCATGCGTCCAATCATGTATGCAAGCATCCCTAGTTATGTAAATACTACATGTGTGCATAGCCATTCATCTATATGCAACATCCACATGATAACATATCAAGTTAAGTCTGTTAAGCAAATACATATATGCGAATGCAATATAAAAGTGATTGAGTCGTTCTAGCGCCTATGGTGTGTATATGCATCCACGAGCAACCATTTGCAACCATCAATCATAACATGTTTCAAATACATGTTTACATCCATTGGCTTCTACCTAAGGATCGATGATACGCCCTAGAGGATATACCTTAAAAGATGGGAAACAAGTATGCATAACATTCCTAGGAAAAGAGATCAAGGATATACCCTCAAGGAAAAGGTATGATGCGCGTGTCTTATCTTCAGTCTCCCACGTCGCGTCTTCTTGAGCTTCACTCCACTGTACCTTAACTAATTAATCTTGATGATTGCGAAGCTTATTGATCTTCATTTCCAAAACTTTCGTTGATCGGATAACTGGTTTTGCATTGTCAACTAGATATATGCGGAAGTATATCTTGCGTTTTAAGGGTAAACTCCTAACCTAATCAAAAACATCTACGTACTTATGGACTACCCTAACGGATTGCAAATCGTCGATAAATGCATTAAGCGATTCTAGCTAGTTAAGCCTAACTGATTCTTTACGGAATCTCGAGGGTATTTTCAAGGCAAGTCAAAAGTCTAACTACCCTCCTTTCAGAATTACTAGCCAACCAACCCATGCCTAGAATCAACTCATAGCCCATAGAACCAAAAACATAAGCATTACGCTTACCCTCAACACTTCATATAGTTATTCTCAAATCCTTACAAACCAAAGGTAAACGGGCCGAACCACAAATTGGATTTGAGACACTAATGGGATCTTCTATATACAAGTACTAAGGTGCAGAGACTCAACTATGGAAGTAGATATGAACAAATGTGAAGTGCTAAGATCAAAAGAGTACTAACTGGTTGATCAAAACGAAAAGCTAAACTTTTCCAACAGAGACTTTTACTATCTCTCTCTCAGGTATTCTGGTGGTGGAAGCATGCACTCGCCCTTCTGAAAATCCTATCCCTCGTCCTTGCCCTTGTCCTTAATTATATTCCCTATTATACCATGGAAAAGATACCCCCTCTCGTCTCAGGTTTTATAATTCCTTCTTTCTTCGTGAGTCGAGTTTATATCCATGAATTTCTCATCCTTGCGTTGAGCTCCCTAGCCAAACTCCCTCATCCTCATCTTTACCATCCCTGTGTAATCGTATTGACAAGTTTCTCAAAAGCTGCCTCCATCGCACGGAAAACCCTTCAAATCTTGAAAGAAGACTAGCTGCAGGTGAAACTACTATGGCTATAGATGGAAGTCGGGCACTACTTTTCCCTTCGATAGGTATCGTAGTCTTATCAAGCCTACGGAACCGTGCCGCAATGAAGTTACCTCCCAGAAAGCCAGGAGCCCCGAAGACTCAAGGAAGAAGGGGACAAGAATTCAAACAGAGGATCAGAAGATAGTGCGTATGGCTTTTGGGGAATACGCCTTTAAAACAAAACTTTTCTTTTGAAAAATGCTTCTTTACAAAACCGTTTTGAATTTTTTTTTTTCAAATCTTTTATCTGTTCTGGAAACCTTCAGCTCTAATACCAAGTGTAACACCCCACATCCGTTAGTGTCACTCACAAAGGGAATGCACTAAGTTCTATGGAGCATTTAAGGTAAAAGATGCAGATAAATTACAAGATAGATAATTAAAGCAGCGGTAAATAAAAACTTTACTTTATTGATAAAATAGCTTGTACAAAGATTGTTCTCTGATACCAAATATCCATCTTGTTTAACAAAATAAAGAAGCATAAATATACAATGATTTTCCCCAATAGAGCATAAGCCAGCCATAGCAGCAAGAAAGAGAGTCCAAAGCACTATGTCACAGAGTCTTCAAGCTTGGAAAGAGTAATGGTCCAATCTAATCTGAGCTATATTATTCCCTCCTTAACTACCTGGGGGGGGGAGAGGAAGAAAAGAAGATGAAGGAAAAACAGAGTCAGACATAAAGTCTGGTAAGTTCAGTAACTTTCAGCATGTGAACAGGTAAAAACAACATGACATGGATTAACTGAATACAAGATAATACCATGATGATAGGGCTAACAAGACAACATAAGATTAACGCAAGATATGCTAAGGCAAGATAAGATATGCTTCACTACTTTCTCTGCTTTGCTATTACCCTGTTATTTTGGTTTCTATATCTCTGCACCACCTAACTAGTGTCCAACTAGTAATCTGTATAAACTGATAAAACAATAACGTGATCCCAAACCCCGAAATTGTGGTTGTTTTCAGGTGTACATCTATTATTTATTATCTAGATCTAATCTAGGGTTTTCTATCGAACGCTTCCTAGATCCAACCAGGGTTTACGCTACCCAGAGCTACTGGGGTTTGTGCTACCTGTTGAACGTTTCTCGGATTTTAGGGTTTACGCGACCTAGGTCCAACTAGGGATTATGCTACCTATCGAACAATGCCCTTAATCTAGGACACACTACCCAGAGTGGTATATGTTCCCAGATTTTCCCCACGTATGTGTCGTGGATCGTTATCGCTGTCTAGATGCACATGTCCTCTATATGTGCGACCCGAGTCTCGTGGCAGGGCAAATCAAGAAACACGGAACTCGGTCGGGAGCTTTCAGATATCTGCCGATGCAGATGCTAAGGTCTGTTTTTCCAGTGGCTATGGTCCCACTCGACCCCTCCCTCAACTAATGAAAGGAACACCTTGAAAAATGAGAACTATACGCAAGCCCTCTATGCCCCCACTAACCTATGGCCATCCGCACCCATAACTAGATAGCAAGTATATGGTCTTTTGGAGTTCTCCGCCTTTCCGCTGTACATATCTCGACTGACTCAAGATGGTAGGTAGACGACGAGTTTCTATCATAGCGCTACTGGTCTTGCTGAATCACGCTGGTCCATCCTAGTGTTTAGGTCGCCTTATATTGCAACCAAGGCATACCCTTGCTTCTTCTAAAGCAGACCTTAACCTCTGTGAGCCCAGGCGGATCATTTGCAGCCTCACAGAGGGATACCAAAAGTACCCTCACGTCCCCTTGAAGCCACGTGCTTCGTAACCCAGTTTGTTGGAGCCTTCTTTAAGATCAGATGGACGTCCGCTCCTTCTCATGTTCTACTAAGGTTTACTACTCAGTTCCCTTAACTAAGGTTTACTACTTAGTTCCTGAATCATCGTTTTCTTAACTAAGGTTTACAACTTAGTCCTCTTAACTAAGGTTTACTTCTTAGTTCTTTTTCTCGTCAAGTTGGATTGGTTAAGTGTCTTTAGTCAATTCAAGTTAACTTAACCCATTCATTTGTCATGTTAAACTGGTTAAGTTTTATCAATAGTTCATGTTGACTTAACCCTACCACAAATCAAGTTATATTGGTTAAGTATTTCTTATTACTTAACCCCACCCCTTCACCTTGTATTGGTTAAGTGTTACCTTAGTTAACTTAACCCTAACATTTGTTTAATTCACATGTTCTAATGGTTAAGTATTGTCCCTTCATGTCTTAACTTAACCTTGTTCATTTGTCACACTATGATGGCTAAGCATTCTAAGTTTACTTAACTCCACCTTCTAGTCTAGTTAACATGTTAAATTGGCTAAGTTTATTTTACTTAACCCCACCTTCTAGTCTAGTTAACATGTTATAATGGTTAAACCTTTTCTTAACCTCACCCACTTGTCTAGTCAACATGTTATAACAGTTATTTAACCCCTACATGTCTTGTCTTGTTAACATGTTAAGTTGGTTAAGAGTTCCTATGCACTTAACCCTACCATTCTAGCTTAACTGTTTCTTAGATTTAAATTATTCTTTTAAAGCACCAACCACTCACATTCGACAGATATTGTTGCGTTCACTGGATGTGCCGGTCGGTTCCGGGAAGATTTACACCACAACTCAGTCTAACCTCGGGTTCTTTTTGGGCTCAATGCTCTAACCACCCACATTTGATAGGTATTGTTATGGTTGCTGGATTTGCCGGGCGGTTCTGGGCAGTCTTATATCATAACTCAATCTAACCTCGGGTTAGGCATATTCGTCTTTCCTAAATTTACATATTTATCCTTTTTGTCTATATGTAAATTGCTAACAACTCTTTTAAACAAATTTGGCCTATATCATATTCATATGTCGTGCCAACTAACATACCTATATTCTAGGCCCAAATCTTGATTTAGCTATCATTTAACCCAACCTGCAGTTGTATGCCAATTTAGATCTAGTATTCCCATTTACATTTCATGTCAAAACTAGAATTCATACTCTAGTTTACAATTTATGCCTAAAGCTTAGTTTACTTGCCAATACTAGATTCAATATATCAAATTACATCTTCTATAATTCACGTCAAATTACTCTAATTTGCATCTAACAGTCTTGTTGTAATACATGCTCCAAATTATGCCAATTAATATAGATTTCACGTTATACCCAAATAACCCCGCATTCATAACGTACGTCTACCATGATTTCCCAAGTTTTCTAAATACTCATGAAATGAAACTAAAAAGGGAATAGAGGATAAACATGAGAATTGACATAAAAGAATAGGCATGCAAAAGCGAGCCAAATACAAGAATAATGGATCCAATGGTTTTGGTGTACATAATAGCAAATAGGAATAAACTAAGCAAGTCACATCCTAGGTATGAGATCCAACAAAATGCCAGTTCGGTGTACAACATGGTTTGTAACTATAGTGTTATGGGCATAAACAATTAACCATAATGGTCTTAGGCAATTAACCACAATAGTCATGGTCATAGGTTGAAATCTCATAGTTATGAATCATAGGCGATTAACCACAATAGTCATGGATAATTAACCAATATAGTTCTCGGCAATTACCCTAAATAGTCATAGGTAATTAACTGTAATAATTCAAAGTCATGGTCATAGACAATAGTCTTATGTTCATAATCATAGGAAATAATCTCATAGTCATGAGTCATAGGTGATTAGCCACAATTGTCCTTGTCATAGTCATAGGCAATACTCTTATGTTCACAGTCATAGGCATAGGCATAGTCTTATGTCCACAGTCATAGTCTTAGGCCATTAACAATAGTTTCAACATCATAGGCATATGCACAATCTCATCACAATAGTTCTTAATTAGATCCAAAGGCATATACAAGCACAGGTTCAAACAAAAGGATTGGGCATATTCTCATATCCATTTAATTATATGTCACAAATAGATCTAGGCGTTCAAATCTAAAAAGTAACTGACCTACATTGATCGATTTCAGTAAAGGATAATCAGATAGCGTTGGTGATTTGCTATGATTTACATGACGTTGCTCGCAACCGTTGAATTAGCCTTTGATTCTTTTCTTAAAGCTTTATTCTTGATTTGAATCTCCAATTTGTGAATCTCGCATTGCTTGAAGAAGACGGTAGAAGGACTCTCTTAATTTGATTAACCATGATTTAATTGAATCATGTAGTCTTTGGAGAAGAAGAAGTCATCTTATTCATTAAAAATTTGTGCAACATAAGGTTAGAGAAGAATGGTGTAAAGAGAATGAGGCTAGGAGGCTGTTTATATAGGATTAGACAAACGAATCTAGACAGAAAACGAGACCAGATACATCAGAATGAGCCCAGGCTCAAAACTGGGCTTCAGCACCAGGTCGACCCCCAGGTCGACCATAGGGTCGACATGGTCCCTGGGAGGTCGACCATAGTGTCGACCCCCAGGTCGACCTGGTCCTGGGCGGGAAAATTCCCGTCCAGTCTGCGCTGGGGTTTAAATTCGAATTCGAATTCGAGCTGTTTTTCTATTCTGAAAATGCTTGAAACTTCGAAGGGTCATATCTCCCTCATACGGACTCCGTTTCTCGAAAACTCGGACTCGTTTCCAAGCAGAATTTCAAGACGAATGCAATGGCGCAACCCATTTCCATTGATTATTATTTTACAATTTAATTATACTTTAATTTGCAAAACTTAATGTTATAGAATTATGGGGTGATACATAGATTATCGATTCTCTAATTTAGATTTGATTCTTAGAGAATAGTTGTTGAAGTCGTTGAATTAGCCTTTGAATCTCTACTTGAATTCTAAACTTGATTTGTTGAAGAACTTTAACAGCATAACCCCGTCTTTGATTTATTTTGATATGAACTGGGGTATAGTATAGGCGTAATGAAGTTGTGTAGAGAAAACTATAGTCTTAGGGGTGTTTATGTAGCATAAAGATCAACGAGTCTGGTCAGAACGGGCATCCAAATGCAGAAAAACGAACCTGTCCTCGGATTTGGAAAGAAGGGGGGAGGTCGACCCCCAAGTCGACCCCCTGGTCGACCTATGTGACCTAGGTCGACCCCCAGGTCGACCCCTTGGTTGACCTGGGTCCTGGGCGGGAAATTTCCCGCCCAACCCGGGTGTGATATTTGAATTTCTAACTTCTTTTAAATCTGAGCTGTTTTATTTTATTTAAATTCCTGAAACTTCTGAAGGCCATAACTTTCTCATACGAAGTCCGATTTATGAAAACTTGGACTCTATTCCAAGCAGAATTCCGAGACGAACGCAATGGCGTAACCTGCTTCCCTTAATTCTTCTTTTAAAAATTAAGTATACTTTAATTTGTTCTTTTAATATTCTCAGAAAATACAGGGTGTTACATTCTCCCCTTCTTAAAGGATTTCGTCCCCGAAATCTCTAAGTTAAGAAGAATGCATATCCTAACATTACTCAACCATTCAACCACAGGCGTCCATTGTCCTTAAAAAGATTTCTAATGCTTCCGTGATCATATGCATAGTGTGTGTACATGTCCTTATCTAATGCAAAATCAGGCAGTCTACTAATTCAGTTGACCTCCTCAATGCGAATTATGTCAGTGCCATGAGTCCGTCATGTATGCAATTATTCCTAATCGTACTTTATAACTTCTACATGAGTGCACAGTCATTCATACAAATGCAACATCCATATGATAACACATCAAGTTTCAATCCATATATAAAAAAAATCACTCATGCATATGCAATATGAAAGTGGGTGAGCCGATCTAGTGCCTAATGTGTGTATATGCATCCTCGAGCAAACACTAGCAAACACTTGCATCCACCAAACATAACATGTCTCAAACACAAGTTTACATCCATTGGCTTCTACCTAAGGATCGGGAATAGGATTGAGAGGATATACTTAAAAGATAAAGATTAGCATGCAAATAAACTTTAAAGAAAAAGTGGAATCAAGGATATACCCTCAAAAAGGGTATGATGCACGTATCTAGTCTTCAGTCTTCTAAGTCGCGTCTTCTTGAGCTTTACTCCACTATATGTTAACTAATTTAACTTCACGATTGCGAAGCTTCTTGACCTCCATTTCCAAAATACACTAATAAAGATAGGACCTCGATCACTTACTATGCTAGAGGGTATCCAATGTAGTCGAACTATCTTTTCAAGATAAACAGATGTTATCCATGATACCAAGTGTATATACTAAGATGATTAGAGGTCACTTCTCTACTTAGCTTATCCAACATGTCACAAATATGAGGGTCTAAAGCTAAAGGTTGCTATGTACTTTTTACCTCTCTTAAGGCCAGTCTTTCTCTGCCTTCCACAACTATTTATCTCTCACGCAAACCATCCTAGTTGAACTCGACATCCCTCAGGTACAAGACCCAAAGGCCTAAACCAATATCAGACAAGCACCCAAGGAATACCTCCTCCGAACTTGGACGATCTATGTGAGATGATACTAGCAAAACAACCAAACAATTGAGCACTTAACCGACTCTGGCTATCCTCGGCAATCTTGCTCCAAAACTATCGTTGATCGCATAACTGGCTTTGCATTGCCAACTAGATATATGCGGAAGTCTATCTCAAGTTTTAGGGGGAAAACCCCTAACCTAATCAAAAACATCTGCGTACTCATGGATTATTCTAACGGATCACAAATCGTCGATAGATGCATCAAGTGATTCTAGGTAGCTAAGCCTAACTGATCCCCTCAGGACTGCACGAAATCTCGAGGGTATTCCCGAGGCAAGTCAAAAGTCTAACACCCTCCTTTCACAAATACTAGCTAACCAACCCATGCCTAGAATCAATCCATAGCCCATTGAACCAAAAACATAAGCATTATACTTAAACTCAATAATTAACATAGCTATTCTCAAATCCTTACAAACCAAAGATAAATGAGCCGAACCACCAACTGGATTTGAGACAATAATGGGATCTTCTATTATACCAGTACTAAGGTGCAGAGACTCAACTACGGAAGCAGATGTAGATGAATATGAAGCGCTAAAATCAAAAAGAGTACTAACAGGATGATCAAAAAGAAAAACTTAACTTTACTATCTTTCTCTCAAGTACGCTGGCGGTGAAAGCATGCACTTGCCTTCCTGAAAATCCTGTCTTTTGTCCTTTTCCTTGTCCCCCGGGGCAATCCTTGATAAGATGCCCTTCCTCACCATGCTGAAAACAACCACTTGTCTTTTACTTCCTACAATCAAATGACCCACTATACCGCAGAAAAGATACTTCCTCTTGTTGCGGGATCTATTATTTCTTCCGCCCTTCTTATATTCTAATCCCTCGTTTGTGATTCTTCCCCTTTGGCCTCTTTCTCTTTACCTACTTTGTGAACCATGTTGGCAAGTCTCTCAAACATTGCCTCCATCGTATGGGAAACTGTACAAAGCTTGGAAGGGAATTAGCCGCAGGCGAAACTACTACGACTCTGGATGGAGGTTGGGCACTTCTTCGCTCTTTGACAGGTGTCGTAGTCTCATCGAGCTTACGGAACCATGCCGCGATGAGGTTACCTCCCTAAAAGCAAGGAGCCCCGGAGACTCAGGAAAGAAGGAAACAAGGATTCAAATAGAGGATCAAAAGATAGTGCATATGGCTTTGGGGAATATGCCTTTAAAACAAAAAATTTCTTTTGAAAATGCTTCTTTTAAAACCGTTTTGAAAATAAATTTTCAAATCTTTTATCTGATCTGGTAACCTTCAGCTCTGATACCACGTGAAACACCCCACCTCCGTTAAGGTCACTCACAAAGGGAATGCCTTAACTTCGGTGGAGAATTTTAGGTAAAAGATGCAGATGAATTACAAAACAGACAAATAAAGTAGCGGAAAATAAAGTCATTTTATAAACAATGTTGTTCAGTCAAGCTTTTACAACAGTTGTCTCAATCATACTAAAAAGTAATACATAGAACTTCTATATTGATTTAAAAACTTCCAAGTATAAAAGAAGAATAAAAATAACAATGATATTCCCCAATAAAGCGTGAACCAGCCATAGCAGTGGAAGAGAGAGTCCAAAGCAATACTTCGACTATCTTCGAGATTAGAAGGAAAACTAAGCTAAGTGGTAACATTTCCTCCCTGTGAACCTGGGGGGGCGGAAGAAAAGAGGCGAAACAAAACTAGGTCAGACATAAGTCTGGTAAGTCCAGTGACTTTCAGCATACAAACAGGCAAAAGCATCATGACATGAATAAACTGAATATAAGACAACACCGTGAGAACAAGGATAACAAGATAACATACGATTAGTATAGATATGATAAGGCAAGGTAAACTGAATGCGCTTCTACTCTTTCTCTGCTTCGCTGCTACCTTGTTATTCTGATCTTTATATATATATATATATATATATATATATATATATATGCACCACCTAACCAGTGTCCCAACTAGTAATATGTATAAAATGATAATATGATAACGTCATCACAATCCCCACAATTGTGGTAGCCTTCAGGTGTACATCTATTATGAGGATTCCACCTCAATCTTCCTAATTTCCATGAACATGTTAGATGTACCGTTACTACCCTATCGATTGGCTCCCTACTTGTATTAATTTCTCTGTGTCTATGTCAATCGGCCCTCTCTTACATGTAGATACCCTGTGCTGGTCCCATCATAAGGTGTATCAATCCTTATGATAGTAAACCGACACAATTCAAGATGCACAGTGTATAACTACTGGTACCCAGTGCCCGCTTTTGCCACTCCGGAGTGCGTGCACGCACGCAAACCGTCGGAACCTACACTGACGTACCCTCTGCCGCTGTTTTGACCGCTTATAATCAGCCCAGTAATCGTGCCCCACCCTGCCTAGTTTCAGGGTACCATGATACATTTATGTGGGTTACTGCTGAAATGGGTCCCCGTTACTAGGGTTTCCTACTGGTTAAGTTTGTAGGCCTGTATATACAAATATTACTCGCCTACACGAGATGTACTTAACCCTCCCACCAATTCTAGCATGTTTACTTAACGGTTAAGTTTGTGGGCTTATATGTACTAATATTACCCACCTACACGAGATGTACTTAACCTTCTCATCGATTCAAGCATGTTTTTTTAATGGTTAAGTTTTGTGAGCCTATATGTACTACCTACACGAGTTGTACTTAACCCTCCCAGCGATTCAAGCACATTTATTTAACGGTTAAGTTTTGTGGGCCTATATGTACTAATATTACCCACCTACGCAAGATGTACTTAACCTTCCCATCGATTCAAGCATGTTTATTTAACGGTTAAGTTTTGTCCATTCATGTTAACTTGACCCACCCACTCATCATGTCATGTTGGTTAAGTGTTTCCTGCTAACTTAACCTCGTTCGTTCATCAAGTTATATTGGTCAAGTGTTTCTTGTTAACTTAACCCCACGTGTTCACCTTGTTGTATTGGTTAAGTGCCATCAATCAATTCAAGTTAACTTAACCCACCTTCTCATCATGTCGTGTTACTTTGATTAAGTTTTGCTTCTTGTGTTAACTTAACCCTACTACAAATCAAGTCATATTGGTTAAGTGTAGCCCTCTCGTGTTAACTTAACCCTTCCCATTCATCATGTCATGTTGGTTAAGTGTATCCTTCTTGTTTTAACTAAACCTTACCACAAATCAATTTATATTGGTTAAGTGTTGCCCTCTTGTTTTAGCTTAACCTTACCACAAATCAAGTTATATTGGTTAAGTGTTGCCTTCTTGTTTTATCTTAATCTTACCACAAATCAAGTTATATTGGTTAAGTGTTTCTTATTACTTAACCATAGTCATCCATGTTATATTGGTTAAGTGTTCCTATGAACTTAACCCTAGTCATTCATCTTGTTATATTGGTTAAGTGTTTCTCATTAACTTAACCCTAGTCATTCATGTTATATTGGTTAAGTGTTCCTATGGACTTAACCCTAGTCATTAATCTTGTTCATTTGCATTAATTGATTTATTAATGCACCAACCTCTCACATTAGATATGTGTTGTTGCAGTTACTGGATGTGTCGGGCGGTTCCGGGCAGTTTTACACCATAACTCAAACTAACCTCAGGTTTTTCTTGGGCATGATGTAGTAACCTCTCACATTAGATAGGTGTTGTTGTGGTTACTAGATGTGCCGGGCGGTTCCGGGTAGTTTTACACCACAACTCAATCTAACCTCGAGTTAGGTATGTTTATCTTTTCACTAATTTACATATTTATAGTTTATATGTAAATTATTCACAATTGTTGTCAATTTCAGATTATGCCACATTTACCATAAATGTCCAAGTCTAGATTTTCATGCTAATTATCCCAATCAGTCATGTTCCAATTATCAAGTTATGCCCAACAAAGCTAATTGTAAGTTATGGCCCCCAAATTCAAATTTTCAAGCTATTACTCAAAATAGGCTACGCCTAATCTTTCCAAGTTTGTAATAATAGTCATGCCCCAAAATTACAATATTCATTATACTTGGCGTCCCAAATCAATAATTAGGCCAAATCTAGATTTAATGTTCCAATTTTTCATTTTACGCCCATCCTAAATTTAATGCTCAATTACCCCAAATTCGCAACAATAACAATTATGCCCAAAACTTGATTTGTATTCCAATTTCATACTTTTTCGTTCATGCCAATTCTAGGTTCAATATGTCAAATTACATATTCCATAATTCATGTCAAATTTACCCAAATTGCATTTTAACAGTCATGCCATACTACATGATCCAAATTATGCCAAATAATGTCAATTTCATGTTACACCCAATTATTACTTGTCACAATTAGGTTTAGGTGTTCAAATCTAAAAAGTAACTGAACTTACATAACAAAGGCAAATCCTGTTTTCTGGGATCTATTTTCTAAAACTGAAAAGCTATCCCTTGACGTAGATTAACGATTCTCTAATTTAGATTTGATTCTTAGAAAATAGTTGTTGAAGTCATTGAATTAGCCTTTGAATCTCTACTTTAATTCTAAACTTGATTTCTTGAAGAACTTTAGCAGCATAACACCGTCTTTGATTTATTTTGATGTGAATTAAGGTAGAGTATAGGCATAATGTAGTTGTGTAGAGAAAACTGTAGCCTTAGGGGTGTTTATATAACATAGGGATCAACGAATCTGGTCAGAACGGGCATCCAAATGCAGAAAAACGAACCTGTCCTCGGATCTGGAAATAGAGGGGAGGTCGACCCCCTGGTCGACCTATGTGGCCCAGGTCGACCCCCAGTTCGACACCCTGGTTGACCTGGGTCCTAAGCGGGAAATTTCCCGCCCAGCCCGGGTGTGTGATTTGAATTTCGAACTTCTTTTAAATCTGAGCTGTTTTATTTTATTTAAATTCCTGAAACTTCTGAAGGCCATAACTTTCTCATACGAAGTCCGATTAACGAAAACTTGGACTCTATTCCAAGCATAATTCTGAGATGAACGTAATGGTGTAACCTGTTTCCTCTAATTTTTCTTTTAAAAATGAAGTATATTTTAATTTGTTCTTTTAATATTCTCAGAAAATACGGGGTGTTACATTGATCTGATGTTGGTTTCGGCCTTCGGGGTTAATACTTAGGGAATTGTTCACTTGCTAATTTATGGTTAAAGGATGATGGAATGGAATGTGATTTTGGGTTTATCGTGAACCGTGTTTTAAATGCCATTGGTACTTTAACCCAGTTAAAGGCAGGATATGATTTCCTAAGTTAAACAATCGTTAATATTGATTTTTGGGAAGATTAAAACCAACTGGAGTTTTAATGCACCTTTAATTAGATTGAAATGATATCCAAAGGAAGATTAAAGAATAAATTTAAAGAATTTATATTTGATAAAATTAATGGGAACATTTCCCAAAGTATAATAATATTTTAATAAAGGAATATTCTGGACTGGAATGAGGCGTATGTTGTGTTTTTATAGAACTTGTTTATTATATACGCGAGTTGTTCAGAAAGACCGGGTTAATCCCATTCTGAATAATTGATTCGAAGATATGTCGAGGATGAAGATGGTGGTTGAAGACAGGAGGTCTTCACATCATTTGGATGATTAATGATGTCTTGATTGGGCTGTACGCCCAAGACAAGGTAACAAGTGGTGATCGTCCAAATGTATTTGAAGATCGACCGGATATGCGAGGGCCTCTCCCCTGTATTGGACATATGGGGGAGGAATAAGGTGCCTCCGATTTCATTCACACCCAGAACGAACTTGTAAATGGATGTGTGTCTGACATCGGATTTCATTCTGTGTGATTGATAGACATCGGTTGCATAGCGTGAATTGCCTGTGTAGCATGCTGAAATGCAAATGATCAGGGCTTCTGTTGAAAATAGAGTCTTGTGGTTGAAGATCAAAGCATGGCTTTAATATAGCATAGTTTTGTGTAGCGTTAATTCACGAGCCTCACACCCCGGTGTGGACCAGAAACGGGAGAGGACTTCAAAGAGGACATGCGTTTCCTTCTAGCTAGAAGTGGTGTCAGCGTTTTGCAAGCCCTGACATTTTACTTATGTGGATGATGGATAGCGAGGCGCCTCGGTTATATCAGTCGTTCCAGGGTCGATAGTTTGATCAGATATGACCAGTTGACGCCCCATAGGGCGGGGAAACGCATTGTTCAAGCATTTTAATCCACTTCGTGTGGACCGGCCCTGACGATCCAAGGTGCAGTTGCGGCTGTTCCTGAGACACGGGCTAGAGCGTCTCGAAGCGATAAGGATGATCCCTTGCCTTGGTTCACAGATGGAAATCAACTTCCAATACGTGACATTTTCGGATTTTGATTGCAAAGCCTAGTATTGACGACATGATATATAGTACCCATGCCGCCTAGGATTGATACGTTTATATTTGAAGTTGTTTAATGCACTTATGTAACACCCTACCTCCGTCAAGGTCACTCACAAGGGGAATGCCTTAACTTTGATGGAGCATTTTAGTAGAAAGAACAGAAACTTACAAGATAGATAAAACAATACTTGAAAATTTTGTAGTTTTATTACAACAGAAACCGAAGTAAGTTTGGTTACATCCTTTCAAATCACTATATCAGAATTTAAGTACAAAAATATCAGTCTTGTACAAAAGCCTTCAGAATGCATAGTTTTTAAAATCATAATCCCCAACATAAACTGCCATGCCAAAGCCAGACGATACTTCAAGCGGAGAAGATCCGAATCAAGCTCCTAGATTTCCACCCTATAAACTTGGGGGGGGGGGACGGAAGAAAACGGGGCGAAAACAAGCAAGGTCAGACATAAAGTCTGGCAAGTCCAGTGACTTTCAGCATATGAATAGATAATAATAATTATGACATGAAAATAAAACTGGATGCGAGATAATAGTAACAGGAGCAGCAGGTATACTTAGGTTAAACAGAAGCAACAGAATGATGTAAGCTATTACTTTTCACCTCTCTGCACTAATACTAGTATAACAGGATTAGGTGTCACCCCAAAACAAAAACAGGAACAGAATAATTTCCACAAAAGAGAATGCTAGTAATGGGCCTTTACCACCCCAACAGAAACAGACAGAAACAGAATGCTAATAATGGGCTTTTACCACCCGAACAGAAACAGACAGAAACATAATGCTAATAATGGGCCTTTACCACCCGAACAGAAACAGAATGCTAATAATGTGCCTTTACCACCCGAACAGAAACAAAATGCTAATAATGGGCCTTTACCACCCAAACAGAAGGTACAGAAACAGAAACAGATTAATCCCTACGGAAACAGAATGTAGAATTAGGTGTACATTAGTAAATGGGCCTTTACCACCCAGACAGACGGTACCACGCAGAAACAGACAGGTGTTACCACCCAACAGAAACAGACGATACCAACAGAAATAGACAGAACTAAGTGTACCCTAAAACCCTACCCCAAGCGATCGGCTCCCTAATACATAAATACCCTGTGTCGGCCCCACAGTAGGGTGTATCACTCCCTAAAGTGACAACCAATTGGCACAGACCTATTTACAGATGTCACGGCGTCTTACATCCACAGAGGCAGGCCGGGATCCATGCACGCACATGACCCGGTTGGAACGCACCGTCAACACCCCTCGCCATTATCAGAATGAACCGCTTATAATTAGTTCAGTAAGCGTGCCCGAACCCTACCTACTGTTGGGTCAAAGTTTTGATACCAGAAAGGGTTACTGACTAATATGGGTCCCAAACAACAGATGACACAAGTAATTTCCCTCCAAACCTTGTGTCCCCAGAATAACATATTTCAGATTAACTTGTTTACAAGTTCAGACATACAAAGTTCAGATCAACTAGTTCATAGACCAGACAGGTTTTCAGACTAACGAATCAGATATACGGATTTTACAGATTTACAGATTTGTCTAACTTTGTAATTCGGCCTACAAATTCACAAAACAGGTTTGTTAAATTCATTAGTCCAGTTGGTTTGATCCTATCCACCCAACACGTTTTAGACATCATATTTATCTCAGATTTTCATTAATTAAATATTAATGCCCAGACCTCTCACATTAGACTGACAGTTTGCGGCTACTGGTTAGGCCGGTTGGTTCCGGGCAGGTTTCTGCCACAAACTGAGTCAAACCTCGGGTTTCAAGCACGTTATGACTAACTTCTCACATTAGAACCTATTGTTTGCAGCCACTGGATGTGTCGGGCGGTTCCGGGCAGGATTACACTGCAAACTCGTTCTAACCTCGAGTTAGCCATGTTTATCTTTGCTGCCAATTAATTAATAATTTACCATTTTATGCCCGTGCCTAATATACATGTCAATTATTCATAACTATAGCCAATTCAGATTATGTCAATAACAGACTAAATATATCAAGTCGACAGATATAGTAGATAACAGATTTCGCAGATTAGGCGACTTAACGGATTTAGCAGATTAAGCAATTTAGCAGATTTAGTAAATAACAGATTAGGCATTCTCAGCAGACTTAGCAGATGACAGATTTAGCAGATGAACATATCTAGCAGATTAGGCAATATAGCAGAACTAGCAAATTAGGCAATATAACAGAACTAGCAGATTAGGCAATATAACAGAACTAGCAGATTAGGCAATATAACAGATTTAATCATTCCTTAAAGTTTCATAAACATATCTTGCCTAATTGTAAATTTGGCCTAAGTTTGCATGCCTAAATAGTTGTCATGATTCACAATATGATCATATACACCACGTTTGCATTGAATTTACATGGCACAGATTATGATCATAATTCACCATATTACACATGTCCCAAATTTAGTTAAACTTGCCTAGTACAAGAGATTCACATATAAATTATACCAAATATAGCCATCAATTTCAATGCATGTCATATATTCAAAAATCTCCCACTTAGGTGCTATTCACATTTAATAGTTATCAAATCTTAATATAGATCTTCACACCTAAGTCATATTCTCTTTTTATCTCAAGTCATGAATTGTTATATAAACAATATGCCCAATAATCTAGAACTTTAAATTATAACAGATCTTAGTTCAAAATATGCGTTATTTCCAATGTCTCAAGTCACATGTTAACATACAATGGTTCCTCTTCTTCCAATTCACAGAATATGCATAGATCTAAATCTAGTTTACAACATATGTCCTTTTAGTCACAGATTAGCTATGTCCAATTATGCCATCGTTCGTTATTTGTCCCAAAGTTTAGCGTTTATGCGTTAATCTCTTATGAGATTTGGTGCAGGCTCGTGGTAGCCTGGCTATAGAACAGAAATAAGAAAGAGATACAGAATAAAATAGATCAGAACAGAACATACACAACCTCAAATTCAGAGTTATAATCATGTCACAATTATAATTAAAGTTTATATCGGAAAATAACTATACTTGCCTTGATTGGATTAAAGAAGAAGAAGAGTTGCAGTTGTTCTCTTTTTAATTTTATTCAGTTTGGAAGAAGATGCTTTAGTCCTAGTTCTAGTTCAGATCTCAGCAGAGTTGCGACGCCATTTTTATTTTAATTAGAACAGAGGCAGAGCATAGGCAGAATGAAATGGTGTAGAGAGAATGAGGCTAGGGGGCTGTTTATATAGGTTTAGAGTCATGAATCTGGTAAGAAAATTGCGCCAAAAACATTAGAATGCATCAGGTTTAGGAAGTGGGTTCGGGGGGCAGGTCGACCCCCAGGTCGACTACCCAGTCGACCTGGTCAGGGGGGGTCGACTACCCAGTCGACTCCCCAGTCGACCTGGTCAGGGGAGGTCGACTACCCAGTCGACTCCCCAGTCGACCTGGGTCCTGGGCGGGAAATTTCCCGCCCAGCCTGCTTCTGGGTTTGAATTCGAATTTGGAATTCGAATTTCGAGCTGTTTTCGATTCTGAAAATTCCCGAAACTTTGGAGGGTCATAACTTGGTCATACAGACTCCGTTTTTCGAAAACTCGGACTCGTTTTCATGCAGAATTCCGAGACGAACGCAATGGCACAACCCGTTTCACTTGGTTCTTACTTTAAAATTTAATTATTCTCTGATTTTTTACTTATACATTCACAGAAAATACGGGGTGTTACAACTTATAATAGTATCAAATGATTTGTTTTAACGTACCAAGCATGTTTGGCTATTATAAGGGAAAACCCTATCCCCTGGCTTGCGTTGCATTGTGTGATAGGACCTGGGTCTTATAATAGCTTCATTTTTCCAAAAAGCATTGCGCTGTTTTGATATATGCACTGATATTCTTGGGAGGAAACACGTTCCGTGTTATGCGGCGTGGTCCCTTGATATATCTGATTTAAAGTAAAGTTTTAAATAACTGTTTTAGTTCTCACACCAGTCACATGACTGACCTAGAGTTTATTGTTTTAACCTAAACTCTGGGTGCCCCTATTTTCCACATGGGCAGCTAGTAGTTTTGGTTTTGCAGATTTATATTCACAGGATTCTAGTTTACAGCTGGAATGATATTCGGAAAGCTCTATATCCTTTCAGTTGTGTTTTATATTGTTTATCCGCTTCTATGTATTTAAATGTAATTTAAATCTTTGACATTTCTCTGATGTATAATAGTTATTCATACTCTGTATATTCTTGTATTCTGATGGAATTGTTGTAATAAGCAACGAAATGTTCTTCTGTTTGTGTTCTGATTGGTCTTGTCCTCAAAGCAATCCGTTCTTTCCTTCACTGGAAAGTTCGGGTCCTTACATTTAGTATAAGAGCTTTGGTTAACAGAGCTCGAGAACAAGGCACATTAGAACCGAACGAAAGAATTCATCAGAGATTGGATTAGTAATATCCAATAAGAATGACTCGTTAGAGATGGGATCAGTAGTATCCTAGAACGAGTGTGAAGAGTATATTTTTAAAATGAAAACAATTTTTGTTTCAAAAATTTAAACCTTATTCAACGTATTTGAATATTTATTTGTATTGAATTTGGACAATCCAATATATAAAGATTTTGCATATACGCCTTGCAAACGTATATTCGAAGTTTTAATATACTGGATAGATATAGAATCACACTCTAGTCGCCCAGAGACGATTCTGATAATAGCCTAGACGTCATAAGCATTTGTGTTCGAGTTTCGAAAGTGGGATTTCTATATATTTCCAATTGACTGGTGTGAGAACCAAAAACTAGATAGGGTTATTATTGTGAGTTGGCATCAAAAACATGATTTTCTGTATATGTATCAAAATTATTTATATAATAAAAATATGATTTAAAATAAAAGGAATTGAAAATGGCGCGGTAGTTTGAATTATAAAAGGAATTGAAAATGGCGCGGTAGTTTGAAAATTCGATTTTAAATTTCAAATGAATGTACAGGATTCAAAATAAACCGGATTTTAGCGAAACCAAAAATATTAGAATCTATTTGAGAATATCTTTCCAACGAATCCAAAAAATCAAAATTTCATAGTGGGGATAAAAAGTTATGTCCAATTGAAAATTCGAAATAGTCGCTATGGAAATATATCCCTTAAAAATAGCCATTTTGCAAATGACCTCCTTTTTCGACGAAACCACTTTTGTTGGATCTGGTATGTCAAATTATTGCTAGATTCCAAAATTCGTAAGTTTGGGATTAATGTGTGAGCGTGGCGAAGGAAAACGTGTTTTGACAGTTTCAGTCAATTTGGATCGACTAGAAAATGGCCATTTTTAAAACGGTCTCCAAATTTGACGAAATTAGTTTTGTTAGAACCGTATCATCGATACGAATCTAGAAAATATTTTTCAGGAATTTTTAGCGTCCGTATGTGGCCCCGATAAATTGATATGTGCGTTCAAATTCAATATATTGATTTATATTTTGATTTTGACGGAAACTGATCATAACGATCGAATTAGCCTACGATACATATCCTATTGTGTTCGAAATGATGGTAATTAGCTGGGGGCAATAGTCATTGGGTCTCGATTGGAGATCAAATTTAAAAGTTGCTTTTTAGAATTAATCAAATAATAAAATATATATTATTATAAAATATCTCAACTCTCCTTCTCTTTCTTCTATTATCATTCAGATATGAACGAGATAAAAAGAAAATAAAAAAACCGTGAAACCTCATCGCCGTCGCGACCCTCGCCTGCTCCACCTCCGATCAGTCGACCGTCGTCGTACCCCAAGTCGCACCCCCTCCTCCGTCGCGGCCTCCCCCTCAAGCCCCAGCCACCCACTCCATCGCGACGCCCCCTCAAACCCCATCGCAAGCCCCACCACCGCTCAAGCAAGGAGCGCCCCCCTACCACCTTCTCCGACGCACCCGACCTCCCAACGCACCCCCAGCGCACAAAAGACCCCCTCCTCCTCCGATAACTATAAGTTTTTATTTTATTTTATTTATTTATTTTGTTTAATTAAATTAGTTTTTTTTCTTGTATACCAAAGCAAACAAAAATATGATTTTAAAAAGAAATGACCTTGTTTTAGGAAAGCAATTTTTGTATATATAATTTTGAATTAAAAATGGGATCCATATATGTATTAATGTGAATAAAGGTGGGATTTTTATATATATGAAATAGCGACAAAAATATGAATTTTATATTATATATATAATAAAAATATGATTTTTTATATATATAACGAAATAAAAATTTGATCTTTATATATGTAGCGATAGAGTAAAATTACGATTTTTATATATATGAAGTGATGATATAAAAATATGATTTTTACAGTATAGTGATAATAAAAATATGATTTTTATTTTCTAGGAAGCGAAGTAAAAATATGATTTTTATATGTATAAAAGATAAATAAAATACTATTTTTATTATGAAGTTAGCGAAGTAAAAAATGAGATTTTATCGTTTGAATGGCAACGTAAAAATGTGATTTTTATACATTCATTTGCGATAGAAAGATTCGACTTTTATCTATATAGTAGCGGCATAAAAATGTGATTTTTATCTATGTAGCGTTTTTATAAAAATATGAAATTATTTTTAGAAAAATAAAAATATGATTTTTAGCCTATGTATGTTATTTATAAAATAATCATACAAAGAAATAATTATTGATTGGTTAAAAATATAATTTTTAATGTAGGTATACAACATAGATCGGCAATCAAAGACTGACAGAGTGGAACCCAAAGGTGAGAACTTCTCACTTTTATTTCATTTTCTAGAAAAATTATATACTAGGATGCAGACGGTGCTTAGCAGCACCCGACACCCGTCGTCCACAAACCATGGTCGACTTGTTTTTTTGTTTGATTGTGTTGTGAAATTGATTGTGTGATATGGAATGAAATAAAATATTTTATAATTAAAAATTTGATTTTTAACGTGTATATGAATAAAATAAATATTCGTAAACAAATCGGACGATTTGTTTATGTAAACACATTTGACTGATATTGATTAGGACGATAAATTTTACACATCGCCCAACTGCACAAATAAAATTCATTATTTGTTGATTGAAATCCCACATGGGTATTGGAATGATATATTACATAACCTAATCCTAATATTTAGTTGTATGTCAATCGATTGATTGGCAGGCTGCTGTAAGCGTTAAATATTTATATTTGATGCTTATGTAGTGTAAAATGCAGTCTGGATGATGGTTGACTGTGTTTGATTGTTGTTATATACATGTGTTGTATGAAATCCATATAATAACATTATATGGTAATTGACTATGTTGGATTCCAGTTCAGAAAGAAAGAATAATTTAAAATAACGATTATTTTAAAATAATGAATAAAATTAAAATAATATTCAGTAAGAGATCAAAATCTGCTTTTGATGTCTGATTTGGGATGGACACGAAAATATTTAAATATATAAATTCGTGTTAATTAGATTAACACCATTTTGACGTGAACGATATTTATATCGATTTTGTTCATTTTTTATAATGAATATCGAAAAGGAATTGATTTCAAAATCTAATGTTTTGAAAATATTATCATTTATATATCGATGATATGGAATATTCAATTTTGATTTAAAATTGAAGATGAAGTGGAAATCATTTGGAAAACGAATTTAAAACGATTCATAAAATACGTTTTAAATGGAATTGACGAATTATATATTATATATAAAATATAATGGCCTGAATAGAATGCGCCGCGCTGCGGTAGTTCGCGAATTTCGACCATTGACTTCGAATGGACATTATGGGAGATCCGACCGTCGGATCATCCTAAAACCGGAACCGTTGGGTTCGTATCGAAAGGAGCTTTCTAACGAATACAACAAATTAGAAATCTAACGGTTGGATTTGGAATTATGTCCAAATCAAATTTGGAAAAGGTCGCTGTAAGTGCAGTTCGATGGCCGTTTAGTGAAATCGACTGCACGGGCCTTGATAAAATTATTAAAAATATCAATAATTTGCATAAAATCATAATAAATGATTTGGAAAGAATTGGGATGAAAAAATCCATATTTGGAAAGATAAAAATAGATTTTTATCGAAATGTACTAGTTATTAACTTGAATTATAATCCAATATTTTTAAATAAATAAATTGGATTTGAAATGGTTTTAAAAATAATCGGAATTTCCAATATATAAATTGGAATGGATTCGAATCGAAATTATCTTCGGAATATTTCGATATTGGATTCCGTAATTATACGGATATTATGGAGGAATTTAAAAGAAATATATCTATATATATATATCGTTATTCCAATACGGTATTTGTTGGTTCCAGAATTTGATATTGAATATAAGTCAATATATTTTCTATTCAGAGCCTTGCATTTAATATTAAATGTGATTTTGGGTTTGTCGTGAATTGTGTCTTCATTAACGCTGTTCTTGAACCCAGCTGAGAAAAGATTAAATCTTTTTATTTAGATTTAATGAAGGATACCAATTAATTGATATTTAATTGGAATAGAATTGAAATTGGTCTTTGGGTTTATCGTGAACGGTGTTTTAAGCAAAACTTGTTCTTTAACCCGATTAACAATGGAATAAGATTTTGGGTTGTCATTAATGGTATCTGGAATGGCCCGAATTTCCATACCCTTTGAGTTGACTAGTTACACCACACATCAACCCAAATTGCACATAAAATCGAATCATTATTAGAATGAAGTTAGAGGATGAGAAATAGAAAGAAAGGTTAGAATAGAAGAAAATGAAGGACACAAATCTCACAGCATAACGAATAGAATATATTAAATAACACAACTTTTGAAATACAAATCAGTAACTGTATATACATACCATCATCAGAGCACGATAGTTATCCCTGGAATAGTTATAAACACCTGTTTCCAGATACAACATAATACATAGCGGAAAATATGATAGTCTATAGCTAACAGTTGAAGACTCCTGCTTCAAGCTCCTCCAAGTGAATCTATAAAATCACGACTACTTGACTGCCCGTACAAATTTGGGCACCCAAGAGTTTAGGGAAAACAAACAAAATAAACTTTGGGTCAGTCATGGGACTGGTGTGAGTAAACTCAATCCATTTGTTTAACTTTCAAAACCCTTTACGAAAGAAATGATAATCGTAAGACCTATCCACACATAAACACAGATGGTTTTTACCTTACGATAACCAAAAATATTTTTGATATCAAATCTGGTGATATTATAATAGTGTCTAAATCAAATAAATAGAATCTAGTGGAACGCTTGCATCTCACGCTACATATATAATATAAAATCAAAAACCCTAGGGCGCTTATTGGAGATTGGATTTCCACCATGACAAGGTATGGGACCACTTGCCGATAGTGTATCTCTAGAGGCGAATACACTGGGTTCAACAAGAACGTCTTGCAACCCGGCCCTCACATGGCCGACCGCTTATTTCGCTTGAGTGTATCGAAAGTATATCACCAACGGTTGGGATCAGCAACCATTTCCCGAAAGGGACAGCATCGATAGATTAAAGAAGCAATTGTAATTTCTCTAGAAAGGTGATTATACATCCTAATGGGAGCGACCCACATAGCCATGCTGCCTGCCCGATTTTTGTCAATTCCCGGTTGTTAGGCTTGAGGTTTGAATTATCTTTCAGAACATCTGGCCACCATTCACTTTGAATGCCACATTGTCAGATCCATCGGAAATCACTAATTGATCCCCACAAAAATACTCAGATTGTTAGGCTAAAGAAGTTTCTCTTCTTTGCCTCCAACTTCGTACGTTTGAAGGAATCAACATATGTAATCCCTTTGGAAATACTCTATCAGACACTCATCCTTACAAGTTGTCCTGGGTCTGGACAAACCGAAAGCACCATTCTATTAATCCATCTTGGGCAATTTATACCTAGGATCAACAGAACAGCCATTGCACTTTATTCTGTCTTCATAATCTCTTCAAAATAAGTTGATTCATAACGCTTATGCCAATACAGAGTAGTTTTCAGATATTAAATCTGATCCCGGTCTCTCCATATTGACAAAGGAGGTAAAAAATAAATCAAAACTTTGATAGTCGGTGATTTAACTATCAAAGAAACATCCATACAATCAACGGTCCTATTTCCAATTGGAAATTCTACCGACCAGGCATCACACAATACTGGCCCCTTTATATTGATTCCTTATTATATTATCGATTCAAATTTCCCATTTTCCCTTTTCCAAATTCTTTCAAAGTTTGATTTGTCTTTCTCGATTATTGCAAAGCATTTCCAATATCATACTTCCTTTATTCGAGAAAATATCTCTTATTTCAGTTATAAAACATTTCTAAATATTCGCGAACCCTTATTTTCTATATTCTAAAAATATACTTCATTAATATCGGAAACATTTCCATATTCCATTTCATAATTCTTTATTCAACAATTCATTTCATTTTCCTATGCGTAGAAAATATCTCACATTTTATTTGGGAAAAAACATTTCAAAAAGTCCTTTAAAATTAATGTGATGTTATAAACATCGTTATTATACTCAAACCATTAATTATTTATTAACTAACCATATTGCTAATCACATTTCACTATCGAACCTTAACCACTCTCCATCAATCATGAAGTCAATCAAGTTGGGGTATAATTACCTCTCAGACCTTAATTGAACAACATTCTCAACTTTGAAATAGTCAAAGTTCACAACTTTAACAAAATCTCGCTTGTGCGACTTTCGGATTCAATCTAAGAACATACTTCTTTTACAAAAAAATATTGATTATAACGGTAGTGTTATAATCGCTGTTTCAAATATTTGATTTATAAAAACATTACTTTTAAAAATAGCGTTACAATCGCTATCTAGAGTTATAGAGCATCTATTATAACAATAGCGTTAAGATTGCTGTTTAGATTTATAAAACATTTGTTATAACGGCAGCGTTAAAAAACCGCTGTTTAGATTTACGAATATTTATTATAACAACAGCATTATAATCGTTGTTTTCAAATATTTGGTTCATAAAAATATAACTTGTACTTATTCATTTCAATAAATAAATTAATAAGTAAATAGATAAATAACTAAATTTGATTAAAACCGGAAAGTAAAAAATACTACTTCCCTAAATTCGATACAATCGAATTCCAATAAATAACTCTCTTCGAATAATCTATATTCGATTATATTCTGAACTTCGGAATTTCTCTACCATTTCAGGTTGATTCAAATTAAAAATTCACTATTGAATTTATCCTTTCCAAATCATTACCAAATTCATTTCTAACCATTCCAATCAACAAAATGTAATCACACTATATTTTATATTCTGAATTTTTGAACTAAAACGATTAACTATTTCCCTTTTCATTTAATTTCCAATATGGATTCATATTTCAAAACTAAATTCCTTTAGAGATAGTTCATTTGCAAAATATTCCCTTTAAATCATTATTCACTTTGATCGTGAGTATATTTCTTTTATATATAATCAAATCAGTTTGATTTCGTACTTATAAATAATCTTTAAACCCAAATTCTATTCATAACTTCTGTTCATAATTTTTACATACAAATCTCATTTTTATTTCAATTCATTTAAAACCTCTTTTATAATTTCCTTTATAATTTCCTAAGTTCAAATCTATTTTCAAATATTGATTTCAAAACCAATTTCCACTTTCCCATATAGTTTTATATTTGTACTTGTATTTCAATTTACCCAATGAATAATAATTCACTTAATTTATATTCTTATTTATAAACAACATCTTGATTTATCCACTTGAACATGTTTCTATTTCAATTCTCTTTGAAATATAGTTTCTATTTTGAAATAAATTCCATTTTCAAATCCCAATCCCCTTTTCCATATTCGAAAATGTTTTACGGTATCTAAAATACCAAGTTTCTAGGGCCAGGGTAAATCAACCACAACATTACCAATCATGGATTATATAACAAATTATATATCAATCAAATAAAAACAGTAATATAAATGTTGAGGAATCCGATTGGATTTCCCCCAACCTGTTTCCTGTAATAACCCGGAAAATCTGGGCCAGTTTAAAATTTTTATTTTGGCAATTTTAGCGAATTTTGATTATTTAAAATAGATTATTTTAAATAATATCAACGAAAAATTTATTTTGAATATGATTTGAACGTATATATTTATACGCGTCGTCATTAGAATATAAATATTTATATATAATTATAAATAGAATTGAAAATGGCGCGGTAGTTCGATAATTTGATTTCAAACTTCAATTGAATGTACCGGGTGCAAAACAATCCGGATTTTAGTGAAACCAAAAATAATGGGATCTAATTGATAATATCTTTCCAACGAATCCGACCAATCGAAATTTGATAGCGGGAATCAAAGGATATGTCCAGTTGAAAATTCTGAATAGTCGCTATGGAATTCAGGCCCTTAAAAATGGGAATTTTGCAAACGACTTCGGATTTCGATGAAACCACTTTTGTTGGATCCGCAGTGTCAAGTTATTGCTAGATTCCAAATTTCATAATTTTTCGAATCAATGTGTGAGCGTGGCAAAGGAAAACGCGTTTGACCAGTTTCAGTTGATTTTAATCGACTGGAAAATGGCCATTTTTCAAACGGTCTCAGAATTTGGCGAAACTAGTTTTGTTAGGACCGAATCGTCAATACGAAGCTAGAAAATATTTTTTGAGAATTTTTAGAGTTAGTATGTGACCCCGGTAATTTGAAATGTACGTTTAAAATTCAATATAAAGATTTAAATGTAAATTTAACGGAAACTGATTCAAACAGTCGAATCAGCCTACGATACATATCCCATTGTGTTCGGAATGGGGGTAAAATGCTAAGGACGACAGGCGGTGGGCCTCGTTTCGAGGTCGTATGAAAAGTCAACTTAGGAGAGGAAAAAAAAATAAAAAAAAAAATTTCTTTTCCCTCTTCCCTTAAATCCTCCTGCCCCCCCCCCCCCCCCCCCGCCCTATATTCTTCAACCCAAATCGACAGATAAAAAAAAAAAAAGAGAAAACCCACGGAGCTGAAGCCGTCGCCTCCCCATCGCCACCGCTCTCCAGCCTCCGCTCCTCCTTCCTATCGATGAGCCGCTCCCAATCCCCAAACCCCCGAGCCACCTCGCGACGCAAACCCTAGAACCCGTCGAACCCCCCCACGCGCCACTGGGCAGACCGCCACCGCCTCCATAGCCGCCTCCCCCCTCGCCCTTCCTCTCTCCTTCTACCAAAACCGTACCCAATCCGTACCCTTGGCCGATGGAGCACCCCACAGCCTCGCGCCACCCTCAAAACAAACCCCCCCCCCTCTCGTTCGTGCTGAAGAAACAAAGTAAGTTTTGATTTAGGTTTTCTATTTATTTTTAATATTTAAATTCAGTTTAAATCTAGTTTTAAAATCTGTTTAAAATTATTTAGAAAATATAGTCGTTGTTTTGAAAATGTAGATGTCATTGTTATGAAAATATAGGATTAACTTCGAAGAAAAATATGATTTTTATATTTTTAAAGTATTAAAAATATAATCTTTATTATGTAGAAGAATTAAAAATATGATTTTTATATTTTTAAAGTATAAAAAATATAGTCTTTGCTATATAGCGACTATAAAAATATGATTTTTGTTTAAGTAGAGAATTAGAAATATAATTTTTACGAGATAGGAATATTAAAAATATCATCTTTATATAGGTAGCTAAATAAAAATGTGATTTTTATAGTGATAAAAGTGAAAAGACGATATTTTTAAAAGTGAAAAGACGATATTTTGATATGAGTAGTGAAGTAAAAATATGATTTTTACTTCGAGGAAAATATAAACTATGTTTTTATAAAGGCGAAATCTATATATGGAAAATAGCGTGATAAAAATATAATTTTTATCTATATAACATAGAATTAAAAATATGATTTTTATATATTGAACATCAAAGTAAAAATATGATTTTTATATATTGAACATCAAAGTAAAAATTCGATTTTTACATATGTAGCGGATACGAGCAACGAAGGCGGCAAAAGGCGAGATTGGCGAAGATTCCTATAAAAGAAGAGTCGAGATGATTGGATAGCTATATGTGAGAATTTCTCACCTTTCAATTTCTTTTTCTATGTATATATATATACTAGGATGCAGACGGTGCTTAGTAGCACCCGACACAATCGTCCACAGACCATGGACTTGTTTGCTTGGTTGCATAGATTAGTTATATGATGTGATTTGAATTTGGTTGTTTGGTGATTTTGATTGATGTGTGAATGGCGTGGGCCTTCACTAGACTGGGGATAAGGCTAGGCCTTGTCCCGTTTCTAGTATCGTGCCGTTATGCCGCCGAAATTTTCTAAAATAAGTTAGAAAAATAAAAATATCATTTTATTTAAAGAATGAACTGAATAGAAATTCATATGTTGGAATAAAATGTTTTGTCGTTAAAAATATAATTTTTAACGTGAAGTGAATAAAATAAAATATTCATTTACAAACCGGACGGTTTGTTTATGTAAACTGATTTGACTGATATTGATTGGGTCGATAAATTTTACACATCGCCCAACTGCACAAATAAAATATGTGTTTGATTGTTTGAAACCCCACACGGGTGTTGGGATGAAATTTGAAGTTCACTCATCCTGATTGACTAAATATGCCGATCGATTGATTGACAGGCTGCTATAAGCGTTAAATGTCTATATTTGATGCTTATACAGTGTAGTGCACTTTGGTTGATGGTTGATTAATTTTCAATGCTATTATATACATGTGTTGTATGGAATCCATATAATTAACATTATATGGTGATTGATTGGGCCTCATTCCAATTTAGAAAATAAAGAATATTATAAAATAGAGGTTCATGTGTTGACAGTACTCATCCATTGAGATTGGTCATGTGTTGAACGAAATATTTTAGTAATAACAACTATTTTGAAAAAGAAATATTTGAAATAGAATATTTGAAAATAGAAATTTATGAAGCCGTGTTGATTAGATTGACGCCATTTTGACGTGAACGATATTTATATCGATTTCGAAATGAATTGAATATAAAACGATTTCGTAATGAATTGAATTGAAAACGAATTCAAAGTGAATTGAAAACGATTTCGAAATGAAGTGAATTGAAAACGAATTCAAAGTGAATTGAAAACGATTTCGAAATGAATTGAATTGAAAACGAATTCAAAGTGAATTGAAAACGTTTTCGAAATGAAGTGAATTGAAAACGATTTCGAAATGAAGTGAATTGAAAACGATTTCGAAATGAATTGAATTGAAAACGATTTCGAAATGAATTGAATTGAAAACGAATTCAAATTGAATTGAAATTTGAATTGAATAGAAATGAATTTTAAAACGAATCTATAAAGAAGAATTCAATTTTGATTTGAATTGAAAAGGAAGTTGAAATTGCTTTTGAAACGAATTTAAAATTATTCATATAATTCGTTTTAAATAGAAATCGACGAAATATATATTATATATATATTATATATATAATATAATGGCCTGAATAGAACGCGCCGCGCCGCGGCAGTTCGTGAATTTCGACCATTTATTTCAAACGGACATTACGGGAGATCCGACCGTCGGATTCTCCTAAAACCGGAACCGTTGGGTTCGTATCGAAAAGAGCTTTCTAATGAATGTTAGAAATTTGAAATCTAACGGTTGGATTTGGAATTATGTCCAAATCAAATTTGAAAAAGGTCGCTGTAAGTGCAGTTCGATGGCCATTGATGGAAATCGACTGTACGGGCCTTGATAAAATTATTAAAAATAGTAATAATTTGTGTAAAATCATAAGAAATGATTTGTGAAGATTTGGGATGAAAAACTCCATATTTGAAAAGATAAAAATAGATTTTTATCGAAATGAACTAGTTTTGAACTAGAATTACAATTCTATTTATTTTTAAATAAACAAATTGAATTTGAATGGTTTTGAAAATAACCAGAATTTCCAATGATTGCATTGGAATGGATTTGAATCGAAATTGCCTTCGGAATATTTCGACGTTGGATTTCGTGATGATACAGATATTGTTACGGGAATTTGAAAGATATATATTTATATCGTTATTTCCAATACGACATTTGTTAGTCGTAGAATTTGATGTTGAACATAAGCCGATATATTTTCTATTCAGAGCCTTGTATTTAATATCAAATGTGATTTGGGTTTGTCGTGAATGGTGTCTTCACTAACACTGTTCTTGAACCCAGTTGAGAAAAGATTAAATCTTTTTATTTAGATTTAATGAAGTGTACCAATTAAAGAATATTTAATTGGAATTGAATTGATATTGATTTTTGGGTTTATCGTGGACAGTGTTTTAAATAACACTCGTTCTTTAACCCGATAATCAATGGAATGTGACTTTGGGTTTATCGTGAACTGTGTTTTAAATGACACTGATTCTTTAACCCAGTCAAAGATTAAAACTAAGTGGAGTTTTAATGAATCTTTAATTAGATTGAAAAGATCGAGAATGGAGTATCACCAGTTTTACTCCAGGCGATAGTTAAATCTTTAATTAGATTTGAACGTGAAATGGTAATTGAATTTACCGATAACACCATGGTGTTAGATATGAAGTATAACTAGTTTTACTTCATGGGATGAATAGGTTGGGATTGGGAAATAAAATAAATGATTTCTTCGGTGTGGTTCGCTAATCCCGACTAGTTTGAATTGATATTCAAAGGAGATTAAAGAATAAATTTAAAGAATTTATCTTGGATAAAATTAATGGGAACTTTTCCCAAAGTATAGGAATATTTGAATAAAAGAATATTCTGAATTGGAATGAGGCGTATGTTGTGTTTGTGTAACACTTTTATAATATATACGCGAGTTATTCAGAAAGACCGGGTTTATCCCATTCTGAATAACTGATTCGACGTGGTGTCGAAGATGAAGACGATGGTCGAAGACCGGAAGTCTTCACGTCGTTTGGGTAATTACTGATGATCTTGATTGGGCTGTACACCCAAGAAGATGGAAACAGTTAGTGATCGTCCAGACGTACTTGGAGATCGATGGATATGCGGGGTACTAGGTGCCTCCGGTTTCGTTCAGCCCCAGAACGGACTTGTAAATGGACTGTGTGTCTGACATTGGATTTTAGTCCGTGTGATTGATCTCTATTAAATATATATCTGTTTGGCGGCGGAGAATTTATTCTCTTGCTTAACGCCCTTCTCTGAGACGTACGAGCTCAGGGATTATATATTGATGGATATCAAACGCATGGAGTGAATTGCCTGTGTGGCATGCCTAAGTGGCAATTGATCGAGGCTTCTGTTGAAAAGCAAAGTCTTGTGGTGATGATCAAAGCACGGCCTTTGTGGCGTAGCTTTGTGTAACGTTTACTTCGCGAGTTTCACACCCGGTATGAACCAAAAACGGGAGAGGACCTCAGGGAGGGCATGCGTTTCCTTCTAGCTAAAAAGTGGCGTCAGTGGTTTTACACGCCCTGACGAGTTTGACTTATGTGGTTGTTGCTGTTGCGAGGCGCCTCGGATTGATCGGTCGTTCTCGAACCGATGGAGTCATTTAGTTGGCTCATTTACGCCCCAAAGGGCGGGGAAACATAGTGTTCAGGGTTTAAGTTTAATCCACATCGGTGGACCGGCCCTGACGATCCAAGGGTCACTCGAGCTCTGATCCTGAGACTCGGGCTAGACAGTCTCGAATCGGTTGAGGACTATCTTTTGCCTCGGTTCATAAATGGAAATCCAATTTCCAAATACGTGACATTTGCGGTTTTATTTGTAAATCTATATATGGCGACATGATATATGGTACTCATGCCGCCTATGATTGATACTTATGATTTGAAGTTGTTTTATACACTATACACTTATGATAGTATCAAATAATGTGTTTTAAACGTATCAAGCATGCTTTGGCTGTTATAAGGTAAAAACCCTATCCTCCGGCTTGCGTTGCATTGTGTGATGGGACCTGGGTCTTATAACAGCTTCATTTTTCTTTATTTAGCATTGCGCTGTTTGTTTTATGCACTGGTATTCTTGGGAGGAAACCCGTTCCGTGTTATTCGGCGTGGTCCCTTGATTTACCAAACTTTAAAAATAAAGATTAACTGTTTTAGTTCTCACACCAGTCCCATGACTGACCTGGAGTTTATTGTTTTAACCTAAGCTCTGGGTGCCCCTATTTTCGACACGGGCAGCTAGTAGTTTTGGTTTTTGCAGATTTATATTCATAGGATCCTGGTTTACAGCTGGAACGATATCCGGAAAGCTTTGTATCCGTATATCCCCTTCAGTTGTGCATTGTATTATTTTCCGCTGCTATGTATTTAAATGTAATTTAAATCTCTGATATTTCTGTGTAATATTTATTCATACTCTGTATATTCTTGTAATCTGATGCATTGTTGTAATATACAGTGAAACGTTCTTTGGTATGCGTTCTATTTTGTCATGTTCTCAAATGATAGGGCGTTTCGAACGGTCTGGGTCGGTTTAGCGATTGGTTCGGACCGAGCGAAATTTCATGCCGTCACAGTTGGTATCAGAGCTTTGGTTTACAAAGCTTAGAGAACAAGGCACCTTAGAACCATACGAAAGAATTCATCAGATATTGGATTAGCAATATCCAATGAGAGTGACTCGTTAGAGATGGGATCAGTAGTATCCTAGAACGAGTGTGAAGAGTATATTTTTGAAAATGAAAACAATTTTGTTTTGAAAATTTAAATCAACTATTCGTATTTGATTATTTATTTTATATTGATTTTGGACAGTCCAGTATATAAAGAATTTGCACATACGCCTTGCAAACGTATATTCAAGGTTTTAATATATTGGATAGATATAGCATCACACTCTAGTCGCCCGAAGATGATATTGATGATAGCGATCGCATTATCAACATTTATGTTCGAGTTTCGAAGGTGTGATTTTCTATATATTTCCATTAGACTGGTGTGAGAACCAAAACTAATATAGCTAGAATACATTGTTGTGATTTGGCATCAAAACATGATTTTCTTTATATATATCAAAATTATGAATTTGAAACGTTAATCCACTAATTGATAGATGTTTGTGTTGCTTGTTTAATTGTTTGATAATTTTGAACCATTATGCCTAATTTGATCAAATATTGAATTGTATTGAAAATTTGGTCGCATATGCTTGCATATACATATACTTACATTGAACAGGTCATAGCAAGGAAGCTAGAGCCAGAGAATAAAATTTGTTTGCCCGACAAATAGGTACATGTTTACTACATAATTTACTATTTTTTTTGGGTGATGATGATTTTATGAGCCTATTGGCTAGCCGCTTGGCTTTTTCTTTTTCTTTTTGAGATCTGAAGGACCAGGGAAGCTATTTGAAATTCCCCGATGCTCCCGGTGAAGGGAGCATATGGCAAAAATTTTCGAAAATTTAGGGAGTTAGCCAAATTTTTGAAATTTTGAAAATTCTCAAAAACTGAAAAGTTGGAGAATGGAAGCCGTATCGAATGTAGAGTTGATTAATCAAACCACTTTCGACTTTGTTCCTTTTCGGGGACGAAAATTTTTAAGTGAGGGAGATTGTAATAACCCGGAAAATCTGGGCCAGTTTAAAATTTTTATTTTGGCAATTTTAGCGAATTTTGATTATTTAAAATAGATTATTTTAAATAATATCGACGAAAAATTTATTTTGAATATGATTCGAACGTATATATTTATACGCGTCGTCGTTAGAATATAAATATTTATATATAATTATAAATAGAATTGAAAATGGCGCGGTAGTTCGATAATTCGATTTCAAACTTCAATTGAATGTACCGGGTGCAAAACAATCTGGATTTTAGTGAAACCAAAAATAATGGGATCTAATTGATAATATCTTTCCAACGAATCCAACCAATCGAAATTTGATAGCGGGAATCAAAGGATATGTCCAGTTGAAAATTCTGAATAGTCGCTATGGAATTCAGGCCCTTAAAAATGGGAATTTTGCAAACGACCTCGGATTTCGATGAAACCACTTTTGTTGGATCCGCAGTGTCAAGTTATTGCTAGATTCCAAATTTCATAATTTTTCGAATCAATGTGTGAGCGTGGCAAAGGAAAACGCGTTTGACCAGTTTCAGTTGATTTTAATCGACTGGAAAATGGCCATTTTTCAAACGGTCTCAGAATTCGGCGAAACTAGTTTTGTTAGGACCGAATCGTCAATACGAAGCTAGAAAATATTTTTTGAGAATTTTTAGAGTTAGTATGTGACCCCGGTAATTTGAAATGTACGTTTAAAATTCAATATAAAGATTTAAATGTAAATTTAACGGAAACTGATTCAAACAGTCGAATCAGCCTACGATACATATCCCATTGTGTTCGGAATGGGGGTAAAATGCTAAGGACGACAGGCGGTGGGCCTCGTTTCGAGGTCGTATGAAAAGTCAACTTAGGAGAGGAAAAAAAAAATTAAATAAAAAAAAATTCTTTTCCCTCTTCCCTTAAATCCTCCTGGACCCCCCCCCCCATATTCTTCAACCCAAATCGACAGATTAAAAAAAACAGAGAGAAAACCCACGGAGCTGAAGCCGTCGCCTCCCCATCGCAACCGCACCGAAGTCCGGCCACCGCTCTCCAGCCTCCGCTCCTCCTTCCTATCGACGAGCCGCTCCCAATCCCCAAACCCCCGAGCCACCTCGCGACGCAAACCCTAGAACCCGTCGAACCCTCCCACGCGCCACTGGGCAGACCGCCACCGCCTCCCCCTCGCCCTTCCTCTCTCCTTCTACCAAAACCGCACCCAATCCGTACCCTTGGCCGATGGAGCACCCCACAGCCTCGCGCCACCCTCAAAACAGACCCCCCCCCTCTCGTTCGTGCTGAAGAAACAAAGTAAGTTTTGATTTAGGTTTTCTATTTATTTTTAATATTTAAATTCAGATTAAATTCAGTTTTAAAATCTGTTTAAAATTATTTAGAAAATATAGTCGTTGTTTTGAAAATGTAGATGTCATTGTTATGAAAATATAGGATTAACTTCGAAGAAAAATATGATTTTTATATTTTTAAAGTATTAAAAATATAATCTTTATTATGTAGAAGAATTAAAAATATGATTTTTATATTTTTAAAGTATAAAAAATATAGTCTTTGCTATATAGCGACTATAAAAATATGATTTTTGTTTAAGTAGAGAATTAGAAATATAATTTTTACGAGATAGGAATATTAAAAATATCATCTTTATATAGGTAGCTAAATAAAAATGTGATTTTTATAGTGATAAAAGTGAAAAGACGATATTTTTAAAAGTGAAAAGACGATATTTTGATATGAGTAGTGAAGTAAAAATATGATTTTTACTTCGAGGAAAATATAAACTATGTTTTTATAAAGGCAAAATCTATATATGGAAAATAGCGTGATAAAAATATAATTTTTATCTATATAACATAGAATTAAAAATATGATTTTTATATATTGAAAATCAAAGTAAAAATATGATTTTTATATATTGAACATCAAAGTAAAAATTCGATTTTTACATATGTAGCGGATACGAGCAACGAAGGCGGCAAAAGGCGAGATTGGCGAAGATTCCTATAAAAGAAGAGTCGAGATGATTGGATAGCTATATGTGAGAATTTCTCACCTTTCAATTTCTTTTTCTATGTATATATATATATACTAGGATGCAGACGGTGCTTAGTAGCACCCGACACAATCGTCCACAGACCATGGACTTGTTTGCTTGGTTGCATAAATTAGTTATATGATGTGATTTGAATTTGGTTGTTTGGTGATTTTGATTGATGTGTGAATGGCGTGGGCCTTCACTAGACCGGGGATAAGGCTAGGCCTTGTCCCGTTTCTAGAATCGTGTCGTTATGCCGCCGAAATTTTCTAAAATAAGTTAGAAAAATAAAAATATCATTTTATTTAAAGAATGAACTGAATAGAAATTCATATGTTGGAATAAAATGTTTTGTCGTTAAAAATATAATTTTTAACGTGAAGTGAATAAAATAAAATATTCATTTACAAACCGGACGGTTTGTTTATGTACACTGATTTGACTGATATTGATTGGGTCGATAAATTTTACACATCGCCCAACTGCACAAATAAAATATGTGTTTGATTGTTTGAAACCCCACACGGGTGTTGGGATGAAATTTGAAGTTCACTCATCCTGATTGACTAAATATGTCGATCGATTGATTGACAGGCTGCTATAAGCGTTAAATGTCTATATTTGATGCTTATACAGTGTAGTGCACTTTGGTTGATGGTTGATTAATTTTCAATGCTATTATATACATGTGTTGTATGGAATCCATATAATTAACATTATATGGTGATTGATTGGGCCTCATTCCAATTTAGAAAATAAAGAATATTATAAAATAAAGGTTCATGTGTTGACAGTACTCATCCATTGAGATTGGTCATGTGTTAAACGAAATATTTTAGTAATAACAACTATTTTGAAAAAGAAATATTTGAAATAGAATATTTGAAAATAGAAATTTATGAAGCCGTGTTGATTAGATTGACGCCATTTTGACGTGAACGATATTTATATCGATTTCGAAATGAATTGAATATAAAACGATTTCGAAATGAATTGAATTGAAAACGAATTCAAAGTGAATTGAAAACGATTTCGAAATGAAGTGAATTGAAAACGAATTCAAAGTGAATTGAAAACGATTTCGAAATGAATTGAATTGAAAACGAATTCAAAGTGAATTGAAAACGTTTTCGAAATGAAGTGAATTGAAAACGATTTCGAAATGAAGTGAATTGAAAACGATTTCGAAATGAATTGAATTGAAAACGATTTCGAAATGAATTGAATTGAAAACGAATTCAAATTGAATTGAAATTTGAATTGAATAGAAATGAATTTTAAAACGAATCTATAAAGAAGAATTCAATTTTGATTTGAATTGAAAAGGAAGTTGAAATTGCTTTTGAAACGAATTTAAAACTATTCATATAATTCGTTTTAAATAGAAATCGACGAAATATATATTATATATATATTATATATATAATATAATGGCCTGAATAGAACGCGCCGCGCCGCGGCAGTTCGTGAATTTCGACCATTTATTTCAAACGGACATTACGGGAGATCCGACCGTCGGATTCTCCTAAAACTGGAACCGTTGGGTTCGTATCGAAAAGAGCTTTCTAATGAATGTTAGAAATTTGAAATCTAACGGTTGGATTTGGAATTATGTCCAAATCAAATTTGAAAAAGGTCGCTGTAAGTACAGTTCGATGGCCATTGATGGAAATCGACTGTACGGGCCTTGATAAAATTATTAAAAATAGTAATAATTTGTGTAAAATCATAAGAAATGATTTGTGAAGATTTGGGATGAAAAACTCCATATTTGAAAAGATAAAAATAGATTTTTATCGAAATGAACTAGTTTTGAACTAGAATTACAATTCTATTTATTTTTAAATAAATAAATTGAATTTGAATGGTTTTGAAAATAACCAGAATTTCCAATGATTGCATTGGAATGGATTTGAATCGAAATTGCCTTCGGAATATTTCGACGTTGGATTTCGTGATGATACAGATATTGTTATGGGAATTTGAAAGATATATATTTATATCGTTATTTCCAATACGACATTTGTTAGTCGTAGAATTTGATGTTGAACATAAGCCGATATATTTTCTATTCAGAGCCTTGTATTTAATATCAAATGTGATTTGGGTTTGTCGTGAATGGTGTCTTCACTAACACTGTTCTTGAACCCAGTTGAGAAAAGATTAAATCTTTTTATTTAGATTTAATGAAGTGTACCAATTAAAGAATATTTAATTGGAATTGAATTGATATTGATTTTTGGGTTTATCGTGGACAGTGTTTTAAATAACACTCGTTCTTTAACCCGATAATCAATGGAATGTGACTTTGGGTTTATCGTGAACTGTGTTTTAAATGACACTGATTCTTTAACCCAGTCAAAGATTAAAACTAAGTGGAGTTTTAATGAATCTTTAATTAGATTGAAAAGATCGAGAATGGAGTATCACCAGTTTTACTCCAGGCGATAGTTAAATCTTTAATTAGATTTGAACGTGAAATGGTAATTGAATTTACCGATAACACCGTGGTGTTAGATATGAAGTATAACCAGTTTTACTTCATGGGATGAATAGGTTGGGATTGGGAAATAAAATAAATGATTTCTTCGGTGTGGTTCGCTAATCCCGACTAGTTTGAATTGATATTCAAAGGAGATTAAAGAATAAATTTAAAGAATTTATCTTGGATAAAATTAATGGGAACTTTTCCCAAAGTATAGGAATATTTGAATAAAAGAATATTCTGAATTGGAATGAGGCGTATGTTGTGTTTGTGTAACACTTTTATAATATATACGCGAGTTATTCAGAAAGACCGGGTTTATCCCATTCTGAATAACTGATTCGACGTGGTGTCGAAGATGAAGACGATGGTCGAAGACCGGAAGTCTTCACGTCGTTTGGGTAATTACTGATGATCTTGATTGGGCTGTACACCCAAGAAGATGGAAACAGTTAGTGATCGTCCAGACGTACTTGGAGATCGATGGATATGCGGGGTACTAGGTGCCTCCGGTTTCGTTCAGCCCCAGAACGGACTTGTAAATGGACTGTGTGTCTGACATTGGATTTTAGTCCATGTGATTGATCTCTATTAAATATATATCTGTTTGGCGGCGGAGAATTTATTCTCTTGCTTAACGCCCTTCTCTGAGACGTACGAGCTCAGGGGTTATATATTGATGGATATCAAACGCATGGAGTGAATTGCCTGTGTGGCATGCCTAAGTGGAAATTGATCGAGGCTTCTGTTGAAAAGAAAAGTCTTGTGGTGATGATCAAAGCACGGCCTTTGTGGCATAGCTTTGTGTAACGTTTACTTCGCGAGTTTCACACCCGCTATGAACCAAAAACGGGAGAGGACCTCAGGGAGGGCATGCGTTTCTTTCTAGCTAAAAAGTGGCGTCAGTGGTTTTACACGCCCTGACGAGTTTGACTTATGTGGTTGTTGCTGTTGCGAGGCGCCTCGGATTGATCGGTCGTTCTCGAATCGATGGAGTCATTTAGTTGGCTCATTTACGCCCCAAAGGGCGGGGAAACGTAGTGTTCAGGGTTTAAGTTTAATCCACATCGGTGGACCGGCCCTGACGATCCAAGGGTCACTCGAGCTCTGATCCTGAGACTCGGGCTAGACAGTCTCGAATCGGTTGAGGACTATCTTTTGTCTCGGTTCATAGATGGAAATCCAATTTCCAAATACGTGACATTTGCGGTTTTATTTGTAAATCTATATATGGCGACATGATATATGGTACTCATGCCGCCTATGATTGATACTTATGATTTGAAGTTGTTTTATACACTATACACTTATGATAGTATCAAATAATGTGTTTTAAACGTATCAAGCATGCTTTGGCTGTTATAAGGTAAAAACCCTATCCTCCGGCTTGCGTTGCATTGTGTGATGGGACCTGGGTCTTATAACAGCTTCATTTGTCTTTATTTAGCATTGCGCTGTTTGTTTTATGCACTGGTATTCTTGGGAGGAAACCCGTTCCGTGTTATACAGCGTGGTCCCTTGATTTACCAAACTTTAAAAATAAAGATTAACTGTTTTAGTTCTCACACCAGTCCCATGACTGACCTGGAGTTTATTGTTTTAACCTAAACTCTGGGTGCCCCTATTTTCGACACGGGCAGCTAGTAGTTTTGGTTTTGCAGATTTATATTCACAGGATCCTGGTTTACAGCTGGAACGATATCCGGAAAGCTTTGTATCCGTATATCCCCTTCAGTTGTGCATTGTATTATTTTCCGCTGCTATATATTTAAATGTAATTTAAATCTCTGATATTTCTGTGTAATATTTATTCATACTCTGTATATTCTTGTAATCTGATGCATTGTTGTAATATACAGTGAAACGTTCTTTGGTATGCGTTCTATTTTGTCATGTTCTCAAACGATAGGGCGTTTCGAACGGTCTGGGTCGGTTTAGCGACTGGTTCGGACCGAGCGAAATTTCATGCCGTCACATTTCCCTACATTCACAGATGTTAATCAGCATCAATAATATTATTTCACATCAATATGAAATATCATAAATAATAATCGATCAACAATGTAGTCATATCAACTATTTCAACCATTTTTACCAACTATTCAACCAATCAACCATTGCATATTATAAAATTACTATAAATAAATTTGAAACTCGTTTATATAAAAATATAAACGAGTAGAGTTAGTGAGTTTACTCCACTTTGGTACGCAGTTGACGGTACTACTTTTGTTTCAATGAAACTCAAACAGATATTCACGAAATTCCAGTACTTTTATTCTCTGCCACAATAGTTCCACAACGAAGATCTGGTCGTTATGATTCCAACATGACCGGTTTCGCCTAATGCTGTTAATGTATGCAAAAATTAGTGCATTTTATAAGCTTGTATATAATTAACTATTTATAACCATATAATTAAATATTAATTAACGTTTTAAAATATCTTAATCCACACCTTTACCAGATATAGGAGATTAAAGCCGTTACTTGTTCTCGTAATCCAATGCTGGAACTTTCCCAAAACAATACCATGCCGATCTTTGATTCTATATGGCTTGCTCCATCATTCCTTCACTGAACTAACACCTAACCACTCCACCATTATTACTATTATTATTTTATATGCCTAATCCCTGGTTAACTTTCCTTCCACTAGGAATTTGGACATAGCAACTTCCCCTTAGTCGACTACTTCAATCGCATACACCTCTCCTGTTACTCCACAATTCCACAACCATTAACCACCATCAACTCCCTTTCCTATTTCATCAACCTGACAAATTACCTAATTCAAAATTTCGATCCCACAAACCCAATCAAAATCATCACTAAGCAATTCACGTTTTCCTACTTCACATACTTGGTTCCTTTTTCCGCATGAATACAAATTACCATATCATCCTCCACTTAAAGCACTACTCACTTAAAATCACCGTTTCTATCCACTTTGAAAACTACATCTCCCCACTTCCCTTTTCCATACTCACGCAACTCCTCTTAAACCATTACCGCACCAATAAGCTGTCCTGACCCCTTCTCCCTTCAACAAAAATCATCCTCACATCATCAGAAAACACCTTAATCGCTTTGATTCCTCTAAATCCCACACTCATTCTTTTTCTTCCCCGATAACAGTTTGAACATCCCCAGAAAATAACGCACCTTTCATAGATCTGTTCTCCTTTTTCTCGATGAATTTGAGTGCCATCCCCACCGTTAAACTCTCCTCGCCGAGCTCTCTCACCTCATCCCCATGTAGTCATGTTCGAACTCTCCCCCCAGATCGCATCGGAGCCACTTATCAGCACTGTACAGTGCCACTACGTCAACAAATCTAACCGAACTTTGCCAAAATTCTTCCACTTCACGTCTACCCACCCGAAGTCCATTGCTAACATCTTAAATGACCTCTAGACATCACCTGTTCTGGCGCGGGTCAGCCCTAGTGGCGTTGGAACTTTTCGAGCTTTAGAGATTGAAGTCGCACCAAACAAAACTAACACAGAACATAATAGCATACTTCCACGGTTCCAAATATATAAGATTTGCAAATTTTAGAATTTTTTCATGAATATAAATTTACTTTAGAAGTGGAGATCAGTTGGGTTAATTTACTGGAAGTGTAGAGGTGAGAACGAGCAGCGGTCAGTATTTAAAGATAAAGAACTTGAGGGCCACGGCAGCAATAGCTTGAGGAAGACGAAAATAAAGTAGCTTGATATCTACGGAATTAAACAGCTTGACACTCACGGAATTAAGGAAAACCTTGGACAACACGAAATGAGAAGTGGCACGCCTTGAAAATGTGAAAGACTTGGTGTGCACACAGGCCAACATGCAATATTTTTATTCATTAATTTTAAATCCGTTCTAGTTGGAAGTGGCGGTTGTTTAAGTTAGAATTAATGTGAACAAAACATGCATAATAAATGAGTAGCAATTGCTATAATGCCAAGGACGTAGGGGCTCTTATGAACTATGGATCCTAGCCTTTAAAATAGTGCAAGTGGTGGGTTATGTTATAAAGTGTAGTGTGTCCAATAGTACAAAATTTTATTCATGTATAAATTGTTACGAATAGAAATAAAAATACCATTATGTTAACCAGTGTGCTTCGAAACCAAAAATATAATAATATCGGTAGTTTAACTCATATTATGAAACCCCAAAATATTGATATAGGGTGCAAAATACTCCAAATAAATAGTTGCATATTTAATTAATTAAAAATTACAGTAAAATTATAAAAATTAAATTATAACTACGTCTCAAAGATCTCATCCAAATTCGAATTCAATATTTAATTATATTGAATAAACCGTTATGGCGTATACATGACTCCATAGCGACTATTTCTAAATTTGATTTGGACATAAAACAAAATCTACAATATGAAAACTAAATTTTTATCTTCCATTAGAAAAATATAATCAAATAGATTCTAACGTTTCTTGTTTCATTGAATTCTGACTTATATTGGATTCTGTATATTCAGTTGAAGTTAAAAATCATAAATTACGAGCTACCGCGACTATTTCGAGCTCCTTTCAAATTATATTATAAATTATACATTTAAATATCGTTTTATTAAATGAATTCCTATATATAATTCAAATAAAATATTTTAAAACAAAATTAGATATTCAAAATTCAACGGCTGAAAATCCGGGTCGTTACATTCCTTCCCCCTTAAAATAATTTCGTCCTCGAAATTGCTAAGGTAGGAAAAGATGCTACATACCCTATTAACTAGGCCCAAAAATCTTTTTTGTTCACTTCTTAACTTCTGTTTAAGTGGACCAATCTATTAAAATATTTATTTATTCTCACTAACGAAATTTTTTTAACACTTTAAATTATGAAAAAATTCGGCAGCATTTCCTCTTCCCGGCTTAATCGGTACATCCACAACTCCTCTTTCTAGACCTTCTCCAATCCGAAAGAAAATCAAAAAGCCAAGCGGCTTGCCCCATAGGGTCATAAAACCATCAAACCCAAGTAATACAGTAAACATGTACATATTTGTCGGGAATAACTCTATCTCTTGCATTTGCTTCCATCCAATATTTGCTCAGCATACATATATCCATTTTCAACTGGTTTCAAATCAATCCAACTTCTAGTTTTTAATTCTCTAATCAACTTCTGATTAGTTCACTTCCTTTCTGTCAATTCAAATCTGATTTTTATTTTAGGAATCAATCCAACCACCCCGTTTGAGTTTCAATTTCCATTCACAGTTTAATTCCAAACAACAATATCCAATATATATTCAACTTATTCATACATAAGTCAAATTCACTTTAAAATTTCAAATCTTAACATTTCTCTTTATTTTATTTCATTCGGAATTATTTCTAATCCAATCCAATTTTATTTAACTTAAGTTAAATTTCAATTCATTTGATACATTTTTACCATTTCAATCTATTTAACTTATACAAGTTAAATTTTAATTTCAGAATTCAAATTCCCGAGTTTTATTTCAAATTAGTTGAAATCATATACATTTATATACATATATTTATAATCAACTCAATTCAAAACATTTGAATTTTCAAAATATCTTGTCCTTTTCAAAAAAAAATCATTCCCAAATTACTATGGTAGCAATCCGTCACTCAGAAACTTGAAAATGAATACCGATAATGTGGCGACCCATTATCAGAATTATTTTCTCGCCACTGAAGTGATTTCAATGCTTAATCACTTTCAAAATCGATTTTAAACCATTCGTATTTGAAAATTCTTCAAAACAATGTTATATTACCTTTGAAATACTTCAAGAAAATATTTTCTAAACACCCGGAGTTAAAATTCCAATTCTGGTTTGAATTTGATTCCAGTTCATTTTATTTGGATACATTATCCATATGCAAATTATATTTGGTTATATATAACCATTTCAATATTTCATAATTCCATTTGATTGTAATAATAATCAACACATTCATATATATATATATAATAATTAAGAAATTATTCCTAAATTTTGGGCAAAATTATTTCATTTACCCATTTTAAAACAATACCGTGTTGAACTGTTTTGTTCGAGAGTTTAGAAATACCTATCGATACAGTTGTACATCCTGTATCGGCCAGAACTCATAAACCACTCAACAAACCAGCCAACACAATATATAACAATTTTTATATCAAATCTACAAATAAGCGCTCATATATATACACTCAACTCAATCTAGGGCATTACTAACTCCATCTCTATTGAGTTATGCCATAGAGCCAAGGTAACTACTCAACCTTCTGCTCTGATACCAAATGTAATGGCCTAAATTTCCATACCCTTTGAGTTGACTAGTTACACCACACATCCAACCCAAATTGCACAGAAATACGAATCATTATTAGAATGAAGTTAGAGGATGAGAAATAGAAAGAAAGAAAGGTTAGAATAGAAGAAAATGAAGGACACAAATCTCACAGCGGAATGAATAAAATATATTAAATAACACAACTTTTAAAATACAAATCAGTAATTGTATATACATACCATCATCAGAGCATGATAGTTATCCCTGGAACAGTTATAAACACCTGTTTCCAGATACAACATAGTACACAGTAGAAAATATGATAGTCTATAGCTAATAGGTGAAGACTCCTGCTTCAAACTCCTCCAAGTGAATCTGTAAAATCCCGACTACTTGACTGTCCGTACAAATTTGGGCACTCAAGAGTTTAGGGAAAACAAACAAAATAAACTCTAGGTCAGTCATGGGACTGGTGTGTGTAAACTCAAATCATTTGTTTAACTTTCAAAACCTTTACGAAAGAAATGATAATCATAAGACCGATCCACACATAAACACGGATGGTTTTTACCTTACGATAACCAAAAATATTTTTGATATCAAATCTGGTGATATTATAATAGTGACCAAATCAAATAAATAGAATCTAGTGGAACGCTTGCATCTCATGCTACATATATAATATAAAATCAAAAACCCCAGGGCGCTTATTGGAGATTGGATTTCCAACATGACAAGGTATGGGACCACCTGCCGATAGTGTATCTCTAGAGGCGAATACCTTGGGCTCAACAAGAATGTCTTGCAACCTGGCCCTCACATGGTCGACCACTCATTTTGCTTGAGTGTATCGAATGTATATCACCAACAGTTGGGATCAGCAGCCTTTTCCCAAAAGGGACAGCATCGGTAGATTAAAGAAGCGACTGAAATTTCTCTAGAAAGGTGATTATACATCCTAATGGGAGCGACCCACATAGCCACGCTGCCTGCCCGATTTTTGTCAATTCCCGGTTGTGAGGCCTGAGGTTTGAATTATCTTTCAGAACATCTGGCCACCACTCACTTTGAATGCCACATTGTCAGATCCATCAGAAATAACTAATTGATCTCCACAAAAATACTCAGAGGGTTAGGCTAAAGAAGTTTCCCTTCTTTGCCACCAACTACGTACGTTTGAAGGAATCAACATACGTAATCCCTTTGGAAATACTCTATCAGACACTCGACCTTACAAGTTGTCCTGGGTCTGGACAAACCGAAAGCATCATTCTATTAATCCATCTTAGGAAATTTCTACCTCGGATCAACAGAACAGCCTTTGCACTTTACTTCGTCTTCATAATCTCTTCAACATAAGTTGATTCGTAATGCTTATGCCAATACGGAGTGGTTTTCAGATATTAAATCAGATCCCGGTCTCTCCATATTGACAAAGGAGGTATAAAATAAATCAAAATTTTGATAGTCGATGATTTAACTATCAAAGAAACATCCGTACAATCAATGGTCTTGTTTCCAATTGGAAATTCTACCGATCAGGCATCACACAATACTGGCCCCTTTATATTGATTCCTTATTACATTATCGATTCAAATTTCCCATTTTCCATTTTCCAGACTCTTTCAAAGTTTAATTTGCCTTTCTCGATTATTGCAAAGCATTTCCAATATCATACTTCCTTTATTCGAGAAAATATCTCTTATTTCAGTTATAAAACATTTCTAAATATTTACGAACCCTTATTTTCTATATTCTAAAAATATACTTCATTAATATCAGAAACATTTCCATATTCCATTTCATAATTCTTTATTCAACAATTCATTTCATTTTCCTATGTGTAGAAAATATCACACATTTTATTTGGGAAAAAAACATTTCAAAAAGTCCTTTAAAATTAATGCGATGTTATAAAACATCGTTATTATACTCAAACCATTAATCATTATTAACTAACCATATTGCTAATCACTTTTCACTATTGAACCTTAACCATTCTCCATCAATCATGAAGTCAATCAAGTTGGGGTATAATTACCTCTCAGACCTTAATTGAACAACATTCTCAACTTTGAAATAGTCAAAGTTCACAACTTTAACAAAATCTCGCTTGCGCGACTTTCGGATTCAATCTAAGAATATACTTCTTTTACAGAAAAATATTGATTATAACGGTAACGTTATAATCCCTATTTCCAAATATTTGATTTATAAAAACATTACTTTTAAAAACAGCGTTAAAATCGCTGTCTAGAATTATAGAACATCTATTATAACAATAGTGTTAAGATTGCTGTTTAGATTTACAAAACATTTATTATAACGACAGCGTTAAAAAGCTGCTGTTTAGATTTACGAATATTTATTATTACAACAGCGTTAAAATTGCTGTTTTCAAAAATTTGTTCATAAAAATATAACTTGTACTTATTCATTTCAATAAATAAATTAATAAGTAAATAGATAAATAACTAAATTTGATTTAAACCGGAAAGTAAAAAATACTACTTCCTTAAATTCGATATAATCGAATTCCAATAAATAACTCTCTTCGAATAATCTATATTCGATTATATTCCGAACTTCGGAATTTCTCTACCATTTCAGGTTGATTCAAATTAAAAATTCACTTTGGAATTTATCCTTTCCAAATCATTACCAAATTCCTTTTTAACCATTCCAATCAACAATACGTAATCGCACTATATTTTATATTCTGAATTTTTGAACTAAAACGATTAACTATTTCCCTTTTCATTTAATTTCCAATATGGATTCATATTTCAAAACTAAATTCCTTTATAGATAGTTCATTTGCAAAATATTCCCTTTAAACCGTTATTCACTTTGATCGTGAATATATTTCTTTTATATATAATCAAATCAATTTGATTTCGTACTTATAAATAATATTTTAAAACCAAATTCTATTCATAACTTCTACTCAGAATTTTTACATAAAAGTCTCATTTTTATTTCAATTCACTTAAACCTCTTTTATAATTTCCTAAGTTCAAATCTATTTTCAAATACTGATTTCAAAACCTATTTCCACTTTCCCATATAGTTTTATATTTGAACTTATATTTCAATTTACCCAATGAATAATAATTCACTTAATTTATATTCTTATTTATAAACAACATCTTGATTTATCCACTTGAACATGATTCTATTTCAATTCTCTTTGAAATATAATTTCTATTTTGAAATAAATTCCATTTCAAATCCCAATCCCCTTTTCCACATTCGAAAATGTTTTACGGTATCTAAAATACCAAGTTTCTAGGGCCAGGGTTAATCAACCACAACATACCCAATCATGGATTATAAAACACATTATATATCAATCAAATAAAAATAGTAATATAAATGTTGAGGAATCTGGTTGGATTTCCCCCAACCTGTTTCCCTACATTCACAGATGTTAATCAGCATCAATAATATTATTTCACGTCAATATGAAATATCAGAACTAATAATCGATCAACAATGTAATCATATCTACTATTTCAACCATTTTATCAACTATTCAACCAGTCAACCATTGCATATTATAAAATTACTATAAATAAATTTAAAACTCGTTTATATAAAAATATAATCGAGTAGAGTTAGTGAGTTTACCCACTTTGGTTCGCAGTTGACAGTACTGCTTTTTATTCAATGAAACTCAAACAAATATTCATGAAATTCTAGTACTTCTATTCTCTGCCACAATAGTTCCACAACGAAGATCTGGTCGTTATGATTCCAACATGACTGGTTTCGTCTAATGTTGTTAATGTATGCAAAAATTGGTGCATTTTATAAGCTTGTATATAATTAACTATTTCTAACCATATAATTAAATATTAATTAACGTTTTAAAATATCTTAATCCATGCCTTTACCAGATATAGGAGATTAAAGCTGTTACTTCTTCTCGTATTCCAATGATGGAACTTTCCCAAAACAATACCATGCCGATCTTTGTTTCTATACTACTTGCTCCATCATTCCTTCATTGAACTAACAGCTAACCACTCCACCATTATTACTATTATTATTTTATATGCCTAATCCCCGTTTAATATTCCTTCCACTAGGAATTTGGACACAGCAACTTCCCGTTAGTCGACTACTTCAATTGCATACACCTCCCCTGTTACTCCACAATTCCACAACCATTAACCACCATCAACTCCCTTTCCTATTTCATCAACCTGACAAATTCCCTGATTCAAAACTTCCATCCCACAAACCCACTCAAAATCATCACTAAGCAATTTACGTTTTCCTACTTCACATACTTGGTTCCTTCTTCCTCATGAATACAAATTACCGTATCATCCTCCACATAAAGCACTACTCACTTAAAATCACCGTTTCTATCCACTTTGAAAACTACACCTCCCCACTTCCCTTTTCCATACTCATGCAACTCCTCTTAAACCATTACCGCACCAATAAACTATGCTGACCCCTTCTCCCTTCAACAAAAATCATCCGCACATCACCAAAAAACAACTTAATCGCTTTGATTCCTCTAAATCCCACGCTCATTCTTTTTCTTCCCCGAGAACAGTTCGAACATCCCCAGAAAATAATGCACCTTTCATAGATCCATTCTCCTTCATTTCTCGATGAATTTGAGTGTCGTCCCCATCGTTAAACTCTCCTCGCCGAGCTCTGTCACCTCATCCCCATGCAGTCACGTTCGAACTCTCCCCCCAGATCGCGTCGGAGCCACTTATCAGCACTGTACAGTGCCACCACGTCAACAAAATTAACCGAACTTTGCCAAAATTCTTCCACGTTCGCGTCTACCCACCCGAAGTCCATTGCTAACCTCTTAAATGACCTCCACCACACACTAATACAAAAGTGGGCATATTCGACACTAATTTGTGTGCGTTGCATGAAAAGTGTGGCGAAAGCTATGCATTCTTTGATCTTCTGCAACAACATTCATTTGTTGTTGCATTAGATGTGAACACAGTGTTGCGGTTGAAATTCTTGTGCTGTGACTTGCAACACCAGTTCAAAGTGTTGCATTACATAAATACATGCCAGGTCAGCGATCCGCGTTATCAGTTTAAACAAATAAATAAGCATAGATGTTGATTAATCCAATGGTTCTTGCCGATCCTTGCAACACCAGTTCAAAGTGTTGCATTACATAAATACATGCCAGGTCAGCGATCCGCGTTATCAGTTTAAACAAATAAATAACCGTAGATGTTGATTAATCCAACGGTTCAAGCTGATCCTTGCTACAGCTTAGTGAAAATTTGGCGCGATAGTTTCCCCATTCACGAAATACTTCCCCCCAAAACAAATTTCTCTGGTACTCCTCCTTCTGTCTGTTTCTCTCTCCACGAAATCCGTCCAAGAACGCCTCCGATTGCTACTCTTCCTCAGGTTACAAACTATAAACCTTCGATTGCTCCTATTTTACGAACTTTACACCTCCAATTTGGATCGTTTAGGACAATTACAGGTAGTTAGGGCTTCATCATTTAGGTTTTATTTAGTTGATTTCATCTCTAACTTATTTTGATCTACGTTCAAAGTCTCTGGGTGATTTGGGTATACCGACTACCTTAAATTATGGTTTTTATACTTGAAGTGTTGTATTTATATGTTTACATGTGTTGAAATTGTGCAAGTTATGTATTTTTATGTTTGCCAAACCATTGATGTATTGGTAAATAATGCCTATTTCCAAAGGTGTTAACAAAATTTAGAGGATAAAAGAAATCCAATATGAATGTTCAAATGTCTATTTCTGTTTGTAGTTAAATAATGCCTATATCTCTTCCTACATCGTATGACTACGAAGATACCCTGGGCATGGGTGATCTAGGACTGTCAAACCCATCATCACCAGAAACTCCTATTGATTTTTATATAGAGATGCAAGAAAGGCACTATGATGATTTGCTTGAGTATGAACTAGAGCAAGAAGAACTCCGAAGACAACGGCGAGAAGAAGAACGACGTGAAGAAAGGGCGATGCGACGGCATAGTCGTTTGCGTCGTCAGCATCAAAACAACCAAGTGGTTAACGAACAACATGCTGACTCACCAATCATAATGTGTCATTATGGGTATGCCGCTGCAGAAGATGTTATTTCGATTGGATTCAACATTGGTCGTCGTTATTTTAGATGTCGGGTTTATCCCACAGGGTGTACCTTTTGGCAGTGGATTGACCAACAGTTTCCAAGTCGAGCCGCTGAGTACGCAAATGAGATACAACATCAACTTACAACGCTGCAAAATCATGTTATTGGTTTTCGAACTGATGTTAGTAGACTTAACGACCAGCATCAAGGGCTAAACATCAGATTCGGAGGTATAAAGAAGTTATTTGTTTACTACTTATTGTATTTGCCTTTATGGACGTAAAAAATCTTGAACTTCAACTTAATTGTAGAGAATCAAAATTGTTAAGTCAAAGGATCTTTTACCTGGACCGAGAACTCGTGCGCGAACCAATGCAGCCATTGAAATTGAGAAGGAAGCGATGAAGCGCACCTCCCTCCAAAGAAAGCTGGCTCCAACAAGGATTTGATCCTGACATTCACTCCCACTCCAAAGAAACTCAGTAACCAGGAGAAACAGACAGAAACATTAAAGAAACTTATGAACCCTACACCGTCTTTTTCAGGAGTTATAAAACCTACAACGTCTCGGCCATCCGTTTTAAAACCTACATGTAGCAAATTGTTCAAACAATCAACCAGTTCATGTTAAGCTGCTGGTTCAGTTGCTGCTTATTTAGCGATGCGGAAACGTCAAAAGCAGAACGTTGAAGCGCCTCTAACAATGGAAAATCTTACCGATCGATTAGAGCAGGAATGGATTGCACAGGAAGATGAAGCAGGTACAGGTATATATATAAATAATAATGTTTCTTTATCTATGCACTGCACTGCATTGTTGAGTGTGTCTTTTTTCTATTCACATTTTTGAACCTGGTAGATAAAGTACAAGGTCCAAAAAATCCTAGAGGGAAGTCAAAAATGACCAAGGTGCATGCTAGAACCCCTGATGATAAAGTAGTCATTGAGTTGAATGAGGATGGCCAGCCAGTTTCTGATAATATTACAGAGTTAAGCAATTTTCTTGGTACACTAGCAAAGGATAATGTGTCTCTTACTTACATCAATTGGCATGTGGTTCCTAATCAATTAAAGCGACAAATGTTGGATTATGCTCTGGTACAATCTAATTTCCTTAACCATATACAGTTCAACTGACTTCCTAAATGTTTGGTTTTACTTAATTAGTTTGTTTCCTGAATTTTGTGATTGCTATATTGTAGGCTAGGTATGTCATACCGGAAGAAGGACACAAGTGGGTCTTGAACACTCTTAACGACTCTTGGAGGCAGTACAAGTCTCGCATCAAAACAAGGTATTATAAAAAATACTCAACTGATGAGGAAAGGCTTGCAAATAGGCCTAGTACAATTCCGTTGGAGGATTTTAAAATGCTCTTGGACTACTGGGGGGATGAAGCAGTTCAGGTACGGCTTTAATGATATTCACATTTGTATAATGTTTATTAGTTCACATTATCTTGTTTAATGCTAATCTTTAGTAGTTCACATTATCCTTGTTTAGTGCTATTTTTTTTGGATTTCCAGGCCCTAGCTGATTCTAATTCCGCGCATCGTAATTCGTTGAATGAGACACATACCATGGGTCCCAAAACTCATGCAGTAGCCAAAGAAAAGATAGTATGTGTTTTTCTGAACTTAAGTTATTTTTTATTGTGATTGAGTTGAATTGACCACATGATAATTCTAATTTGTTATATCATTGAATTATTGGTAATCCTAATACTTGACAGAGAAAGGACCCAAAAAAAGCCTCCCCATCTGCTGCCTTGGTTTATCTAGAAACTTATAAACGAGAACCGGGTCGAAGTTACAAGACTAACACGGATGAACTGAAGGCCAAATACGTGAGTACATATATAATTAGATACTGAAATAGAATTACTTGTGTCAGTATAATTGGCACATTGTACGTTTGTTGGAGCTGCATATTAAATCGAACACATATATAGTTAGTTTGAAAGAGAACCAGTTCTGTTAATAAATTCATTCCTGCCAGCTGCCTATTTATCTATATGCTTGCCTGGTTTTCATTTTGTGGGCGAAGGTGCAAGCAATGGTGGATGCTGGAAACATTGCTGAGGCAGATGCACTGGTTTCTAGTGGGAAGAGGCACACGCGTAACTGGCTTGTAGGAAGGTGAGGCAAATTGGCTGAAAAGTCTCCAAATCCTGGTTCTTTGGACAGCTATGTCCAAGAGTTGACAAAAAAATAAGGCAAGAGCTAGAGGCGGACTTGGAGGAAAAGGTGAATAGAAAAGTTAAAGAGAACGTGTCGTGGGTGTTAAAAAAGCTAGGTGAAGCCAATCGAGATCTAAATTTAGATGTCGGAGACCTTTGTGTCACCACAACAAGTGATGAAGATGCTGACAATTGTACTCCTTCAACCCCGGCAACTGACTGAAGTATTTGGATGGTATGTGTTAGCACTTGTGATATATTCGGATTGTTCTTTTAAATGATGGCACTTGTGGCATGTGTTTGTGATGACAGTACTTGTGGTATGTTTTGGTGAAGGCAGTACTTGTGGAATGTGTTGGTGATGATACTTGTGAGTTGGTATATATAATTGGTTGGTCTGACTGTGGTGATGAATGTTTTGGGAGGAATTGTTGCATGAATATTTTGGTATATATGTATGAATGTGGTACAATGTTTTGGATTGAATATATGTACTGCAGAATCTGTAATTACAGGGTTGTATTACAGCTGCAGTTGATTTTTTCCTGGTGTCGCATTTGATTTTTGTAGTGTTGCGTTAGACTGTGCTGTGGTGTTGCATTAGATTGTGCTGTGGTGTTGCATTAAGTTTAACATTATTAATTCCACAATGGTACAGCACGTGGGCCCCACAGTTTACGTGGCGCCACGTGGATAGCTGACGTGGCATGTGACACATGTGCAGCTGACGTGGCGAGCTGACGTGGCATGTGCCACGTTGACAGCTGACGTGGAAAGTCAATGCGGACCCCACTATCATGAGCTGGAAGCCAGGGTCTGGCTTCTACTTAAGGCAACGCTGTATGTTGTTGCATTACATGGATATGCTGTTGCAATAGGGCAAAAGTTCTACTTAAGGCAACTCTTTCTTTCCGTGGCCGTAGATGGACAAAAGCGTTGTATTAGATGGCTAATGCAACGGCCGCGGATGCCACGCCCCCCTGGTGTTGCCTATTTGAAAAAAGGGCCTACGACAACGCTTTTTTGATCTATGGCCACAGAAGAATAGTGTCGAATATGCCCACTTTTGTAGTAGTGACATCACCTGTTCCAGCGCGGGTCAGCCCTAGTGACGCTGTAACTTTTAGAGCTTCAGAGATTGAAGTCGCACCAAACAAAACTAACACAGAACATGAGAGCATACTTCCACGGTTCCAAATATATAAGATTTACAAATTTTAGAATTTTTTCATGAATATAAATTTACTTTAGAAGTGGAGATCAGTTGGGTTAATTTACTGGAACTGTAGAGGTGAGAACGAACAAGGGTCAGTATTTAAAGATAAAGAACTTGAGGGCCACGACAGCAATTGCTTGAGGAAGACGGAAATAAAGTAGCTTGATATCCACGGAATTAAATAGCTTGACACTCACGGAATTAAGGAAAACCGTGGAGAGCACGAAATGAGAAGTAGCACGCCTTGAAAATGTGAAAGACTTGGTGTGAACACAGGCCAACATGCAATACTTTTATTCATTAATTTTAGATCCGTTCTAATTGGAAGTGGCGGTTGTTTAAGTTAGAATTAATGTGAACAAAACATGCACAATAAATGAGTAGTAGTTGCTATAATGCCAAGGACGTAGGGGCTCTTATGAACTGTGGATACTAGCCTTTAAAATAGTGCAAGCGGTGGGTTATGTTATAAAGTGTAGTATGTCCAATGGTACAAAATTTTATTCGCGTATAAGTTGTTACGGAAAGAAATAAAAATACCATTATGTTAACCAGTGTGTTTCGATTCCAAAAATATAATAATATCGGTAGTTTGACTCATATTATGGAACCCCAAAATATTGGTATAGGGTGCAAAATACTCCAAATAAAAAGTTGTGTATTTAATTAATTAAAAATTACAGTAAAATTCTAAAAATTAAATTATAACTACGTCTCAAAGATCTCATCCAAATTCGAATTTAATATTTAATTATATTGAATAAACCGTTATGGCGTATACACGACTCCATAGCGACTATTTCTAATTTTGATTTGGACATAAAACAAAATCTACAATATGAAAACTAAATTTTTCTCTTCCATTAGAAATATATAATCAAATAGATTCTAACGTTTCTTGTTTCATTGAATTCTGACTTATATTGGATTCTGTATATTCAGTTAAAGTTAAAAATCATAAATTACGAACTACCGCGACTATTTCGAGCTCGTTTTAAATTATATTATAAATTATACATTTAAATATCGTTTTAATAAATAAATTCCTATATATAATTGAAATAAAATATTTTAAAACTAAATTAGATATTCAAAATTCAACGGCTGAAAATCCGGGTCGTTACAGTATCTTTAATAATACTGTTCTTAGACCCAATGGATTAAAGAAAATCAGAAACTAACTGGAGATTAGTTAAGTTGAATGGTTTCTTAGGTGTTGATCTGATGTTGGTTTCGGCCTTCAAAGGTTAATACTTAGGGAATTGTTCACTTGCTAATTTACGGTTAAAGGCTGATGGAATGGAATGTGATTTTGGGTTTATCGTGAACCGTGTTTTAAAGGACATTTGTTCTTGTAACGACCCGGATTTTTAGCGACTTTGGTTATCGACATAAGCACGATGTCGATAACCACAACATCGAAAAATCCTGGTAATTAGTGAAAGAAGTTAGAGGGTGAGGAAAGATAAGATAGAAAATTAGAATAGAAGAAGAAGAAGAACACAACATCAGAGTAACACGAATCTCACAGCGGAACGAATAACATATAATAGATAACATATCCTTGAGATAAATCGTTATATGTATACAATACATTATCAGAGTACAATACTTACAACACAGCGGAAATAACTATAGCAATATGATCCTGAAGCCTCCTGCTCCAGCTCTTCCAGTATATCTGTAAATCCCGACTACTTGACTGCCCATACAAATTTAGGCACCCAAGAGTTTAGGTAAAACTACCAAGTAAACTCCGGGTCAACCATGGGACTGGTATGAGTAAAACAGTTTAAAAACAGTTCGAGCAAGTAAATGATATCTCATAAGACCACGCCGCATAACGGAACGGGTTTTTCCCTTATGAGAATCCAAAATATCTTTATATCAAAAACCTTTTGATATTATAATAATGTCTATCAACCACAGTATATATAATCATCTGGCAGAAACGCTTTCATCCCACGTTCTACATATATAGTATACAATCACAACCGCAAGCACGTATTGGGTAATGGATTTCCAACTATGACAAGGTATGGAACCACCTATTGCTCGTGTACCTATAGAGAGGAATACACTGGGTTCAACAAGAACATCTTGCAACCCGGCCACACATGACCGACCACTCATTTCGCTTGAGCGTATCGAATGTATATCACCAACGGCTGGGATCAACAACCGTTTCCCGAATGGGACAGCATCAACAATAGATTTTTAGAAGTAAATGAAACTCTAGATCAGGTGATTATACAACCTACTTCGGTGCGACCGACTTAGCCATGCTGCCTGCCCGATTTCTGTCATTTACCGGATGATGAGGCTAGAGGTTACGCTTCATCATCACATCAGATTCACTTTGAATGCCACATCATCACATCCATCCAAACACCGATTGACGTCCTCAACAATACATTACGCATTAGCTAAAAGAAGTTTCCTTCTCCGCTTCCACTCTTGGTACAGTTGGAGAAATCAATATACGTGATCGTCTGGACATACTCTGTCAGACATCCGTCCATACAAGTCACCCAGGAACAGGATGAACTGAAGGCACTATTCTGTAAACAGGATAGTCCTTGCATAACTCCGTCTTCAATTTCCTTTGGCATATATGATTCGCAACGCTTATGCCAATACTGAGTGGTTCTTTGGATTATAATCCAACCGGTCTCTCCATATTAACAACGTTAAAATGGTCAAAACTTCGATAGTCTGTGATTTAACTATCGAAGAAAAACAGATGTGCAAACAACAATATTATTTCCAAATGGAAATTTATATCGATCAAACATCATTCAACATTATCTCTTTATTTCATCAATTTACTTATCTCATGTTTCCTTATATTCAATATTTCTTATTTTCTAAATTTAGAAAATATACGTTATTAACAATGGAAAACATTTCCATTTTTCGTTTTCTTTATTAGAAAACATTTCTGGTTTCTTATTTGGAAAACATTTCCAAAGCTTCTTCATTGGACTTAGACAGATGTTTAAACAAACCATCGCGATGCCAATTCAAACCATTTCCTTTACTGCCGAACCTTAACTATTCCTTAGTTAAAAATGAAGCCAATCAAGTTGGGGTAGAACTACCTCTCAGACCTTAACTGAACAACATTTCTAACTTTGAAATTGGCAAAGTTCACTTTATATTTCTTTACTAACTTCCTTACTTAACCCACTTTGAATAGCTATATTCGATTTGACTCTTTTCACTTAACTCTATTCGATTAACCCTTATCAATTAACTCTATTGGACTACCGCTATTGGATTTACTCATTTCACTTAACTCCTTTCGAATAAACTTTATTCGATAACTCCTTTTATTTTCTTCGAATAAACTATATTCGATTAATTCGTTTGCTTCTATTCGAATAACTATATTCGATTAACTCTTATCAATTAACTCTATTGGACTACCACTATTGGATTTACTCATTTCACTTAACTCCTTTCGAATAAACTATATTCGATAACTCCTTTTACTTTCTTCGAATAAACTATATTCGATTAATTCTTCTATTCGAATAACTATATTTGATTAACTCTTATCAATTAACTCTATTGGACTACCACTATTGGATTTACTCATTTCACTTAACTCCTTTCGAATAAACTGTATTCGATAACTCCTTTTACTTTCTTCGAATAAACTATATTCGATTAATTCATTTGCTTCTATTCGAATAACTATATTCGATTAACTCTTATCAATTAACTCTATTGGACTACCACTATTGGATTTACTCATTTCACTTAACTCCTTTCAAATAAACTATATTCGGTAACTCCTTTTACTTTCTTCGAATAAACTATATTCGATTAATTCATTTGCTTCTATTCGAATAACTATATTCGATTAACTCTTTTTACTTTCTATTCGAATAACTATATTCGATTAACTCATTTTCTTTAACTCTAATCGATTAAACTAACATTGATTAACTCCTTTGCTTTAACACTAATCGATTAAACTAACATCGATTAGCTCCTTTGCTTTAACACTAATCGATTAAACTAACATCGATTAGCTCCTTTTAACTTTATCACTAATCGATTAACTAACATCGATTAACTCCTTTTACTTTACACTAATCGATTAACTAACATCGATTAACTCCTTTGCTTTAACTCTAATCGATTAACTAACATCTATTAACTCCTTTATTCTTTAACTCTAATCGATTAACTAACATCGATTAACTCCTTTTCGAATAAACTATTCATTTATAAAGATTTACTTTTAGTAAAGGTTCTTCACTTTACTAATGATTTCCTTTTTATTCTAACTTATCCTTTGATTTTATAAATATTTCTTTTATAAAAATTCTTTTCCTTTTCTGTATAAAATCCATCGATTTTATATAAATAATTCATTTTCAAAATACACTTTGAAAATATTCCTTTATCAACATTCGGTATGTTATGTTATTCAACATATCAAATCACGATGATTAGTATCGTCCAAAGACATATAATCGACAACAGAATATATATCACATCATATATCACAATATATGAAAAACAGTAAAATAAATGTTGAGGAACCCAGTTGGGTTCCTCCAACCTGTTTCCCTGCATCACAGATGTTAAACAATATAATATAACATCACTTTCAGTTCCATATGATATATTCTGTTAAACAGAATCAATATAGAAATTCAACTAACTGACTAGCAGTTCAATCAAATAATCAACACACAGTCAATCAGCCAATGTCTAACAGTTCTAAAAATACAACATGAAATTATAAACTGTTCAGAGTTAGTGAGATTTACTCACATTTTCAGTTCATCGTTAAAGAACGATAAATTGTTCTTTGATTTGAATCAAACAATTAAATCCGCTGTAAATTCAAACGAGCTCTACTCCACTCCCGGTCAGCTCCATTGGGTAGTGTCCGTCCATACGATCCTAACGGATCCAACCGTTCGAAATTCTTTTGCCGTATGAAATAGTTATTGCATTTACAATTATAAATGAGTATTTATTTTATTTAAATTCATTTCAATACCAATTTGGGCACACCACACCTTTCGGCCCACCAAAAGAAATCAGACCGCTCCTTAAATTCTTGGCCCACTTTTTCACAAATTAAATCACTTTCCTTCCTTTAGAAATAAAGAAATCCGATCCTCCATCCTCCCAGACACCGTCTCCTACCTGCCGCCTTGCTCAATCCCGATCACCAGAAGGATGTCGCGTCCAATCAGAGCCACCGCCCAGTTCAGATAACGCCGCGCCCTCCACGATGGGCCCCAACCTACACCGTTCGACCCGAATCAGTTTGTCTAGGGTTTCTGTTCATCAGAACGAAGCAACCACCACCGTACGCAGTGGTCCATCGGACAACCACCGAACCCTCTTCTCGACGACCCCACTACAGCAGTCACCTCCCAGGCGAGCTCGAGTCCTCATACACTCCACAAAAATCGATTTGGTCCTCTTACAGTAAACCGTGCGATGGTTTTCTTTGATGCAGAAAATCTTGGTGCTCTCATGAAACCGCTGCCAAGAAGAGTGTCACGAAATTATTGTTGTGATTTATCTTTCTTTGTATGATTTTATTTTGATTTTTCCTTTGATCAAAAATTTGCTGTGTTCGGTTGGATTTGTATTTATACGCAGTGTTGTGGTAGGTGTCATTTGTGGTTGAGATACAATGCTGCGTGGCCTCCTATGGTCCAAGAAAAATGTTGGATATTTTATTTTATTTTAAGAAAAAGTTATCTGTATATGTCCTCTAAAATTCCTGTGATCACACGTGATACTCAAAAATTACGAAACTGGACATGCAGCTACATCTCGACATTACGGTCCCAACGAAACTGGTTTCGTCGAATTCCGACATCGTATGCTCACACAGTGTATTTTTAACTATCGAAATACTGACTATTTTACACTCTAAAAATCCGTACGGCCACAAAGTGACTCTAAAAATCATGAAACTGGAAATCTAACAACTACTTGATATTGCAAATCCAACAAAACTGGTTTCGTCGAATTCCGACTTCGTTTGCAAAAGTGGCTATTTTTAACGCTCTAAATAGCCTATTTAAATATATAAATATATTTAAATATAATTAAATTAAATATTTAAAATTAAATACTATCGTCTATATTCACAGTGGCATACCACACAGCTCTAGAATATTCCTGTATGTATTTACAACTCGATATTCACTTCTGGGTCAACCCGATATTTGATTTATATTGAAATCCCTTTTAAAAATCTAAATAATTCCTTTATAAATTATAAAGGAATTCCACAGCGACTTTTCTAAAATTTTATTTGGACATACATCAAAATCTACATGACGTAATCCCGATTTTTCTCTTCCACTAGAAAGATATACTCCACCAGCTCCATACGTTTCTTGTTTCACAGAAATCCGGTTTAAAACGAATCATGTACACTCAGTTGAAGTTCAAATCGCCAAATAGCGAACTGCAGCGCTATTTCAAGCTCTATTTTAATTATATTATAATTATACGTTCAAACTATCGTTTATATAATATATTCGTTATTCAAATTCTAATTCCAAACTGAATTAAATATCACAGATGATCCGGTTCACACCATATCGCCATTTCAGCTAAATTCTGATTATTTCAGAATTAAATATATTATTTAATTTATTATTTTAATATATTTATTCACCATTATTTAATTCTACAACCATTAAATTCGCTAACCCACCATTTATATAATTAAATAAATTAATGATAATCCCTCTGCCAATGCGGGTCATTACAATCTTCCCCACTTAAAATAATTTCGTCCTCGAAATTGCTAAAAGGTAGAGGACGGCCCTATCAACTGGTTAGAACATATTTGTTCACTTCTTAACTTCAGTTTCAACTGAACCAATTTAATTTCAATTAAATTATTAATTAATTCTTATCAACGAAAATTTTCAAAAATCCTGAAAATTTTCTAACTCCTTATCTGTTCGAAAATTTTTGCCAGCACCTCCTTTGTACTGGTCAATCGGTCAAACCACCACTCGCCTCTCTGGGCCATCTCCAACTCAAAAGAAAACCAAACAGCCAAGTGGCTTGCCAATTCGGCTCATAAATCTTGTATCCAATAGAAATATAAACTTGTACCTTTTGTCGGCATATCATTTTATCCTTTCCACCTGTTATCAATTCAGCGGATACAAGGGTTATCCCAATCAAATTCCAATCAGCTTTTATCCACAACACCCACCATTTGCTTATATCCGAGCCAAATTTCCATTTCAACTCGAGTTTCTTCTCAATTTCCAACTCTTAACTTGATTATCACATTACACTTCAAATTGAATCTCACAATCCAATTTGTCTTGAAATCATTCTAATTCAATCTCAATTACCACTTTACTGGCTTTACTTTAATTCAATTTTGCTATCACAAATTTCTGTTAAATTTGTTTTTAATTTAAACAGTCTTTCCTTGAGAGTTTTTAAATAGTTTACTCCTTTCAAAAATCAAATTTTCCTTTTTGAAATTCAACTGAGCCCATAATCAATATTCCATTAGTTAAATCATTTCTCTATTTCTTTATCAATATTTGTTAACCAAATATTTTCAATAACCATATTGGCCTTTTACGTTATTGGGAAAACATTTCTAAATATCGCCTTCCTTTATTTTCTAAACTTTTAGAAAATATATGCTATTTATAATTTGAAAATAGTCCAATTACTTATCTCTTTTCCGATCTCATTTATTCCTACACTTAGGAAATATTTATTATTCTATTTCCAAGTTCGCACTTATTTAGGTTAAAACGGATGATGTTTCGTTACGACAACCCAAATACTATATTCAACTAACTCTTATTCAACATCGATCTTCGAGCCTGAAATCTTACTGTTTATTTGTTAATAATGAAATCAATCAAGTTGGGGTATAACTACCTCTCAGACCTTGACTGAATAACATTTATAACGTCAAAACAGACATTACTACTTACTCGAAAAATCAATACCATACAACTACTTATTCACTTTTAAACACGTACACGCTTCCTCTTTCTATTTTTACTAGATTTTATTCTTATACTTCCTTTTTGATTTTACTATTCTATTTCTAAGTTCGTTTCCTTATCGACTTCTATATATATTGATATATAGATTTCTAGTTATCAAATTATCTTAAAAATATTCTAACTCCTTACATTTACGAAAAAATTCGCCATAACCTCCTTTGTACTGGGAGCATCGGGATATTTCAAATAGCCTCCCATGGCCCTCACCAATTCAAAAGAAAAAGAAAAAGCCAAGCGGCTAGCCGATACGACGCATAAAATCTCATATATGAATTAAATACATACCTGTTGTCGGGCTTTCTATTTATTTCACTTCTATACTATATTCCAAACCCGTCTCCTGTATATCCATACATTTCTAATTCATTTCAACTTAATCCAATCGTTTTAACTTAGTTTGTTAAGTTATTTTCAAATTACCGGTTTGCCCATTTCACCTTCATATTTGAGTATAACATGTTCAAATATATTTTAACTTACTTATTAACTAATTTGAACTCCATTTTCAACTTACGCTTCATATTCAATTTCGAATATAAATCCTCAAATCCCCTTTTTGAATGCTATATTCAAATTCCATTTGAATTCTATTTGAATCCTATATTCAAATTCCTTTTTAACTCTATTTGAATTTTCCTAATTCAAATTCTATTTGAATTTCATATATTTAAACTCCTTTAAATTTCTATATTCAATTTGAATTACAAATATTCAAATCCCTTTTCAAATCCTTTATTCAATTTCTATGTCACTTCTCTTATTCAAATTCTATTCGATTTCTCATATGTCAAATTCTATTCGATTTCTCATATGTCAAATTCTATTCGATTTCTCATATGTCAAATTCTATTCGATTTCTCATATGTCAAATTCTATTCGATTTCTCATATGTCAAATTCTATTCGATTTGTCATATGTCAAATTCTATTCGATTTCTCATATGTCAAATTCTATATCACTTCCATTGAATTTCATATATTCAAACTCCCTTTGAATTTCTATATTCATTCTTTATTATAAATCCCATTTGAAATTCAACACAACTTGTCTTTCACTAAACAAATTCAAAACAGTATCTCTGATAGTAATTCGTCACTTACAACTCGAAAATGAATACTGATGATGCAGCTGTCATCATCCGAATCTATTTTCCAGCGATCGAAGTGAGTTCAATACTATAAAACCATTTTTAACCTTTTCCACTTTGAAATTCATTTCAAAATATAATTCACACTGCTTGTAAAACAATTTAAAATCTCCCAGGATCTTAAATTTTCCTTATTTTTAATCCAAATCTATTTACAAACACTTATCCAATTTTCCAGAATTTTAATTCAATTTCTGGTTTTTAAATTTTTAGATTTATCTCATCTGATTTCACGTATTTCACTTATATGAATTCTGATTGGTTATTTACATAACCCTTTAATTCATAATCTTACTCGACTATAATATCAACTAATATATCAATATGTATCAAAATATACGTTGGGTAAACTATTTTCATTTACCCTCTTTTCAAAACATATCGTGCCGACCCATCGTATTCAAGTGTTTAGTAACTCCTACCGATACAGTGGATCAAACTGATCGACCAGAACCCATAAACAACTCAACCAATGAATCTTCACAATATAAAATTATTTTTATATCATATACAAATACGTTCACTCGTATATATACACTCAACTCAATCTAGGGTATTACTAACCCTATCTCTACCGAGTCACGCCACAGAGCCAAGTAATTCTTAACGTAAGCTCTGATACCAACTGTAACGACCCAGATTTTTAGCGACTTTGGTTATCGACATAAGCACGATGTCGATAACCAAAACATTGAAAAATCCTGGTAATTAGTGAAAGAAATTTGAGGGTGAGGAAAGATAAGATAGAAAATTAGAATAGAAGAAGAAGAAGAACACAACATCAGAGTAACACGAATCTCACAGCGGAACGAATAACATATAATAGATAACATATCCTTGAAATAAATCATTATATGTATGCAATACATTATCAGAGTACAATACTTACAACACAGCGGAAATAACTATAGCTATATGATCCTGAAGCCTCCTGCTCCAGCTCTTCCAGTATATCTGTAAATCCCGACTACTTGACTGCCCATACAAATTTAGGCACCCAAGAGTTTAGGGAAAACAACAAAGTAAACTCCGGGTCAGTCATGGGACTGGTATGAGTAAAACAGTTTAAAAATAGTTCGAGCAAGTAAATGATATCTCATAAGACCATGCCGCATAACGGAACGGGTTTTTCCCTTATGAAAATCCAAAATATCTTTATATCAAAAACCTTTTGATATTATAATAATGTCTATCAACCACAGTATATATAATCATCTAGCAGAAACGCTTTCATCTCACATTCTACATATATAGTATACAATCACAACCGCAAGCACGTATTGGGTAATGGATTTCCAACTATGACAAGGTATGGAACCACCTATCGCTCGTGTACCTCTAGAGAGGAATACACTGGGTTCAACAAGAACATCTTGCAACCCAGCCACACATGACCGACCACTCATTTCGCTTAAGCGTATCGAATGTATATCACCAACGGCTGGGATCAGCAACCGTTTCCCAAATGGGACAGCATCAACAATAGATTTTTAGAAGTAAATGAAACTCTAGTTCAGGTGATTATACACCCTACTTCGGTGCGACCGACTTAGCCATGCCGCCTGCCCGATTTCTGTCATTTACCGGATGATGAGGCTAGAGGTTACGCTTCATCATCACATCAGATTCACTTTGAATGCCACATCATCACATCCATCCAAACACCGATTGACGTCCTCAACAATACATTACGCCTTAGCTAAAAGAAGTTTCCTTCTCCGCTTCCACTCTTGGTACAATTGGAGAAATCAATATACGTGATCGTCGGGACATACTCTGTCAGACATCCGTCCATACAAGTCACCCAGGAACAGGATGAACTGAAGGCACTATTCTGTAAACAGGATAGTCCTTGCATAACTCCGTCTTCAATTTCCTTTGGCATATATGATTCGCAACGCTTATGCCAATACAGAGTGGTTCTTTGGATAATAATCCAACCGGTCTCTCCATATTAACAACGTTAAAATGGTCAAAACTTCGATAGTCTGTGATTTAACTATTGAAGAAAAACAGATGTGCAAACAACGATATTATTTCCAAATTGAAATTTATATTGATCAAACATCATTCAACATTATCTCTTTATTTCATAAATTTACTTATCTCCTGTTTCCCTATATTCAATATTTCTTATTTTCTAAATTTAGAAAATATACGTTATTAACAATGGAAAACATTTCCATTTTTCGTTTTCTTTATTAGAAAACATTTCTGGTTTCTTATTTGGAAAACATTTCCAAAGCTTCTTCATTGGACTTAGACAGATGTTTAAACAAACCATCGCGATGCCAATTCAAACCATTTCCTTTACTGCCGAACCTTAACTATTCCTTAGTTAAAAACGAAGCCAATCAAGTTGGGGCAGAACTACCTCTCAGACCTTAACTGAACAACATTTCTAACTTTGAAATTGGCAAAGTTCACTTTATATTTCTTTACTAACTTCCTTACTTAACCCTCTTTGAATATCTATATTCGATTTGACTCTTTTCACTTAACTCTATTCGATTAACCCTTATCAATTAACTCTATTGGACTACCACTATGGATTTACTCATTTCACTTAACTCCTTTCGAATAAACTATATTCGATAACTCCTTTTACATTCTTCGAATAAACTATATTCGATTAATTCATTTGCTTCTATTCGAATAATTATATTCGATTAACTCTTATCAATTAACTCTATTGGACTACCACTATTGGATTTACTCGTTTCACTTAACTCCTTTCGAATAAACTATATTCGATAACTCCTTTTACTTTCTTCGAATAAACTATATTCAATTAATTCATTTGCTTCTATTCGAATAACTATATTCGATTAACTCTTATCAATTAACTCTATTGGACTACCACTATTGGATTTACTCATTTCACTTAACTCCTTTCGAATAAACTATATTCGATAACTCCCTTTACTTTCTTCGAATAAACTATATTCGATTAATTCATTTGCTTCTATTCGAATAACTATATTCGATTAACTCTTATCAATTAACTCTATTGGACTACCGCTATTGGATTTACTCATTTCACTTAACTCCTTTCGAATAAACTATATTCGATAACTCCTTTTACTTTCTTCGAATAAACTATATTCGATTAATTCATTTGCTTCTATTCGAATAACTATATTCGATTAACTCTTTTTACTTTCTATTCGAATAACTATATTCGATTAACTCATTTGCTTTAACTCTAATCGGTTAAACTAACATTGATTAACTCCTTTGCTTTAACACTAATCGTTTAAACTAACATCGATTAGCTCTTTTGCTTTAACACTAATCGATTAAACTAACATCGATTAGCTCCTTTTAACTTTATCACTAATCGATTAACTAACATCGATTAACTCTTTTACTTTACACTAATCGATTAACTAACATCGATTAACTCCTTTGCTTTAACTCTAATCGATTAACTAACATCGATTAACTCCTTTATTCTTTAACTCTAATTGATTAACTAACATCGATTAACTCCTTTTCGAATAAACTATTCATTTATAAAGATTTACTTTTAGTAAAGGTTCTTCACTTCACAAATGATTTCCTTTTTATTCTAACTTATCCTTTGATTTTATAAAAATTCTTTTCCTTTTCTGTATAAAATCCATTGATTTTATATAAATAATTCATTTTCAAAATACACTTTGAAAATATTCCTTTATCAACATTCGGTATGTTATGGTATTCAACATATCAAATCACGATGATTAGTATCGTCCAAACACATATAATCGACAATAGATTATATATCACATCATATATCACAATATATGAAAAACAGTAAAATAAATGTTGAGGAACCCAGTTGGGTTCCTCCAACCTGTTTCCCTGCATCAAAGATGTTAAACAATATAATATAACATCACTTTCAGTTCCATATGATATATTCTGTTAAACAGAATCAATATAGAAATTCAACTAACTGACTTGCAGTTCAATCAAATAATCAACACACAGTCAATCAGCCAATATCTAACAGTTCTAAAAATACAACATGAAATTATAAACTGTTCAGAGTTAGTGAGATTTTCTCACATTTGCAGTTCATCGTTAAAGAACGATAAACTGTTCTTTGATTTGAATCAAACAATTAAATCCGCCGTAAATTCAAACGAGCTCTACTCCACTCCCGGTCAGCTCCATTGGGTAGTGTCCGTCCATACGATCCTAACGGATCCAACCGTTCGAAATTTTGTTGCCGTATAAAATAGTTATTGCATTTACAATTATAAATGAGTATTTATTTTATTTAAATTCATTTCAATACCAATTTGGGCTCACCATACCTTTCGACCTACCAAAAGAAATCAGACCGCTCCTTAAATTCTTGGCCCACTTTTTCACAAATTAAATCACTTTCCTTCCTTCAGAAATAAAGAAATCCGATCCTCCATCCTCCCAGACACCGTCTCCTACCCGCCGCCTTGCTCAATCCCGATCACCGGAAGGCTGTCGCGTCCAATCAGAGCCACCGCCCAGTTCAGATAACCCCGTGCCCTTTACGATGGGGCCCCAACCTACACCATTCGACCCGAATCAGTCTATCTAGGGTTTCTGTTCATCAGAACGAAGCAACCACCACCGTAGGCAGTGGTCCATCGGACAACCACCGAACCCTCTTCTCGGCGACCCCACTACAGCAGTCACCTCCCAGGCGAGCTCGAGTCCTCATACACTCCACAAAAATCGATTTGGTCCTCCTACAGTAAACCGTGCGATGGTTTTCTTTGATGCAGAAAATCTTGGTGCTCTCATGAAACCGCTGCCAAGAAGAGTGTCACGAAATTTTTGTTGTGATTTATCTTTCTTTGTATGATTTTATTTTGATTTTTCCTTTGATCAAAAATTTGTTGTGTTCGGTTCGATTTGTATTTATACGCAGTGTTGTGGTAGGTGTCATTTGTGGTTGAGATACAATGCTGCGTGGCCTCCTATGGTCCAAGAAAAATGTTGGATATTTTATTTTATTTTAAGATAACGTTATTTGTATATGTCCTCTAAAATTCCTGTGATCACACGTGATACTCAAAAATTACGAAACTGGACATGCATCTACATCTCGACATTACGGTCCCAACGAAACTGGTTTCGTCGAATTCCGACATCGAATGCTCACACAGTGTATTTTTAACTGTCGAAATACTGACTATTTTACACTCTTAAAATCCGTACGGCCACACAGTGATTCTAAAAATCACGAAATTGGAAATCTAACAACTACTTGATATTGCGGATCCAACAAAACTGGTTTCGTCGAATTCCGACTTCGTTTGCAAAAGTGGCAATTTTTAACGCTCTAAATAGCCTATTTAAATATAATTAAATTAAATATTTAAAATTAAATATTATCGTCTATATTCACAATGGCATACCACACAACTCTAGAATATTCCTGTATGTATTTACAACTCGATATTCACTTCTGGGTCAACCCGATATTTGATTTATATTGAAATCCCTTTTAAAAATCTAAATAATTCCTTTATAAATTATAAAGGAATTCCACAGCGACTTTTCTAAAATTTGATTTGGACATACATAAAAATCTACATGACATAATCCCAATTTTTCTCTTCCACTAGAAAGATATACTCCACCAGCTCCATACGTTTCTTGTTTCACAGAAATCCGGTTTAAAACGAATCCTGTACATTCAGTTGAAGTTCAAATCGCCAAATAGCGAACTGCAGCGCTATTTCAAGCTCTATTTTAATTATATTATAATTATACGTTCAAACTGTCATTTATATGATATATTCGTTATTCAAATTCAAATTCCAAACTAAATTAAATATCACAGATGATCCGGTTCACACCATATCGCCATTTCAGCCAAATTCTGATTATTTCAGAATTAAATATATTATTTAATTTATTATTTTAATATATTTATTCAACATTATTTAATTCTACAACCATTAAATTCTCTAACCCACATTTATATAATTAAATAAATTAATGATAATCCCTCTGCCAATGCGGGTCATTACAGTTCTTTAACCCAGTTAAAGACAGGAATAAGATTTGGGTTGTCGTGAATGGTATCTTTAATAATACTGCTCTTAGACCCAATGGAGTTAAGAAAATCAGAAACTAACTGGTGGTTAGTTAAGTTGAATGGTTTCCTGGGTATTGATCTGATGTTGGTTTCGGCCTTCGGGGTTAATACTTAAGGAATTGTTCACTTGTTAATTTACGGTTAAAGGCTGATGGAATGGAATGTGATTTTGGGTTTATCGTGAACCGTGTTTTAAAGGACATTGGTTCTTTAACCCAGTTAAAGATAGGAATAAGATTTTGGGTTGTCGTGAATGATATCATTAATAATACTGCTCTTAGACCCAATGGAGTTTAGAAAATCAAAAACTAACTGGTGGTTAGTAAAGTTGAATAGTTTTTGGGTATTGATCTGATGTTGGTTTCGGCCTTCGAGGTTAATACTTAGGGAATTGTTCACTTGCTAATTTACGGCTAAAGGCCGATGGAATGGAATGTGATTTTGGGTTTATCGTGAACCGTGTTTTAAATGACATTGGTTCTTTAACCTAGTTAAAGGCAGGATATGGTTTCCCAAGTTAAATAATCGTTAATATTGATTTTTGGGAAGATTAAAACCAAGTGGAGTTTTAATGCACCTTTAATTAGATTGAAATGATATCCAAAGGAAGATTAAAGAATAATTTAAAGAATTTATCTTTGATCAAATTAATGGGAACCTTTCCCAAAGTATAAGAATATTTGAATAAAGGAATATTCTGGACTGGAATGAGGCATATGTTGTGTTTTTATAGCACTTGTTTATTATATACGCGAGTTATTCAGAAAGGCCGGGTTTATCCCATTCTGAATAACTGATTCGACAATATGTTGAGGATGAAGACAGTGGTTGAAGAACGGAGGTCTTCACATCGTTTGGATGATTACCGATGTCTTGATTGGGCTGTACACCCAAGACAAGGTAATAAGTGGTGATCGTCCAGACGTACTTGGAGATCGACAGGATATGTGATGGCCTCTCCCCTATATTGGACATATGGGGGAGGAATAAGGTGCCTCCGATTTCGTTCAGACCCAGAGAAAACTTGTAAATGGACATGTGTCTGACATCGGATTTCATTCTATGTGATTGATAGACATCGGTTGCATAGCGTGAATTGCCTGTGTAGCATGTTGAGATGCAAATGATGAGGGCTTCTGTTAAAAAGCAGAGTCTTGTGGTTGATGATCAAAGCACAACTTTAATATAGCGTATCTTTGTGTAGTGTTAATTCGCGAGCCTCACACCCCATTGTGGACCAGAAACGGGAGAGGACTTCAGGGAAGACATGCGTTTCCTTCTAGCTAGGAGTGATGTCAGTGTTTTGTACGCCCTGGCATTTTACTTACGTGGATGATGGATAGCTAGGCGCCTCGGTTATATCGGTCATTCCAGGGCCGATAGTTTGGTCGGGATATGACCAATTGACGGCCCATAGGGCGGGGAAACGCATTGTTCAGGCATTTTAATCCACTCCGTGTGGACCGGCCCTGACGATTCAAGGTGTAGTTGTGGCTGTTCCTGAGACACGGGCTAGAGTGTCTCGAAGTGGTAAGGACGATCCCTTGCCTTGGTTCATAGATGGAAATCCAACATCCAATACGTGACATTTGCAAATTTTGATTATAGAGCCTAGTATTGGCGACATGATATATGGTACCCATGCTGCCTAGGATTGATACATTTATATTTGAAGCTGTTTTATACACTATGCACTTATAATAGTATCAAATGATTTGTTTTAACGTACCAAGCATGTTTGGCTATTATAAGGGAAAACCCTATCCCCCGACTTGCGTTGCATTGTGTGATAGGACCTGGGTCTTATAATAGCTTCATTTTTTCAAAAAGCATTGCGCTGTTTTGATATATGCACTGATATTCTTGGGAGGTAACCCGTTCCATGTTATATGGCATGGTCCATCGATATATCTGATTTAAAGTAAAGTTTTGAATAACTGTTTTAGTTCTCACACCAGTCACAAAACTGACCTGGAGTTTATTGTTTTAACCTAAACTCTTGGTGCCCTTGTTTTCCACACGGGCAGCTAGTAGTTTTGGTTTTGTAGATTTATATTCACAGGATCCTGGTTTACAGCTGGAATGATATTCGGAAAGCTCTGTATCCGTATATTCCTTTTCGTTGTGTTTTGTATTGTTTTTCCGCTTCTATGTATTTAAATGTAATTTAAATCTCTGATAATTCTCTGATGTATAGTATTTATTCATACTCTGTATATTCTTGTATTTTGATGGAATTGTTGTAATAAGCAATGAAATGTTCTTCTGTTTGTGTTCTGAATGGTCTTGTCCTCAAAGCAATCCACTCTTTCCTTCATTGGGAAGTTCGGGTCCTACATATTAACTTGTTTGAATAGATAAAACAAGTATTGAATTTATAAACGATGTTTATAAATTGAATAATACAGGAAATTAAAGTAAATTTATAAACGGTGTTTATAAATAAAATGGAATGATTTTCAATGGATAATCAGGGAATTGAAATCAATTTATAAATGGTGTTTACAAATGAAGTGGAAAAATTATCATTTGATAATTTGAATATTTAAATTCAAATATGAATTTAAAAATAGAAATGGGGAATCGTTGTAAAGAAGTAAACGAAGAAGTTTGTTCTGATGTTCAGGATATAAATTGAACTAAAATAAATCCGTAAGGATTTACGATTTGAATTCGATTAGTTCGAATTTATTTAAATAAAATATGTCTAGAAAAATATTAGGATTATATTAAATAGAAGTTAAATTTAAATATGAAAATAGATTCTATGTTATATATTGATAGGTTAAAATAAATAGAATATTCCAAAATAAGATTTTGGTTTTAAATAGATTTCGAAATAGACTTGTTTAAATATAAAACAAGTAAATTTATAAACGATGTTTATAAATTTGTGAATATATTATTAAGAGATAATTGTTAACTTTAAATTCAAGTATGAATTTAAAATAAAATTTGAAATCATTTTGATAAAGGAACGATGGGTTTATTTCTGGAATTCGAAATATAAAATGAGATGAGATAAATCAGAAGGATTTATAATTTGAAATTCGATTATATTGAATTTCATAAATTATTTATTTATACAGGAATTAGAATTTAATATAGAAGATTTTTTTTTGGAGGAAGACAGGTGTGTAGCATGTCACTACACAGTCGGTTACGTGTTGATGCAGAATAAATAAATTTATAACTGAGATACAGAATAATTAGCGAACTGGGATAATCAGAATTATTAAGCTGAATTGGGAAATTGGTTTAATATATATATTAAAATATATTAGAATGAAGTTATAATTTATATATAGATGAAGTATAAAAATTTTATATGTTAAATATAATTAAAACGAACTCGCCGCAGCATGGCAGTTCGTAAATTGGAGTTTCGAACTTCAATTGAGTATATAGAACTCAATTTAAGTCGGAATTCTTTGAAACAAGAATCGTCAGCACCGATTTGATAATACTTTTCTAATGGAAGGGAAAAAATAGGATTTCGTCGTATAGATTTTGAGTTATGTCAAAATCAAATTTTCAGAAAAACAGCGCCATAACCATTATAAAACCATAACGGTTTATTTAAATAAACAAAAGGATTTTAAGTAAATAAAATCCTAACTTCCATTAGAGAAAATCCAGACTTTGAGTTGTACAATAAATACAAACTCAAGTTGTGTAAATGAAATGATTTTTAAAATCAGATTTTCAATTGTTGAATAGAATTAACTAATTTGAAGAAAAAAATAGTTAATTGAATTTTAAATCAAAATTTGACTTTGGATCAGAAAGGGGTCTGTATATTCCTATTCGAAATCGAATATGATACTTGAATTAGAAATGGAACTCGATTTATTATAAGCAAGTTAAAAATATATTTGAATGTGATATGTTCAAATAAAAAGTGAAATAGGCAAAAGAGCTAATTAACGAATAAATTAGCGAATTGAGTTAAAATGATTAGATTGGGTTGAAACAAATTAGGAATTGACGTATATGGGTTAGACAAGTATGGAATGAAGTGAATGAAGTTTAGAATTCGTGTGCTCGACAATAAGGTACATGTTTGAATTCCATATGAGTTTGTATGCGCCGAATCGGCAAGCCACTTGGCTTTTTGATTTTCTTTTTGAATGGAAAGGGCCTAGAGAGGCGAGTTGAGGTTTGAACTATCGACTGGTACAAAGGAGGTTATAGCGAAATTTTCCGGAAATTTAAGGAGTTAGAATATTTTTAAGAAAATTTGATAGTTAGAAAATCAATGTATCGATATATATAGAATTCGATAAGGAAACGAACTTAAAAATAGAATATTATAAACAAAAAGAAAATCTATAATTAAATCGGGTAAAATTAGAGAGAGAAACGTATACGGGTTTAAAAATGAATAATTGGTTTCTATGATGTTGATTATTCGAGCTAAGTGGTCTTGTCCGTTTTGAAGTTAAGGATGTTTTCAGTCAAGTTCTGAGAGGTAGTTATACCCCAACTTGATTGATTTCGTTTTTAACCGATAAATAGCAAGATCTAGTCTTAAAGAGAAATGTTTGAATAAGAGTTAGTTGAATGCAGTGTTTTGGGTTGTTGTAACGATGTTTTACACAACATTCGTTTTAACCCAAGTAAGTGGAAATTTGGAAATATAATAATAAATATATCCTGAGTATAGAAATAAATAAATGGTCGTGGAAGAGATAAGTAATTGGAATGTTTTCCAATTATAAATAGAATATATTTTCTAAGTGTAGAAAATAAAAGAAGGTGATATATGGAAATGTTTTCCAAATAGCATAACAGGCCAAGATGATTATCGAAAATATCGTGTTAATGAATATTGACAAGGAAATGGAGAAGTGTTTTAATTAATGAAATATTAATTAAAAGGCCCATTGATTGTTTGATGTTTTGAATGGATATTTGTTTTTCTTCGATAGTTAAATAACCGACTATCGAAGTGTTTGTCAATATCGTTGTCCATATGGAGAGACCGATTGGATTATTATCCGAAAACCACTCTGTATTGACAGTAGCATTGCGAATCAGATTTTTATAAAGAAAATCAAAGATGGAGTAAAGTGCAAGGTTTTTTTCTATTAGTAGAAATTGTGCCTTTGGTTTCGTTCAGTCCCAGAACGAAGTGTATGGGCGAATGTTCGATAGAGTATTTCCAATGACCACATATGTTGGTTTGTATAAATATATTTGGTGGCGGAGAATTTATTCTCTTAACATAATATCCAGAATATATTTTTGCAATCAATTAGTGATTAACGGATCTGACAATGTGGCTTTCAAAGTGATTGTACTATCAATGAATAGTAATTGATCATAGCCTTAGGCCTCAACAGCCGGGAAATGACAAAAATCGGGCAGGCAGCATGGCTATGTGGATAGCTCCCATTAGGGTGTATTATCACCTATATAGAGAAATTCATTTAATTCCTTATTCTATTCGATGATGTCCCATTTGGGAAAACGGTTGCTGATCCCAGCCGTTGGTGATATACATTTGATACACTCAAGCGAAATGAGTGGTCGGTCATGTGTGGCCGGGTTAGAAGATGTTCTTATTGATCCAAATGTATTCTCCTCTAGAGATACACTATCGGAAGGTGGTTCCATACCTTGTCATAGTTGGAAATTTTTTATCCAACAAGTGCTCGCAGTTTTGATTGTATATTATATATGTGTGGAGCGTGAGATGAAAGCGTTCCACTAGATCTCTAATTATTTGATTTAGACACTGTTATAATATCAAAAGAGTTTTGATACAAATATTATCGTTTTCTTTCATAAACTTTCTTGAAAGTTGAATCACGTGTTTTGGATTCTCATAAGGGAAAAATCTGTTCCGTGTTATACGGCGTGGTCTTATGAGATATCGTTTTATTTTCCCAAACTTCTTTAAATTGTTTACTCATACCAGTCCCATGACTGACCTAGAGTTTATTTTGTTTTGTTTTACCTAAACTCTTGGGTGCCCAAATTTGTATAGGCAGTCAAGTAGTTCAGGATTTTACAGAACTATCTAAAGGAGCTTGGAGCTGGAGGCTTCAGTGTTAGATATGTAGTATTTTTATTTCCGCTGGATTGTAAGTGTTGTACTCTGATAATTGTATGTTATACAGTAAAAATTTTATATTTCAAAAGTTATGATATATTATATTTTGTTCCGCTGCAATGTGAGATTCTACGTTGTTATTTCTGTTCTTCTTCTACCTTTTTCTTCTAAAAAAATGATTCGTATTTTTGTGATATTTGGGTTGGACATGTGATGTATGTAGTCAACTCAGATAGTACGGATTTGCAGGCCATTGCAGTTGGTATCAGAGCTTAGGTTGAGCGAATACCTAAGCTTTGGTGGGGTTGTGCTCATTAGAGACAAGGTCAATAGTACCCTAGAATGAGTTGAGTGTACATATACGAGAGAGCGTATTTGTTAATTGATATAAAATTTGTTTTATATTGTGTTAACTTGTCCGTTGAGTGGTTTATGAATTCTGATTGAATCATGGGACTCCGTGACGTCAATCAGAGTTTGTAAATACTTGAACAGAAGATTGGACATAGTATTGTTTTAAATTTGGTAAATGGAATAATTTTACCCAAAATTCTATTTTGATATAGAAAATGAACAATTTTCTGAGATTATTATAATATATGGATGTGTTGGTTGCTATCATAATCAAATAAGATTATAAAAATTGGAAATGGTTATGTACAACCAAATATAACTTGTATATGAATAAGATATACAATTGAGAGAATTAAAATTTAATTCAACCTAGAATTTGGAATTTAAATCCTGGGAAGTCGGAAATTATTTTTCAAAGTATATTAAAATAATATAGCTTTGTTTCGAAGGATTTTTGAATGAAAATCATTTTAGATGGATTTTTAAAGTGATAAAGCACTGAACTCACTTCGATGGCTAGAAAATAATTCTGATGATGGCTACAGCATCATTAGTGTTTATTTTCGAGTTTCTAAGTGATGGATTGCTACCTTACAGAAGTTTTTGATGAAAATTTGTTGGAAAAAAAAAACTGATTTGAAAATTCAAATATTTGGAATTTCTGATGAGTTATAAATAGGTATATGTTTATATGATTTCAAAGGGATTTGAAATAAAAGCCCGGGTATTTGAATTTTGGAATTTAAATTTAACTTAAGCAAGTTAAACGAATTGAATGGGAATATGTTGGATGTAAATCAAATTAAATGAGTGGAAACCAAAAGTTTTGGTGAAATTAAAATTTTATGAAGTATGAAATGTTGAGTTTCAACATAAATGGAGTTTGAAAAGTAATGGGTTAGTAGCACTTTTCCTACCTTAGTAATTTTGGAGACGAAATTCTTTTAAGGGGGGAAGAGTGTAACGACCCAGATTTTCGAACAATTAATTTTAAATATTTAATAAGATTTCGAATATTGAGTTGATAATATAAATGAATTTTTATATTAAGTCATCGATTTAGAAATTGATTTCGATTAAATATCGAATATATTAAATTATTATAATACAAAATATAATTGAATTCGAAGTTAAAAACTAAATCGAAATATTTCAGATGATCATTATAAATTTGATGAGTATAAACGATAATGATAATAATATATTATCAAGGAATTTATTTCTTTTGAATTCAATTTATATCGATTAAAATTAATATCTTTTCCAAATGATAGAATGAGGCTTCGGAACCTGTTCCAAAGTGTTTAGAATAGTGGTAAAACCCTGTAAACGTCAGTTGTTGTGTTTCAGTTGGAGTTGAGGACCTCGAGATATATTATTATAAAATTTGAATGGATAAGAATGAAGTCAAATCAAATTAAATACAAATCAAATCGCATTAAAAATCTATGTACCTTAGCTACCCTATGCTTTGTACAATCACTGACTAAATTTACTAAACGCCTTAGGCTGCTCTTCTATAGAAACACATATAACCTCCTCTTATTCCCTCTTCAGATAATCAAAATACTCACTTCCTTTAAAACCGTGAATTTTGCTTCTCTAAAATTTATTCGAAAACAATTACCATTAAATTCTACAATATTTAAAACTAGAATCTTTGGAATGGCATAGGTTTACTTTTCAGTTCCGCGGATTTACCATGGGGTGCGATGTCAGTTGATTTTGGGAGATCGGCCTAGGGCTGTCAACATTTGAGATTTAGGAGGATGGAAGGGATTTTTCTGGTGTGGGCATGGATAGCGGTATGTAGAGGAGTTCATTGTCGGCTTTGGGTGAAGCTCGATAGACTGAGGATATCAAGCGGTCATGTCGAACGGAATTGTTGAGTTTTGGTTTTGGGATTGTAAGCATCGACGAGGCTAGGGTTAGAGGAGGGATCATCGCAAGCTCAGGAAGAAGGATCGATTTTGAACTGAATGGTTTGTTCGATCGGAAATTTGGTGAAAGTTCAAACAAGCATTCGGTAGAAGGATGCGCGATAGTACTAGCACTCAACGTGTTTCAACAATGAAGTTGGAATCATCATGATTTCAGGAAAGGTGGACTTCGAGCAATAGTTAATCTTGGAGGCAAACTAGGGTTGACATCACTACCTGGTTTGATGGCGTTTGGGAGAGGAGTAATTGTGACAATTTATGATGGGTTTACCTGAAACTAGCGGAAGTGTTAAATTGGAGAAGAAGGATGTACTGGGTTTACTGCTATGAAGATGGACAGTGAACAATTTTAGGCAGAAGATAATGAATAGTAAGGTATATTTTTAGTTATTTATTTAATTATTAGAATTCATATGGAGATTAAATTATTGATTAGGAACTAATTAAGGTATTTCTTATTTTGGATAATCCAGAAATTTATAAGGAGATTAGTTTATAAACTTGGTAACTTATGAAAGTAAACTAGTTTATATAAAATAAATTAGTTAGTAAAGAAATAAAGTTGGTAGATTAATCATTTGATTATGAATTAAGATTTAATTTGGAACTAGTTTAAATATGGATAATTAATTAAGTTAAATCGGTATAACTCGAAAATCTATTTTTTTTAATATATTGTTTACATTGAAAAACAGACGTATGGAGGAATCACTGTGAAATCTAAAATAGGCTTCATTGGATACGCAGCAAATAAAAATCACGGTGAGTAAAATCTCACTCATATTTTTATTTAGAATTATTTTACTCATTAAAATAATTGTTTGTTGCTTGTTTGCCTGCACTGAAATATTATTATGGCTATTAAATATATGTATTAGTTATTTAGGATTGGTGTTTGTGGTTATTATATATATATATTAGTGATTGGATGTCTCCCACAGTACCATTAGCGGATGCTCGCAGTATCATTAACGGATGACCCTATGCGCCTCACGCTATGATAGTGGATGACCTTCTATACCGCGATATCTTGCCTCGAAGCAGGATGGGTATCATTTATGTTGGATAACGTCTGTAGATGCAGGAAAACAGGTTGGAGGGATCCAACTGGATTCCTCAAAAATATTATTTATTGTTTGTTTTCATATATTATCATATATGACGTGTTAGGAAATCTATGATTGATAATTGGTTGGTTTGGATGTTTAAAATATCAATGGGCCTAAATGGTAATTTGTAAAAATATCGTAAATAGTGTTTTGAGAATTAAAAAGGAAAAAACTATTTTCTAAAATAGAAATTGAATTTCGAATGGGCTAGAGATATTAACTTGTTTGAATAAATAAAACAAGTATTGAATTTATAAAAGATGTTTATAAATTGAATAAAACAGGAAATTGAAGTAAATTTATAAACAGTGTTTATAAATAAGATGGAATGATTTTCATTGGATAATCAGGGAATTGAAATTAATTTATAAATGGTGTTTATAAATAAAGTGGAAAAATTATCATTTGAATATTTAAATTCAAATATGAATTTAAAAATAGAAATGGGGAATCGTTGTGAAGAAGTAAATGAAGAAGTTTGTTCAGATGTTTAGGATATAAATTGAACTAAAATAAATTCGTAAGGATTTATGATTTGAATTCGATTAGTTCGAATTTATTTAAATAAATTATTTCTAGAAAAATATTAGGATTATATAAAATAGAAGTTAAATTTAAATATGAAAATAGATTCTATGTTATATATTGATAGGTTAAAATAAATAGAATATTCCAAAATAAGATTTTGGTTCTAAATAGATTTCGAAATAGACTTGTTTAAATATAAAACAAGTAAATTTATAAATGATGTTTATAAATATGGTGAATATATTATCCAGAGATAATTGTTAACTTAATATTCAAGTATGAATTTAAAATAAAATTTGAAATCATTTCGAAAAAGGAATGATAGGTTTATTTCTGGAATTCGGAATATAAAATGAGATGAGATAAATCAGAAGGATTTATAATTTGAAATTCGATTATATTGAATTTTATAAACCATTTATTTATAAAGGAATTAGAATTAAATATAGAAGATTTAATTATAAATAAATTTATATTTGAGATATGGAATAATTGGCAAACTGGGATAATCAGAATTATTAAGCTGAATTGGGAAATTGGTTTAATATATATATTAAAATATATTAGAATGAAGTTAGAATTTATATATAGACGAAGTTTAAAACTTTTATATATTAAATATAATTAAAACGAACTCGCCATAGCATGGCAGTTAGTAAATTGGCGTTTCGAACTTCAATTGATTATATAGAACTCAATTTAAGTCGGAATTCTTTGAAATAAGAATCGTCAGCACCGATTTGATAATAGTTTTCTAATGGAAGAGAAAGACCTGGATTTCGTCATATAGATTTTGAGTTATGTCAAAATCAAATTTTCAGAAAAACAGCGCCATAACCATTATAAAACCATAGCATGTTTATTTAAATAAATAAAAGGATTTTATGTAAATAAAATCTGAATTACCATTAGATAAAATCCATACTTTGAGTTGTAAAATAAATATGAACTCAAGTTGTGTAAATGAAATGATTTTTAAAATCAGATTTTTTATTGTTGAATAGAATTGACTAATTTGAAGAAAAAAAATAGTTGATTGAATTTTAAATCGAAATTTGACTTTGGATTAAAAAGGGGTTTGTATACTCATATTCGAAATCGAATATGAAACTTGAATTAGAAATGGAATTCGATTTGTTATAAGCAAGTTAAAAATATATTTGAACGTGATATGTTCAAATAAAAAGTGAAATAGGAAAAAGAGCTAATTAACGAATAAATTAGCGAATTGAGTTAAAATGATTAGATTGGGTTGAAACAAATTAGGAATTAACGTATATGGGATAGACAGGTATGGAATGAAGTGAATGAAGTTTATAATTCGTGTGCCCGACAGTTTGAATTCCATATGAGTTTTTGTGCACCGAATCGGCAAGCCACTTGGCTTTTTGATTTTCTTTTTGAATGGAAAGGACCTAGAGAGGCGAGTTGAGGTTTGAACTATCGACCGGTACAAAGGTGGTTATGGCGAAATTTTCTGTAAATTTAAGGAGTTAGAATATTTTTAAGAAAATTTGAGAGTTAGTAAATCAATGTATCGATATATATAGAATTCGATAAGGAAACGAACTTAAAAATAGAATATTATAAACAAAAAGGAAATCTATAATTGAATCGGGTAAAATTAGAAAGAGAAACATATACGGGTTTAAAAATGAATAATTGGTTTCTATGATGTTGATTATTGGAGGTGGGTGGTCTTGTCCATTTTGAAGTTAAGGATGTTTTCAGTCAAGGTCTAAGAGGTAGTTATACCCCAACTTGATTGATTTCGTTTTTAACCGATAAAAAGCAAGATCCAGTCTTGAAGAGAAATGTTTGAATAAGAGTTAGTTGAATGCAATGTTTTGGGTTATTGTAACGATGTTTTACACAATATTCGTTTTACAGAAATTTGGAAATACAATAATAAATATATCCTGAGTATAGAAATAAATGAATGGTCGTGGAAGAGATAAGTAATTGGAATGTTATCCAATTATAAATAGAATATATTTTCTAAGTATAGAAAATAAAAGAAGGCGATATATGGAAATGTTTTCCAAATAGCATAAGAGGCCAAGATGATTATCGAAAATATCGTGTTAACGAATATGGAGAAGAAAATGGAGAATTGTTTTAATTAATGAAATATTAATTAAAAGGCCCAGTGATTGTTTGATGTTTTGAATGGATGTTTTTTTTTCTTCGATAGTTAAATAACCGACTATCGAAGTGTTTGCCAATATCGTTGTCCATATGGAGAGACCGGTTGGACTATTATCCGAGAACCACTCCGTATTGACAGTAGCGTTGCAAATCATATGTTTATAAAGAAAATCGAAGACGGAGTAAAGTGCAAGGGTTTTTTCTATTAATATAAATTATGCCTTCGGTTTCGTTCAGTCCCAGAACGAAGTGTATGGACGAATGTTCGACAGAGTATTTCCAGTGATTACATATGTTAGTTTGTATAAATATTTATAGTGGCGGAGAATTTATTCTCTTAGATAATATCCAAAATATATTTGTGCAATCAATTAGTGATTAACGGATCTGACAATGTGGCATTCAAAGTGATTGTACTATCAATGAATAGTAAGTGATCGTAGCCTTAGGCCTCAACAGCCGGGAAATGACAAATATCGAGCAGGCAGCATGGCTATGTGGATAGCTCCCATTAGGGTGTATTATCACCTATCTAGAGAAATTCCTTTAATTCCTTACTCTATTCGATGATGTCCCAGTCGGGAAAACGGTTGCTGATCCCAACCATTGGTGATATACATTCGACACACTCAAGCGAAATGAGTGGTCAGTTATATGTGGCCGAGTTACAAGATGTTCTTGTTGAACCCAGTGTATTCTCCTCTAGAGATACACTATCGGAAGGTAGTTCCATACCTTATCATAGTTGGAAATTCATTATCCAATAAGTGCTCGCGGTTTTGATTGTATAATATATATGTGGAGCATGAGATGAAAGCGTTCCACTGCATTTCTAATTATTTGATTTAGACACTATTATAATATCAAAAGAGTTTTGATATATAGATTATCGCTTTCTTTCAAAAAGATTTTTGAAATTTGAATCAAGTGTTTTGGATTCTCATAAGGGAAAAACCCGTTCCGTGTTATATGGCGTGATCTTATGAGATATCGTTTTATTTTCCCAAACTGTTTTAAATTGTTTACTCACACCAGTCCCATGACTGACCCAGAGTTTGTTTTGTTTTGTTTTACCTTTACTCTTGGGTGCCCAAATTTGTATAGGCAGTCAAGTAGTTCAGGAATTTACAGATCTATCTAAAGGAGCTTGGAGCAGGAGGCTTTAGTGTTAGATATATAGTATTTTTATTTACTCTAGGTTGTAAGCGTTGTACTCGGATAATTGTATGTTATACAGTTAAAATTTTGTATTTCAAAAGTTATGATATATTATATTTTGTATAGCTACGATGTGAGATTCTGTGTTGTTATTTCTGTTCTTCTTCTACCTTTTTCTTCTAAAAAATTGATTCGTATTTCTGTGATATTTGGGTTGGATGTGTGATGTAGGTAGTCAACTTAGATAGTAGGGTTTTGCGGGCGATTACAAAATGAAAGTGAACGATAAATGAGAATGTTGAGATCATGGTTTTAAATTGCGGCTGGCATGCCAGAAACTTGACCATTCCAGTCCTGTTCCGGCTGTGACTGGACCGGAAGTCAGTAAAATTACCGTTTCAGTGATGGCTTGTGGGGAAAAACGTAAAATTGAATTTCAGCGGAAAAATCAGAATAATTGAACTAAAAGCTCCATAGAAAGAAGAAAAAATCAAACAAAAGTAAATCAAAAACCTGAGAAGCGATTTAGGGTTGAAACGACTTCGCTGGTTCCACTAATTAGGTCATCGATTTTTTGGCTAAACAGGTCATTTACCATTCATATTATTTTATGACACTTTGATCTGTATGCTCGAAATAGAACGTGGATTTTTCATAGTTTTGAGTAGATTCAGTGCAAAATGAAAAGCTGTAAAGAAAGAAATATAGTAATGTTCTGGCTGATGGCATATAAAGAACAATTTCTTAACTGTGCTTCTACTTACGCATATTTGGGCGTAGGGCGTCTTTGTGGTAAAGTAAAATAGTGGTTGGGCTTCCACATACTTCAGCATTTTAGTTTTGTGAAATTACATATTATAGAGCTCACCTAATCCTTCAACAAAAATACAAATGTGTAGATTGATCAAGCTTATTTTTTAATACCGGATTTACATAGTTACAAAGAAATCCGGAACCGGAATTAAAGCAGAACATCCGAAATTTTCGAAACAGAACCGGAACTTTAAGATTATCAAATCGCCGGAACGGAACCGGAAACTGGAATTTCAAACCTTGCCATAAACATAAAGATAGAAATGACAACTCATTTGTATTTTGGAGATTTCACTTATGCATGATCTGTTACTTGATAGGCCGGTAATATGGAGATAGTGTACCAATTACAATATCTTTGGGAAGTACAAAACAATGAATACATTAGTTGTTGCATATAATATGAATTTTTTATAGAAGACAACAAAGTTACACATTGACACTCCTGTGCGGTTCATTGCAAGAACAAAGTAGTGGTCATAACCAAAATAAGTTGCACATAAAAATTAATTAGCATAATGCTACTTTTGCATCCACTTGAACTATTTACTTGTTTAATTTTAAAATCTTAGTGAAATGATCTCAATATTATAGCAATAATTAATGTTTTCTATGAAGAAAAATGTTAGTTATTTAATAGTGGAGGAAATTAAGTTGGTTAATAGTCTTTAGTGTGATAATTAATTTTTAGTAGAGTTGATGAATCGATTATATATGTAAATTCCAAGGTGACAAATTTTGGCGCCACTGACCATTGAACAATCATATGAAGTCGAGCTTAGAAAACAGAAGCGAATGTTGTCAAAGAAATAATACTAAAATTATGATAATGAGAACCTCCCCCAATTGACCAACATGGAGGGTGCATTAATTAAATACATTAGTGAACTTACATAATGAAATGCAAGCTAAATATAGACAAAGATTATAAATTAAAATTATAAAATAAAGATAATAATTATTTCATCTTGTTATCAGTTTTTGCTCAGCCTACATATTAGGACGTTAAACATCAACCTAAGGCAATGATACCCCGAGTTATGACGTGAATAATAAGTTGAACCATTTGTTCAAATAGTTATAGATAACTTACTGAAAATGAATACCCATTGATTTGATGTTTGAAACCTTGTAGAACTACCGAGTGCATGTCTTTAAACTTGTTTATGGATCCACATCGCCCATATCCTAGAAAACAAAAGAAAAGTACAAACTCAATTATTAAAAATCACCGAATGAGTCCAATGTAAATCCACCTCCTCTACTGCAGCTATCCTTAAGTGTCAAGGTGACCAAGTCATACATATTTAAACCTATATATTCATGCAAATGCAGCATGAAATATAACTCATTATTTGAAAACTGAAAAATGCCATCCTCGACAGCATTATATAAACACACACGCATGCGCGTACACACGCACATATATATAATTATATAATTATATATATATATATATGTATACACACACACATAAGAAAGCATGTACAAATTAACTTTCAGTAATTCAAGAGAAAAATCAAAGAAGTCTAACTAATAGGCCACATTATCCACGAAACTATATCTAGACTATTGTACTTGAGAAAATACATATTAATGGGAAAATATGAAAACAATTTATATTCAATACTTACAAATGGCCAAGAGAAAAAGTGAATAAAATCCTTTTTTCAATTCAGTGATGAAACGACCCAAACTCACCCGTAAGGGAAAGCCCGGATTGAGTTGAGAACACGACGCATCAGAACACAAATATTAGAACATTTAATTGTTATTACAACAATTTACATTAGAGTACAAGAATATTCCAGAGTATGAATAATTATTACACATTGGAAATACAATATCAGAGATTTAAAATTACATAGCAGCGGAAAACAATACATAAGTATAACGCGTAGCAGAAAATAACAACTGACACAACTGAAAGAGATATATGGATACAAAGCTTTCTGAATATAGCTCCAGCTGTAATCCAAGATCCTGTCAAAAGAAATATCTGCGAAAACCAAAACTACTAGCTGCACGTGTGGAAAATATGGACATCCAGAGTTTAGGTAGGAACAATAAACTCCGAGTCAGTCATGGGACTAGTGTGAGAACTGAAACAGTTATTAAATCTTTACTTTAAAGTTGGGTAGATCAAGGGACCGCGCCGTATAACATGGAATTGGTTTCCTCCCAAGAATTCCAGTACATAAAACAAATAGTGCAATGATTTTCGAAAAGTGAAGCTATTATAAGACTCAGGTCCCATTACACAACGCAACGCAAACTGGATGATAGATTTTTACCTTATAATGGCCAAAGATGTTTGGTACGTTTAAAAACAAACCATTTTTGATATTACTATAAGAGTATAGTGTCAAAATCAACTTCAAATATAAATGTATCAATCGTAGATGGCATAAGCGCCCCATCCCACTATATCTCCATATAGGTTTACATCTAAAGCCGAAAAATGTCATATTGGAAATTGGATCTCCATCATGAGTCAAGGCAAGGGATGTACTCCTTACCGATTCGAGTCACCTCTAGCAAGATGACTTAGGATTACGCACTCTGGGCAACCCTAGATCCTGCAGTGCCAGTCCTCTCTTACGTTAGAGGATTAATTATTCCTGAACACACGTTTCCCGGTCTTATCAAACCTATCACTTGACCGGTAGCAACCAATATCTAGAGCCACTAGGATCTCAAACCGAGCACCTCGCAATCCATCGTCCACATAAGTAAAAATGTCTGGACTCCATACCATGACACCACTTCTAGCTAGAAAGAAACGTCGTGCACTCACTGCGTTCCATTATCTCGTTTTTGACTCATACCGAGTGTGAGACTCGCGAATTAACGCTATACACAAAGCTATGCTAATTAAAGCCGTGCTTTGATCATCAACTACAAGACTCTGTTTTTCAACAAAAGCCTTGATCATTTGCATCTTAGCGTGTCACATTGACAATCCTCTCCATGCGACTGATGTCTATCGATAACCTCTAAGCTCGTACGTCTCAGAGAAGGGTGTTAAGCAAGAGAATAAATGCTCCACCACCAAATAGATATATATTTAATAGAAATCAATCGACATAGAATGAAATCCAATGTCAGACACACATCCATTTACAATTCTGGGTCTGAACGAAACCGGAGGCACCTTATTCCTCGTCTCATATGTCCAATACAGGAGAAACTTCCTCGCGAATATGGTCGATCTCCAAGTACGTCTGGACTATCACCACTTATTACCTTGTCTTGGGCGTATGGCCTAATCAAGACATCAGTAATCATCCAAACGATGTGAAGATCTCCGGTCTTCAACCACCGTCTTCATCGTCAACTTTTAGTCGTCGTATCGGTTATTCAGAATGGGATAAACCCGATCTTTCTGAATAACCCGTGTATTTTATAATCAATAATCAAGTGCTATAAAAACACATCATACACCACATTCCAGTTCAGAATATCTTTTATTTAAATATTCACACCTTTAGGGAAAGGTTCCCATTAATTTTATCAAAGATAAATTCTTTAAATTTATTCTTTAATCTTCCTTTGGATATAAATTCAAAAACAAATTAAGGTTTATCAACTAGTTGGGATTATCGAGCCTTACCGAAGTAATCATTTATTTATTAATCCCAATCCCAACTTATTCATCCCATGGAGCAAAACTGGTAGTACCCCATATCTAACACCCACGGTGTTATCGGTAAATTTAATTACCATTTCACGTTCAAATCTAATTAAAGATTTAACTATCGCCTAGAGTAAAACTGGTGGTACTCCATTCTCGATCATTTCCTAAATTTCCTCAAAAAAATCCAAAGAAACAATTATGGTTCGTACAGTAAATAGTGTTAGGAGCTACTAAGCCATGTCTGCAACCAAGGATATATTTAACTGTAAAATAATTTGAGTGAGAAAGAGTTCTCACATTGGGATCAACTCCGCCGTTGTTTCCTGACGCTATAATTTGCTGTTTTGGTTCCCGAATTTGCAAACGAGCTCCATTCTCCACACAGTATTTTTTTCTAGCTTAAACGCGCCATTCCGTACAACTTTCGCCCAGTGGCCTTCCTTTCGAAAATGCTCCAATTCGAAGGAAATCGCAAAAAGTCAGTATTTGACAGTAGATTTTGGACGCGTTTTCTGAACAACTCCGCAATCCAAAATATGACTTCCATATACTCAAATCAAAGAGAAAATTGTGCTCTTCGACTTCGGCATTGTGGAGTTTCATCCAGAAGTGCATGGTTGGGGATATATTAAGGCGGGAAGGTCAGGGTGTAATTTGAAAACACTGAAAATTGTAAAAATTGGATCTTTGAACAAAGGGGGACCCACGACCATAGATGGGGGTGGGAGATGGCCGTGTAGGGTTTCTAATGGCTAAGGGAAACGGCCGATGGCCGGTGGTGGGCCAGGGGGTGCTGGCGGTGGCGGTTTCAAGGGGTTTCGATTCACGAAATGGAGAGATGAGAGAGAAGAGGGGGGTGTGCCGGCCAGAGGGAGCGGCGCGATGGCGGCGGTCATGGAGGGGGAGTGTAACACCCCACCTCCATTAAGGTCACTCACAAAGGGAATGCATTAACTTCAGTGGAGCGTCATAAGTGTATAGAACAGGTAAATTACAAAACATACAAAATTTAAATAGCGGAAAATAAATAAAACTTTACTTTATTGATGAACAACAGCTTGGTAAAACAGCTTGTACAAAGACTGTCGTCCAATACCCATTACAACAAAGATCTGTCTTGTTTAATAAAATAAAGAAGCATAAAATGACAATGATATTCCCCAATAAAGCATGAGCCAGCCATAGCAGTGGAAAAAAGAGTCCAAAGAAATACATCGTCTATCTTCGAGCTTGGGAAGAAAACTGAGCTAAGTGGTAGTATTCCCTCCCTGTGAACCTGGGGGGGAATTGAAGAAAAGAAGGCGAATGAAAACGGGTCAGACATAAGTCTGGTAAGTCCAGTGATTATTCAGCATGTAAACATGTAAAAGGATCATGACATGAATAAACTGAATACCAGACATAACCATGATAATAATCATAGCAAGACAACAAATGATGATCACTAGATATGACATGGCAAGATACACTGAATGCGCTTCGGTTCTTTCTCTGATTTCCCATTCCAATTAGCATCCTAACTAGTGTCTTTTATATAACGATTCGTAATCCCCACTAGTGTCCCAACTAGTATCCTGTGAAAAAGGATCTGTATCCCCTACTAGTGTCCCAACTAGTATCCTGTGTTATAAAATAAGTTGATCCCAACCCTGCAATTGTGGTAGCCTTCAGGTGTACATCTAGTATGAGGATCTTACCTCAATTGGCCTACTTGCCATGAAGATGTTAGATGTACCCTTACTACCCTATCGATCGGCTCCCTACTTGTATTAATTTTCCTTGTGTCTGTGTCAATCGGCCCTCTCTTGCGTGTAGATTCCCTGTGCTGGTCCCACCATAAGGTGTATCAATCCCTATGATAGCAACCCGACACAAATTCTAGATGCACAATGTATACTACTGATGCCCAGTGCCAGCTTTTCCACTTCGGAGCACGTGCACACCCATACTCCATCGGAACTACACTGCTGCACCCCTTGCCGCTATTTTGACCTCTTATAATCAGCCCAGTAATCGTGCCCCACCCTGCCTAGTTGAGGGTACCGCGATACATCTATGTGGGTTGCGGCAGAAATGGGTCCCCGTTACTAGGGTTTTCTAGGGTCTATTCGTATACCCCCCCCCCCCAAATTGGCTAAGTGTTATCCATCCATTCAAGTTAACTTAACCCATCCACACGCCATGTCATGTTGGTTAAGTGTTTCTTATTAACTTAACACTTCTCATTCATCATGTTGTAATTGGTTAAGTGTTTTCTATTAACTTAACCATGTTCATTCATCATATTATATTGGTTAAGTGTTACCCATTAACTTAACCCCACTCGTTCATCATGTTATATTGGTTAAGTGTAGTCAATCTAGTCGAGTTAACTTAACTTACCCGCTTGTCATGTTACATTGGTTATGTAACACCCCACGTCCATTAATGTCACTCACAAAGGGAATACATTAACTTCCATGGAGGTTATAAGTGAATATAGAACAGAAAAATTACAACAAGACAGATAGTAAATAGTACTTGGAAATCTAAAACTTCATTTTATTGCAGCGAAATTAAACATGTTTGTTACATCATAAAACCATAGATCATAACCAAGTACAATATCCATCTTCATAAAAACAAAATACATAATCCCATTACATAAATAGCCATTAAAAAGATAACAAGTTGGACTTTACTTCAACGGTCCAAGCTTTCCAAAGAGAGATGAAGCAATTCAATCAAACTCCACTAGAGCTGGGCCCAACCTGAGGACCTGAAGGGGGAAAAGGGATAGAAATAGAGGGGGTCAGACATAAAGTCTGGCGAGTATGATAATTCTAACAATACTATTATCAAAATAACTAGACTAAGGCATAAGCTGGAAGACAAGTAAATGTCTATGAACTCTTAGGAAGATAAAGATAGCGTTTAAGATAACGTTAAAGATAACGGTAAAGGCACACCTAATTACTAACGAATGATTACTACAGTGCACCGCACATTACTACACTGCACCACACCAGTCACCCTATTGTTTGATCCCACTTGCTTCACACAGAAACTTTATAAATAGCCTTACGTACCCCTAGCTGACTACATAGGTGTCGTCTGCCCCTATCTCCACTAGGTATACCCCACTACCCACTTTCGATCGGCTCCCTACTCGTAGATACCCGTGCTGGCCCCACAGTGGGGTGTATCACTCCCCTAAAGTGGCAACCCGATACAACTTGAGAATGCACGGCTTATACCTACACGATGCAACAACGTCTTACCTACCAGCCCGGGTCCACACACGCATATGAAACCCGTTGGACTTGCGTTGCCACCGCTCCCCGTTTTGGCCTCTTACAGTCAAACGCAGCATGCGAGTCCCGTCCTCGACTTGGGTCGAGCCCACAAAGATACGTTTGGGATACTGGTCGAAATGGGCCCCCACAAGCTACCCACCTAAGCTTGTCACTAGTATATCCCACTTAACCCTCTTAGTCATGTTCATTTACATGTGTGTTTGGTTAAGTCTTACTAATCGTATTTCACATGCCACTAAGGGCACCCCCTAGATTCCTCGTGCCACCCAAGGCACTTACTTAACCCCCATGTCCCACTTTACATGTTTATCTTCATTCAGGCCATAACCACATAAAGACCTCTCACATTAGACTGGCATTTATGGCAACTGGATTTGCCGGGCGGGTCCGGGCAGTCTTACACCATAAAAGAGTCTAACCTCGTGTCTTTACAACTATTATGCTTTAGTTTAGGCCTAGGACCTCTCACATTGGGCTGACATTTGTGACCACTGGATTTGCCGGGCGGGTCCGGGCAGGTTTACGTCACAAACGAGTCCAACCTCGTGTCCTAAGCATTGATTAACACTTAAAATCTTTTACCCCAGTTTTAATAATTCCCTATTCAAATTATTAATTAAGTCAACTTTTAATGATGTCCATAATTGACTCAATTATGGCCATCCACTTATGGCATGCAAAATCATATCAATTACACCCCAACTTTTTAATATTAAATCCTTAATATTACCCCTACCCCACGTTTATACGTTCGCTTATTCAACGCATAATATAGGCTAGACTTGTATAGTCTAACACCTAGCACAAAGATAAATTATCACAACATATAGACAATTAAAATAAATCTAATCATAATAGGGGTGAAACTTGCATAAACTACACATGTTAAGGGTCAAAAGGTGTCAACTTGTTAAATGTCTCAATTTATATGATATGATCATAGCCCAAATCTATACATAAACTTGCATATGGGGTTTTTAGGAAACATAATGATGGTGTGAACTAGCATAGGATATCACATATGTCATAGCATAATTCTAGATGTCATAATAGATGTCTTGGTATATGTTCATAACTTTTCTAATCAATCTAACTTGCATATGTGACTTGTCATATAGATCAACATAACCCAAACATGATGATTTAATTAATATGAACTAACTAGCATAGATGGTAACATCATGGCCTTTTTAAGATGTATGATTCATCACAACTTAGCATATAAACTTTCAACATACATAACATCATCATAGCATGATTTACAACATATAAGATATCATCATCACATAACATTGGATTTACAATATACATGATAGCAAAAGGGGTTTACAACAACATATATGATAATTCACATCATCTACTCATAATCCATTCATAACTCAACCTAATTAAAATGATAATAATCTTGTTAAGATCATCATACTCACAATTTAGAGAAGAAAAGAGAGAGTTTTGCTTTGCTTTAGGGTTGAGAGAATTAGAATTGAATTTGCTTTTCTTCATTCTTAGTTGGCGGCGGCTCCATTGATTTCCATGGCGATGGTATGACGGTAACTATTCTATTTTAGTTAGGTTTAGGGTTAGCATTAGGATGTATTTATAGGTGTAGGAAGTTATTTAGGACCATTAGATTAACCCTGAACCATGAGAACCAATCAAATGCAAAATCTGCATTTGAGCGAATCGGCCCACGGGTTGACAGCCAAACACCCTGGATTAACCCCTAGTCGACCCAGCAAGGCTCGGGTCGACCTCATAAATGGATCGGTTCGGTTATTCCCCCTCCCAATTCGCTGTTTTGAACTTTTTCGCATATTTATTTATTTAATTTTTAATATATATATATATATCAATATATATATATATATATATATATCAATATATATATATATATTTCTCTGCGCAACCCATTTCACTTAATTCTTTTCTAAAAATTAAGTATACTTTAATTTGTGAATTTTAATGTTATAAAATTACGGGGTGTTACAGGATAAGTGTTGCCTTCTTGTGTTACTTAACCCTACCACTTGTCATGTTACACTAGTTAAGTGTTGCCCTCTTGTGTTACTTAACCCTACCACTTGTCATGTTACATTGGTCAAGTGTTGCCCTCTTGTGTTACTTAACCCTATCACACATCATGTTATATTGGTTAAGTGTTGCTTTTATCAACTTAGCTCTACCACTCTTAGCTTGTCTGTTTCTTAGCTTTAATTTATTCATTAAGGCACCAACCTCTCACATTAGATCTATCTTGTTGCGGCCGCTGGATGTGCCGGGCGGTTCTGGGCAGTCTTACACCGCAACTCAATCTAACCTCGGGTTTTTGGGCTTAATGCGCTAACCTCTCACATTAGATCTATATTGTTACGGTTGCTGGATGTGCCGGGCGGTTCCGGGCAGTCTTACACCGTAACTCAATCTAACCTCGGGTTAGGCACATTCATCTTTTAATTAATTTACATATTTACTGTTTATATGTAAATTATCCACCAGTGATGTCAATTCAAGTCATGCCCTATTTACCCTCTAAATTATGTCCATAATTCTAGGTATACAAATTCTACCATTTCATGCTACTAATTATTTACACGATTATGAGCCAATCTATGCCAATAGAATGTAGTTAAATATTTTTCCCCAACGTTTCCCCCGTTATTCGTTCGCATAATTCACATAGAACGTTAGGCTCGCAAATTAGCCTAACTTATAAACAAAAGGGAAAAGAAAGGGACATGTAATATTTCAACAGGCATAAACAATATAGATCAACATGCATAGTATAAATTTGGGATAGAAGACATAAACTTAATCAAGCACATGAGTGTAATCTGGCATTTAAATTATATCCAATTAACATGCGAACTAGCATAGGTCTAATGGTATAAGCATGAACTTATACAGATCTTAAACATGGGTACAAGCTTGGATCTAACATGTATGAACATAACTTAGCATGTAATTCAATGTATATAAAAGAACCACAAATTTAATACAACATGATAGGTTCAAATTTATCAGTCCCAATAGTCTCAAAGGCATAGGATGTATGATAGGTTTCATCATATTAGTCACAACAGTCCAATAGGCATGATAGGTTTTCTATGTCAGTCACAACAGTCCAATAAGCATGATAGGCTTTTCTATGTCAGTCTCAACAGTCCAATAGGTATGATAGGTTTTTCTATGTCAGTCTCAACAGTCCAATAGGTATGATAGGTTTTTCTATGCCAGTCACAACAGTACAATAGGCATGATAGGCTTTTCTATGTCAGTCACAACAGTCCAATAGGCATAAGAAATTCAGAATTCACAAAAGGATAGGCATGAATAAAAGTAGCCATAGTTCTAGATCCAGTTACTACAGTCATGATTTCTTATTAGGTGTTTAAATCAGAACAATAACTGAACATACAGAAAAAGGATGGATCTTGATTTCGGGGATCTGATTTCTGAATTTGAAAAGCTATCCTTTGATGTAGACGTTTGATTTGATGTTCTTCTTAATCGATTACTAGTTTGGATTTGATTTTCTAGTTTTGAGAGGATGAACGAGGCTAGGCTAGCTTGTAGACGAACATCATGACGACACCATAGTTTAGGGTTATGATGTTAGAGTTTAGGTTTAACTACGTATATATAGATGTCTATGATTATTTAGAGCCCTTAGATGAACTAGGAGTCCATCAGAACCACCCAGCTCAAATACACATCATCCGGCCGCTCAGAAGAAGACACATCATCACAGAACACTCCAGAATTGTGTGCTGGATCGGAATGGGCGCACTTGGCATGCGCCTGTGCATTTTTGTACTGGCGCACTTGTGAAGTGCGCCAATGCATTCTGGTCGACTTTCGGTTTTTCTGCCTAACTTCGTTCGTCCATATCTTCTTCATACGATATCTATTTTGCGCAAACTCAGACTCTATCTCAAGCAGAATTCCAAGACGAACATAATGGCATAACCCGTTTTATCTAATTCTTCTTTTAGTAATTAATTATTCCTTAATTATCTCTTATGTCCCGTTTTAAAACTACGAGGTGTTACAGGGAGGCGACACGCTGACGCGATCGACAGTTTTTTTTTCTTTTTCTTTTTTAAACGACGGAGGGAGAGAGAAAGAGAAAGGGGGGTTGACTTTATATAATTAATTTAATTTTTAATTCCATAAAGTTACTTTCTAATTCGAAATCAAACTTAACGATTGTCGCCCCCAGCCAAATACCCCCATTCCAGACACAATGGGATATGTCCCATAAGCCAATTCGACTGTTTTAATCAGTTTTTATTTATATTAAAATATAAATTAATATAATGTTCAAAATTGATTTTAACGTGCATTTTAATTTACTAGGGCCACATACTGACTCCAAAAATTCCACAAAAATAAATCTAGCTATTTTTTGACGATATGATCCTAACAAAACTAATTTCATTGAATTTGGAGACCGTTTGAAAAATGGCCATTTACCAGTCGCCTAAATTCGATCTGAAATTACCAAACACGTTTAAATTCACCACGCTCACATATCAATTCCAAAAATTATGAAATTTGGAATATAAAAATTTTGAAATTCCGGATCCAACAAAGTAATTTCGTCAAAAACGGAGGTCGTTTGCAAAATGGCTATTTCTAAGGGCTATATATTATATAAAATATATATAAATTCCATAGCAACTATTCTGAATTTTAAATTGGACATAACTTTTAATTTTTAAAGTGGAATCTCAAATTTTCACATTCATTAGAAAGATATAGTTAAACAGATCCTAACGTTTCTTATTTCGTCCAATTCTGATTTAAAATGAATTCTGTATACTCAATTGAAATTAGAAATCGAATATTCAAACTACTGCACCATTTCAGGCTCTTTTATAATTAAATAAATTTATTCGTTACAACTACAATTTAAATAATTTTTTTTTCGTTATTATTTAAAATAAATCATTTTAAATTCTTAAAATCCATTAAAATAACTAAAATAAAATTTTTAAATTGGTTCTGAAAATCCGGGTTGTTACAAGTGATGAGTATAATTGTCGTTTTAGATAGGGCTTCCAAAAAGTACCGATAAAAGGAAAAAATCTGAATTCTATTTGTTGTTATCCATCTTCGAAAAAATACAAAATTCATTAATGGATATGAAATAATGTTATCCTTATTGGAATTTTTTAATGACAATAACAATTGATACTAGCTATTTTTTATATAATTAAATCATATTATGCATATAAATATGAATATCTGCTATAAAAAAGGGTAGTGATCTGATATTTCCTAATTTTGTATTTATGATAGTATTATTAAAAATAACATGACTTTAACAGTGGTACATAACAAACCTAAAGAATCCGTAAATACTATTACAAATTCGTGAGTATTATCCTTGTTAAGACCTTATAGGACGATTGTTAGTATATTATAGAATCTCTAATATATTGTATTTCGCAACCAGCAAAAAATGTATAGTTACCCAGTACAAAAAATGTGTACAATAATTTACATAAAGCTTCATTAGAATGATGTCATTTTATCGACAAATAAAAATAAAGCATTGACAGGATTAGCATGAATTAGATAATGAAAACGAGCAGCTTGTTTATTCATTTAATGGTTATTTTAGTAACTTTTCGTTCCACTCGTGATTAGGTGAAAATTTCATCAAATTATGAATGTAGTTCAAATGAAAAAAGAATACTCGTTGGGCACAGGGTCTATTATGAAGAGACTGAGCAAAGCCAAACCTGCACTATTATATGCCAGAGAAATATGCACAAAAACTTATGTGTATATATGTAAATATGATTACATACATACACAGATATATAGATATGTACATATATATATATACACACACAGACATACATATGTATGTGTATGTGTAGCCATGTAAATTGTAGATTAGCATAGGGTCTGCATTGCATGTTGCTTGTTGCGAAACGTTAAACAACTGTATGTGGTAGGTTCCTACTCTTAACAATTAGACTGTCGCCACAGCCTTCTGTAACTATAGCGTAGTGAGGACTTGTTTAAAGAGCAAGATTCTAGACATTTTGAAAAAAATGTTGTATGGCATGGATTAATGATAATGTTTTTTCTTTGATATGCAAAGGTTCTTCGCTCCTCATTTGCAAATTTGAAGTTCGGTATTGAAAATACACGTAAAAGAGTCTTAGTGAATTATTTGGTATAGGAAGAAATTTGGAGTTAATCATTTATTAATGAATATTATATATGTTAATATTTCTTCACAGAAGTGTAGGTTCAATAGGACAAAGTTACGATTTATAAGGCATTAACAATGTAAAAAAGCTAGAATGTACTTGAGATGTCATCTTACTAATAACGATAAGCGAAAATGTTGAGATGTTTAATTATTTTTTTAGTTTGGTTTTATTCCCACGAAATATCACTTTGATACTCAAAAACAGTTTTTAGCGTGTTAATATGTGTGTGTGTGTGTGTATATATATATATATATATATATATATATATATATGTGTAAATATATATAAATTTAACACTTATTGAATTGTACTTCTGTTTTGTTTAGAAAATTGCTTGTTACAATATCATATACGGCGATGGAAAAAATTGGGTGCATTTACACAGGTAATAATATAATATTTAGCTTAAAATTTAACTTGGAAATTAAAATAAAAACTTGATTTGTTATGTTGATAACTTTGTTTTTTATTTTATCATAGAACTAGTAGATAATACGAGCAAGGAGCATGGAATTTTGTGCATGTTGCAAAGGGAAACTTAGGAAACATGGAAAAAAATTATTTGCTTGCTTTGATTGTTGAAATCTCTCCCATCAATATGGTGATAATGTTGTCGAGCATTTGATTATAAGAAGAATGGATCCTTTTTACAAGTGCAGTAAGTGGTACAGTCATGGTGAGCAAATGAATATAACTAAATCTATGGAGGTGGATGAGACATATGAACTACTTCAAGTCGTTCACTTTGATGATGAAGCGTGTGTTAATCATACTTTTTTTCTTGGATGATAATAATAATGATGATGCATAGAAGCGAGTGGATGATTTTCTTGAAAATTTGGAAGATGCAAAAACTCCATTATACCCTGATTGCGTAGATCAAACAAAATTATCTGCTATCACTGCATTGTATAATCTTAAATGTGAAACTGGATTATTCGATACTGGTTTTGATAAGCTTCCAAATGTGCAACAATTGTTATTACCCAAAAATAACGTCCTTCCGAAAATTTTGTATGAACTGAAGAAGTTTCTCAAAGTATTTGACATGGGATTCGAGAAGATTCATGCATGAAAGAATGATTGTTGTCTTTTAAGGAAACAATACAATAATATGAATAAATGTTCGAAATGCGGTTCTTCGAGATGGAAGATAAATGAGTGGACGAAAGAGATAATGCTAGGTATTCTGGTCGAAGTATTGAGATATTTTCCAATTATTCCAAGATTAAGAAGAATGTTCACATCTCTACAGATGGTAGAAGATTTATGATGGCATTTTAGTAATAAATGTAATGATGGTAAAATGCGTCATCCTGTGGATTCTTTGACATGGAGCACGGTGGATGATAAATGGAAACCATTTTCAAATGATCCACGTAATCTTCGACTTGGTCTTGCTACCAATGGTTTTACTCCATTTGACATCAAGGGCACCAAGTATAGTTGTTGGTCAGTGATGCTTGTGATATATAATCTTTCACCTATATTGTGTATGAAAACGGAGAATATTATGTTATCGTTATTGATTCCTAGTCCAAAGCAACCTGGGAATGATATTGATGTATATTTAGCTCCTTTGGTAGAAGATTTGCAACATTTATGGAGTAACGGGTGGGCATTTATGATGCATTTAGCAATACACTTTTTAACTTAAAAGCATTCTTGTTATGGACTGTAAACGATTTTCCAACTTATGGAAATCTTGCTGGATGTTGTGAAAAAGGAAAAAAAGGTTGTCCATTATGTGGCGTGAATACTCACCATAGATGGCTAAATCATAGCAGAAAAAATGTCTATATGGGACATAGAAGATTCTTACCTCTTTGAAACCCACAAAGAAAACAAAAGACTTGGATTGATTATACTATGGAGAAAGGTACCGTTATTTTGAAAGATTTTCCAAATGATTTTGGAAAAGCTGAAAATGAAGAAATAAAAGTGACCAAGAAAATAAAGAATAAGAAGCAAAGTATAAAGATTACATGTAGGAAGAGGAAGTGTACTGATAGCAGAGAAGATGAAAATGATCCTACAAAAATAGAGCTATCTAGGTGGGAAAAAAAACAATTTTCTTTGATTTACCATATTAGGAGGTTAGTGTTCAAATTATATTTTATTCACAATAATTAAATTATAAACTTATATAATGTTAAAGTGGTTGTATTATTGATGTTTGTAGGAACTTCCACTCCACCACAATTTAGATGTGATGCATATTGAGAAAAACATGGGTGAAAGTTTACTTAGCACAATGTTGCATGATAGCAAATCGAAAGATGGTCTTAATTGTAGAAAGGATTTAGAAGATTGGGGAATTCGACCTGCTCTATATGCGCAACTTCGTGGAAAGAAAGCATATCTTCCACCGGCTCCCTATACCATGTCCAGTTCTGAAAAACAAATATTTTGCAAAAGATTGTATGACGTCAAAGGACCTGATGGTTACTGCTCAAATTTCAAAAGATGTGTGTCGTTACAGGATTGCAAAGTTAGTGGATTGAAGTCACATGATTACCATGTTTTAGTGCAACAAATGTTATCGGTTGCACTGAGAGGACTGCTTCCAAAAAGGACGAGGAAAGTAATAACTCGTTTGTGTTTATTTTTTAATAAATTATGTTAGTGTGTTCTTAATAGAGAGAAGTTGCAACAAATCGATGATGAGATCGTTACAATTTTATGTGATCTTGAAAGGTATTTTCCACCTTTATTTTTCGACATAATGATATATTTAACAGTTCATCTTGGAAAAGAAGCTCGGTTGTGTGGACCAGTTCATTTTCGTTGGATGTACTCCTTCGAAAGGTATATGAAAACACTTAAAGATCATGTAAGGAACTATGAACGTCCCGAAGGATGCATTGAAGAAAACTATCTCGTAGAAGATTCTGTAAGGTTCTTTGGCGAATTTCTAAAGAAATCTTCACAATTTGAGGAGAAAGAAGGTAGAAACGAAGATTATGAGACTGATGATGCAATACTCAAAGGACGTCCGATATCAACATGCAACACAATTACATTGACAACTAATGAGAAGGAAGTTGCTCATCTTACTGTGCTACTGAATATGGCTATAACTGAGCCATTTTTAGAATAGGCATTTATTGTTGTAATATGTGTAATTATAATTGTAACTTAGTATCTTTATATTATGGTAGTATGCATTTGCAAGAAATACAAAGGTTGGATAGGCGCATGAAAAGAAATGCTACATTGCTATGGAAAACTAACACAAAAAACTTTGTTGATTGGATTAAAAAGAAGGTTAATCAACTCTTTCAGATTTTGTTTATAGGTTTGGAAATAGTATTTTTGAATCCATATTGAAATGATTAGTTTTTTTTTCAGATATTTATTAACTCAAGCTAACACGATGAATTATTAAAATGGATTGCCTATGGTCCAAGTAGTAATGCTTTGTCCTACAAAGGATATATAATTAATGGGTTACGCTTACATACAAAAGATGTTGAAAAAGAAACTTAGAATTCTGGAGTGACTTATGATGCTACTTCCATGTGTAGAGCAAGTGTGAAAGATGTCTCTCAAGTAGTTGATGTGGTCACGTACTATGGGATTTGACTAACATAACCTTGTTAGATTATCACAAATTTTATGTTCCAATTTTTAAGTGTCATTGGGCAAACATTGGAAACGGGGTGAAGGTTGAAGATGGATTTACTCTTGTTAATTTGCATCAAAATCAAGCTTCATTTTCGAGGGATCCATATATTCTTGCATCTCAATCGAAATAAATTTTTTATTCAAGAGAAAATGATTCTTCGATTTGGTATGTTGTAATGAAGGCACCACCAAGAGGTTTTCATGAATTGGAGACTGATGATTATATTGAAGACACAAGCTATGTTATTCAAGATTGCAAAGAAAACATGATAGATGTGGATTATGTGGAGGATGCCAGCTATGTTAGGGAAGATTGAAGGCATATTGGAGAAAAGTTTTAGAAACCATCATTGATTATGATGTGGTTTTGATAAATGTAAATAAAGTAAGTAGGTAAAAGGGGGTGGTGTGTAAATAAATAAAGTAAGCCAGTTCAACCGATAGATACAACGGGTTGACTATATTCAGAATATATGTAAGATCCTCATTTTTTTTTTTCAAAATATGATCCATATGGTATCTTATTATAATTTTTTGATATTTTTTTGTTGCTACTTGTTTAGATTATATTCTTATATATAAGATTAACCAAGCATTGCATATACTATTTTAATCAAGTAACATGTGTAGGCATTTTTTTTGGCGAATATTCTTATGTTCAGGTAAGCGTTATCTAAAAAGAGAAGGCAGGTAAATTGTTTTTATAAATGGACAAATAGCTTTTAAAACCAAAATTAAAATAAATTCTATTATACAAAAAACTGAAGGTAATAACAATTTTGATCTTTTTATAAATGCTTTGAGATGTTTAATCCTTCTTTTGAGTTTTTCTTGTAGCAAATCAGCTCATAGTTTACCGGTGGAAAAAAGATCTAAATATTAATAGTAGTAAGAACATTAACTATTGTACATACAACTTTTAAAATGTAATAAATTCAATTTAGTTTTTGTATCAAAATTGGCTCCCATCAATTATTTTGAATTAGCAGTTAAAAAGTAATTGATCAAGGTATACAACTAGGCGTAACATCTGTTTTATTTTTACTTGTTTGTAATTTTTATTTCTTATGATATTTCAATGTAGAGAAGTCTGTCAACATCATGGAATACAACTTCATGGTGATTGTTACAGTTCTGTTAATACTGTAAAGAAATCATGCTTTAGAAAACATTGGATTACGTAGCTAAGAAAAAAAATTAGGTAGAATATGTGATTTGATACTTGTAGTTTCTTAACTAACATTGATGTAACATGTTGTATGTGACATAATGAAGTCTATGCTTCATGCTTTTATTGACAGTTGCACCATTTATTTCAACAATTCTATGCTTTTGTTAACATCCAATTTTTTCTATTATATGCAGAAAATGGGTAAAAAGAAGTCGGTTCCTATAAAATGGCTAAAACGAATGGATAAATACACCACATCCATAGCTAATGCAAAGCACAAAGACAGTATGGTCGATAGCGAGCCACATATGGAAGAAAACTCGCAAGAAGTTAGAAACATGGAGAACAATCATGATCAAAATCAAGACATAGTTGAAATAGTTGAGGAAGATACAATGCAAGTTGAAGAAGATTTTGAGGTTGACATGAATGGGAGAACTACTCGAGATGCCACCGCAAATCCAGTTATGAAGCGCAAACGTAGAGGTCCAACTAAAGTGAAAAGGCTTCCAGTAAATCCATTGAATCGTACTGAAGTCGAATTTAATGTGAATGGCAACCCAATATGGGATGGGTCTATCAAGCTTTCCTCATATTTAGGTCCGCTAGTAAGGGAACATGCTCTGGTTACACTTGATAAGTGGAAAGATCTAAGTGACACATTACAAGTTGCATTGTGGGGTTGTATTCAGGTATATGTCTTACTTATTTTTTCAAATTTAGTTATAATATATGAGCGTCACGGCATGCGCTTCGCGCGTGGTGATGACACACGCTTCGCGCGTGGTCGTGGTATGCGCTTCGCGCGTGATGATTGCACGCGCTTTGCACGTGAATTTTTGTTTTTGAAATTTTGTACAATTTATATATGTTCGCATATGAATTGTACAAATATTGCATAATTTATAAATTACCACTTGAGAGAAAGAAATGGAAATACCGAATAGTAAATTGATATATGAATGACATGAATGAAAGCAAAGTTTTGAATATAAAACAATCATAGGATTAAGATATATTTCATTGATGGTGATTGTTATTTCATAAGTATGCAATAAAAGAAAGGAACTAGAAATAAATATTGTTTAAACTATTTTCAAACATTACAGGAAGAAATAATTAAACAAAGAAAATATATCAAATCTCTCCTTTTGAAGATAGCACTAGACGGTCATAGTTTATTTGTATATAGCGAATTTTGTTGTCATATTTTTCACCATCCATTTTTCTCCATAAAATCGACCTGGAAAAAAAAAGAGATAAGAATTACGGTGCAAAAAAATAACATTGGAACTCAAAATTATGTAATATTGAAATCTGGGGGAGTAGCATGAAAGGTTGAAGATCAAAGAGTGATGAAGTTGAATGATTATATTGAGTGGTATTTATAGAACGAAGGGGATTTTTCTAGAATTCCATGAATTAATTGATAATATATATTACCATATTTATTATGAGACATAATGTGTGACAGCTAATTAGATTTTTGTCTATCTTTTTGGTTGGGATAAATCCTCAACGTGGCTTTTATAAAAGCTAAATGTTTCAAAAATTTGACTGATTGCCTATCGAAATTTAGGCTGATTGGAATATTTTTTGCCATGCGATATTTTGTATAATAAATATATATTAATGGATAATATACATTACCATATTTATTATGAGGCATAATGTGTGATAGATAATCAGATTGTTGTCTATCTTTTTTGGCTGGGATAATTCCTTCACGTGGCTTTTACAAAAGCTAACTGTTTCAAAAATTTGACTAACTGCCTATCGAAATTTAGGCTAATTGGAATAATTTTTTCCATGTGACATTTTGTATAATAAATATATATTAATTGATAATATATATTACCATATTTATTATGAGGCATAATGTGTGACAGATAATCAGATTGTTGTCTATCTTTTTTGATTGGGATAAGTCCTCCTCGTGGCTTTTGTAAAAGCTGAATGTTTCAAAATTTTGATTAATTGCCTATCAAAATTTAGGCTGATTGGAATAATTTTCATCATGTGATATTAAAAATATATATACATATAAGAAGAGAAATGGTAAAAGAATTAATGATAATTAACGTACGCGAATTTCAAGGGATTGACTGCTTCTAAATAAAGTGACTAAAAAAATGGTGTATACGTATTATATAAAGTAAAGTAGGAAATAAAATTTTAAAAAAAGCTATATAAAGCAGAAAATAAGTAAACATATAAACATTTGGATTTCAAATTTGAAAATATAATTAAGTAGAAACAAATTTGCTGAATTGATATATGTATCAGAATTTAATTATAGAAATGAATGATTACACAGAAGAAGAGAAATGGCCAAAGAATTAATGATAATTAAGTAGAAACAAATTTGCTGAATTGATATATGTATCTGAATTTAACTATAGAAATGAATGATATTAAAATATATATACATAGAAGAAGAGAAATGGTCAAAGAATTAATGTAATTAATATACGTTACAATTATAATCAATGTTCGCGGTTATAATTAATACATATATATATATATATATATATATATATATATATATTACATTACAATTATAATTAACGTTTGAATACTTACCTACAAGTGAGTTAAATGTATGATACAAATTAAGTTGAGGCATTTTCGTTAGTTCAGGTGTACACCAAAAAAGTGTGACATCAAACCTATTTCGATTATTAGTAAAGAAAGATATGTATCAGAATTTAATTATAGAAACGAATGATATTAAAAATATATACATAAAAGAAGAGAAATGGTCAAAGAATTAATGATAATTAATATACGTTACAATTATAATCGATGTTCACGGATTGTAATTAATATATATATATATATATATATATATATATATTACATTACAATTATAATTAACGTTTGAATACTTACTTATAGGTGAGTTAAATATATGATACAAATTCAGTTGAGGGCATTTTCATTAGTTCAGTTGTACAACAAAAAAGTGTGACATCAAACCTACTCGGATTATTAGTAAAGATTACAATTATAAAACGTTTGAATACTTACCTACAGGTGAGTTAAATGTATGATACAAATTAAGTTGAGGGCATTTTCGTCGGTTCAGATATACACCGAAAAAGTGTGACACCAAACCTATTCCGATTATTAGTAAAGAAGAAAGATATGTATCAGAATTTAATTATAGAAACGAATGATATTAAAAATATATACATAAAAGAAGAGAAATGGTCCAAGAATTAATGATAATTAATATACGTTACAATTATAATCGATGTTCGCGGATTATAATTAATATATATATGTTACATTACAATTATAATTAACGTTTGAATACTTACCCATAGGTGAGTTAAATATATGATACAAATTCAATTGAGGGCATTTTCGTTAGTTCAGGTGTATAACAAAAAAGTGTGACATCAAACCTACTCGGATTATTAGTAAAGATTACAATTATAATTAACGTTTGAATACTTACCTACATGTGAGTTAAATGTATGATACAAATTAAGTTGAGGACATTTTCGTCAGTTCAGGTATACACCGAAAAAGTGTGACACCAAACATATTCCGATTATTAGTAAAGATATGAAAATGATGCATTTTATATTACAAGTTCTCCTCTCTTTTAATACTGTCGAATTGAACTGAGCAGGCTCCTCCATCTTTTTTTTTTTGTGTTCAAGCCCAAATCAAGCCCACTTCAATTTGTTTTCATTTCTTTGAACAGCAGCTGTCTTTTATAAATAAGTGCAAGTGCCGTGTTTTTTTTTTCTTTTTCGAAGAAATGCGGTTTTTTTTTTTAAAAAACAAATGCTGTTTTTTTTTAAATGTAGCTTTTTTTTTGAAGCTTTGAACAAATGCAATTTTCTATTTTGTACAAATGTTATTTTTTATAACAAATTCTGTTTTTTTTTTTTTTAAATCATTGCATTTTTTACTTTTTAAAACAAGTGCGATGCAGTTTTTTTTAATAAAACAAATGTTGTTTTTATTTAAACAAACGCGGAAATTTTTTTTTTGGAGCAAACGCAATTTTTTTTTTAAATCACCGATTTAAAAAATTATATTGATGTTCGAATTTGAAAATATTTTGCAATTTGGCTTTAGGTATAAAGCACATGACTTGAGAATATATATTGATTGAAACTATTAGAATGTAGAAGATTAAATGAAATAATATTTGTCGTTCGAGCAAGGTTGGAGACTTGACAATATAATCTCCTATGTTTGCTTGCTTTTAACTTGATATTTAGACTGTTATACAGTAAGCTTTTTTTAGTTACCTGCTGTAGTATAATATTTTTTCCTTTTTTTTGTTGTTGTTATACCCGTTTCAAGATATGCAAATCATGTATCGTATCGTTGTATAAAAATGTTAGAATAAAACTAAATATAAATGTCAGCATAAAACTAAATATTTGAGCAATGAAGAAATGACAACTTCTTATTTTATTTTAATATTATGCAAATCATCAACTTGGTAAATTTAAAATAAAATTATTATAATATTATGCAAATCATCAACTTGGTTATTTTTTATTTTAATATTATGCAAATCATCAACTTGCTTCCATTTAAGGTAAACATCAGCCCCAACTTTTAAACAAATCGAATTTTATAGTGATTTCAATGTGCAAAAAGATACAGAGCTTTTGATCTGCAGTGTTTTAGGTGTGTTATCTTAATCTTATATATTCGATTGCAGTTTCCTTCATTCCTATTTCAGGAGCTCTTTTTTACTTTTTGCCTATGTACAATTTTTTGGTTGTCTTATGTCCATTGCTTTAATTTGTTTAGTTAAACAGTGGTTCCTACAAATGAAAAATCATTACATTGGGTTAGCTTTAATGCTTAGTTGTGACATAATATATTATAAAGAATCCGATAGTGATTTTCAAAATTGTCGATTTAAACTATTACCAATTTGATCCTATTTTTTTTAAATTGTTTTGTGGTTACCTACTGCAATTCGGTTGCTTGATCTTCTCAAAAGAATTACGTGGCAGGCATATTCGATATATTTCGTGATTTCATGATTTTCTCAGTTTAAAAATAGGATTTTTCTCAGTATAAAAATAATTAGTTTTAATTTCCATACTAGATATATTATAATAAAAACTATTCTAACCTAAATGAATGCGTAAAAACACTGAACCTGACTGTGTTATCTTTATCACGCCCAAGGAACTTTGAAAGCTAAACTGGACTACTGCTTCTTTAGCACGTCGACTTCTCTTTTTTATGTTTGTGCTTGTTGTGTTTATGCTTGTCAGATTTTCTATGTTATTCTTCAAGCATTGCAAAACCAAACCATTGTGCCTATGTATGTTGGTTTGATTAGGGTTGAACCCTGCTTACCATTCCATAGTCATTTATCCCGTCATTTTAGTCTCTTAACATTTATATTTTAAGTTTTCAACTTCCATTTTCTTCAATTTTAATTGATCAACTTGTTAATAAAAGAATCAATTTTCTTTTTGTTTCCATATTTACTTGAAATGAAATAACTCTGACTTGAAATACTGGAGTTGGTAGTAAGCCTAATGTAAATAAATCAACAAAAAATGTGGCACAAAAATCTTATAGATTATAGTGAAAAAAACTGATAACATTACAACTGATCACTTGTTATATAAATATAGTTATATTAACATATTATAAAAATCTTATGAATTCAATATTTAACTTTGGTAATTTGTTATATTACAAGCTAGATTTAAATTGGACGAGGAATGGCAAAAAGCGAGCATATTTCAGCAAATGGGATGCATTTTTAAAGGTTCAAAAGCTAGATTAGTTCACAAAATAGCAAACGCAAAGAACGAAGAAGAAAGAATTCAGATGAAACCTGACAACCTAAGCATGAATGAGTGGAAGACGTTTGTCAAGCCCAAAACAAGTTCAGAGTTTAAGGTATTTTAGTGTTGATTTGATTGTTTTAAAGATACCCACAAGTGATACTTAACTTTTTTAGTTAATTCTTCAAATAAAAATGTTTATATATTGTCGCATTGGCTGAAAGTTGTGAAGCTTGAATTAGTGAACGAACATAAATAATGCATTTTTTATTTTTAGGAATTGAGTTAGAAATTCAAAGCTATCAGAAAAATCAAATACCACACACATGTAGCCATAAAGGAATGGCTCGAGTAGCTGAAGATTTGGTAAGAATTGTCAATTTATTTACTGCAATATTTATTAACTAGTTAGTTAATGTGTTGTGTTGTAATAAATGTTCGTCAAACATAGAAAAATACGAGTCCTCATCCATCTTCTGTCTCTCGAACTAATCGAAAAAATGGCGAACCAGTAAATGTGACTACTGCAGATGCTATCATAAGTACTCTTATATTTTATTAGACAACAATTTATTTGCTATTTTAATTGTGTATAATATGTGCGTATATGACAACATGTATAGGAAAAAATTAAACAAATCGAGAATGATTCAAATTATGGCTCAACGCCTAACTACAAAGAAGACGCGCTTGCACAAGTGTTGGGACGAGACAGACCCGGACGATTGAGAGGCATGGGAAGGGGTATAAATTACACAAATGCAATATGGTCACACATAAAGGATAAAGAGACAGTCAGCATGCAAAACAAAAATTTATAATTAGATGGGTTGGTCCGCATGCTTCTGAAAAATCAGGTGATTTGTATTTTCAGAAGTACACTAATTTTTAAGCATTCCAGAATTCTTTGTATTTTCAGAAGTTCATTTGTATTAGGTTATTCATCTTTCTTAAGTTATTTCGCCATTCTTATCCGCATCCATATTTTAAATGGTATAATTTGGTCGTTGTAAGTTACGTGCTCCTTTTAGTAAGCCTACTTTGCATTCTATGCTACATTTTTCGATCCAGATACGTTTGTGCTATTTTGAACTTTTGAAGTATATTAGCTTCAGCGTGTATTTGGTTCCGCGTACAAACCAATACGTTCATTTTTATTAGAAATAATCCTATATTGCTTTTGTTCAGATAACACACTTGGGATACAAGTGAGTTCCTTTCGGTGCATGATAACTTCATGTGATTTAGGAGATTTATGGTTTACAATTAATTAGTCTGCTTCACATTTTTACAAAGTTGGTTTGCCAGTATCTAAAGAGAAGAAAAAAGAAGAAATCTGATGCACTTGTGTTGTAAACCATACTATATATTGATGCCTCATTCCAAGGAATCCGAATAATTCCTCGGAATAATGGATGAGTTCAAATATTTCTAAAAGTAATATCCACTGCGCATTATGAATATTATGAGGCTGAATCTTGTAGCATATATCACCGACCATTCTTCGGTTTGTACTTTATAGGGATACCTGCCAATTCCATGTCATGAATCTTTTACTTGATCTATAACTTTCAGGAGTTGGACAAGAGTGTTGTTGCTGCACTATTTACATCGTTCATTTGTTATTTTTCTAGACTGAATAATCTAGTCTAAATCCCTAGTTACAATGAAATTCAAAACACTGATAGCTTTATAATAAACTAGTAGCTGGTAAATTTACATTTTTTTGTCTTCCTATACTTTAACGTTAACGTTTATAAATTGGTTTCCAAGCAGGTCGTACTATATATAATACACATGAGCCTTAACATTTTTTTTTTCTTCCTATACGTTTTAAGTGCCAAGAGAAAAATCAATAAGATTTTTAATACACTAGTAGCTTTTGGTAAAATCCTGATTATGACTTTAGTACTGTTACGTAACAACGGTAGATATACATATGCTTTTTATCACTATTATGAAGTATGGAATGCATGGATTACTTTGTGAAATGCGGTTTAATCAGATATGGTAGGAATGCGGTTTCCTTTGTGAAATGCGGTTTAATCAGATGTGGTAGATATGCTGAACTGTTTTTAGTCTGTTTCACTGAACTGTGTTTGCATAAAATTTACTTTTGATTTTTTTTTTTTTTTTTGGCAGCGAAAAGAAATTTTGGATGAAGCGAATGTATCTCAAGCGGCAAATGCATCTCAAGTGGTAAAAGTTATTTATATTACTAGAGTTATTTCATTGTATTTGACATTTATTTTAATTATTAATATAATTAGTTTTTGGTTAATTGTAGAACAAAAATGGTGAAAAATATGACATATATGATTTATTGGATTGGAGTGAGACAGATGAAATTGTTGCACAAGGAAGAGTTGTGTCAAGTGGCCCAAAGGAACTCGTTCAACAAACCCCTTTAGGACCAGATGCGAAGAAAATTATTATAGACAATGTGAGGAAGCCAGATGCTTTCTTGTAGAGGCCTTCACTTTATTTGACATGCGTTGGACAAGTTGAAGGCGAGAAGATAGCATGGTCAGCTAGTAAAGTTGTTTTGCACAACTTCGATAACTGTGAAAATGAAGATAATGTGGCAATCTGTAATCTTTATACTTATTAAAATTTCATTTTGAGTGTTTAGAAATAAAAATCAACAAGTTCTTTTTTAATAGACTAAAAATAGCAGCACAAATCATAAATGCAAATTAATTGATTGGAGTGGGCGCGAAGAATTAGTTGTAGAAGGATGACTGCACTCGAGTGATCCAAAACAACTTATGAATGATCTTCCTCTTGGACCGGGCGCCGTTGCAGTTTGGATAGATATTCCAAAATTTCAAGATGCTTTTCTGTGGAGACCCACTAAAGGTTTGACACAAGTTGTAGATGCCATTGGTATCAAAATCGCATGGCCTGAATCAGAAGTAGTTATTGATATAGTCAACACTTCATTATCGGATAATCATATGAGTGATGTCGAAGTTGTCGAAAAGGTAAACTTAATTATAATTAACATTGCATTATTTGTTTCATCGCAAAAATTGTTGATGCACATAATAATATAACCTATTTGTTTAATTGATAGAGTCCAAATTTTATGCCAAATGATAAATGCAAGCTGATCGATTGGTTGGGAAAGAGAGAAATAGTTGCATTAGGACGCGTGTCTTCGACCGATCCAACCACAATGGTTCATTATGTTCATTTGGGAAGAAAAGCAATCAAAGTTTGGGTAGATATTGTAAAAATTCCAAAAGCACCTCTATGGAGAACAACATCTGATTTAGAAGTCATTGAAGATGCTCTTGGTACTACGATAGCTTGGCCTGCTGTGAACGTTGTAATGGAATCAACTTCTAGTAAGTATAACTAAAATTTTGTTTGGATGCAACATTTTTTCTCTTCTTTTTCTTGGAATCTTTGTCGTCTCCTTCATAAGGCTAGAATTAGAAAGTTCATTGCAATCTAGATTAAAACAGTGAGTACTATGTCCACATCACCTTTCTGTCCATCATTATCATGTCCATTTTTTTTTGTCCCTTTGTGTTATCCACTAAGTTCTACCTCAAACGGTAGCTGCTACCTCAATAAAGAGGAGAGCGCCTGGGAGGAGATCTACGGCTCCCATAATAGTCCTCTACGATAGCCTGCTACGATATATTTACAACAATGTAAAGAACACTCTAAGAGTTGAATATCTGTAACAAGTCCCTTCCCTCTATGATAACTATCATATTGTCAAATTAAATCAAATTAAATCACCTAGTAAACAAAAAATCAAATTAAATCAAACCTGAAAATATCAAAATCAAGATCAGTAGGACTGTCAATTTATTTTCATTTTTTAAACTTGAAAGATGAAAGCTTTATATGCCTTTTCAAAATCAAATTACATGAATAAAATTAAATCAAACCTGAAAGCTTTATATGCCTTTACAATTAAATGAATGATTTCATGTGGTAAAAGGGAGTGTCATCTTCATTTTCATTTTTTAAACCTGAACAAGAGGCAACACAGTATTCCAACTAAACTAGAGGGTGCTACTAACAACCAAATGATTTACGTTTCATGTATATGTTATGTGTCCCTCTTCATGTAGCTACAAAACAGTTGAAATGCTCCCGATACCTCTTTGTAAGGGCAGTACCCAGTTGCTGCCTGTTTGGTTCGTTTGAATTTCCCCATCTCTCATTATCTTGTAGTTAACATTTGACGATCCACTTGCCCTGCTATGATAGCCTGGCACACAAACACAGCTTGTTACACACAACTGAGATTAACATCTAGTCAAAAGTACTTGCACGTTCTTGAATTATTAAGCGTTGAAGTTTTAAGCTGAAGCGTGTGCCGATATGTCATGGATCTTCACTGATCTGAGTTGACAGATTTTCTGTGAGCTTTAATGGAGTTCAACGTGAGCGATACAGTGTCGAAGAGTAAGGCATTTGGTTCGGTGGTGAACAGTTTCAGGGAGATGAATGGGGAGTATGCGGAGTACTACGAGTAATCATGTAGTGACAAGACTTGGCTAGTGGGCCCTGTCTCATTGGCGAGATGTAGGGATGAAAAGGATCCGGTGGTGCGTAGAGGTGGAGATGAGAACTACTGGAAGTGCATGGAGTGGCTGGATAGGAAACCAACCGCTTCGGTTGTGTACTTGTGTTTTGGGAGCTGGTGCCCTTTTGATGAAGAGCAGATAACGGAGTTGGCATTGGGTTTGGAGCGATTTTTAGGTCGCTGTTATAGACTCCTGACATATTACAACATGCTGATATATAGCGTTTCTAAAAACGCCATTGTATCCTTTAATAGCGTTTTTTAAACGCTATAAAAAGGTACTTTTCTTGTAGTGTTAAAATAAACGTTACCCTTTCAACTACCACCACAAACCAAAATATGTGAAATGAAATAACATAGAAGTACATCAATAAAAAGAAAATAAGAACTACAAGATGAGTCGCCCAAGCTGTTTAAATCAATCCCTGCCTTGTGAACCTAATGAGGGAGAAAAGAATGGAAAATGGATCAGACATAAAACCTGGTGAATGAAAGTGATTAATAAAAATTTGAACAATTAAGAGGTAATAGATTTGGTAATAATTTTAATGTTACAAGGGTATGTGTCTATGCACAACTTAAGGTGATTTCTGAGATTGTTAGATTGTTTGCTACAGTAGAAGTGCGATTATGATTAATACCTAACTCTATCTAAACATATCGGTCTTTCTTATCTACTGTCTAGCTAGCGTGGTAGTATACCCTCGAGAACATGCTCGGACGTGAAACTGTACCAAACGAATCACCACCCATCATCAACCAATCAGGCATCTATCTGGCGCATGGATGTAGTAGCAAATGATTTAGCCTAATGGATGCATCACACAATTGGTCAACTCGATGCACACTAACTGTCTCTCCCTCATTGACCCCTTATCTACCCTAATCGACCTCTTATCTACCCTGATTAACATAGTGTGCCTAATCTCAGTCCCAATAACCTGAGACCTCAGTCTTCCGACCTGAGTTTTATTTATTGACTTAGTCCTATGACCTTAGTCTTACCTATTGTCTCAGTCCTATGACCCGAGTATTTTCTATGATATTCTACTTTACATAAGACAAGTTACTAATATCATAATAGGTTTTATTAATTTGTTATTATTCATTTTATTATGATCTTTTAACTTCCCAAGACAGTTTTCAATATCATGATATGTCGTTTTCTTTTTCTTCCTTTCTAACTATAACATGTGCCATAATTTACTTGTAAGTCCCCAAGGCTTGCTCTTTTTCAATCCATTTTATTTTCATTAAACATCTACACATTTTACAGGTTTTAGGTATTTTCTGTAAATTCAATCCATTACCGTTCTATTACAATCTACGTGTTTTATAGTATTTTCTGTAAATCCAGCGTTCTCTTATTAATTTGTATTGCACGAAAATCGCGGTCTTTCCATTATTTTTTACCTAATTTAAAGGATTTAATCTACTTTTTAAAATGAACACTTACAGAATTATTAACTACGCAAAGAAATGTAGAAAAGTGAAAATAAACTGTAAAAATAAGAATAACTATAAGGAAATGACTGAAATACACTTGTACTAAAAATAAATTAGAAAACTAAAACCTGTAAACTACAACTATTTGGAACCCTATTATTCTAATTATTCAAATTCTAAATAATAACTACCACCCGCTTGTCATTCAAAGTTGAAGCCTGCAGTCCTCCTTAATCCTCGTGTCCTATTTAAATTTATATTCTCCATTAGAAAATATTTATTTTTTAGATCTCACCTCAATTAAGAGGGAACCCAAAGGGAAGAAGAATAGAGTGAATAGAAATGGTTAGAGTAGGATCCTATTTGTATGGGTTAGAGGATCTCAGACCGTAGGATTAGCTTGATTAGATCTGGGTTGGACATGTCACAGGCTCAAATCTAACCTTTGAATTTAAAAATAAAAACTCTAGATTTCAATAAGTTCGGATAGTACACGAACATTTTACTATCTTGGTCGAAAGGCTGATCGACCTCGCCTCGTGGTGGGTCTTATCTTTTGCTTTCTGTTAATTTATAAATTTTTATGCCTTACGAGTTCTATTGTAATTTCTTCGTTTTAAATTTGATTTTAACAAGTTATTTATGGTAATTGTCCAGAAAATTGCCATAAACTCAACGCTGCAATCCCCTAATCAAATTCAAATAATTTCATAAACTTATTTTTGTTATTTAATTAATTTCTTAGTTAGTCTTTATTACTTAAATATTAGGGTGTTACAATATGCATAGCATGAGCATTAGTTGTAATATTTTTCTTATCTACCATATCACCCCCGTTTTCAATAGTATCTCAACATTTAAAATTAACAGTTTTTATATTAATTTTAATTTTTAATTTCCAATTTAAAAAAATGATTTACAAAAATAGTTAGAGTAATACTAGACCGACTCTCGCTGAATTGGCAACTAGGAGAAAGCGTTATTTGAGATATTCACAGCTCTATAGTAATCCTATATCCTGCTCTGATACCACTTGTAATATCGAAATTAACCCTAAAGGAAGGGCGAATATGGTTTATTATAATAATAATAAAATAATAATTGCAAATACAGATCATTAGAGTAATTACGGAAAATAAATCACATATATGAATTACCTAGCTTCGGCAAAACCTTGCCTATTGTTGCCTCTAAGGCTTCTATTAGGAATTAAGCAATCAGATGCTTATAGACACTATAAACTCGCAACTCTCACTCACGTGATTATTCTAACACCACTCGAAACTCTACCCGAGAGTCTCTACTAGAAGTTAACAATATGACACTTCTATACATAGTAAACTTCTATACACAGTAAGCTCAAAACTCGGCTACAACTTAGTCACCAAGTTGCAAATTCTCAGACTACACCCTGTGGTTTACAGTTTAGAAAAATTCTAGAGTTTTTGAAATAAAAATTATAACTTAAATTAAACATTTAGTATTATTCAAATTGGTAATAAAACCAACTCAAATCATTCGAAACAGCAGACTGTTTTAACTATGCGGTTTAATAAAATCAATCACAGGACACAGACAGATCACATATACAAAATAGCAAAATAACTCATAGCGAAATAAATAACTTAGTAGTTCATGAAGCTACTAAACACAAAATATCAACAACAAAAAAACATAAAATATCAACAAAAAAAACATAAAATATCAGAGCCATAATTTAATACAACATAAAATCTCGAATACATAACTTCCTACTATATAAGCAAATGATAGCCATCAAAAACAACCACGCCAGCAAGCCCGCAGACCAACACCATTCGAAGGTGGATGGCCCACCCCACCTAGAATAGAAATCATTGACTGGGATAATGGAATAACTGGATCGCAAAGATAGCAATAGAAGATATATAATAAGCTGATTCTTTAATAGATCTCCAACTCAAAAGATGAATTGTCAAAGCTGAACTCCTCAGTCTGAGCTAAATCCTTCTGGTTGTCTCCCTCTTTTATTTAGCTTGATATCTTTTCATTGCTACAAAATAGGGTTTTCGAAACACACTGTAGCTCCTCTTTTATCTCGATCGATGAATTGACATTAGAACTTGGTTATGCTTTTGTTAATTGAATATCTGCTTCGATTTACTTGCAGTGCTCTACTTATCGAGTTCGATTATTGCTTCAAAATTGGTATGAATTTTCACCCTTTCCGATTTAAATTGCTCGACTATTTTTTCGCATTTCCTGTAATGATTATGGTTTTTATATAGAACTACAAATCCATATATTTCTCTGATTTCATTGGACTTGGACGAGTGTGTATATTGTCTTTTGGTCTTGGCTTTAATTATTGCTGGAGATTGTTGACCTTGTCAACATAGATTTGATTCGAAAATATTGATTGAACTTCACGGTTTTTTGTTTTTTGTTTTTTTGTACTGCCTTGTTTTCTCGAATAGATATTTTCACTTGATTATAAACTTTAGCTTAAACAGATGCAAGGTTTTTAATCTCGGATATTGGTCGTGTTTTGTCTCAAGGATTTTAAAGACTTAATCTCATATCGAAAGAGATCTCAGATGGGATGAGTCTAACTCGAGGGGTTTGTACGGGATTTCCATCTTGGGTCTGAAAGCTCAGATCGAAACAATCTCGGTGCATATGATACGTTAAATAAATGATATTCTTACATAATAATTTGATGAATGTTATTATAAACATAGTACCTTAAACTTGAATTGCAAAATTGCTTCATTATTCTTAATTTCAAGGAACATTCATATAAATCGTAATATGTTAAAATAGAAAAATAACACAGTGCAAATAGATTAGTACTTACAACTAGGGCTGTTATGGTAACGGTAAATTTACCATACCACTATCAGTCAATCGGTATCCATTTTTGATTTAAATCGATATACCAGTTAAAACGGTATGATAACGGTAAATTTGCCATTTTTAACGGTAAATTATCAGTAACATTTCTTCAATACCAGCGATAACGGTAATTTTACCAATAAATTTAAAAATATGTGTATTCATCTGATATGGTTTATTACATGCATGTAGAACCAAATTAATGATTATATTTAGTTCAATAATCAGGTATAATAATTCTAAATACACTTTTTTTCATTTATGTTTTTTATTAACTAACATTACAAATAGAATAATAAAGATGCATTGTGTACTAAAAAACGTGTCAAGATACATACTTTGATTGACAAACCGTAATTTACCATTACCAATATAATGGTTACCATATTATCGATATACCAGTTCATCGGTAATGATAACGATAGACAATTCTGGCTTACCAACCAGTAAAAATGGTATGGTAACGTTATTTGCCAAATGGTAACGGTAACCATTACCATAACAGCCCTACTTACAATATATGATCCATGAACATGAATCATTGTTATACATAAAATATAAAAAGGATCCAAAAAAGCTAAAATATTCAGCATAAATAGAAAAATAAATACATAATTTCATAGGTATATGCTATAAAAAAATATGAAAATCATAAGCATTGTTAAACATATCTAAACATACGATATGGTTATTTAACATGCAAAATATAAAATAGCACGAGATTATCGTAATTAGATTTGAGTTTTTTAGATTATTGTTCTGGTTTAGGCATGAATTTAAATTTTAATCGAAAAAACCAAGATTTCGGACGATATTTCAATATCTCGTCTCAATCGATATATCGTTCAATATTGCAATATCTCGAGCGATATATTCAAAATGAGATTTACAGTGAGATTTGCTATTTCGTTTCAGGAGGATCCTAAAACGAGATCTCAAGCAATATTTTCGAGATCTGAAACAGTGAACGGATGCTACATTTTGATCGAACATATGTCGTTTGAGTTGTACCGGTTTATGCATCATATGCCTATAACTGAATCATAATGAACTGCATTTTTCATGTGCCTTTGCTGATCATGTTTATGTCTTGTGCACTTGAAACTTGTGTTGTGACGAGGTTGCTCGTCATGTGTGTGCTACCGCACCTTGATTTGATTGAACATGTGAGCTTCTTTGTTTCTTGCTGTCTTGTTGTTCATTGCGCTCTGAGCTGCTGGTAGGATGTAGTTTGAGTTTCATGTTTTTTGCAGTTTGAACTAGCTAATTTTTTATTTGAATTTGTACACCTTGCTCGTCCACCTCATTTGTATTCTAGCAGTCCAAGCATTTGGTCTTGCAATTGATTTTGTGGCAAAATCATGATTTTGCATTTGATTTTGTAGCAAAATAACAATCGACCTTGCATTTGATTTCGTTTGCACCTTGCTGCCCTATGCACATATTGCTTGCCAACTAAAGTATGTTTGTGCATTGTGTTTCTTGCCTTTTCTTGCTGAATTTGAAAACTTATGAACACTACACTTGAGTTGAATTCAACTTAGACTTGAATTTGACACCGTGCTACTCACTTGCACTGAGTTGAACCATTTGGCTTGACCTTTTCAGTAGTATGTGACAGTGATATCGTGCTTGGTCATGTAGTATTTACATTATATCATTGTAAATATTATAAGTTGTTCAAGCATACACACCGGTCCCTGCTTAGAAACATGAAGACACAACCAAACACCGAGAAAAATAGAAATTTATATTTACAATTTAAATTTGATTATTTTTTAGTCTATAGTGTTGTTTAATTTGATATGTATAACATACGACTGGACAAATTCTGGAGCAAACGAATGAAGAATTCAATCAAGTGTGAGTGAGTGAAAATTAAATTGTACATGAGTGTGTAGTTAGAATTTGAATGTACAAATATGAGAGTTTGTATAGTGATTGTAAAATAATAAGAATACAAATATGTACTATTCAGAAATATAAAAATATTTGTTTGAATAAAAACATATATGTTAAAAATTAAATTATGAGTTTGAATATTTCATTCTTGCAAATACTTATTTATTACTTGTGGAAAATAGAATAGTAAATTAACAAACGTATTTGTTGAATATATATATATATATATATATATATATATATATATGTATGTATGTATATATAGTTAAACAAAAATCATATAAATATACTCAACAACTTGTTGTTTGGAGGAGTCGATAGCGATATAACTCTAAGATCAAATTCGAGCTATTTACACTTGCTAAACTTGATTTCTTTAGAATCCAAGCTACAAACCATTGTAGCTTATCAACTACGGATGTAGAGCTTATTTCTGTTTTGGAAGCAACTAATAAAAGATTGTCGTATGAACTATAGATTTCGAAGGATTTCATCAATGATGCTAAAGGCGATGAAGTTGTTTTCAGAGGCCAGAGCAACATTCCGTCTTGTTGAGAACCAAACATACAGTTCATATTCTCATGCTTGAAGAAGTGAGAAGGTAGAACTACTGAAGATTCAGACAAAAGACAGTCTAGTCGATATGCTGATAAACTCAGTACCAAAGAAAAGTTTGAGTATTATGCTCAAACTTGAATAATTTGTTGGTTTTTAAAATAAATTTTGAATCGAGATAGTGTTGTAGTTTAAGTACTAAAAGAAAGAAGATATATTAATTGATCATGCAATCAATTAAATATGGCAACCAGACAGGAAAGATAATCAACTAATTTTAAAAGGTATATTATTTGGTGTAAGCAGCCAATCAAATCAAATATGGATATATAAGGAAAACAGAATATGTAACGACCGGCATTCTACGCATCATAGGATCGTAAAATATTTATTTCTTTCACATACGAAGCGTATGGTCATGTAACTTTGGGAGACGACTATTGGGGTCATTTCCCATGTTCATGATTTTTCCCGATTTTTAAATGACCATTTTACCCCCAGTTGGTACTGATTTGGCCATAACTTTTGACTGGAAAGGAATTTTGACCTGAAACCACTTCTACTGGCTCCGGATGATGGTTTACAATTCCGTAGAGTGGTCACATAAGCCAAACGGACTCACCGTTTGGGAGATATGGCTGAAACAAGTTTCAAATAGTGAAAAACAGCTTAATTGGGCTTAACCGGGTGATTAACAGCTAGGCCCAATGGGGGATTTCGGGATTAGGGTTATGAGGAGGCTGAAATCAGTTAGAGAACGATCTTATCCTCATTTTCTAGCCGCCACTTTCATTCTTGAACCCTAACAATGGCCGCCAACATCTAGAAACATCCCCAAATCACTTTCTAATCAAGTTTTGGCTTAATCTACATCAAATTAAGGAGAGAAAACACGAAAGCAAGATTAGAGCTGTTGTTAGAAATCAGTATTCACCCAAATCAGCGAGGTTTCAGTTCTGAGAATTTTATTTGTGGCCAAGGTGAGTGATTTGCATAGTTTTGCACTAATTACGGTTAATTAAGGGTAATTAGTGAAGATTAGCGAATTTATACACTAATAAATTCTGGAAAAAATATTTATAAATTTGAAAATAATATTTTATGCCTCTGTTAGAAATTTGGTTTGATTTGGTTAAGTTTTGTTAACCCTATGATTAGTTTTGCTTAAACATGCTTAAGGAAAATATGGGATTTGGGTATGTTTGATCCATTTTACATGCTATAGTTATTGTTTTGATGTTTGTGGTTGATGTTACTTGTTGCTATGACTGTATGACATGATTCGTGATTGTCTAGAAGTGTTAGATTGGTCGAAAACGCCGTCGAATGGCGTAAACAGTTGCTGGAATGAGTTGCAGGAATTTGGCCGATCCGGACCGGATCAGAGGGAGGAGCCCGAACCGAACCGACCAGGACACCTCCCAGAGAACCGATGTTCTGGAGTCAGGTAGCCTTGCGAGCTGAACTGAAGGAGCATATCCGAACCGACCTGGTGCTTTGGAGCTAGAATCCCGAGCCGACCCGATGGAGAAGCTTGAGAGACCCGACCCGATCCGATTGCTTGGGAAGAAGGACCGAACCAGAGGAGTTTTCCATGAAGCCAGGAGGTGTGGACTCCGATCCGAACCGCTGGAGGAAGATCACTCCGACCCGACCCGAAGTAGAGAGGAAGGTTGAGCTGGAGATTCCGAACCGATCCGATTGCTTAGGGAGGAGTATTCCGATCCGAACCGAGGAGCTGGTGACCACGACCTGAAGTAAAGTAAAGTGAAGAAATGAAGACCTGTCCGGAGAAGAAGGTGATTACCAGAACCCGAGATGCAAAGGAAGTCCAAATGAGGAGCTTTGACTCAGGATCCAGTTGGGAACCAATGAGTGAGCTTCATGATTGGGCTTTGCTGCGGGACATGTGCAAAGGGGTTGTCGATGTCTGTAACTTTGAATCACTATGTGTAAGGAGTACGTGAACGGATTCAGGGCCACAGTGGCCTAGGTACGACTAAAGAGCTAGTAGACCAATGAAGTGGGGTCATTTGTAAAGATTTAGTCATGACTTCATGTGGTAAGCTTGGTAGTAGCAGTAGTTGTACAGGTCGAACTCCGTCACTGCTTCGATGGGTCTAGTGATTGACAGTGATGGACATCGTATGCTTTACGCACTGAGTGAGAGATGTGAGGATGGTTGTTATGCTTGATTTGTTTGCCATCATTATGACATACACACCCCACCCCCGTATTCTTTGCACTATCTGTTATGGCACCTTAGAGTATTGTACGGTATTTAGTGCTAGCTCTTTGGTTGTAGGTTCAGGTATGGTTTAGTATACCTGTTATTGTTCTGCTTAGATGTTTATCGCTCATACCAGACTTTTTGCCTGACCCAGAGTTTTATGTCTCTTCTTATTACTCTGGGTGCTCACACGAGCAGACTAGAGACAGGTTAGCTGGTGATGCATGGGTAGATGATCCGGAGACGAGCAGGAGGCTTCCACGTATGATATATATAGTATTCTCCCTGTGTTGTTGAAGATCACTGCTTGGGCATTAGTAGTGCATCTTCTACTTTAGCTTTCTTTTGTTTTAGAGACAGTAAATTTGGAAAGTTGTAATAAGCTGTATTTGGATTTCCGCTGCTCTGATGTTGATGTTGGTTTTAGTTATCAGCTTAAGCACTATCTCACTTGTTTTATGTCAAGTATATTATTATTGTATTTTGCTCCATGCGCTGTGAGACATTCTACAGGTTCTTAATTAGTTCGTTCTCTTCTTTCCTTTCTTTGACGACCGTTCCGTGCTAGTCGGGTATGAGTACAGCGCACCCTCGGAGGAAATGCAGGCTGGTACGGGGCGGGCTGTCACACTTGGTATCAGAGCTCTAGGTTGCGTAGTTAACCTAGGGAAGTCATCAGGGAGAGATAGTATAAGTATATGAGAGCGTGTATTTGTGATTACTTTGGTTTTCAAAAGCTATATATATGTGTACTATCAGTAGTATAAGGATGAAGTCGTACTGCACTAGTACCACTATGGAGATGGTTAATCGTTTTCTCTGTGCAGATTAAGCAATGAGCTGATACGCAAGGGGTACCGGCAGAGGAACCAATAATGGGAATGTTGCTGACATGAGGACGATGTTTACTGACCTCATGAGAGAGATGCTTAGGGATGTGCAGAGGGCAGCTCCCAATGGTGGTAATGGTGGTGGTCCAATAGTGCAGGCGCCTAGGGTCGATTTCGCCAAGCTGAATAAGGATTGTACTAGTCTTGGTGGGAAGTCGTTCCACGGAACGGAGTCGGCCACGGATGTTCAGAATTGGTTGGATAGTTGCGAACGTATCTTCGAGGATTTGGGTATCGAGGATGCGATGAAGAGAAAGATAGTGTCCCGTCAGCTGCAAGGGCGGGCAATGAATTGGTGGAATTCTATAAAGGCAGCTACTCCCGAGGATCAGATTACTTGGGAGCAGTTTAAGGTTCGCTTTAGCGAGAAGTTCCTTCCAGCTGCTCAGAAGTCAGTGTTGTTTAAGAAATTCTTGGAGCTCAAGGCAATGAATTGGTGGAATTCTATAAAGGCAGCTACTCCCGAGGATCAGATTACTTGGGAGCAGTTTAAGGTTCGCTTTAGCGAGAAGTTCCTTCCAGCTGCTCAGAAGTCAGTGTTGTTTAAGAAATTCTTGGAGCTCAAGCAGAATGGCAGAGCTGTCTCGGAGTATATTGCTGAATTCGACACTTTGTCGAAGTATGGCTTATCTCTTATTGATACTGCCGAGAAGAAGAATGAGAAATTCATAACTGGTTTGGATCAGTACTTGGGGGAAAGACTTATTAACCACATCGATGAGACGTTTGAATAGATTGTGGGGAAAGCATTGAGGTCAGAAAGTCTCTACCCTAAGCCGAAGACTGAGGTTGCATCTGCAGAGGAGCCAAAGCCACAAGCAAGTGGTGGAGGCAAGGGTGGTTCCCATAATAAGAGAAAGCAGAATCAGATTAAGGATGGTCAGAAGAAAAAGAATAAGCAAGATGTTGAGACCTTCAGCTGTGGTAAGAAGGGCCATTATGCTAGTAATTGTCGGGCCAAGCCAGCGGATAGGAAGTGCTTCAATTGTGGCCAAATGGGACATCACAAGGACAAGTGTCCGCAACCCTCTAAAGAAAAGCAAATGGTGAAAGCATATGCCCTTAATGCTATTCCTTCTTCATCGAATGCCCTAACTGCGGTGGAGAAGGGAAAGAATGTCGTTATTTAAGGTATGCTTTCCATTTGTAATGTTGCTGTTAGAGTTTTGTTTGATACCGGAGCTTCCAGTTCTTTCATATCTAGTGACCAGGTAAATAGGTTGAGATTGGAGCCCGAGATTGTCGATAGACCTTTAGTAGTGACGAACCCGATTGGTGGTTCGACTAGCCTTAGCATGATTTGTCATAATGTGGTCTTATCGAGTCATGGATGCATGTTTGTTTGTGATTGCTTTGTTTTGGGCTTTACTGGGTTTGGCATTATTTTGGGAGTAGATTGGCTCCAAAGATACGGGGTGGTGGTAGACTGTGAGGCCTTTTTGGTGACAGCTAGAGCGGACGATGGGCGGAGGGTAGTGTTTGGTGGTCTACCCAGTGAGGGGGTATTGGCTAGTTTTCTAAATTCCCTCGACATTCCGCATAGTGAGTTGTCAGGTTTGCCCGTGGTTGGCCAGTATCCGGATGTTTTCGAAGAAGTGACCGGGCTTCCACCACATCGAGAGATTGAGTTCCGTATTGATTTGGTGAAAGATGCCAGACCTATAGTGATGTCACTTCGTCGTATGGCACCAAGGGAGCAGCGAGAGCTCGGGGTGCAAGTCAGCGATCTTTTGAAGAAGGGATTTATCAGAAGGAGTGTTTCTGAGTAGGGAGCACCAGTTGTGTTTGCTACCAAGGCGGATGGTTCCCTTCGTTTGTGTGTAGACTACCGCGAGTTGAATAAAGTGACGAGGAAGAATAAGTATCCTCTACCGCAGATAGATGATTTGTTCGATAAGTTGAGTGGCGCGAGAGTATTTTCTCAGTTGGATCTCGCGACAGGTTTTCATCAGCTTAGAGTGGAAGCTGAGAGTATAGCTAAAACGGCATTTCGGACGCTGTTTGGATTTTATGAGTGGTTGGTCATGCCATTCGGGCTGACCAATGCCCCAGCATATTTTGTGGATCTTATGAATAGGGTATTCAGAGATCAGTTGAATAAGTTTGTCCTTGTGTTCGTTGATGATATTTTGGTCTATTCGAGGACAAAGGAAGAACACAAGGAACATTTAAGAATAGTGATGGAGGTGTTGAGAAAACACCAATTGAAAGCAAAGTTTTCTAAGTGTCACTTCTGGAGGAGGGAAGTGAGGTTCTTGGGCCATGTTGTTTCAAAGAATGGTATTGCCGTGGATTCTGCGAAGGTGGCTACGGTACAAGATTGGTCTACGCCCAAGAATGCAACGGACATAAGAAGTTTATTGGGATTAGCTGGATATTATCATAAGTTTATTCAAGACTTCTCTAGGATAGCAGCACCGTTGACCCAGTTGACCAAGAAGAATCAAGCTTTTGTCTGGGATGAAAGGTGCGAGAATGCATTCAAAAGTCTAAAGGACAAGTTGACGTGTGCACCAGTGTTAGTCATTCCTAAGGGGAATGAAGAGATGACGGTATATACAGATGCATGTGGTACCGGACTAGGTGCTGTATTGATGCAAGGCGGTAGGGTTGTAGCTTATGCAAGTCGGCAATTGAAACCGCACGAGAGAAGATATCCTACCAATGATTTGGAATTGGCAGTGATCGTGTTTGCATTGAAGATGTGGAGACATTATCTCTTGAGAGAAAGATTCGAGTTGTTTACCGATCATAAATCGTTAAAGTATCTTTTCTCTCAGAAGTATCTAAATCTATGGCAGCAAAGGTGGCTAGAATTCTTAGCTTCCTATGATTTCGACATCGCATATACACCGGGAAAGGGCAATGCGGTGGCTGATGCATTGAGTAGGAGACATGCCAGTTTAGGGGCTATGTTTCTAGAATGGAAGCAACTGGAGTACATCGCTGGGTATGATTTCAGACCAAAGTGCGAATTGGATCCAGAAATGTTAGCAAGTTTGACGATCATACTCACTTTGATTGAGCGGATCGGCTCTAGTCAGAGGGACGATCCTAACCTATTGGAAATCATCTCCAAGTTAGAGATGGGTATCGATGAGGAGATGAACAAATATGGGCTTGATCGAGATGGATGGCTTAGAAAGGATGGAAGACTAGTTGTACCCAATGTCAATGGATTGAGAGATGAAGTGCTTAGAGAATGTCATCACTCAAAACTGACTATACACCCCGGTGGTAACAAGATGTACCGAGACATGAAGCGGACCTACTACTGGGAAGGGATGAAAAGAGACGTTGGGAAGTTTATATCCAAATGCATGAATTGCCAGCTAGTTAAAGCCGAGCAAAAGAAGCCTAGTGGGTTGTTGCAACCATTAGAAATCCCCGAATGGAAATGGGAGCAAGTCTCGATGGATTTCATCGATGGGTTACCAAGGACTAGATCGGGCCACGATAGCATTTGGGTGATTGTGGACCGATTGACCAAAAGCGCAAGGTTTATACCCGTCAAGTCAAACAGGACGGCAGCTAAGTTAGCGGAACTGTATATAAAGTGGGTAGTGAGATTTCATGGAGTACCTAAAAGCATTGTGAGTGACCGAGAACCGTTGTTCACTAGTGGGTTTTGGAAGAGCTTACAAGAGGCTCTAGGGTCAGAATTACATCTCAGTACCGCATATCATCCTCAGACCAACGGTCAGACGGAGAGGGTGAATCGTATTTTGGAAGATCTCCTAAGAGCATGTATATTGGATTTTGGTGGATCATGGGATGACCATTTGCATCTAGTAGAGTTTGCATATAATAATAGCTACCAATCCAGTATTGGTATGGCTCCATATGAAGCATTGTACGGAAGACCGTGCAACTCACCATCATGTTGGATAGAGACTGGCGAGAAGTTTATGCTTGGACCAGATGTGGTGAGGGAAACTTCAGATAAGATTAAGATCATTCAACAACGAATGAAGGCTGCCCAAGATAAGCAGAAGAGTTATGCTAATAAGAGGAGAAGAGACTTAAAATTCTCCGTTGGTGACTTGGTGTTTGTCAAGATTTCTCCATTGAAGAGCGTAATACGATTTGGCAGGAAAGGCAAGTTAGCACCAAGATTCGTTGGTCCATTCCCAGTTCTCGAGCAAACTGGGAATTTGGCATATAAAGTTGAATTACCAGACAAAATTCCAGGAGTTCACAACGTATTTCATGTTTCCCAGTTAAGGAAATTCGTGCACGACCCAGATGTGACTATTTCACCTGATCAGTTGGATGATATCGAAGTTGAACCCGAGGCGGTTGGGAACCGCAAGCCTATGCGTATTGTTGGGAACGATACGAAGCAACTTCGGAGGAAAGCGATGAATCTAGTCAAAGTTCAGTGGGGCGAGAACGAGAATGACTGTACTTGGGAGACAGAGGAGAGCATTAGGAAGACGTATCCAGAACTCTTCGCCTAGTAAGATTTTACCTTCGATTTAGTCTTTCCGCATGCTAGGATAGGCTTGTTTGCTTGTTTTGCATGTTTGATTGTTGTATGTGATTGTTAGGCATGCGGGATCCATTATATGTTTTGGGTTAAGGAATTTCGGGGACGAAATTTCTTAAGGGGGAAGAGTAACGACCGGCATTCTACGCATCATAGGATCATAGAATATTTATTTCTTTCACATACGAAGTCGTATGGTCATGTAACTTTGGGAGACGACTATTGGGGTCATTTCCCATGTTCATGATTTTTCCCGATTTTTAAATGACCATTTAGCCCCAGTTGGTACTGTTTTGGCCATAACTTTTGACTGAAAAGGAATTTTGATCTGAAACCACTTCCATTGGCTCCGGATGATGGTTTACAATTCCGTAGAGTGGTCACATTAGCCAAACGGACTCACCGTTTGGGAGATATGGCTGAAACAAGTTTCAGATAGTGAAAAACAGCTTAATTGGGCTTAACCGGGTGATTAACAGCTAGGCCCAAATGGGGATTTCGGGATTAGGGTTATGAGGAGGCTGAAATCAGTTAGAGAACGATCTTATCCTCATTTTCCAGCCGCCACTTTCATTCTTGAACCCTAACAATGGCCGCCAACATCTAGAAACATCCCCAAATCACTTTCTAATAAAGTTTTGGCTTAATCTACATCAAATTAAGGAGAGAAAACACGAAAGCAAGATTAGAGCTGCTGTTAGACATTAGTATTCACCCAAATCAGCGAGGTTTCAGTTCTGAGAATTTTATTTGTGGCCAAGGTGAGTGATTTGCATAGTTTTGCACTAATTACGGTTAATTAAGGTTAATTAGTGAAGATTAACGAATTTATACACTAATAAATTCTGGAAAAAATATCTATAAATTCAAAAATAATATTTTATGCCTCTGTTAGAAATTTGGTTTGATTTGGTTAAGTTTTGTTAACCCTATGATTAGTTTTGCTTAAACATGCTTAAGGGAAATATGGGATTTTGGGTATGTTTGATCCATTTTACATGCTATAGTTATTGTTTTGATGTTTGTGGTTGATGTTACTATGACTGTATGACATGATTCGTGATTGTCTAGAAGTGTTAGATTGGTCGAAACGCCGTCGAATGGCGTAAACAGTCGCTGGAATGAGTTGCAGGAATTTGGCCGATCCGGACCGGATCGGAGGGAGTAGCCCGAACCGAACCGACCAGGAGACCTCCCCACGAACCGATGTTCTGGAGTCAGGTAGCCTCGCGAGCTGAACTGAAGGAGCATATCCGAACAGAACCGACCTGGTGCTATGGAGCTAGAATCCCGAGCCGACCCAATGGAGAAGCTTGAGAGACCCGACCCGATCTGATTGCTTGGGAAGAAGGACCGAACCAGAGGAGTTTTCCATGAAGCTAGGAGGTGTGGACTCCGATCCGAACCACTGGAGGAAGATCACTCCGACCCGACCCGAAGTAGAGAGGAAGGTTGAGCTGGAGATTCCGAACCGATCTGATTGCTTAGGGAGGAGTAATGTAACACTCCACATCCGCTAGGGTCACTCACAAAGGGAATGCACTAGCTTTGGCGGAGCATTATCTTGGTAAACATACACAGAAATATTACAAGACAGAACATATAAAACAGCGGAAGAAAAACAAAATTTCATTTCTTTAAAATCTAGTAAGGTCTAAAGCCTTTTACATCAAAATGTCATTAAATCCATTACATCGAAATCTGCCTTGCAATAGTAAAGAAGCATAAAACCATATTCATAAATTATTCCTCAAGTAAAGCAGTAAAGCAAGCCATAACCAAGAGAAATCCAAGCCGTAAATGAAAGAGCCTTGGAGCTTGGTAACATCCGAACTAAGCTGTATTCCCACCCTGCGAACCTGAGGGGGGGGGAACGGAAGAAAAAAAGGCGAAACAAAACGGGTCAGTCATAAAGACTGAGTAAATCCTAGTGACTTTCAGCATAAAAATAGGTAAAGATAACATGGCATGAATAAACTGAAAGTAAACATAAGCATGATGACAAGGTAGGCAAGATAAACTAAGATAACAAGATAAACTTCGGCACGATGAATCAAGTATAGCATCCCATAAGTAGCATCATAAGGTTCCTACCAAGTATCACATCGCAAGGTTTCTATCAAGTATAGAATATTTCTATGATATCTATTTGCTCTGCACCACCCGTACTAGTATCCCAACCCGTGTCATGTGTTGACTATAAAATGTCCCTTGCCAAAAATCATGAAATGGTCCACTTACTAGTAGACCAACCTAATATACCGTATATGTAGATTTTCCCCAACTCGTATAATCCTTTCCATGTATATGTACAGCCCCTTGCCGTAAATCGTACGGGCTTCATCACGTAATTCTATACTACTACAACGTAGTGCCATCAGTCTTGAAATCGTTTGACTGCCACCATTGATCTGGCTAGATTTCCTTATCATGAACTATCGCGTGTCCAACTAGGATTTATGCCACCTAGGACCACTAGGGATTATGCTACCTATTGAACGTTTTCTAGATTCGATTAGGGTTTATACCACCTAGGACCACTAGGGATTATGCTACCTATCCACGTAACGATCTATTAATCGATCGGCTCACTACAAGTCCTATCTCGCTCATGTGTCTATGTCATACGACCCTATCACGAATGTAGTCACCTGTGCTAGGTCCACCATAGGGTGTATCAAGCCCTAGGGTGCCAACCACCGACACGAATCAAGCACGCACAGTGTAATCATACTGGTGCCCAATGCCTGCTTTTTCAACTTCGGACTACGTGCACGACCATAGTCCGCCTGAACCTACAATGGCGCACCAACTCAGCCGTCGTTCTGGTCGCTTACAATCGGCCCAGTAACCGTGCCCCACCCTGCCTAGTTCCAGGGTACCATGATATATCTAGTGGGTTACTGTTGAAAAGGACCACGTAAATAGGGTTTCCGTCCAGCAGGTTAAGTGTTGTCATTTAAATTCGAGACTTAACCCCATCAGTCTAGCATGTCAAGTTAGTTAAGTGTGGTCATTCAAGTTCGTGACTTAACCCGTCTACGTGTCATGTCAAATTGACTAAGTGTTGTCGTTCAAGTTCATGACTTAGCCCTACGATTCATGTGTCAAGTTGGTTAAGTATATTCAAGCGGTTCGTGACTTAACCCTACCAAATCATCGTGTTAAATTGGTTAAGTATATTCAAGCGGTTCGTGACTTAACCCTATCAAATCATCGTGTCAAATTGGTTAAGTATATGTTAACTTAACCCCATCCACTGGTCATATTATAATGGTTACGTGTTACCCTCGTGAGTTTACTTAACCTTACCTCGCATCACGTTATACCAGTCGGGTGTTATCGACCCATTCAGGTTAAACTAACCCATCCGCTAATCGTGTTATATGGTTAAGTGTCATTAAGTAATCAAGCTCAGTTTTACTTAACCCACCCATTCATGTCATATCGGTTAAGTGTTATTAGTCTAATCATATTACTTAACCTTATCATGTGGCATTAATTTACTTAATGCACCCCAACCTCTCACATTAGACTTGGTTGTGGTTACTGGTTACGTCGGGCGGGTCCGGACAGGTTTATACCACAACCTAGTCTAACCTCGGATTTTAAGCGCGGTATGACCAACTACTCACATTGGGTCATATTGTTTGCAGTTACTGGATTCGCCGGGCAGGTTTATACTGCAAACTCAACCCAACCTCGAGTTGGCCACTTTCAAGTTATCTAAGTGTCATGTCCATGTTCAAGTTATAACAATGTTCAAATTTCTAAGCAAGTTTCATGTCAAGTTTCTAGGTTTCAACTTATGCCTATTATCAAGTTTATAACTCACATTTTTGCCCCAAAACGTGTTCCCAAAGTATTACCAAAATTTGCTATAAAGTTATGCCAAGTTATAGCCTTATTTTTACAATACAAGCCAACTACCCAAAACCCAACTTAGGCACGTTCATATTTAACATATGAAAATGTTCAGGTCGATAATCCAATATAGAGTCATTTTCGTGTTTCAAATTCCCAACTTTACATATTAATATATATACCAAAGTTCTAACTTTTCATGTCAATATACATATGCCCAATTCTAGCCAATTTACATATGTTCAAGTTTCATATCAAACTACATGTATTCCATGTTTACACAAATTTACCTATAACAAGTTCTAGCTTTTTACATATGTCACGATCCATGTCAAAATTACATATATCAATTTATATGTGTCCAATCCTAACCAATTTAGATATATACCAAGTTTCATGTCTTTTTACATAGATCCTATTAATGCCAAATTCCATGTATATATTATTTACGCAAATTTCCCCATAATAAGATTATACCAAAATTTACAGATCAAGCCCCAAACTTGCAAATACAATGATAATTTCCAATTTCATGTTGCCAATAATTCCATTATATTCATATAGGCAATAATCCCATAATTCCCCCGTATACATCTCGTACGCAAATCGCGATTTTAGGCCAAGGTCCGAAATTGACCAAGGTTCATCAAAAGAAAATAAATAGGGGAAAACAGAATTTTGCATAAAAATGAGATCAGAGAGAAAATATCACCACAGGCATGAAGATTACAACTTGATAATAATATTAGCATGAATCAAGAAAGCTAATTTACAACAGGCTGAATAGATTATGAACAACAGAAATAGATCTGAATCGATAAACATACTTAGATCCAATTTCACTTTAGTTCATGGCCATATTATAGTGAAATATTTAAATCGGAAAATAACTAGAACTTACAGATCGTGGCTAACGAATTAAGAAGTGAATTTGTCGTAGAAAGTTGCAGTGTCATTGATCTATTCTCTTGAATTTGTTGTAGAAGCATTGATCTTTGATTTGAATCAAGTTTGGACGCTTAAGCTTTAATTTGGGGGCGGCGGCCATGGCTCAAGAGGAGACTCAACAGCATAATGGTGTTAGAATGATTTGTTGTGGATTAGCTAGGGTCTTAGGGTGTTTATATAGGTGTAGGAAACTAGTTTAGGCCATAGGATTAACCCTAGAATCAATCCGGACCACCAAAACTCATCCCGGGCCTCAAAAATGGGTTTTGGACCACACCAGGCCGACCAAGTCGACCTGTACATGGGGGAGGTCGACACTACAGTCGACCTGGGGGGGGGGGGGGGGAGGTCGACTACGCAGTCGACACTACAGTCGACCTGGGGTCAGTCTGCCTGAAAGCCTGCTGAATCTTGTTTAGGCCATATCTTGATCATACGGACTCCGATTTTTGAAAACTTGGACTCTATTTCATGTAGAATTCCGAGACGAACGCAATGGCGCAACCCGTTTTCCCTGAATCTTATTTTAAAATTTAATTCTGCCTTGATTTCTTATTTTAACGTGTTATTAAAATTCGGGTTGTTACAAGTATTCCGATCCGAACCGAGGAGCAGGTGACCACGACCTGAAGTAAAGTAAAGTGAAGAAATGAAGACCGGTCTGGAGAAGAAGGTGATTACCAGAACCCGAGATGCAAAGGAAGTCCAAATGAGGAGCTTTGACTCAGGATCCAGTTGGGAACCAAAGAGTGAGCTTCATGATTGGGCTTTGCTGCGGGACATGTGCAAAGGGGTTGTCGAGGTCTGTAACTTTGAATCACTATGTGTAGGGCGTACGTGAAAGGATTCAGGGCCACAGTGGCCTAGGTACGACTAAAGAGCTAGTAGACCAATGAAGTGGGGTCATTTGTAAAGATTTGGTCATGACTCCATGTGGTAAGCTTGGTAGTAGAATTAGTTGTACAGGTCGAACTCCGTCACTGCTTCGATGGGTCTAGTGATTGACAGTGGTGGACATCGTATGCTTTACGCACTGAGTGAGAGATGTGAGGATGGTTGTTATGCTTGATTTGTTTGCCATCATTATGACATACACACCCCACCCCCGTATTCTTTGCACTATCTGTTATGGCACCTTAGAGTATTGTACGGTATGTAGTGCTAACTCTTTGGTTGTAGGTTCAGGTATGGTTTAGTATACCTGTTATTGTTCTGCTTAGATGTTTATCGCTCATACCAGACTTTTTGTCTGACCCAGAGTTTTATGTCTCTTCTTATTACTCTGGGTGCTCACACGAGCAGACTAGAGACAAGTTAGCTGGTGATGCACGGGTAGATGATCCGGAGACGAACAGGAGGATTCCACGTATGATATATATAGTATTCTCCCTGTGTTGTTGAAGATCACTGCTTGGGCATTAGTAGTGCATCCTCTACTTTAGCTTTCTTTTGTTTTAGAGACAGTAAATTTGGAAAGTTGTAATAAGCTGTATTTGGATTTCCGCTGCTCTGATGTTGATGTTGGTTTTAGTTATCAGCTTATGCACTGTCTCACCTGTTTTATGTCAAGTATATTATTATTATATTTTGCTCCATGCGCTGTGAGACATTCTACAGGTTCTTGATTAGTTCGTTCTCTTCTTTCCTTTCTTTGACGACCGTTCCGTGCTAGTCGGGTATGAGTACAGCGCACCCTCGGAGGAAATGCAGGCTGGTACGGGGCGGGCTATCAGAAAGACAATCTATTAATTAATTTAATCGTTAATTGATTTCATGATATCAACAAAGAAGAATAACATGAACAGAGAATCTAAGCACGAAATAAAAGTAAAAAATAAGTATTATCATGCTTAATTTGTTTTGAAACCAAATCCTAAAAGATCAATCTTATTTCCAAGGCAGACTTCATCCTCATACATATATAGATATTTGTTTATCTTTTCGGATAAGAGAGTTCTCCATTAAGTGCCCTTAATAAAATCTTTATCTCTGTACTTATTTTGAGGTGTGTGAAGTTTATTGAGTAATCTTTTTCTCGTATTCTTTTACCCTTTCTTGAGATTAAGAAATAATGAAGGTTGCCGAATTCGTGGACGTAGTCATGATCGAACCTTGTTATATCGATGTATTCTTTCCTTTCTTTGTTTGTTATTTGTGTCATTTAATTTTCTTCTTTACTTATATTGAAAATTTTGAGAATGTACATAAACTCGATCGCCATGCAAAGCTATTGCTTTTGGGCTACAACAATGACTATTGGTTCGTTGATGAAAATTAATGATGAAGAGGTCATAAAATCTCAGACTTTTCTCAGTGATAAGCAAAAAGTCAAACCAAGATCCAATTTTTCCCTAAAAATCTTTAAGAGCATCCCCAACGCTATCGGTTGGGATGCATCATATCAGCAAAGCAACCCACCCCAACGCAGGGGGTTGCTCTGATTACTTTATCCGGCTTTTTTTAAGCCGGATAAAGTAATCACACGGATCGCAATCCCTAATCGTTGGATTGCGATCCGTGGTGTGGTGTGGAATTAAATCCACACCACACAATTATCCGGCTTTATAAAAACCAGATAAGGTGGAGACTTTTCCATCTTATCTGGCTTATTTAAAACCGGATTCCTTTATCCGGCTTTAAAAAAGCGGGATAAGGTTATCTGGCTTTAAAAAAGCCGGATAAGATTGCTTTACAAAGCAACCCGAACACGACGTGGTGACCCCCCGTTGGGGTGGGTTGCTCCATGACCCACCCCGCGTTGGGGATGGTCTAACAACTTTGATGTCGAACTTTTATTTATATTAGCATGAACTAACAAAAACGTTCCTATGTATAATGACCAAATTTTAATATCACTTCAAACGAAATCTAACAAATAAACTTTCTTTTACCAACTCAAAGCATCCTCCATAAAAAAAATTAATATTAGATGCAATAGCCCTAGTGTACCTTTTTTTAATATTAGCGTGAACTAACAAGAATACATATAATAACAAAATTTTAATATCGGATAAAAACGAAATCCAACAAATAAACTTTCCTTTACCAATTCAAAACGTCCCTGTAAATATTATCAAATATTAATATTATTCAAATATATGAGCCAACAAATAAACTTATATAAAGTAGATATTTGTTTCAATGACACATTCTAAAGAAAAATTTGATCTAAAGACAATCAACTTTTGATATGTAAATTAAGGACAATTTTCATGTTTTAATTGAAAAAGTCCAAATATTTTAAACTAAGGACACACATTAACATTTCACAATTAATAAAAATTAATATAAAAATGTTTTACTATGATTATAAGATTAAAAATTAATTAGCAATTTTTTTTTCTTTTGTAAATATGGAAAAAAATGAATTTAAGAAAATTCAGAATGGAAAGCTAAATGCATATAGCTTTGTTTTTTTTTACATATAGCTTTCTTCGGGTGTAAATGAGATTAGTTTTAAATAGACTTACTTAAGTGTTTGTGTGGTACAACATAAAGCTGTATTTTTAAATCATAAAGCCATATTCATTTAGCTTTACGAGCTGATTATTTTTATATATTTACAAAAACATTAATCGATTAATTAAAATAATTTTAAAATCACTTTTTCCCTTTCAATTTTGAGGGATGCTTTTTATTCTTTAATTAATTTAGTAATGATGAGAAATTAAAATGAACTTCATGTTGATATAATACAATTTAGTCTCTACCTTGATGTAATTATTAAACTTAGTTGTCCTTGGATCTGTTTTTTTGGAAATGTATCCATAAAACCTACTAATTAACTAACAGGAAAATAGTGTGAATGACAACATTAAAGGAAAACAATTAGATACAAGGCCAAAAGGCCAAAATTTTAGACTGAAGAACACTTTTTAGTGTGAAATATGAAATGATGGCGGTTCCCTTAATTTCTTGATTTACACTAAAAAGCATTCTTGTAGCTAAATTTTTGGTCTCTTGTCCTTGTACCTAAATTCTTCTTAAATTTTGTCTTTATGCCTAAAAACCCCTAAAACTAAATACCTCCTGTATAAATTCATCCTTTATTATTTCATAACAAAAATAAAAATTCACACTTACAAAAAAAGTGTGCTTGTGTGTTATCAATGTAAAAATATAATTAAATATTTATGCAAATGATTTTTTTTTCTCAAATGTTAAAAACATATCAAATTTATAAAAATAAAAAAACAATTCAGGCACAAACCAATTACCATCATCACGCACGAAGCGCTTGGTGCTACTTATAGAAGAGAATAAGTATTCATATGTACAAGTACAAATAGACCGACCTTCTTCACCAATCACTACTTGTAATATATATCTTTTCTATGGTGCAGAATCCTAAAGAAAAAGTGGTTTTTGGTTGCAAAAACAACAAGAGCATCCCAAAATTGAATCCAACATGTATTGGACATCATATTCTAATCAAGAAAGTAATCACGAACCATTCTCAACTGGATTTCTTGATTGGTCGTGAATGCGTTGAGGTTTTGCCATTTGCACATCCCGAACGAAGTTTGTCCTCGATTTTGCATATGGAGCTTCTCTTGCTGCAACAACAGTTTTAGTTATTCTTCTTCTCACTTTGGTTAGCCACTCAGCACTAAAATGTTTAGCAAAATTGTGTGTGCACAAAAAGTTGTACACAGAAAATGAAGTAATGGGTAAACTGCAGTAAAATTTCATATACACAGAAAATGGTTATACACAAAAAAGGTAGTTGATTCTTACATGCAGCGATTTTTTGCGAACGAAGAATGTTCTGCCTTCTCTTCCACCAGCATGCAAAACAAAGCAAAATCAGAAGAAAAGATATCAATGCACCAAATCCTATTCCAATTTTAGCCCCAACAGAGAGGTGAGGGCCACAAGAAGGTAATCCAGGGATGCCGCATAGACCATCATTTTCAGTAAAACTGCATTTTTCACACAGGGGAAATTTGTATCCATTATATGTATGTACATATGTTTCATATTCATATATGTGAAAAAACTATGAAAGCCAGTGTGAAATGCAGGTATATTGATATTTTTCTTACTTGAAACTAGCTCCATGAAGAGGCAGACCACCAAGTTTAGACGGAACTTTTCCAGATAAATAATTTCCATTAAGGTTCCTGCAACAACACAGATCACGGTTTTGTATGGTTAGATGAAACAATAATGTAACAATGTCAATTTTCAACTTTGAGAACAGGTACAATATAGACATTTTACTTACAATATTTTTAAGGATTTCAGTAGGCCAAGGCTTTCGGGAATTGAACCATTGAATTCGTTATAAGATAGATCGCTACAAAAATTGGCATAAGCAGTTCAGTGTTTACATTGAAATCATTCAGCAAATGTATCGCTCGTGTTTGTAAACCAGATTAGAATTTCACTAGATTTAATGGTCCAAAATCCGGTGCATTTTAGCACCGATTGATTGGGCCACTAGATATTCGATGTAGCAGTCAGATTCAAAATTACGGGTGAACAAACTATAGTCATTGATCCGTAGTGGAAAAAGTCTAAGCACTATAATAAAATAAAGTAAAATAAGTTATATAGTTACTCACAGCACTTCCAATCCAGGTATGCTACCCAGTGAATCTGGGATTAGTCCTTGCAAGCTGTTTCCACTAACATTTCTGTAGCGAAGTAAATCAAGGTGCTTTTGTAAAAAAAATTATTGCTTACAAATATAAAGCAGACATTAAAATATTTAAACTAAATATACAACTTACATGCTTTGCAAATGGCGTAGCTTAGAAACGTCACTAGGCAAGACACCCATCAGACCTTGGTTATCTAGGCCTCTGCATTTCGAGAAAACAAATTGTAGCTGCTTGAACAAGGATTCATATGAGTACATAGACAAACTCTACTGTTCCTTTTTTTCAGCTCATAAAACAAATTTTGTAATTTGCAGCTATATGAGAAAAACCATATGCACACAACAGTTACCTACTTAATCAAGTTGCTGCAAAGATTAGGTTAATCATTATGATTAGGGTGACCTGAGAATATTATTAACTAGACTGCGAGCAAGTTGTAAGCCTGATAGTACAACTACAAAGTATAACCTTGGGTCTAAATTGCCTTAATTTTATATCATTTTGGACTGCAAATAATTGCACGATGTGCTTTTGTTAATATTTAGTAGAAACTGGATCTAGTGAGATAGTTTTTGTTATTTGTTTTGCAAATCGACTCGCAAAATGAAGAAGAAGAAGAAGAAGTTTCTTTGAATCTGTGCAGTTAAAACGCTTAGCGGTTCCATAGCGGCGGAGGTCTAAAAAGGTGTAGCGCGGATATAGCTGAGGCGCAAAAAGATTCATTAGATATAAAATCATATATTTAAAAGTTAATTAATCATCTTTCTCAAATTATATGTGTGCAAGAAACTAATATTAATTAATCTTATATAACAAAATCAAGGAATATCACAGTTATGCATGCTAAATCTGATGTATGTAATTGGCTGTTACCATATATTAGGCACTTTTGCCTTAATTTTAGCGCTTTACGCAAAATTTACTAAAGTTTTTTTAAAAAAAAAGAACTAGTCAAATCAAAATTTATATATTAATACTGCTAAAGCAGATAATAAAAAGTCACGATTTAGTGGATGCATCGGAAAATAGCAGGGGTATAAGCGTATCTAACTATCTATTGTTCATCAATACTAAATTGAAATAGCGTAACGATTGAAGAGTGCTATGAGTTATAACGGGGATATTGTGAGGCTTTAGCGGGACTGTAACTGCATAGTTTGAATGTCGTGATGCACTTATGTTGTTGATAATATTTCATAAGATCTATGGTAACACAGTATATCTTAAAGACCTAGATCTGAAGTCATTTAGCAATTCTTGTAAAATTATGGCCCAAGTATAATGGTAGAAATAGCATGTGAGGAAAAGGAGGCGTAATTTAGCTGTAGGTGAAAAGATAGAGAAATTACAGTCCATCTATGTTCCATTTCCGTCCAACTTTGTCAAACTGACAATCAATTCCACTCCAAGGATGCTGTCGTGGAACACATGGATCACCATTCCAACCAAGACGTTGCGGAAGCCCCATTGAATTTTTCAACACTTGCAGTGCCCTAACTACAAAAGCGTGTTAGAAATTAATTATAGTTCAACCAAAATATTGCAAACATCTCTCTAGGAGGCTAATAAGGTTTAGTTACAGAACTGTGTTCTTGCTTGACTTCAGGTTTTTCATGTGTGTCTACGTCTATCAAATCTACTGATGTAAAGGTTTATTTTACTTTTAGCAATGAAGAAAGCCTAAAAGAAAAATAAACAGATATCAAATCTTGACTTTAAGTGGCCATAATAGTATTTTTCATAAACATTATAGTAAAAAAAAAAAAAAAAAAAAAAGTTTTCAAACTTTTAATGGACACGATTCGTTTTAAAGTTATTAGGTAACATGCAGCAATCACATTTATAGCGTTTTATAGAAAATGTATGAAGACTGCTAACAACTAACTTGGCCAAAGACCAATTGTAATCCTTGAATTACGTTATATAATACCTACCTAATATAAGTGTGACTTCCAGGCCTTTGCAATTTGTATTAAGCTAACCAACATTGAATTATCAATTGACTTCAACAGTACAAATACAACCATATGAATTACCCTATGAATAATCATGAATTTGTTCGCATTATTATATATTTATGCACTCAGACGAGTCACAGAAGGTGGTCAAGTAAATGAGTACCAGCTTAAGAAATAAAGATCCAAGTTCAAACCATCATTACAGCGTGTACATCTTTTAAGATTAATTCTATGTGCTTTATTTATATACTTCAATAAATATCAATAGGTTACCTTCTTCTGGTGCAGTTCTATACTCTGCGGAAATAACATCAAAAACTTCAATTGCATTAATAATAACAAGACTTCCTCTAGAAGGGCTCAAGCTAATTGTAAGAGTTCTTCCGCTCACAAAAATTGTCTTGATCAAAACAAGAGCCGCATTACTTTGCCCACTCATTTGAATCACATCAACATCTTTATGCGCAACATCACCATTCAATAATACATCAAACACTCGTTGACCTTTTCTACTTATCGTCGAATCAATCTCCGCAAAATGCAGCCATATCGAGTAATTCCTATTTGAATCAACTTCCATTTTAAAAGTTAAATCAGGTTGCCTATCTGTGCTCACAATTGCAGAACGATAAAGTTTTTCAGGGTAGAACTCAGGAGCAATCGACGTTTTCAATATTTTATTAGTAGTAGAAATAGACTTATCTGACCCTTGATCGAAAGTAGAAACTCCAGACCAAAATCTATCGCCACCCCAATGATTTCCATTCAAATCCTCATCAAAAGAAGGCTTTGGATGACCACATGATATTCTTTTTACGGTTCTAAGTACAGTCCCTTTACTCCATGTAGGGCCAAGATTATACGCATTTGCATCAACTTGAAGTAATTCAATAGAAACTATCGATGGGTCTCCATGCCCGGTACTATGAAAACATATTGACATTGATCTATCCGTAACAAAAACTAAGGACTCAACAAAGGATTGATCATCACTGTTTGTCCAACCAGGTTTCAAAGAATAGATTTGAGTTCCTTTAATAGAAATGTCAAATATAGGCTCGTTTTCATTGCCATCATTGATCAAGGCAAAGAAGACTCGAACTGAAAAATGCCCGTTAGGGATGTTGTTTATGTTGTAGCAATTTTCTGAACCATCCGATAAGGGAAAATATCTAAGTGTCTTTAGTGGTGGAACTATGAAGCTTGGGCGTGTTACATTTGCTATTCTTCCTCCTGTGTATCCGAAATCTCTGTACCATAATGCATTTGTGGGTCTAGTGTGAACATCTTCTCGTGCTCCACAGCTAATTCTAATGGCAAATGGATCTGCATCATAATACCATATTAACAATACATTTACATTCACACTTTAGAGCTTCTTTACCATATATCACATTATATTACTATAAAGGAACATGTCACAGTTAGATCTATTCTTTTCTTCTCTCTTATTCCAAAAACACATAACTGTACAAACCGTAGCAGCAATATATCCTAACATGCATCAAAAAGCGATTTAGGATAAAATGCAATTCCCACAAAAGAAGTACCAAACTAAATAGTGTAGCTGATTCGAATCCAAAACATGCATTCATCAACCAAAAGACGAACTTTATACCAATTTCTACAGAAAAGAACAAGTACAGGCACTAAGTCGAAACTAGAATGTAAAATCAAGCTCATAGATACCTTTACTGGAAACAACAGAAGAAACCCGGAAAAAGACTGCTAGCAGAAGAAATTTGAGCTGAAAATTCGAAGATCTGAGCATGGGCATCTCTAGAGCTTCACTTTCCAGAAAGAACCAGGCTTTAATACCCACTTAATAATTTCTCTCTCCGAGTTGAAAGCATTCACATGAAGACGAGAGCTCTTTCAATGGAGTACAATAAAGGAGGTGAGTGATTTTAAACCAGATTCTTACAAGCGAACTAACTGATGAGCTTTATCCCGTTCTTAATTACGGCTAGAAAATTGTCAAAAACTGTACCTACCATGGAAAGATACTTCAAATAAGCACCTAATTCATCGTTATCATTAGTACGACAAAATTGTCAATGTTTCTATTAACAAAGACGCTAATCACGGGAAGGCATTAAACAGTTGAATTTAGTAGCAACAACGTAGGTAGTTAGTGAGCTATGAGTTGAGATTGACTTGGTGAAATATCGATCATTTTGATTAGGATAGGTCGTGCTACCAACACCAAGCAGGCAGGCACCACGCGAATTCGAAGATAGAGCTGTCGTATATTATTCTTTGTCCCATGTCCACTATTGCCTGGGTCGGCTATGTCTGTCTACTACTACTAAACAGAGTGGGACATGACTGAAATTTAAAATGATTATGCATCATAAGTGAAACAAACCATAGGAACATTGGACTATGGTTGTGTTAGCCTACTTTGTGGATTATGCTATACAAAGCTAAAATAATAATGACTGAAAAATATTGGTTAACAAGCCATACAGTCGAAGTCCGGATCGGTTCGAAGACCCTTGAACCGAACCCATGCACTGGGAGCAACAGAATCGAATCGGTTCAGAGCTACCCGATCCGCACCTCCTTCTTTTTTGCACTTGGCTGATGTAACACCCCACCGCCGTTAAGTTCACTCACAAAGGGAACGCCTTAACTTTGATGGAGCATTTTAGTAAACAGAACAAAATGTTACAAGACAGATATAAAAATAGTACTTGAAAAACTTTATAACTTTATTGCAGCGGACAGAAATCAGTTTGATTACAACTTTACCAAAAACTCAAGTACATATATATCAGCCTTGTTCAAAAGCCATCAGAGTACAAAACTTTAAAATCATAATCCCCACAGAACGGAAGCTATACAGAGCAGAGCCAAGCCATACTTTAAGCACTTCAAGCAGAAGGAATTCGGATCAAGCTAAAGTATTCCCTCCTTGGATAACCTGGAGGGGGGGGGGGAACGGAAGAAAAAGGGGCGAAACAACAAGGGTCAGACAAAAAGTCTGGCAAGTCCAGTGATTTTCAGTTATGAACAGATAATAATAACAAGACATGAAAATAAAACTGGATGAGAGATAACCGTAACAGATATAACAGAAGAACAGAATGATATAAGTTATTGCTTTACACTTTTATGCACTAATACTAGTATAACAGGATTAGGTGTCACCCTAATGTCTAAACTGAAACAGAAACGGGTACAGAATAATTTCCACAGAAGAGAATACTAGTAATGGGCATTTACCACCCCAACAGAAACAGACAGAAGCAGAATGCTGATAATGGGCATTTACCACCCGAACAGAAACAGACAAAACAGAATATTAATAATGGGCCTTTACCACCCGAACAGAAACAGTCAGATTAATCCCTACGGAAACAGAATGTAGAATTAGGTGTACACTAGTAAATGAGCCTTTACCACCCGAACAGACGGTACCACGTAGAAACAGACAGGTGTTACCACCCAACAGAAACAGACGGTACCAGCAGAAACAGACAGAACTAAGTGTACCCTAAAACCCTACCCCAAGCGATCGGCTCCCTAATACATAAATACCCTGTGTCAGCCCCACCGAATGGTGTATCATTCCCTAAAGTGACAACCTTTGAATGACACAGACCTATTTACAGATGTCACGGCGTCTTACATCCTCAGAGGTAGACCGGGATCCATGAACGCACATGACTCGGTTGGAACGCACCATCAACACCCCTCGCCATTATCAGAATGAACCGCTTATAATTAGTTCAGTAAGCGTGCCCGGACCCTACCTACTGTTGGGTCAAAGTTTTGATACCAGAAAGGGTTACTGACTAATAAGGGTCCCAAACAACAGATGACACAAGTATTTCCCCTCCTAACCTTGTGTCCCCAGATTAACGGATTTCAGATTAACTTGTTACAGGTTTCAGACATACAGAGTTCAGATTTACTAGTTCATAGATCAGACATTCAAATTAATTCGGACTAATGGATCAGATGTACTGTTTTAACAGACTTACAGATTGTCTAATTTTGTAATTGGGCCTACAGATTCACGAAACGGGTTTGTTAGATTTATCAGTCCAGTTGGTATAACCCTATCCACCCAACACGTTTTAGACATCATATTTATCTCAGATTTTCATTAATGCTCCGACCTCTCACATTAGACTGACAGTTTGCGGCCACTGGTTAGGCCGGTTGGTTCCGGGCAGGTTTCTGCCACAAAATGAGTCTAACCTCGGGTTTTAAGCACGTTATGACTAACTTCTCACATTAGAACCTATTGTTTGCGGCCACTGGAATGTGCCGGGCGGTTCCGGGCAGAATTACGCCGCAAACTCATTCTAACCTCGAGTTAGCCATGTTTTATGTTTAACAAATGTGCTCATTCACAGATTTTAACAAATTAACTTCTTTACAAGTTACAGCAGATTATTTGAGGTTCTATTAACAAGTTTTGCTCAATTTTAAATCGAGCCTACAGGATTACATTCTTCAAATTTCAGCATTTCAGTTCCAACATATTACGCCATTCAACAGATTAAATAGATAACAAATCTTGTAGATTAGGCGATTTAACAGATTTAGCAGATGAGGCAAAATTAACATAATTAGCAGATTAGGCAAATCAATCTAATTAGCAGTTTAGGCAATATAACAGAACTAGCAGAATAGGCAATATAACAGATCTAGCAGATTAGGCAATATAACAGATCTAGCAGATTAGGCAATATAACAGATCTAGCAGATTAGGCAGTATAACATATCTAGCAGATTAGGCAGTATAACATATCTAGCAGATTAGGCAATATAACAGATTTAATTATTCCTTAAAGTTTCATTGACATATCTTGCCTAATTATAAATTTGGCCTAAGTTTGCATGTCTAAATAATTGTCATGATTCATAATTATGATTATATACCAAATATAGCCATGCATGTCATATATTCAAAGATCTCCCACTTAGGTGTTATTCACATTTAACAGTTATCAAATCTTAATATAGATCTTTACACCTAAGTCATATTCTCTTTTTATCCCAAATCATGAATTTCTATATAAACAATATGCCCAACAATCTAGAACTTTAAATTATAATAGATCTTTAATTCAAAAATATGCGTTATGTCCAATGTCTCAAGTCACATGTTAATATACAATGGTTCCTCTTCTTCCAATTCACAGAATATGCACAGATCTAAATCTAGTTTACAACCTATGTCCATTTAGTCACAGATTAGCCATGTCCAATTATGCCATCATTCATTATTTATCCCAAAGTTTAACGTTCGTGCGTTAATCTCTTATGAGATTTGGCACAGGCTCGGGGTAGCCTGGCTATAGAACAGAAAGAAGAAAGAGATATAGAATAAAATAGATCAGAACAGAACATACGCAATCTCAAATTCAGATTTACAATCATGTCACAATTATAATTAAAGTTTATATCGGAAAATAACTGCACTTGCCTTGGTTGGATTCTAAAAGAAAAAGGTGTTGTAGCTGTTCTCTTTTAATCCTAATCAGAATTGGAGGAAGAAGAAGCACAAGTCCTAGCTTAGGTTTCAACAAAGTAGAGACGCCATTGATTTATTTTTTTAGAGAGGAAGAGAGCAATGGAGGCTAGAGAATTGTATATGAGATTTAGGTTTAGGTTAGGGATGTATATATAGGTGTAGGAAGTTATTTAGAACCATTAGATTAACCCTGAATCATGAGAACCATTCAAATGCAAAATCTGCATTTGAGCGAATCGGCCCACGGGATGACAGCCAAACACCCTGGATTAACCCCTAGTCGACCCAGCAAAGCTCGGGTCGACCTCAAAAATGGGTCGGTTCGGTTTTTTCCCCTCCCAATTCGCTGTTTTGAACTTTTTTGCATATTTATTTATTTAATTTTTATATATATCTATATATATTTCTCTCATATGCATACAAACTTCAAGTCTTAATAACTTCTTCATAATTAACCATTTTCACACTAAACCACTCTTTGAACTGCGTTCACACTAAGCCACTTTTTAGCCATTCCCCTAAAACAAAAATATGGCGCTGGCGGGGATCGAACTCTGTACCTCTTGTATGCAAGTCACATGTTCTAACCAAATGAGCTACTAAATCTTTTGCTTACAAAACTTAGAACAATGCTATCATTCTTTTCTCATTCCTCTTTTTCAAATTAATTATTCTTTAATTTGTATTTTTAATATTCTCAGAAAATACAGGGTGTTACATTCTCCCCTCCGTAAAGGATTTCGTCCCCGAAATCTTCAAGTTAAGAAGAATGTATCCTAACATCCAACATCCATCTACTCAACCATTCAATCACAGGCATCCATTGTCCTTAAAAGGTTTCTAATGCCGTATGAACATATGCAAAGTGTGTGTATATGTTTCTTATCTAATGCCAAATCAGGCGGTCTACTGATCCAGTTGACCTCCTTAATGCAAATCATGTTAGTGCCATGAGTCCAAATATGTATGCAAGAAATCCTATTTGATACACATCATTTCTATATGAGTGCATAACCATTCATCCAAATGCAACATCCATGTGAGGATTCAATCATTCTGCATCCACAAAAATTGAAAAATGCACACACATCCATATGCAGTATGAGAGTGTTTTTGAGCCGATCTAGTGCCTAGTGTGTGTATATGCATCCACGAGCAACCACTAGCAACCACTTGCATCCACTTGCAACCATCAAACATAACATGTCTCAAACACATGTTTACACCCATTAGTTTCTACCTAAAGTTCGAAGATTCGATCGATAGGATACAGTCAAACGATGGAAGCGAGTACAGATAAAACAAAAACTTGGTTCCCATTAGACATTGGTTGAGAGAATAATTCCCCTAAGTATCAACCCCAAAGACCGAGATCAATATCAGATTGACACTCAGAGGATTACCCTCTTTAGACAATGTCAAAACTGGAAATCTTAACCTTATCAGAGATATTCAGATATTTACAGACTACTAGTATAGATCAGATTACCAAATGATTCTTAGAAAACTAAGCATGATAAAACCCAGAATGTATGCGTCCTGCTTGACGCCTAACACAGATATCTCTCAAACCCCAACCTATCACCAGCAGATGAGTCGTAACCCCTATGGGGTTTGAGACTATAACCAGATCAGAAACAAGACTAGTATTAAAGTGCAGAGACTCGACTACAGAATCAGAATGTCATAATCGGAAAGAGTTCTAACTCAATAATCAGATAAGGAAACTAAATTCTCTACGGAAATTTTCCTACTTATATCCTATCCCCCAACTATGAGAGCATTCGCCTGCCTTCCCGAAGTAGGTCATGTCCTCTGTCCTTGCCCCCGTTTCTTCGGACAGTCCCTAGTGAAGTGTCCCATCTCACCACAGTTGAAGTGAGTGTCCTTCCTCTTTTGGCAATCCTTGTTCAGATGAGTCAAGCTTCCATAAGTAAAGCACATTTCTCCTCCTTTATCATCAGACTTTCTTCCTTCTTTTGTGTTTCCTTTTTGCCTACTTTGTGAACCAAGTCCATATCCATGAGTTTCACATCCTTGGGTTGTGCTCCTTAGCCAAACTCCCTCATTCTCATCTTTATTATCCATGTGTAACACGTTGACAAGTCCCTCGAAAGCGGCCTCCATCGCACGGAAAATCCTACAAAGCTCGAAAGAAAATTAGCCGTAGGTAAGACTACTGCGGCTACAGATGGAAGTCGGGCGCTTATTTGCCCTTTGACCGGTGTCGTAGTCTTATCAAGCCTACAGAACCATGCCGCGATGAGTTTACCTCCAAGAAATCCGGGAGCCCCGGAGAAAGAAGGAAACAAAGATTCAAACAGAGGATCAAAAGATAGATATATGGCTTTTGGGGATTATGTTTTTCAAAAATAAGCTTTACTTCTGAAAATACTTCCTTTTTAAATCCTTTTTGAAAATAGTTTTCAAAACTTTTTATCAAATCTGGTAACCTTCAGCTCTGATACCAAGTGTAACACCCCACCTCCGTTAAGGTCACTCATAAAGGGAATGCCTTAACTTTGATGGAGCATTTAGTAAACAGAACAGAATGTTACAAGACAGATATAAAAATAGTACTTGAAAAACTTTATAACTTTATTGCAGCGGACAGAAATCAGTTTGGTTACAACTTTACCAAAAACTCAAGTACATATATATCAGCCTTGTTCAAAAGCCATCAGAGTACAAAACTTTAAAATCATAATCCCCACAGAACGGAAGCTATACAGAGCCAAGCCATACTTTAAGCACTTCAAGAAGAAGGAATCCGGATCAAGCTAAAGTATTCCCTCCTTGGATAACCTGGGGGCGGGGAAACGGAAGAAAAAGGGGCGAAACAACAAGGGTTAGACAAAAAGTCTGGAAAGTCCCGTGATTTTCAGTTATAAACAGATAATAATAACATGACATGAAAATAAAACTGGATGAGAGGTAACCGTAACAGATGTAACAGATATAACAGAAGAACAGAATGATATAAGCTATTGCTTTACACTTTTCTGCACTAATACTGGTATAACAGGATTAGGTGTCAGTCACCCTATTGTCTAAACTGAAACAGAAACGGGTACAGAATAATTTACACAGAAGAGAATGCTAGTAATGGGCTTTTACCATCCCAACAGAAACAGACAGAAGCAGAATGCTGATAATGGGCCTTTACCACCCTAACTGAAACAGACAAAAACAGAATATTAATAATGGGCCTTTACCACCCGAACAGAAACAGTCAGATTAATCCCTACGGAAACTGAATGTAGAATTAGGTGTACACTAGTAAATGGGCCTTTACCACCCGAACAGACGGTACCACGCAGAAACAGACAGGTGTTACCACCCAACAGAAACATACGGTACCAACAGAAACAGACAGAACTAAGTGTACCCTAAAACCCTACCCCAAGCGATCGGCTCCCTAATACATAAATACCATGTGCCAGCCCCACCGAAGCGTGTATCATTCCCTAAAGTGGCAACCTTTGAATGACACAGACCTATTTACAGATGTCACGGCGTCTTACATCCTCAGAGGTAGACCGGGATCCATGCACGCACATGACTCGGTTGGAACGCACCTTCAACACCCCTCGCCATTATCATAATGAACCGCTTATAATTAGTTCAGTAAGCGTGCCCGGACCCTACCTACTGTTGGGTCAAAGTTTTGATACCAGAAAGGGTTACTGACTAATATGGGTCCCAAACAACAGATGACACAAGTATTTCCCCTCCTAACCTTGTGTCCCCAGATTAACGGATTTCAGATTAACTTGTTACAGGTTTCAGACATACAGAGTTCGGATTTACTAGTTCACAGGTCAGACATTCAAGTTAACAAGTTTTCAGATTAACGGATCAGATGTACTGTTTTAACAGACTTACAGATTGTCTAATTTTGTAATTGGGCCTACAGATTCACGAAACGGGTTTGTTAGATTTATTAGTCCAGTTGGTATAACCCTATCCACCCAACATGTTTTAGACATCATATTTATCTCAGATTTTCATTAATGCTCCGACCTCTCACATTAGACTGATAGTTTGCAGCCACTGGTTAGGCCGGTTGGTTCCGGGCAGGTTTCTGCCGCAAACTGAGTCTAACCTCGGGTTTTAAGCACGTTATGACTAACTTCTCACATTAGAACCTATTGTTTGTGGCCACTGGAATGTGTCGGGCGGTTCCGGGAAGAATTACGCCGCAAACTCATTCTAACCTCGAGTTAGCCATATTTTATGTTTAACAAATGTGCTCATTCACAGATTTTAACAAATTAACTTCTTTACAAGTTACAACAGATTATTCGAGGGGTATGGCTATTCGCACCCCGTTATTTTCTCTTCACCCCCCGAATAAAATTTTAAAATTTCATTTCCAAATTTGCCCTTTAACAACCGATTAGATAGTTCGTCTAATGTTGCAAAATGATTAAAAAATAATAATTCCAACTATATATATGAGTGTTCGATGCTAAATTGCAAATTATAATTAAATTTAATATTAGCATTGTACACGATCTTTATAAAAAAAAGATAGAAATTAAAAATATTGATTAAAAAAATTAAAACAATTATTAAAAATTTAAAAACTATACTATCAACGATGTGTATCGTTATGCATTTTGAGATCGAGTATGTTAGAAGTAACGGAAATTGCAAAGATCTAAATAGTAAATAAATAAATCATTAATATAGATGATATTGTTCAAATAAATCGACGTTGAAATAATATACAATAAGCGCATTTTTGGATTAAACGGGGTGGGAAGAGCAAATGATGGGGTGCATATTTTATTTTCTAGTTAGTGGGGGGTGAAGAGCAATTAACGGGGTGTTAATAGACGCAGCCTTATTCGAGGTTCTATTAACAAGTTTTGCTCAATTTTAAATCGAGCCTACAGGATTACATACTTCAAATTTCAGCATTTCAGTTCCAACAGATTACGCCATTCAACAGATTAAACAGATAACAAATCTTGCAGATTAGGCGATTTAACAGATTTAGCAGATGAGGCAAAATTAACATAATTAGCAGATTAGGCAAATCAGTTTAATTAGCAGTTTAGGCAATATAACAGAACTAGCAGAATAGGCAATATAACAGATCTAGCAGATTAGGCACTATAACAGATCTAGCAGATTAGGCAGTATAACATATCTAGCAGATTAGGCAGTATAACATATCTAGCAGATTAGGCAATATAACGGATCTAGCAGATTAGGCAATATAACAGATTTAATTATTCCTTAAAGTTTCATTGACATATCTTGCCTAATTATAAATTTGGCCTAAGTTTGCATGCCTAAATAATTGTCATGATTCATAATTATGATTATATACCAAATATAGTCATGCATGTCATATATTCAAAGATCTCCCACTTATGTGTTATTCACATTTAACAGTTATCAAATCTTAATATAGATCTTTACACCTAAGTCATATTCTCTTTTTATCCCAAATCATGAATTCTATATAAACAATATGCCCAACAATCTAGAACTTTAAATTATAACAGATCTTTAATTCAAAAATATGTGTTATGTCCAATGTCTCAAGTCACATGTTAATATACAATGGTTCCTCTTCTTCCAATTCACAGAATATGCACAGATCTAAATCTAGTTTACAACCTATGTCCTTTTAGTCACAGATTAGCCATGTCCAATTATGCCATCATTCATTATTTATCCCAAAGTTTAACGTTCGTGCGTTAATCTCTTATGAGATTTGGCACAGGCTCGGGGTAACCTGGCTATAGAACAGAAAGAAGAAAGAGATACAGAATAAAATAGATCAGAACAGAACATACGCAATCTCAAATTCAGATTTACAATCATGTCACAATTATAATTAAAGTTTATATCGGAAAATAACCGCACTTGCCTTGGTTGGATTCTAAAAGAAAAAGGTGTTGTAGCTGTTCTCTTTTAATCCTAATCAGAATTGGAGGAAGAAGAAGCACAAGTCCTAGCTTAGGTTTCAGCAAAGTAGAGATGCCATTGATTTATTTTTTTAGAGAGGAAGAGAGCAATGGAGGCTAGAGAATTGTATATGAGATTTAGGTTTAGGTTAGGGATGTATATATAGGTGTAGGAAGTTATTTAGAACCATTAGATTAACCCTGAATCATGAGAACCATTCAAATGCAAAATCGGTTCGGTTTTTCCCCTGTTTTGAACTTTTTTGCATATTTATTTATTTAATTTTTATATATATCTATATATATTTCTCTCATATGCATACAAACTTCAAGGCTTAATAACTTCTTCATAATTAACCATTTTCATACTAAACCACTCTTTGAACTGTATTCACACTAAGCCACTTTTTAGCCATTCCCCTCAAACAAAAATATGGCGCTGGCGGGGATCGAACTCTATACCTCTTGTATGCAAGTCACATGTTCTAACCAAATAAGCTACTAAATCTTTTGCTTACAAAACTTAGAACAATGCTATCATTCTTTTCTCATTCCTCTTTTTCAAATTAATTATTCTTTAATTTGTATTTTTAATATTCTCAGAAAATACGGGGTGTTACAGCTGACTCAGCAGTTACACTCCATATCCCTGGATAAGCGGAGCTGTTGCACACCCACTCCCTCATGTTCACACACTCGATGCACTGTCATCCTCTCAGCTCCTTCGATCCTGACTCTAATGGGATGATCTCCGTGTGTACCCGAACCAAAGGCATTCCAGAGGGATTTCCCGCCTATAAATACACCACTAAGCATCATTTCAGGGGATCTTTTTGGAAAATTATTGGCTCTAAGTCTCACTTCCACCGAATTTCATCACTTTATCCAGACCATTCCAAACTTTTGGAGCATATTTCATTAAAGATTGAGCGAATTTACCCATTGTAAAAGTGAGATCGAGTGATAATCATCATTGTATTTGTATTTGAATTATCCAGCAACAAAGTATAAAGTGGACGTAGGCTCTTTAACGCCGAACCACTATAAATCGTGTGTTCTCTTTGTTTTTCTCTCTTATTATCATTAAATTGGGTGTTAGGACCATTTTTTGGTCTAATATTTTGGTGCTTTCACTAAGAACGTTTTAATTCTCAGCATTTTGGATAATCATTCTACTATTTGGACTCTCAAGTTCAAAGAAGTTAATCCGTTCTCTTTAGTATTTTTGGAAATTTTCTGACTAATCTCTGAAGAATTAAACATTATGGCTAAAGGAAAAGGAAAGGAAGTGCAAAGTGCTCAGGAGAATGAGGCGAATGAAGATCAACAAGCTATGATTATCACTAGATCAAGGGGACAAGGTTTAGGTCCGAGCAGGTCAGGAAGAACATCTCTGATCCGATCCGGGGCAGAAACTCCAAACCGAACAGAGAATACCGACCCGAACCGGATCGATAGCCAGAACGTTTTTAGCCATTCTCCCCCGATCCGACCCGAGGATATGATTGCAATCCGATCTGACCCGAACGCGACAAATGTTGGTACTTCTACTCGAGCTCATGTCAACGCTCTGATACCGACAGCAACAACTAGTGATCAACCTACTCCTTCTGCGCTTGTCACACATAAAGACTTTTCGCGCTTGCTTGATATGCTTGACAGCACTAGGCAGTGGCGGAGCCACATGGGGACCAGTGGGGGCAGCTTCCCCCACTGAGATTTTTTTTTTATAAAAAAATGAACTTCATGACCAATCCTAAACCGTATATGTTACTTTTTTAACTGCATCTTAGGTAAACTTCCTTACTTTCTTCAATCTGTCATTTTCTTCTCTCTTCCATGTGCTGCATCTTCTTTACTTAAATGAAATTTCACTCATATACTATTTTACGTGCCATACTCTCTCCACCAATCTGCCCATTTATAAAAGTTCTTCTACATGTTTTATTTAGTTTTCTTCTCCCTATTTGAACATACTTCCAAATTATGCTGACATTATATATTTTTGTTCACAACATTTTACTTCTATACGTATCCCCACAATGTCAACAAATATGCAATGTGTTTCTCTTTATCTACGTTTGATTTTATTCCCTACCATACTTCATTGTTTCTTAATTTTTAATATACTTATTCTGATACTCACAAAAAGAGCAATGTTGGGAAGAATGAACGTTGTGTACCCTAGACGCAAAATCATTAACTGATGATTGATGAGCATCTAATGCAAAAAAATTCAGGACACTACTGTCGTAGTTCAAGCTATGGAACCACTGTCTACCACAATTCAGCTGGATGTGAAGGAGTTTGTTCCATTTTTAGTGCCTGAGTCATAATTAATTAATGTTCAAACATCTTAAGTAAAATTAATGTGGTAGTGACACCACACCAGACATGGTTTATGCAAATATGAACAAGATTGTCCAACTTCCAGTCCCTTACTCTGTTCCATCAGGAGCTTGGTTAAAAAGATTGAATGAGCAACACAAAACGATATGTCTTTTTTGCAGTTTCCTATAGTATAAATTTCTTTGCTCCCGCTGAACTTTATTTCTGGGTCCGCACTGGCCATCAGGGATGCTTTAGAACCCCATAAGCGTGACAGTGTTCTCATGCGAGAGAACATGAAGATTATAAGCAAGGAGATAAGTGAACATCGCAGACAAAGAGTGTTCTCTCCGATTCATCATCCTACCATGGATCATTCGTCATCTTCAAATGAAGAGCGCCCACGTCTAAGGAGGCTGTACGAAAGGCCCGAGAATTTGGACCAATTAACATTTGGATTGCTGGGGTCTCATGAGGACGTAGCCCGGGCCCTTGGAGCTGACGATCCAGGTTTGAGGGGATCACATGTTTTACCTGGAAACTCTAATATCGTCAATCCTACTCAAGGCCAGTCCCTCCAGCCAAATCATCCCGTGAATGACCGGGATCACAGATGGCGGAGAAGTTCAGCTGCAAATCGAAACCAAAAGGCATCACCTGACATAGGCACTGGACGTATTAGAAGAGATAGAAGTGCAGATCCCGAACCTACCCTAACCAACGCAGAAGTAGAAGCGATGGTGCGCCAAATCATGGCTGATAGTCGCCACTATACAAACGAGGATTGGGGTATTGAGCATAGTCACACCCATTTACCAACGACATTTTGAACTTCCAATTTCCCCGACGATTCAACCTGCCATAGATGGACCAATATGCTGGGAGAACAGATCCGGGACAACATCTAATGAGGTATGCATGGTATATAAACACCACAACCGCGCCTGATGCTGTGAAATGTAAAGCCTTCCTGATATATCTAGAAGATGTTGCATTAATGTGGTTTACTTGACTTTCCCCACGATCGGTGTCGAGCTTTAAAGAGCTAAGAGAGCGTTTTATGAATCAGTTCCGGCTCCATGCCCGGAAAGCTAAAAGTGTCATTGAACTATCCAGAATCAAACAAGCCCCTGGAAAATCTCTAAAGTCATACCTGGACTACTTCAACCTAGCAGTTACCGAAATAAGCGATCCCCACGAACCAACCATTTTGATGACCTTAATAGGTGGGGTCGATCCAGATACTGAATTCGGATGATATCTAGCTAGAAAACTGCCACTGACTAGGGAGGTATTCTATGAAAAGAAAAATATTCGCCTATGGCGGGAGGAAATATACGCTAGTCGAAAAAGAAAGTCTGGTGGAGCTTTAAAAGAAGATATCCAAAGTAATGTTGCTGTGAAACAGTCCGACGACAGTTCGGGGAAGGTTGAGGTGAACGTTGGCAACAAAAACGGATGAGGCAGGAACAGGAACGCGAACGACAGTAAAAGAAATAGAAACCGAGGAAACAATTCCCGAAAGAGACCTCGATTCCAAACTTTTGAAAACTACACACCGTTGAACGATACATTGGAAAACATTTGTACGGATACATACAATGACTTGCAGTATAAGAAACCACCGCCCAGAGACTCCAACGAGAAGGAGCTTGCGACCGGAAAATTTTGTCTGTTTCATGGAACCCGCGGTCACTCTACTAATGAGTGTCGGCATCTAAGAGACGTTGTCGAGAAACTTCTGCAGGAAGGAAAGTTAGATGAATACAAGGTTGCCCCAAGAGATAGGGCCAAGTAGGTCAAGCTCCGAATCAATATCAGCCTGCTCCTAAACCCACAGCTCAACAGAAAGGTAAAGGAATAGTTATCAACACTATAGTAGGGCCCCCCATCCAGTTGGCCATAGCTACAAGGAAATGGACCAATATGTAAATGCGGCCAAGCACCTCGAAATGGGGGAGTGCAGTAACCCCGAAGATGCCACCCCGGTGAAGCAACAGAAAACGATGTCAGATGATGTCATATTTCGTGACAGTGATGATATTGGAGTACAATCACCTACCAAGGACCCATTAGTATTATTCACTACCACTATCGGTCCTACTCTAGTTCACAAGGTATTAGTGGATAATGGGAGTTCAGTTAATATTCTCTTTAAGAATGCATTCGATCAGATGAAATTCGAAGCGAAAAATTTGAAGCCTTGCGAGGGATGGATACGCGGTTTCAATAGGGCCTCGACATCTCCAATGGGATATGTAGAATTGTCAGTGACATTGCGACAGGGAGACCACCGGAGAGTGAGAATCCTCCCGCTTGTAGTGCTGGACATCGACTCCCCTTATAACAGCTTTTTGGGATGACCGGCCTTCGCAGAATTCAGGGCCTGCATTGCGCCCTGGTGCCTATTGTTGAAATTCCCAACTGAAGCGGGAGTGGGAGTAATGAGAGGTGATCAAGCCAACGAATGAGCTTGCTACATTGGGGATTTGAAGATATTTCTAAAAGGATTAAACATAGAAACTAAAGGTGTTTCCTCCCATGCGAAAGAAGACTCAGTATAGCAATTAAGGGGGCCGACTCCGGAGGAGTCACCTAGAGAACTGCCCGAGGACATAGATCCCAGAGAGGATGAGGAACCTGAGGGAAGGATGGCGACCCCCAATGAAACAAATGTGGATTTTTCTATTGATGATGTTGGTTCGACAAAGGTTTAAAGATTGGATCCCAGCTAGATCCGCTTCGAGCAGAGGAATTTACTAACTTTTTAAAGGCAAATTTGGATGTGTTTGCCTGGATCCACGCTAATATGTGTGGGATATCACCCTCCATTATGAGCCACTCATTGAGTATCAACCCAAAGCATCCACCCATTAAGAAAAAGAGACAAATGCCCGGAGAGATCGGCAGCCTTAAAGGAAGAAGTAAAGAAGTTAAAGAGTAACGGGTTCATTAAGGATTCGACATATCCCAACTGGATATCGAATCCCGTCCTAGTTAAGAAATCAAATGGGAAATGGCGAATGAAACGACCCGCAAATCCGTACCCTTTGAGTCGACTAATAACACCACACGTCCAACTCAAATTGCACAGAAATACGAACCATTATTAAAAAGAAGTTAGAGGATGAGAAATAGAAAGAAAGAAATATTAGAATAGGAGAAAAACGAAGATCACAAACTCACAGCGGAACGAATAAAATATATTAGATAATATAACTTTGAAGCACAAATCAGTATTTGTATATACATACCATTATCAGAGCACAACGATTATTCCTGGAACAGTTATAAACACCTGTTTCCAGATACAACATAGTACACAGCGGAAAATATGATAGTCTATATCTAACTGGTGAAGCCTCCTGCTCCAAGCTCTCCAAGTATATCTGAAAAATCCTGAATACTTGACTGCCCGTACAAATTTGGGCACCCAAGAGTTTAGGGAAACAACAAAATAAACTCTGGGTCAGTCATGGGACTGGTGTGAGTAAACTCCAACCATTTGTTTAACTTTCAAAATCCTTTCGAAAGAAAAGATAATCGTAAGACCGATCCACACATGAACACGGATGGTTTTTACCTTACGATAACCCAAAACACTTTGGAAATCATATATTATCTGATATTATAATAATGTCTAATCACAAGTAATTAAAATCTAGTAGAACGCTTGCATCTCACGCTCTACATATATATATGCACTCAAACTCGCAGGCACTTATTGGGGATTGGATTCCAACTTGACAAGGTATGGGACCACCTTCCGAACGTGTATCTCTAGAGACGAATACACTGGGTTCAACAAGAACATCTTGCAACCCGGCCCACACATGACCGACCACTCATTTCGCTTGAGTGTATCGAATGTATACCACCGACGGTTGGGATCAGCAACCGTCTCCCGATAAGGGACAGCATCGATAGATTTAAGAACAAAAGGAATTTCTCTAGATAGGTGATCATACATCCTAATGGGTGCGACCCACATAGCCATGCTGCCTGCCCGATTTTTGTCCACTTCCGGGTTGTGAGGCTTGAGGTTTGAATTATCTTCCATAACATCTGGCCACCATTCACTTTGAATGCCACATCGTCAGATCCATCGGAAATCACTAATTGATTCCCACAAAAATACTCAGATCGTTAGGCTAAAGAAGTTTCCCTTCTATGCCACCAACTTCGTACGTTTGAAGGAATCAACGTACGTAACTCCCTTTGGAAATACTCTGTCAGACACTCGTCCATACAAGTTGTCCTGGGTCTGGACAAACCGAAGGCACTATCCCGTAAACAGGATAGCCCTTGCATAACTCCGTCTTCAATATATTCAGTATACTTGATTCGCAATGCTTATGCCAATACGGAGTGGTTCTCTGGATAATAATCCAACCGGTCTCTCCATATTAACAACGTTAAAATGGTCAAAACTTTGATAGTCGGTGATTTAACTATCAAATGAAACATGTCGGTGTGCAAACAATGATATTATTTCCAGAAGGAAATTCTATTGACCAAACATCATTCAACGTTTATTCCTTTTTTGTTCATTCATTTATTCATTTCCCTTTTCACTCTCATTTAAATTCCTTATTTAATATATTTAGAAAATATACACTATTAACATTGGAAAACATTTCCATTATCTGTCCTCTATATTCAGAAAACATTTCTGACTCTCATTTGGAAAACGTTTCCAAATCCCCTTCATTTGATTAAACAGATGTTTGAATAAACATCACTATGCCAAATCTTCTTCATTTGGTTTCCTCTTAACCACCTTCCACTATCGAACCTTAACCATTTCTTAGTTAAAACGAAGTCAATCAAGTTGGGGTATAATTACCTCTCAGACCTTAACTGAGCAACATTTCTAACTTCGAAATAGACAAGGTTCATCTTTCCAATCTTTTACACGCTTTCTTACGTTGCTCTCGGATTCGATCATGAATCCACTTTCTTTTCAGGAACCACTTGATTATAACAATGATGTTATAATCCCCTGCATCCGAAATATAATAACTTTAATATGACTTTTATTTTCTAACTTGAATATCGGAAAACATTTCCAATATATATAATTCCTTTATTGAGAAAATATCCCTTACTCCAGTTAGAAAACATTTCTAAATCCTTTGAATTTACTGATGTTATAACATCGTTATTATGACTTAAATCATAAATCATTCGTTAATTAACTATATCACTAACCAACCCTTTCTATCATTCACCTTGAAATATTCAGAGCTCACAACTTTAAACCAAACATTGCTTCCTACCACAGCGTTAAAACCGCTATCTAGCATTATAAAACACTTATCATAACCATAGCATTAAGATTGCTATTAAAATAGTTATTATAACGGCAGCGTTAAAATTTCTATATAGATTTACAACATCTATTATAACAACAGCGCTATGATTGTTGTTTTGAATAAAATACCGTGTGCGACGCACACGCTTCCGTTGTTCATTTATAAACTCTGTTTATTTTAAACAATTCAAGTCCTCCTTTAAAACATATTTATAAACCATACGTTCTTCTAACCACTTAATTCGATTTCTATAAATCCCCTTATTTTATTTACAAAATATTTCCTTGTTTTTAAACTATTTATTCTTTTATTTTAAGCATTTTAAATCCTTCTTTAAACTTTCCTTTGTAATTTGCTAAATTCGGTCCATTTCCAATATTGGTTTCAAAACCGATACTCACTTTCAAATATACATTCATAATTGATCTCACCTTTCTTATTTATCCAATGGTTAATGATCCACTTAATTTATATCTTCATTTATAACATTTTTCTGGGTTTACCCAATGGAATAGGTTTCCATTTGCAACTCAATGAAAAAGAAATTATTTCTAATTTGGAAATAAACTCTGCTTTTAAATTCTAATTTCCTTTTTCACATTCGATGATATTTTACGGTATCTAAAATACCAGGTTCCTAAGGCCAGGGTAAATCAAACACACAAATTCAACCATGGATAATGTAGCATAACATATATCACCATCAAATAAAACAGTAAATAAAATATTGAGGGATCCAGTTGGATCCTTCCAACCTGTTTCCCTGCATCCACAGATGTTAGTAACATTAAAAATATCGCATTAATGAAAAATCAATCAACGATGTGATTCTATCAACCAATTTATCAACTATTCAACCAAGCAACCATTTCATATTATAAAAATAATTTTTTTAAACGAGTGAGTTTACTCACCTTGGTTTTGCAGTTGATGATTCTGCTTTAGTTTTCCTTAAAATCAAACAACATTTGATTTTATCGTGGAATTCCAACAACTTTGTTCTCAGCGGAACCGGTCTCATGATGTAACTCTCGTTGTTAAGATTCCATCGTGACCAGTTTGGTCCGATTCTGTTTATGAACGAACCAATTATATGTGTTACAAGTTTTAACGTATAATATAAAATCTAATTATCATTTATTTAGTTATAAATGAAACCAATTATATTCTTAAACGGTGCGTTAATGCAGATAATTAAATAATATAATCATAAAACAGTGTGGTTTAGTTTTTTAGTTGTATTCAATGATTAATAAACTATGAAAGGTGATATTAGGATCATAATTTTGTTCAGTTACCGTAGATATTTCAATTAAAAACTATTGAAGCAAAGCAACAGTAATATAATTAGAACACAATTTTGTAATGGTCCGAGTATCAAACCCAAATCTCAAGTATGGTTTTTAGTTCATTTGGTATTACATAAAAGAAATATACCTTAAACTTGGATACCCACTCAACGTCATGGATCATGCACTGCTAAGGAAAATTTGCGGAACTTAACCTTAAACTAAGCCGTTGAATGGATGCCAGTTTCACTAACCACTGTATCAACTTTCAGTTATCCCTTCCAACCCGTCTGTCAAATACTTCCTCAATCCCTTCTTCTACACCACCGTCCCATTCTAAGGCGTTCATCAGCCCGAACCTCCCCTTCAAATAAAACCACCGCAACAGTATTAATCCCATTTCCAACCATTTATTTTGAAACCAAAATGACCCTTAAACCCCTCATTTCACGCATTGCAGAAAAAGCCATGCTCCTCTTTCAAAGACTCTCCTTCCTATAACCATTTTGTCTTGCCCGCAACTACCATGGAAGACCCCCTCCCTTTTCAGTGTCTCTACATCAGTCCGCACCCTAGAACTCCCTCCACCATCGCCTTTATTTTCGACCATTTTCCACCATCGAGCTTCAACGGCGGCCCCACTTCCCTGCTGACCCCACGCAAGCTTCCAATCCACCCGCCTCGCGTTTGAACTTCCAGCGATCGAATCCAAACTAACTAGGTGCCGCTGATGCTTGCATGCTCGAAGGATTAGGAGATACTTTTGGTTTAGTTTTCGATTTGATTGTTTTTTTTTTTTTTTTTTTTTATTGGCAGTAGTGTATTCAGTTTGAGGGAAGAAAATATATATAGGGTATTTAAAGAGGAAGGACCATGTGGAGCACGGAACTGAAACAACTTGGAGGCCACGGTTACTTTGTCTCCACGGCTCTAAATCTGGGCGACAAAGGAATCAGATAATAGCTGTGGATAGGTTGGCTTGTAGTGTCATCTCACAGTCCGTAGGTCAGCAAATGTTTGGTCTGTACTTTTTTAAATATAGAGTGGCATTTTATTTTATCTTTTTATATTATACGAAACTTAGCTGTGAAGTATCCAGCAAAACTAACCACAGTCGACTTCTGTTTACTGATGAAAAAGCTAATCTTGGTGTAAAAAGGTATTCTGAACCAAATGGGACAAGTTTCGTCGAATTCTGACATCGTATGAAAAAATTTCCTTTATAAAACCAGAAATCAACACGCGTTTAAATTTTTCACGATCACCAGATAAATCAAAACAACTCGAAACTGCGAACACCGATAATAACTTTTCGATACGAATCCAACGGCACTAGTTTCGTCGCATTCTGAGACTGTTGCCCCGGTAGGCTGTTTTTGGCGCGTACCGCACTGCCCTTCTGAACACCAAATTTGCCGATCTCTAAAAATAACAAACTATATACCTATCCTGACTATATCCGACGCTACGAACTCACTGGAACTGGTTTCGCGGCCTAAATCGATCGTCTGTTCAAGTTACACTCTAATATCCCTTTATTCAGTTGAATTAATTTAATTGCACTGAACGAGCGTTTTCGGCTACCGTGGTCGCATACGACATCGGTTTTCCACGCCATTCACCATCGTACAATAATTTAACGATACGGTCCTAATGAAACTGATTTCGTCGAAATCTGAGTCCGTTTGCAAAACGGCTATTTTAACGCGTATATTTTAAATAACGATTTTCCACAGCGACTATTTCAAAATTTGATTTGACCATAACTAACAAATTATAACACGAAATCTAGATTTTTCTCTTTCATATGAAAATTATAATCAATACGGTTCCAACGTGTCTTGTTTCACAGAAATCCGACTTATATCAGATCCTGTATCCTCCGTTGAAGTTCAAAACTCTATATTACGAACTGCAGCGCGTTTTCGAGCTCGCTTTATAATTATATTATAAATTAACGTTCAAACTTCGTTTTTAATTAATAAATTCCTATATGTAATTCAATTAAAATTTTTAAAACAAATTTAAATATTCAGAATTTAACGGCCAAAAATCCGGGTCGTTACAGCGAACGTGCATTGACTTTTCCGATTTGAACAAGGTTTGTCCAAAAGATAGTTTTCCACTTCCCTGGATTGATCAACTGGTGGACTTAACAGCCAGACACGAACTTCTCTCCTTCATGGATGTGTATTCGTGATACAAACAGATCCCCATGCATGTACCGGATCAAAAGCACACAAGTTTTATTACAAACTTAGGATTATACTGTTATGTGGTGATGCCATTCGGACTAAAAAATGCCTGAGCCACGTATCAGCGTCTGGTGAACCGAATGTTCTATAATCAGATCGGAAAAACTAAGGAAGTTTATGTAGACGACATGCTCCTGAAATCCAAACAGTCTCACGATCATACGAAAGATTTGGCAGAAATGTTTGATATTCTACGGAGCTACGGGATGAAGTTGAACCCCTTAAAATGCTCATTTGGGGTTGCATCAGGAAAATTTCTGGGTTTCATAATGAGTTCACGAGGGATTGAAATTAATCCTGACCAAATAGCAGCAATCAAGAACATAGAAGAGCCACGGAAGATTAGAGAAGTTCAAAGCTTGACTAGGAAAGTTGCGGCGTTGAGCAGATTCATTTCCAAAGTCATGGACAAGTGTGTCCCTTTCTTTGACTTAACTAAACGTGGGAAGCGAAACTTTGAGTGGACCCCTGATTACGTAGAGACCTTCAAAAATCTATTAAGATTGCTAGAGAAACTTCCGATATTATCGAAGCCAGTGGATCACGAAGACCTGTTCATATGTTTGGCGGTGTCATCTCATGCTGTCAGCACAGCTTTGGTGCATGAAGAAGACAAGATCCAAAGGCAAGTATACTACGTAAGTAAGACGTTAGCAGCGGCAGAATGAAATTGCCTAAAAATAGAAAAACTTGCTTATAGTCTCTTGATTGCATCCCGAAAGCTCCATCATTATTTCCAAGCTCATCCAATAGTCATATACACTGATCAGCCACTGAGACAAGTGTTACAACGACCTGAAGCATCAGGATGATTACTTAAATGGAATATCGAGTTGAGTCAATTTGATTTAAATTTTCAACCAAGGAGATCATTAAGGGGACAGGCCCTAGCAGAATTCATAGTTCCCGAGGAAGAAGCATTGGACGACAAGACTGTCACTTCGAAGCACAAATTAGAACTTGGTCCATGGAAATTATATACAGACGGGACTAAGAATGATCGAAGGTCCGACGCCAGAGTTGTTTTAATTACTCCTTAAGGATGATCCGTTTACTATACGGTTGGAATTCTCTGCCACCAACAATGGTTCCAAATACGAGGCCCTAATTACCGAGCTAAAACTTGCTAAGGAACTAGGGATAAAGACACTGGACATATTCTGTGACTTCAAGATAGTTGTCTGCCAAGTTCGAAAGGAATTTGAGACCAGGGGACCACGACTTATTACTTACCTTGAAAAAGTAAAGGAGTTACTAGGTAACCTGAAACATTATAGCATAACTCACATCCCGAAAATAGAAAACCAAAAGGCAGACCGACTGGCTAATTTAGCAAGTTCTGACAACCCAGACGAAACTGAGATGGTTCCAATAGAGGTATTGGAATCACCAAGCTTTGACCAAATGGAAGTCGACCTAGCCCTGGAAGTTGAACCAGAAAGGGAGTCATGGATGACACCGATTAAGAACTTCCTTAGGAGCGGAACTCTACATCAAAGAAGAGCGAGAGACGAGCTATAATACGTAAAGTGTTTTCGAACGAATTAAACAATTGTAAACAACTGTAAAATTTGTTCGGCTTTTCTAAACAACAAGGATTGTTGAAGAGGGTGTCAAACTCTAGGACCAAAAATATTTTAATTAATAAATCCAATCAAGTTATTCTAGGATTTTGATTGATTGAAAACACAAAAAATAACAGCTACATAAATGATAAAACATACCGATTTAACAATAGCACATTCAATCATATAAAATTCAACAATAAATTAATTGTGTTTTGTTACTTACTTTTTATCCATCTGTTTATAAAATAATAAATTACTATAACCTAAATATAAAAATACAAAACTATATATTTTCCATAGCGGACGAATATTTATCGGATACGGATATTGCTATATTTGTATCCGCTAAGCATTTCGGATATCCGTATCCGCTTTTCGGATATCAGATATTTTTTGTATTTTCTGATGCGGGTACGGACGGATTTTGGATATTTCAGATATCCATTGGCAGCCCTAAATATAACTGTTAAGAATATGTGAACAAATTCAACCAGCTAGCAAGGTTCAAATTGGAATTGGTTGACACTCCGCATAAGTAGGCGTTGCGGTTTGCTAAAGGGCTAAATGAACCCCTTCATGGGTTAGCTATGTACCATATTCCAGTAGGAGCCACTTTTGAAAAACTTGTTGATATGGCCCTAATGCATAAGGAAACAACACAGAACAAGAAGGTATGGACCAAGAAAGAACAACAAGAGGGTGGAAAGCACGACAAAGCTCATGGCAAAAAGAAATGCCATGGTTTTGGGAATGTGGTCCATTTGGTCAAAGACTGCAGAAAAAGGAAAATGCTTGCTTCAACTGTGGTGAAGTCGGACACTATACTAGGGAGTGCCCAAAGAAGCAAGGGCAGGGCCAAAGGGCAGGATCTTCTGGAGGTAAAGTGTAAGCTCTGGTGGTTGATGTCCCAAACATGGGTATGAAAGTTTCTGTTGAATGTTTAATTTCTCTTTCCGAACATCCTGTTAGAACTCTTTTTGATTCTAGCGCTTCTCACTCTTTATATCTGATTCTGTAGTTGAGTCTCTGCACTTTAATTACTAGTATGATAATGGATTCCGTAGTTGTTTAAAACCCCATTGGTCGTTCAACTCGTTTATCTATGATTTGTCGGGGTTTGAGAATATCTGTGTTAGGTGTCGAGTTTGAATATGATGCATATGTGCTCGGGTTTATGGGCTATAGGTTGATTCTAGGGATGGATTGGCTAACCATGTATGTTGCCATTCTGGATTGTGAGATGGCGGTTGTTAAGCTTCTAACTTTTCATGATAGGACCCTCGAGATTTCATGTAACCCGCAAGGGTCTGTCATGTTTAGCTTTTTAGAGTCACTCGACGCATCTATTGAAGGTTTGCGGTCTGTTCCAGTAGTCCAGGAATATCCGGATGTCTTTGATGAGGTTCGGGGTTTACCCCCGAGGCGTGAGATCGATTTCTGCATATAGTTGGTTGACAATGCAAAGGTAGTTGCATTGCCCATACGTCATATGGCTCCAAGGGAAAGGAGGAAGCTCAGTAAACAGGTAGGGGAGCTACTTGAGAAAGGATTTATTAGGCGAAGCATTTCGGAATAGGGTGCTCCGGTCGTCTTTGCAGATGAGGCGTACAACTTTCTTTGCTTATGTATGGATATTCATGATGTTTTCCACATTTCTTGTTTATGGAAGTGTCTGCACGATACAGCAGGGGTAGTTGAGCCGAATATGCTTGAGGAAGTAGAGGTGGAACAGGAGGTGACAATTAGACGAGTTCCTACCCATATACTTGGATCAGAGATTAAGAAACTGCACAACAGAGAGGTTAAGTTAATAAAAGTGCAATGGGGAGAAGACAGCGAGGATGCGACTTGGAAGACTGAAGACAAGGATTGTGCTTCATACCCTTTTCGGGACTATGTTTTTAACTTCTTTTTCCAAATCTTTTATTCTCACTTGCTTCTATCATCCGAGTTTATCCTATCGATCGAATCTTCAACCTTCAGGTAGGAAATCCCATGAGTGTAAACATGTGTCTGAGACATGTTATGTTTGGTGGATGCAAATGGATGCAAGTATTTTGCTAGTGGCTTCCTGTGGATGCATACACACACACATTAGGCACTAGATCGACTCAACCACTCTCATACTGCATATGTGTGTGCATTTTCTTTTCTTTTATGGATGGAAATGGATGTATTAGCATATGGATGTTGCATTTGGACGAATGAGTGTGCACACATATAGAACTCGCATGTTATAATAGGATTCTTTGCATACATATTGGATTCATGGCACTGACATACATTGCATTAAAGGGGTCAACTGAATCAGTAGACCGCCTGATTTTCGCATTAGTATTGGGACATATACACACACCTTTGCATATATTCACATAAGCATTAGAAATCTTTAAGGACAATGAATGCCACTGATTGATGGATGAGTAGATGGGTAATGGATGGTAGGATATGCATTCTTCTCAACTTGGAGATTTCGAGGACGATATCCTTTGAGTAGGGGAGAATGTAACACCCTATAATTTAACAACACTAAAAGAGGATAAATTAAATAATAATTAATTTAATATTCAGAATTAAGGAAAATGGGCTACGTCGTTGCGTCCGTCTTAACTTTCTGGTCAAGATAGACATTTGCTTTGCATAAAACGGACATCGTATGGAGAATTTATGAGGGTTTTAAATTTGTATACGTGCAGAAAGAATATATATATATACACACACATATGAGCATGTAGGAGTCAGATATGAGTCAACACCATATCCAGAACAATTCGAATTTGAAAAAGAAAAAGAGGCGGTAGATTTCTTTCTCAAGGGGGTCAACCCACCTACAGGGGTGTCGACACTGGGGTCGATGACCCTTAATGGGTGTCGACAGCAGGGTCGACCCACCCACAGGGGTGTCGACACCCCTAGGGCTGATGTGGCATAGTCGGTTTTGAGGCTGGCAGCTATAAATAAGGGTCCATTTTTCATGTTTTCTGTCCTGGAATGCAATGGAGGACAAATGCTATCAGTGACTGGACTAAACCTAATTCTATTCGTCTTCTGCAAATCAAATTCAGATATTCAAGCATAGATTCAACACATACAACTTCTTTTCTATCTTATTAACAATCCAAACACTATGAGTTGGTTACTTTTAGGTTTAAATGAGTAAAAGTAATTTGTGAAAGACTGTGATTTGGATATGTTGTAAATTATGAATGTATACTTTTATTGGATCCTAAGCTATGTCATGATAGATCTACTTTTCTAGATCTAATTCAATTGTGGTTAATCTATTATGTCACCTTTGTGGATCTTGGTTTATATTTATACTGTGGTCAATGTAAATCTGTCATTTTTGGATAATTATAACCTTGTTTAGATCTAATCCTTCATGTAGATCGTCTTTTACTTATCATATTGTGGCCAACTTAGATATGTCATTATTTGGACATATAAATCTTTGTTTAGACCTAAACATGCTTGCTATGTCATCCTAATTATGCTAGATCCATTTTTATGTCCATGTTAGATCTAGTCTTATCATTGCCTGTTCACTAGATCTATTTTTATGTCCACCTTATTATTATGCCAAAACATGTCTATGCCAGTATATATGTTCATGTCACCTTTGTTAGAATGATCATTATTGTCATTTTTTCCATCACCCTTCCATTTTTACTGTATATGCCTAGGCTACTTTGTAGCCTAGGTATGGCGCCAAATATTTGCGAATGTGTTAGTTAGGGGACAGGGGAAAATAATAGATTTGGCATAACTTGATATCAATTTGGACATATAATCCATTATGAGTATAATTGGACATTTAGGCATAATTGGAAATTTAAATGTTAATTTGATTATTAATCGGAGTAATGAATATGAATAAATTTGGCATAAAATCAATTATGGACATAATTAGGAAAAAGGGGCATATAACCTATAATGACATAGGTGAGAATTTGGATAATAATGAATGCCTAGAATTGCAATTAGGAATTGTAATTGTACTTATGGCACGAGGTTAGGTCGCATTAGTGGTGGAAGTTAGCCCGGACTCGACTGGCATATCCATCAGCCACTAATATTGAACCTAATGTGAGAGGCCTAAGTGCACAAATACGAATCGGGCTAAGATACGAGGTTAGGCCCAACTTGTGGAAGAAGTCTGCCCTGTAACGTCTCGCAAATTTGTCGGTTCGTATTTGAATATTTAAAACAGTTTAAATATTGAATTCGAAATATAAATGGATTTATATATTAATTAAAATGAAGTTGAATGTATAAAAATATATATTAAATAAAATCGAGCTCGTAATATCACGGCAGTTCTTAATTTAACGTTCTGAACTTCAACTGAGTGTACAGGACCCGTTATAAATCGGATTTCTTCGAAACAAGAAACGTTGGAATCTGTTGAACTATATCTTTCGAATAGAAGTGGAAAATGGAGACTTCGTCGTATATATTGTAGGATATGTCCAAATCAAATATTCAGAAAGTCGCTATGAAATCGTATATCGACCGTAACGGTTATTTGAATATAACTAGATATCGGTTTCGAATTTGAACAAGGTTCTTTTGAGACATAGCGATAATTTAATTTTTAGAATTTTACTGTAATTTTTAATTAATTAAATATGCAACGTTTTATTTGGAGTGTTTTGCACCCTGTATCGATATTTTGGGATTTCAACATGTGAGTCAACCTACCGATATTATTATATTTTTGGGATCGCGACACCTCGGTGGATACGACTGTATTCTTATTTCTGTCCGTATCGGCTCGGACACGAACGTAATTTTAAGTAACGCGGTACACTTAAATTTTTAGAACATAATATGTGTGTATATATATATATGTTAGTTGTTCTTTATCTTATCAAAATCTGATTCCTGCCGTTGTCACAAAAGATACAAAGAATATCATTTTACACATTTGCAAAGGAACTAAATACAAGTACTCACTTTTGTTAACCATTAGTGCAACTGTGCAGACATGTATATATAAGTGGATAAACATCGTGGCGCCATAGCAATGTATTACGCATAACTGAACCACCAAATATCTAACAAAACTTATACCTAAATAAATATAGCCTTGGTGTTCCATTGCCTATTACGTTTAATAGAAGCAAACAAACCATACTTCATAAAGGACATCCCACCCTATAAAGATCTGCACATGCTACTTATACTTAACGATAAAGTATAAGAAATATATATATTTACCTTCCTTAGAGATTAAGTGTGCGTACCCATCATGTCCACAGTTACCTACCAAAGCTTCATGGCTAAGCTTATAGGAAAAAGCATCGCAACCATACCTCTACCAATTAACGCAGGCCTTAACATATACAACAACCATACCCTGTTTTTAGCTACCCTATTTTCCCTATTCCTTCGCAGTGAAGGATTCGAGTTCTATAAATACACAGAGCCTTCGTATTCTCTTCATACCAAACCAGAAAATAGCAAACAAAAATCTGAATAAAAACTTATATTCCTCATCAAATAAGGCTTCACGCTAGTTCCATTTGTTTCGAGTTCGACGCAGGAAGAACACCAGAACTAGCTGGTGTGTGTGCGAATGGAAAAGTGCAGTCGTGTTCGGGGAGTGTTGTGCTGCATGTGAGGCGAGAAGGCAGCAGTTGGGTTCGAGGAAGGAAGGTATGGGTACGGATGAACTGTGTCGATGTCGAGGTTGGCCTGGGTGCGGTAGCAGGAAGTAAACCATTCGGAACCGTGTTTTCCTTTTTGCTGCAATGGAAAGGACTGTCATGCAGAGAGAAGGAGTAAGAGAGAATAATGGTGTTACCATCGTGAAGTTCGGTGATGAAAATAAGGTCGATGGAAGCTTCCAAGAATCTGCATAAATCGGTACTGGAGTGTGCCAATTGAGGAGAAGAAGAGGCCAGGCGCTCTGGGTATTCAGCGTTGGTATTGGGCCGGTCTACAGAACAATGAAGCCCATTAAAGAAAAATGAACGTGATAGGGATAGCCTTCGCAAGCAACATATGGGTACTTAAGTTTCAGCCTTTACAAAGAAAAGAAGAGGCATGATTTGGAAGGACGTTGAAGTTAAACAAATTGGGACTGGCAAAGGTTTTTAAAAAAAAGTGGTGACAGTTATGATTTAAATATCGGGGCGTCAAAATGGTTCGGACGAGTAGCGAATGGCATTGAAAAGGGTGTGTGGTTTTACTGGTTTTAACGTGTGAGGATGGTCAGTTTGCACTCAAACGATCGCACGATGAACGGTGGCCAGGAAGAGTTGGCCTGATGAAGTCGGATAATGGCAGATTAAAACACCAGACCGGATCAACCGACGCAAATATTATTTAATAGTTAACGCGCCTATGTGAGTAAAATCACTAACTCTGATCTATTTTAAAATATTATAATTATATTTTAATGTTGTTTGAATGATGTGTGATGGTCGTATAAGTAGATTTCAATTAAATTGGTTGAAATATATATATCGTTGCATATGTACACATCATCAGTTGGACACTGATCCCATCGATTATAATATTCCCTAGTATAGAGTTAGTGTAAATTGTGATGACTAACATCTGTGGATGGAGGAAACCGGTTGGAGGAATCCAACCGGATTCCTCGATATCTATATGTACTGGTTGTTTTGTATGCACTGTTTGAACCCAAATTTACATTTAAAACCCCGTGTGAATAATTGATGTTGAATGAAAATTCAGCATTTGCTTTGATAAATCAATAAACGATATCGATAAAAAGGTGGTAACAGTCGATCGTAAACCCATCGTTCTGTTAAGAAGTTGATTGGTCGTCGGGCAAATTAACGAAGTTAATTATAAAAATTATATTTTTATAATTAAAGTGAAGTTTTAAATTATAATGGAAGTTCTATTATAAATCAGTATTTTAGAGTTCGTTTTTATAAAGTAAATAAAAACGATTGTTGACATTTAAATAAGTTGATAAAGCAGAAATTATCCGACGATTAAATATTTGGATAATTATATTTAAGATAAACAATTTAGAAATATTTTTAGATTAATTATATTAATCTAACGTTGAGAAGTAATTAAAATCAGTTAACGAATTTATTGATGGAACGGAGTTGATTTAATCAACTGTTATTTGGAAAAATGATTTTTAGATTAATTGGTCTTTAATTAATCTAATGAAACAGTTTAGAAATAAATTAATCAAAATTTATGAGATTTAATTACTTTTTAGTTTAAGAAGTTATAAGTAGAACTGTGGAATGGAGAAGCAAAGAGTTAATGTTTAAAAATTAAATAATCATAAACAACAGAGATTTCAAAGTAAGAATATGGTGTTATAAAAGCCATAGTTAAAATTAAACAAGAAAATTTGGTCTGATAGATATTATAAGTCATAAGGAATTAGAATACAGACTTATATCTGTTCTAAGGTAAGAACGTTGTCGATCAAGGTCTGAGAGGTAAATAGAATACCCCAACTTGAACGGCTTCACTATTATCGAGGAACGATGTCCGTTTTTGACGGAAAGAGATGTCAAGATTAGTATAAAGGGAATATGACAGCGTATTGCAAGTTTGAAACTATAGCGATAAAATAAACGCTGTTGACTAGAAAGCGCGACTGTTACGTCAAGACTAGTATAAAGGGAATATAGCAGCATATTGCAAATCTTAGAACTATAGCGATAAAATAAACGTTGTTGATTAGGCTTAAGCGTGACTGTTATGTCAAGATTAGTTATAAAGGAGAATATTACAGCGTATGACAAGTTTTGAACTGTAACGATAAATTAACGCTGCTAATCAAACTTAAGCGTGAATTTTATATATATCAGCACTTCCTAGGGAATGGAAACAGTTTAGTTGAAATCCACTTAGTCTAAAGAGATAAATAACGATGTTTGTCCAAGGAAAAGATAAGAATAAGTTTAGAAAGAGAAATTGGAGAATCATGTTAGAAAATGTTGACAGCATTTCGATGTTCGAAATGGGATTAGAATTAAACCGTTAGGATTTGAAACTAGAATTCGACGATATCGAATGTATTAAAAGTAAACTATTTTTAGGGAATATAATCTGATAGAATAATTAACATTTAGTTTTAAACAAATAAATGTAAATAGATAGGAGTCGGTATTTAGTTATAAACTTGATATCGATTTGATAAGAAGTTGACTTAGAAACAGAGTTTATAAAGTGGAATAGGAATATAAACGTATGAAAGAGATTTCGGTAAACAAGATAAAGGAAATTATTACGTGAATAAGGAGTTATATGATCAAGGTGCTCAGATTTCTATAATAAAGGATGGTATTCACATTTCAAAGTGAATAATGTTTTAAAAATGAACGTGGGGCCAATTAAAAGGTTAAAACGAAATTGGAAATATTTTCCAATGTAAATAAGGTAGATTATCCAAGTATAGAAATAAAGAATGTGAAATTAATGGAAATAGTACGAACGTTAACAACGTATGTTTTCTGGAACATGAGGGAATAAGAGTTTATAAGAACTGGGAATGTTTTCCAAGAAGTGTGAAAGAGTTAAAAGAGATTTGAGAAATATCTGGTAAGATATGGGAATTCGAATAATAAAACGAATGTTAAATAAAAGTACCCGTGTTTACGTGATGTCTAGTTATACATTGGAATGAATGTTTGTTCTTACTTCAATGGTTAAATAACCGACTATCGAAGTGTTATGACCATCGTTGTCAATATGGAGAGCCGGTTGGATTTATTATCCGAAAACCACTCCATATAGGTATAAGCGCTGCGAATTAGATATGCTGAAGATAATTGAAGATGGAGTTATATGCAAGGGTCATCTAGTTCTAGAATGGTGTTTTTGTTTGTCCAGTCCCAGGACAACTTGTATGGACGAGTGTCTGACAGAGTATTTCCAACGGTCACACCGTTGATTTTTACGAATATACCAAGTTTGTAACACCCCGCCTCCGTTAGGGTCACTCGCAAAGGAATGCACTAGCTTTAGAGGGGCATTATTGGTAAACATGCACAGAAATATCACAAGACAGAACATATAAAATAGCGGAAGTAAAATCAAACTTTCATAACATGAATAAATAAGGTCTAAAGCCTTTTACATCAGAGTACATCAAAGCCTGTCTTGCAATAGTAAAGAAGCATAAAGACATTTTCATAAATTATTCCCCAAGTAAAAACAGTAAAGTAGCCATTAGCCAAGAAAGGTCCAAGCCATCCATGATGACCTTCAAGCAGAAGAAGTTCGAACTAAACAACAGTATTTCCTCCCTGTAACCTTGGGGGGAAACGGAAGAAAAGAGGCGAAACAAAACGGGTCAGTCAAAAAGACTGAGTAAGCCCTATCTACTATTAGCATAAAAACTAGTAAAGTTAACTGACATGAGAAACTGAGATGGACATAAGCATGATAACAAGATAGATAAGCTAAATCAAAATAACAGGATGAACTACTGAACTCAGATAAACTAAGGTGTCATGATAAATTACGATGTCAAGATAAAACAAGGTATCACATCGTCAGGTTTCTATCAAGTATAATATCCCCAAGATATCTGTCACGTATAACGCCCCGTGATATCTATCCTGTATTTTAGCTCTGCACCTACCGTACTAGTATCCCCACCGTGTCATGTGTTAACCAAGAATGATCCTCACTCAAAAGTCGTGTAATGGTCCATGTCAACCTAATATATCGCATATATAGGTTACTCAACTTGTATGTTTTATTCCATGTAAATGTTCAGTCCCTTGCCGTAGACCATACGGGCTTTCCCATGAGATTCTATATTACTTTAACATAGTTCCATGATCCTTAAGATCAGTTTGGACTGTTACCCTAAACCTAGCTAGGGTCTTCAAGCATGAATTATTGTTTGTACAACTAGGACTTATGCTACCTAGGGCTGCTAGGGATTATGCTTACCTATTGCATGTTTTCGTATCTCGGTTTGGGTTCAACCACCTAGGGCCACTAGGGATTACGCTAACCGCCAACCGCGCCCTTTTTCCCACGCATTCATCGTGAATCGCTTTTCCATGACTGTATGCACATGTATCACATCGTGCCATCCGAGTCCTGTCACAGGGCAAATCAAGAAATACAGGACTCGGTCGGGAGCTTTCGATTTATCTGCCGATGCAGATGCTAAGGTCTGTTTTTCTTATACGTGGCTATGGTCCCACGAGACCACTCCCTCAACTAGTGAAAGACAAGACAGGATAAATCCTGTATGAGAACACAACACTGGCCAACCCACATCCAAGCCTTACCGCAACCATAATTAGATAGCAATTATGGTCTTTTGGGTGTTCTCTGCCTTTCCGTACGTACACGCTTGACCAAAGATGGTAGGTAGCCTGACGAAATGCTATCTAGGGTACGACCGTGTATCGTCGACTATCCCCTATCCATCCCCGTCTTTAGGTCGCTCGTATAGCAACCAAGGCATACTCTTGGTTCTTCTAACGCAGACCTTAACCTCTCATGAGCCTAGTATGATGACCTGGCAGCTCACAGAGGGATACCAAGAATATCCTCACGTTCCCCGAAGCCGCTGCTTCGTTACCCAGTTCGCTGGAGCCTTTATCTAAATCAGATAACTTGCTCCTACTCGTGTGCTTAAACGATGACCTACCGTATCAGGTTACTCATCTATCTATGAACTGGTCTAAATTTTCTTGACTAAGAATCATTACTTAGTTATTCTTCAACTAAGGTTTACCACTTAGCCTTATTCCCGTTATCCTTGTTGACTACGGTTATCCACCTAATCCTCAGAACAAGGGTTTACATAATGGATTAAGTGTCCCTTAAGTTCATGACTTAACCCGTCTACAAATCATGTCAAAATTGGCTAAGTATCCAAGTTCAAGACTTAACCCTACAAACCATGCTCAAGTTGGTTAAGTATATATTAACTTGACCCTATCAAATTACTGAGTCAAATCGGTCAAGCGTATTTAAGCGATTCGTGACTTAGCCTTATCATGTTTTCACGTTAGATTGGTTAAGTATAGGTTAATTTAACCTCAATAAATTCACGAGTTAGATTGGTTAAGTATAGGTCACTTAACCACCTCAAATCATCATGTTAGATTAGTTAAGTGTTTAACTTAACTCCATTAAACTACCAAGTGGGATTAATTAAGTCTAGGCTAACTTAACCCCATCCGATTTCCATGCTTAGACTAGTTGAGTCCAATCTTAACCCCATCCATTAACTGTATTTTTCGGTTAAGCGTCATTAAGAAAACTTACTTAACCTTACCAAGTTATCGTGTTGGATTGATTAAGTGTTGGTTAACTTAACCCCGTCCACTAGTCGTATAAAAATGGTTAAGTGTCATTAGGCAAATCAAATTACTTAACCTACCCAACCTTGTCATGTTATGTTAAGTATCATTAGCCTAATCAAATTACTTAACCCATTTGTCCATGTCATATTTGATTAAGAGTCATTAATCAAATTAACTTAACCCTATCATGTGGCATTAATTACTTAATGCACCTCAACCTCTCACATTAGACTTTGTTGTGGTTACTAGTTAAGCCGGTCGGTTCCGGGTAGCTTTACACCACAACTTGGTCTAACCTCGGGTTCAAGCACAACATGACCAACTTCTCACATTAGGTCCTATTGTTTGCAACTACTAGTTAGGCCGGTTGGTTCCGGGTAGTTTTACGTTGCAAACTCAACCCAACCTCGAGTTGGCCACACTTATATTATCTAAGTGTCATGTCCATCGTGTTTCCAAAACATGTTACAAGTTTTCAAGCATTTGGGTAGACCTAACTTAATAGGTAAATTCCCAAAGGGTAGACCTAACTTAATAGGTAAATTCCCAAGCTTATGTTTTTATGCATACTTACATGTCAACTTCCATGTTATATTTCAAGTCATGTTTTCAAGTTGTATTTTCATGTCATTAGAAATTACCCATAACATAACCCAACGCTTTTAAACTCGCATATACGTTCGCGACAACGTAATGGATTAAAAGAAGAGACTTGGCAAAGGCATGACAAAAATGGATATTAAGCCACAAGTTAATCATGGTGGCAAATGAGGCACAAATGTGTTCATTAACTTGCATGTTACATTCTTAAGCCTCAAAACATGCATAAACCCAAACTTGGCACATAAGCGAATCATGGTGACAAAAGATATGGAATGATGACTAGTAACTCGCATATATCATCATATAAGGGTTATGACTTCATATGCAAGTTGACATAAAGGTTATGAGGGTTCTCATGTTGCCTAATGCAACATTTCAACATAAAGGTTGTAGCTTTTAGCTCACAAGATCAAGATAATGACTTCATAAACTTGCATGACATGATAGCATGTATCATACTCAATGATCAAACCCAAACTTGCAACACGAACATTTAACTTCATAGTTAATATCTAAGAGTAGGGAAAGGGCTTACATTGCTATGAAGGCACAAAAGATATGACAAAGCCCTTATGCAATCAAATAGACCCAAAATGCAAGCTCTAACATAAAAACCCTTGAACCAAAATGATCAAAACCCTTGCTTTATGATGCAAAGATAGAAACTTGACTTGAATGCAAGCTAATGACACTCATACAAGCTTGAAAACACTTGTATGCATGGAAAATCTCTCATAGAAACCATTTAGAAATTTTATGAAGAGAGTGGAGGCCATGAGAGGTAAAATTTTGCCATAGTTTAGTTGCATGAATGAATAATGAGGATTTAGGATAGGTTAGGGTCTTATTTATAGATTAGGAAAGTGTTTTAGGCCATAGGATTAAACCTAGATTCAATCCAAGCCATCAAAGCATGTCTTGGGGAAGAAGTCAAGTCTAAAAAATGGAGTGGTGTCTTAACCAGGCCTAAAAATGGAGTGGTGTCTTAATTGGGCTGAATTTCAAATCTGTTTTCGGATTTGAATTTTCGTGAAACTTTGCGAGGCCATATCTCGGTCATACGAACTCCGATTTACGAAATTTCAGACTCTATTTCGCGTATTTTTCCGAGACGAATGCAATGGCGCAACCCGTTTATCCTGATTCAGGCTTTATAATTAAATTCCGCCTTGATTCTTGTCTTAACACGTTGTTAAAATTCGGGTTGTTACATTCTCCCCTCCTTTTAGGATTTCGTCCCCGAAATCTCCAAGTTAGGAAGAACATATCCTACCATCCATCATCCATCTACTCAAAACATCATCCACAAGCAACCATTGTCCTTAGATGATTTCTAATGCTGTATGAATATATGCAAAACGTGTGTGTACATGTTCCTTAGCTAATGCTAATGATCAGGCCTGAATAATCTTTCTAATGCAAAATATGTATAGTGCCATGAATCCAACATGTATGCAAATAGTCCTAGTCATATAAATACTATATGCGTGCACAATCATTCATTCATATGCAACAACCGCATGATAATACATCCGATTTCATCCATAAACAAGTATAAATACTCGTGCATATGCAATATGAAATGTGACCGAGTCGAGCTTGTATCTAATGTGTATTCGCGCATCCACGAGCAACCACTTGCAACCACTTGCAACCATATCAATCATAACATGTTTCAAATACATGTTTACATCCATAGGGTTCTACCTAGAATTCCCTGAAACAGGGTCGAGAAGACAAACAGGACAAACTCCTTACAGGGTTTGTAACGGAGAATAGGACCGAGAGGATGTCCACAAAAGATAGCCTACAAGTAAGCTCTATAGAAAACATGGATCAAGGATATACTCCCAAAAAGAGATATCATGCGCGTATCTAGTCTTTGACCATCAAAGTCGTCTTTTAACTTCGTGATTTTGTAGCTTCTTATTCCTGTTTCCATAACATGAGCTGGAACTCATTTCTTCGTCGCCTCTCGTTCCACTTGCACTTATCCTTTTCCTAGAATACTTGACGCAAACATGACTGCGTACTCATGATCTCATGCAAGCTTTCCAAAATTCACTAGTGAATCTTGGATCTTGTTTATATACTATAAGGCATTCCATGTAGAAGAACTTTCTCTTGAAAGTAAACAGATGTCAATCAGGTTATCATGCGCACTTACTAGGGTGATCTCTATAACCCATGCATAAATGAAGTAAACCATCCGTCTTATTGGCGAACACCACTCGATCGGGCTTTAAATTTCCAATAAAGGCATCAAGGGATTCTAAGTAACTAGTCATGACAGAACCTCAAAAAGGTTACCCGATACTTCGAGGGCATTACCAAGGCTAGTCAAAAGGTCTAACTACCCTCCTATCAAAACCGAGAGTGGCACCCCCTACTGGATAACCACTTCATCCCTAGAATCCATCCATAGCTTATAAACATAAGCATTATTTCCAAACTCAACACTTGGCATAGACATTCCCAAATCCAAACAAGTCATGTATAAATGGACTGATTCTCCAGTAGGACTTTAAGACAAAAATGGGATTCTCTATTACGCTAGTACTTAAGGTGCAGAGACTCAACTATCGAAGCAGACTTAATTGATACGAACAACGAAGTCCTAACGGGATGATAGAGAAGAAAAGCTAAACCTTTAACAAGATCGTTACCCTTTTTCCAAGGTACTCTAGAAATGAGAGCATACTACTGCCCTCCCGATGATCTTGTCCTTGTCCCATAATACTTAACTATCCGCCCCGTTTTACCATGCCAAAGGTACTCTCTCGTCATGGGTTTCATTGTTCATCTTTCTCCCTCCTTTGAGGACTAAGCCATACCAACAAGTTGCTCATCCTTAAGCTCGTATCCTTTATCCTTCTTTCTCACGATCCTTTCTTATAACGCGACCACTGGTCTCTCGAGAACCACCTCCATCGTATGGAAAGCACTTTCGTAGGTAGAAAAGACTAGTCGCAGTTAAAACTACTGTGACTACAGATGGAGGAAAGAAAGGAAAAGAGACTCAATTAAGAAAACAAGGATAGTGCTAATGGCCTTTGGGGAATAGCCTTTTTCTTTTAAAAGAAAATTTTCTTGAAAAATGCTTCTTTGTAAACGGTTTTTTTTTTCAAATAGTTTTCAGAAGGTCTTTAAAAACTTTTGCCCAGTCTGGTAACCTTCTGCTCTGATACCACGTGTAACGCCCCGCCTCCGCTAGGGTCACTCGCAAAGGAATGCACTAGCTTTAGAGGGGCATTATTGGTAAACATGCACAGAAATATCACAAGATAGAACATATAAAATAGCGGAAGTAAAATCAAACTTTCATAACATGAATAAATAAGGTCTAAAGCCTTTTACATCAGAGTACATCAAAACCTGTCTTGCAATAGTAAAGAAGCATAAAGACATTTTCATAAATTATTCCCCAAGTAAAAACAGTAAAGTAGCCATTAGCCAAGAAAAGTCCAAGCCATCCATGATGACCTTCAAGCAGAAGAAGTCCGAACTAAACAATAGTATTTCCTCCCTGTAACCTGGGGGGGGGGGAACGGAAGAAAAGAGGCGAAACAAAACGGGTCAGTCAAAAAGACTGAGTAAGCCCTATCTACTATTAGCATAAAAACTAGTAAAGTTAACTGACATGAGAAACTGAGATGGACATAAGCATGATAATAAGATAGATAAGCTAAATCAAAATAACAGGATGAACTACTGAACTCAGATAAACTAAGGTGTCATGATAAATTACGATGTCAAGATAAAACAAGGTATCACATCATCAGGTTTCTATCAAGTATAATATCCCCAAGATATCTGTCACGTATAACGCCCCGTGATATCTATCCTGTATTTTAGCTCTGCACCTACTGTACTAGTATCCCCACCGTGTCATGTGTTAACCAAGAATGACCCTCACTCAAAAGTCGTGTAATGGTCCATGTCAACCTAATATATCGCATATATAGGTTACTCAACTTGTATGTTTTATTCCATGTAAATGTTCAGTCCCTTGCCGTAGACCATACGGGCTTTCCCATGAGATTCTATATTACTTTAACATAGTTCCATGATCCTTAAGATCGGTTTGGACTGTTACCCTAAACCTAGCTAGGGTCTTTCAACATGAATTATTGTTTGTACAACTAGGACTTATGCTACCTAGGGCTGCTAGGGATTATGCTTACCTATTGCACGTTTTCGTATCTCGGTTTGGGTTCAACCACCTAGGGCCACTAGGGATTACGCTAACCGCCAACCGCGCCCTTTTTCCCACGCATTCATCGTGAATCGCTTTTCCATGACTGTATGCACATGTATCACATCGTGCCATCCGAGTCCTGTCACAGGGCAAATCAAGAAATACAGGACTCGGTCGGGAGCTTTCGATTTATCTGCCGATGCAGATGCTAAGGTCTTTTTTTCTTATACGTGGCTATGGTCCCACGAGACCACTCCCTCAACTAGTGAAAGACAAGACAGGATAAATCCTGTATGAGAACACAACACTGGCCAACCCACATCCAAGCCTTACCGCAACCATAATTAGATAGCAATTATGGTCTTTTGGGTGTTCTCTGCCTTTCCGTACGTACACGCTTGACCAAAGATGGTAGGTAGCCTGGCGAAATGCTATCTAGGGTACGACCGTGTATCGTCGACTATCTCCTATCCATCCCCGTCTTTAGGTCGCTCGTATAGCAACCAAGGCATACTCTTGGTTCTTCTAACGCAGACCTTAACCTCTCATGAGCCTAGTATGATGACCTGGCAGCTCACAGAGGGATACCAAGAATATCCTCACGTTCCCCGAAGCCGCTGCTTCGTTACCCAGTTTGCTGGAGCCTTTATCTAAATCAGATAACTTGCTCCTACTCGTGTGCTTAAACGATGACCTACCGTATCAGGTTACTCATCTATCTATGAACTGGTCTAAATTTTCTTGACTAAGAATCATTACTTAGTTATTCTTCAACTAAGGTTTACCACTTAGCCTTATTCCCGTTATCCTTGTTAACTACGGTTATCCACCTAATCCTCAGAACTAGGGTTTACATAATGGATTAAGTGTCCCTTAAGTTCATGACTTAACCCGTCTACAAATCATGTCAAAATTGGCTAAGTATCCAAGTTCAAGACTTAACCCTACAAACCATGCTCAAGTTGGTTAAGTATATATTAACTTGACCCTATCAAATTACTGAGTCAAATCGGTCAAGCGTATTTAAGCGATTCGTGACTTAGCCTTATCATGTTTTCACGTTAGATTGGTTAAGTATAGGTTAATTTAACCTCAATAAATTCACGAGTTAGATTGGTTAAGTATAGGTCACTTAACCACCTCAAATCATCATGTTAGATTAGTTAAGTGTTTAACTTAACTCCATTAAACTACCAAGTGGGATTAATTAAGTCTAGGCTAACTTAACCCCATCCGATTTCCATGCTTAGACTAGTTGAGTCCAATCTTAACCCCATCCATTAACTGTATTTTTCGGTTAAGCGTCATTAAGAAAACTTACTTAACCTTACCAAGTTATCGTGTTGGATTGATTAAGTGTTGGTTAACTTAACCCCGTCCACTAGTCGTATAAAAATGGTTAAGTGTCATTAGGCAAATCAAATTACTTAACCTACCCAACCTTGTCATGTTTTGTTAAGTATCATTAGCCTAATCAAATTACTTAACCCATTTGTCCATGTCATATTTGATTAAGAGTCATTAATCAAATTAACTTAACCCTATCATGTGGCATTAATTACTTAATGCACCTCAACCTCTCACATTAGACTTTGTTGTGGTTACTAGTTAAGCCGGTCGGTTCCGGGTAGCTTTACACCACAACTTGGTCTAACCTCGGGTTCAAGCACAACATGACCAACTTCTCACATTGGGTCCTATTGTTTGCAACTACTAGTTAGGCCGGTTGGTTCCGGGTAGTTTTACGTTGCAAACTCAACCCAACCTCGAGTTGGCCACACTTATATTATCTAAGTGTCATGTCCATCGTGTTTCCAAAACATGTTACAAGTTTTCAAGCATTTGGGTAGACCTAACTTAATAGGTAAATTCCCAAAGGGTAGAGCTAACTTAATAGGTAAATTCCCAAGCTTATGTTTTTATGCATACTTACATGTCAACTTCCATGTTATATTTCAAGTCATGTTTTCAAGTTGTATTTTCATGTCATTAGAAATTACCCATAACATAACCCAACGCTTTTAAACTCGCATATACGTTCGCGACAACGTAATGGATTAAAAGAAGAGACTTGGCAAAGGCATGACAAAAATGGATATTAAGCCACAAGTTAATCATGGTGGCAAATGAGGCACAAATGTGTTCATTAACTTGCATGTTACATTCTTAAGCCTCAAAACATGCATAAACCCAAACTTGGCACATAAGCGAATCATGGTGACAAAAGATATGGAATGATGACTAGTAACTCGCATATATCATCATATAAGGGTTATGACTTCATATGCAAGTTGACATAAAGGTTATGAGGGTTCTCATGTTGCCTAATGCAACATTTCAACATAAAGGTTGTAGCTTTTAGCTCACAAGATCAAGATAATGACTTCATAAACTTGCATGACATGATAGCATGTATCATACTCAATGATCAAACCCAAACTTGCAACACGAACATTTAACTTCATAGTTAATATCTAAGAGTAGGGAAAGGGCTTACATTGCTATGAAGGCACAAAAGATATGACAAAGCCCTTATGCAATCAAATAGACCCAAAATGCAAGCTCTAACATAAAAACCCTTGAACCAAAATGATCAAAACCCTTGCTTTATGATGCAAAGATAGAAACTTGACTTGAATGCAAGCTAATGACACTCATACAAGCTTGAAAACACTTGTATGCATGGAAAATCTCTCATAGAAACCATTTAGAAATTTTATGAAGAGAGTGGAGGCCATGAGAGGTAAAATTTTGCCATAGTTTAGTTGCATGAATGAATAATGAGGATTTAGGATAGGTTAGGGTCTTATTTATAGATTAGGAAAGTGTTTTAGGCCATAGGATTAAACCTAGATTCAATCCAAGCCATCAAAGCATGTCTTGGGGAAGAAGTCAAGTCTAAAAAATGGAGTGGTGTCTTAACCAGGCCTAAAAATGGAGTGGTGTCTTAATTGGGCTGAATTTCAAATCTGTTTTCGGATTTGAATTTTCGTGAAACTTTGCGAGGCCATATCTCGGTCATACGAACTCCGATTTACGAAATTTCAGACTCTGTTTCGCGTATTTTTCCGAGACGAACGCAATGGCGCAACCCGTTTATCCTGATTCAGGTTTTATAATTAAACTCTGCCTTGATTCTTGTCTTAACACGTTGTTAAAATTCGGGTTGTTACAAAGTTGGTGGGGAGAAGGTAACTTCTCTTTATTCTACACCCAGTGTGCACTTGTGTAATCAATATGTGATTACGGATTTGACGATGTGGCATTCAAAGTGAATGGTGATTAGATGTTCTGAAGATAGACGTAGCCTCTAGCCTCACAACTAGGAAGTAACAAAAGTTGGGCTAGGTAGCATGGCTAGTTGGGTCATCCCCAAGCAGGGTGTATTGTCACCGATCTAGAGAAAATTCATATTTATACTTCTTTTCGATTCTGTATCTTCAGATGACAGTTGGATGGCCTACAACCGTGGTGATAATCTATTCGCGACAATCAAGCTAAATGAGTGAGCGGTCATGTGTGGCTGGGTTGCAAGACGTTCTTGTTGAACCCTGAGTGTATCCCCTCTAGAGTACACTGATCAGAAGGTGCTCCCATACCTTGTCTGTTGGAATCCAATCTCCAATAAGTGCCCTGCGGTTTATGATTTTATACTATATATATGTGGAACGTGAGATGCAAGCGTTCTGCTACTTGGAAATTTATGTGCTTAGACAATATCATAATATCACTGGTTTTGATATCAAAGTATTTTGGATAATAGTAAGGTAAAAACCGTCCATGTTTATGTGTGGGCTGGTCTTACTATTATCTTCTTGTTTAAAAAGGATTTTCAAAGATAAACAGTATGGTTGGAATTTACTCACACCAGTACCATGACTGACCTAGAGTTTATTTTGTTTGTTTTCCCTAAACTCTTGGGTGCCCAAATTTGTACGGGCAGTCAAGTGTTTCAGGATTTTACAGATTCACTTGGAGGAGCTCAAAGCAGAAGGCTCCACCATTAGCATTTAGAGATTATTATCCGCGGTGATATGATATATTGTACTCTGATAATGGTATGTATATACAATACAGTTTGTATTCAAAGTTATGTTATAATAAAATTTATTCGTTCCGCTGTGAGTTTCGTTTTACTCTGATTCTGTTCAGTTGTGATTTTCTTCTTCTTCTATTCTATTAGTTCTATCTTATCTTTCTCATCCTCTAAATTCTTCTAATAATGTTTCGGTATTTTCGATGCTCGAGTAATTGACAGTGTATTTATGTTGATTTTCTGGATCGAAAATTCCGCGTCATTACAGCCCGGACCCGACCTGCATATCCAGCATCCACAAGCTATAGGCCTAATGTGGGAGGTCTAGCCCATTATAACCATAAATGAAATTATGGTAACAAATTGACACAGCAGGAGGGTTAAGTACATCTTTGGTAGGTGGGTAATATTAGTATGCATAGGCCAACAAACATAACCGTTAAATAAACATGCTTGAAACAGTGAGAGGGTTAAGTACATCTTGGACTGGTGGGTAATAATTGTACATATAAACCCACAAACTTAACCTGTTGGGATTATGCAAATTTATGACACCAGTAGGAAGGCTTAATCCGTGGAAAACCTAGTAGTGGGGATGCAAGACGAAGGGGAGAGCTTGCATGATCTTGTGTATGGCACCCATTTCAGTCAGTAACCCTTAAATAGGTATCAAACGAGTACTCCGAACTAGGTCGGAGTGGGGCACGCTTACTGGGCTGAATATAAGAGATCCAAACGTTAGGGATGGTGGCCTGACGGCGCGTTCCATCGGGGTCATGTGCGTGAATGACTCTGCCTGTCCAGGAAAATAAGACGATGTGGCATCAATAGATATGGTTGTGCATATCTTGAAAATGAAGGGTTGCCACTTTAGGAGGTGATGCATCCAATTGTGGGGCCAGCACCAGGTATCTACGGAGTAGGGAGCCGATCGATTAGGGTAGTAAATATGGTACATTTAGTCCTATCTGTTTTTGTGGGGTACCTGTGTTTCTGTCTGGGCTAACACCCGTTAATTCTGTTTAGGTACCGACTAATTTTGTTTGGGTTAAAACCCGTTACTAGAGTACACCTAAAACTACCATTATATTTCTGTTGGGATCATCCTGTTTCTGTTAAGGAATTAGGGAGTATGTAATCCTATTACATATATGTATACTACTATTGGTGTAGAGAATAAACAGAGTAATCATTAGAGAAGCGTATACACCTTATCCTGTCCACCTTGTTACACCTGCCTTTTATGTTGTAATCTCTTATCCACTTTATATGCCTGTCATGCTACTTTTATTTATTTACTTGCTAAAAGTAACTAGACTCCTCAGACTTTATGTCTGACCCTTTTGTTTCCTCTTCTTTCTTCTGTTCCCCCGCCAGGTTCGCAGGGAGGGAATTCTCAGGCTTAGTCAAGGCTCGGTTATCATCTTGTTCGAGCCACTTTTGAAGTATAGCTCAAGTTCTTATCTCTACTCTTGCTTTGTCTCTTTGATTTGGGGAATTATGTTTTCTTTTAAGTAATTATGTACTCTAATGGTATAAGACAGAATTTATGTTAATGTAATGGGTTTTTGTATTTTCAGACATGTGAGTTTTTGGACCATGGTATTTTATGATAAATAAAGTTTTTATTCCGCTGTTATTTTATATGTCTGTCTTGTAATATTTCTGTTCTGTTTACTATAACGCTTTACGAGACTTAATGCATTCCCGTTGTGAGTGACATTAACAGATGTGGGGTGTCTCATTCTAGGTCTGAGTTAAACATATATGATCATATTTAAGGCGATTTTAACATGAAACATATGAATAATCCTAATTTACCCATACAATCTGTATCTTCCGTGTGAGAGAAATCTATCACTCACCAATTTCTAGATTTAATGAAGATTCAATGAGATCAGATCTGGACAATGCTGAAACCCCTTGAATTCGATGCAAGATGATGTGATCTAATCCTTTTTGATGATTATCTATCTTCTAGATGCAATCTACGATGAATTTAAAATTGAAGAAAGCGGAGACATAGGGTTTAAGGCTGGACCGAAGAATCACAAACGCCCAACCTAAAACTTAGAATGAAGAGAGTAATCCTTATTCTCTCCTTAAGTCCCCCTATTTATATCCACTGGTCCTAGGTCTAATGGGTTCGGCTAATCAGCCCATTAGCTGCTGACCAATCTGCCTAAACATAAGTTGAAACTTAAAACAGCGATTCCTCTCAAACCGCTAAACCAAATCCTTCATGTGACCACTCTACGGAATCGTAAACAACTATTTCGATCCAATGGAATCGATCTCAGCACATGATTTGATCCCTATCAGAAGTTATGGCCCAAAAATTAAAATTAAGTGCAAAATGGTCAGATTTGAATTCGGTAAAAACCATGGACATGTCCCACATACCCATGAACGATATATCAAAACCTGAGAATGATCCGACCAATTAGGAATAAAATATAATTATTTTACGATCTATTGATAGTAAAATACGGGTCGTTACATTCTCCCTTCCTTAGGAATTTTACCCCCGAAATCCCAAGCAAACACGAGCAAACACAACATCCCGCATGCCAACCGTCCACGAGTAGCCAACCTACCATCATATCTTGCATTCAACAGTCCATACAATCAAAATTCTATCCAAGCATGCATAATTTTAGTAGCACAAGACACAATGGCATAAGTAAGATACGATATATAGGACATACCACTTGAAGAGTTATGTATGGGTCAACTACATTCTCTCTTCCGTTTCCCATGTACAATCGTAGTCGTTCTCACACCATTGTACCTTGACTATCTTCCTCCTAATCTATCTCGTGTCATTCCCTATGACGCGAAGCAACTTACGAGGTCTAGAAACTTCGGGCTCGACTTCAAAATCTTCAAGCTGATTTGGAGATATATTAACATTCGATTCGTGCACACTCTTTTGTAGAAACGATACATGAAAAACATTATGCACACTCGCCATCTTCTCAGGTAATTTAAATCTATAAGCAAGCTTCCCAATATGCTCGATAATCGGAAACGGCCCAACAAACCTTGGCGCCAACTTCCCTTTCTTCCTAAAACGAATGGTATTCCTTAGAGGTGAAATCTTAACGAACACCAAATCTCTAACTGGGTATTCCAAATCCTTGCGTCGCTTATCGGCATAACTTTTCTGACGAACTTAGGCTGCCTTCATTCGTTGCCGAATGACTTCAATATTATTCGTCGTTCTCTTATCATCTCAGGCCCAAGTACCAAGTTCTCGCCAGTTTCCAACCAACAAGATGGAGAATTGCATGGCCTCCCATACAATGCCTTATACGGTGCCATCCCAATACTCAACTGGTAACTGTTATTGTAGGCAAACTTGACTAAATGTAGACGTTCTTCCCACGATCCTCCAAAGTCTAATACACAAGATCTTAGTAGGTCTTCTAATACTTGATTAACCCTTTTAGTCTAACCATCTATCTGGGGATGGTAAGCCATACTCAAGCATATCACGGTTCCCAATGTCCCTTACAAACTCTTCCAGAATCCACTGATGAATAATGGATCTCGATCACTAACAATACACTTCAGAATACCATGGAATTGAAATATCCACTTAAGATATAACTTAGCCAACTTTGATGCTGTCCAAGTTGATCTGACAGGAATAAACCTTACTCTTTTAGTCAAGCGATCCATGACAACTCAAATACTATCATTTCCTGTCCTTGTCCTAGGTAATCCATCAATGAAATCTATCGATACTTGCTCCCATTTCCCAATGGATGTAACAATCCACTCGGCTTCTTCTGTTCACCTTTAACTAATTGATAGTTCATACATTTCAAGATAAATTTCTGACATCCCGTTTCATACCTTCCCAGTAATAAACTCGCTTCATATCTCGATACATCTTATTACTACTAGGATGAATCGTCAATCTAGGGTGATGACATTCCCTCTGAACCTCATCTCTCAATCCATCTATGTTAGGAACAATCAATCGTCCATCGTTACCACGCCAACAATCTCAATCGAATTTGAAGTCCTTAATCCCATCTGGTTCTACTCTCATTTTTAAATGATCTGCATAAGCTTATCGTCTCGCTTTTGGCTTTTGCCAATCCTTTCATTGAGAGTTGGTCTAATCGATAAGCTAGCTAACATCTTGGGTTCTAACTCATAATGAGGTTTAAAATCAAATTTGGCCAAATACTTGAGATTTTTCCATTCTGTGAACATGGCTCCCAAACTCGCATGTCTTCGACTTAACACATCATCCATTGTGTTACCTTTTCCTAGAGTACAGGATATTCCAAAATCATATGACGCCAAAAACTCCAACCATCATTGTTGCCTAAGATTTAAATCCTTCTGGGAGAAAAAAATACTTCAACGACTTGTGATCCGTAAACAACTCGAACCTAATTCCTAACAAATAATGTCTCCAAATCTTTAGAGCGAACACTATCACCGCTAACTCTAAATCATGAGTTAGGTAATTCCTTTCGTTTGGATTTAGTTGTCAACTTGCTTAAGCCACAACCCTATCCTTTTACATTAGCACCGCTCCAAGTCCTGTGCCACATGCATTGGTATATACTACCATCTCTTCATTCGCGTTTCGAACAGTCAATACAGGAGCACTTCTCAATCTCTCTTTCAAGATTCCAAAGGCTTGCTCACACTTCGTATCCCACGCATAGACCTGTTCTTTTTTGTTAATACAGTTAATGGTGCATCTATCTTAGAGAAATCCTTGATAAATCATCGATAATATCCAGCTAAACTAAGGAAACTTCTAACATTCGTCGCATTCCTGGGTCGATCCCAATCTTGGATTGCTACTACCTTAGCAGGATCCACCTTATTCCTCGTCCTGACACAACATGACCCGAGAACCTTACTTCTTCCTTCCAAAAGTGACATTTCAAAAACTTAGCCGTCGGCTGATGTTTTCATAAGATTTCAAACACGATCCTTAAGTGCATCCTGTGTTCTTCCTCATCCCTTAAGTAAACCAATATGTCATATGCGAACACAAGTACAAACTTATTCAAGTGATCCCTGAGAATCCAATTCATAAGACCCACAAAATACGTTGGCACGTTAGATAATCCAAACGACATCACTAGCTCTCATAAAATTCGGATGGTGTTCTAAAAGCAGTCTTTGACACACTATCCCTGGCCACTCTCAATTGGTGAAATCCTATTGCCAAATCCATTTAGGAAAACACATTGGCTTTTTGATCAAACGAGTCATTTATTCTCGGCAATGGGTACTTGTTCTTTTTAGTCATCTTGTTCAGCTCACGATAATCCATACATAATCACAATGATACATTATCCTTGGCTGCAAACACAATTGTTGCACCCCATTTGGATATGCTTCCTCGAATGAATTATTTACTCAAAAGATCATTCACTTGTACCTCTAACTATCGTTGTTCCTTAGGCCCCATCCACCTAAGAGGCATAACAATAGGTCTAGCTCCATCCACTAAATCAATCGAAAACTCATTCTCTCGAAGAGGAAATCTTCTGACTTCATCAAACACATCAGAAAACTCTCATACGATTGGCACTAATGACAACCCATCCCATGGAATCACAAGTGAATATAAAAAGCTAACCAGAACTCCATCCTCTGGTAGACAATGTATCATAATTATTTGCCCTTACACATTCTCTGTTGTCACCTCAAGTCTTTCAAAATCAACAATAGCCGCATACTTCTTGAGTCAGTCTGTACCCAATATGATTCCAAATCCAGTGAAATTCAAAACAATCACACACAAAAGTGCAACCATGACTCGATAAAACTAGACCATGGCAAATCTTATAAAGAATAAACGAACCCCTACTGGATTAGCCATGACTAATGGTCTATCAATGATATGAGGTTCTAAACCTAACTTGCAAACAAGCTCATTACAAATAAAAGAATACGGTGCTCCAGTATCAAACAAAACTCGAAACGAAACATCTCCGATAGAAAGCGTACCTTGCACCATATCACTCTTCCCCTTCTCCTCCGTAGTTGGACCCCTCGAGGTAGATGACATAGCCTCCAAAGCATATACCTTCACAATCTGATTACCTTTTGGTGGTTCTGGATAGTTCTTCCTCACTTGCCCAGGTTTATCACAGTAATAAAACTTTTCCCCCACCTTAGGGTTCTTACACTCATTGGAATGGTGGCCCTTCTGCTAACAATTAAAATAAGTAACCTCTCCTTTCGGCTTCTTCTAGCCATTTTTCCCTTGTGGTTGTTTCCATTTTCCGTTCCACTTTTTCTTATTAGCACTACCTTGTTGTGGTTTCGTTTCCTTCTTACCCCCAACAATAGTCTCTGCCTTATTAGGAAACAAACTCTCCTTCCTCAAAGTGTTCTCGACCAATTTCTCAAAAGGTCGTCAAAATGGTCTATTAATTGCTTCCTGAAACTCTCATCCAAATCCATAATAAAATTCTCGTTCTTTTGGTAAGGAATCTCGACATACGATCGAGCATACTTGGATAAAGCTTCAAACTCCGTCACATACTCAACGATAGGCCTCCTGCCTTGCTTCAAATCGACAAACCTCTTAAACATTATCGATTTCTGGACCGTATAAATGAACTTATCCTCAAACTTAATCCTAAACTGATCCCAAGTGATCTGGTCCTGCGGAGTCTTCAATGTAATAGAATTTCCACCAATTGAATGCTCGTCCTTGCAGTTGCCTCGATGAAAGTTTACGCTTAGTTGCTTTGTCGATTCCTAAGTCTTCAAAAATTCGAATACAAGTATCCAACCAATTCTGGACTTCGACAGCTGGTTTTATCTTAATAAATGGCTTGCCACCTAGAGAAGCGTAATCCTAACAGAGCTTCGTAAAATAAAAAAATCTTGGCGCCTGCACAGGAACACCGCCATCTCATTGATGTTCAAGTGCTAGCTAATCTACTATACTATACTATATATGTATATAATATAGTAATCATCCAAATAAAATTACAAATATGTCTCTCATATGCGTTTACATTTGCAAACTTTAGGTAAAATCAATTATCCAAAGTTCTGATACCAAATGTGACGACCGCCTCGTACCTCCCGCACAAAGCGAGGAGAAGTGCGTTATGTGACGTACCAAGCTGATACGGGATGACCGTCAGGGTAGAATAATTCGAAATTGAACCTTTCATATAAATCATAGCGCATGGATAATATATAATAATGAAATATACAACAGGATATAGTAATGAAGCACAATTGAACTGAGAATCAAATCTTCATTAAAACCATATAATCTTGCGTATAATATTTCTCGATACAAGAACATATGAATACAATATGCCTCACTACATCCTTTAGCGCCACAATAACATCAACATACAGCGGAAATAGAAAAGAAGTAGCTAAGTAGTAGATAATAATAATGCGTCAACCTTCTGCTCGTCATTGCACAACAACATCGGCACCAAAACTGCTACCTGCTACTCAGTCTGCCCACCATCAAATTGGTGAACAACCAAATGTAATAAGAGGGAAACATAAAACCTTGAGACGAACAACAGTCTTAGTGAGCGATAAAATTGCTAACAACGGTTAAACATGATAATATGAGTATAGGTGGATCAACCAACAGATCTACCCAACAACCAACAAGTTATCATGTGAAAACTATCCATCACATGTCACATTAGAAATTGGAAAGGACCACCCCCAATACCGCTTCTCTTCAACATCCTATGGTGATGTCCTACCTAGAGAAAATAGAGAAGAAAACATGAAATCTACCATAACATCCATAACATCCAATGTCCTAGCCATCACCGACTACAGCCGTGAACCAATAATTATCGAACTTGCATTTACCTGGTCAAAAGGGCTAATGGAAAACCCTGGTTCTAGCCAAACTACCATAGGCCATCGTGACTAGTATGTTTTCCTCCTACCTGAGACAACTAGATCACTCCTACCTGGGTTTGATCCAAGGTACACAATCATACCTAATCCTTATAGACGTCCTCACGATACCTCTACTTTGAGTCTATTAGAACCTTCGATAACTAACAATTCCTTAGCACTCAAATATGCTGAGCCTTTCTCCTTGGCAATTTCGTCTTTTTAGTCAAGCTGTTCCTTGAACTAATTCCATTATCATCCCTAGTTAACTCCTACCTGTGTCAACCCATCATCGAATTTTATCATATATCGAATCACGACCAGTATCGCATCAACATAGCTTCGACTACTCCTGCCTAAGTTCACAATCGAAGCACCATTCATTTTTGAGTTGCACATCGATCATATGAAGTCCATTTCCAACCAAACTTCACTAACAACCCAAGAGAACCATCAAAATCACGCCCGCAAAAATACGGCTCCCTATTGCCCTTCCCATGGGTCGATGCTAACCATCATGGGTCAGTGCCTACTCATGCACTTAGCCAATTTTGGCTAAGTTTCATGCTCTGAATCATCGTTACCCTTAATGCATCCCACCGACCTATTCTCCAATCATTTCGAAGTTCACATTGGAGTCTCTGCCAGTCTATCCATATCTCGAATATTCTTCCTTCGACCCATCACAAACCGATTTCGAATGACTTGAAATTTTGCTAGAAATCTCAATTTACCAAAGCAAAGCCACACCATAAAATCATTATCACCTAGCCTACACGGGTCAGTGCCTACCCTCACACTTAGTGTGTATAGACACCAAAATTTGCATTCCCCGTTCTTTTGTCTTCCATATCACCTCTGCCAAGTTTCGTTTGAATCTGATCATCTGAACCTCTGATTTGCTCTATTCTTCAATCCTACAATTCTACGGCAAACAATCTAACATACAACTAAAGCAATGCAATTAATTCAATCAGAACAAACATCAATCCATATAGCAATGATTATACAAACATGAACAATTCATAAGCATTGGATTAACATATCATAAATATGAGATTTAGCATGACTTTGATCTAAATAAACATGATTAATCAACCAGTTATCCGGTTAATATGATCAAATTAGTTTTTCCTATAGTTTCGAGATCTAAATTAAACATATATGATCATATTTAAGGTGATTTTAACATGAAACATATGAATATGATCCTAATTTACCCATACCATCCGTAGCTTCCGTGTGAGAGATATTTATCATTCACCACAATTTCTAGATTTGATGATGATTCAACGAGATCAGAATTGGACAGCTCTTGAACCTATTAAATTTGATGTATAAGATGTGACCTAATCCTCTTTGATGATGATCTACTCTTCCCTAATGATGAGCTATCTTCTAGATGTAATCTACAATGATTTTGATTGAAGTAATTGGAGAAATAGGGTTTTAGGCTGAATCAGAGAATCACAGACGCCCAACCTAAATTTAGAATGAAGAGAGTAACCCTTGTTCTTTTCCCAAATCCCCCTATCTATATCCGCTGGACCTAGGTCTAATAGGTTTGGCTAATCAGCCCATTAGCTGCTGACTAGTCTGCCTAAACACAAGCTGTAACATAGAATAACGATTCCTCTCAAATCGCTGAACCAAATCCTTCATGTGACCGCTCTACAAAATCGTAAACAACCATTCTAATCCATTGGAATTGATCCCAGCACCTGATTCAATCCCAATCAAAAGTTATGGACTAACAGTAAACTTAAGGGCAAAATTGTTATATATGAATTCTGTAAAAATCATGGACATGTCCCGCATACCCATGAATGACATGTCAAAGCCTGGGAATGATCCGATCATTAGGGAATAAAATTTAATTATTTTATGATCGATCAATATGTAAAATATTGATCGTTACACTTATTTCAGTAATTAAACAAGCAGATCAAATGGGTCTCTATTCTCTTGTAAACAACTTGATCTCTATTGAACAATTAATAACAATCGTTTTGCGAAACCATCTACAATATACAACATCAACATTGCAATCAAGTCATCTTTGATGAATAGATAACAATTATTGATATTCTTTTTACTTCTCTCAGTTCAATCGACTACATATAGTTAAATAATTTTATGTCCATTGAATATTATGGGTTAAAAAAATAAATGATTTAAAAAGGATAAAAGAAACTAAACTTGTCTTACTTGGTGTGTATGCACAGATGATAATCATGGCCATCTTTAGCTCGAGAACAACCTCACATCTTGCAAAAGACATACATGCGGTGGTCACTTACATTAACCGAGTCAACTGATGTGAATATATGCACAAAGGTGTGCATTTAATGTTAATTTCCTATCCTCGAATTCTAAATTCCAGTTTCTTTTTGTCAATTTTATGTTCAATAATAAACTTGTCAACTTGTATGTCACTTTGACTCAAAACTTTTGTACTTCTAGAATAAGAAGTATTATGGAAATTATGTCTTTAATAAGTGTGTTTACCAACTTAATACATTATATCAAACATATGTTCTGCGAATATTAGTCAATAACATGTTCTATAATCAGTGCATCCACTTTAAATAAAAAAATAAAGATTAAATAATAGCATTAATAGAACAAATTTTTACACTAAGAAAATGAGGGAGATACATGTTAGTAATACCACATATTTGGTTGTACATGAAGGCTATTTTTTAGTTTAACATTTACCATGTAGTAATATTCATAAATGTTGTAAATTATCGTTGCACAATAGTAAAATTTGGTCTTTATCCTCAAAATGAAACATATTATATACATGGAATTTTATGTGACTATCTCTAAGATTGCATCCTTGACTCTCTACTTATGACTATCCGTTTATATAGAGGATGAGAATTACCATTTTAAAACTCAGATCCAACCATAGCAGAAGCATAGGTAATGTTTGGATGAGATATACCATTTTAGCCACAGAAGCTAATCTTGGTAACCTCATATGTAATATGTCATGAGATATACCAGCATCCACTACGTCCCACTCAATTTGTAACAAACACATATGCTACAAAATTAGGACAGTACAGTAGGGCCGTGATATTTTAACATTAGGCTGAAATATTATAAATATGGTATTTTGAGTGTACACTCGTGTATGGAACTTCAAACAAATCAGATATGTTTATTTATTTATTTGAAATGTTTTAATCGCCTAGTCGTAAATTAAATAAAAATTAAAGAGCATTGATATCAATATCAATATTTAATTATAGTTGGGAGATAAATGCTTCTAAAATGATTCTGAAAAATGGTTAAAACAATAAAGATCAATGAGCTTTAACATTAAATTCAATAAAAGGTAAGAAAACTTCCATTGAGTATACTTACCTTGAGAGCATCAATATTATATGAGGACGATGAAAGATTTCATGCAATTTGTCTATGCAGATACATAATAAAGAAAACCATAAGTGTTTGAGTTAACTATTACTATTGCTTGCAAGTATATTATGTAGCAGAAACTTACCTTATAAAAATAAGTAAAATCTACTCTCTAAAATTTCCATCACCAAATTCATAATAAAAATTACCTTTTAAAAATGATAATTAAGAAAAGATGGTTTTTCTAAAGCTCGACAAAGAGATAAAATATGAATCCTTATAAACAAGGGAATTAGCTAAAAGGAAGACCTAAAATCAAAAAAAAATTCAAGAAAAAATGTTTAAAATTTAGTGAGAAAGACATTATATTATATCATGTTAGAATCAGTTACAACCGAATTCTGAGATAAACTATTATCAGATAAATGTTACATGAAAAATAAACTAGTACTAGGTGAACTTGAGATTTCTAAAATCACATGAAGCCTGAAATTGAGTAGCCCAAGAACCTAAGTCACAGAAATCACCTGAAGCAAAAATCGATTCCTTGAACTTGAAATCGAGTATCCTAATATCGATTCCCTAGAATCTAACATCGAATTTGTGGAGCCGATTCTTCGAAGTCGAAGTTAATTGCAATTCCCCCAAATTTTCGAAGTCTTCAAAGTGGATTCTCTGAAGTCGTAATTCTTTTACAAGCGGCCTATTAAAGTAAAACCGTTGAGAGAAGGACTGAGAAAGGGAATATAGGGTTACGAGTCAAAGCAAAAGGTTGGTTATGTTTTTGTCCTTGGGAACCAAGCTTACCAACGCAAAAAAGCGTTAGCAATAAAAAATTATAATTATGTATTTTTGGTAACACATTTTAACATAATAACACGTATTATTGAGATTAATCTTTAATACAAATAAGTGTTGGAAATTGAAAAAAATAAGGGTTACCAAATGACCATTATTGTGTAGCGTAATTGCTAAAAGAAGTTACTCATTCATATTACTTTCTGCTACCAAACCTGTGGGAAAAAGCAAAACCTAAGATAATTTTTGTGATTGATTGTTTTACATTTATTTTATGATAATTATTATTAAATTCATGCCTATAAAAAATAAATATGAAAATTGGTTTGTAATAATTGTTTAAGCATCTATGTTTACATTTTGTTTCTAAATGTATAGTTTATACATGAAGGTTGGGAGACATAAGATATATTGCAACACATCAACAATTTTGGTGCCATTTCCAGCTCTGGAGCAAAACAAATCATAGAGGAATTTATGTGGTGCTGATGTTAGTAGCATATATTTATATTTAAGGATATATCTTTTAGAGATTCATATCTTCATGTAATTTTTTAGTAGATATTGGATTAAGTAAACCAACTATCACAGGGATGAATTGAGATATTTTAAATTTCCATTCCACATGATGATCCATTTTATCTTTCTATAGTTATGTGGATATTATTAAATTAAGCTTAACTATGTACATTGGAAAATATATGCATGTACAAAATGGAGCTTATCATGTATGACTAGTTAGGACTTTTACAAATTTATTTATTTTGTACATGGTGTGAGTGAGTGTTTTATTTCCAAATGATATAAGATTTTGTGAACTGCACATATATTTCTTTTATCCATTTCTTTTTAATAATTCAATTAACAACTATAAGCAATGATTGAAATTCTTTGATTATACTAATATTTTGGTATTGTGTATTACTTATATATTACACATAAGTCTGAAAAAATGTTGAATTAGACTGACGATTGACAATCAAGTAGACATAAAAGTGATTGGGTTAGCTGTTTTGAAATAGACGGTAATCTTTTGTGCCAGTTTTAAAACAACCATAAAAACATGTGAAATCACTGCTACGATTATAATTAAGAACTATATAAAATAAATGACTTACTACGTCAATTGTTTTAAAAATCATAGCAGTAGACCAAGCTTTTGGAGCGAAATATTGGTTTATTGCTATGGTTTTAAGTAAAAAAAACAATAGAAAATAAGTTGATTTATTGCATTGTTTGTTAAAAAAACCGTAGCAAAAAAGTAGTAATTTGCTTCAATTGAAATACCTAGCAATAGGTTTATACATAATGCAACAACTGCATTTGCTATAGTTGTTGAACTGATACAAAAAAGGGTAAACAACTAATGCAAATGATCTATTTTGCACTGGTGCTTCTAAATTGTTTCATTCTAACAACATAGGTAACGCCCCATTTTGATGCTTCCTGCTAGGTGCATCTGCGACTTTATTCCCTTTAGCTAGCATGTACACTATAAAAAATCATAAGTTGCTAAAATATCCAACAATCTATGATGTCTCATATGAAACTCTTTTTGGGAGAATAAATATGTGAATGACTTATGATCCATAAATATCTCGAATCTCTCCTAAAATGTCATTTCTTCGTACCTTCAATGTGAAGACCATTACAGCTAACTTCAAATCGTGAATCAAACATCTTACTTCATGCGGTGTGTGAAGTCTAAAAACCTATATGATCACTTTAACCTTCTACATCAACACAACTCCTAATTCAGTTTCATATCTATCTTCACAAACCACTTGATTATAAATATCATCTAGTACCACTAATACTGGTGCATTAGTCGATAAATATTTCAACCTCTAGAATGCTCCCTCACATTTACCTGACAAAACAAACTTCGCACTGGTTAGTTTAGTCAAATACATTGTTATCCTAGAGAAGTCCTTAAAGGATCTTCGATAATATCCAACTATACCAAGAACACCCTATATATGTATTACTGTTTCATGTCTTTTCCAACAGTTAACCACTTCAATCTTACCTCGATATACCGATAACCCTTTTTCTAAAAAAAACATTTCTAAGAAACTTCACTTCTCTTCTTAATAAATTTCATGTTGAATTTTTTTCCTTCAGTCGATGCTATCTCAACTTCCGAAGCACTATTTAAAGATATATATTGTAACACCCGTAATTTTAATAACACTAAAGACGAAAAAATAAAGAATATTTAATTTAAAATTCAAAATTAAGTGAAACGGACTACGCCATTGCGTTCGTCTCGGAATTCTGGTCAAAATAGACACCTGGTTTGCGTAAAAAGGACAATGTATGAAGAAGTTATGAAGGTTTGAAGTTTGTATACGTGCAAGAACAATATATATATATATATATGTATGTATATGTATATGTATATTTGTGTGTGTGTATATATATATATATAGGGTTCAGAAATTCAAAATCCGTATAACCTAGGTGATCGGGAAATATCCCGCCTAGGGGCGTTGACCCCTTAAGGGGGGTGTAGACCCATTGATCGACCCCCTAAGGGGGGGTCGACCCCCCTTGTGTCAGATTTGGGCTGAGTTCGAATTTGTGAATTTGGACTCCTTTGTTGACTTGGTTCGTTGGCCCTAGGCTATAAATAAGACCCCATTTCTCTTGTTTCTCCACACTTAAAACAACGAAGAACCAGATGTTGGCTCTTCACATATTAAATCAACTCATTTCTTCTTCAACAATCAATTAGAGATATTCAAGTGTAGAGATTTGTGATTCAACGTCAGCTATTCTCTTTCTATTTTCTAGATCCAAAATCACTGTGAGTGTATGATAATTTTAGATCTAAATAAATTTAAAGTTAATCTTAACATGACATTAACTTGGATCTGTGCCTATGGCTATGTGAGTCATATCAGATCTGCTATAATCTATGTTATTCTGACATGACTATGACTTAGATCTAAACCTTTACCTATTTATCATGCCAGATCTGCCATTGTTCGTAGATCTAGTCCATTGTCTAGATCACATCATGTTTGTTCCATTATGTTTGTAGCTAAATTAGATCTGTTATAATTGGTTATCTAATTCATTAGATCTTACCATGCCTGTTATGGCATCCCTATTATGTTAGAATCTGTTCTATTATCATAACAGATCTGTTGTTAGTTGGATATCTAATTCATTGTTTAGATCTCATTATGCCTATTCATTACATCCCTATTCTGTTAATTATGTCACCTTATGCCTATTATGATAGTTGGCCTAATCATGTCATCTGTTATGTTGGATCGCCTCATCTTATCACTATGCCTATTTTGTTAGCATGAATAATTCTATTATCATATGCTAGTTTTATTCATGCCTATTCTTGTTCTCCTCTCTCTCCCTTTTCCTTTTTTTAATATAGCTAGGCTACCTTTGAGCCTAGGCATGCCGATGAAATACACAAATGCACGAAATTGGGAACGATTGGAAATGTTTAATTTGAGCATAATCCATATTGAAAACATGATTGCGAATATTAGGCATAATTTTCACCTTGAGCCAAAACCTGGGATTTGGGGCATAATTTACAAGTCGATCTAAATCTTAATTGGGGCATAACCTGTATTGGTAAATTTGGGCATAAATTGAATAAAATACATGAATATGGATTTGGGGCATAAATCAAATTGTGATTTAGATCTTAAATTTAGGGCATATAATACATGACAAATATGGCTTGGAAATGGGGCATGGAATCCTATAATGAAATAGGGATAATTGTTAAAGAAAGAAATTGCCTAGAATTATAGTAATTAGAAACTGTAACCGCGCTTAGACACGAGGTTAGATTACACTTGTGGTAGAAGTCTGCCCGGACCCGACCGGCATATCCAGCAACCAAGAGGGGTCTAAGTACATAAATCACCTGACATGCTAAGACACGAGGTTAAGTCCGACTTACTGAAGAAGTTTGCCTGGACCCGCCCAGCATATCTGTTGTATATAACGTTGTTGTGTACACAATTATATGATTTTTGTTTGATGATAACAACCAAATATATATATTATTATAAATTTGTTTGCTATTGTACTGTTTCATATATACATCACAGATAGGAATATAGTATTTATATTTAAATTGAATACAACTGTATAGACTTTCATATATTCATGCAGTATTTTATTTAAATTAAATATTATATTTCAAACAGTACAACTATTTATAACTCCACTATTTAAACACTTTACATGAATTTGTACTTGTAAATAAACTGAATACGATAGACAAATTTGTTTGAACACAATAAAATGATATTTTATTTTATTCAAACTTGTTTATTACAAATATCAGTACAATTCACTCTTTCTGTACATAGCTCCTCACTACAACACTCTAGCTGTACATCTCATATATATATATATATATATATATATATATATATATACAATCATTTTTTTTCGTTGACACTATCACTCAGTTTACATCTCAATATACAGACACACACTGACACTCTGTTTCTTCCTTTGTCTTCTGTTGTCTCAGTCTTCAGTCAATCCAGTCATATACACTTGTCATATACAGAAACACACAAAGAGTAAACTGCAATAGAAATAAACTGAATACATACAAATTTATAATTTTATTTTAAATTTTATTTGCCTCAGTTTTCTGGTGTTTTTTCTCATCATTTTTCTGAATCGATCTGATTTATCAATTTATCCGACTGTGTTTAGACAGCTTGTGATATTCACAGTGACACACTGTAAATACCATACGACAGTCAGTGTATATACAATATATTTCAGTACAGGGACAAGAATAGTTTTCTGAATGGCTGCATATACACGCATGTATATATATACCCATGTGCACTGCCTTGCCAATCCTGTGTGCATATGAGGAGTAGCCACATGGACCATCTCGACTCAGTATATGGTCTACATATCAACATGGATCCAAAGTCAACATAGAGCCGAAAATACAAACAAATCAGCAAAGTCAACATGGCGCCAAAGTCAACATAAAGCCAAAAATACAAACAAATCAGCGAAGTCACATTTACACATCTGTGGTGAAAGTACAAGTGGTAAACTCAAGTTAGACATTGTGTATAACAAGCTTCTGTGCAACATGTACAAGCAACAACATAGTGTATGCATACACAATGATGAAGCAATTTCAAGATGCAAATACATGTGCTATGGTTAGTGCGTGCTAGTATTTCTAGTGGAACAAGATCAAGCATGTAACGACCCGCAAATCCGTGCTATCTGAGTTGACTAAAAACACCACACGTCCAACCCAAATTGCACAGAAATACGAATCATTTTTAGAAAGAAGTTAGAGGATGAGAAATAGAAAGAAAGAAATATTAGAATAGAAGAAAAACGAAGATCACAAACTCACAGCGGAACGAATAAAATATATTATATAACATAACTTTTGAAATACAAATCAGTAACTTTATATACATACCATCATCAGAGCACAACAGTCATTTCTGGAACAGTTATAAACACCAGTTTCTAGATACAACATAGTACACAGCGGAAATACGATAATCTACAGCTAACTGGTGAAGCCTCCTGCTTCCAGCTCCTCCAATTGAATCTGTGAAATCCCGACTACTTGACTGCCCGTACAAATTTTGGGCACCCAAGAGTTTAGGGAAAACAAAACAAAATAAACTCTGGGTCAGTCATGGGACTAGTGTGAGTAAACTCAAATCACTGGTTTAACCTTTAAAATCCTTTCAAAAGAAAAGATAATAGTAAGACCAGCCCACACATAAACATGAACGGTTTTTACCTTACTATAACCCAAAACACTTTAATATGGAAATCCAGTGATATTATAATAATGTCTACATCAAGTAAATAACCAAATAGCAGAACGCTTGCATCTCACGCTCCACATACATAGTATAAAATCAAAAACCGCATGGCGCTTATTGGAGACTGGATTCCAACTATGACAAGGTATGGAACCACCTTCCGCTAGTGTATCTCTAGAGAGGAATACACTGGGTTCAACAAGAACATCTTGTAACCCGACCCACACATGACCGACCACTCATTTCGCTTGAGTGTATCGAATGTATATCACCAACGGTTGGGATCAGCAACCGCCTCCCGACTGGGACAGCATCGAATAGAATAAGAAATTAAATGAACCTCTAGATAGGTGATTATACATCCTAATGGGTGCGACCCACATAGCCATGCTGCCTGCCCGATTTTTGTCCTTTCCCGGTTGTTGAGGCCTGAGGCTACGAATACTTACCATTCATTGATAGCACAATCACTTTGAATGCCACATTGTCAGATCCGCTAATCACTAGTTGAGTTTGCACAAATATTCTGGATATTATGCTAAGGGATAAATCCGTTGCAACCATATATATTCATATAGACCAACCCATTTGATCATTGGAAATACTCTGTCAGACATTCGTCCATTTACGTTCGTTTTGGGATTGAACGAAACCGAAGGCACTATTTCTATTTAATAGAAAGAGTTCTTGCACTTTACTCCATCTTCAATATATTCAGCATACTTGGTTCGCAACGCTAATGCCGATACGGAGTGATTCTTCGGATAATAATCCAACCGGTCTCTCCATATTGACAACGATGGTCAAAACCTCGATAGTCTGTGATTTAACTATCGAATAAAAACAAGTGTTCATCCAAACATATCAAACAAAACACTGGGCTCTTTAATTAATATTTCATTAATTAAATCTCTTCTATATTCTCTTATCAATATTTGTTAACTAAATATTTTCAATAATCATCTCGGCTTCTTACGCTATTTGGAAACATTTCCATATATCGCCTTCTCTTATTTCCTATACTTAGGAAATATATTTTATTTGAAATTGAAAACAATTTCAATCACTTCTTTCTCGACTACTTTAACTATCCTCAGGAAATATTTACTTTTATATTTCCAAAATAACATTACTTTGGTTAAAACGAATGCGGTATAAAACATCGTACGACAACCCAAATTATTCTATTCAACTAACTATTATCCAACACTTCTCTTCGAGATTGGATCTTGCTATTTCTCCATTTAAAATGAAATCAATCATGTTGGGGTAAAATTACCTCTCAAACCTTGACTGAAAACATCCTCAACTTCAAAACGCCAAAACCACTAACCTCGAATAAACACACAATAAAACCCAATTATTCATTCTAAAACACGTGTATGGTTTGCTTTTTATTTCTAATTTATAGATTTCCCTTTTTGTTTACAATATTCTATTTTTGATTTCGCTTCCTTATCGAATTATATATATATATCGATATATAGATTTCTAATTGTCAAATTTCTTAAAAATATTCTAACTCCTTAAATTCCCGGAAAAATTCGCCATAACCTCCCCTGTATCGGGAGCATCGGGAAATTTCAAATAGCTTCCCGGTACCTTCTCATTTCAAAAAGAAAAAGAAAAAACCAAGCGGCTTGCCGATACGGCGCATAAAATCTCATATATGAATTAAACATGTACCTTTTTGTCGAGCACATAAATTTAAATCTTCATATACTTCATCCCATACCTGTCTCCGGTATATCTATACCTGTACAATTCATTTCAACTTCATACACTCGTTTTGACTCAATTCATTAAGGTAACTCTTTAACTAACTCTTTGCCCATTTCGCTTGTATATATGAATATAACACGTTTCAAATATATTTCAACTTACTTATCAACTAATTGAATTCAAATTTTAATTTAAGTTCTATATTCGATTTCAAATATATGTTTACAATTCAAAAATTCAATTTTCAAAGTTCGACTTCAATTCACCACTCGATTAACTAATTCTTCTTTGACTTAGTTAATTCTATTCAATAATAAAAAATATGATTATTGTTTCAAAAATCACTTTTCTTACTTCACTTGAGTTCACCTTTATGTTCTAACTCAAGACCAGGTTTTTAAATGGAAATTCGGATTTTTATTTGCTTAAAAATCCCTATATTTATTATATAAAATCCATTATGGTTTTAATGGTTTCTGGAGCTGCACTTTTAAAAATTTGATTTTTACATAACTCAAAATCTATTCGACGAAATCCAGATTTTTCTCTTCCATTAGAAAACTATTATTCAACCGGTCCTGACGATTCTTGTTTCAAAGAATTCCGACTTCAACTGAGTCCTGTATACTCAATTGAAGTTCGATTCGCCAATTTACGAACTGTAGCACTGCGGCGAGTTCGTTTTAATTATATATAAACTTTTAAACTTCGTTAAAATGAATCCAACTCCATTTTAACTCTATTTGAATTTCTTGATTCAAATTCCAATCTCGCTTTTATTTGAATTCTATATTCAAATTCCAATTCCTTTTCTATTTGAATTCTATGTTCAAATTCTATTTCCTTTTCTATTTGAATTCTAAATTCAAATTTCCATTTCCTTTTCTATTATTCAAATTCTATATTTAAATTTCCTTTATTCAACTCCTATTTAAATTCCTATATTCAAATTCTATAGTTGAATTTCCTTTTCTATTTTATATTCAAATTCAATACTTGAATTTCTATTTCAATTCCATATTCAAATTCAATACTTGAAATTCCATTTGAATTCTATTATTTAATTTCTATACTTGAAATTCCATTTGAATTCTATTATTCAATTTCTATTCTTGAAATTCCGTTTGAATTCTATTATTCAATTTCTATTTCAATTCTTCTTTGAAATTCAATATTTCAAATTCAATTCAATTCTTCTTTGAAATTCTATATTTCAAATTCAATTCAATTCTTCTTTGAAATTCAATATTTCAAATTCATTTATTCAAATTCCTTTATTCCTCTATTCACATTCCTTTATGAATTTCTGTATTCAAATTCCATATTTAATTCTTTTTGAATTCTCGATTCAAATTCTATATTCAATTCTGTTTGAATTCTCTATATTCAAATTCCTTTATTAAGTTTCCATTTGAATTTCTATATTCAAAATTCTATTTCAAATTCTTTTATTCAAATCCCTTTTGAATTTCTCTTTGAATTTTCTTTATTCAAATTCTATATTTGAATTTCATTATTCAATTTCATTTTCAATTCTATTTGGATCTATTTGAATTTTCTATATTCAAATTTCAAATTCAATTCTATTTGAATCTTCTATATTCAAATTTCAAATTTCAATTCTATTTTAGAAAAAATAGAATTTCCTTTCTAATTCTCAAATATCCTTTTTCATGATATTTTTAAATATCATTACTTAAGCCCAGTGATATTTAAACACACAAAGCAACCAATTATTTATTTTTCTAACACATCATACATAACAATATATATGCAAACAAATAAACAAACAGATAATATATTTTTGAGGAATCCAGTTGGATTCCTCCAACCTGTTTTCCTGCATCCACAGATGTTAGCACATAAATAATACCCATTCTGCTTCATGGAAGAATATCGTGGTATAGAAGGTCATCCACTAATCATAGCGTGGGGCGTATAGGGTAATCATCCGCTATGAAACTGCGGGCATCCGCTAATGAGACTGCGGGAATCCAACCAATCAATCAACCCAATATATATATAATAGCCTAAATAACTAATATATATAAAACAAGCAGAAAAATCCAAACAAGCAACAACAATTATTTTTACGAAGTAAAAATAATTATAATAAACGGTGAGTGAGATTTACTGACCTTGATTTTTAATTCGTCGATTATTCTGTAAATTTCCATATCGTTGTGCCATGAATCATCTCGAACCATTTCAACTGAATCTATCACCTTAGTCCCTGTTTAAATTCTTCCTACCAATACTCAAAAATCTGTGTTCATCATTCTGACCTCACCACAAACCCTTCTTCCAGTAGAGCCTTAGCTCCTCACTGTCCTGAGTAGCTCCTCACAAATTCAAACCCGTAACCTCATCTTCACTATCACAGTAAAAACCACACTCCATTTTGCTTCAAAAACCATTGATTTCCATTGCAACTTCATCCCATTCGAATACAGTTTTTCGCCCATGCCTGAATCGCGATTTCTCCATTTACTCAAATCGATATTGGTTTGATCGAATTGCAGTTCGCTTCTCACAAAATCGAACCCCAAATACCTACTGCCATCGACAACCGCTCGTAACCCTAGCCAGGCTGTCAGCGTTTCTCGCGCACCCCTCCCTCACATCAACTATTTCCTCATCGTGACTTTAAAAATCCCCAAAAATCAAGCTTTTTCTCCCACTGTTAAATCCATAGCTGCGACTTTAATTTTTATTTCGATCCTCCCTTTTTTTTCAATCCGTAGTTTCTGATTTGAGTAGCAAGGTAGGAAGGAGCAGTTTCATGAAGGGAATGGCAATTGCGATTTGAAGAGATGGAGCAAAGGAGAGAGAATAAAAAAAACAGCCATTTTTGATTACTGAAGTTTGAGAATTGTTTTGTGAATGAAGTTTAGAGGGGTGCGATAGTTTATATAAGCGAAAAGGGACAATATATTCAGCTCGAGGAAGAAAAATAACAATACAGTTTATTCATAGGTCTGCGTTTCTCAGTTTTAGGGTGGCGCCATCTGATTTCTGCTTTGCTTTGTTGGAAAGGAGGAGAACAAAGATTTCTGCTCGAGAAAATATAAGCAGTGCCGTATAAACATAGGTCGGCTCCATGTTTGAAAATAGGGTGGCGCTGAAAAGAATTTGAAGTGATTTTTATTTAATTTTGTAATCAAAATATCTTAGGGTCCGTAATTCGCAACCACAAACCCTTAACGACCAACATTTCCAAGTTGATACGATATTCTAAACTAAATGGAGCATATTTCGTATTCTAATTTAAACGTATATATGGAATTAACATATTAAATTAACGATTCTAAATTAGGTTTGGTTTAAAATATAAATCGAATTCAAACAATTGAATTTATCAATTTTTTTTATTATCGTACTAATTCAATATAAAATTTATATTAGTCAACTGAATTGTTTCAATTCAGTTTTAACTCTGAATTCACTTGTTACCATCCATACCAAATATATTCGATATTGGATCGTATATTAATTATTAAATTCGAAAATTCAATATAAAATTCATTTATATTCCCAATTCAATGTTTAAAACAAATTTAAATGTTCGTTATAAATCGACAAAAAATCTAGGATGTTACATTCCTTCCCCCTTAAAAGAATTTCGTCCTCGAAATTGCTAGGGTGGGAAAATTGGTACAAAGCTATTACTTTTCAAAAATTCACTTATGTTGAAACTCAACTCCTCATATTTCAACAAATTTAATTCCACCAAAACTTTTGGTCTTTCTTCATTCAATTCGAATGATCTACGATCAATCCATTTATATCCAATCTATATTCCATTAAACCTATTCAAATTGACTCTAGTTAATTGATTCACTTCAATCCATTTAAACTTCCACATCCATATTCCTGGGGTTTCATTTGAAATTCTTTCGAAATCACATATATATTTATAATCTTTTCAAATTCAAAATATTCGAATTTTCCAACTAAACTTGTTTTCTTTCAAACAAATTCCCATCAAAATTTTCTAAGGTAGCAATCCATCACTTAGAAACTCGAAAATGAACATTGATGATGTCGCGACCATCATCAGAATTATTTCCCAGCCACCGAAGTGAGTTCAGTGCTTAAACAATTTCAAAATCCATTCAAAATCTTTTTTAAACAAAGCTATATTGTTCTAATATACTTCCAAAAATATTTCAAACTTCCCAGGATTAAATTTTCAAATTCTGGTTTGAATTCAATTTCGATTCATTTCATTTGTATATGTTATATACAAGTTTTATTTTGGTTATATATAACCATTCCAATTTTTATAATCAAATTTGATTATAACGATAACAATCAACACATCCAATAATTTCAGAAAATTATTAGTTATATATCAAAATAGAATTTTGGGTAAAATTATTTCATCTACCCATTTTAAAACTATATCGTGTTCAATCTTCTGTTCAAGTATTTAGAAACTCCTATCGACGTCGTGGCGTCCCACGATTCGACCAGAATTCATAAATTACCCAACAGACAAGCCAACACAATATAAAACAATTTTTTTTCAACTTACAAATACGTTCTCTCATATATATACACCCAACTCATTCTAGGGTGCTACTGACCCTATCTCTAATGAGCACATCCCACAAAAGCCTAGGTGTTCGCTCAACCTAAGCTCTGATACCAACTGTAACGACCCGCAAATCCATGCTATCAGAGTTGACTAAAAACACCACACGTCCAACCCAAATTGCACAGAAATACGAATCATTTTTAGAAAGAAGTTAGAGGATGAGAAATAGAAAGAAAGAAATATTAGAATAGAAGAAAAACGAAGATCACAAACTCACAGCGGAACGAATAAAATATATTGTATAACATAACTTTTGAAAATACAAATCAGTAACTTTATATACATACCATCATCAGAGCACAACAGTCATTTCTGGAACAGTTATAAACACCTGTTTCCAGATACAACATAGTACACAACGGAAATACGATAATCAACAGCTAACTGGTGAAGCCTCTTGCTTCCAGCTCCTCCAATTGAATCTGTGAAATCCTGACTACTTGACTGCCCGTACAAATTTTGGGCACCCAAGAGTTTAGGGAAAACAAAACAAAATAAACTCTGGGTCAGTCATGGGACTGGTGTGAGTAAACTCAAATCATTGGTTTAACCTTTAAAATCCTTTCAAAAGAAAAGATAATAGTAAGACCAGCCCACACATAAACATGAACGGTTTTTACCTTACTATAACCCAAAACACTTTAATATTGAAATCCAGTGATATTATAATAATGTCTACATCATGTAAATAACCAAATAGCAGAACGCTTGCATCTCACGCTCCACATACGTAGTATAAAATCAAAAACCACATGGCGCTTATTGGAGATTGGATTCCAACTATGACAAGGTATGGAACCACCTTCCGCTAGTGTATCTCTAGAGAGGAATACACTGGGTTCAACAAGAACATCTTGTAACCCGGCCCACACATGACCGACCACTCATTTCGCTTGAGTGTATCGAATGTATATCACCAACGGTTGGGATCAGCAACCGCCTCCCGACTGGGACAGCATCGAATAGAATAAGAAATTAAATGAACCTCTAGATAGGTGATTATACATCCTAATGGGTGCGACCCACATAGCCATGCTGCCTGCCCGATTTTTGTCCTTTCCCGGTTGTTGAGGCCTGAGGCTACGAATACTTACCATTCATTGATAGCACAATCACTTTGAATGCCACATTGTCAGATCCGCTAATCACTAGTTGAGTTTGCACAAATATTCTGGATATTATGCTAAGGGATAAATCCGTTGCAACCATATATATTCATATAGACCAACCCATTTGATCATTGGAAATACTCTGTCAGACATTCGTCCATTTACGTTCGTTCTGGGATTGAACGAAACCGAAGGCACTATTTCTATTTAATAGAAAGAGTTCTTGCATTTTACTCTGTCTTCAATATATTCATCATACTTGGTTCGCAACGCTAATGCCGATACAGAGTGATTCTTCGGATAATAATCCAACCGGTCTCTCCATATTCACAACGATGGTCAAAACTTCGATAGTCTGTGATTTAACTATCGAATAAAAACAAGTGTTCATCCAAACATATCAAACAAAACACTGGGCTCTTTAATTAATATTTCATTAATTAAATCTCTTCTATATTCTCTTATCAATATTTGTTAACCAAATATTTTCAATAATCATCTCGGCTTCTTGCGCTATTTGGAAACATTTCCATATATCGCCTTCTCTTATTTCCTATACTTAGGAAATATATTTTACTTGAAATTGAAAACAATTTCAATCACTTCTTTCTCGACTACTTTAACTATCCTCAGGAAATATTTACTTTTATATTTCCAAAATAACATTACTTTGGTTAAAACGAATGCGGTATAAAACATCGTACGACAACCCAAAATATTCTATTCAACTAACTATTATCCAACACTTCTCTTCGAGATTGGATCTTGCTATTTCTCCATTTAAAATGAAATCAATCAAGTTGGGGTAAAATTACCTCTCAATCCTTGACTGAAAACATCCTCAACTTCAAAACGGCAAAACCACTAACCTCGAATAAACACACAATAAAACCCAATTATTCATTCTAAAACACGTGTATGGTTTGCTTTCTATTTCTAATTTATAGATTTCCCTTTTTGTTTACAATATTCAATTTTTGATTTCGTTTCCTTATCGAATTATATATATATATATCGATATATAGATTTCTAATTGTCAAATTTCTTAAAAATATTCTAACTCCTTAAGTTCTCGGAAAAATTCGCCATAACCTCCCCTGTATCGGGAGCATCGGGAAATTTCAAATAGCTTCCCGGTACCTTCTCATTTCAAAAAGAAAAAGAAAAAACCAAGCGGCTTGCCGATACGGCGCATAAAATCTCATATATGAATTAAACATGTACCTTTTTGTCGAGCACATAAATTTAAATCTTCATATACTTCATCCCATACCTGTCTCCGGTATATCTATACCTGCACAATTCATTTCAACTTCATACACTCGTTTTGACTCAATTCGTTAAGGTAACTCTTTAACTAACTCTTTGCCCATTTCGCTTGTATGTATGAATATTACACGTTTCAAATATATTTCAACTTACTTATCAACTAATTGAATTCAAATTTTAATTTAAGTTCTATATTCGATTTCAAATATATGTTTACAATTCAAAAATTCAATTTTCAAAGTTCGACTTCAATTCACCACTCGATTAACTAATTCTTCTTTGACTTAGTTAATTCTATTCAATAATCAAAAATATGATTATTGTTTCAAAAATCACTTTTCTTACTTCACTTGAGTTCACCTTTATGTTCTAACTCAAGACCAGGTTTTTAAATGGAAATTCGGGTTTTTATTTGCTTAAAAATCCCTATATTTATTATATAAAATCCATTATGGTTTTAATGGTTTCTGGCGCTGCACTTTTAAAATTTTGATTTTTACATAACTCAAAATCTATTCGACGAAATCCAGATTTTTCTCTTCCATTAGAAAACTATTATTCAACCGGTCCTGACGATTCTTGTTTCAAAGAATTCCGACTTCAACTGAGTCCTGTATACTCAATTGAAGTTCGAGTCGCCAATTTACGAACTGTAGCACTGCGGCGAGTTCGTTTTAATTATATATAAACTTTTAAACTTCGTTAAAATGAATCCAACTCCATTTTAACTCTACTTGAATTTCTTGATTCAAATTCCAATCTCTCTTTTATTTGAATTCTATATTCAATTCCAATTCCTTTTCTATTTGAATTCAATGTTCAAATTCTATTTCCTTTTCTATTTGAATTATAAATTCAAATTTCCATTTCCTTTTCTATTATTTAAATTCTATATTTAAGTTTCCTTTATTCAACTCCCATTTAAATTCCTATATTCAAATTCTATAGTTGAATTTCCTTTTCTATTTTATATTCAAATTCAATACTTGAATTTCTATTTCAATTCCATATTCAAATTCAATACTTGAAATTCCATTTGAATTCTATTATTCAATTTCTATACTTGAAATTCCATTTGAATTCTATTATTCAATTTCTATTCTTGAAATTCCATTTGAATTCTATTATTCAATTTCTATTTCAATTCTTCTTTGAAATTCTATATTTCAAATTCAATTCAATTCTTCTTTGAAATTCAATATTTCAAATTCAATTCAATTCTTCTTTGAAATTCTATATTTCAAATTCAATTCAATTCTTCTTTGAAATTCTATATTTCAAATTTATTTATTCAAATTCCTTTATTCCTCTATTCACATTCCTTTATTCACATTCCTTTATGAATTTCTGTATTCAAATTCCATATTCAATTCTTTTTGAATTCCCGATTCAAATTCTATATTCAATTCTGTTTGAATTCTCTATATTCAAATTCCTTTATTAAGTTTCCATTTGAATTTCTATATTCAAAATTCTATTTCAAATTCTTTTATTCAAATCCCTTTTGAATTTCTCTTTGAATTTTCTTTATTCAAATTCTATATTTGAATTTCATTATTCAATTTCATTTTCAATTCTATTTGGATCTATTTGAATTTTCAATATTCAAATTTCAAATTCAATTCTATTTGAATCTTCTATATTCAAATTTCAAATTTCAATTCTATTTTAGAAAAAATAGAATTTCCTTTCTAATTCTCAAATATCCTTTTTCATGATATTTTTAAATATCATTACTTAAGCCCAGTGATATTTAAACACACAAAGCAACCAATTATTTATATTTCTAACACATCATATATAACAATATATATGCAAACAAATAAACAAACAGATAATATATTTTTGAGGAATCCAGTTGGATTCCTCCAACCTGTTTTCCTGCATCCACAGATGTTAGCACATAAATAATACCCATTCTGCTTCATGGCAGAATATCGTGGTATAGAAGGTCATCCACTAATCATAACGTGGGGCGTATAGGGTAATCATCCGCTATGAAACTGCGGGCATCCGCTAATGAGACTGCGGGAATCCAACCAATCAATCAACCCAATATATATATAATAGCCTAAATAACTAATATATATAAAACAAGCAGAAAAATCCAAACAAGAAACAACAATTATTTTTATGAAGTAAAAATAATTATAATAAAAGGTGAGTGAGATTTACTCACCTTGATTTTTAATTCGTCGATTATTCTGTAAATTTCCATATCGTTGTGCCATGAATCATCTCGAACCATTTCAACTGAATCTATCACCTTAGTCCCTGTTTAAATTCTTCCTACCAATACTCAAAAATCTATGTTCATCATTCTGACCTCACCACAAACCCTTCTTCCAGTAGAGCCTTAGCTCCTCACTGTCCTGAGTAGCTCCTCACAAATTCAAACCCGTAACCTCATCTTCACCGTCACAGTAAAAACCGCACTCCATTTTGCTTCAAAAACCATTGATTTCCATTGCAACTTCATCCCATTCGAATACAGTTTTTCACCCATGCCTGAATCGCGATTTCTCCATTTACTCAAATCGATATTGGTTTGATCGAATTGCAGTTCGCTTCTCACAAAATCGAACCCCAAATACCTACTGCCATCGACAACTGCTCGCAACCCTAGCCAGGATGTCAGCGTTTCTCGCGCACCCCTCCCTCACATCAACTATTTCCTCATCGTGACTTTAAAAATCCCCAAAAATCACGCTTTTTCTCCCACTGTTAAATCCATTGCTACGACTTTAATTTTTATTTCGATCCTCCCTTTTTTTTCAATCCGTAGTTTCTGATTTGAGTAGCAAGGTAGGAAGGAGCGGTTTCATGAAGGGAATGGTAATTGCGATTTGAAGAGAGGGAGCAAAGGAGAGAGAATTAAAAAACAGCCATTTTTGATTACTGAAGTTTGAGAATTGTTTTGTGAATGAAGTTTAGAGGGGTGCGATAGTTTATATAAGCGAAAAGGGACAATATATTCAGCTCGAGGAAGAAAAATAACAGTACAGTTTATTCATAGTTCTGCGTTTCTCAGTTTTAGGGTGGCGCCATCTGATTTCTGCTTTGCTTTGTTGGGAAGGAGGAGAACAAAGATTTCTGGTCGAGAAAATATAAGCAGTGCCGTATAAACATAGGTCGGCTCCGTGTTTGAAAATAGGGTGGCGCTGAAAAGAATTTGAAGTGATTTTTATTTAATTTTATAATCAAAATATCTTAGGGTCCGTAATTCGCAACCACAAACCCTTAACGACCAACATTTCCAAGTTGATACGATATTCTAAACTAAATGGAGCACATTTCGTATTCTAATTTAAACGTATATACGGAATTAACATATTAAATTAACGATTCTAAATTAGGTTCGGTTTAAAATATAAATCGAATTCAAACAATTGAATTTATCAAATTTTTTTTTTATTATCGTACTAATTCAATATAAAATTTATATTAGTCAACTAAATTGTTTCAGTTCAGTTTTAACTCTGAATTCACTTGTTACCATCCATACCAAATATATTCGATATTGAATCGTATATTAATTATTAAATTCGAAAATTCAATAGAAAATTCATTTATATTCCCAATTCAATGTTTAAAACAAATTTAAATGTTCTTTATAAATCAACGAAAAATCTGGGATGTTACAAAGCACCACAACAAGAAGAATGCTAACAATAAGTACTAATAGGATCAATGCTGTAATGACCCACATTTTCAGCTGTCGAATAATTAATTAGTTTAATTATTAAATATCGAGTTGGCGATATTGATAACCAGAATTAAATAATATTTATATTTAATTAATATAAATAAAAAAATATTTGTGAAATAATCAAAAATAACAGAATTCATGATACGGTGTGAATTGGACAAGTTAAAATATATAATTCAGTTTATATTGAATTATATTGACGAATATATTATTTAAACGAAGTCTGAACGTATAATATATATTATAATTAAAATCGAGCTCGAAATGGCGCTGTAGTTCGCGATTTTGCGATTTGAACTTCAACTGGAAATACAGGATCCGTTTTAAGTCGGATTTATGTGAAACAAGAATCGTGTGGAGCTGGTGGAGTATATTTTTATAGTGGAAGAGAAAAATCGAGATTTCGTCGTGTAGATTTTGATTTATGTCCAAATCAAATTTTAGAAAAGTCATTGTGGAATTCATTTATAATTTATAACGATTTATTTATATTTTTAAAAGGAATATCATTATAAATCGAACATCGATTTAATCGGGATTTGAAATATCGAGTTAGAAATTCATATAGGAATATTGTGGCGCTATATGATATTCTGTTGTGAATATATACGATAATATTTATTTATAAATAATTAATTTATTTGTTTTTAAATATATTTATATATTTAAATGGGTTATTTAGAGCTTTAAAAATAGCCAGTTTTGCAAACGACCTCAGAATTCGACGAAACTAATTTTGTTGGATCCGCAATATTAAATTATTGCTAGATTTCAATATCCGTGATTTTTGAAGTCACTGTGTGGCTGTACGGATTTTTAATGTGAAAAACAATCAGTATTTCGATGGTTAAAAATACGCTGTTTGAGCAAACGGAGTTGGAATTCGACGAAACCAGTTTCATTGGGACGGTAATGACGAACTGTAGCTGCATGTCTAGTTTCATGATTTTTGGGTATCACGTGTGATCATAGAAATTTTAGAGGACAAATATATATAGTGTTTGATTACAAATAAATATTATAATCGAATATAAAATTATAAAATCTTCTATAAATACCCCAACTCAATTTCTAAACCTAATTTTTACCTTCCACGGTCAAACTAAATCCGCCTCTATCTGTTTCTTTCCCAAACGAGAAATCTTCTTCTTTGAAAATTCATAAGAAATCAAATCAAAATCTATAAAATAGTATACACATATTTTTGGAACCGTAGAGGAGTTCTCTTCGATCTGATGTGGTTCTTGTGTGGTGCGACGCAGTGTTAGGCTGTCGAGTTTTCGAGCAACGACGTTAGGGCTGGGTTTTTCGAGCAATGGAAGAGGTTGTGGGTCGATTCGAGGGTGTTTTCAGAATGAGGATGGGGAATGGAGTTTGCAGTGGAAGTTTTGGGCGATTCCGTCGTTGTTGGTGTCGCTGTTTCATTGTATGGTAAGGGGAAAAGGGGCGGCGAGGGATTTCAATTCCTGAGATCAAACTTGATGATGTTGGTATGGAGTGGGAGAGGTTTCAAAGAGGAGTTAAGTGGTGGCACTAGATTTTGAATTCGTTGAAGGAGGAAGGATCGTTGGGAGTTCAAACCAACGGAAATGGATGAGTGGGTTCCTGGAGAACACGTCGTGGGGGAGAAGGGGGTTACGGGTTTGGGTATTTGAATTCTTGGATGGGCCGTAACTTTGGGTAAAGCCCAAACGAAACTATTTAAGTTTTATTTTAAATTAAAATTGTATACGATCTTGTAAATGCGATAACTTCTACGTACGATATCAGAATTTCAAACCGTCAGATCCGATGGAATCATATGGACGACGGCTACTGGAACAGACTAGGAGTGGATTGGAGTCCAATACAATTTATAGCAAAATAAATTGTCTGTCTGAATCAAGCGATGTTATCGTTATTAACGATGATCGTCCAATGTGAGTAAAACTCACCAACTCTGAACAGTTATATTTTTATAACGTATTTTTAGAACTGTTAATCGTCTGTTGATTGTTGTGTGTTAACTGTTTGGTTGAATTGCTTGTGTATTAGCTGAAATCATAGATAACGTTATATATATATATTGTTAATCAAATATTGATTCTGTTTATCAGAATATTTCATATCGAAATGAAATCGATGTTATTATGTTGTTTAACATCTGTGATGCAGGGAAACAGGTTGGATGGACCCAACTGGGTTCCTCAATATATAAAATACTGTTTTGTTTCATATATCGTGATATATGATGTGCTATATAATCTGTTGTTGATTATGTGTGTTTGAATGATATCGATCATTGTTATTCGGTATTGTAAATACCGTAAGACTGGAATGTAGAAAAGGGGATTTTCAAAAATGTATTTCGAAAATAAATTAGTTATATAAAATCAATGGATATTATATAGAAGGAGAAAGGGATTTTATAAAAGAAAACAGTTATAAAATCAAAAGGGTTTTGAAAAGGAAATATTTATTGAAAATAAATATGATAAAGATAAAAGGAAATTTATTTATAAAATCAAAGGATTTTATAAAATGTATAGTAGCTTGTAAAATGAATTAGAATAGATAAAAGGAATTATTTATAAAATCAAAGAATTTTATAAAGAGGAATATTTATTTAAGAAATAAATAGTAGTATAAAAGGGTTATTTATTTAGAAAATAAATAGAACAAATATAAAGGAAATTATTCGTAAAAACAAATATAAAGGAAATATTTGTAAAACATTTACAAATAGAAGTATAAAGGAAATATTTATTTGGGAAATAAATAGAAGGATAAAAGGGATATTCATTTGGGAAATAAATAGAAAGATAAACAAAATATTTATTGGTTAAATAAATAAAATTGAAAGGGAATAGCTATTTGTTAAGTAAACAAATAAAAAAGGAATTATTTGTATAAACAAACAGAAAAGGAATTAAAAAGGAGTTAATTCAAAAGGAATAAATTGAAAGAGTTAATTGAATACAGTTATTCGAATAGAGTTAAATCGAATATCAGTTATTCGAATAGAGTAATTGATTAGAGTTAAATCGATCAGACTTAATCGATTAGAGTTAATCAATTAGAGTTAATCAGTTAGAGTTGATCACTTAGAGTTAATCAGTTAGAGTTAACCAATTAGAGTTAATCGAACAAAGTTAATCAGTTAGAGTTAACCAGTTAGAGTTAAATCGATAGGGTTAATTAATTAGATTTAATCAAATTTGATTTAATCGAATATTAGTTATTCGAATAAAGTTAAAAGGAGTTATCGAATATTAGTTATTCAAATAAAGTTAAAAGGATTTATCGAATATTAGTTATTCGAATAGAGTTAAATAGAGTTATTGAATATTAGTTTATTCGAATAGAGTTAAAGGAAAGGAGTTATCGATTATTAGTTAATCGAAAGGAGTTAATCGAATTTAGTTATTCGAAAGTGAGATTATCGATTATAGTTTAATCGAAAGGGAGTTATCGATTAGTTTAATCGAAAGGAGTTATCGATTAGTTGAATCGAAGGGAGTTAATCGATGTTAGTTTAAACTGAAAGGAGTTATCGATTAGTTAAATTGAAGGGAGTTAATCGATGTTAGTTTAAACCAAAAGGAGTTAAGTGAAAAGAGTTAATCAAAAAGAGTAAATCAAATAGAGTTAATCGATTAGAGTTAATCAAAAGAGTTAATCCAATAGAGTTAATTGATAAGAGTTAATCGAATATAGTTGATTTGAAGAAAGGTTTTCGAATCTAGTTATTCGTAAGAGAGATTATCGAATATAGTTATTCGAAGGAAGGAGTTATCGAATAGAGATTTTTCGAAAGAGAGTTACGTAAGGAAGTTTGTTAAATGTTTAAAAGATAAACTTTGTCAATTTCGAAGTTATAACATTGTTCAGTTAAGGTCTGAGAGGTAATTATACCCCAACTTGATTGATTTCCTTCTTAACTAAGGAATGGTAAGGTTTGATAGTGAATGATGGTTAAGTGGATTTAGTAAATGGTTGGAGTTGGCATAGCGATGTTTTATTTAAACATCTGTTTAAAACCAATGAAGGAGCTTTGGAAATGTTTCCAAATAAAAAACTAGAAATGTTTTCTAATATAGAAACATGAAATGGAAATGTTTTCCATTGTTAATAACGTAAATTTTCTAAGATTAGAAAATAAGAAATGTTGAATATATGGAAACAGAAGATAAGTAAATTACTGAACTAAAGAGATAAATGTTAAATGATGATGGATCGATATGATTTTCGTTTGGAAATGATTTCGTTGTTTGCACACGTGTTTTTCTTTGATAGTTAACTCACCGACTATCGAAGTTTTTGACCATTTAACGTTGTTAATATGGAGAGACCGGTTGCATTATTATCCGAAGAACCACTCCGTATTGGCATAAGCGTTGCGAATCATATATGCCAAGATAGTTGAAGACGGAGTAAAGTGCAAGGGCTGTTGTATAAATCTTAGGTAAAGAATGCCTAAAATGGTTGTACTGAATAGTGCCTTCGGTTTGTTCAATCCCAGGACGACCTGTATGGAAGAATGTCTGACAGAGTATATTTAATAGATCGCGTAAGTTGATCTCTTCGAATATATTAACTTTTGGTGGAACAGGAATTCGTTTCTCTTAGCTGTATACCCGTGGTATTTTTGGGGCAATCAATTTGTGATTTGGCGGGTATGACGATGTGACATTCAAAGTGAATAAATGTGTGATCTGTTAGAGATAAGCGTGGCCTCTAGCCTCACAACCAGGAAATGACAAAAATCGGGCCGGCAGCATGGCTATGTAGGTCGCACCTATTAGGGTGTATAATCACCTGATCTAGAGTTTCATTTACTTCTAAAAATCTATTGTCGATGCTGTCCCATTCGGGAAACAGTTGCTGATCCCAACCATTGGTGATATACATTCGATACACTAAAGACAAATGAGTTGTCGGTCATGTGTGGCCGGGTTGCAAGATGTTCTAGTTGAACCCAGTGTATTCCTCTCTAGAGGTACACCAGCGAAAGGTGGTTCCATACCTTGTCATGGTTGGAAATCCATTACCCAATACATGCTTGTGGTTTTGATTGTATACTATATATGTAGAACGTGAGATGAAAGCGTTTCTGCTAGATGATTACTATATTGTGGTAGATAGACATTATTATAATATCAAAAGGTTTTTGATATAAAGATGTTTTGGATTCTCATATGGGAAAAACCCGTTCCGTTATACGGCGTGGTCTTATGAGATATCGTTTACTTGTTCAAACTGTTTTGAACTTTTTTACTCATACCAGTCCCATGGCTGACCCGGAGTTTATTTTGTTTTGTTTTCCCTAAACTCTTGGGTGCCCAATTTTGCACGGGCAGTCAAGTAGTCAGGATTTACGGATACTTGAAGAGCTGGAGCAGGAGACTTCAGAATTATATAGCTATGGTTATTTTCCATTGTGTTGTAAGTGTTGTACTATGGAAATGATATGTACATTCAAGTACATATTTATATTTCAAAGTTATGTTATATATTATATGGTATTCGTTCTGGTGTGAGGTTCGTGTTACTCTGATGTTATCTTCTTCTTCTTCTTCTTCTTCTATTCTAAGTTTCTATCTTATCTATTTTCACCCTCTAATTTCTTTCATTAACTACCGGTATTTTTCGATGTTTGGTTAGTCATCATTGAGTTTATAGCGATAACCAAAGTTGACAAAACCGGGTCGTTGTAGTTGGTATCAGAGCATAAGGTTAAGCGATTTACCTTGGCTCTGTGGCGTGACTCGGTAGAGATTGGGTTAGCAATACCCTAGATTGAGTTGAGTGTATATATACGAGAGAGTGTATTTGTTATCTAATATAAAGTGGTTTTATATTATGTAGATTTATTGGTTGAGTTGTTTATGAGTTTTGGTCTATTAGTTGGATCCACTGTATCGGTAGGAGTTTCTAAACACTCGAATACGATGAGTCGACACGATATGTTTTGAAAAGAGGGTAAACAATTTTTTTTTACCCAAAGTATATTTTGATATACGGAAGATATATATATTGGATACATTCGTTGTTATTATAATCGAGCAAGATTATAAATTAAACAGTTATGTAAATAACCAATCAGAATTCATATAAGTGAAATACGTGGAATCAGATGAATTATATCTGAATTTAAATCATAAATGAAATTAGAACTCTGGAAATTTGTAAAATGTTTGAAAATGAATTTGGATCAAATATATGAGAATTTTAAAATCCTGGGCAATTTTAAATAGTTTTACAGCATTGTGAATGATATTTTGAAATGTATTTCAAAATAGAAGTGTTTATAAATGATTTTGAAAGTGATATAGTATTGAACTCACTTCAGTAGCTGGGAAATAACCCTGATGATGCTGGCCACATCATCAGTGTTCATTTTCGAGTTTGTAAGTGACGGATTACTACCAGAGATACTATTTTGAATTCGTTTTGGGAAAAACAAGTTGTGTTGAATTTCAAATAGGAGATATTTAATTTTGAAAAGCAAAGCTATTTAATATTCCCAGGAAGAGATTGTTCGAATTAAAAACCAGATTATATAGAAATTTGTTAAAGCAAATTGGAATTAAAAATAAAGCCAGTTAAGTGGTAACTGAATTGGATTAGAATGATATCAAGTAAGTTGGATTGATAGGAATTTGGAATCAAGGATAATACTTGAATTTGAAACGAATTTTGGCTCGGATAAAACCAAACGATTGAATTGAAAATGGAATTTGGCTTAGTTAAAAGTGAACGACTGTATTGAGATAAAAGTGATTGGAGTTTGACCGGAAGGACTTTGGTATATGCTAAATTGGTAGCATGTGTAAAGGATATAACGATATACCCGACAAAAAGGTACCAGTTTGTATTTTATATGGTATGAGATTTTGATGAGCCGAATTGGCAAGTCGTTTGGCTGTTCGATTTTCTTTTGAGTTAGAGAAGGCCTAGAGAGGCGAGTTGTAGTTGTACCGATTGATCAGTATAAATTAGGTGCTGGCCAAATTTTATCAAAAAGTTAAGTTGTTAGGAAATTTTCAGGATTTTTGAAAATTTTCGTTGATAAGGATTAATTAATATTTTAATTAAAATTAAATCTGTGACGATCCCAAAATCCAAGGGGCGGTATTAAGGATAATCATTAGGAAATAACACATTAATCATAATAGCAGAGAACAGATAATAGCAGAAACAATAAATAGAATAATTTTACATGGATATGACAGCGGAATCACAACATGTAATAACATCAGAATAGCATAGCGTGGGATATAACTTAGTAAATAAAAAGGAAAGCGATCAGTCATCATCGCCAGAGGCGGAATACATATACATATAGTGAGAAATACGGAAAGTAAATCAGTCTGCGTCGCCAGTGGCGGAATCATAATATAAGAACAATAATGGCGGAAAATGTCAAAGTCGTCTCTGTGAAGTCAGCCCCGCCATGAGCCAAAAATGCACTCTATGCAGCAGTGCAGAGCCAAAAACAACCTGTCACCTGTGTACTAGGCTGCCCGTGTGAAAATAAGGGCACCCGCATTTGCAAAGTGAAACAAACAACGAGTCAGTCATGAGGACTGGTATGAGGAATCTATTTAACAGTTAAACAACAGTAAATAGCAAATCATAGGATCACGCCACTTTCGCGGAACGGGTTTACTCCAGTGATTGCTAGTGCATTTAAAACAAAGTAAATTCCTTTAAAAACAACGCAATGCTTTTTGAAAGAATGAAGCCATTATAAGACTCAGGTCCCATCACACAATGCAACGCAAGCCGGAGGATAGAGTTTTACCTTATAAGGGCCAAATATGCTTGATACGTATAAAGCAAAATCAATTGATATTATTACTAGTGCATATATGTTTCAAAAGCGAATAGCATCATAAATATCAATCATAGGCGGCATAGCTACCATCTACTATGTCGCCATACTAGTTCTACAATCAAGACCGTTATTTCGTATTGGAAATTGGATTTCTGTCATGAGTCGAGGCAAGGGGCAAGATCCTCTCCGCTTCGAGACACTCTAGCAAATGCCTCGGGACTACACACTTTGGGTAACCCCTGGATCTTCAGGGCCGGTCCTCTCTTACGTTTGAGGATTGGAAATTCTTGAACACACGTTTCCCGGTCCTTGCAGACCTATAATCGAGGCGCCTCGCATTCCAACAACCACAAAGGTGAAAAGTAGATATATATGTCAGGGCTGGTAAGTCACTGACACCACCATAGCTAGAAAGAAACGTCGTGCTCTCCCTGCAGTCCGTATCCCGTTTTTAACTCATACCGGGGTGTGAGGTTCGCAAATCTATGAAATACACAAAGCTAGGCCATGTAGACCTCGCTTTGATCATCATCCACAAGACTTTGCTTTGCAACAGAAGCCTTGATCACAGCATCTTGGCATGCCACATAGGCAGTCCACTCCATACGATTGATTTCCATCGATATATAACCTCTGAGCTCGTACGTCTCAGAGAAGGGCGTTAAGCAAAAGAATAAATTCTCCGTCGCCAAATAGATATATATTTAACAGAGATCAATCAATATAGAACAAAATCCAATGTCAGACACACAGTCCATTTACAAGTCCGTCCTGGGTCTGAACGAAACCGGAGGCTTCAATCCCTCGTATATCCGTCCAATCAACACATACGTTCAGACGGCTACTACTTCCGTCCCTTTTCGGTAGCTACTCCGGTCAGGAACCTCAATAGCGCCCATCCAACCGATACGAAGATCGTCGGTCTTGAATCGTCTTTGCATTTTCCAATTCGAATCGCTCGATAAATTATTTGAAATGAGGGTTAGCTCGGCCTTTTCAAACAATTCCCGTCATTAGAATTTAAATCGATTCATTTTATGGTTATATTATTCGACATCCATCTTTCGGTTCTTTAGTGTTATTTTCATGTCATACACATACACCCATCAAATATCAAACAATTCCAGCCCATTTGGTTTATTCTCAATCAATATTGCTTATAATATTTTATAACGATTTTTCGCCATTTTTATTTATTTAAAAATGGCCATATTTAATGAAACGACGTTTCAGGTCGTGCCGTGTCACTGGCGCTGTTTTTCCCTTAATTTGTTTTACACATATCGGAAAATCTAACCGTTGGATTTCTACAAAGTCTATATCAGTGGGAAGATATTCCCAAGGCGAACCCAACGGTTCCAGTTTTGTGAGAATCCGACGGTCGGATCTTCCACACTAGTCGTTTGAAGTTACGGTTTCAAAATTCGAACTACAGCATCGTTATTCGATTTAATTTAATTATATTTATATATAAATATAAACGATTCTGGCGCTGTTTTTCTTCAGATTTGAATTAAACATTCCGGACAATCCAACCGTTGGATTTTTACAAGGTTGGTGTCGTTGGAAAGATATTTCCAAGGCGAACCCAGCGGTTGCGGTTTTGGGAAAATCCGATGGTCGGATTTCTCGTACTAATCGTTTCAAATTACGATTCCGAAACGCGAACTGCACGGCCTCTATTCCTTTTAATTATATTTATATTTATATATATAAATATAGTTCATTCTATAATTTCAACTATAGTTCATTCTATATTTTCAACTTCGTTTTCACTTCAAATATTTCACTAACGCCTTAATATTTCGAAAAATTTCGCCATAACCTCCCTTGTACGGGGAGGGGTTTGGAAATTTATTGGGCCGTGTTAGGTACCCAATAAATCCTAAAAAGCATTCACATATTTATAGTGATATATTCTGGTGTTTACGGGGGAGCATGTACTGATAATCACTCCAGAGAATAAATTCCCATCACCCCGTTTCCGTGTGGAAATAAATAGTCCATGTGCCGTATCTAATAACTAGAGCGACGTGATTATTGTCAACTCCAGACCCGTGTGGTTTTTTTTATTAATCTGGCAATTTATCGTTATAATTTATATAGTCCATATCAGTCATCATTTCAACCTGTAGTACATAGTCATCGCCATACAAGCCTCTTGCTTGTATGGTAAATCTTCCACCTCGTCACACAAGCTCCAATTGCTTATGTGGAATATGATGAAGTATGCCTATCATCAAGAAGTATGCCATGTAGTGTAGTTCAAAACTAATTGTTACTATCCTATGGCGTTATTTATTATTTCACACAGAATAACCAGCACCCCGCATCCAATGGCATTCACAGGAGTTGATATATAAATAAAATTGCGCAGCCAACTCATCAAGGTTTACCTATTTGTCGGGCACGCAAATAATTTCTTTACTCTACAGCTAATCCATTTTTCCTGTTCAACACATGTATATATATGCAGAACAAAGCTAATAATAATATTTCTAGCAAACTATTATTTATTTTAACACGTGTGTATTTTTAACTAAGCGTACACATGATAAAAGAAATATTTTTATCATCAAAAATATTTATTCGACACGTGTGTATTTTTAGCTAAGCCTATTCACAATTAAAATATAGTTTTTATTGTCTATTCATTTTATTTTAAAATACGATAACATTCAACACATGAATTTCAACTCGACGAACAAATTGCAATTCAACACATGAATATTCTATATCGTTTGTATATACATATAAAAATGTGATTTTTATCGCTAAAGCCATTTGTTTAAATTCAAATAATATTCAACACATGAATTTCAACTCAACGAATGAATTGCAACTCAACACATGAATATTCTATATCGTTTGTATATACATATAAAAATGTGATTTTTATCGCTAAAGCCATTTGTTTAAATTCAAATAATATTCAACACATGAATTTCAACTCAACGAATGAATTGCAACTCAACACATGAATATTCGATATAGTTTGTATATATATATAAAAATGTGATTTTTATCGCTAAAGCCATTTGTTTAAATTCAAATAATATTCAACACATGAATTTCAACTCAACGAATGAATTGCAACTCAACACATGAATATTCGATATAGTTTGTATATATATAAAAATGTGATTTTTATCGCTAAAGCCATTTGTTTAAATTCAAATAATATTCAACACATGAATTTCAACTCAACGAATGAATTGCAATTCAACACATGAATATTCTGTATAGTTTATGTAATTTATTTCAACGAATAAAAATTATTCTAACACATAAATATTTCAGAAAATTTCGGCAGCATAATGGCAGGGTAGTTAAAACCGGGACCGTCCCTAGTACGGCTCCTCGCTCTACCTTAAAACCTCGCGGTTTTTGACAATGGGGATCATGCATCTAGTTCGCACACAGGCGGCATGTTTTATTTTCAATTCCACAATCCTATTCTATGTTGTTTCAACCACAAGAGGGTATTTTTCAACCACAAAGGTATTTTTCAACCATAATATCAACCACAAACAATTATTTCCAACCATTCGTCATACCATATAACATCACGTCAAACACAAGCAATAAATATCGTCCATGGTCTGTGGACGAGGGGAGTATATATATATATATATATATATATATAATAATTCACTTGCATTTCATCACAATTTAAAGCATATATGTTTCAAACAACGCTTGTATAATTTATACATCGCTAATATAACTTATACAACACATGTACATGAGGTATACAATGTGTATATAATTTACACTTCGCTTATATAATTTATACAACGCGATTTCATTCACACAAATAGTTTAGATTCCTCACATTGGTTATTCCGGTGCTAAAAATCGTAGGAAGGTCAGAAAAATCCGCGGCTTCTTCTAGAATGTAGAGAGCCTCCTTGCGGTCTCGGTGTCTCCTGTTTCATCAAATTTCGTTAAAGAACGAAAAAGATATTATTTTTCAAAGTTTTGCAACACTTAAAAGTGTTATTTTCATTTCAGAAATTTACATCAGAAAGGGTTTAAAAACTTCAAAACTAGGTCACGATTTTTCAGCTAATCCGTACCTCGAGGCTTCGATCAGACTATGCTGCGTCAAAGAGCTACGAACCACCTCCAGATCGGCGGTGGTAGCGAAGGGTTCGGTGGCCTCTGCGCGTCGCGGCGGCGCCCTGAAGGTCGTGACTTCCTCGTCGATTTCCGACGCCGATGGTCGATGGCTGGGGTCGTGGGTTGGTCGGATGTGGAGAGGAGGCGAAGGCGGTCAGAAGTCTCAACTGGCATCGGCGGTGAAATCGCCTGAGGCGGCGGCTAAATGGACGAGAAGATTGGAGCACTGTGAGTCGTCCATGTGACGACCCCAAACTTCCACGGGTGAAAGCAAGGAGAAATCATATGGAATACAACATAAATACAATAAAACAGAACATAGATACAATATAGCAAAGGAGATTCATAGAGTAATAACATTATAGCAGCGGAAAAATATAACGTCATCAATCACAGAAATTCCCCAGTCACAGAAAACTAAGATTATTACAACAAGTTTGCAGAAAAGAAATAAGTTTGATGTCTAAAAAGAAAAGAAAAGATGCCAATAGAAACAAAAAGTCTTCAAGTTCCAAGTCATCACCTCTTCTCCCAAGCAGAATCCAAGAGAGAGAAAATAAGCAGCTTCAAAGAAAAGCTCCAAGCAAAGAACGAACCTGTCTACTTGGCTGCCCGTGTAGAAGAGAGGGCACCCAAGTTTGCAAAAAGGTGAAACAAACTATGGGTCAGTCGTGGGACTGGTGTGAGAATTCTTAAATAACTTATACTAATAAGGCAGATCCAAAGACCACGCCGCTAACGCGGAACGGGTTGTACCAATGGATTGCCGTGCATAACTATAGTGTCAATACAGAAAAGTAAAACGTAACAAAACGCAATGTCTTTTGAAAAATGGAACCACCATAAGACTCAGGTCCCATCACACAATGCAACGCACACCAAGAGGATAGAGTTTTACCTTACGGTGGTTAAACATGCTAAATACGCCAAATACGTAACTAATACTATTATTAGTGTATATGTTTTAAAACAATTCAAAGCAATGTATTAATCCTAGGAAGCATAGGTACCATATATTATGCCTCCAATACTAGTAATACAATCAAATCCGTCGGGGTCGTATTGGAAATTTGGGTTTCCATCATGAGTCCAGGCTAGGGAGGACTCCTTACCGATTCGAGACGCTCTAGTTAACATCTCAGGATTACCCGCAGTTAACCCTTGGATCCTGCAGGGCCGGTCCTCACATACAGCTTAGAGGATTGGCAATTCCTAAGCACACGTTCCCCGGTCCTATAGGACCTATCCGAGGCGCCTCATTTCATCATCCTCCAAAAGTAAAATGACTACTAACTAGAAAGAAACGTGCTACTTTCCCTGCGTTCCCTTCCCCCTTTTTAGACTCTACCGGTTTGTGAGGCTCGTGAAGTCATGTTCTTCATACCACAAGGTTCTGCTTTTCAACAAGAAACCCTGATCATTGCATCTTAGTATGCCACACCGTCACTCCATACCGTACTATTGATCTTCCGTCACTATATAAACGGGTGTTAAGTAGAGAATAAATTCTCTACCACCAATCGTTTATATATTAACTGAATATCCACAACATAATATTTTGTGGGGTACGATGTCAGACACACTATCCATTTATACCCATGCTCTAGGTCTGAACTAGGGTCAAACCCGTGAAATCAACACGTACGTTTGGGCAATTATCCCGACCCTTGAATTGGGATCAAACCAATTCAGAGTCTTGATCGTTGTCCATTCGAGGGAAGATTTACGGTCTTCATACGCCGTCTTCATACTTGAATTCTTGAAATCGTACGATCATTTGGAATGGGATTAACCCGGTCTTTCCAAATAATCTCGCATTCATATATTTTGAGAAAAACATATTTCATATCGTTATTTTATTTTATAACGATTAATTCTTGCCTTAATTATTTAATATAATTAATTCCTTATTTAACGACGCTTCAGGTCAAGGGCGACCTTGGCGCTGTTTTCAATCAATTTTGTTTTTCACTTTCCTCAAAATCTAACCGTTGGATTTTAGCGTAGCTTATATCGTCGGAAAGATTTTTCCAAGACGGTCCTAACGGTTTCAGTTTTGGGAAAATCCGACGGTCGGATCTTCCGGTATATTCGTTTAAAAGTTCGATTTCAAAACGCGAACTACTGCGCTCGATTCGTTATATTATAATTATATATATATATAAATATATATAAATAATTCGTTTAACTTATCGTCCTTACATACAGCTTACATTTCTCTTATCTCCCACTTTTCTACTTACATGATAATGTAGTTTAGGATTAGACGATAATTCTTCTTTTATTTCATTATTGCTTATTTTTATATTTTATAATTTACATTTGAAAAATGTAAATTATAACATACCATTCCATTCATCTCTTTATATATTTCTTCATGAACAATTTCATTATGAATAATGAACACTTTCTTATGGAGTAAATTCCCTTTTATTATGCATAAAAAAAAAATGAATATGTTCTTACAATGCAAATTCTCTTTTTATTTTACATTATAAATAATGTATAAACTTCCTACGGTCAAGTTCTTTAAATCCTAATGTTATAAAATAGTGTAACTATCATACGGTGAAATTTCCCTTTTATTTAACATTATGAATGATGTTAAATTTACATACACTTCATTTTCCTTTTTATAACATTGAAAATATATTATTAGAAAATATAGATTTCCCAATATTATTAGAAAATATAGATTTCCCAATATTATTAGAAAATATAGATTTCCCAATATTATTTCTTTATCTTTTACATTAAAAATAATGTTAATTCTTTTCATACAGTTTCATTTCTTTTGCTTAACCTTAAAAATAATGTTAATTCTTGCATATAGTTTCATTTCTCTTATTTAACATAAAATAAATGTTAATTCTTCCTACGGGGTGAATTCTCTTTTTATTTACATTCTAAATAATGCTTATTATCTTACAATGCAAATTCTCTTTTAATAAACATTATAAATAATGTATATTTACATGACATGCATTTTCTATATTGTTGACATGACAAAATATTATTTTTCATACAATGCATGTCTTATTTTAACATAACAAAAATATTCTTTTACCTACAATGCATTTATTATTTTCTAACGTAACAAAATAATAGTTTCATACAATGCATTTCTATTTCTCTAACATGACAAAATAATATTTTATGCAATGCATTTCTATTTCTCTAACATGACAAAATATTATATTCATACAATGCATTTCTATTTCTCTAACATGACAAAATAATATTTGCATACAATGTATTTTCTATTTTTCTAACTTGACAGAATAATATGTTCATACAATGCATTTATCTATTTTTCTAACATGACAAAATAATATTTTCATACAATGCATTTATCTATTTCTCTAACATGACAAAATAATATTTTATGTAATGCATTTCTATTTCTCTAACATGACAGAATAATATGTTCATACAATGCATTTCTATTTCTCTAACATGACAAAATAATATATTCATACAATGCATTTCTATTTCTCTAACATGACAAAATAGTATTTTCATACAATGCATTTATCTATTTCTCTAACATGACAAAATAATATTTTCATACAATGCATTTCTATATAACGTTCTAACTTGACAAAATATTATTTGCATACAATGCACTTCTATATAACGTTCTAACTTGACAAAATATTATTTGCATACAATGTATTTCTATTTTTCTAACTTGACAAAAATAATATGCATACAATGTATTTCTATTTTTCTAACTTGACAAAAATAATATGCATACAATGTATTTCTATTTTTCTAACTTGACAAAAATAATATGCATACAATGTATTTATCTATTTTTCTAACTTGACAAAAATAATATGCTATTTTTATATAGTGCCATCTTCTATTTTATATAATGGACAAAATATAGTTCATTAACATGCTATGCTATTTTTATTTTATATAATGAACAAAATATAGTTCATTAACATACGATGCTTTCTTCTTTTGATAATGAATAAAATATATTCATTCAACATACAGTGCTTGCTTATTGTTACTAATGAACAAAATATTAGTTCATTACATATAGCGACTAATTCTATTTTTATTAATGAACAAAAAATGGTTCGTTTCACATAGCGACAAATTTTATTTTGAATAATGACACAAAATATAATTCTTTACCATAGCGACAAATTCTATTTTGTTAATGACACAAAATATAATCCTTTAACATATAGTGCTTTCTTATTTTATAAATGAACAAAATATAATCATTCACATATAACGACCAATTCTATTTTATAAATACACAAATTTGTTCATTCAACATACGGTGCTTGTATTCTATTATAACACAAATTTGTTCATTCAACATACGGTGCTAATTTTCTTATTTTGATATTGACAAAAGTGTCAATTTACATACGGTGTTCATTTTCTTATTTTGATATTGACAAAAGTGTCAATTTACATACGGTGTTCATTTTCTTATTTTGATATTGACAAAAGTGTCAATTTACATACGGTGTTCATTTTCTTATTTTGATATTGACAAAAGTGTCAATTTACATACGGTGTTCATTTTCTTATTTTGATATTGACAAAAGTGTCAATTTACATACGGTGTTCATTTTCTTATTTTGATATTGACAAAAGTGTCAATTTACATACGGTGTTCATTTTCTTATTTTGATATTGACAAAAGTGTCAATTTACATACGGTGTTCATTTTCTTATTTTGATATTGACAAAAGTGTCAATTTACATACGGTGTTCATTTTCTTATTTTGATATTGACAAAAGTGTCAATTTTATCCTACGATGAACGTTTCCAACATTTTCTATTTTTAATATATAATAATGTTAATATAACATACAATGAACAATTTTGATATGTTAACATTTTAACATATAAACATGTCACACAACATACATGAACAATTTTAATTTTGACATATCAACATGTCACACAACATACATGAACGATTTTTAATTTATAATTTTGACATATCAACATGTCACACAACATACATGAACGATTTTAATATATTTAATTTTTATGTTGTAACATCTCAACATACAGTGGGTTTTGACCTAGCATACGCATACAGATTAAGTCATAGCAGATTCACATACAGTTTATATCATAGCAGATTCACAAACATATATGATTATGAATGCGAACATCCATAATTAAAACATAATTACTTAAATAAAATAAATAGGATTCTCACCTCAATTAGATTAGAGTTTGTTCCCCATTGCTCTGTATTAAAGTGGTATTCGAAGTCACGGTTCCACCGGATCTGAAATTTTCAGAATCGGTGTTCATATGCATAAGTTATTGATGTTTTAAATCAAACAGACTTTTAACAACTGTTTCTGCCACGCTTAAAAGCGTTACAAAATCTGAAGCATACCTCAATTTCAGAATTTGTTCAAAACTTCAAATCGCGATAACTATTGATTTACTGAACGGTTTTGGGTGCCGTTTTTTGGAGAATGACCGCCTTGGAGAGATCTTTGCACGGCCAGAAGGGGGTGGAGTTCGGTCGAGCGTGGTGGGCCCGGCGTGGCTGCGACCGGCGGAGCTTCTCGGGCTCGGGGCGGGCGGCACAGGCGACGGAAAGGGACGGGACTTGTCGGAGATCGAAGAGCTCGGCGAGAGCTTCGAAACGTGTACTCACACGCAAATTTTCGTTGAGAAATGAAGGAGTTATGAGGGTTTGAAGTTTTCAGCCATGATGGGTTTGTGCGGCTCAGCAAAGAGGAAGAAGATGGACGTGAATAGTGTTTTTATATTAAAATATTAGGTTAAACTAATCATTATTTAATTGGCCCGCTTAAGCCCGTTTTGGCCCGAACTCCGATTCAAGCCTGCTTACTGTCGTTCATACCATTTAGCCCCCGTTCCGAACTCATCTGGATATGTCTCATCAGCCCACGAGATCGTCTTGGCCTTCGTTTTTCAGTTTTAAATATAAATCATTATTTTAAATTCAAACGTACGCAGAAATTCACCCAGGTCACCAATTAACTTCAAAAATTCTCGAAAAATATACTTAGCTATGTTTTGATGCTGTGGACCTATGAAAATTAATTTCGTTTAATTCTGAGTCCGTTTGAATTTTTAATGAATTTTTAAAGTCAAAAATTTGCCCGTTTATGCTGAAAAATCAATTATAATTATATATTAATTCTAAAAATTACCAAAAAATCATTTTTAGTTTTGTTTTGATGATACGAATCCAACAAAATTTATTTCGTTCGATTCTGAGACTTTTTGAAAAATGGCTATTTTCAAGGCGAATATTTTTAATATAAAAAAATACATTTTTAAACAAATATTTTCTGAAACTCGAAACATATAAGTGTTTACTGTTTTTCAATGCAGAAACGTCATTTTGAAACCAATGGAAGTGGTTTCGAGTTCAAATTCCTACATATGTGAAAAGTAGCATTTTTGTCCTATGCAAATTACCCACCGACCTTTCTAAAAATTGAATTAGCCATAACTTTTGATTTCCGCTATGAAATTTCGATTTTTCGGATTTGTTGGAAAGATATTTTTAAATAGATTCTAATATTTTTGGTTTTACTAAAATTCGTTAAATTTTGCATCCTGTATGGTTAGTCAAAGTTCAAGTTTGACTTTTCAAACTACCGCGCCATTTCTAGCTCTTTTTATATTTAAAATTAATTTATTCATTCTAACTTCGATTTGAACCAAATTTGTGATCCTTATTATTTAAAATAGATTATTTTAAATATCAAAACTCATTTAAAATCACTTAAAATAAATTTTAACTTGGCCCCAAAATTCAGGGTCGTTACAATCTCCCCCACTTAAGAACTTTTCGTCCCCGAAAAGGAAAAAGAAAATAAAAGAGGAGAAGAGGAAGAATAAACACAGAGAATGTTGAAACGTTTTAACAGAAATAGTACCGCCTATAACATCAGGCTTTCTACCGAAGAAGTTGGTCCTTTCGCTCCTTCGTACACATGTGCCAATTGAACATCGCCACTTCTCTTAGTCTTCTTCGAATGCACGATCAAGGGAAGAGTCAAAACAACTGAAATGGTGATTCTAAGAGATAGAAAAGATCGAAGGATGAATGAAAAGATGACGATAAAGTGACTGGCTATTATGTATCTCATGAACTGTTCGCCATAGAATATAGTGATTCTATGTAAACGAATTATTATAGATATGTTGTACTCCGCTTTGTAAACCAAAGCTCTGATACCAACTGTGACGACCCCAAACTTCCACGGGTGAAAGCAAGGAGAAATCATATGGAATACAACATAAATACAATAAAACAGAACACAGATACAATATAGCAAAGGAGATTCATAGAGTAATAACATTATAGCAGCGGAAAAATATAACGTCATCAATCACAGAAATTCCCCAGTCACAGAAAACTAAGATTATTACAACAAGTTTGCAGAAAAGAAATAAGTTTGATGTCTAAAAAGAAAAGAAAAGATGCCAATAGAAACAAAAAGTCTTCAAGTTCCAAGTCATCACCTCTTCTCCCAAGCAGAATCCAAGAGAGAGAAAATAAGCAGCTTCAAAGAAAAGCTCCAAGCAAAGAACGAACCTGTCTACTTGGCTGCCCGTGTAGAAGAGAGGGCACCCAAGTTTGCAAAAAGGTGAAACAAACTATGGGTCAGTCGTGGGACTGGTGTGAGAATTCTTAAATAACTTATACTAATAAGGCAGATCCAAAGACCACGCCGCTAACGCGGAACGGGTTGTACCAATGGATTGCCGTGCATAACTATAGTGTCAATACAGAAAAGTAAAACGTAACAAAACGCAATGTCTTTTGAAAAATGGAACCACCATAAGACTCAGGTCCCATCACACAATGCAACGCACACCAAGAGGATAGAGTTTTACCTTATGGTGGTTAAACATGCTAAATACGCCAAATACGTAACTAATACTATTATTAGTGTATATGTTTTAAAACAATTCAAAGCAATGTATTAATCCTAGGAAGCATAGGTACCATATATTATGCCTCCAATACTAGTAATACAATCAAATCCGTCGGGGTCGTATTGGAAATTTGGGTTTCCATCATGAGTCCAGGCTAGGGAGGACTCCTTACCGATTCGAGACGCTCTAGTTAACGTCTCAGGATTACCCGCAGTTAACCCTTGGATCCTGCAGGGCCGGTCCTCACATACAGCTTAGAGGATTGGCAATTCCTAAGCACACGTTCCCCGGTCCTATAGGACCTATCCGAGGCGCCTCATTTCATCATCCTCCAAAAGTAAAATGACTACTAACTAGAAAGAAACGTGCTACTTTCCCTGCGTTCCCTTCCCCCTTTTTAGACTCTACCGGTTTGTGAGGCTCGTGAAGTCATGTTCTTCATACCACAAGGTTCTGCTTTTCAACAAGAAACCCTGATCATTGCATCTTAGTATGCCACACCGTCACTCCATACCGTACTATTGATCTTCCGTCACTATATAAACGGGTGTTAAGTAGAGAATAAATTCTCTACCACCAATCGTTTATATATTAACTGAATATCCACAACATAATATTTTGTGGGGTACGATGTCAGACACACTATCCATTTATACCCATGCTCTAGGTCTGAACTAGGGTCAAACCCGTGAAATCAACACGTACGTTTGGGCAATTATCCCGACCCTTGAATTGGGATCAAACCAATTCAGAGTCTTGATCGTTGTCCATTCGAGGGAAGATTTACGGTCTTCATACGCCGTCTTCATACTTGAATTCTTGAAATCGTACGATCATTTGGAATGGGATTAACCCGGTCTTTCCAAATAATCTCGCATTCATATATTTTGAGAAAAACATATTTCATATCGTTATTTTATTTTATAACGATTAATTCTTGCCTTAATTATTTAATATAATTAATTCCTTATTTAACGACGCTTCAGGTCAAGGGCGACCTTGGCGCTGTTTTCAATCAATTTTGTTTTTCACTTTCCTCAAAATCTAACCGTTGGATTTTAGCGTAGCTTATATCGTCGGAAAGATTTTTCCAAGACGGTCCTAACGGTTTCAGTTTTGGGAAAATCCGACGGTCGGATCTTCCGGTATATTCGTTTAAAAGTTCGATTTCAAAACGCGAACTACTGCTCTCGATTCGTTATATTATAATTATATATATATATATAAATATATATAAATAATTCGTTTAACTTATCGTCCTTACATACAGCTTACATTTCTCTTATCTCCCACTTTTCTACTTACATGATAATGTAGTTTAGGATTAGACGATAATTCTTCTTTTATTTCATTATTGCTTATTTTTATATTTTATAATTTACATTTGAAAAATGTAAATTATAACATACCATTCCATTCATCTCTTTATATATTTCTTCATGAACAATTTCATTATGAATAATGAACACTTTCTTATGGAGTAAATTCCCTTTTATTATGCATAAAAAAAAAAATGAATATGTTCTTACAATGCAAATTCTCTTTTTATTTTACATTATAAATAATGTATAAACTTCCTACGGTCAAGTTCTTTAAATCCTAACGTTATAAAATAGTGTAACTATCATACGGTGAAATTTCCCTTTTATTTAACATTATGAATGATGTTAAATTTACATACACTTCATTTTCCTTTTTATAACATTGAAAATATATTATTAGAAAATATAGATTTCCCAATATTATTAGAAAATATAGATTTCCCAATATTATTAGAAAATATAGATTTCCCAATATTATTTCTTTATCTTTTACATTAAAAATAATGTTAATTCTTTTCATACAGTTTCATTTCTTTTGCTTAACCTTAAAAATAATGTTAATTCTTGCATATAGTTTCATTTCTCTTATTTAACATAAAATAAATGTTAATTCTTCCTACGGGGTGAATTCTCTTTTTATTTACATTCTAAATAATGCTTATTATCTTACAATGCAAATTCTCTTTTAATAAACATTATAAATAATGTATATTTACATGACATGCATTTTCTATATTGTTGACATGACAAAATATTATTTTTCATACAATGCATGTCTTATTTTAACATAACAAAAATATTCTTTTACCTACAATGCATTTATTATTTTCTAACGTAACAAAATAATAGTTTCATACAATGCATTTCTATTTCTCTAACATGACAAAATAATATTTTATGCAATGCATTTCTATTTCTCTAACATGACAAAATATTATATTCATACAATGCATTTCTATTTCTCTAACATGACAAAATAATATTTGCATACAATGTATTTTCTATTTTTCTAACTTGACAGAATAATATGTTCATACAATGCATTTATCTATTTTTCTAACATGACAAAATAATATTTTCATACAATGCATTTATCTATTTCTCTAACATGACAAAATAATATTTTATGTAATGCATTTCTATTTCTCTAACATGACAGAATAATATGTTCATACAATGCATTTCTATTTCTCTAACATGATAAAATAATATATTCATACAATGCATTTCTATTTCTCTAACATGACAAAATAGTATTTTCATACAATGCATTTATCTATTTCTCTAACATGACAAAATAATATTTTCATACAATGCATTTCTATATAACGTTCTAACTTGACAAAATATTATTTGCATACAATGCACTTCTATATAACGTTCTAACTTGACAAAATATTATTTGCATACAATGTATTTCTATTTTTCTAACTTGACAAAAATAATATGCATACAATGTATTTCTATTTTTCTAACTTGACAAAAATAATATGCATACAATGTATTTCTATTTTTCTAACTTGACAAAAATAATATGCATACAATGTATTTATCTATTTTTCTAACTTGACAAAAATAATATGCTATTTTTATATAGTGCCATCTTCTATTTTATATAATGGACAAAATATAGTTCATTAACATGCTATGCTATTTTTATTTTATATAATGAACAAAATATAGTTCATTAACATACGATGCTTTCTTCTTTTGATAATGAATAAAATATATTCATTCAACATACAGTGCTTGCTTATTGTTACTAATGAACAAAATATTAGTTCATTACATATAGCGACTAATTCTATTTTTATTAATGAACAAAAAATGGTTCGTTTCACATAGCGACAAATTTTATTTTGAATAATGACACAAAATATAATTCTTTACCATAGCGACAAATTCTATTTTGTTAATGACACAAAATATAATCCTTTAACATATAGTGCTTTCTTATTTTATAAATGAACAAAATATAATCATTCACATATAACGACCAATTCTATTTTATAAATACACAAATTTGTTCATTCAACATACGGTGCTTGTATTCTATTATAACACAAATTTGTTCATTCAACATACGGTGCTAATTTTCTTATTTTGATATTGACAAAAGTGTCAATTTACATACGGTGTTCATTTTCTTATTTTGATATTGACAAAAGTGTCAATTTACATACGGTGTTCATTTTCTTATTTTGATATTGACAAAAGTGTCAATTTACATACGGTGTTCATTTTCTTATTTTGATATTGACAAAAGTGTCAATTTACATACGGTGTTCATTTTCTTATTTTGATATTGACAAAAGTGTCAATTTACATACGGTGTTCATTTTCTTATTTTGATATTGACAAAAGTGTCAATTTACATACGGTGTTCATTTTCTTATTTTGATATTGACAAAAGTGTCAATTTACATACGGTGTTCATTTTCTTATTTTGATATTGACAAAAGTGTCAATTTTATCCTACGATGAACGTTTCCAACATTTTCTATTTTTAATATATAATAATGTTAATATAACATACAATGAACAATTTTGATATGTTAACATTTTAACATATAAACATGTCACACAACATACATGAACAATTTTAATTTTGACATATCAACATGTCACACAACATACATGAACGATTTTTAATTTATAATTTTGACATATCAACATGTCACACAACATACATGAACGATTTTAATATATTTAATTTTTATGTTGTAACATCTCAACATACAGTGGGTTTTGACCTAGCATACGCATACAGATTAAGTCATAGCAGATTCACATACAGTTTATATCATAGCAGATTCACAAACATATATGATTATGAATGCGAACATCCATAATTAAAACATAATTACTTAAATAAAATAAATAGGATTCTCACCTCAATTAGATTAGAGTTTGTTCCCCATTGCTCTGTATTAAAGTGGTATTCGAAGTCACGGTTCCACCGGATCTGAAATTTTCAGAATCGGTGTTCATATGCATAAGTTATTGATGTTTTAAATCAAACAGACTTTTAACAACTGTTTCTGCCACGCTTAAAAGCGTTACAAAATCTGAAGCATACCTCAATTTCAGAATTTGTTCAAAACTTCAAATCGCGATAACTTTTGATTTACTGAACGGTTTTGGGTGCCGTTTTTTGGAGAATGACCGCCTTGGAGAGATCTTTGCACGGCCAGAAGGGGGTGGAGTTCGGTCGAGCGTGGTGGGCCCGGCGTGGCTGCGACCGGCGGAGCTTCTCGGGCTCGGGGCGGGCGGCACAGGCGACGGAAAGGGACGGGACTTGTCGGAGATCGAAGAGCTCGGCGAGAGCCTCGAAACGTGTACTCACACGCAAATTTTCGTTGAGAAATGAAGGAGTTATGAGGGTTTGAAGTTTTCAGCCATGATGGGTTTGTGCGGCTCAGCAAAGAGGAAGAAGATGGACGTGAATAGTGTTTTTATATTAAAATATTAGGTTAAACTAATCATTATTTAATTGGCCCGCTTAAGCCCGTTTTGGCCCGAACTCCGATTCAAGCCTGCTTACTGTCGTTCATACCATTTAGCCCCCGTTCCGAACTCATCTGGATATGTCTCATCATCCCACGAGATCGTCTTGGCCTTCGTTTTTCAGTTTTAAATATAAATCATTATTTTAAATTCAAACGTACGCAGAAATTCACCCAGGTCACCAATTAACTTCAAAAATTCTCGAAAAATATACTTAGCTATGTTTTGATGCTGTGGACCTATGAAAATTAATTTCGTTTAATTCTGAGTCCGTTTGAATTTTTAATGAATTTTTAAAGTCAAAAATTTGCCCGTTTATGTTGAAAAATCAATTATAATTATATATTAATTCTAAAAATTACCAAAAAATCATTTTTAGTTTTGTTTTGATGATACGAATCCAACAAAATTTATTTCGTTCGATTCTGAGACTTTTTGAAAAATGGCTATTTTCAAGGCGAATATTTTTAATATAAAAAAATACATTTTTAAACAAATATTTTCTGAAACTTGAAACATATAAGTGTTTACTGTTTTTCAATGCAGAAACGTCATTTTGAAACCAATGGAAGTGGTTTCGAGTTCAAATTCCTACATATGTGAAAAGTAGCATTTTTGTCCTATGCAAATTACCCACCGACCTTTCTAAAAATTGAATTAGCCATAACTTTTGATTTCCGCTATGAAATTTCGATTTTTCGGATTCGTTGGAAAGATATTTTTAAATAGATTCTAATATTTTTGGTTTTACTAAAATTCGTTAAATTTTGCATCCTGTATGGTTAGTCAAAGTTCAAGTTTGACTTTTCAAACTACCGCGCCATTTCTAGCTCTTTTTATATTTAAAATTAATTTATTCATTCTAACTTCGATTTGAACCAAATTTGTGATCCTTATTATTTAAAATAGATTATTTTAAATATCAAAACTCATTTAAAATCACTTAAAATAAATTTTAACTTGGCCCCAAAATTCAGGGTCGTTACAGTCCATATCGTCTCTGGCGGCTAGGGTTTCGGATTTTATATTATTTTTTTAATGAAAAATTCCTATTGGTCCATGCTTTATAGGAAATTTTAAATAGTGTTTTTGCAAACGGACTCCTTTTTAAACCTAACGACTGTCGCCCCTAGCTAAATACCCCCATTCCGGACACAATGGAATATGTTTCGTTGGCCATTTCGACTGTTACAGTCAGTTATTTTTCAAATTAAAATATAAAACATTCGATATTTAATTTAAACGTACATTTCAATTTGCCAGGGCCACAAACTGAATCGAAAAATTCCAGAAAAATAAATCTAGCTTTGTTTTGACGATACGGTCCTAACAAAACCAGTTTCGTCAAATTCTGAGCTCGTTTGAAAAACGGCCATTTTTAGGTCGACCCATTTTAACAAAATTTGACCAAACACATTATCTTTTGCCCCGCTCACATACTAGCTTCAAAAATTATGAAATTTGAAACTTAGCAATAATTTGACATCCCGGACCCAACAAAAGTGGTTTCGTCGAATTCCGAGGTCGTATGCAAAATCTCAATTTTCAAGGGCTATATATACTATATGGCGACCTTTTTGAAAATTCATTTGGCCATAACTTTTGATTTCCGTTATGAAATTTCGATTTTTCAGATTCTTTAGAAAGGTATTGATAAACAGATTTAAATATTTTCAGTTTCGCTAAAATCCGTTATATTTTCCACCCGGTACAGTCAGATAAAGTTTGTATTCAAAATTTCAATCTGCCATACCATACCCGATTCTATATTTTATTGAAATATGCTATTTCAACTATTCAAATTTCTTGGTAATAACCTGTTTTAAAAATTTTAAACTGGTTCACTTTTTCCGGGTTATTACAATCTCCCCCACTTAAAACTTTTCGTCCTCGAAAAGGAAATAACAGCTAAGCAGGAAATAAAATGTAAATGCAAAGCATTGTAAAGGTACCTTGCACCGGAGTTAGTCAGAGATGTCCACTCTGCATTTGGGATAGGCTTGTTTAATGCTTTCCTCAGTCTCCCAAGTACAGTCTCTAGGATCACTACTCCACTGCTCTTTTACTAAATGTATCTTTTTCCTCCTTAGCTCCCTAGTTTCTTTGCCAACTATCTTTAATGGCTCTCTACTGAGTGCTAATTCTGGAGTTATGTCAATATCATGTTGCGCTGCTTCTTCCACAATAAGGTCGGGATCATGAACATGTTTTCTGAGTTGAGATACATGGAACACATCATGTATACCAGGCAACCAATTAGGTAATGAAACCCTATATGCAAGAGTTCCAATCCGTTCAAGTATAGGAAAGGGCCCAATAAATAATGCCTCCAGATTCTTAAAGCGAACACGATAGCTAATAACTCACGATCATGAGTAGCATAGTTTCTCTCATGCGGCTTTAGCTGACGGCTGGCATAAGCGATCACTTGGCCTTTTTGCATTAACACTGCGCCTAGCCCTCTAATAGAAGCATCTGTCCATACAGTCAAGTCTTGGTTACCTTCTATAATGGTCAATACTGGAGCAGTTGCCAACTTCAGTTTTAGCTCTTGGAAAGCTTCTTCACATTCGGGAGTCCATTTGAATTTCTCATGCTTCTTTGTAAGCTTTGTCAATACTCCCGATATTTTTGAAAAATCCTGAACGAATTTCCAATAGTAACTAGCCAATCCAAGGAAACTTCGAACTTTCGTGGGAGTAGTAGGTTGTTTCCAGTTCTGAATCGCTGCAATTTTGCTTGGGTCTACAGCAATTCCCTCTTTTGATACGACATGGCCTAGGAATTTAACTTCATTCTGCCAGAAGACACACCTAGAAAATTTAGCTTTCAAGACATTTCTCCTTAGAATTTTCAACACTTGTTCTAAATGTTTTGCATGCTCGCCTTCCGACTTAGAGTATATTAAAATGTCATCGATGAAGACTAGAACAAATTTATTCAACACACCACGGAACACTCTGTTCATAAGATCGACGAAGTATGCCGGAGCGTTGCACAAGCCGAAAGGCATTACTAACCATTCGTAGAATAAATCGGGACCCCTGAAGGCTGTCAAAGGAACACAGTTTTCGGCTATACGCAATTGGTGGAAACCTGTAGCTAGGTCCATTCTGGAGAATACTGTTGCTCCCTTTAATTGATCTAACAGATCATCTATTCAGGGCAAGGGATATTTGTTCTTTAGCGTCTGTTTATTGAGATCTCGGTAATCAACGCAAAGTCTTAGAGTACCGCCTGATTTTGGGACAAATACTACTGCTGCTCCCCACGCTGAAAAGCTCGGTCTGATCAGACCTTTCCAAAGCAATTCTCGGGTTTGACTACTTAGCTCCTCCTTTTCTTTCGGGGCCATTCTTCTTATTGGATGTACTACTGGTCGAGCATTAGGAATTAGATCTATTCTAAATTCAATTTTGTCTTTGCGGCGGTAAGTTTTCTACTTCTTCAAACACATCCGCATAGTTTTTAACGACCGGTATCTTTTCTAATGAAGGGGGAGTAATTTCTAAAGAAGACCAAAATTCTGTTCTATTAATTTCTGCACCGAGACATGGTATAGTGATATGCCCCGATTTTGTTTCAACTTTCACGATTCTTTCGGCACATCTAACTTCGGCCTTATATTGTGTCAACCAGTCCAGCCCCAGTATAATATCAAATTCGGAAAGGTCCATGACAATCGAATCAAAAAAAAACTTGTAGCAAGAATAAGAGATAGGCACTCTACAGCATAAACTGAGACTAACAGAACTTCCTATTGGGTTTCGAACTTTAATTGGTTCTTTAAGTTTTCTTCGTTTCAATTTTAATTTGTGAACAAGGTTACCATAAATGAAGCTACGTGATGCACCAGTATCAAAAAGTACAGAAACAGGAATATTTTTAATGGTAAGGGTACCTCCCAAGACGTCGGGTTTACCTGATCCATCGGTGATAGCTGGTGGGGTCTTCCCGTCATAGACATGAGCCACTTGTGCATTCTGCTTGAGAGGACAGTTCCTGCTATAGTGCCCCTTCTTATGGCAGTTGTAGCATTCGGCTGAGTCATTTGCCTTTGGTTTCCTCGGAGCTTTGCATACATTAGAAAAATGACCTGGCTTCCCGCAGTTGTAGCAATTTCCTTTCGGGATCTTTGCAGGTTTCTGAGTAGCGGCCGCGGTAATGCTAGATTCGGGTTGATCTGTTGAGGCTTTGCGCTTATTTCCAGCTTGGCTTTTGGCGCGGTCTTGGCTAGCATGCCTCTCATCCATGTCTTCGTAATTGCAAGCCATCTCTACTAGTTCTGAAAAGGAGAGTTTGATGTTGCCCATAGCCCTATCGTGGTACTTGCGCTTCAGCCCAAATATGAATCTCTTGTTCTTTGCTTTGTTGGTCATAATCAGCTCCGGAGCATAGCGCGACAATTGGGTGAACTTATTTAGATAGTCCTGAATAGAGAGATCTCCTTGCTGGAGATTAGAAAATTGCTCCCGCATCCTCTCTAGAGCTTGTTCAGGTACAAACTTCTCATTGAACATAGTTCTGAATTGTTCCCAGGTCCTGATAGTACCTGCTGCATCTTCTGAGGTAATGGCATCCCACCACAGCTCTGCTTCCTCCTGAAGGAGCCAAATGCCAAGTCGGGCTTTGTTGTTGGTTCCCATACCCATGCCTTCAAAGATTTTCTCACAGGTTTTCAACCAAGCTATTGCCTCGGTCACTGTTCCTGTGCCAGTAAAAGGTTTTCCCCCAAGATTTCTGTACCTCTTTGCTACTTTATCCAGCTCAAAGTCTTAAAGTGTTGGTGGCCGAACAATAGGGCCTTCTACCACTACGGGGATATTCCCCCGTCCTCCTGCTGCCACTCCTCGGCCTCCACGGCCTCCTCTAGCTGCTTCTGCTCGTGTAGCCATCTAAGAGAATACTGTATAAGCAAGAAAAGAGTCAAGCTCACAGATTTGATAATTTTCATAAATGATAAAGCTGGGGAATACAAGGAAAGATAATGATGATGTACTGATCAAATTGTTTTGCTAATCTGCTTAGCTCATTCTAGGACATTGCTAATCCTATCTCTAATGAGCTACTCGCATTAGAGCACTACTGATTCTTTTCTGACGAGGTGTTTAATGTGTTAGATCCCGAAACTAAGGTTAACCAAAGCTCTGATACCAACTGTGACGATCCCAAAATCCGAGGGGCGGTATTAAGGATAATCATTAGGAAATAACACATTAATCATAATAGCAGAGAACAGATAATAGCAGAAACAATAAATAGAATAATTTTACATGGATATGACAGCGGAATCACAACATGTAATAACATCAGAATAGCATAGCGTGGGATATAACTTAGTAAATAAAAAGGAAAGTGATCAGTCATCATCGCCAGAGGCGGAATACATATACATATAGTGCGAAATACGGAAAGTAAATCAGTCTGCGTCGCCAGTGGCGGAATCATAATATAAGAACAATAATGGCGGAAAATGTCAAAGTCGTCTCTATGAAGTCAGCCCCGCCATGAGCCAAAAATGCACTCTATGCAGTAGTGCAGAGCCAAAAACAACTTGTCACCTGTGTACTAGGCTGCCCGTGTGAAAATAAGGGCACCCGCGTTTGCAAAGTGAAACAAACAACGAGTCAGTCATGGGGACTGGTATGAGGAATCTATTTAACAGTTAAACAACAGCAAATAGCAAATCATAGGACCACGCCACTTTCGCGGAACGGGTTTACTCCAGTGATTGCTAGTGCATTTAAAACAAAGTAAATTCTTTTAAAAACAACGCAATGCTTTTTGAAAGAATGAAGTCATTATAAGACTCAGGTCCCATCACACAATGCAACGCAAGCCGGAGGATAGAGTTTTACCTTATAAGGGCCAAATATGCTTGATACGTATAAAGCAAAATCAATTGATATTATTACTAGTGCATATATGTTTCAAAAGCGAATAGCATCATAAATATCAATCATAGGCGGCATAGCTACCATCTACTATGTCGCCCTACTAGTTCTACAATCAAGACCGCTATTTCGTATTGGAAATTGGATTTCCTTCATGAGTCGAGGCAAGGGGCAAGCTCCTCTCCACTTCGAGACACTCTAGCAAATGCCTCAGGACTACACACTTTGGGTAACCCCTGGATCTTCAGGGCCGGTCCTCTCTTACGTTTGAGGATTGGAAATTCCTGAACACACGTTTCCCGGTCCTTACAGACCTATAATCGAGGCGCCTCGCATTCCAACAACCACAAAGGTGAAAAGTAGATATATATGTCAGGGCTGGTAAGTCACTGACACCACCATAGCTAGAAAGAAACGTCGTGCTCTCCCTGCAGTCCGTATCCCGTTTTTAACTTATACCGAGGTGTGAGGTTCGCGAATCTACGAAATACACAAAGCTAGGCCATGTAGACCTCGCTTTGATCATCATCCACAAGACTTTGCTTTGCAACAGAAGCCTTGATCACAGCATCTTGGCATGCCACATAGGCAGTCCACTCCATACGATTGATTTCCATCGATATATAACCTCTGAGCTCGTACGTCTCAGAGAAGGGCGTTAAGCAAAAGAATAAATTCTCCGTCGCCAAACAGATATATATTTAACAGAGATCAATCAGTATAGAACAAAATCCAATGTCAGACACACAGTCCATTTACAAGTCCGTCCTGGGTCTAAACGAAACCGGAGGCGTCAATCCCTCGTATATCCGTCCAATCAACACATACGTTCAGACGGCTACTACTTCCGTCCCTTTTCGGTAGCTACTTCGGTCAGGAACCTCAATAGCGCCCATCCGACCGATACGAAGATCGTCGGTCTTGAATCGTCTTTGCATTTTCCAATTCGAATTGCTCGATAAATTATTTGAAATGAGGGTTAGCTCGGCCTTTTCAAATAATTCCCGTCATTAGAATTTGAATCGATTCATTTTATGGTTATATTATTCGACATCCATCTTTCGCTTCTTTAGTGTTATTTTCATGTCATACACATACAACCATCAAATATCAAACAATTCCAGCCCATTTGGTTTATTCTCAATCAATATTGCTTATAATATTTTATAACGATTTTTCGCCATTTTTATTTATTTAAAAATGGCCATATTTAATTAAACGACGTTTCAGGTCGTGCCGTGGCACTGGCGCTGTTTTTCCCTTAATTTGTTTTACACATATCGGAAAATCTAACCGTTGGATTTCTACAAAGTCTATATCAGTGGGAAGATATTCCCAAGGCGAACCCAACGGTTCCAGTTTTGTGAGAATCCGACGGTCGGATCTTCCACACTAGTCGTTTGAAGTTACGGTTTCAAAATTCAAACTGCAGCGTCGTTATTCGATTTAATTTAATTATATTTATATATAAATATAAATGATTCTGGCGCTGTTTTTCTTCAGATTTGAATTAAACATTCCGGACAATCCAACCGTTGGATTTTTACAAGGTTGGTGCCGTTGGAAAGATATTTCCAAGGCGAACCCAGCGGTTGCGGTTTCGGGAAAATCTGATGGTCGGATTTCTCGTACTAATCATTTCAAATTACGATTCCGAAACGTGAACTGCACGGCCTCTATTCCTTTTAATTATATTTATATTTATATATATAAATATAGTTCATTCTATAATTTCAACTATAGTTCATTCTATATTTTCAACTTCGTTTTCACTTCAAATATTTCACTAACGCCTTAATATTTCGAAAAATTTCGCCATAACCTCCTTTGTACGGGGAGGGGTTTGGAAATTTATTGGACCGTGTTAGGTACCCAATAAATCCTAAAAAGCATTCACATATTTATAGTGATATATTCTGGTGTTTACGGGGGAGCATGTACTGATAATCACTCCAGAGAATAAATTCCCGTCACCCCGTTTCCGTGTGGAAATAAATAGTCCATGTGCCGTATCTAATAACTAGAGCGACGTGATTATTGTCAACTCCAGACCCGTGTGGGGTTTTTATTAATCTGGCAATTTATCGTTATAATTTATATAGTCCATATCAGTCATCAGTTCAACCTGTAGTACATAGTCATCGCCATACAAGCCTCTTGCTTGTATGGTAAATCTTCCACCTCATCACACAAGCTCCAATTGCTTATGTGGAATATGATGAAGTATGCCTATCATCAAGAAGTATGCCAAGTAGTGTAGTTCAAAATTAATTGTTACTATCCTATGGCGTTATTTATTATTTCACACAGAATAACCAGCACTCCGCATCCAATGGCATTCACAGGAGTTGATATATAAATAAAATTGCGCAGCCAACTCATCAAGGTTTACCTATTTGTCGGGCACGCAAATAATTTCTTTACTCTACAGCTAATCCATTTTTCCTGTTCAACACATGTATATATATGCAGAACAAAGCTAATAATAATATTTCTGGCAAACTATTATTTATTTTAACACGTGTGTATTTTTAACTAAGCGTACACATGATAAAAGAAATATTTTTATCATCAAAAATATTTATTCGACACGTGTGTATTTTTAGCTAAGCCTATTCACAATTAAAATATAGTTTTTATTGTCTATTCATTTTATTTTAAAATACGATAACATTCAACACATGAATTTCAACTCGACGAACAAATTGCAATTCAACACATGAATATTCTATATCGTTTGTATATACATATAAAAATGTGATTTTTATCGCTAAAGCCATTTGTTTAAATTCAAATAATATTCAACACATGAATTTCAACTCAACGAATGAATTGCAACTCAACACATGAATATTCTATATCGTTTGTATATACATATAAAAATGTGATTTTTATCGCTAAAGCCATTTGTTTAAATTCAAATAATATTCAACACATGAATTTCAACTCAACGAATGAATTGCAACTCAACACATGAATATTCGATATAGTTTGTATATATATAAAAATGTGATTTTTATCGCTAAAGCCATTTGTTTAAATTCAAATAATATTCAACACATGAATTTCAACTCAACGAATGAATTGCAACTCAACACATGAATATTCGATATAGTTTGTATATATATAAAAATGTGATTTTTATCGCTAAAGCCATTTGTTTAAATTCAAATAATATTCAACACATGAATTTCAACTCAACGAATGAATTGCAATTCAACACATGAATATTCTGTATAGTTTATGTAATTTATTTCAACGAATAAAAATTATTCTAACACATAAATATTTCAGAAAATTTCGGCAGCATAATGGCAGGGTAGTTAAAACCGGGACCGTCCCTAGTACGGCTCCTCGCTCTACCTTAAAACCTCGCGGTTTTTGACAATGGGGATCATGCATCTAGTTCGCACACAGGCGGCATGTTTTATTTTCAATTCCACAATCCTATTCTATGTTGTTTCAACCACAAGAGGGTATTTTTCAACCACAAAGGTATTTTTCAACCATAAAGGTATTTTTCAACCATAATATCAACCACAAACAATTATTTCCAACCATTCGTCATACCATATAACATCACGTCAAACACAAGCAATAAATATCGTCCATGGTCTGTGGACGAGGGGAGTATATATATATATATATATATATAATAATTCACTTGCATTTCATCACAATTTAAAGCATATATGTTTCAAACAACGCTTGTATAATTTATACATCGCTAATATAACTTATACAACACATGTACATGAGGTATACAATGTGTATATAATTTACACTTCGCTTATATAATTTATACAACGCGATTTCATTCACACAAATAGTTTAGATTCCTCACATTGGTTATTCCGGTGCTAAAAATCGTTGGAAGGTCAGAAAAATCCGCGGCTTCTTCTAGAATGTAGAGAGCCTCCTTGCGGTCTCGGTGTCTCCTGTTTCATCAAATTTCGTTAAAGAACGAAAAAGATATTATTTTTCAAAGTTTTGCAACACTTAAAAGTGTTATTTTCATTTCAGAAATTTACATCAGAAAGGGTTTAAAAACTTCGAAACTAGGTCACGATTTTTCAGCTAATCCGTACCTCGAGGCTTCGATCAGACTATGCTGCCTCAAAGAGCTACGAACCACCTCCAGATCGGCGGTGGTGGCGAAGGGTTCGGTGGCCTCTGCGCGTCGCGGCGGCGCCCTGAAGGTCCTGACTTCCTCATCGATTTCCAACGTCGATGGTCGATGGCTGGGGTCGTGGGTTGGTCGGATGTGGAGAGGAGGCGAAAGCGGTCAGAAGTCTCAACTGGCATCGGCGGTGAAATCGCCTGAGGCGGCGGCTAAATGGACGAGAAGATTGGAGCACTGTGAGTCATCCAGATCGTCTCTGGCGGCTAGGGTTTCGGATTTTATATTTTTTTTAATGAAAAATTCCTATTGGTCCATGCTTTATAGGAAATTTTAAATAGTGTTTTTGCAAACGGGCTCCTTTTTAAACCCAACGACTGTCGCCCCTAGCTAAATACCCCCATTCCGGACACAATGGAATATGTTTCGTTGGCCATTTCGACTGTTACAGTCTGTTATTTTTCAAATTAAAATATAAAACATTCGATATTTAATTTAAACGTACATTTCAATTTGCCAGGGCCACAAACTGAATCGAAAAATTCCAGAAAAATAAATCTAGCTTTGTTTTGACGATACAGTCCTAACAAAACCAGTTTCGTCAAATTCTGAGCTCGTTTGAAAAACGGCCATTTTTAGGTCGACCCATTTTAACAAAATTTGACCAAACACATTATCTTTTGCCCCGCTCACATACTAGCTTCAAAAATTATGAAATTTGAAACTTAGCAATAATTTGACATCCCGGACCCAACAAAAGTGGTTTCGTCGAATTCCGAGGTCGTATGCAAAATCTCAATTTTCAAGGGCTATATATACTATATGGCGACCTTTTTGAAAATTCATTTGGCCATAACTTTTGATTTCCGTTATGAAATTTCGATTTTTTAGATTCGTTAGAAAGGTATTGATAAACAGATTTAAATATTTTTAGTTTTGCTAAAATCCGTTATATTTTCCACCCGGTACAGTCAGATAAAGTTTGTATTCAAAATTTCAAACTGCCATACCATACCCGATTCTATATTTTATTGAAATATGCTATTTCAACTATTCAAATTTCTTGGAAATAACCTGTTTTAAAATTTTTAAACTGGTTCACTTTTTCCGGGTTATTACAAAATTGGTTCAGTTGAGATTGAAGTTGAGAAGTGAACAAATATTTTTAACCAGTCAATAGGGTTAGTTTTCTAGCTTAGCCATTTCGAAGACGAAATTTTTTTAAGTGGGAAAGATTGTAATGACCCGTATTTTTAGTTGTCAAATAATTAATTAATTTAATTATTAAATATCGAGTTGGCGATATCGATAACCAGAATTAAATAATATTTATATTTAATTAATATAAATAATAAAAAAAATTCTGAAATAATCAGAAATAACAGAATTCATGATATGGTGTGAATTGGACAAGTTAAAATATTTAATTCAATTTATATTGAATTATATTGACGAATATATTTATTAAAAGAAGTCTAAATGTATAATATATATTATAATTAAAATCGAGCTCGAAATGGCGTGGCAGTTCACGATTTGGCGATTTGAACTTCAACTGGAAATACAGGATCCGTTTTAAGTCAGATTTCTATGAAACAAGAAACGTGTGGAGCTGGTGGAGTATATTTTTATAGTGGAAGAGAAAAATTGAGATTTCATTGGGTAGATTTTGATTTATGTCCAAATAAAATTTTAGAAAAGTCGTTGTAGAGTTTCTTTATAATTTATAATGATTTATTTATATTTTTAAAAGGAATATCATTATAAATCGAACATTGATTTAATCAGGATTTGAAATACCGAGTTAGAAATTCATATAGGAATATTGTGGAGCTGTATGATATCCTGTTGTGAATATATATGATAATATTTATTTATAAATATTTAATTTAATTGTTTTTAAATATATTAATATATTTAAATGGGTTATTTAGAGCTTTAAAAATAGCCAGTTTTGCAAACGACCTCGGAATTCGACAAAACTAATTTTATTGGATCCGCAATATTAAATTATTACTAGATTTCAATTTCCGTGATTTTTGAAGTCACTGTGTGGCCGTACGGATTTTTAATGTGAAAAACAATCAGTATTTCGATGGTTAAAAATACGTTGTTTGAGCAAACAGAGTTGGAATTCGACGAATCCAGTTTCGTTGGGACCGTAATGTCGAACTGTAGCTGCATGTCCAGTTTCGTGATTTTTAGGTATGACATGTGATCATAGAAATTTTAGAGGACAAATATATATATTGTTTGATTATAAATAAATATTATAATTGAATATAAAATTATAAAATCTTCTATAATACCCCAACTAAATTTCTAAACCTAATTTTTACCTTCCACGGTCAAACTAAAATCCACCTCCATCTGTTTCTTTCCCAAACGAGAAATCTTCTTCTTTGAAAATTCATAAAAAATCAAATCAAAATCTATAAAATAGTATACATATATTTTTGGAACTGTAGAGGAGTTCTCTTCTATATGATGTGGCTCTTGTGTGGTGCGACGCAGTGTTAGGCTATCAAGTTTTCGAGTGGCGACGTTAGGGCTGTGTTTTTCGAGCAATGGAAGAGGTTGTGGGTCGATTCGAGGGTGTTTTCGGAATAAGGATGGAGAATGGAGTTTGCAGTGGAAGTTTTGGGTGATTCTGTCGTTGTTGGTGTCGCTGTTTCGTTGTACGGTAAGGGGAAAAGGGGCGGCGAGGGATTTCAATTCCTGAGATCGAACTTGATGATGTTGGTATGGAGTGGGAGAGGTTTCGAAGAGGAGTTAAGTGGTGGCACTGGATTTTGAATTCGTTGAAGGAGGAAGGATCAGTGGGAGTCCAAACCAACGGAAATGGATGAGTAGGTTCCTGGAGAACATGTCGTGGGGGAGAAGGGGGTTAAAGGTTTGGGTATTTGAATTCTTGGATGGGCCGTAACTTTGGGTAAAGCCCAAACGGAATTATTTAAGTTTTATTTGAAATTAAAATGGTATACGATCTTATAAATGTGATAACTTCTACGTACGATATCAGAATTTCAAACCGTCAGATCCGATGGGATCGTATGGACGACGGCTACGCATTGGAATAGACTAGGAGTGGATTGGAGTCCATTACAATTTATAGAAAAATAAATTGTCCGTCTGAATCAAGCGATGGTTATCGTTATTAACGATGATCGTCCAATGTGAGTAAAACTCACCAATTTTGAACAGTTATATTTTTATAACGTATTTTTAGAACTGTTAACCATCTGTTGATTTCTGTGTGTTAACCGTTTGGTTGAATTACTTGTGTATTGGTTGAAATCATAGATAACGATATATATATATATATAAATCGTTAATCAAATATTGATTCTATTTATTAGAATATTTCATATCGAAATGAAATCGATGTTATTATGTTGTTTAACATCTGTGATGCAGGGAAACAGGTTGGAGGGACCCAACTGGGTTCCTCAATATATAAAATACTGTTTTGTTTCATATATCGTGATATATGATATGCTATATAATTTGTTGTTGATTATGTGTGTTTGAATGATATCGATCATTGTTATTCAGTATTGTAAATACCGTAAGACTGGAATGTAGAAAAGGGGATTTTCAAAAATGTATTTTGAAAATAAATTAGTTATATAAAATCAATGGATTTTATATAGAAAAAGAGAAAGGGATTTTATAAAAGAAACAGTTATAAAATCAAAAGAGTTTTGAAAAGGAAATATTTATTGAAAATAAATATGATAAAGATAAAAGGAAATTTATTTATAAAATCAAAGGATTTTATAAAAAGTATAGTTGCTTGTAAAATGAATTAGAAAAGATAAAATGAATTATTTATAAAATCAAAGGATTTTATAACGAGGAATATTTATTTAAGAAATAAATTGAAGTATAAAAGGGTTATTTATTTAGAAAATAAATAGAATAAATATAAAGGAAATATTTGTAAAACATTTACAAATAGAAGTATAAAAGAAATATTTATTTGGGAAATAAATACAAGGATAAACGGGATATTCATTTGGGAAATAAATAGAAAGATAAAAGAAATATTTATTGGTTAAATAAATAGAATTGAAAGGGGATAGCTATTTGTTTAGTAAACAAATAGAAAAGGAATTATTTGTATAAACAAATAGAAAAGGAATTAAAAAGGAGTTGATTCAAAGGAGTTAATTCAAAAGGAATAAATCGATAGAGTTAATCAAATACAGTTATTCGAATAGAGTTAAATTGAATATCAGTTATTTGAATAGAGTAATTGATTAGAGTTAAATCAATAAGAGTTAATCGATTAGAGTTAATCAGTTAGAGTTGATCAATTAGAGTTAACTAGTTAGAGTTAATCAGTCAGAGTTAATCAGTTAGAGTTAACCAGTTAGAGTTAAATCGATAGAGTTAATCAAATTTGATTTAATCGAATATTAGTTATTCGAACAAAGTTAAAAGGAGTTATCGAATATTAATTATTCGAATAGAGTTAAATAGAGTTATCGAATATTAGTTTACTCGAATAGAATTAAAGGAAATGAGTTATCGATTATTAGTTAATCGAATTTAGTTATTCGAAAGTGAGATTATCGATTATAGTTTAATCGAAAGGAGTTATCGATTAGTTTAATCGAAAGGAGTTATCGATTAGTTTATTCAAAGGGAGTTAATCGATGTTAGTTTAAATCGAAAGGAGTAATTGATTAGTTTAATTGAAGGGAGTTAATCGATGTTAGTTTAAATCGAAAGGAGTTAAGTGAAAATAGTTAATCAAATAGAGTTAATCGATTAGAGTTAATCAAAAGAGTAAATCCAATAGAGTTAATTGATAAGAGTTAATCGAATATAGTTCATTCGAAGAAAGGTTTTCGAATCCAGTTATTCGTAAGAGAGATTATCAAATATAGTTATTCGAAGGGAGGAGTTATCGAATAGAGATTTTTCGAAAGAGAGTTACGTAAGGAAGTTTGTTAAAGGTTTAAAAGATAAACTTTGTCTATTTCGAAGTTAAAACGTTGTTCAGTTAAGGTCTGAGAGGTAATTATACCCCAACTTGATTGATTTCCTTCTTAACTAAGGAATGGTAAGTTTTGATAGTGAATGATGGTTAAGTGGATTTAGTAAATGGTTGGAGTTGGCATAGCGATGTTTTATTTAAACATCTATTTAAAACCAATGAAGGAGCTTTGGAAATGTTTTCCAAATAAGAAACTAGAAATGTTTTCTAATATAGAAACAGGAAATGGAAATGTTTTCCATTGTTAATAACGTATATTTTCTAAGATTAGAAAATAAGAAATGTTGAATATATGGAAACAGAAGACAAGTAAATTAATGAACTAAAGAGATAAATGTTAAATGATGATTGATCGATATGATTTCCATCTGGAAATGATATCGTTGTTCGCACACGTGTTTTTCTTTGATAGTTAACTCACCGACTATCGAAGTTTTTGACCATTTTAAAGTTGTTAATATGGAGAGACCGATTGGATTATTATTCGAAGAACCACTCCGTATTGGCATTAGCGTTGCAAATCATATATGCCAATATAATTGAAGACGGAGTAAAGTGCAAGGGCTGTTGTATAAATCTTAGATAACAATTGCCCAAGATGGATGTACTGAATAGTGCCTTCGGCTTGTCCATTCCCAGGACGACCTGTATGGAAGAATGTCTGACAGAGTATATCCAATATATCGCGTAAGTTGATATCTTCAATCGTATTCATGTTTTGTGGCGGAGGAATTCGTTTCACTTAGCTTTATACCCGTGGTATTTTTGGATAAGTCAATTTGTGATTTGGCGGGTATGACGATGTGGCATTCTAGGTGAATAAAGATATGATATGTAAAAAGAAAAGTGTAGCTTCTAGCCTCACATCCGGGAGATGACAAAAATCGGGCAGGCAGCATGGCTATGTAGGTCGCACCTATTAGGGTGTATAATCACCTGACCTAGTGTTTCGTTTACTTCTAAAAATCTATTGGTTAAGCTATCCCATTTGGGAAACGGTTGCTCATCCCAACCGTTGGTGATATACATTCGATACACTCAAGCGAAATGAGTGGTCGGTCATGTGTGGCCGGGCTGCAAGATGTACTTGTTGAACCCAGTGTATTCCTCTCTAGAGGTACACTAGTGAAAGGTGGTTCCATACCTTGTCATAGTTGGAAATCCATTACCCAATACGTGCTTGCGGTTTTGATTGTATACTATATATGTAGAACGTGAGATGAAAGCTTTTCTGCTAGATGATTATTATATTGTGGTTGATAGACATTATTATAATATCAAAAGGTTTTTGATATAAAGATGTTTTGGATTCTCAAAAGGGAAAAATCCGTTCCGTTATACGGCGTGGTCTTATGAGATATCGTTTACTTGTTCAAACTGTTTTTAACTGTTTTACTCATACCAGTCCCATGACTGACCCGGAGTTTATTTTGTTTTGTTTTCCCTAAACTCTTGGGTGCCCAATTTTGTATGGGCAGTCAAGTAGTCGGGATTTACAGATACTTGAAGAGCTGGAGCAGGAGACTTCAGAATTATATAGCTATGGTTATTTTCTGCTGTGTTGTAAGTGCTATACTGTGGAAATGATATGTACATTCAAGTACAGATTTATAATTCAAAGTTATGTTATATATTATATATTATTCGTTCCGCTGTGAGGTTCGTGTTACTCTGATGTTGTTTTGTTCTTCTTCTTCTTCGATTCTAAGTTTCTATCTTATCTATTCTCACCCTCTAATTTCTTTCATTAACTACTGGTATTTTTTGATGTTTGGTTAGTCATCATTGAGTTTATGGTGATAACCAAAGTCGACAAAATCCGGGTCGTTACAGTTGATATCAGAGCATAAGGTTAAGCGATTTACCTTGGTTCTGTTGCGTGACTCGGTAGAGATGGGGTTAGCAATACCCTAGATTAAGTTGAGTGTATATATACGAGAGAGCGTATTTGTTATTTAATATAAAGTGGTTTTATATTATGTAGATTTATTAGTTGAGTTGTTTATGAGTTCTGGTCGATCAGTTTGATCCACTGTATCGGTAGGAGTTTCTAAAGACTCAAATACGATGGGTCGACACGTTATATTTTGAAAAGAGGGTAAACAGAATAACTTTACCCAAAGTATATTTTGATATAAGGAAGATATATATATTGGATATATTGGTTGTTATTATAATCGAGTAAGATTATAAATTAAACGGATATGTAAATAACCAATCAGAATTCATATAAGTGAAATACATGGAATCAGATGAATTAAATCTGAATTATAATCAGAAATGAAATTAAAACTCTGGAAATTTGTGAAATGTTTGAAAATGAATTTGGATCAAATATATGAGAATTTTAAAATCTTGGGCGATTTTAAATTGTTTTACAACATTGTGAATGATATTTTGAAATGTATTTCAAAATAGAAGTGTTTATAAATGATTTTGAAAGTGATATAGTATTGAACTCACTTCAGTAGCTGGGAAATAACCCTGATGATGCTGGGCACATCATCAGTGTTCATTTTTGAGTTTGTAAGTGATGGATTACTATCAGAGATACTGTTTTGAATTTTTTTTGGGAAAAACAAGTTGTGTTGATTTCAAAAAGGAGATATTTGATTTTGAAAAGCAAAGCTGTTTAATATTCCCAGGAAGAGATCGTTCGAATTAAAAATCAGATTATATAGAAATTCATTAAAGCAAATTGGAATTAAAAATAAAGCCAGTTAAGTGGTAACTGAATTCGATTAGAATGATATCAAGTAAGTTGGATTGATAGGAATTTGGAATCAAGGATAATACTTGAATTTGAAATGAAGTTTGGCTAGGATAAAACCGAACGATTGAATTGAAAATGGAATTTTGCTTAGTTAAAAGCGAACGGCTGTATTGAGATAAAAGTGATTGGAGTTTGACCGGAAGGACTTTGGTATATGCTAAATTGGTAGCAGGTGTAAAGGATATAACGATATGCCCAACAAAAAGGTACCAATTTGTATTTTATATGGTATGAGATTTTGATGAGACGAATTGGCAAGCCGTTTGGCTGTTTGATTTTCTTTTGAGTTAGAGAAGGCCTAGAGAGGCGAGTTGTAGTTGTACCGATTGACTAGTACAAAGGAGGTGCTGGCGAAATTTATCAAAAAGTTAAGGTGTTAGGAAATTTTCAGGATTTTTGAAAAATTTCGTTGATAAGGATTAATTAATATTTTAATTAAAATTAAATTGGTTCAGTTGAGATTGAAGGTGAGAAGTAAACAAATATTTTTAACCAGTCAATAGTGTTAGTTTTCTAGCTTAGCAATTTCAAGGATGAAATTATTTTAAGGGGGAAAGATTGTAATGACCCGCATTCTTAGCTGTCGAATAATTAATTAATTTAATTATTAAATATCGAGTTGGCGATATCGATAACCAGAATTAAATAAAATTTATATTTAATTAATATAAATAATAAAAAAATATTTTCGAATTAATCAGAAATAACAGAATTCATGATATGGTGTAAATTGGACAAGTTAAAATATTTAATTCAGTTTATATTGAATTATATTGGCGAATATATTATTTAAACGAAGTCTGAACGTATAATATATAATACAATTAAAATCGAGCTCGAAATGGCGCGGCAGTTCGCAATTTGGCGATTTGAACTTCAACTGGAAATATAGGATCCATTTTAAGTCGGATTTCTGTGAAACAAGAAACGTGTGGAGCTGGTGGAGTATATTTTTATAGTGGAAGAGAAAAATTGAGATTTCATTGTGTAGATTTTGATTTATGTCCAAATCAAATTTTAGAAAAGTCGTTGTGGAGTTCCTATATAATTTATAACGATTTATTTATATTTTTAAAAGGAATATCATTATAAATCGAACATCGATTTAATCGGGATTTGAAATATCGAGTTAGAAATTCATATAGGAATATTGTGGAGCTGTATGATATTCCGTTGTGAATATATACGATAATATTTATTTATAAATATTTAATTTAATTGTTTTTAAATATATTTATATATTTAAATGGGTTATTTAGAGCTTTAAAATAACCAGTTTTGCAAACGACCTCAAAATTCAACGAAACTAATTTTGTTGGATCCGCAATATTAAAATTATAGCTAGATTTAAATTTCCATGATTTTTGAAGTCACTGTGTGGCTGTACGGAGTTTTAATGTGAAAAACAATCAGTATTTTGACGGTTAAAATACGCTGTGTGAGCAAACGGAGTCGGAATTCGACGAAACCTGTTTCGTTGGGACCATAATGTAGAACAGTAGCTGCATGTCCCGTTTCATGATTTTTGGGTATCACGTGTGATCATAGAAATTTTAGAGGACAAATATATATAGCATTTGATTATAAATAAATATTATAATCAAATATAAAATTATAAAATCTTCTACAAATACCCCAAATAAATTTCTAAACCTAATTTTTACCTTCCACGGTCAAACTAAAATCCGCCTCCATCTGTTTCTTTCCCAAACGAGAAATCTTCTTCTTTGAAAATTCATAAGAAATCAAATCAAAATCATAAAATAGTATACATATATTTTTGGAACAGTAGAGGAGTTCTCTTCGATTTGATGTGGCTCTTGTGTGGTGCGACGAAGTGTTAGGCTGTCGAGTTTTCGAGCAGTGACGTTAGGTATGGGTTTTTCAAGCAATGGAAGAGGCTGTGGGTCGATTTGAGGGTGTTTTCGGAATGAGGATGGAGAATGGAGTTTGCAGTGGAAGTTTTGAGTGATTTCGCCGTTGTTGGTGTCGCTATTTCGTTGTACGGTATGGGGAAAAGGGGCGGTTAGGGATTTCAATTCCTGAGATCGAACTTGATGATGTTGGTATGGAGTGGGAGAGGTTTCGAAGAGGAGTTAAGTGGTGGCACTGGATTTTGAATTCGTTGAAGGTGGAAGGATCGGTGGGAGTTCAAACTAACGGAAATGGATGAGTAGGTTCCTGGAGAACACGTCGTGGTGGGAGAAGGGGGTTACGGGTTTGGGTATTTGAATTCTTGGATGGGCCGTAACTTTGGGTAATGCCCAAACGAAATTATTTAAGTTTTATTTTAAATTAAAATTGTATACGATCTTGTAAATGTGATAACTTCTACGTACGATATCAGAATTTCAAACCGTCAGAGCCGATGGGATCGTATGGACGACGGCTACGCACTGGAACAGACTTGGAGTGGATTGGAGTCCGTTACAATTTATAGAAAAATAAATTATTAGTCTAAATCAAGCGATGGTTATCATTATTAACGATGATCGTCCAATGTGAGTAAAACTCACCAACTCTGAAAAGTTATATTTTTATAACGTATTTTTAGAAATGTTAATCATCTGTTGATTACTGTGTGTTAACTGTTTGGTTGAATTGCTTATGTATTCGTTGAAATCATAGATAACGATATATATATATATATATATATATATATATATAAATCGTTAATCAAATATTGATTCTGTTTATCAGAATATTTCATATCGAAATGAAATTGATGTTATTATGTTGTATAACATCTGTGATGCAGGGAAACAGGTTGGAGGGACCCTACTGGGTTCCTCAATATATAAAATACTGTTTTGTTTCATATATCGTGATATATGATGTGCTATATAATCTGTTGTTTATTATTTGTGCTTGAATGATATCGATCATTGTTATTCGGTATTGTAAATACCGTAAGACTGGAATGTAGAAAAGAGGATTTTCAAAAATGTATTTTGAAAATAAATTAGTTATATAAAATCAATGGATTTTATATAGAAAAGGAGAAAGGGATTTTATAAAAGAAAACAATTATAAAATCAAAAGGGTTTTGGAAAGGAAATATTTATTGAAAATAAATATGATAAAGATAAAAGGAAATTTATTTATAAAATCAAAGGATTTTATAAAAAGTATGGTTGTTTGTAAAATGAATTAGAAAAGATAAAAGGAATTATTTATAAAATCAAAGGATTTTATAAAGAAGAATATTTATTTAAGAAATAAATAGAAGTATAAAAGGGTAATTTATTTAGAAAATAAATAGAACAAATATAAAGGAAATTATTTGTAAAAACAAATATAAAGGAAATATTTGTAAAACATTTACAAATAAAAGTATAAAGGAAATATTTGTTCGGTAAAAAAATAGAAGGATAAAAGGGATATTCATTTGGGAAATAAATAGAAAGATAAAAGAAATATTTATTGGTTAAATAAATAGAATTGAAAGGGAATAGCTATTTGTTAAGTAAACAAATAGAAAAAGAATTATTTGTATAAACAAATAGAAAAAGAATTAAAAAGGAGTTAATTCAAAAGGAATAAATCGAAAGAGTTAATCGAATACAGTTAAATCGAATATCAGTTATTCGAATAGAGTAATTGGTTAGAGTTAAATCAATTAGAGTTAATCGACTAGAGTTAACCAGTTAGAGTTAATCAGTTAGAGTTGATCAGTTAGAGTTAATCAGTTAGAGTTAACTAGTTAGAGTTAATCAGTCAGAGTTAATCGGTTAGAGTTAATCGGTTAGAGTTAACCAGTTAGAGTTAAATCGATAGGGTTAATTAATTAGAGTTAATCAAATTTGAGTTAATCGAATATTAGTTATTTGAATAAAGTTAAAAGGAGATATCAAATATTAATTATTCAAATAAAGTTAAAAGGAGTTATTGAATATTAGTTACTCGGATAGAGTTAAATAGAGTTATCGATTATTAGTTAATCGAAAGTAGTTAATCGAGTTTAGTTATTCGAAAGTGAGATTATCGATTATAGTTTAATCGAAAGGAGTTATCGATTAGTTTAATCAACAGGAGTTATTGATTAGTTTAATCGAAGGGAGTTAATCGATGTTAGTTTAAATCGAAAGGAGTTATTGATTAGTTTAATTGAAGGGAGTTAATCGATGTTAGTTTAAATCGAAAGGAGTTAAGTGAAAAGAGTTAGTCAAAAAGAGTTAATAAAATAGAGTTAATCGATTAGAGTTAAACAAAAGAGTTAATCCAATAGAGTTAATTGATAAGAGTTAATTGAATAGAGTTAATCGAATATAGTTGATTCGAAGAAAGTTTTTCGAATCTAGTTATTCGTAAGAGAGATTATCGAATATAGTTAATCGAAGGGAGGAGTTATCGAATAGAGATTTTTCGAAAGGGAGTTACGTAAGGAAGTTTGTTAAAGGTTTAAAAAATAAACTTTGTCTATTTCGAAGTTGAAACGTTGTTCAGTTAAGTTCTGAGAGGTAATTATACCCCAACTTGATTGACTTCCTTCTTAACTAAGGAATGAAAATGTTTGATAGTGAATGATGGTTAAGTGGATTTAGTAAATGGTCGGAGTTGGCATAGCGATGTTTTATTTAAACATCTGTTTAAAACCAATGAAGGAGCTTTGGAAATGTTTTCCAAATAGGAAACTAGAAATGTGTTCTAATATAGAAACAGGAAATGGAAATGTTTTCCATTGTTAATAACGTATATTTTCGAAGATTAAAAAATAAGAAATGTTGAATATATGGAAACAGAAGATAAGTAAATTAATGAACTAAAGAGATAAATGTTAAATGATGATTGATCGATATGATTTCCATTTTTAAATGATATCATTGTTTGCACACGTGTTTTTCTTTGATAGTTAACTCACCGACCATCGAAGTTTTTGACCATTTTAACGTTGTTAATATGGAGAGACCGGTTGGATTATTATCCGAAGAACCACTCCGTATTGGCATAAGCGTTGCGAATCATATATGCCAAGATAATTGAAGACGGAGTAAAGTGCAAGGGCTATTGTATAAATCTTAGGTAAAGATTGCCTAAGATGGTTGTACTGAATAGTGCCTTCGGTTTGTCCAGTCCCAAGACGACCTATAAGGAAGAATCTCTGACCGAGTATATTTAATAGATCCCGTAAGTTGATCTCTTCAAACGTTTTTACGTTTGGTGGCAGAGGAATTCGTTTCTCTTAGCTATATACTCGTGGTATTTTTGGGGAAATCAATTTGTGATTTGGCGGGTATGACGATGTGACATTCAAAGTGAATAAATGTGTGATCTGTCAGAGATAAGCGTGGCCTCCAGCCTCACAACCGGGAAATGACAAAAATCGGGCAAGCAGCATGGCTATGTAGGTCGCACCTATTAGGGTGTATAATCACCTGATCTAGAGTTTCATTTACTTCTAAAAATCTATTATCGATGCTGTCCCATTCGGTAAACGGTTGCTGATCCCGACCATTGGTGATATACATTCGATACACTCAAGAGAAATGAGTGGTCGATCATGTGTGGTCGGGTTGCAAGATGTTCTTGTTGAACCCAGTGTATTCCTCTCTAGAGGTACACTAGCGAAAGGTGGTTCCATACCTTGTCATGGTTGGAAATCCATTACCCAATACGTGCTTGCGGTTTTGATTGTATACTATATATGTAGAACGTGAGATGAAAGCGTTTCTGCTAGATGATTATTATATTGTGGTTGATAGACATTATTATAATATCAAAAGGTTTTTGATATAAAGATGTTTTGGATTCTCATAAGGGAAAAGCCCGTTCCGTTATACGGCGTGGTCTTATGAGATATCGTTTACTTGTTCATGCTGTTTTTAACTGTTTTATTCATACCAGTCCCATGAATGACCCGGAGTTTATTTTGTTTTGTTTTCCCTAAACTCTTGGGTGCCCAATTTTGTACGGGCAGTCAAGTAGTCGGGGTTTACAGATACTTGAAGAGCTGGAGCATGAGACTTCAGAATTATATAGCTATGGTTATTTTCCGCTGTGTTGTAAGTGTTGTACTGTGGAAATGATATGTACATTCAAGTACAGATTTATATTTCAAAGTTATGTTATATATTATATGTTATTCGTTCCGCTGTGAGGTTCGTATTACTCTGATATTGTGTTGTTCTTCTTCTTCTATTCTAAGTTTCTATCTTATCTATTCTCACCCTCTAATTTCTTTTATTAACTATCGGTATTTTTCGATGTTTGGTTAGTCATCATTGAGTTTATGGCGATAACCAAAGTCGACAAAAACCGGGTCGTTACAAATGCACTGTGGTCAAAGACAAGTGCAGGATGATGACACACAAGCAGTTCAAATGTGCATGTCATGCAAGTGAAACAAGCATAGTAGTAAGTTAAGTATGGCCTAAGGATACACAAGATGCATGGCAACAACTAAAATGAATTGGACAAATACAGTGCAGTTTCAAGCATGGCAGCACAAAGTGATGCAGCAAAGTGAAGTTTGTATACATGCAACATTGGTGATCACAAGCAGGAGTTTCTCAACTATATATATGTTGTGCAACATGGTTTAGAAAATACAAGTGTCATGGCAACAAAATAAAGTTCCTGGTTAATGGTTGAGGATCTCAAGAAACATGAGAGCTACAAATGTCAAGAGCAGGTACAATGCAGTTTTGCATGAATACATGGCATGGAGATGTATGCATATTTGGTGAAACAGCTATTGCACATAACAGTATGGTAATGCAAAATGGACTCAGCATCAAGTATGACAAGTTAACAGTGCAGTAACAACAATTTCAATGAACACAACAAATATATGACTATATTGATAACATGCACAATGCAAGACTGAGGACAACAATGAAGCAGCAAGGGTATTTTTCATGTCATGTAGCAGTTTTATATGTATAGACTTATACACACAACTTTCAGGAAGTAAAACACACAAAGGGAATGCCAACTTAACAAAAAATGCAGAAGCTCTCAATATTTGCATGTATAAGCATGTATGAATGGACAAATGTGCACAATGTTATGAAAATGGGTCGATCCAGTTTGACATATAAGAAATCAAACATACTGGAAGTTCAAGTGAATAAGGCATGAACAAAACTATGAATATTACATGGTCACACAGGGTTTCTCAATCAAAGGGACAGGTTAAATATGCAGGCAAAAATTTCCAATTTTGTATCAAACCTTCTTTGGCATGCACAAATACATTTCAAAAATTCATTAAAGGCATTTTTGGCAACAGTTTCTTTTTTGATTCAAATCATTTCCAGAAAACCAGCATCTATTTCGAAAGGCAAGTTCTTTTTGAATAATATTCATTTCTGGCAAGAAATCACACAAACATTTCTGGAAACCCATCAATGAATTAAGTAGAGAGTTAATTGTCGAGCAAAAGAGTAATGCAATTTTCTTGTTGAGAATAGTTTTTTAATGGTGGAACAATTTTGGACTAAGCAGAAAATCAGCATGAGTATTTTTAAGAACTGATTAAATCAAAGGGCCACAAATGATTTTATTCATGTCTAGATACATCTCAATCAAGAAATCATGCAAAACAAAGATTCGAGCAAAAAGAGCAACACGCAATCAAATCAAACCATATTCGAAATCAAAGAATAAGGCTAGGGTTTCTAAATCCCTATAAATATCACCCATTACATCATCAGCATGGTATCGAAAATCCAACACAATCACTTCAAAGAAAAACAGAGAAATCAAATTCATTTTACTCACAGATATTCGATAGAGAAATTCCCAAATCGAAGTATCAGAAAGCAACAACAAATTTGAGCATCAGAGAACTCATTCCATCAAACATCAAAATCAACTTGGGGATTCAAATCATAAAACCCTAGTTTTCCCCCATTCGCAGCTGACATCAATTTTCTAAAGCAAGAGAATGGGATAAAATGAATAAGGGGTGCAACCAATTTTTGAAGTGGGCTGACAAAGTCAAGTTGCAAAGGGGAGATTAATTTTTTTCTTTATAAAGGCTAGGGTTTTATTTTGATTTAAATTTTGTTGTATTTTAATTTGTTTTTTTATTGTAAAATGATTTGAACAGTTAGTAGAGTCTATAAAATAATAGGGGAAACCAGTTAGGGTGTTAACTGGCAGTTTACTAGAGTCTGTAAAATCTAAGGTTTACTGGTTACGGGGTTGTAATCAGGGGAAATCTGATCTACGGGATTAGATCAGTCTAGGGTTTTGAGCATAGGATTAGAATAGAAGCGAGGGGTTTCCGAGTTTACATGGTCTTGTAAGCGGGATCTATTCTATTACCTAGTAGAAACCTTAGGAATGCAGCAGCAGGCAGGATTTTGCCGAAGCTGGGTATATCTTGTGTCGTTTATCTTTCTGCATTTATTTTCTACTGCATTCTATGATCTAATGTTTTTGATATCTCGCTTAATTTTCAATAAACCTTATTCACCCTCCTCTAGGGTTAATCAAGATCCAACAAGTGGTATCAGAGCCTGGTAATTTTGTTAACCCTAGAATCATGGATCCTAGTTGTCAGTCCTTTAAGGGTCAGTCCAATGATATTCCAATTATTTTCAATGGGTCAGATTTTTTAATTTGGAAATCGAAAATTGAATTCTATCTAAAATCTGTTAATTTTGAATATTGGAATATTATTATAAATATGGGTGATATGCTAGATAAGAAAAATAAAGTTATAGATGCTCGTGTCATGCATATTCTATATTCTTATCTTGGTAATAATCAGCTTGATCTTATCTCCCATTGTTAGACTGCACAGGAAATCTGGAGCACTCTCAATACGTTGTATGGACGAAAGGAAGACAAATGCTCAAAACCAACAATTGCCAACTCAGATTGAGATGTGTGCTTTACTGGAGCTATTAATGATGATTCGGATGATGGAGATTTATCATATGAAGAATTGGTTTCCCTTTGTAATAATTTAACCAAAATCGTCGATCGTCTCCAACGGAAAAATAAAATTTTGAAATTTGAAAACTCTGAGTTGTGATGCAAAATTATTCTTTGAAATTAAAACCTGAAAACTCCTATTGTAAAGATTGTATGAATTTGAAAATTGATTTACCTCATCATAATGAAAATTTTAGAAAACTTGTAAACGAAATTTTGATTTTGAAAAGTCAGGAAGATGAACTAATTCATAAAAATAATACTTTGCAAAAGGAGTTGGATAAGGTTGATTTTAAACATTAATTTTTTGAAAAGGAAAGTTTTATGAAAACTGAAGCGATTTTGAGAGAGCTTGAAACTGAAATAGAAAAAAAATCAGAAATTCTGAAAAACTTGAGTTTGAAAAACAAAAACATTTTGAATTTGAATTTTCTGAGTCCAAAGCCAAAATCAAACTACTTGAATCTAAAAATTCAGTTTGAAACAACATGATACTAAAAGAAAGATCACTAATAATCGTTGTTCAGATTTAATCAAAGAAAACAATGATCTCAAATCCAAAATTCAACGATTATAATCAACTTTGGATAAATTCTCTAATGGGGAAAATTGTCGAATATGTTGTTACAAAATCGAGTTTCTGTTGGAAATAAACATGGTATTGGCTTTGGGTAAAATATTGTTTTTGAAAATTGGAATTCTAATAATTTTAAAAATCCCTCAAATCATTTTGGAAATGTTTGTTGTGAAAAATTTAAACTCTGAAAACTTCAAAGGATTTTTTAATCATAATCGAGATGAGAATTTGTTTTATAACAAACCATTTAAACATTTTGGATCCCAAAAGGAAATAAAACAGGTTTTGTTAAATTCAAATAGATTTAGGTTCCTAAGGGTACAAAAGTTAATTCTAATGGTTTGTTGTACAAACAAGTCTGGGTACCAAAAGATATTAATCTGTGAGTGGTTTTACTAATTTTGTTAGACCACTCGATCCTATAAACTGTTAGGTACCAAAGGAGGTTGAAAAACTGCTTTGCGAAAGAGAAACTGAATTCAAACTACTTCATATCATCAGATTATTCATAGTTCCTTAGCCAAGATTGTTGAGTTGGAGATCCACAACATCTTCTGTAATTCAGGTATGATCTCTAGACTCAACTTTTTAAATATTCTCTGTTTTTTTTTCTTTGTTTATTCCTCCTTTAACCCCCTTCTATTTTTTTTGTTTTTGATTCGTCATTGCTATATTTTTCTTCTCTATGCTGTCTTAACTTCCAATTGCAGAACCTTTGATTTTTTGGAAATTTTTTATTTGAATAAAACGTTGATGTTTTAATCTTTTCCAGATCTTGAATTTTATTTTGTAAATATCTGCAATTGTTTTGAAGTTTATTTTCTGATTTCTGAATTCATTACTGTGTTGATGTATTCTTGTCATGTCTTGAACACTGTTAATTTGAATTCTAAATTTTTGAAGATCTGAAAGTTTAATGAAATTTCACACACCACTGCTGTTTTGAGTTTTCGCTAATTCATTTTAGAAAAGCTTGACATAATATACTCATTATAGCACACCAATATTTATCAAGTTGTGATAATTTCATTATTTTTTAGATTGGCTTGGATATTTTAAATTGTCTTGAATCACAGTGATACATCTTGAAATTCATCTTTATTCATGATCATTTTGGTTGAAATTTGTTTTTTTGAAATCATATGAAATTCTTGATATTTTGAATATCACACACCTCTTAAATTTGAAATTATCAATCTTGTGTGACTAATTCATTATATCTCAAAACTTGACATTGATTTAAGTGATTTCAAATAAATTACTGTTTAATTTTCTAGATCATGAATATCTCTCAAGTCTGATGTAAATGATCTGAAATTACTCTTATGCTTGTCAGAAATTCTTGTGAAAAATTATTTGAAAATCCGGTATTAAATCTCTCTGTAATTTCATGGTTATTTGATTTAAATATTTGTTTCTTTAAAATCATTTGAAATTATTGATTTATTGAATCTCACACATATCTTGATTCTGAAATTAATAATCTGGTGTGATCGATTCATTGAATCTTGAGTTTTTCATATTTCACAAATGATTTCAAATAAACGGTATTTTTGATCTTAGATCATGAATCATTTTTGTAACCGTTTTATCTATGAAATATCTTCTTGACAAGTCTCCTTTGAAAATGATTTTTGTGCTTCTCAGATATTGTTTTTGAAAATATTTTTGGTGACTGCTTGTTTTAATGCTCTGATAAATGAAATTTGTGTGCTAAATTTGTCAGGTTGTGCTTTGTGATAAAAATTATGTTGCTGTAATATCTTTGTTCGTCTCCAGTGTCAGGTTAAAATCATTGTAAATAGAGATATCAAGTGGTATCAGTTTAGAAGTACTATAATTTTTCGTATATATTTTTTATTCCCTCTTGACTTGTATAGATCTTTTAAATTCCCTCTTGTAATTGATTTTCAATTTTAAAATTATTTGTTGGTTATTCATTCAGAAATTGAAATCAATATCCAAATTGAACTTATTAATAATTCATCAAAATCATTATCAGATTTTAAAATTGTTTTGAGTAATGATTACAGTATATTTCACAATAAGAGGAGTTTTTATTTAATTTTTTCATGATGGTTGAGCATTTATTATAATATCTTTGAATTGGCCGTTATTTCACGACCATCTCCTTTATCTATCGTCGTTCTGCCATCCATGATAATTTTATATTAATGTGGAGAGTTTAATATTTTTAAAAATCATCTTGAATAAACAGTGAAAATATTTATGATGGAATTATGGTTATATTATTATTCAGAATTAGTGATAATTGAAAATTTTCAACGATCCCGGTACAGTTGATCATATTTCATAATGTGATTAAATTAGAAATTTATTTCACAAACCATTTCTGTACCTATCACATTTTTGTCATCCATATTGGTTTTATATACTGAGGAGTTTTTCTTTTGGAGCTGAAAATGAAATGATAAGTATAATTAATACATAAGTGTTTCTCTAACCTCATTTAAAAATCCAAGCTCTGATTATGCATGGTTAAGAGATTACTTATAATTTAAGCGGCAACTGACCTCATTTAAAAATCCAAGCTCTGGTTATGCGTGGTCTGTGTGCTCTTAAATAAAAAACAAAAAAAAGAACTAAATTGCTAAATAAATTTGTATATGAAATCCTCCTTGGTATGTGAAAACCAGCCTATCAATCCATTTTCTAACTTGTGAAATGTGTTAATATTTTATGAAATATTATGATTTGTTGATTAACAACTATTGGGATTTGAAATTATACGATTTTGTCACTTGAATTATTAATTATAGTCCAAATCCATCACTGTTGTTTTTGTGCTCAATTTTACAAAAGTCTTTTGAAAATAATTGGAAATCATATTTTTGTAACTCTCTCCATTTTATATAAATTTCATCGTAAATCCGTCATTCTCTAAAATGTGAAATATGCCACCAGTTCTTAGAATATTATGATTTTTGTTTGACTGATTAAGATTTATGATGACCGTTCTTCCTCTTAAGTTGATATTATATTTGTTAGTCATTTTTCATCTATATTTTAAATTCTATGTCCTTTTGATGATAACAAAAGGGGGAGAATGGGTTGAGATTTTGATTTATGATTGAATATTTTACAAATATTTTAATTTTGAAAATTCATTCAATTTACATTCATTCACTCATGCACAGTTATAGGGGGAGCTTTCAAATAGGGAGAGTTCAGTTCTTCGCTGTCAAACACATTTATTGGATTGAAAATCTTAATATTTGTTTGTTATCATCAAAAGGGGGAGATTGTTGTATATAACGTTGTTGTATACACAATTATATGATTTTTGTTTGATGATAACAACCAAATATATATATATTATTATAAATTTGTTTGCTATTTGTTACGACCTGAACTTCCTCAGTAAGGAAAGCACAGATTACCTTGAGAACAAGCCACATCGGGACACAAACAGAAGAACATTTCATTGTCAATTACAACAATTCCATCAGAATACAAGAATATACAGAGTATGAATGAATAAAATACATCAGAAAAATATCAGAGATTACAATACATTACATAGCAGCGGAAAATAATACAAAACACAACTGAAAGAGATAAATGGATATAGAACTTTCTGAATATCATTCTAGATGTAAACCAAGATCCTGTGAATATAAATCTGCAAAACCAAAACTACTAGCTGCCCGTGTGGAAAATAGGGGCACCCAGAGTTTAGGTCAAAACAATAAACTCTAGTTTAGTCATGTGACTGGTGTGAGAACTAAAACAGTTATTTAAAACTTTACTTTAAATCAGATATATCAAGGGACCACACCGTATAACATGGAACAGGTTTCCTCCCAAGAATACCAGTGCATATAATAAAAAAACGCAATGCTTTTTGAAAAAATGAAGCTATTATAAGACCTAGGTCCCATCACACAATGCAACACAAGCCGAAGGATAGGGTTTTCCCTTATAATAGCCAAACATGCTCGGTACGTTTACAAATCATTTGATACTATTATAAGTTCATAGTGTATAAGACAACTTCAAATATAAATGTATCAATCCTAGGCAGCATGGGTACCATATATCATGTCGCCAATACTAGGCTCTACAATCAAAACCGCAATTGTCACGTATTGGAAGTTGGATTTCCGTCCATGAACCAAGGCAAAAGATATTCCTTACCGAATTCGAGACGCTCTAGCCCATGTCTCGGGAACAGAAAGCATCGTCCCTTGGATCGTCAGGGCCGATCCACCGATGTGGATTAAAATGCCTGAACACTGCGTTTCCCTGCCCTTTGGGGCGTCAATGAGCCAAATGAATCCATCGACTCCACATAGTCACCGATATATCTGAGGCGCCTCGCAATCCAACAACCACACAGGTGAAAATAATGTAAATGTCAAGGCTGGCAGGTCACTGACACCACCCTAGCTAGAAGGAAACGCATGCCCTCCCTGATGTCCTATCCCGTTTCTGGTTCACACCGGGGTGCGAGGCTCGCGAATTAACGCTACACAAAGCTATGCTACAAAGGTCGTGCTTTGATCATCAACCACAAGACTCTGCTTTTCAACAGAAGCCTTGATCATTTGCTTCTTAGCATGCCACACAGGCAAACCACTCCATGCCACCGATATCCATCAATCACACAGAATGATATCCAATGTCAGACACACAGTCCATTTACAAGTCTGTTCTGGGTCTGAACGAAACCGGAGGCACCTTGTACCTCACATATCCATCGATCTCCATGTACGTCTAAACGATCACCAAATGATTCCCTCCACTTGGGTATACAGCCCAATCAAGATCATCAGTAATTATCCAAACAATGTGAAGACCTCCGGTCTTCGACCACCGTCTTCATCCTCGACACATCGTCGAACCAGTTATTCAGAATGGGATAAACCTGGTCTTTCAGAATAACTCGCGTATATAATAAACAAGTGTTACACAAACACAACATACGCCTCATTCCAATTCAGAATATTCTTTTATTCAAATATTCTTATACTTTGGGAAAGGTTCCCATTAATTTTATCAAAGATAAATTCTTTAAATTTATTCTTTAATCTTCTTTTGAATATCAATTCAAACCAAATTATGGTTTATCCAAACTAATCGGGATTAGAGAACCTTACCGAAGTAATCACTTGTTAAATTTCCCAACCCCAATCTATTCATTCCATGAAGTAAAACTGGTAATACTTCATATCTAACACCACGGTGTTATCGGTAAATTCAATTACCATTTCACGTTCAAATCTAATTAAAGATTAAACTATCGCCTGGAGCAAAACTGGTGATACTCCATTCTCGATCATTTCAATCTAGTTATAGATTCATTAAAACTCCACTTGGTTTTAATCTTCCCAAAAATCAATATTAATGATTGTTTAACTTGGGAAATCATATCTTGTCTTTAACTGGGTTAAAGAACCAATATCATTTAAAACACGGTTCACTATAAACCCAAAATCACATTCCATTCCATTCCCTCAGCCTTTAACCGTAAATTAGGAAGTGAACAATTCCCTAAGTATTAACCACGAAGGCTGGAACCAACATCAGATCAATACCCAAGAAACCATTCAACTTAACTAATCTCCAGTTAGTTTCTGATTTTCTTAACTCCTTTGGGTCTAAGAACAGTATTATTAAAGATACCATCCACGACAACCCAAAATCACATTCCATTAACGATGGAATCTTCACGGAAAACAAATCGATATATATAATCGATATAAATTTCCATATCCGACTAATAATATAAATGGACTAACGACAACGCCTTTTAAATTCCAGATATATTAACAGTCTTCCTCCACAGAAATTCACTTCGATTCTTACCAAATTGAATTCCATTCCATTCCAATTTATTTTATTAAATTGGAAAACTTTACTTTGGAAAATCTCCTTTAAATCTTTACAAAAGATTTATAAATTCCAAATCACATTTCACTGTAAATCGGGTTAAAGAACGAATGTCGTTAAATCACAGTTCACGATAAACCCAATTCACATTCCATTAATCATCGGGTTAAAGAATAAGTGTTATTTAAAACACCGTTCACGATAAACCCAAAAATCAATTCAAATTCAATTCCAATTAAATACTATTTAATTGGTATACTTCATTAAATCTAAATAAAAAGATTTAATCTTTTTCTCAACTGGGTTTAAGAACAGTGTCATTGAAGACACCATTCACGACAAACTCAAATCCCATTTGACATTAAATACAAGGCTCTGAATAAAAAATATATTGACTTATATTCAATATCAAATTCTATGACCAACAAATATCGTATTGGAAATAACGATATAAATATATGTTTCAAATTTCCATAATAATATCTGTATAATCACGAAATCAAACATCGAAATATTCCAAAGACAATTTCGACTCAAATCCATTCCAATTCAATTATTGGAAATTCTGGTTACTTTTAAAACCCTTTCAAATCCAATTTATTTATTTCAAAAATAAATGGATTATAATTCTAGTTCAAAACTAGTTCATTTCGATAAAAATCTATTTTTATCTTTTCAAATATGGAATTTTTCATCCCAATTCTTTCCAAATGATTTCTTATGATTTTACACAAATTATTACTATTTTTAATAATTTTATCAAGGCCCATACAGTCGATTTCCATAAACAGCCATCGAACTGTACTTACAATGACCTTTTCCAAATTTGATATGGACATAATTCCAAATCCATCCGTTAGATTTCAAATCTTTAATATTCATTTGAAAGCTCTTTTCGATACAAACCCAACGGTTCCGGTTTTAGGAGAATCCGACGGTCGGATCTCCCGTAATATCCATTCGAAGTCAATGGTCAAAATTCACGAACTGCCGCAGCGCGACGAGTTCTATTCAGGCCATTATATATATAATATATATATTATATATATTTCGTCGTTTTCCTTTCAAAACGTATTTTATAAATCGTTTTAAATTCGTTTTCAAAACGATTTCAACTTCATATTCAATTTCTAATCAAAATTGAATATTCCATATCATCGATATATAAATGATAATATTTTCAAAACATTACATTTTGAAATCAATTCCTTTTCGATATTCATTAAGAAAATGAATAAAATCGATATAAATATAGTTCACGTCAAAATGGCGTCAATTTAATCGACATGGCTATATAAATTTAAATATATTTAAGTCCATCCCAAATCAGACATCAAAATCAAATTTTTATTCTTTTCTGAATATTATTTGAAAATATCCGTTATTTTAAAATAATTATTATTTTAAAATATTCTTTCTATCGGAACTGGAATCAGACACAGTCAATTACCATACAATGTTATTTATATGGATTTCAAACAACAAATGTGTATAACCACAATGGAAACAGCAATCCATCATCCAGAGTGCATTCTACACTGTATAAGCATAAAATATAAATATTTAACGCTTACACCAGCCTGTCAATCAATCGATCGACATACAGCTAACTACTGGGATTAGTGTGTGTCCAATATCATCCCAATACCCGTGTGGGGTTTCAAACAATCAAACACATGTTTTATTTGTGCAGTCGGGCGATGTGTAAAATTTATCGTCCCAATCAATATCTTTCAAATGTGTGTACATAAACATATCACCCGATTTGTTTATATATATTTATTTTATACACACGTTAAAAATTATATTTTTAACTATAAAATATTTATTCAATCCACATCACACAATCAATTTTCACAACACATCAATCAAACAACCAAGTCATCCACGGTCTGTGGACGACGGGTGTCGGGTGCTGCTAAGCACCGTCTGCATCCTAGTATATATTTTAACTAGAAATAAAATAAAATAAAAGTGAGGAGTTCTCACCGTGAAGCTAAACCAAACACCGCGACTCTTCATATGTAGAAAATCTTTGCCGTGCTCGCCTTTTGTCACTTTCGTTGTCCATATTCGCTACATATATAAAAATCACATTTTTATTTCAACGCTAGATATATAATAAAAATCAGATTTTTATTTCGCTACATATATAAAAATCATATTTTTAATCCGCTACTCCTATAAAAATCGAATCTTTATTCTCACTACTTCATGATAAAAATAAAGTTCATATTTTTATTTCACTTCATATAATGTAAAGATTATATTTTTATTACTCTACATCATTAAAAATCAAATCCTTTCTACTTTAAAAATCAAGTCTTTTCTATTTATAAAAATGAGATCTTTATCTTCGTAAAAATGAGATCTTTATCTTCATAAAAATGATAACTTTATAAACTAAAACCCATATCTTTCATAAACTAAAACTCAAAGCTTTATTTAAAATAAAAATGTAGTTGTATATAAAATAAAAATCAAGTTTTATATAAAAATAAAATTAACTTTTTATACACCAAAAATTATAGATTTCATATATTCCAAAATCAAAGAAGGAACAAATAAAAAAGACTTACGGTTAATTTTCGTTCTAGGGTTTCGGTGCCGGAGTCGCACTGTTCGTTGGAGGCGGGGGTCTGAGATGCTCGACGCTGGCGGATCGAAGGTGGCGGCTACGGGTTTGTGGAGGTGGTTTTGGGTGTTCGGGGGTTCGGGCTGTGAGGCTTGCGCGTGAGGTGGAGGCGAGGAGAGACAGGGTGGCGCGGTCTTCGTGGGAGGTGGCACCGGAGTTGGTGCGACGATGGCGCCGCTGGAGGGGGTGGCTTCAAGATCCGTCGGTTTCCTTTTTTGCCCCTTTTTTTAATTAAAAGCATCGGGGAGAGAGAATGAGGGGGGGGGGGGGGGTTGACTGAGTGGGAGAAAGGAGATTATAATATATATAATTAATTAATTAATTAATTAATTCCAAAAAGGTCACCTTTTATTTGAACCCCAAAATGAACCCAACGACTATCGCCCCTAGCTAAATACCCCCATCCCGAACACAATGGGATATGTTCGGTAAGCCAATTCCATCGTTTTGATCAGTTTTCATTTAAATTAACATTTAAATCATTATATTGAATTTTAAACGTACATTTCAATTTACTGGAGTCACATACAAACTTTAAAAATTCCAAAAAAATCATTTCTAGCTTCGTATTGATGATACGGTCCTAACAAAACTAATTTCGTCAAATTTGAAGACCGTTTGAAAAATGGCCATTTTCTGGTCGATCGCAATTGAATGAAACCGACAAAACACGTTTTACTTTACCACGCTCACATATTGATTTCAAAAATCATGAAAATTGGAATATAGCAATAACCCCCGGATCCAATAAAAGTGGTTTCGTCGAAAACAGAGATCGTTTGCAAAATTTCCGTTTTTAAGGGCTATATTTTCCATAGCAACTATTCTGAATTTTAATCTGGGCATAACTTTTTGTCCCTACTATGAAATTTTGATTTTTCGGATTCGTTGGAAAGATATTCTCAAATAGATTCTAATATTTTTGGTTTCGCTAAAATTCGATTTATTTTGAATCCTGTACATTCATTTGAAATTTGAAATCGAATTTTCGAACTACCGCACCATTTTCAATTCCTTTTATAATATAAAATAAATATTTATATTCTAACATCGATCTATATAAATATATACTTTATATTTCTATTCAAAATAAATTTCCCATCGTTATTATATAAAATAATTCATTTTAAATATTCCAAATTCATTAAAAGCGCCAAAATAAAAAATTTAAATTGGCTCAAATTTCCGGGTTATTACACTATTGTACTGTTTCATATATACATCACAAACATGAATATAATATTTATATTTAAATAGAATACAACTGTACAAACATTCATATATTCATATAGTATTTTAAATAAATTGAATATTATATTTCAAACATTCAAACAATACAACTATTTATAACTCCACTATTTAAACACTTCACATGAATTTGTACTTGTAAATAAACTGAATACGATAAACAAATTTGTTTGAACACAATAAAATGATATTTTATTTCATTTAAACTTGTTCATTACAAATATCAGTACAATTCTCTCTTTCTGTACACAGCTCCTCACTACAACACTCTAGCTATACATCTCATATATATATACACACACACACACACACAATCATTTTTATATATTGACACTATCACTCAGTTTACATCTCATATATACAGATACACACCGACACTCTGTTTCCTTTGTCTTCTGCCATTGCAGTCTTCAATCAGTTCAATCATATACACCTGTCATATACAGAAACACACACACAGTACACTGCAATAGAAATAAACTGAATACATACAAATTTATAATTTTGTTTTAAAATTTTATTTGCCTCAGTTTTCAGGTGTGCTTTATCACCATTTTTCTGACTCGATCTGATTTATCAATTTATCCGACTGTGTTTAGACAGCTTGTGATATTCACAGTGATACACTGTAAATACCACAAGGCAGTCAGTGTATATACAATACATTTCAGTACAAGGACAAGAATAGTTTTCTGAAAGGCTGCATATACACACGTGTATATATATATACACATGTGCACTGCCTCGCCAATCCACTATGCATCTGAGGAGTAGCCACGTTGACCATCTCGACTCAGTATATGGTCTACATATCAACATGGAGCCAAAGTCAACATGGAGCCAAAAATACAAACAAATTAGCAAAGTCAACATGGGCCAAAGTCAATATGAAGCCAAAAATACAAATAAATCAGCGAAGTCACATTTACACATCAATGGTGAAAGTACAAGTTATAAAGTCAAGTCAAACATGGTGTATAACAAGCTTCTGTGCAACATGTACAAGCAACAGCATAGACTATGCATACATAATGATAAAGCAATTTCAAGATGCAAATACATGTGCTATGGTTGGTGCATGCTGGTATTTCTAGTGGAACAAGATCAAGCACCAAAGCAAGAAGAATGCTAATAGCATGTACTAATAGGATCAATGCATTGTGGTCAAAGACAAGTGCAGGATGATGACGCACAAACAGTTCAAGTGTGCATGTCATGCAAGTGAAACAAGCACAAGAGTAAATTAAGTATGGCCTGAGGATATACAAGATGCATGGCAAAAACTACAATGAACTGGACAAATACAGTGCAGTTTCAAGCACGACAGCACAAAGTGATGCAGCAAAGTGAAGTTTGTATACATGCAACATTGGTGATCACAAACAGGAGTTTCTCAACTATATATATGTTGTGCAACATGGTTCAGAAAATACAAGTGTCATGATAGCAAAATAAAGTTCCTGATTAATGGTCGAGGAACTCAAGAAGCATGAGAGCTACAAATGTCAAGAGCAGGTACAATGCAGTTTTGCATGAATACATGGCATGGAGACATATACATATTTGGTGAAACAGCTATTGCACATAATGGTATGGCATTGTAAAATGGACTCAGCATCAAGTATGACAAGTAAACAGTGCAGTAACAACAATTTCAATGAACATAGCAAATATATGACTGTATTGATAGCATGCACGAGGCAAGACTAAGAACAACAATGTAGCAGTAGGGGTATTTTTCATGTCATGTAGCAGCTGTATATGTATAGACTTATACACATAACTTTCAGGAAGTAAAACACACAAGGGGAATGCCAACTTAACAAAGAATGCAGACAGGATCTCAATATTTGCATGTACAAGCATGTATGAATGGACAAATGTGCACAGTGTTATGAAAATGGGTCGAGCCAGTTTGACATGTGAGAAATCAAACATACTGGAAGTTCAAGTGAATAAGGCTTGAACAAAACTAGGAATATTACATGGTCACACAGGGGTTGCTTAGACAAAGGGACAGGTTAAATATGCAGGCAAAAATTTCCAATTTTGTATCAAACCTTCTTTAGCATGCACAAATATATTTCCAGAATTCATTGAAGGAATTTTTGGCAACAATTTCTTTTTTGATTCAAATCATTTCCAGAAAACCAGCATCTATTTCGAAAGGCAAGTTCTTTTTGAATAATATTCGTTTCTGGCAAGAAATCACACAAACATTTCTGGAAACCCATCAATGAATTAAGCAGAGAATTAATTGTCGAGCAAAAGAGGAATGAAATTTTCTTTTTGAAAACAGTTTTTAATGGTGGGACAATTTCTTGACTAAGCAAAAAATCAGCATGAGTATTTTTAAGAATTGATTAAATAAAAGGGCCACAAATGGTATCATTCATGTCCAGATACATCTCAATCAAGAAATCACGCAAAACAAAGATTCGAGCAAATGGGGCAACAAGCAATCAGATCGAACCATATTCGAAATTAGAGAATAAGGCTAGGGTTTCTAAATCCCTATAAATATCACCTATTACATCATCAGCATGGTATCAAAAATCCAACACATAGATTTTCGATCGAGAAATTCCCAAATTGAAGCATCTGAAAGCAACAACAAATTCAAGCATCAGAGGACCTCATTCCATCAAACATCGAAATCAATTTGCAGATTCAAATTAGAGAACCCTAGTTTTTCCCCCATTCGCAGCCGCCATCAATTTCTAAAGCAAGAGAACGATATAAAATGAACAAGGGGTGCAACCGATTTATGAAGTGGGCTGACCAAGTCAAGTTACAAAGGGGAGATTATTTTTTTTTTTCTTTATAAAGGCTAGGGTTTTATTTTGATTTAAATTTTGTTGTATTTTAATTTTTTTTTGTAAAACGATTTGAACAGTTACTAGAGTCTGTAAAATTCTAGGGGAAACCAGTTAGGGTGTTAACTGGCAGTTTACTAGAGTTTGTAAAATCTAGGGTTTACTGGTTACGGGGTTGTAATTAGGGGAAATCTGATCTAGGGGATTAGATCAGTCTAGGGTTTTGAGCGTAGGATTAGAATAAAAACGAGGGTTTCCCGAGTTTACATGGTCTTGTAAGCGGGATCTATTTTATTACCAAGTAGAAACCTTAGGAATGCAACAACAGGTAGGATTTTGCCGAAGATAGGTATATCTTGTGTCATTTATCTTTCTGCATTTATTTTCTGCTGCATTCTGTGATCTGATATTTTTGATATCTCGCTTAATTTTCAATAAGATCTATTCAACCCCCCCTCTAGGGTTAATTTAGATCCAACAATATCCAGCATCCACAAGTTGTAGGTTGAATGTGGGAGGTCTAGTGCATTATAACCATAAATGGATAAGTGGTAATGAATTGGATTAAACATAGAATGATAATAACCTATTATAATTAATAACTTTAATGAAAATGTTGTATATAATAGGTAGGCTTGTCCTAGGGACAAGTGGAAATTATAACATAAGCTATAATAAAAGGAAAGGAAGCTTATTAGAAAACATTAGTTAAGAGAACTAAGATAATAAGTAAACAACACAAGCTGTAGTGATATAATAAACAGAAAATAGATGAATTGAGATGTAGTATACTTAATTACATATTAAGTAAGACATGTCATTGTAACTATGGAATCAAACAATGAGTAATAAAAGGGATTGTAGACTACTTCCATTAATTACAATCCAGGGGTGAAAGATTGTAGATCACTTTCGTTAATTACAATCTAAAGAATAATATGTGACGGGCTTATTAATAAACATAAACGGTTTAAGTTATAGGGTTTACCTGAACATGTTAACTTGAGTAGGGGTTAAGTAAACTTGTTTGAAATAGTAGGAGGGTTAAGTATATCTGGGTTGGGTGGGTAATATTTATATATATGCCCATAAACTTAACCTATTGGGGGTTATGTAATTAAAGTCACCGTTAGGTAAGCATAACCTGTGAAAACCTAGTGGGGATGCAAGCGTAGGAGGAAGCTTGTATCATCTTGTGTGTGGGACCCATTCCAGTCAGTAACCCATATAATGATATCAAATGAGTACTCCGAACTAGGTCTGATTCGGGGCGCACTTACTGGGCTGGTTGTAAGAGATCCAAACATGGAGGATGGTGTCGGCGGCGCAAACCGACCGGGTCATGTGTGTGCATGGTCCGGGCAGAGAGGGACAAGACGACCATGACACTAGTAGATATGGCTGTGCACATCAAGGAAATGAAGGGTTTCTACTTTAGGGAGTGATGCACCCTACTGTGGGGCCAGCATAGGGTATCTACGGAGTAGGGAGTTGATCGATTAGGGTAGTAATTAGGTTACATTTAGACCTCGGTATGTTAGGAGCCTAATATTACCCTCAGAGGAGATTCTGAAACGTTGGGCTGCCTGTTGATTGTATAGGATTAAAACCTTGGAAGTGCACCTAAGTCTACCATTTTATAGTTAATGGGATCATCTCGTTCTGGTTATACTAGTATTGATGTAGAGAAATCATTAGAGAAGCGCAATATACTCTATCGTGTTTATCCTGTTTACCTTGTCATATCTGTCTTATATGATGTTATCTCTCTTATCCACTTTATATGCATGTCATGATAATTTTACTCATTTAAATACTAAAAGTAACTGGACTCGCCATACTTTATGTCTGACTCATTTTTTTTCCTCTTCTTTCTCTTCTGTTTATCCCCCCCAGGTTCTCAGGGTGGGAATACTCAAGCTTGATCACGATTCTGCTATCGTCTTGCTTGGAGCTGCTTAGATGTATTGCTCGCGTTCATACCCTTACTACTATGGCTATGTTTCTTTTGGGGAATTATGCTTCTTTTATTATCGTACTCTGATGCTGTAAGTATAAGACAGAAATTTTAATGATGTACTGGTTTTTATGTATTTCAGACATATGATGTTTTGAACCACGATGCTTTGTAATTAACAAAATTTTTAATTCCGCTGTTATTTTATATCTATCTTGTAATGTTTCCGTTTCCATTTACCTATAAAGCTTCACGAAACTTAATGCATTCTCTTAATGAGTGACATTAACGGACGTGGGGTGTCACACTTGGTATCAGAGCTGAGGTTACCAGATCGGGTAAAAGATTTTGAAAAATATTTTCAAAAGGGTTTTAAAAGAAAGCATTCTCAAAAGAAAACGTCTGTTTTGTAAAACAGATGCCTCAAAGTCATATGTATTATCTCTCGACTCTCCGCTTGATTCCTTTTTCCTTTTTGTTTAGGGAAACCGATTCTTTCCAAAAGGTCTCCCTATTGCGGCATGGTTCCGTAGGCATGTTGAAACTACGACACATGTCGAAGGGCAATGAAGTTTCTAGCCTCCATCTGTAGCTGCAGTAGTTTCACCTACGGCTAATTTTCTCGAGCTTCGTAGGAATTTCTGTGCGAGGGAGGCAACTTTCGAGAGACTTGTTAGCTTGTTACACAAGGATGGTAAAAAGGAGAATAAGGGAGTTAGGGCTAAGGAGCACAGCCCAAAAGGGGAGAAAAATAATGGTCCAGGAAGGGAACATAGATAAAGTTCAAATAAAGGTGAAAAGAAAAAAAAAGTTAGGGTGGAGGAAACACAAAACAAGAAAGTGTGGCCCAAGAAGTGACAACAACAACAAAAGAAGGGCAGAAAGAACGACAAGGCTAAGGATAAGAGGAAATGCCATAATTGCGGACGCGAGGGTCATTTGATCTAGGACTGCAAAAGAAGGAAGAATACTTGCTTCAGTTGTGGAGAGGTCGGACACTTTGCTAAGGAGTTCCTGAAGAAACAGGGACAAGGTCAAAGGACAGGAGCTTCCGGAGGGCAGGTGCATGCTCTCGCAACCAGTGCTCCAGATAGAGGTAGGAAAGTTTCCGCGGAAGATTTGATTTCTCTTTCTAATCAACCTATTAGAACTCTTTTTTATTCTGGCGATTCACATTCATTTATATCTTGAAAGAACCCGTAACTTCCCCGTGAAGGAAAGAGCGGATACTTTGAGAACAACACACAAATGAACGCATACAGAAGAACATTTCATTGTTATTACAACAATTCCATCAGATACAAGAATGTACAGAGTAAAAATGAATACATTACATTTGACAAATATCAGAGATTTAAACTACATTTAAATACATCGCAATGGAAAATAATACAAAAGCACAACTAGAAATAATGCACGGATACAGAGCTTTCCGAGCATCGTTCCAGCTGTAAATCAGGATCCTGTAAATATAAATCTGCAAAACCAAAACTACTAGCTGCCCGTGTGGAAAATAGGGGCACCCAGAGTTTAGGTTAAAACAATAAACTCCAGGTCAGTCATGTGACTAGTGTGAGAACTAAAACAGTTATTTAAAACTTTACTTTAAAGATAGTAATTCAAGGGACCACGCCGTATAACACGGAACGGGTTTCCTCCCAAGAACATTAGTGCACAGAATAAACAACGCAATGCTTTTTCGAAAAATGAAGCTATTATAAGACCCAGGTCCCATCACACAATGCAACGCAAGCCGGAGGATAGGGTTTTCCCTTATAATAGCCAAATAATGCTTGATATGTTTAAAACAAATCATTTGATACTATCATAGGTGTATATAGTGTCAAAACAATTTCAATCATAAATATCAATCATAGGCGACATGGGTACCATATATCATGCCGCCATACTAGTTCTACAATTAAAACCGCAATATCACGTATTGGAAATTGGATTTCCGTCATGAGCCGAGGCAAGGGGCAAGCTCCTCTCCGATTCGAGACACTCTAGCAAATGTCCCAGGACCCCACTATGATCCTTGGATCTTCAGGGCCGGTCCTCTCTTACTTTTGAGGATTGGCAATTCCTGAACACACGTTTCCCGGTCCTTACAGACCTATATCCGAGGCGCCTCGCATTCCAACAACCACACAGGTAAAAAGTATATAAATGTCAGGGCTGGTAGGTCACTGACACCACCCTAGCTAGAAAGAAACGTCGTGCTCTCCTATCCCGTTTTTGACTCATACCGAGGTGTGAGGCTCGCGAATTCACGTTATACACAAAGCTACGCCACACAGGCCGTGCTTTGATCATCAACCACAAGACTTTGCTTTTCAACAGAAGCCTTGATCAATTGCCACTTATGCATGCCACATTGGCAATTCACTCCATGCGACTGATGTCCATCAATATACAACCTCTGAGCTCGTACGTCTCAGAGAAGGGCGTTAAGTAAGAGAATAAATTCTCCGCCGCCAAACAGATGTATATTTAATAAAGATCAATCAACACAGAATAAAATCCAATGTCAGACACACAATCCATTTACAAGTTCGTTCTGGGTCTGAACGAAACCGGAGGCACTTTCCTCGCATATCCATCGATCTCCAAGTACGTCTGGACGATCACCAACTGTTTCCCTCATCTTGGGTGTACAGCCCAATCAAGATCATCAGTAATCACCCAAACGATGTGAAGACTTCCGGTCTTCAACCACCGTCTTCATCTTCGACATCTCGTCGAATCGGTTATTCAGAATGGGTATAAACCCGGCCTTTCTGAATAACCCACGTATATAATAAACGAATGTTACACAAACACAACAAACGCCTCATTCCAATTCAGAATATTCTTTTATTCACAAAATCACATTCTTAGGGAAAAGCTCCCATTAATTTTATCAAAGATAAATTCTTCTAAATTTATCCTATAATCTTCCTTTGGATATCATTTCAAACTAGTCGGGATTAGCGAACCACACCGAAGTAATTATTTGTTTTATTTCCCAATCCCAACCTATATATCCCATGGAGAAAAACTGGTGATACTCCATATCCAACACCACGGTGTTATCGGTAAAATTGATTACCATTTCACGTTCAAATCCAATTAAAGATTTAACTATCGCTTTGGAGCAAAACTGGTGATACTCCACTCTCGATCACTTTTCAGATTTGATAATTTAAATTATCAATTCACTTTTTTATCTAATTAAAGATTCATTAAAACTCCACTTAGTTTTAATCTTTTCAGAAATCGATATCTTGCCTTTAACTGGGTTAAAGAACCAATGTTATCTAAAACACGATTCACGATAAACCCACATCACATTTGATATTAAAATACAAGGCTCTGAATAGAAAATATACCGGCTTATATTCAATATCAAATTCTGAAACCAACAAATATCGTATTGGAAATAACGATATAAAATATATCTTTCAAATTCCCATAACAATATCTGTATAGTCACGAAATCCAACATCGAAATATTCCGAAGATAATTTCGATTCAACTCCAGTCCAATTCACGTATTGGAAATATTGATTATTTTCAAAATCATTTTCAAATTCAATTTATTTATTTAAAAATAAATTGATTTTAATTCTAGTTCACAACTAGTTCATTTCGATAAAAATCTATTTTTACCGATTCAAATGTGGAATTTTCCAGCCCAATTCTTTCCAATTCACATATTATAATTTTACACAAATTATAGATAGTTTTGATAATTTTATCAAGGCCCGTACAGTCGATTTCCAACAACGGCCATCGAACTGCACTTACAGCGACCTTTTTCGAATTTGATTTGGACATAATTCCAAATCCAACCGTTAGATTTCAAATTTCTAACATTTATTGGAAAGCTCTTTTCGATACGAACCCAACGGTTCCGGTTTTAGGAGAATCCGACGGTCGGATCTCCCGCAATGTCCGTTTGAAATAAATGGTCGAAATTCACGAACTGCCGCGGCGCGGCGCGTTCTATTCAGGCCATTATATTATATATATAATATATATTTCGTCGATTTCTATTTAAAACGAATTTTATAAATCGTTTTAAATTCGTTTCTGAAACAATTCAACTTCGATATTCAATTCAAATCAAAATCGAATTCTTCTTTATAAATCCGTTTTAAAATTCATTTCTATTCAATTCAAATTTTAATTCAATTTGAATTCATTTCAATTCACTTTCAATTCAATTTGAATTTGTTTTCAATTCAATTCATTTCGAAATCGTTTTCAATTCAATTCATTTCGAAATCGTTTCAATTCAATTCATTTCGAAATTGTTTTCAATTCAATTCATTTCGAAATCGTTTTCAATTCAATTCATTTCGAAATCGTTTTCAATTCAATTCATTTCGAAATCGTTTTCAATTCAATTCATTTCGAAATCGTTTTCAATTCAATTCATTTCGAAATCGTTTTCAATTCAATTCATTTCTATTTTATTCGAAATCGTTTTCAATTCAATTCATTTCGAAATCGTTTTCAATTCAATTCATTTCTATTTTATTCGAATTCAAATTCACTTTCTATTCAATTCGAATCGAATTCATTTTCTATTCGATTCGAATTCATTTCAAATTGATTCAATAAATTTTCCATTTGAATTTTAATCTAATTCAATTTGAATTTCCTTTCAAAATATTAAATTTTGAAATCACTTTTCAATATTCATTATAAAACGAATAAAATCGATATAAACATCGTTCGCGTCAAAATAACGCATCACTAATCAACACGGCTTTATATTTCAATAATTCGTTATTCTATTCAACAAATGAATATTTGTTCTATTCAACACATGAATCTATATTTCTTTCAACACACGACTAATCTCCACACATGAGTACTGTCAACACCTCACTATTTTTGTTATGTAAAATATTTTATAAAACTATGGTATCTATCGTTTGATTTTAATTAGACTCCACCGTAAAGTAGATTCTAATCGTAAATATGATAAAGATGTAATTTTTATTATTTAAAATATTTCACTCAACACATGAACCTCGTCAACACATGACTATTTTTATATTCAACACATGAATTTTCTTTTATAATATTCATTATTTTCCCGATTGGAATGAGGCCCAATCAATCACCATATAATGTTAATTATACGGATTCCATACAACACATGTATATAATAGCAATAATAAACAATCAACCATCATCCAAAGTGCACCACACTGTATAAGCATCAAATATAGATATCTAACGCTTATAACAGCCTGTCAATCAATCGATCGACATATTTAATCAATCAGGATGAGTGAACTTCAAATTTCATCCCAACACCCGTGTGGGGTTTCAAACAATCAAACACAGATTTTATTTGTGCAGTTGGGCGACGTGTAAAATTTATCGACCCAATCGATATCAGTCAAATCAGTGTATATAAACAAATCGGCCGATTTGTTTATAAATATTCATTTATCCATTTTCACGTTAAAAATTATATTTTTAACGATAAAACATTTTATTTTAACACATGAATTTCTATTCAGTTTATTTATTCAATAAAATGATATTTTTATTTTTCTAACATATTTTAGAAAATTTCGGCGGCATAACGGCACGATACTAGAAACGAGACGAGGCCTAGCCTTATCCCCGGTCTAGTGAATGCCCACGCCATTCACACATCAATCAAATCACTTTCGTTATGCAAACCACAAAATTTGGAGTAAGAGTCTAACCTAGCCTTACTCCTTCGCCTTATAACGGCGCACGTCTAATCCTAACCCATTTATCGATTCGATTTTCCACACCACAAACCACATTCAAACCAATATCGCAATCAATCACCAAACAGCCAAGCAAACAAGTCCATGGTCTGTGGACGATTGTGTCGGGTGCTACTAAACACCGTCTGCATCCTAGTATATATATAACTAGAGAAAGAAATTGAAAAGTGAGAAGTTCTCACCGAAAGCTATCCAATACCACGACACTCCTATTGTAGAGATCTTCGTCGTTCTCGCCTCTTCTTCCATCTTCGTTGCCCGTAGTCACTACATATATAAAAATCACATATTTTTATATTTTGATGTCTTTAAAATAAAAGTCACATTTTTATTTGTTTACTTTCAATTTAAAAATCATATTTTTATAATCACTTCATATATTTAAAAATCGAATTTTTACTTTGCTATTCAATATATAAAAATCGAATTTTTACTTTGGTGCCATATAGATAAAAATTCCATTTTAAAAATATTGTTTTCGCCTTTATATAAATAAAGTTTTCGCCTTTATATAAATAAAGTTTTCGCCTTTATATAAATAAAGTTTTCGCCTTTATATAAATATAGATTTCATCATTATAAAAATCATCACTTTACTTCAACGTATATAAAATAAAAATCAGATTTTTATTTCGCCACAAATACAAAGATGTTATTTTTATATTCTCTATCCTATAAAGATTATATTTTTAATACTTTAAAAATATAAAAATCATATTTTTAATATTCCTAACATGTAAAAATTGTATTTTTACTTTGCTAATAATATATTTTTACCTTACCATTTCAACTATAGAAAGATTCAAACTTTTCTAATATAAAAATTCGAACTTTTCTATAATAAAGATTCAAATCTTTTTCTTGTTTAAAATCACCCTTTTCTAACTAAAAATCAAGTCTTCTTATAAAAAAAAATCAGTTTTCTAAACTATAAATTTTTCCTAAAGGAGGAAAAAAGAAAAGAAAAAGAATAAAATAAAATAAAACAAAATAATAAAACACTAAAAACTTACAGCGTTTCGGGGGGTTCACGTCAGTTTTTGGGGAAGCAGATCCTGGCGTCGCGAGGCAAGGAGGGGGTGGCTGGAGGGTTCGCAGGTGGTGGTGGAACTTGGGGATGACGGCGGCGGTTCTCCGGTGGAAGGTGGGCGCGCGTTTGGGGGATTGGGGTCTCACGGTGGTGCGCTCGAGGTGGAGATGGAGGGGGGCTCGAGGGTCAGCGGCGACGGGGGTTTGGGTGGGCGCAGGCTAGGGGCGGCGGCGGCGGATCCAGGGGGAGGCGTGCGATTCAATTGGTTTTTTTTTTCTCTTCTGTAAAACGATTATGAACGGGGGGGGGGGGGGGGGTATATGAAAAAGATTTTATATATTTAATTTAATTTTAATTTATTTTATCCCAAGGAGTTGACTTTTTATTCGACTTCGAAACGAGGCCCACCGACTGTCGCCCATAGCGTTTCACCCCCATTCCGAACACAATGGGATATGTATCGTAAGCTGATTCGGCTGTTACAATCAGTTTTCGTTAAATTTACATTTAAATCACTATATTGAATTTTAAACGTATATTTCAAATTATCGGGGTCACATACTAGCTCTAAAAATTCCAGAAAAATATTTTCTAGCTTCGTATCGACGATACGGTCTTAACAAAACTAGTTTCGTCGAATTCTGAGACCGTTGGAAAAATGGCCAATTTCCAGTCGATTAAAATCAACTAAAACTGGTCGAACGTGTTTTCCTTTGCCACGCTCACATATTGATTCGAAAAATTATGAAATTTGGAATCTAGCAATAACTTTACACTGCGGATCCAACAAAAGTGGTTTCGTCGAAATCCGAGGTCGTTTGCAAAATGTCCATTTTTAAGGGCCTGAATTCCATAGCAACTATTCAGAATTTTCAACTGGACAAAACTTTTGATTCCCACTATGAAACCTTGATTTTTCGGATTCGTTGGAAAGATATCATCAATTAGGTCCTAATGTTTTTGGTTTCACTAAAATCCGGATTGTTTTGCACCCGGTATGTTCAATTGAATTTTGAAATCGAATTATCGAACTACCGCGCCATTTTCAATTCTATTTATAATTATATAAATATATATATATATATTCTAACGACGACGCATATAATATATACGTTGAATTATATATTCAAAATGAATTTCACGTCGATATTATTTAAAATAATTCATTTTAAATATCAAAATTCGCTAAAATTGCCAAAATAAAAATTTTAAACTGGCCCAGATTTTCGGGTTATTACAATCTCTCCCACTTAAAACTTTTCGTCCCCGAAAAGGAACAAAGTCGAAAGTGGTTTGATCAATCAACTCTACGTTCGATCTGACTTCCATTCTCCAACTCTTTAGTTTCTGAGAATTTTAAAAATTTCAAAAATTTGGCTAACACCCTAAATTTTCGAAAAATTTCGCCATAACCTCCCCTGCACCGGGAGCATCGGGGAATTTCAAAGAGCTTCCCCGGTCCTTCATATCTCAAAAAGAAAAAGAAAAAGCCAAGCGGCTAGCCAATAGGCTCATAAAATCATCATCACCCAAACAAAACAGTTAATTATGTAGTAAACATGTACCTATTTGTCGGGCAAACAAATTTTATTCTTCGGCTCTAGCCTCCTTGCTATGACCTGTTCAATGTAAGTATATGTATATGCAAGCAAACGCATCCAATTATCAATATAATTCAATATTTGATTATATTAGGCTAAATGGTTAAAATTATCAAACAAATAAACAAACAACACAAACATCAATCAATTAGTAAATTAGAGTTTCAAATTCATAATTTTGATACATATACAAAAAAAAATGTTTTTGATGCCAATTCACAACAACTGAATCTATCTATATAAGTTTTGGTTCTCACACCAGTCTAATGGAAATATATAGAAGTCACACCTTCGAAATTCGAATATGAATACTGATGATGATTCACCATCATCAGAATCATCCCCGGATGTCTAGAATGTGATTCTATATCTACCCAGTATAATAAAACTTCGAATATACGTTCATGACGCGTATACGCGAAATCTATATATACTCGATTGTCCATATTCAAAATAAATAAATAATCAAATACGTTTAGTTGATTAAGATTTTCAAAACAAAATTTGTTTTCATTTGAAAAATATACTCTTTACACTCGTTCTAGGATACTACTGATCCTATCTCTAACGAGTCATTCTAATTGGATATTACTAACCCAATATCTGATGAATTCTTTCGTATGGTTCTAATGTGTCTTGTTCTCGAGCTCTGTAAACCAAAGCTCCGATACCAACTGAAAGAACCCGTAACTACCCCGTGAAGGAAAGAGCGGATACTTTGAGAACAACACACAAATGAACGCATACAGAAGAACATTTCATTGTTATTACAACAATTCCATCAGATACAAGAATGTACAGAGTAAAAATGAATACATTACATTTGACAAATATCAGAGATTTAAACTACATTTAAATACATCGCAACGGAAAATAATACAAAAGCACAACTAGAAATAATGCACGGATACAGAGCTTTCCGAGCATCGTTCCAGCTGTAAATCAGGATCCTGTAAATATAAATCTGCAAAACCAAAACTACTAGCTGCCCTTGTGGAAAATAGGGGCACCCAGAGTTTAGGTTAAAACAATAAACTCCAGGTCAGTCATGTGACTGGTGTGAGAACTAAAACAGTTATTTAAAACTTTACTTTAAAGATAGTAATTCAAGGGACCACGCCGTATAACACGGAACGGGTTTCCTCCCAAGAACACTAGTGCACAGAATAAACAACGCAATGCTTTTTCGAAAAATGAAGCTATTATAAGACCCAGGTCCCATCACACAATGCAACGCAAGCCGGAGGATAGGGTTTTCCCTTATAATAGCCAAATAATGCTTGATACGTTTAAAACAAATCATTTGATACTATCATAGGTGTATATAGTGTCAAAACAATTTCAATCATAAATATCAATCATAGGCGACATAGGTACCATATATCATGCCGCCATACTAGTTCTACAATTAAAACCGCAATATCACGTATTGGAAATTGGATTTCCGTCATGAGCCGAGGCAAGGGGCAAGCTCCTCTCCGATTCGAAACACTTTAGCAAATGTCCCAGGACCCCACTATGATCCTTGGATCTTCAGGGCCGGTCCTCTCTTACTTTTGAGGATTGGCAATTCCTGAACACACGTTTCCCGGTCCTTACAGACCTATATCCGAGGCGCCTCGCATTCCAACAACCACACAGGTGAAAAGTATATAAATGTCAGGGCTGGTAGGTCACTGACACCACCCTAGCTAGAAAGAAACGTCGTGCTCTCCCTGCAGTCACTATCCCGTTTTTGACTCATACCGAGGTGTGAGGCTCGCGAATTCACGTTATACACAAAGCTACGCCACACAGGCCTTACTTTGATCATCAACCACAAGACTTTGCTTTTCAACAGAAGCCTTGATCAATTGCCACTTATGCGTGCCACATTGGCAATTCACTCCATGCGACTGATGTCCATCAATATACAACCTCTGAGCTCGTACGTCTCAGAGAAGGGCATTAAGCAAGAGAATAAATTCTCTGCCGCCAAACAGATGTATATTTAATAAAGATCAATCAACACAGAATAAAATCCAATGTCAGACACACAATCCATTTACAAGTTCGTTCTGGGTCTGAACGAAACCGGAGGCACTTTCCTCGCATATCCATCGATCTCCAAGTACGTCTGGACGATCACCAACTGTTTCCCTCATCTTGGGTGTACAGCCCAATCAAGATCATCAGTAATCACCCAAACGATGTGAAGACTTCCGGTCTTCAACCACCGTCTTCATCTTCGACATCTCGTCGAATCGGTTATTCAGAATGGGTATAAACCCGGCCTTTCTGAATAACCCACGTATATAATAAACGAATGTTACACAAACACAACAAACGCCTCATTCCAATTCAGAATATTCTTTTATTCACAAAATCACATTCTTAGGGAAAAGCTCCCATTAATTTTATCAAAGATAAATTCTTCTAAATTTATCCTATAATCTTCCTTTGGATATCATTTCAAACTAGTCGGGATTAGCGAACCACACCGAAGTAATTATTTGTTTTATTTCCCAATCCCAACCTATATATCCCATGGAGCAAAACTGGTGATACTCCATATCTAACACCACGGTGTTATCGGTAAAATTGATTACCATTTCACGTTCAAATCCAATTAAAGATTTAACTATCGCTTTGGAGCAAAACTGGTGATACTCCACTCTCGATCACTTTTCAGATTTGATAATTTAAATTATCAATTCACTTTTTTATCTAATTAAAGATTCATTAAAACTCCACTTAGTTTTAATCTTTTCAGAAATCGATATCTTGCCTTTAACTGGGTTAAAGAACCAATGTTATCTAAAACACGATTCACGATAAACCCACATCACATTTGATATTAAAATACAAGGCTCTGAATAGAAAATATACCGGCTTATATTCAATATCAAATTCTGAAACCAACAAATATCGTATTGGAAATAACGATATAAAATATATCTTTCAAATTCCCATAACAATATCTGTATAGTCACGAAATCCAACATCGAAATATTCCGAAGATAATTTCGATTCAACTCCAGTCCAATTCACGTATTGGAAATATTGATTATTTTCAAAATCACTTTCAAATTCAATTTATTTATTTAAAAATAAATTGATTTTAATTCTAGTTCAAAACTAGTTCATTTCGATAAAAATCTATTTTTACCTATTCAAATGTGGAATTTTCCAGCCCAATTCTTTCCAATTCACATATTATAATTTTACACAAATTATAGATATTTTTGATAATTTTATCAAGGCCCGTACAGTCGATTTCCAACAACGGCCATCGAACTGCACTTACAGCGACCTTTTTCGAATTTGATTTGGACATAATTCCAAATCCAACCGTTAGATTTCAAATTTCTAAAATTTATTGGAAAGCTCTTTTCGATACGAACCCAACGGTTCCGGTTTTAGGAGAATCCGACGGTCGGATCTCCCGCAATGTCCGTTTGAAATAAATGGTCGAAATTCATGAACTGCCGCGGCGCGGCGCGTTCTATTCAGGCCATTATATTATATATATATAATATATATAATATATATAATATATATTTCGTCGATTTCTATTTAAAACGAATTTTATAAATCGTTTTAAATTCGTTTCTGAAACAATTCAACTTCTATATTCAATTCAAATTAAAATCGAATTCTTCTTTATAAATCCGTTTTAAAATTCATTTCTATTCAATTCAAATTTTAATTCAATTTGAATTCATTTCAATTCACTTTCAATTCAATTTGAATTCGTTTTCAATTCAATTCATTTCGAAATCGTTTTCAATTCAATTCATTTCGAAATCGTTTCAATTCAATTCATTTCGAAATCGTTTTCAATTCAATTCATTTCGAAATCGTTTTAAATTCAATTCATTTCGAAATCGTTTTCAATTCAATTCATTTCGAAATCGTTTTCAATTCAATTCATTTCGAAATCGTTTTCAATTCAATTCATTTCTATTTTATTCGAATTCATATTCACTTTCTATTCAATTCGAATCGAATTCATTTTCTATTCGATTCGAATTCATTTCAAATTGATTCAATAAAATTTCCATCTGAATTTTAATCTAATTCAATTTGAATTTCCTTTCAAAATATTAAATTTTGAAATCACTTTTCAATATTCATTATAAAACGAATAAAATCGATATAAACATCGTTCGCGTCAAAATAACGCATCACTAATCAACACGACTTTATATTTCAATAATTCGTTATTCTATCAACAAATGAATATTTGTTCTATTCAACACATGAATCTATATTTCTTTCAACACACGACTAATCTCCACACATGAGTACTGTCAACACCTCACTATTTTTGTTATGTAAAATACTTTATAAAACTATGGTATCTATCGTTTGATTTTAATTAGACTCCACCGTAAAGTAGATTCTAATCGTAAATATGATAAAGATGTAATTTTTATTATTTAAAATATTTCACTCAACACATGAACCTCGTCAACACATGACTAGTTTTATATTCAACACATGAATTTTCTTTTATAATATTCATTATTTTCCCGATTGGAATGAGGCCCAATCAATCACCATATAATGTTAATTATACGGATTCCATACAACACATGTATATAATAGCAATAATAAACAATCAACCATCATCCAAAGTGCACCACACTGTATAAGCATCAAATATAGATATCTAACGCTTATAACAGCCTGTCAATCAATCGATCGACATATTTAATCAATCAGGATGAGTGAACTTCAAATTTCATCCCAACACCCGTGTGGGGTTTCAAACAATCAAACACAGATTTTATTTGTGCAGTTGGGCGACGTGTAAAATTTATCGACCCAATCGATATCAGTCAAATCAGTGTATATAAACAAATCGGCCGATTTGTTTATAAATATTCATTTGTCCATTTTCACGTTAAAAATTATATTTTTAACGATAAAACATTTTATTTTAACACATGAATTTCTATTCAGTTTATTTATTCAATAAAATGATATTTTTATTTTTCTAACATATTTTAGAAAATTTCGGCAGCATAACGGCACGATACTAGAAACGAGACGAGGCCTAGCCTTATCCCCGGTCTAGTGAATGCCCACGCCATTCACACATCAATCAAATCACTTTCGTTATGCAAACCACAAAATTTGGAGTAAGAGTCTAACCTAGCCTTACTCCTTCGCCTTATAACGGCGCACGTCTAATCCTAACCCATTTATCGATTCGATTTTCCACACCACAAACCACATTCAAACCAATATCGCAATCAATCACCAAACAGCCAAGCAAACAAGTCCATGGTCTGTGGACGATTGTGTCGGGTGCTACTAAACACCGTCTGCATCCTAGTATATATATAACTAGAGAAAGAAATTGAAAGGTGAGAAGTTCTCACCGAAAGCTATCCAATACCACAACACTCCTATTGTAGAGATCTTCGTCGTTCTCGCCTCTTCTTCCATCTTCGTTGCCCGTAGTCACTACATATATAAAAATCACATATTTTTATATTTTGATGTCTTTAAAATAAAAGTCACATTTTTATTTGTTTACTTTCAATTTAAAAATCATATTTTTATAATCACTTCATATATTTAAAAATCGAATTTTTACTTTGCTATTCAATATATAAAAATCGAATTTTTACTTTGGTGCCATATAGATAAAATTTCCATTTTAAAAATATTGATTTCACCTTTATAAAAATAAAGTTTTCGCCTTTATATAAATAAAGTTTTCGCCTTTATATAAATAAAGTTTTCGCCTTTATATAAATAAAGTTTTCGCCTTTATATAAATATAGATTTCATCATTATAAAAATCATCACTTTACTTCAACGTATATAAAATAAAAATCAGATTTTTATTTCGCCACAAATACAAAGATGTTATTTTTATATTCTCTATCCTATAAAGATTATATTTTTAATACTTTAAAAATATAAAAATCATATTTTTAATATTCCTAACATGTAAAAATTATATTTTTACTTTGCTAATAATATATTTTTACCTTACCATTTCAACTATAGAAAGATTCAAACTTTTCTAATATAAAAATTCGAACTTTTCTGTAATAAAGATTCAAATCTTTTTCTTGTTTAAAATCACTCTTTTCTAACTAAAAATCAAGTCTTCTTATAAAAAAAAATCAGTTTTCTAAACTATAAATTTTTCCTAAAGGAGGAAAAAAGAAAAGAAAAAGAATAAAATAAAATAAAACAAAATAATAAAACACTAAAAACTTACAGCGTTTCGGGGGGTTCACGTCAGTTTTTGGGGAAGCAGACCCTGGCGTCGCGAGGCAAGGAGGGGGTGGCTGGAGGGTTCGCAGGTGGTGGTGGAACTTGGGGATGACGGCGGCGGTTCTCCGGTGGAAGGTGGGCGCACGTTTGGGGGATTGGGGTCTCACGGTGGTGCGCTCGAGGTGGAGATGGAGGGGGGCTCGAGGGTCAGCGGCGGCGGGGGTTTGGGTGGGCGCAGGCTAGGGGCGGCGGCGGCGGATCCAGGGGGAGGCGCGCGATTCAATTGGGTTTTTTTTTCTCTTCTGTAAAACGATTATGAACGGGGGGGTATATGAAAAAGATTTTATATATTTAATTTAATTTTAATTTATTTTATCCCAAGGAGTTGACTTTTTATTCGACTTCGAAACGAGGCCCACCGACTGTCGCCCATAGCGTTTCACCCCATTCCGAACACAATGGGATATGTATCGTAAGCTGATTCGGCTGTTACAATCAGTTTTCGTTAAATTTACATTTAAATCACTATATTGAATTTTAAACGTACATTTCAAATTACCGGGGTCACATACTAGCTCTAAAAATTCCAGAAAAATATTTTCTAGCTTCGTATCGACGATACGGTCTTAACAAAACTAGTTTCGTCGAATTCTGAGACCGTTGGAAAAATGGTCAATTTCCAGTCGATTAAAATCAACTAAAACTGGTCGAACGCGTTTTCCTTTGCCACGCTCACATATTGATTCGAAAAATTATGAAATTTGGAATCTAGCAATAACTTTACACTGCGGATCCAACAAAACTGGTTTCGTCGAAATCCGAGGTCGTTTGCAAAATGTCCATTTTTAAGGGCCTGAATTCCATAGCGACTATTCAGAATTTTCAACTGGACAAAACTTTTGATTCCCACTATGAAACCTTGATTTTTCGGATTCGTTGGAAAGATATCATCAATTAGATCCTAATGTTTTTGGTTTCACTAAAATCCGGATTGTTTTGCACCCGGTATGTTCAATTGAATTTTGAAATCGAATTATCGAACTACCGCGCCATTTTCAATTCTATTTATAATTATATAAATATATATATTCTAACGACGACGCGTATAATATATACGTTGAATTATATATTCAAAATGAATTTCACGTCGATATTATTTAAAATAATTCATTTTAAATATCAAAATTCGCTAAAATTGCCAAAATAAAAATTTTAAACTGGCCCAGATTTTCGGGTTATTACATATCTAGTTCTGTGGTTGAGTCGAATTTTAGTGCATGCATATGTGCTCGGGTTTATGGGCTACAGTTTGATTCTAGGGATGGATTGGCTAGCCACATATGGTTCCATTCTAGATTGTGAAAGGAGGGTCGTCAGACTTTTAACTTGCCATGGGAGGACCCTCGAAATTTCTTGTGACCCTAAGAGGCATGTTTTGCTAATTTACTAGAGTCACTTGATGCATCTATCGATGATATGCGATCTATACCAGTAATATGTGAGTATTCAGATATTTTGATGAGGTTCGGGGCTTACCTCTGAGGCGCGAGATCGATTTTTGTATATACTTAGTGGACAATGCAAAGCAAGATTGCATTACCTTTGCGCCATATGGCTCCAAAGGAAAGAAGGGAGCTCAGCAAGCAAGTGGGAGATCTACTTGAGAAAGAGTTTTCTTTTGGGCTAGAATGAAGAAAGATGTAGCGGAGTTTGTTTCTCAATATTTGATTTGCCAGCAAGTCAAAGCCGAGCAAAAGAAGCCCGGTGGTTTACTTCATCCTTTGGAGGTTCTGCAGTGGAAATAAAGAGCATCTTCCTTTAGTAGAGTTCGCCTCCAACAATAGTTATCAAGCTAGCATTGGCATGGCACCCTTCGAAGCATTATACGAACGACCCTGTAGATCACCGACTTGTTGGTGGGAATCTACAGAGAGACTGTTACTTGGGCCAGATATGGTTAGTGAAACGTCCGAGAAGATTGACCTTATTAGACGGCGAATGAAGACCGCTCAAGATAGGATACAATGCAGATAAGAGAAAGACTGACATTGAATTTGAAGCGGAAGACATGGTTTTCATCAAGGTATCTTCTTTGAGGAATGAGGTTCGCTTTGGATCTGTAGGGATATTGGTACCAAGATTCGTAGGGCTATTTCCCATAACAGAAAGGATTGGCCAAATGGCCTATAGAGTAAAACTATCAGAGAGATTATCCAGGGTTCATGATGTTTTTTAGGTTTCTCATTTAAGGAAATGTTTGCATGATACCACAGAGGAAGTTGAGCCGAGAATGCTTGAGGAAGTAGAGGTAGAACGGGAGGCGACAGTTAGACGAGTTCCTACCCGTATTCTTTAATCGGAAGTTAAGAAGCTACGCAATAGAGAAGTCAAGCTGATAAAGGCTCAATGGGGAGATAACCAAGGGGATGCAACTTGGGAGACCGAAGACAAGATTCGTGCTTTGTACCCTTTTCTTTTCTAGGGTATGTTCTTAACTCCTTTTCCAAAGTTTTTATCTATGCTTATTTCTGTCATTTTAGTATGTCCTATCGATCGAATCTTTAACCTTTAGGTAGGAATCCCATGGACGTAAACATGTGTTTGAGACATATTATATTTGATGGATGCAAGTATTTGCTAGTGGTTGCTCATGGATGCACATACACATACATTAGGCACTAGATCGGTTCAATCACTCTCATACTGCATATGTATATGTGTGCATTTTTCTTCTTTTAACAGGTGGTAGTGGATGTATCATCATATGGATGTTGCATTTCGACGGATGATTGTGCACACATATAGAACTTATATGTTATAATAGGATTGTTGCATACATGTTGGATTCATGTCACTAATATACATTGCGTTAAGGAGGTCGACTGAATCAGTAGACCGCCTGGTCTTTGCATTAGTATTGGGACATATACTTGCATATGTTCATATAAGCATTAGGAGTCTTTTCAGGACTATGGATGCCTGTGATTGGTGGATGAGTAGATGGATGTGGATGTTAGAATATACATTCTTCTTAACTTGGAGATTTAGGGGACGAAATCCTTTGAGTAGGGGAGAATGTAACACCCGTAATTTTAACAACACTAAAGAGGATAAATTAAAGAATATTTAATTTAATATTCAGAATTAAGTGAAATGGACTGCGCCATTGCATTTGTCTCGGAATTCAAAATTAAAGAATAATACGTGATGGACTTATTAATAAACATATATGGTTTAAGTTATATATGTTTATTAATAATACAAATACTTCAGGATGGTGAAGCTTTTTTCGATTTTCAAAAAAGGACATTGGCCTCTTGTAACAACCCAGAATTTCAGAACCAATTTTTTTTATTTAAACTATTTTTAGGTATATGGAGTATAAATTGGTTATTTTTACGAAATAAAAAAAATTGAGAATAACTTAAATAAATTGTTTAAGTGTTTATTTTTAACTTATTTGATAATTATAGCATGTATTGATTGTAAATAATTTTGGTGATACTATTCCTTTTTTTTATCACATCTTCTCTTATAATATATGTTTATATTATCTAAAGATTCTTATCTATTTCATACTATTCCATTTTGGGGTCACGTTTATGTTCACATATTATGTCTCGTTCAATTTTTCCTTCATACTGTTTTTATAGTTCGTATTTGAAAAAAAATACAAATTTAAATATGCCAAAGTTGTTCCCTTTATTAACCTGTTTGATATAATTTATTATACGATTTTATTTTTCAACTCATATTTATCTATTTTAAATTATAGGAGAAATAAATATGATTTTATATGTTTTATGCTTGATTTTTTTTATCGTATTCATTTGACAGAAAAATAATCATCATAATTAGACTTTTATGTATGTTTGTTAAATTCTAATTTTAATACATGCTAAATAAAAACTTCACATATTTATTTGTTGTTTTATAATGATTTAAACTATCAAGTAATTAATTAATCATAGTACATGTGTCATTTTAATTCAAGGTTTAATTTTTTTTTTCCTTTTACGAGAAACTACAATTTTAATCTTATAAATATTCCTAAACTAAAGCTTGATTATATTTTGTAATTCCTGTTTTCAAATTATGACAAAGGTTAAATTTCATTTTATACGCATACATATAATTTAGAGTTCAATTACTAACTTGAATGAATGTGCAAATAATAAGGAAAATACTACATCTTTCTTTTTTTCATAAATGTCGGCTTTAATTACTTAACCATTCATTTGGTTAACGTATGTTAACTTTTTCCTATTGGTAAAATTTCTTTTAATGCATTTTACATACAGGCTCATGCATAAATATTTACTATCACTTATTTGTTTTAACATAAATTTTGGGCAATAAAGGCATGAAATATTATGTAATAATTGTCATTAACTTGATAAAATAAAAAAGGAGGGAAATGAAACAAAGGAAGGCAATGTATAAACCTCTGTGCATGGAAAAAAAAATTGTTTTCTTTATGACATCATTCTAATTATGATAGTAAAATTATATCTTGTAATTAATCGCATGAATTAAGATTATCTTTCCAGAATAAAATAAATGCGTCATCAACGGGATACAATAAATGGTTGGAAGAAGATTAGCAATTGTTATTTAATAATATGTATCTGCACATAACCATGCTTCACAAAAATTTACAATTAAAATATTATAAAAATACATTTTTGTTGTTGGATCTAGATTAACCCTAGAGGGGGGAATAGGGTTTATGACAGTTTTTCACTGAATTTAAAAATTTGACAGGATAATAAATAATAATCAGAACACAGAATATAGCAGAAACAGAAATACAGAAAATAAATCACACACAGATATACCCAGCTTCGGCAAAACCCTGCCTACTGCTGCATTTCTAAGGTTTCTACTAGGTGATAGAACAGATCCCGCATACAAGACCATGTACACTCGCGACTCTCGCTCCTATTCTAACCCTACGCTCAAAACCGTAGACTGATTGATATCCCCTCGATCAGATTTCCCCGAATTACAACCCTGTAATCCGTAACCCGGATTTTACAGACTCTATCAACTGCCAGTTAAACACCTAACTGGTGTCCCCTAGATTTTTACAGAATTCTAGAAACTGTATGAGACGGTTTACAAAAATCAAAAATAAGGTACAACATGAATTAAACAAATAAAACCCTAAAAGAAAATAAAGGAGTTTAGTTATAAAGGGTCATTCCCTTTCCACACTTCAAAGAAATAGGCCGGCCCATTCTCTTTATTGTTTAACCCGATCTCTCTTGCTTCTCTGGAAAGATAATGGCGGCGACTTGAGAAATGATTTTAGGGTTTCATTGTTTATCCTCAAATTCGAATCGATGCTTGATGAAATTGAGTTCTCTGATGCTCCTTGATTCTTCGATGGCTCCTGATGCTTGTCGATCAAATTTGGAATTTGTCTTTGATCGAAACCAGAAAAAAAAAGTGAGTTTTTTTTTTTCAGTTCTTTGCTTGAATTAGTAGTTTATGGTTTCGATTGAATTGTTTGTGGTCTCGATCCTTTTTGCCGATGATGAATTGGTGTGTTTATATAGGATTTTTGAAAAATCCTTAAATACCTCTGATTTCATTAATGTGACTTGACCGATTTTATGCGAGTTCCTCTTTTTGGCTTTCTCGATTTAAAAGATGATTACTTTGCTTTGAAAAAGTTGCATGATATATGAATTGTTTCCTTGGATTGCTTTGGCTTTGATTGAGGTTGGATTTGTAGACTTGTCCCCTGATAAAACTGATTAAATGTTGCAAAAAAAACATGATGTACTCGGCTTTAGTTCTTCCTTTGAATTTCGAACTACTTTACTCAAAACAGGAAAGAAAAGATTTTGTTCTTGTATAAATTCATGCTTTGATATATGCTATGCCATGAATTATACTCTCTGAAAACACTTGCCGAAAATGCACACTGATTTGTCAATTGATTTGATCAAATTAAAATCACTTGCCGTATAAGATTACTGAAAATATAATTCTCGGCAACTTAAATGGATTTGTTTTTCTTCACACCTTGATTTGCAAAAGTAGTATCTTGCCTTATAATTGATATTGCAATTCCTGGAAACAAATTCATTTTCTGTCCCCCCTTTTTTTTAAAAATGTCAAACAAATGCTTTCCCCCTTTTTGCTTGATAAATTCTGGAAATAAATTGCAATGCCAATATTGCTCATCTGATTTGTTTAAAAACTGGAAACATTTTCATATATGCTGAATGTGTTCATTTGAAAGCTTTGAATTTTTTTTTTCTGACAGATTAAAACATTTCCAAAAATCAATAGCTTGGAATTTTAATCCCATGCTAAAACTGGAAACAACATTTTGGTCAAAATTGTATTTTGTACATGCTGAACCATGTACATGCTTGCATATGCATGCTTGAGCACTTGAACCATAAATGTATTCCATGCAGACTTGCCTTGACCATATGTACATAGCTTCTTGAGTTCCTCGACCTGAAAACAAAACATTGTATCTTTATTTATGTACTTGCAGTCCACTTGTAATTTTGTACCTGAGTTTGACTTGCCATTCTTGATGCTGAAACCATCATGTATTCACATGTGCACGACCACTTTAGTTGATCTGAACTGCACCACTTTGAATTTGTGCATCCATTCATGTTTTGATTTTAGTTGCTGCACTTGAGCCTTAAACATGCTGGCACACACTAGTTTTACTTGTCCTGGTTTTCATTGTTTGTGCATGTTCAAACCATTATTGCTTCATACTATAAACAGTTCTGCATGAATGCTAAAACAGCTGCCTTGTTGTAGCCATACTTTGTTGTTTCATTTCTGCCATTCTATGCTGCATGTCTTGGTGTATAACTTGCTGCTATGTGTCATGATGAATCATGTGAACTGCCATGCACCAATATGTTTTCTTTATTTGTCTTGATGGTTGGACCTGCTAGCCTCATGCATATATACCAATCTGCTCGACATTGATCCAAGTCCATTGCTTATCAAATGTTACATATATGCTTGTTCACCTTTGCCTTGCTTGTGCTTATCTTCACTGATCAGTTTTGATGTTGTGCAATCTTACTTGAATCTGTTGCCTTTGTATTTCTGTCCATGATTATGCAGTTGACATATTTGCACTTCTCTCGACCATCCATGCTCACATTTGACTTCTTGTGTTTGAGCCTTGCTGCTGAAATGTTCTTGAACCTATTTGATATGTGCTCGGCCATTTTCTTTTGCTGACTTGACATGTTGTTTGCCTTGACTACATTTTGCCTGCACATGCATAACATATGTGTATATACACACACTTGTGTGTGTATACATGCATCGTGTACATGTAAATTTTATCAGCAGACTGCTGCACTGTGTTGAGGCTGGTCAGAATCAGCAAGATTGATGTTGGTTCTGATCAGCAGACCAGTGTGGCAAGTTGAGGCTGATCAGTGGGTACCAGATGAAACACAAATCAGATCGAGTCAGAAAAATGATGAGAAAACACACCAGAAAACTGAGGCAAATAGAATTTTAAAAATAAAAATTTATATTTGCATGTGTTCAGTTTTATTTCTATTGCAGTGTACTGTGTGTTTTCTGTTTCATGTGACAGGTAAGCAGACGGTGACTGGACTAACAGTGAAGATGCTGTGAAGACAGAAGACTGAAGACAAGAACAGTGTGAAAAAGTGTATATGTATACGAGTCTGTGTAAAAGAATGAATGAGTGAAACTGTGACTGAAAGATAGAGTGTTGTAGTGGAGAACACTGTATATGAAATTGTATTTGATATGTAATACAGTGATGTACAAATAGTGGAGTTAAAAAAAATTTGTACTGTTTGAATATTGAAATAAAATATTATATTTAAATAAAACACTATGAATATTTGAATTTCTGTACAGTCGTATTTTATTTAAATATAAATATTATATTCCTGTCTGTAATGTGATATAACAGTACAATAACAAACACATTCAAAATAATATATACTTGTTTGTTATCATCAAACAAAAATCTTATAATTGTGTATACAACACTGTTATATACAACAATCTCCCCCTTTTGATGATGACAAACAAATAAAAGATTTTGAATATAATAAATGTGTTTGTTCGTGAATATTTGAACTCCCCCTATTTAAATGCTCCCCCTACAACAGAAACTCCCCCTATAACTATGCATGAGTGAAATGTATGAATAATTAAATTTTCAAAATTAAAAATATTTATAGAATATTCACTCATAAATCAAAATCTAATCCATTTTCCCCCTTTTGTTATCATAAAAAAGGATACAGATATTAAAATACAGATGAAAATTGACTAAAAATATAATTTCAACCTAAGAGGAAGAATGGTCATTATAAATTTCAATCAGTCAAACAAAAATCATAATATTCTAAGAACTGGAGGCATATTTCACATTTTAGAGAACGACGGATATATGATGAATTTTATATAAAATGGAGAGAGTTTAAAAAAAACAAATTATTTCCAATTATTTTCAAAGGATTTTTAATAAACATAAAGCACAAAAACAGTGATGGATTTGGACTATAATAAATAATTCAATTTAAGTGACAAGATCGAATAATCTCAAATCCCAATATCTATCAGTCAACAAATCATAATACGTCATAATATTTCAACACATTTCACAGATTAGAAAGATGGATTGATAGGCTGGTTTTTATACACTAAGGAGAATTTCAGATTTATTTCTATTTTTAGCACTTTATTTCCTTTTTATTTATTTTTTATTTAAGAGCACACTGACCACGCATAACCAGAGCTTGGATCTTTAAATAGGATCAGTCGCAGCTTAAATTATAAGATGTCTCATAACCATGCATAACCAGAGCTTGGATTTTTAAATGAGGTTAGAGACACTCTTATATATTAATTACATTTTTATCATTTTCAGCTTTATAAAGGAAACACTCCTCGGTATATAAAAACAAAATGAGTGATAGAAATGTGGTAGGTACAGAAATGGACTGTGAAATAAATTTCTAATTTAATAATATTATGAAATATGATCAACTGTACCGAGATGATTGAAAAATTTCAATTGTCACTAATTCTGAAAAATAACATAGTCCAATTTCTATCACAAATATTTCCATTTTTTATAACAAGATGATTTTTCTTAAAAAAAATAATCTCTCTATATTAATATAGAATCATGATGGATTGCAGACGGGTGATAGATAAAGGAGATGGTCGTGAAATATTTGCCAGTTCAAAGATATTATAATTAATATTCAACCATCATGAAAATCCAAATAAAATCTCCTCTTGTTGTGAAATATACTGCAGTCACAATTCATCACAATTTCAAAAATTGATAATAATTTTGATGAATTATAAACACAACACAAATTGGATATTGATTTCAATTTCTGAATGAATAAAAAATAAATAATTTTAAAATTGAAAAACAATTACAAGAAGAAATTAAACAGATTTATAAAAAAAGATCTATACAGGGTGATAATTCAAAAAACAGATGAGTGAAAAAGGCTGATACTAAATGTTCTCGCTTATCGAGGAATTTAATTACACCCTGATGGACTATCATGGACATCTCAGGCTAAAGAAATTTAAACACAAACCCAGCCAGACAAATTTAGCACATTTATTTGTATAAGGCAAATAAAAAATATATGGATCTATACAAGGTGAAAATTTGAATCTCAGTACAGATGGGTGAAACAAATATAAGAACTTCTGATACCACTTGATGTCTTTATTCACAAAGCCCAAACAAACAGACTTAACAAATTTGCACATTTTTCAAAACTGCAGACAAGAACAAGCAAATATCTGAAAAACAGTATCAGAGCAACAAGCATGTGATTCCAGAACAAACATTTTTTTAAAGCAGTATCAGAGCAACACAGAATACTTGTCAAGATGATGGCCACATATGATGATTCATGATCTGATGATTAAAATATTGTTTACTTGAAATCATTTGAGGAATATGAAAATATCAGAATTTAATGAATCAATCACACCAGATTATAAATTTTTGATTCGAGATATGTGTGAGATTTAATAAATCAATAATTTCAAATGATTTTAAACAATCAAATATTTAAATCAAATAAACATGAAATAACAGAGAAATTCAAGACTGGGTTTTCAAAGAAATTTTTCACAAGTATCTATGAACAAGTACAAAGAATTTTTCAGAATATTTATATCAAGTTGGAAAGAAAATTCATGATCCAAAAATAGTGGTTTATTCAAAATCACTTGAAATAAATGTAATTCTTGAGATACAATGAATCAATCACACAGGATGTGAGATTCAAAATATCAGAAATTTCAAATGATCTTAAACAAACAAAACTCCAAACCAGATGATCATGAATAACAGAGAATTTCAAGATGTAAGCAATGTTTCAAGAATATCTAAGCCAATCTGAAATCAATGGAATTATCACAACTGATAAATAGTAAAGTGCTGTAATGAGTATAAATTTACAAGCCTTTCCAAAATGAATTAGAAGAAACTCAAACAGCATAGGTGTGTGAAATTCCATAACTTTTCAGATCTTCAAAATTTAGAATTCAAAACAACAGTGTTCAAGATACGACGAGAATACATCAACACTGTTATGAATTCAGAAGAAAAAATTTCACAACAGTTGCAGATATATACAAAGTTATAATTCAAGATCTGGAAGACATCAGATTTTTATTCAAATACGCTACATTTCCAGAAGACTATGAATACTACAAATGGAAGTTAAGAAAGCCCAAGAAGAAAAGAAAATATGGCAGTGTAAAACAAAAAATAGAAGAAGAGGTAGAAGAGGAAATAAACAATAACAAAAAAAATATTTACAAAGATGAGATTTACCTGCAAACGATGTAAACCAGAATCTCTAACTCATCAACCTTGGCCAGGGAACTGTAAAGAATACAGAATTATAGAACAACTTGAATTCAAACTCTTTTCAGCACAGTAATTCCTCAGCCATCCTTTGGTACCTAACAGTTGAGGGGATCGAGTGGTTTAACGAAAGTAGTAAATCCACTCATAGTTTTGTTCACATCTTTTGGTACCCAAATCTGTTTATATAACAAACCATTAGAATTAACTTTCGTACCCTTAGGAACCCAAACCTGTTTGAAATTGACGAAGCCCGTTTTATTTTTTGGGATCCAAGAATGTTTAAATGGTTTATTATAAAACGATTTCTCATCACAATTTTGATTCAAATAACCTTTGAAATTATCAAAGTTAAAATTATCAAAACAATTATTTTCAAAGCAGTTTGTGGGATTGTTCAAATCATTTGAATTTTGTTTTCTAGAAACATCATTTTTCCCGAAGCCAAGACCAGATTTATTTCCACTAGAAACTTGGTTTTGTAACAGCATATTCAACGATTTTTCCCCATTAGAAAATTTATCCAATGTTGATTCCAATCGTTGAATTTTGGATTTTAGATCGCCATTTTCTTTTAATAAATTTGAGCAATTATTTATAGCGATCATCTGTTCAGCATTGGTCTGTTCTAAAAACAAATTCTCATTTTCAAGCAATCTAATTTTGGCTTGAAATTCCGAGATTTCAAGTTCAAATCGTTTTTGTTTTTCAGACTCAAAAATCTTGGATTTTTCAATCTCATTTTCAAGTTCTTTTAAAATCAAATCACTTCTCACTAGATTTTCATTTTCAGCAATCTCAAATTTGGAACTTATATCAGTCTTGAAATTTCAAATTCCTTTTGCAGAAGGTTATTCAAACTTGATAACTCAGTCTTGTTCTCATTTCAAATCAGAATTTCATTTTCAAACTTTTGAATATTTTTATTGAGATGAACAAGACTAGTTTCCAATTTCAAACAATTTTTGCAAACTGAATTTGAAGGGTTTTTAAAAAAATTCAAGTTGTGATTCCAAATTATCAACTTTGCTGGTCAACTCAGAATTCTTAGATTTCAGAGACTTATTTTTCAGTTGGAGTTTATCAACAGATTTCGTTAAATCAAGGCACATGTAAACTAGATCTTCATATGAGAAATTTTCTATTTCATTGTCTGTTGATTCTCCATCAGCTGATCCATCTGAATTATCATCTGTAAGACCTGTTAAGCATAAATTTGAATCTGAGTTGTCATCCTGGGGTTTTGAGCTATTGTCAGGTTTTCCATACAGCTTGTTGAGAGTTCTCCAGACTTCTTGTGCAGATAAACAATGACATATAAGATTAAACTGTTCAGTACTAAGATAATAAAATATAATTTTCATAGCACGAGCATTGAAAGCTACATCTACACTATTAAACCCATTGATAACAACATCCCAACATTTAATATTAATAGATTTTAAATAAAATTCCATGTTGGATTTCCAGTTTGAAAAATCTGTTCCAGTGAAAATAGTTGGAGATGAACTGGACTGACTCTCACTAGACTGACGACTAGGATTACTCATGACTCTAGAGGTAAAAGAAAATACCTTGCTCTGATACCACTTGTTGGATCTAGATTAACCCTAGAGTGGGGGTGAATAGGGTTTATGACAGTTTTTCACTGAATTTAAAAATTTGACAGGATAATAAATAATAATCAGAACACAAAATATAGCAGAAACAGAAATACAGAAAATAAATCACACACAGATATACCCAGCTTCGGCAAAACCCTGCCTACTGCTGCATTTCTAAGGTTTCTACTAGGTGATAGAACAGATCCCGCATACAAGACCATGTACACTCGCGACTCTCGCTCCTATTCTAACCCTACGCTCAAAACCGTAGACTGATTGATATCCCCTCGATCAGATTTCCCCGAATTACAACCCTGTAATCCGTAACCCAGATTTTACAGACTCTGTCAACTGCCAGTTAAACACCTAACTGGTGTCCCCTAGATTTTTATAGAATTCTAGAAACTGTATGAGACGGTTTACAAAAATCAAAAATAAGGTACAACATGAATTAAACAAATAAAACCCTAAAAGAAAATAAAGGAGTTTAGTTATAAAGGGTCATTCCCTTTCCACACTTTAAAGAAATAGGCCGGCCCATTCTCTTTATTGTTTAACCCGATCTCTCTTGCTTCTCTGGAAAGATAATGGCGGCGGCTTGAGAAATGATTTTAGGGTTTCATTGTTTATCCTCAAATTCGAATCGATGCTTGATGAAATTGAGTTCTCTGATGCTCCTTGATTCTTCGATGGCTCCTGATGCTTGTCGATCAAATTTGGAATTTGTCTTTGATCGAAACCAAAAAAAAAAGCGAGTTTTTTATTTTATTTTCAGTTTAGTAGTTTGTGGTTTCGATTGAACTGTTTGTGGTCTCAATCCTTTTTGCCGATGATGAATTGGTGTGTTTATATAGGGTTTTTGAAAAATCCTTAAACACCTCTGATTTCATTAATGTGACTTGACCGATTTTATGCGAGTTCCTCTTTTTGGCTTTCTCGATTTAAAAGATGATTCCTTTGCTTTGAAAAAGTTGCATGATATATGAATTGTTTCCTTGGATTACTTTGACTTTGATTGAGGTTGGATTTGTAGACTTGTCCCTTGATAAAACTGATTAAATGTTGCAAAAAAAACATGATGTACTCGGCTTTAGTTCTTCCTTTGAATTTCGAACTACTTTACTCAAAACAGGAAAGAAAAGATTTTGTTCTTGTATAAATTCATGCTTTGATATATGCTATGCCATGAATTATACTCTCTGAAAACACTTGCCGAAAATGCACACTGATTTGTCAATTGATTTGATCAAATTAAAATCACTTGCCGTATAAGATTACTGAAAATATAATTCTCGGCAACTTAAATGGATTTGTTTTTCTTTACACCTTGATATGCAAAAGTATTATCTTGCCTTATAATTGATATTGCAATTCCTGTAAACAAATTCATTTTCTGTCCCCCTTTTTTTTTTTAAATGTCAAACAAATGCTTTCCCCCTTTTTGCTTGATAAATTCTGGAAATAAATTGCAATGCCAATATTGCTCATCTGATTTGTTTAAAAACTGGAAACATTTTCATATATGCTGAATGTGTTCATTTGAAAGCTTTGAATTTTTTTTTTTTTTTTGACAGATTAAAACATTTCCAAAAATCAATAGCTTGGAATTTTAATCCCATGCTAAAACTGGAAACAACATTTTGGTCAAAATTGTATTTTGTACATGCTGAACCATGTACATGCTTGCATATGCATGCTTGAGCACTTGAACCATAAATGTATTCCATGCAGACTTGCCTTGACCATATGTACATAGCTTCTTGAGTTCCTCGACCTGAAAACAGAACATTGTATCTTTATTTATGTACTTGCAGTCCACTTGTAATTTTGTACCTGAGTTTGACTTGCCATTCTTGATGCTGAAAACATCATGTATTCACATGTGCACGACCACTTTAGTTGATCTGAACTGCACCACTTTGAATTTGTGCATCCATTCATGTTTTGATTTTAGTTGCTGCACTTGAGCCTTGAACATGCTGGCACACACTAGTTTTACTTGTCCTGGTTTTCATTGTTTGTGCATGTTCAAACCATTATTGCTTCATACTATAAACAGTTCTGCATGAATGCTAAAACAGCTGCCTTGTTGTAGCCATACTTTGTTGTTTCATTTCTGCTATTCTATGTTGCATGTCTTGGTGTATAACTTGCTGCTATGTGTCATGCTGAATCATGTGAACTGCCATGCACCAATATGTTTTCTTTATTTATCTTGATGGTTGTACCTGCTAGCCTCATGCATATATACCAATCTGCTCGACATTGATCCAAGTGCATTGCTTATCAAATGTTACATATATGCTTGTTCACCTTTGCCTTGCTTGTGCTTATCTTCACTGATCAACTTTGATGTTGTGCAATCTTACTTGAATCTGTTGCCTTTGTATTTCTGTCCATGATTATGCAGTTGACATATTTTCACTTCTCTCGACCATCCATGCTCACATTTGACTTCTTGTGTTTGAGCCTTGCTGCTGAAATGTTCTTGAACCTATTTGATATGTGCTCGGCCATTTTCTTTTGCTGACTTGACATGTTGTTTGCCTTGACTACATTTTGCCTGCACATGCATAACATATGTGTATATACACACACTCGTGTGTGTGTATACATGCATCGTGTACATGTAAATTTTATCAGCAGACTGCTGCACTGTGTTGAGGCTGGTCAGAATCAGCAAGATTGATGTTGGTTCTGATCAGCAGACCAGTGTGGCAAGTTGAGGCTGATCAGTGGGTACCAGATGGAACAAAAATCAGATCGAGTCAGAAAAATGATGAGAAAACACACCAGAAAACTGAGGCAAATAGAATTTTAAAAATAAAAATTTATATTTGCATATGTTCAGTTTTATTTCTATTGCAGTGTACTGTGTGTTTTCTGTTTCATGTGACAGGTAAGCAGACGGTGACTGGACTGACAGAGAAGATGCTGTGAAGACAGAAGACTGAAGACAAGAACAGTGTGAAAAGGTGTATATGTATACGAGTCTGTGTAAAAGAATGAATGAGTGAAACTGTGACTGAAAGATAGAGTGTTGTAGTGGAGAACACTGTATATGAAATTTTATTTGATATGTAATACAGTGATGTACAAATAGTGGAGTTAAAAAAAATTGTACTGTTTGAATATTGAAATAAAATATTATATTTAAATAAAACACTGTGAATATTTGAATTTCTGTACAGTTGTACATTTATTTAAATATAAATATTATATTCCTGTCCGTAATGTGATATAACAGTACAATAACAAACACATTCAAAATAATATATACTTGTTTGTTATCATCAAACAAAAATCATATAATTGTGTATACAACACTGTTATATACAACATTTGTCTATACCCATAACCCTAAAACATACAGTAGCCGCCATGCTTTAAATCAATGGCCGGTGCCCTCTCTTCTTCTTCCCGAATTTTCTCTCCATTCCCTCATCAACTTTGATCGTCTTCAAGGGGAAAAACTTTAAGCTCGAGGAGATCTTCAATTTCAACGGTCTGAATAAAGAAGCAACGAAATCGCCCGATTTCAGATGCGTTGGAACCCTCTTGGCGAGCTCCACAACATAGAACGAACTAGAATAGAAATGGAGTACTTTGAAAATTCAGAAAATCGAGGTGAGATTTCTATATTTTAAAATAATTAAAATTTAATTATCTTTCGTTAATTTAATTCCATGTATGAATGCTAATTTATTCAGACCTGCGATGTGTGATATTGTATTTGTTGCTATTTGTGATTTAATGTAGGTTGATGATTGATGTTGTATGTTGATCTGTTTATTTGATACTTATTGTGTTGTAATAAAATGTTGAAAATGACATATTAGATTTAAACCATAATTTTTGTATGAAATGATTTGTAAGGATTAAAATATCATTTTATTTATAAAATGAAATGTGTAAAAAAAAAATCACATTCTTAGTTAGAATATTTTTGTGTAGACAAAAATAACAATTTTGGTTAGAATTGTGTATTAGAGTTATGTGATTTCATTTAAAATGAAATTATATTTAGCGTTATGTCATTTCATTAAAAATGAACATATTTTTTGTGTCAGGTTGAAATATTAAAAGTGAACATATTTTTAGTGTTATGTTATTTCAACTAAAAATAATCATGTTTTAGCGTTATGTTATTTCAACTAAAAATGACATATTTTTAGTGTTATGTTATTTCAATTAAAAATAACATGTTTTTAGCGTCATGTTGATTCAACTAAAAAGAACATTTCTAGCGTCATTCTCTTTTGAAATTAAAAAGAACGTTTTCTTAGAAAATATACATTAGAAGTGAAAATGCCATTTAGTACAAAATGTACACTAGGATTAAATGCCATTTTAGTTATAAAATGTTGAAATAGAATAAAAGTACATTTTCGTTATAAAATGTTTATTTAGAATAAAAACATCACTTTTATGACATGTTAGCAATGTAAGGATTAAAAACATCCATTTAGTCAAAAATGTAATCTTAGAATAAAAACATTGCATTTAGTTAAAAATGCGCATTTAGATTAAAACACCGCTTTTGTTAAAATATTCATTTAGAATAGAAAACACTGCTTTAGTTAAAAATGAACATTGCATTTGGTTAAAAATGCGCATTTAGATTAATATACCGCTCTTGTCAAAAATGTTTATTTAGAATAAAAACATTGCTTTTGTCAAAAGTGTTATTTAGAATAAAATATGGCATTTGGTTAGAAATGTCATACTAGACAAAAATAGTCATTTTTGGTTAAGATTAGTAGTAACATATAAATTTGTCACTTTGGTTAAATTTAGTATTAACATATAAATTTGTCGCTTTTTGCCAAAATTAGAATGGACATATAAAATTATCATTTTTGTAGATAGAAATGGTAAACAAATAAAATTTACATTTTTTTTATTTGTTAAGATTGGATTAAAAATGGTAAACAAATAAATCATCATCTTTTATTTGTTAAGTTGAATTATAAAATGCACACAAAAAAATTTCTCTTTTATTTGTCATTAGAGCATGTACGCAAATAAATGCCATTCATTTATTTGTCATTAAAAACATAGCATATTGTTTATAAATAAATAATCATTTATTTGTTATAAATATATATAGAAATTGTTTACAAATTAAAAACATTCCTTGTTGTCACTTTATTAGAGTGAATTCAAAACATTCACTTTGTCATTTAAAAAGGGATTAAACCAAAACATACAATGTTCGTTATTAAAAATGATTAACACAAAAACATGTTTACACAGCCATAACAAGTTTCCTGACTTGTTTATGTTGATTGGACGATAAATTTTTACACAATCGCCCAAGTGCACAAATAATTTATTTAATTATTTGTTATGTGTATTTTTTGGTTGAAACCCCACACGGGTCTTGGGTTGATATCCACACATCGCCTTTGTGATTAGTTATAAGCGTTATTTATTTGACGCTTATACAGTATTAATATTCACTTTGGATGTTATTAATGATCTTATCATTAGTGTAGAATACATTGCGATGTTTGAAATCCATATAATTAAATTATATGGTAATTGTTTTAGGTCTCATTCCAATTTTGAATTAAAAGAATATTTAATTTAATATTTAGTTAAAGAAAACAAATAATGACTTTGATGTTTTGAATTCAAAAGATTTTGTTTTTTTTGTTAAAAAGTTACAATGAAAAAGGTTGAATTAAAATATGAATTGGGCCATGACACGAGGTTAAGCCAAACTTATCCGATAAGTCTGCCCGGAACCAACCGGCATATCCAACATCCATAAGTCGCAGGCTTAATATGGGAGGTCTGGCCCAGTGTAAATATAATTGAATAAGAAGTAATTGGGCTATTTAATCTATTTTATATAACAACGCCATTTTATAAAACATGAATTGGGCCATTTAATCTGTTTTGTTTGTTAAAAAGTTGCAATGAAAAAGGTTGAATTAAAATATGAATTGGGCCATGACACGAGGTTAAGCCCAACTTATGGGATAAGTCTGCCCGGAACCAACCGGCATATCCAGCATCCATAAGTCGCAGGCTTAGTGTGGGAGGTCTGGCCCGGTGTAAAATATAATTGAATAAGAAGTAATTGGGCTATTTAATCTATTTTATATGACAACGCCATTTTATAAAACATGAATTGGGCCATTTAATCTGTTTTGTTTGTTAAAAAGTTACAATGAAAAAGGTTGAATTAAAATATGAATTGGGCCACGATACGAGGTTAAGCCCAACTTATGGGATAAGTCTGCCCGGAACCAACCGGCATGTGACGGCAAGGAATTTCGCTTGATCCGAACCAGTGGCTAAACCGATTCAGGCCGTTCGAAACGCCCTATCGTTTGAGAACACGACAAAATAGAACGCATATAAAAAGAACATTTCATTGTATATTACAACAATGCATCAGATTACAAGAATATACAGAGTATGAAACAATATTACACAGAAATATCAGAGATTTAAATTACATTTAAATACATAGCAGCGGAAAATAATACAATACACAACTAGAAGAGATATACGGATACAAAGCTTTCCGGATATCATTCCAGCTGTAAACCAGGATCCTGTGAATATAAATCTGCAAAACCAAAACTACTAGCTGCCCGTGTCGAAAATAGGGGCACCCAGAGTTTAGGTTGAAACAATAAACTCCAGGTCAGTCATGGGACTGGTGTGAGAACTAAAACAATTATTAATCCTTATTTGAAAGTTAGGTAAATCAAGGGACCACGCCGTATAACACGGAACGGGTTTCTTCCCAAGAATACCAGTGTATAAAACAAACAGCGCAATGCTAAATAAAGAAAAATGAAGCTGTTATAAGACCCAGGTCCTATCACACAATGCAACGCAAGCCGGGGGATAGGGTTTTCCCTTATAACAGCCAAAGAATGCTTGATACGTTTTAAAACAAATCATTTGATACTATAATAAGTGCATAGTGTATAAAACAACTTCAAATCATAAGTATCAATCATAGGCGGCATGGGTACCATATATCATGTCGCCATACTAGTTCTACAAATAAAACCGCAAATGTCACGTATTTGGAAATTGGATTTCCATCTATGAACCGAGGCAAAAGATAGTCCTCAACCGATTCGAGACAATCTAGCCCATGTCTCAGGCAAGTACTCAGTCAAGCCTTGGAGCGACAGGGCCGGTCCACCGATGTGGATTAAACTTAAACCCTGAACATGCGTTCCCCCGCCCTTTGGGGCGTAAATGAGCCAACGAATGACTCCATCGGACCTGGATCGTCCGATCAAACCGAGGCGCCTCGCAACAGCAACAACCACATAAGTCAAACTCGTCAGGGCGTGTAAAACCACTGACGCCACTTCTAACTAGAAAGAAACGCATGCCCTCCCTGAGGTCCGTCTCCCGTTTTTGGTTCATACCGGGTGTGAAACACGCGAAGTAAACGTTACACAAAGCTACGCCACAAAGGCCGTGCTTTGACCATCACCACAAGACTTTGCTTTTCAACAGAAGCCTCGATCAATTGCCACTTAGGCATGCCACACAGGCAATTCACTCCATGCGTTTGATATCCATCAATATATAACCCCTGAGCTCGTACGTCTCAGAGAAGGGCGTTAAGCAAGAGAATAAATTCTCCGCCGCCAAACAGATATATATTTAATAGAAATCAATCACACAGACTAAAATCTAATGTCAGACACACAGTCCATTTACAAGTCCGTTCTGGGGCTGAACGAAACCAGAGGTACCTAGTACCCCGCATATCCATCGATCTCCAAGCACGTCTGGACGATCACTAACTGTTTCCATCTTCTTGGGTGTACAGCCCAATCAAAATCATCAGTAATCACCCAAACGACGTGAAGACTTCCGGTCTTCGACCACCGTCTTCATCTTCGACACCACGTCGAATCAGTTATTCAGAATGGGATAAACCCGGTCTTTCTGAATAACTCGCGTATATATATTATAAAAGTGTTACACAAACACAACATACGCCTCATTCCAATTCAGAATATTCTTTTATTCGAATATTCCTATACTTTGGGAAAAGTTCCCATTAATTTTATCCAAGATAAATTCTTTAAATTTATTCTTTAATCTCCTTTGAATATCGATTCAAACTAGTCGGGATTAGCGAACCACACCGAAGTAATCATTTATTTTATTTCCCAATCCCAACCTATTCATCCCATGAAGTAAAACTGGTAATACTTCATATCTAACACCACAGTGTTATCGGTAAATTCAATTACCATTTCACGTTCATATCTAATTAAAGATTTAACCATCGCCTGGAGCAAAACTGGTGATACTCCATTTTCGATCATTTCAATCTAATTAAAGATTCATTAAAACTCCACTTAGTTTTAATCTTTAACTGGGTTAAAGAATCAGTGTCATTTAAAACACGGTTCACGATAAACCCAAAATCACATTCCATTAATTATCGGGTTAAAGAACAAGTGTTATTTAAAACACTGTTCACGATAAACCCAAAAATCAATATCAATTCAATTCCAATTAAAGATCGTTTAATTGGTACACTTCATTAAATCTAAATAAAAAGATTTAATTTTTTTTCTCAACTGGGTTCAAGAACAGTGTTAGTGAAGACACCATTCACGACAAACCCAAATCACATTTGATATTCAATACAAGGCTCTGAATAGAAAATATATCGGCTTATATTCAATATCAAATTCTACGACTAACAAATGTCGTATTGGAAATAACGATATAAATATATATCTTTCAAATTTCCATAACAACATCTGTATAATCACGAATTCCAACATCGAAATATTCCGAAGACAATTTCGATTCAAATCCACTCCAATGCAATCATTGGAAATTTTGGTTATTTTCAAAACCCTTTTCAAATTCAATTTATTTATTTAAAAATAAATAGAATTATAATTCTAGTTCAAAACTAGTTCATTTCGATAAAAATCTATTTTTATCCTTTCAAATATGGAGTTTTTCATCCCAATCCTTTCTAAATCATTTCTTATGATTTTACACAAATTATTACTATTTTTAATAATTTTATCAAGGCCCGTATAGTCGATTTCCATCAATGGCCATCGAACTGCACTTACAACGACCTTTTTCAAATTTGATTTGGACGTAACTCCAAATCCAACCATTAGATTTCAAATTTCTAATATTCGTTAGAAAGCTCTTTTCGATACGAACCCAACGGTTCCGGTTTTAGGAGAATCCGACGGTCGGATCTCCCGTAATGTCCGTTTGAAATGAATGGTCGAAATTCACGAACTGCCGCGGCGCGGCGCGTTCTATTCAGGCCATTATATTATATATATATAATATATATAATATATATTTCGTCGATTTCTATTTAAAACGAATTGTATAAATAGTTTTAATATTCGTTTCAAAAGCAATCTCAACTTCCATTTCAATTCAAATCAAAATTGAATTCTTCTTTATAAATTCATTTTAAAATTCATTTCTATTCAATTCAAATTTCAATTCAATTTGAATTCATTTCAATTCGCTTTCAATTCAATTTGAATTCGCTTTCAATTCAATTTGAATTCGTTTTCAATTTATTTCAAAATCGTTTTCAATTCAATTCATTTCGAAATCGTTTTCAATTCAATTCATTTCGAAATCGTTTTCAATTCAATTCATTTCGAAATCGTTTTCAATTCAATTCATTTCGAAATCGTTTTCAATTCAATTCATTTCGAAATCGTTTTCAATTCAATTCATTTCGAAATCGCTTTCAATTCAATTCATTTCGAAATCGCTTTCAATTCAATTCATTTCGAAATCGTTTTCAATTCAATTCATTTCGAAATCGTTTTCAATTCAATTCATTTCGAAATCGTTTTCAATTCAATTCATTTCGAAATCGTTTTCAATTCAATTCATTTCGAAATCGTTTTCAATTCAATTCATTTCGAAATCGTTATAAATATCGTTCACGTCAAAATGGCGTCAAACTAATCAACACGGCTTCATAAATCTCTATTTTCAAATATTCTATTTCAAATATTTCCTATTATCAAAATATTTGTTATTATCAAAATATTCTTTATTTTCACGATTGGAATGAGGCCCAATCAATTACCATATAAAGTTAATTATATGGATTTTCATACAACACATGTATATAATAGCAACGATAAATAATCAACCATCAACCAAAGTGCACTACACCGTATAAGCATCAAATATAGATATCTAATGCTTATAACAACCTGTCAATCAATCGATTGACATATTTAATCAATCAAGATGAGTGAACTTCAAATTTCATCCCAACACCCGTGTGGGGTTTCAAACAATCAAACAAATATTTTATTTGTGCAGTTGGGCGATGTGTAAAATTTATCGTCCCAATCCATATCAGTCAAATGGGTGTACATCAACAAATCGTTTTGATTTGTAAATGAATATGTTATTTTATTCATTTCCAATAAAAATGATATTTTTATTTTTCTAACATATTTTAGAAAATTTCGGCGGCATAACGGCGCTATGCTAGAAACGGGATAAGGCCTAGCCTTGTCCCCGGTCTAATAATGGCCACCGCCATACCCATATCAATCAAATCACTTTCGTTATGCAAACCACAAAATTTGGAGTAAGAGTCTAACCTAGCCTTACTCCTTCGCCTTATAACGGCGCACGTCTAATCCTAACCAATTTATCGATTCGATTTTTCTCACCACAAACCACATTCAAACCAATATCGCAATCAATAACCAAACAGCCAAACAAACAAGTCCATGGTCTGTGGACGATTTCGTCGGGTGCTACTAAACACCGTCTGCATCCTAGTATATATATATAACTAGAAAAGAAATTGAAAGGTGAGAAATTCTCACCTAGGGTCTCCACTCTGTCATTCTTTAGCGGGCGATTTGGATTTGTTTCTCGACCATTCCATCGCACTCCTTTTCACACTGTTCATAGTAAAAATACTATTTTTAATATGATGCTCATATATTAAAAGTCGCATTTTTTTTTATCGCTAAAAATCTAATCTTTCCCTTATGAAAAAAAATCATATTTTCCTTCTTGCCAATAATATTTTCTTTATACGATAAAATCATTTCTTTTTGGCGATAAGAATCATTTCTTTATAGCGATAAAAATCATTGCTTTTTACCTTTAAAAATCAAAGCTTTTAGTTTTCAAAAATCTAATCCTTTTAAATAAAAAAATTAAATCTTCATGTATATAAAAGTCACCTCTTTATTCTAACCCTTAACATGTAAAAATTGAATTTTTACATCGTTATTTTCTATATAAAAATCGTATTTTTATCTCTACTTCATATATATATAAATTGAATTTTTATATTTATTATCCTTCACATAAAAATCACATTTTTATATGATATTCACAAAAATAAAAATCCCATCTTTACAACGCTCACTTCATCATAAAAACCCCCCCTTTACTATGAACAAAATCTTATTTTTATTTTTGAAATTAAACCCATAAGAATTGTATTTTTAGCTACATGAATAAAAAACGAAGATAAAGACTCACGGTGGCTGTACAAGTAGGGAGGAGGGGCGTCAGACATCGTGGCGATGCTGCATCGCTCGGCGACGGTCACGTGTGGGCCCAGGAGGTAGCACAACGAATTTTCAGGCGGGGTTTGGGCTTGAGGATCGGCGGTTCCTCGAATTGGACTGGAGACAGGGGCGGAGAGAGGAGGATGGTAGCAGGAGGGGACGGCTCCAGTAAGTGGAGGCGCGGCACGTTCTTCCGACGTGGCGACGAGGTCAGGACGTGGGTTCTGAAGGTCGGGGGGGTTCGAGCTCGCGTAGGTGGTAGGGAAGGCTGCAGTTCGAACTGAGGAGGAGGGGAGAGGGGTTGCGCGGAAGCCTAAGGCGGAGTGGGCGGTGGGTTGTCGTCGATCGCCTGAGGGCGACGAGCGATTCGGGGTTTATTTTGTTTTTTTTTCCAGATCTATTTTGAACGAACGAGATAAAGGGGAGGGTGGGTTTGACCTAGGTAAATAAATATATATTTAATATAATTTAATTTCAAAAAAAAAAAATGTTGACTTTTCCTTCGAACTCGAAACGACGCCCAACTCTTGTCATCCCTAGCGTAATACCCTCATTTCGAACGCAATAGGATATGCCACGTTAGCCAATTTGGCCGTTACGACCAGTTTTCGTCAAATTTAAAATATAAATTAATATAACGTTTAAATTTGATTTTAATGTACATTTCACTTTGCCAGGGTCACATACGGACCCGAAATATTCCAGAAAAATTATTTCTAGCTTCGTATTGACGATACGGTCCTAACAAAACTAATTTCGTTTAATTCTGAGACCGTTTGAAAAATGGCCATTTTCCAGTCGATTAAAATCAACTGAAACTGGTCAAACACGTTTTCCTTTGCCACGCTCACACATTGATTCAGAAAATTATGAAATTTGGAATCTAGCAATAATTTGACATCACGGACCCAACAAAAGTGGTTTCGTCGAAATCCGAGGTCGTTTGCAAAATGGCTATTTTTAAGGGCCTGAATTCCATAGCGACTATTCAGAATTTTCAACTGGACATATCTTTTGATTCCCGCTATGAAATTTCGATTATTCGGATTCGTGGATAGATATCATCAATTAGATCCTAATGTTTTTGGTTTCACTAAAATCCGGATTGTTTTGCACCCGGTACATTCAATTGAAGTTTGAAATCGAATTATCGAACTACCACGCCATTTTTAATTCTATTTATATTTATATATAAATATTTATATTCTAACGACGACGCGTATAAATATATACGTTCGAATTATATTCAAAATAAATTTCTCGTCGATATTATTTAAAATAATTCATTTTAAATATTCAAAATTCGCTAAAATTGCCAAAATAAAAATTTTAAACTGGCCCAGATTCTCGGGTTATTACAATCTCCCCCACTTAAAACTTTTCGTCCCCGAAAAGGAACAAAGTCGAAAGTGGTTTGATTATTCAACTCTACGTTCGATCTGGCTTTCATTCTCCAACTTTTCAGTTTCTGAGAATTTTCTAAAATTTGGCTAACACCCTAAATTTTTGAAAAATTTCGCCATAACCTCCCCTGCACCGGGAGCATCGGGGAATTTCAAATAGCTTCCCCGGTCCTTCAGATCTCAAAAAGAAAAAGAAAAAGCCAAGCGGCTAGCCAATAGGCTCACAAAATCATCATCACCCAAACAAAACAGGAAATTATGTAGTAAACATGTACCTATTTGTCGGGCAAACAAAATTTATTCTCTGCTCTAGCCTCCTTGCTATGACCTGTTCAATGTAAGTACAAGTATATGCAAGCAAATGCGACCAATTTCAATACAATTCATTATTTGATACAATTAGGCGTAATGGTTCAAAATTATCAAACAATTAAACAAACAACACAATCATCAATCAATTAGTGAATTAGAGTTTCAAATTCATAATTTCGATACATAGTCAAAAATCATGTTTTTGATGCCAAATCACAACAATTAGCCCTATCTAATTTTGGTTCTCACACCAGTCTAATGGAAATATATAGATATTACACGTTCGTCACTCGAATATAAATTCTGATGATGATATATCAATCATCAGAATCACTCCCGGGCGACTAGAGCGTAATTCTATATCTATCCAGTATATTAAAATTTCGAATACACGCGGATCAGACGTATACGCAAAATCTATATATACTGGATTGTCCACATCAATATAAATAAATAACCAAATACGAATAGTTGATTTAGATTTTCAAAACAAAATTTGTTTTCATTTGAAAAATATACTCTTCACACTCGTTCTAGGATACTACTGATCCTATCTCTAACGAGTCATTCTAATTGGATATTACTAACCCAATATCTGATGAATTCTTTCATATGGTTCTAATGTGCCTTGTTCTCTGCTTTGTAAACCAAAGCTCTGATACCAACTGTGACGGCAAGAAATTTCGCTCGATCCGAACCAGTCGCTAAACCGATTCAGGCCGTTCGAAACACCCTATCGTTTGAGAACACGACAAAATAGAACGCATATAAAAAGAACATTTCATTGTATATTACAACAATGCATCAGATTACAAGAATATACAGAGTATGAAACAATATTACACAGAAATATCAGAGATTTAAATTACATTTAAATACATAGCAGCGGAAAATAATACAATACACAACTAGAAGAGATATACGGATACAAAGCTTTCCGGATATCATTCCAGCTGTAAACCAGGATCCTGTGAATATAAATCTGCAAAACCAAAACTACTAGCTGCCCGTGTCGAAAATAGGGGCACCCAGAGTTTAGGTTGAAACAATAAACTCCAGGTCAGTCATGGGACTGGTGTGAGAACTAAAACAATTATTAATCCTTATTTGAAAGTTAGGTAAATCAAGGGACCACGCCGTATAACACGGAACGGGTTTCTTCCCAAGAATACCAGTGTATAAAACAAACAGCGCAATGCTAAATAAAGAAAAATGAAGCTGTTATAAGACCCAGGTCCTATCACACAATGCAACGCAAGCCGGGGGATAGGGTTTTCCCTTATAACAGCCAAAGAATGCTTGATACGTTTTAAAACAAATCATTTGATACTATAATAAGTGCATAGTGTATAAAACAACTTCAAATCATAAGTATCAATCATAGGCGGCATGGGTACCATATATCATGTCGCCATACTAGTTCTACAAATAAAACCGCAAATGTCACGTATTTGGAAATTGGATTTCCATCTATGAACCGAGGCAAAAGATAGTCCTCAACCGATTCGAGACAATCTAGCCCATGTCTCAGGCAAGTACTCAGTCAAGCCTTGGAGCGACAGGGCCGGTCCACCGATGTGGATTAAACTTAAACCCTGAACATGCGTTCCCCCGCCCTTTGGGGCGTAAATGAGCCAACGAATGACTCCATCGGACCCGGATCGTCCGATCAAACCGAGGCGCCTCGCAACAGCAACAACCACATAAGTCAAACTCGTCAGGGCGTGTAAAACCACTGACGCCACTTCTAACTAGAAAGAAACGCATGCCCTCCCTGAGGTCCGTCTCCCGTTTTTGGTTCATACCGGGTGTGAAACACGCGAAGTAAACGTTACACAAAGCTACGCCACAAAGGCCGTGCTTTGATCATCACCACAAGACTTTGCTTTTCAACAGAAGCCTCGATCAATTGCCACTTAGGCATGCCACACAGGCAATTCACTCCATGCGTTTGATATCCATCAATATATAACCCCTGAGCTCGTACGTCTCAGAGAAGGGCGTTAAGCAAGAGAATAAATTCTCCGCCGCCAAACAGATATATATTTAATAGAAATCAATCACACAGACTAAAATCCAATGTCAGACACACAGTCCATTTACAAGTCCGTTCTGGGGCTGAACGAAACCGGAGGCACCTAGTACCCCGCATATCCATCGATCTCCAAGCACGTCTGGACGATCACTAACTGTTTCCATCTTCTTGGGTGTACAGCCCAATCAAGATCATCAGTAATCACCCAAACGACGTGAAGACTTCCGGTCTTCGACCACCGTCTTCATCTTCGACACCACGTCGAATCAGTTATTCAGAATGGGATAAACCCGGTCTTTCTGAATAACTCGCGTATATATATTATAAAAGTGTTACACAAACACAACATACGCCTCATTCCAATTCAGAATATTCTTTTATTCGAATATTCCTATACTTTGGGAAAAGTTCCCATTAATTTTATCCAAGATAAATTCTTTAAATTTATTCTTTAATCTCCTTTGAATATCGATTCAAACTAGTCGGGATTAGCGAACCACACCGAAGTAATCATTTATTTTATTTCCCAATCCCAACCTATTCATCCCATGAAGTAAAACTGGTAATACTTCATATCTAACACCACAGTGTTATCAGTAAATTCAATTACCATTTCACGTTCAAATCTAATTAAAGATTGAACCATCGCCTGGAGCAAAACTGGTGATACTCCATTTTTGATCATTTCAATCTAATTAAAGATTCATTAAAACTCCACTTAGTTTTAATCTTTAACTGGGTTAAAGAATCAGTGTCATTTAAAACACGGTTCACGATAAACCCAAAATCACATTCCATTAATTATCGGGTTAAAGAACAAGTGTTATTTAAAACACTGTTCACGATAAACCCAAAAATAAATATCAATTCAATTCCAATTAAAGATCGTTTAGTTGGTACACTTCATTAAATCTAAATAAAAAGATTTAATTTTTTTTCTCAACTGGGTTCAAGAACAGTGTTAGTGAAGACACCATTCACGACAAACCCAAATCACATTTGATATTCAATACAAGGCTCTGAATAGAAAATATATCGGCTTATATTCAATATCAAATTCTACGACTAACAAATGTCGTATTGGAAATAACGATATAAATATATATCTTTCAAATTTCCATAACAACATCTGTATAATCACGAATTCCAACATCGAAATATTCCGAAGACAATTTCGATTCAAATCCACTCCAATGCAATCATTGGAAATTTTGGTTATTTTCAAAACCCTTTTCAAATTCAATTTATTTATTTAAAAATAAATAGAATTATAATTCTAGTTCAAAACTAGTTCATTTCGATAAAAATCTATTTTTATCCTTTCAAATATGGAGTTTTTCATCCCAATCCTTTCTAAATCATTTCTTATAATTTTACACAAATTATTACTATTTTTAATAATTTTATCAAGGCCCGTATAGTCGATTTCCATCAATGGCCATCGAACTGCACTTACAACGACCTTTTTCAAATTTGATTTGGACGTAACTCCAAATCCAACCGTTAGATTTCAAATTTCTAATATTCGTTAGAAAGCTCTTTTCGATACGAACCCAACGGTTCCGGTTTTAGGAGAATCCGACGGTCGGATCTCCCGTAATGTCCGTTTGAAATGAATGGTCGAAATTCACGAACTGCCGCGGCGCGTTCTATTCAGGCCATTATATTATATATATAATATATATAATATATATTTCGTCGATTTCTATTTAAAACGAATTTTATAAATAGTTTTAATATTCGTTTCAAAAGCAATCTCAACTTCCATTTCAATTCAAATCAAAATTGAATTCTTCTTTATAAATTCATTTTAAAATTCATTTCTATTCAATTCAAATTTCAATTCAATTTGAATTCATTTCAATTCGCTTTCAATTCAATTTGAATTCGTTTTCAATTTATTTCAAAATCGTTTTCAATTCAATTCATTTCGAAATCGTTTTCAATTCAATTCATTTCGAAATCGTTTTAAATTCAATTCATTTCGAAATCGTTTTCAATTCAATTCATTTCGAAATCGTTTTCAATTCAATTCATTTCGAAATCGTTTTCAATTCAATTCATTTCGAAATCGTTTTCAATTCAATTCATTTCGAAATCGTTTTCAATTCAATTCATTTCGAAATCGCTTTCAATTCAATTCATTTCGAAATCGTTTTCAATTCAATTCATTTCGAAATCGTTTTCAATTCAATTCATTTCGAAATCGTTTTCAATTCAATTCATTTCGAAATCGTTTTCAATTCAATTCATTTCGAAATCGTTTTCAATTCAATTCATTTCGAAATCGTTTTCAATTCAATTCATTTTGAAATCGTTTTCAATTCAATTCATTTCGAAATCGTTATAAATATCGTTCACGTCAAAATGGCGTCAAACTAATCAACACGGCTTCATAAATCTCTATTTTCAAATATTCTATTTCAAATATTTCCTATTATCAAAATATTTGTTATTATCAAAATATTCTTTATTTTCACGATTGGAATGAGGCCCAATCAATTACCATATAAAGTTAATTATATGGATTTTCATACAACACATGTATATAATAGCAACAATAAATAATCAACCATCAACCAAAGTGCACTACACCGTATAAGCATCCAATATAGATATCTAATGCTTATAACAGCCTGTCAATCAATCGATTGACATATTTAATCAATCAAGATGAGTGAACTTCAAATTTCATCCCAACACCCGTGTGGGGTTTCAAACAATCAAACAAATATTTTATTTGTGCAGTTGGGCGATGTGTAAAATTTATCGTCCCAATCCATATCAGTCAAATGGGTGTACATCAACAAATCGTTTTGATTTGTAAATGAATATGTTATTTTATTCATTTCCAATAAAAATGATATTTTTATTTTTCTAACATATTTTAGAAAATTTCGGCGGCATAACGGCGCTATGCTAGAAACGGGATAAGGCCTAGCCTTGTCCCCGGTCTAATAATGGCCACCGCCATACCCATATCAATCAAATCACTTTCGTTATGCAAACCACAAAATTTGGAGTAAGAGTCTAACCTAGCCTTACTCCTTCGCCTTATAACGGCGCACGTCTAATCCTAACCAATTTATCGATTCGATTTTTCTCACCACAAACCACATTCAAACCAATATCGCAATCAATAACCAAGCAGCCAAACAAACAAGTCCATGGTCTATGGACGATTGTGTCGGGTGCTACTAAACACCGTCTGCATCCTAGTATATATATATATAACTAGAAAAGAAATTGAAAGGTGAGAAATTCTCACCTAGGGTCTCCACTCCGTCATTCTTTAGCGGGCGATTTGGATTTGTTTCTCGACCATTCCATCGCACTCCTTTTCACACTGTTCATAGTAAAAATACTATTTTTAATATGATGCTAATATATTAAAAGTCGCATTTTTTTTTATCGCTAAAAATCTAATCTTTCCCTTATGAAAAAAAATCATATTTTCCTTCTTGCCAATAATATTTTCTTTATACGATAAAATCATTTCTTTTTGGCGATAAGAATCATTTCTTTATAGCGATAAAAATCATTGCTTTTTACCTTTAAAAATCAAAGCTTTTAGTTTTCAAAAATCTAATCCTTTTAAATAAAAAAATTAAATCTTCATGTATATAAAAGTCACCTCTTTATTCTAACCCTTATCATGTAAAAATTGAATTTTTACATCGTTATTTTCTATATAAAAATCGTATTTTTATCTCTACTTCATATATATATAAATTGAATTTTTATATTTATTATCCTTCACATAAAAATCACATTTTTATATGATATTCACAAAAATAAAAATCCCATCTTTACAACGCTCACTTCATCATAAAAACCCCCCCTTTACTATGAACAAAATCTTATTTTTATTTTTGAAATTAAACCCATAAGAATTGTATTTTTAGCTACATGAATAAAAAACGAAGATAAAGACTCACGGTGGCTGTACAAGTAGGGAGGAGGGGCGTCAGACATCGTGGCGGTGCTGCATCGCTCGGCGACGGTCATGTGTGGGCCCAGGAGGTGGCACAATGAATTTTCAGGCGGGGTTTGGGCTTGAGGATCGGCGGTTCCTCGAATTGGACTGGAGACAGGGGCGGAGAGAGGAGGATGGTAGCAGGAGGGGACGGCTCCAGTCAGTGGAGGCGCGGCACGTTCTTCCGACGTGGCGACGAGGTCAGGACGTGGGTTCGAGCTCGCGCAGGTGGTAGGGAAGGCTGCAGTTCGAACTGAGGAGGAGTGGAGAGGGGTTGCGCGGAAGCCTGAGGCAGAGGGGGCGGTGGGTTGTCGTTGATCGCCTGAGGGCGACGAGCGATTCGGGGTTTTTTTTTTTTTTTCAGATCTATTTTGAACGAACGAGATAAAGGGGAGGGTGGGTTTGACCTAGGTAAATAAATATATATTTAATATAATTTAATTTCAAAAAAAAAAAATGTTGACTTTTCCTTCGAACTCGAAACGACGCCCAACTCTTGTCATCCCTAGCGTAATACCCTCATTTCGAACGCAATGGGATATGCCACGTTAGCCAATTTGGCCGTTACGACCAGTTTTCGTCAAATTTAAAATATAAATTAATATAACGTTTAAATTTGATTTTAATGTACATTTCACTTTGCCGGGGTCACATACGGACCCGAAATATTCCAGAAAAATTATTTCTAGCTTCGTATTGACGATACGGTCCTAACAAAACTAATTTCGTTTAATTCTAAGACCGTTTGAAAAATGGCCATTTTCCAGTCGATTAAAATCAACTGAAACTGGTCAAACACGTTTTCCTTTGCCACGCTCACACATTGATTCAGAAAATTATGAAATTTGGAATCTAGCAATAATTTGACATCACGGACCCAACAAAAGTGGTTTCGTCGAAATCCGAGGTCGTTTGCAAAATGGCTATTTTTAAGGGCCTGAATTCCATAGCGACTATTCAGAATTTTCAACTGGACATATCTTTTGATTCCCGCTATGAAATTTCGATTATTCGGATTCGTTGGAAAGATATCATCAATTAGATCCTAATGTTTTTGGTTTCACTAAAATCCGGATTGTTTTGCACCCGGTACATTCAATTGAAGTTTGAAATCGAATTATCGAACTACCGCGCCATTTTCAATTCTATTTATATTTATATTCTAACGACGACGCGTATAAATATATACGTTCGAATTATATTCAAAATAAATTTCTCGTCGATATTATTTAAAATAATTCATTTTAAATATTCAAAATTCGCTAAAATTGCCAAAATAAAAATTTTAAATTGGCCCAGATTTTCGGGTTATTACACGGCATATCCAGCATCCATAAGTCGCAGGCTTAATGTGGGAGGTCTGGCACAGTGTAAAATATAATTGAATAAGAAGTAATTGGGCTATTTAATCTATTTTATATAACAACGCCATTTTATAAAACATGAATTGGGCCATTTAATCTGTTTTGTTTGTTAAAAAGTTACAATGAAAAAGGTTGAATTAAAATATGAATTGGGCCATGACACGAGGTTAAGCCCAACTTATGGGATAAGTCTGCCCGGAACCAACCGGCATATCCAACATCCATAAGTCGCATGCTTAATGTGGGAGGTCTGGCCCAGTGTAAAATATAACTGAATAAGAAGTAATTGGGCTATTTAATCTGTTTTATATAACAACGCCATTTTAACCCGAATGGGTTATCGGTCAATTTAATTCACTTTAAATGAATATAAGAAGTGATTTTCAAAATAGACTATTTTGAGAATGTTAATATTTTAATATGAAAAGAAAGTAAAATATTCAATTTAGACTTTAAACTGCAATGAAGTTAAAATCGTTTTAAATGAATTTATAACCATTTTATAAATGGAAATCGACAATATAATATATATAATATATAATGATTTAATGGTTAACTAGAATAAATCTTATAATTAAGATTTAAGAAAGTTTTCCAATAAATTAGTATTTACTTGGAATTAAATAGAATAAATTAGATTTTTGGGTTGTCGTGAATGGTGTCTTAAATAACACTATTCTTAACCCTAGTTAAGATAAGAATAAATCTTTTAATTAAGATTATTAGAGTTTCAATTATATTTAATAATTTGAATAAAATGATTTGTAAATTGAGTTTATCGTGAACAATGTTTTTAAATGACATCTGTTCTTTAACTCAATTTACAGTGAGAATATAACTTGGAATTTATAAATCTTTTATTAAGATTTAATAGAAAATTTTCCAAAGTAAAGTTTTCCAATTTAATATATTAAATTGGGATTGAATGGAATTTGATTTAATAATATTTGAGATGAGCTTCTGTAAAAGAAGGCCGTTAATATATATGGAATTTAAAAGGCTTTGCCGTTATTCCATTTATATTAATAGTCCGATACAGAAATTTATATCGATTATACATTGGTCCGATTTCTATGAAAATTCCATATTTAATGGAAGATGAATTTGAGTTTATCGTGAAATATTTTCAATGATATTAGTTCTTTAACTCAAATAAGATAAGATTAATTTCTTAAAATTTAAAAAAAATCATTAAATAATGATTTTGATATTTAAAACCAAATTGGAGTTTTTAATAAATCTTTAAAAGAAAGATTTAAGAATAAATTTGAAGAATTTATCTTTGATAAGATAATGCGAATAATTCATTAGAAGAATAATTCTGAATTGGAATGTGGCGTTGGATGCGTTTTTATAGTACTTGATTTTTAATTATAAAAATACGTGAGTTATTCGGAAAGACCGGGTTTTACCCATTCCGAATAATTACTACGACGATGAGGAGCCAAAGATGAAGACGGTGGTTGAAGGCCGACGATCTTCACATCGAATGGATGTGTTGCTGCTGAGACCCTTGATGGGAGTAGCTACCTTGAAGGGGCTTCAGTGGTGGCCGTCCGGATTATTGTTGATTGTTCGGATTTGGTTTTCGCTCAGACCCAGAGCATAAGCTAGTAAATGGATGTGTGTCTGACTTTGGATTTCGTTCCATGTGAATTAAATTGATCTTTATTAATGTATATATGATTGGTGGTGGAGAATTTATTCTCTGCTTAACACCCTGGTATATATTAATAGTGATTGATCGCATGGCGTGAATTGTCAATGTGGCACGCCAAGATGCAATTGATCAAGGCTTTTGTTGAAAAGCAGGGCCTTGTGGGATGATCAAAGTATAGCCTATCACGACATAGCTTTGTGTATATCGTGACTTCGCGAGCCTCACACCCTGGTATGAGTCAAAAATGGGATATGGACCGTAGGGAGTGCACACGTTTCTTTCTAGCTAGAGTGATGTCAGGGACCTACCAACGCTGACATTTTACTTATGTGGATGATGGATTTTGAGGCGTCTCGGATTTTTATAGGTCGTTAGTGGTCATACTATAGGTTCAAAGGAACCGGGAAACGTGTGTTCAGGCATAACCAATCCACTGCCAATAGGCGGGGACCGGCCCTACCGCTCCAAGGGTTCACTGCGGGGGATCCTGAGGCATTTGCTAGAGTGTCTCGAATCGGAGAGGAGCTTGCCCCTAGCCTCGACTCATGATGGAAATCCAATTTCCAATACGACCTTGCGATTTTGATTGTAGAACTAGTATGGCGACATAGTAGGATGGGGTACTATGCCGTCTATGATTAATACATTACGATTGAAACTGTTTTTGAAATATATATACCCATAGATATACACACTAATATTAAATTCGTTTTATCGTATCAAGCATCTTTTGACCAATATAAGGTAAAACCCTATCCTCCGGTTTGCGTTGCATTGTGTGATGGGACTTGGGTCTTATAATGGTTTCATTTTTCTAAAAAGGCATTGCGTTGTTTAACGATTTACTTTATTTTATGCACTAGCAATCCAATGGAGTAAACCCGTTCCGCGTTAGCGGCGTGGTCCTGTGATTCGCCTCCAGTTAAGATTTCTCATACCAGTCCCATGACTGACCTGTAGTTTGTTTCGCTAGCAAACTCGGGTGCCCATATTTTCCACATGGGCAGTCGAGTAGCTTTTTGCAGATATATTTACAGGATCCTGGTTTACAGCTGAAGCGGTATTCGGAAAGCTCTGTATCCGTGTATTCCTTTCAGTTGTATATTTGTAATATTTTTCCGCTGCTTTGTAAATGTAATTTAAATCTCTGATATCATTGTATTTCTTTTATGTAATAAGTATTCATACTCTGATATATTCTTGTACTCTGGTGTAATTGTTGTAATCAGCAATAAAATGCTCTTTAGTTTGTGTTCTGATGTGTATTGTTCTCAAGGCAATCTAGGCTTTCCTTTACGGGGAAGTTTGGGTCGTTTCACCTCTCCACAGCTGAATACGACATAAAAAGAGCAATACAAGGGCAAACACGTCTTTCCGCGTACTGATTCCTGTCGGCTACTATTGTAGTGGGGTTAGTCAAAACATCTCATTTTTCAGTTTCGTCTCTTCACTCGGTCCTTCACATCTTTCACTCCGTTCTTCATGTCTTCCCCCTTTTTCTCATGTTTTCTGCTCCACTCTGAACCCTAAACTACCTCAGTCTTTCATAATTATTCAACCTTTAATCGATTCAAATTGTAATTGCTTCTCTCCTCATCACTTACTGCCTTCGCCTTTTCAGATCTGCCACGGTCCATGCTAACGTCTTTGCATTTGCACTTCAGATCTGGCAGCTGAATTTCCTTCTTTCCCCCTCTAACCATATGGACCATGCTCAAAACTGGCCATTTAATTTTCGTTTCTCTTCAGATCTACTAGTGGAGGAACCCTTCTTCCGCCTCGATGACCACATCAGAGGTAAAATCAGTCTCTACTTTCATCGTTGCTACTAAGTTTATTATTTTTTCATCGTTACTGTTGTAGGTTACGCTTTATCAACTGAATAAAGGATTAGTTATTCATATCTGACAATAGGTTACTACTTTATTCATCCATATTTCATTTCACTTATTTAATGTTATGTTTTAATGTTATCAGGCTTTCCAGATTAGCTTTCATCTTTCGCCCTTCATATCTGCCTACTCTTCTCATCGCGTTTGTTTCAGGTAATCCTATTTGCTTTAAAAATTTATTCATTTCCATTACAGATGCGTTTTGTATTATGTTAACTAAGCTGTATAATTTCATCAGTTTATGCTTTATGGTGATGTTATTATGAAATCAAAATATTTTTTTATGCTAGATTTGATGATTATTTTGGTTAGATTGAGGTTTGCATAGTTCATCAATAAAATACAAATAGTTGTAAGCCAACGATCCAGTATTATATTCTCCATTCTATAATTTATCAACTAATTTTGATTCATTTAGTCCTTCTTTGGATCTACAAAAAAATTCATTTTTAATTTTGAGGGATACCGAGTTGTATAACAATTAATTGGAGGAGAAGGAATAAGAAAATAAAGTTCAAAATTCATGCGTATTCTAATCAGTGCAACACAAATTGTTATATTATTACCATCAAATATTATTTTTATAACTTCAATAATTGATGTATTGCTTACCAGCCTTTTTTATCCAAGCAACAGATCAAAAATAGTATAAAAGAATGGATGTCGTCTAAAGTTATTTTAGCAATTTAAGCTTATTGAAACCTCAATTCCTCTACTGCTGTCAGATTTATCTAAACGAGTACGAATAATCAGGGTATTTAAGATATTTAGAAAGAAAAAAGTGGAACTAATTAGCATGGTTAAATTGTTAGATTTTTTATATATGTACTGTTACTTACATGGTAAAACAAATGATCTTATATTATTTTAACTTTCAATTTAAGGCTACTACTGCCACACTTTTCTCCCCATTACCATAGTCTTTCCCTTTATTTTTCGCAACTGGATGGGAGAGGAAAGAAAATGTTAGAATGAGAAAATTAAAAAAGAGGAAAAAAGATATAAAGAATAAAAGCGACTATAATTAAGATTTAAAATCAGTCAATGTTAAACAATGTAGTTTCTAAAGTTTTCTAATCGGATTTCTAAGTAGTTATTATTTCTTATAAAAATTCTAACTTGATCTTAGAAATTGAATGTTTATGAGAAAAGATTAATGGCAATCAATCGTCTCCTATCTCTATCTTAAGCTTTAAGCTGCTACTGTTCAAATTTTTGTGTCTTCTTATATGATTCTTCTCCAACTATTAGCTTTAAAGCTACATACAATTGTGTACTTAATTTAATTTTTTCTATCAGAAATATAATTTCATGGCAATTTTTATGTGTTTTCCAACATTGTACATTTGAATCACGTTAATACATTTATAACCTATTTTTGGTATATAAAATTTTTCTTTATAAAATTATTTTCTAAATGTAAATAATAAAGTATATGGCTATTATGCGTTTCCAATAATATTTCTTTTTAAATGATACCAAACACAATTTGTAGTCTATTCCTACCATTTGTACGTTTTTCATTATCATGGAATTTTTACAACCCACGTTGATTTATTAGTATGACAATTGTAACACTACATGTTTCCACCTACATCCATGCTTGATTAACTAACTAGGCCTTCTCTTAATCTTGAAAGGATGTAATTTGGACATCAACTTCATGACTGGATCAATACTGTTTGCACTCTATGGCAGGTTACATTTAATTCATAAATTATTACTTTTTTATCTCATAAAAATAATTGTTTAATTAGTGTTGATTACAAGTTCCATAAATTTTCCAATGATTTAGATCTATGGTCACATAAGTCAAGTGATGTGATCCAACTCAGTCTTGAATTACAAACTTATTAGAATTTGATTTAGTAGACAAAATTAATTTCATCTAACCTAAGCAGTTTGTCTTATATTAGTAATAAATCAAATTGGTACAATTAGCCTATAATTTATTCTCATTATGCATATCCATATCCTGATCTTAAAAGACCAATTCTAATTGGACCGGTGTTACATTTTCAGGTTTTAAAAAAGTAGTATAATACTATCACCTACTTGGTTGATTTGATTCTAGCAGCGAGTCTTTAAAAGAGAGCGACCAATATCTTTTTTAAAAGGAAAGAAATATAATTAGGTAGGTGCATATTCAATATTAGAAGATGATGGAAATGTTGTGGTTATATTTATGTACGTTTTTTTTTTCTGTTTTCTTTCTTACATTCTAATATTTCTTAAAGCTGAAATCTCAATTCTGCATACGCTAAATTTTTTTTCTTTTTTATTTGTTGTCTGTATGCTATATCCATCATTTGTTCGTGTCTCATTCCCACTATTTTTTTTTTTACAAATACTGTGGTTATTTTTACATGAATTCATACAAAAATATCATAATTTGGAAAATACAATCATAGTGAAAAAAACACACAATCTAAAAGTGATTTGACTATTTTTAGAAACAATAAATATAGTCTAGAATATACTGATTAGATTTGATTCCTTCATCATTCTCATTGGTTTTTATAAGGAAAATGCATGAAACAAATTAAAAAGTGCTTTAATAGTAATGTTTTTAAAGAGAAATTTTATCTTATAGTCAAATTCAAATAGTATTACCAAATTATTAGTTGTTAATGTTTTTTTTTGATAAACTTATTGCATAAATTTATATTATTTATGGAATAACAGTATGAGGTATGGAAAAGTTGTGTTGCTGATGGAGAGTTCTACAAATTGTTTGGAAGAAGTGGTGGTTAATTATGTTAAAGATATTTTACTGAATGAATATATTTGTAATTTCAATTTGCTTAAATGTGGATATGTGGTCATTGCATTTGTTCTATCTTTTTTTTTTGGAGGTTTATGTACAAGAAATATGATAGTATAAGGAAACCATTCATGCGCATGTTATAATGAAGATTGCCTTGTTCGTACAAGATAATCTTTCTATTTATGATGTCGTGGATATGGTTGAAATTTAATTTTACTTTATATTATAATTTAACATTTCACAGTATCATTAATCACATATATGCAATGTATTCTATTCATAGTTGTCCTTTTTTCGCTTGGACTGAAATCCATCACCAGACGCAATGATGCCAGCTATTCCGATTTTTAAAGTATATATTTTCGCCTTCTTTTAATGATTGTATTTTGGAGATTGCTATTTTCATTTTTTGGGGATTGCTAATTTCATTTTATTTATCTTAATTTACAGGATAATTCTACAAATAAGCTTGGACTGTGTTTCAGAGTGGAGGTAGAGGAAATGCACGGTACTTTCAGACCCATATATTGGTTGACGAAAATATTGCAGGTTAGTATGAATTTTTTAACTTTTATGCCTTTGTATTAAAGATTAGAAAAATTCTTTTAGAAAACGAAGAGCATGTTACTCATATATTTGTCCTGTTTTCTTTTCTTTCATTCCATATTGGTTTCACATTAAGTATGCATTATGTGGGAATGGGAATGGTATAGTGTACAATATTTAGTTGGGTACATACAAACTTCTGTTGTTCGAGAAAGCCATTACATATTCATATTAATCAATTAAAAGAGAAAAACACATTTATGATAGTCTTATCTTTTTTTACTGAGTAGACTGCATTGTTGTATTACCAAAAAATGCATGCTTATGAATGGTTGCATATGCAAATGATTGGAGATATTTCCATGAATAAAAGCAGTATCATACATGTCACCTTCCAGTCTTTCTTTTATATGCTATTCAGTTTTAATCAATAATCAGTTTTCTGCTTTTTAACCTTATTCTAACTGTTGTACCAATTCCTCTTTTTTATCGATAACCATTCATTTTTATACAACTGAATCTCAGAGTGACCCGAATTTGATCATATGACATTGCAACTCCAAATGTAGTTGTTTTCATTCTCAAATTTTTGGGTTTTGATTGCTTAATCCTATCGCTCTTAACCTACAACGGTGATTTTGGGATGTTTTCATTTTCATATATGAAGCCCACCTCAAATCCTTCTAGATTTGAGCTTTGAGTGCATGTGTGCTTTAACATATTAGTTATGAGTATTTCCATGATAATATAAATGGAACTTAATCCGATTTAAATTGTCATCGCCTTTGAACCCCATATGAATTAAATTTGTCCTCGCCTTTAATTTTATTACACTACGTACTAATTTTATTTGTGATGACTTTAACAGTTGTTTATGCGGTTTACAGTATCCTCATGGACGTTGCATCATCATGTTGCGAATATGTTATGTTCTATCTTCATCAAGATTTTTTGAAAACTATTGGGGTAAGTTACTTATTGTTACTGTTATGAAAATTAAGCATATGCGGAAGCACAATAAATAGGATCTAGATTTGCCAATTGTACATCAATCTAATATGTTAGCAATTATTCTATTACATCAAGCAAATAGTAAATAATTATAGTAGAGAAACAAAGAGATACAATATTTATACTGGTTCCACTATCCTCGAGATAGTGTACGTCCAGTCCAACAGAGAGAGATTTTATTCCACATGAGAGAATTATAAGAGACTACAAAATAAGAGTTTACATATCCAAACCTCAATCAGGTTTAACAAGAAGAGACACCATTGGGGATCACTGGCTTCAGGCCAGGATAGGTTTACACTAAAGTCTACCCCTCAATATATAGCCAGTGCAAATCCATGTGAGTCATCAATTATATTACCAACATATGGTAATAATATAATGGAGGTAAATTACCATAGAAATAACTGTGCAAACATAGAAAGTAAATCAATCTGTTTCTTTAGCATAGATGGAAGAAATTAATCCCTTCATTTATTTCTCTACCATCTCATTAAATGCAATCAATGCATTTCCATTATAAAAATATTTACTTTCCATTCTTTGCAAATTTTTTCCAATCAATTAGTGATTTTGTATCACCAAATTTAACACTCCACCTTGATGCAAAATCACATATCTGCAACAGCCCACCTTGAGTCAAATTCTCTTCTCATCATAAAACTCTTCAACAGAACTCCACCTTCAATCAAAATCTCACAACGACATACACCAAAAAATGAATATTTACCAAATGGGTTCCAGCAAAGCCACCCCCATCACACAATTGCTAACGAGCTCAGACTACGTCCGCGCCCGCAAATAAAATGTTGCAAATATCCAAAATATAAAAAAAGGCAGATTCCAAAGTAATCTCAACACTACCAAGACCAAAAAATTATTCTCTCAATTAAAACCAACCTCGATTTCAGGGCAACGAGATACACCTAGTCGACTTGAAAGGACTACGACCACACCTCAATTACAAACACAACCCATCGCTTACAAAAGATGCATTTAACACCTGAACTGCACCGTGCATCAACCAATGGTCTAAAAAATTCTTGCAATACCACAAGATCTCCATCGTCTTTGTGGATTTCAAAACTCGACATCCGTCTTCCGTTTGACATGATCTCTTCATCTCCAGGATCCCTCGAGCATCATCAACATCTAGACCCTTGTCGATACCATGATCCTCCACCTTAGGACCATAAGCAGTGACCATATTAACCTCTCCACCTTGCTGTGGACTAGATTCTTCAACCGTCACCCGCCTTCTTCTTCGTCTTCTTCCATCTTCCCTCATCCAAATCAGAGGGCTTCTTCACAATAAAATCCATATCACGTCAAAGTTCCCAAATTGGAATGCTGTTCACTCTCGACATAATCTCCTCCACCAAAGTCTCCTTTACTCCAAAATAGTAATAGCATAATTACCACTGAATCTACCAACCTTTGTAGAAATAATTGATGCACAATTTAAAACAAATCGCATCACTCTGATACCAATATGTTATGAAAATTGCGCCTTTGCGGAAGAACAATAAGCAGGATCTAGATTTTCCAATTGTACATCAATCTGATATGTTAGCAATTATTCTATTACATCAAGCAAATAGTAAATAACTATAGCAGAGAAACAAAGAGATACAATATTTATACTGGTTCCACTATCCTCGAGATAGTGTACATCCAGTCCAACAGAGAGAGATTTTATTCCACATGAGAGAATTATAAGAGATTACAAAATAAGAGTTTACATATCCAAAACTCAATCAGGTTTAACAAGAAGAGACACCATTGGGGATTACTGGCTCCAGGCCAGGATAGGTTTACACTAAAGTCTACCCCTCAATATATAGCCAGTGCAAATCCATGTGAGTCATCAATTATATTACCAACATATGGGAATAATATAATGGAGGTAAATTACCATAGCAACAATTGTGCAAACATAGAAAGTAAATCAATCTGTTTCTTTAGCATAGATGGAAGAAATTAATCCCTTCATTTATTTCTCTGCAACCAATGCATTTCCATTATAAAAATATTTACTTTCCATTCTTTGCAAATTTGTTCCAATAAATTTGTGATTTTGTATCATCAAATTTAACAGTTACTGCCTATGTGTAACCCATTATATAAAAGGCAGTTTTATTCATAGTTGTCCTTTTTTCACATGGACTGGAATCCATCACCAGACGCAATGATGCCAGCTATTACGATTTTTTAAAGTATACATGTTCCCCTTCTTTGAATGATTGTATTTTGGATATTGCTATTTTCACTTTTTTGGATATTGGTAATTTCATTTTATTTATCTTAATTTATAGGATTTTTCTACAAATAAGCTTGGACTATGTTTTAGAGTGGAGGTAGAGGAAATGCACGGTATTTTCAGACCCATATATTGGTTGATGAAAATATTGTAGGTTAGTATGAATTTTATAACTTTTATGATTTTGTGTTAAAGGTTATAAAAAATCTTTCACAAAACTAAGAGCATGTTACTGATTTATTTGTTCTGTTTTCTTTTCTTTCACATCTATATAAGATGTTTCAGAGTGGAGGTAGTGGAAATGCACGGTATTTTCAGAACCATATATTGGTTGATGAAAATATCGCAGGTTTGTATGAATTTTATAACTTCTATGGTTGTGTATTAATGCTTAGAAAAAATCTTTCACAAAACTAAGAGCATGTTACTGATTTATTTTGTTCTGTGTTCTTTTCTTTCATTCCATTTTGGTTTCACATTTTTCAACTGACTGCATACTACTATATACTTATTGCGGTCTGCATCATTCATCCATATAAGATGTTTGTTTGACTGCCTAACTATGCTATAAAGAATTTTTACCAGCATATTCTTTTCTTCCCATTTTTTTATATGTTTTTGGTTTAAAACTAAAATAATATTGAAATATGTATATATAAAACAACATATAACTATTATGAATAGGCTATCTTATATTTCTACTGATGTTGGATCACATTTGAAAGGAATGGGTGATGGCATAAAGTCCCCAAAATTACCTGCTATGTCCTTTTATATATCATATTCCTAAGTAATAGTAATCTAATGCAATAACTACAAGATAAAACCGATATAAACTACAATGCAAATATGCCAGTTTTATATGATAAATACTTGCAATGAATGTGGCAGGAACATTACCATTTTAATTGGTTTCAAGCATTGTGCTCTTTCGTCATATTAAGATTATAAAATTTGTTATATGTTACAATCTACGAATGGATATTTTCTGTACTTGGTCAACCTCATCCTTCCTTACCAGCCATATTTCTAGGCAACTCTTTTATTTCCATCACTCTTATACTACCTCAACTGTTGTTTTTAACATTTTTATTACTTTCGCAGCTTGCAGAAGTTGACAGGATCGAGGCAGAGTATCTTGCCAGATGTACAATTTAACCAGTCATGCAACGTGCATCTTCCTGCATTTTACTTTCCAGAAAGTTCATTTCTAGTTTGCATTATGAAATAATATATACCCACTGTTTCTGATTTGTATTTGAAATAAAAATACTTTGCATTGTTTTCTGTTTACCTATTACTTTACATACCTCTTGCAAGTTAAATAACATGCAAGTACAGATTTGTCATCCGACTTTCATCCACGTGTATGTCATTTATTTTCTAGAAATTTTTATCTGGGCATATCTATTCCCTGCCGCACTATATACGTTGACTACTGTGTGTTTTTTCCTACCTTCCTGCATGGGCTTTGCTTATGCCTTACGTTTACTGTATGTTTTTTTTCCTGCATGCTCTCTCTTTCTTTACATTGTACTTTTTTAAATGTTGTACCACTGCTGCCATACGATTTGCATGGTTTTTATTACTTCGTTGTCCAGCGCACTAAAATGCAACTGAGTATCACCTAAATTTCTACACACATACCACCTCGATGGATGTCCACTTTTAACTTTATTTTCAGCTTTGGTCAAATTCATATATGCATACGCCCATCGGGCGTGCGTAGTACTGGTATATGTGTGTGTATATATATATAAAATTAATAAGCAAGTGAAGCTCGACAACTTGAAAAGAAGTCAATGCAAATGGGGATAACCTGTTAACCTGTAAGACTCAACCTGTTTGAATCCATAGGGATTACCTAAACATGTTAACTTGAGTAGGGGTTAAGTAAACTTGTTTGAAACAGTAGGAGGGTTAAGTATATCTGGGTGGGGTGGGTAATATTTATATATAGGCCCATAAACCTAACCTATTGGCGGTTATGTAATTAAAGACACCATTAGGTAAGCATAACCCGTGGAAAACCTAGATGGGATGCAAGCGTAGGGGTAAGCTTGTATCATCTTGTGTGTGGGACCCATTCCAATCAGCAACCCATATAACGATATCAAATGATTACTCCGAACTAGGTCTGATTCGGGGCACACTTACTGGGCTGATTATAAGAGATCCAAACATGGAAGACGATGTGGGCGGCGCAGCCGACCAGGTCATGTGCGTGGATGGTCCGGGCAGAGAGGGACAAGACGACCATGACACCAGTAGATATGGTTGTGCACATCAAGGAAATGTAGGGTTTCTACTTTAGAGAGTGATACACCCTACTATGGGGCCAACATAGGGTATCTACGGAGTAGGGAGCCGATCGATTAGGGTAGTAATTAGGGTACATTTAGACTTCGGTATGTTTAGGAGCCTGTTATTACCCTCAGAGGTGATTCCGAAACATTGGGCTGCTTGTTGATTGTAAGTCTACCATTTTATAGTTATTGGGATCTTCTCATTCTGGTTATACTAGTATCGGTGTAGAGAAATCATTAGAGAAGCGCAATATACTCTATCGTGTTTATCCTGTTTACCTTGTCATACCTGTCTTATATGATGTTATCTCTCTTATCCACTTTATATGCCTGTCATGGTAATTTTACTCATTTAAATACTAAAAGTAACTGGACTCGCCAGCTTTATGTCTGACTCATTTTGTTTCCTCTTCTTTCTCTTCCGTTTCTCCCACTAGGTTCTCAGGGTGGGAATACTCAAGCTTGATCAAGTTTCTGCTATCGTCTTGCTTGGAGCTGCTTAGATGTATTGATCGAGTTCTTATCCTTGCTACTATGGCTATGTCTCTTTTGGGGAATTATGCTTGTTTTATTATTATACTCTGATGTTTTAAGTACAAGACAGAAATTTTAATGATGTACTATTTTTATGTATTTCAGACATATGATGTTTTGAACCACGATGCTTTGTGATTAATAAAGTTTTTAATTCTGTTGCTATTTTATATCTGTCTTGTAATGTTTCTGTTTTTGTTTAACTATAACACTTTACGAAACTTAATGCATTATCTTAATGAATGACATTAATGGGTGTGGGGTGTCACATATATCATGATCTCCCTCATTCTTGGAATGCACCAAAATAATATCATCAATAATACTGATACAAACCTATCCAAATGCTTCCGGATTATTCATCAAGTCCATAATGAATGTAGACACATTAGCTGATCCAAATGACATTAATAATCACTCGTATAAACCATGTCTGGTTTGAAGCGTCATCTAGAATACTATCCTTTGCCACTTTCAACTGATGAAATCCTTTCGTTAAATCCAATTGAGAAATTACTCCAGCTCTGCTCAATTGACCAAATAGATCATCGATCCTTGGCATTTGATGTAAATTATTTATTGTTCTTCCATTCATCATACGGTAATTGATACGAATTTCAATGACCCATTTGGTTTTTCACACGAACGTCGTAACCGCTCCCTGGGAGGACCACTTGGCTTAATAAAAAGAATCTCCTTCCATATCTACTAGTTGCATCTTCAATTCCTTCCTTTCCTTTTGTGTCATGTTGTTAGGTGCTCTGCTAATGGATTTAGCTCCAAGTAAAAATCTATCCTAAACTCGACATCTCTCTTCGGTTTTAATCTTGTGACCGGTTTCGAAAACAATGCTGAATCTATGACATTTTTTTCAAAACTCGCTTCAGCTCATTGTCCAACTCAGTCTCATCTAATAAAGCATAAACAATTGAATTCAAACTTTTGATTAAGTATACAATTTAGTCGCTACAACTCGGGTATCTCAATGATATTTTCCTATCTTGCAAAATATCCTAGCAAAATATATGTTTAGTCCATTTATACCAATAATAACCCTCAAACTCGCAAAATGAAAGACATATAGAATGCATGCCAAAAAAGTAACCTAGCAACTCAAACACCACATAATCAAATTGCATTCCTAGAGTTACATACTCTCGTGTCGAATTTGCTACCCTAAAGAAGTAACAATGTGTGGTGGTTCTAAACATAATAGTCTACCGAGCACTGAGATATAAATGAATATGATGCACACTCTAACCAAAATTCTTTGAATCAATACTGTACCATTCATCACGAAATTCGCTTTCTCAATAGTATATAATTCAGATGAAACAACCTAAAATTTTATCAATTCAATTTATGGATATTCAATTTATTTTATATATTAAATTTACGAATTTAATCATTTAAAAATCCTTTTAAATTTAAGTTTAAAATCAGAAACATAATTTTATCATTTAAATAATGATTTCTTTGATTTCATAGCCATTTTAAATTTGCAATATAAGACTTGACTTTATTTATATTATAAATAAATACGTATATATGTACATAAATGTGTATATTAAGATTTCGAGAATTATATATTGTGGAAATTAGGGAGGCATGCCTGTTTTCAAAATTAATTCAATGTGGCTCCTTATGTAACTTTGCATGTAAAGTGGGTCCCTATTTCCTATAGCAATGTGGTTTTCGCGCTACTACAAAAAAATTCAAAAAATTATAAATATTTACAGAAGGATTCTGCAAAAAAGTGCTGAAATATCAGCATTTTTTGTGAATAATTGCGTACATTTCTGCAATTATTCAAACATTGTGTTGGTGGTATTAAAAATGAAAAAAATAGCTGCAGCAATGTCTCCAATTATCCTGAATAATTGCAGACATATCTGCAATTATTTTACAGCACATTATATATATGTGCACTATTTGGAAAATCGCAGAAATATCTACAATTTTTGCAAATAATGGCTTCTTTTCTGCAATTTTGTTGGAAATGAAATATTTGTCATTTATATGAAATTTTAATCATTTTTTTATGATCTTTCTACAATAAGCTGATGTTTGAATAAGTGTAGGCTTTGAGTTTCAAAGTTCGAAGCAAATCAGCAAAAATTGCATGACTATCTTTTGAAATTATTACTATAATATATGCAATTTAGCAAAAAATTGCAAGAATTCGCTAAAACGTGTGGTTTTTTTGTTTTCTTTCTTTTTAAATCCTTTTTTTTGTAGTTTTCTTACATGAAGATGAAGATGATTATGTATTGAATTAAATTTTGAAGTTTGATAAAATTTTACATTGTTTTTTAGACGATTTTCAAAAAACAAGGACATAATTTTTAAAGTTTTATGACATGAAGTTTTATTGTATTTTGAAATCTAAACAAACCTAAGCCAAACTATCTCTTGTTTATATGTATGCATGTTATTTGAAAGGAAATGAAGTGCTATGAATATGAATATATATATATATATTTATGTAATATAAATGTTTCGTAAATTTAAGATCTTATAATTTATAAATTACGAATGGAAAATACATATGAAATTTATGTTTTAAAAATGTATATAAATATGTATGTGTTTATATGTATTATATATTATATGCAATAATAATATTTCAAATCCTATATTTTATATAATAAAATAAAAGGAAAATAGGATAAAGGACAAAAAAGAGAAAATTTAGGCATAAGGACAAGAGGCCGAAAATTTAGCCACAAGAACATTTTTTAGTGTAAAATAGAAAATGATGGTGGACCCCTGAATTCCTTGATTTACACTAGAAAGTGTTATTGTGCCTAAATTTTTCTCTAATTTTGTCCTTGTGACTAAAACCCCTATAAAATAATAATGGGACTTGATGTTTAAGACTTAAGTAAGTATATATATATATATATATATATATATATATATGTGTGTGTGTGTGTGTGTGTGTGTGTATATATATATAAATGTATACTATCAAAATATAAATGTTTGAAATGATTTTTAACAAATTAAAAAGAAAAAATGGAAACATAATGATGTTTAAATAATTGGTATAATGTGTTTTCCAAGTCAAGCACATAATCTTTGTACTATACTACTTTTAATGGGAGACTTGATATGGTTAAAGAGGCAATTTGGTATTATTTTTTTGCTTATTTAATCAAAATTTTATTTTATTACATAACACATATACAAATATAACTATATGTTTGTCTTGGATTTTCATTATTTCGTCCTCTTCGCATTTCTTATCTCTTTTTCTCATATATTTCATGGAAGCAAGTTGATTTAATCTATAAAAAATAAATAGGAAGAATTGATAAAAAAGGAAGAAACTATAAAACAGAAAGTGCTGGCAGCATTCAAAAATGTAAATTAAGTTTTATACTTGATGTAAAATCATAAAACTTGTCGCCTTGAGTTTTGATAAGTTAGATCTCTTATTTGGTAGTTTTTCGGAATAGGTTGAATGTTTAAAGTGGTGTTTAGGGTGTGATAGTGAGAATTGGCTAAAGTAATGAGAAGTAGGATTTGTAATTTCTTAATTTTGATCTAGAAGGAGTTCGATTTGAAAGTTGAAGTATGTTAGTGTTATTGAAGTGTATCCAAAGTGTAATTTTGGTGACTTGTTGTATTATTGTGAAAATTATGACACTGGTTTATTGGTCGGTCGTAGCCAATCGGTTTTCTACTGGGTCAGAGTCCTAGCGGAGGAGTGGAATGCGTCAAGGAGGAGATGACACATGCATTGGTGGAGTTGGATGGTCGTCGCGGTGCACAGATTGGTGGTGCATGTGCTCCATCGCGCACAGGTTGGATATCATGTTTTTTAAAATGAAGGAGGAGAAAAGAAAGAAGAGGAGAAATAAGCGGTTGCGGGTCGGGTGCGTATTCTTTTGGGCTGGGCTGTTTTGTTAATGGTTAGCAAATTCATATGTTTGAATTTGAATATATTATATATAGTTGATATTCATTTGTTTCAAGTCCACTTGATTTATGAAATTTTGCATTGTGTTCGTATTCAAGTGCACAACATCATATTATAGTTTATTGACAGGTTTAGATAAGTAAAAAAAATTGACATCTTAAAATGAACAGGTTTTAAATAGTGTTATTTGTAATAATAACATCATTTAAATCACATATCTTAAATTTTGTTGTCATTTGACTAGGTAAAATACTGTAGAATTGATTTAAGTAATGTAGATCATCACGGGCTTCTATTTGAGCATAATAGAACCCCATTATATGCTTGCTAAGTAATATATATTAAAGTGTGTGATTAGTCCATGTATGTTAGCATAGCTTGAATAGTAAATTAACTATTGATTATTGATTGTTGAATGTTAGAACCTTTATAACATGGTCATAGTGTATGTGACATCGACATGTGAACCGTATTCGGATATGCAAATTTGTGGTGACATATTTAAGTACCATTGCGATAGCTAAGCTTTATTTGAAAATTATTTTTGGGATCTCTTCTAAAAGCATTACTATAATCTATTAGGATATGTGGTAGCAAAATTCATAGGGATATGGATTGCTTAGAGTCTACTATCAATTCATAGGGATATCGATGTAATATTGCGTAGGACTGCGATCTCTCTAATTTTCCATATTAAAAAAAGTAGGGAATTAATGCCCACAATTACTTAGGGACTTTCTAAGATAGGGATGTAACTATCTAGTAGCAGCAGTTGTTAAGCCCACTTTAATGTTCACAATTTATCTGTTATTTTAGTTATGATGCTTCAAATGAAATTTGTACGTAGGTATTAACTTAAGAAGTTAATTAAAATAATTATAATTAAAAAGGATTAATTATTTTATAATGATTTACAAAGGTTTAATTACTATTTAAATTATTTTATTAAAATTTATGATTAATTATTTATTTAAATGGGTATTAAATTAAGTTTAATTATTATTGGAGATTTAAATTATTATTTAATTATTAATTAAAGATTATTTGCATTATAGATGACTTATCCAAATATTGACTATTATTTATATAGAGGTTAAGTAAGTATTTAATAATTTATTCTATGGGTTAATAATTGTTTATTATTATATAATAGTTAATTATTCTTTAATTAATAATTGTTAAAGATTATTATTATCTTAATTGAAAAGTTATTAAGTAAGTTTCACTTCACAAATTATTGTTTGAAGTTAATTAGTTAATTGTGTTTTTAAGTTAATTAATTTTATTGAATAGGGTATTTAAATTAATTAACTGATTAATTAAAAAACAAAGATAATTTTCATTTAAAGGTTAACAAGTTTGTTAAATAGCGAGGTTTGGATTTGAATAGGCTTAAAATTTAATTTTACCGAGGTTAAGATAATTTTTATTTAAAGGTTAAGACAACTATTTTTAGTTATACCGAGGTTAGAGTTATTTTAAGAATAGGCTTAAAATTTAATATTAGATTTTTAAAATGGATTTAAAGCTAAAAAGTGGATTATGACAAAAGAATTTACTCATATGGAGACATCAAGTAAAATAATAGGTTCCTTTCTTTCTTGTAAGTTTACTAAGGCTGGCTCTCTTCTAGATTAAAGACTGATTTAAATGTGCCTATGGATTTCTAAAATGCGTAGTTTAGGAGCAATGAAGGGCTGTTGTAGCGAATGAAGTAGTTCAACACTTAACCAAATTTTGGTCGATTGTATGGACCAGTACCAATCCATAGGGGTGGACTGATACTGATCCATCACGGTAGATGGCTGATGGACGAGGATCCTAGGGTGAGAAGCCATGGTTTGATGTCCCACACTGAGACATACATTATTAACAAAAATTAATGAGTAATTTGTCTACTAATGCAGAGAATAGGGTTGGTTAAGGGCGGCCATCCTTGAATTTTGTATTAAAAACATCAACAATGTCGATAAGTGTTTCATTTTTTTTCATGTGGCTTAACACCCTTAGTATTTATTCAAAATTACTATGGTGGCTTTATATACATCCAAACCAAAAGTAACTATCAACATATCTCAAATCACAGAACAGACATCCCAGCACATACGCAAACACCAAGTCATACCATACAAGTACAGTTTCAAAACTTGTGGAATAAAACCATAATATATACAAGGAGTTAGGAAAATATAAGATACAATATCAAATTACATGATACATCAAAAAAATTACAACAAAATGACATTACGACGATGTCCAAAAACATGACAGAAGGATCATAGCAGAAGCAACCCATAAGTAGCAGCTACAAGATGTACCTGACACACTCAATCAGACCCAAGCATTAACACATGAAGGTCAGTCCAGTCAATAGTGAGTAACACTATACGTGATAACAATACAAGACATGGATATAACTCTTCATTTAGAAGGGTTGGAAGGGTAACATTAAAAGTGTGTAAATCTATACTTCAATGTGGTACGACAAGGGGTTTTCATCCAAGTTTTATACTTGTTAATAGCTAAGTACATACAATCATCAAACCACACAATCAACAAAGCTCCAGTGAAATCAAACATCATAATAAACTCGAATGAGTTTAAGTATCAGCAATGTATCACCAAAATAAAAAACTCCAAAATCAAAATAATATATGGATATAGAAATTCAATATCCGTATATCAATAATATATGATCATAATGATCAAAATCTTCAAAATTAACAAAATGGATCCAGCATCATAGAAATTAACACGTGCTTCAAAAACATAATATAGCTCCCTCTCGAGCTTAGCCAAGTACTATATATGTATTCATTTAAGACACCATACACTACGACCCCCTCGACCGAGCGTAACTTAATCCGCCGGTCAAGTGAATACGTATATAAGACTCCCCCCGAGTCTAGCTTCCCCCCCGAAGCGAGTAACGGCTCAACAAAAAACAACAATATGTGTTACAGACTCTTAGTCAGTAACCCAAGCGGTGTTATCTATGCATCCCATACCACAAGTTCTCACTACCGGTTTACTACCAGTTAGTTAGATCCACAATGGAAATAATAGAAACAACGAATCAACAAAACAACAAATCATCTGCCTCAATCAGACAATCCTAGAATTTACCGATTCTGTATACCGTAATGTCGCATACCAACACTATGCCATAAATGTCCTTCTGCAACACAAAAAAATGTTGCCGTAGGTATTTGGCAACACTTTTCTTGTGTTGCAATTTTTGTCGTTGCCTAAGACCTCAAAGGGAACATTTTGACTATCTAAGGCAAATAAGAAAATTATTGCAGTAGAACCCTATTTGGGTCTATAGCAACATCTGTAGGTGTCTTTAGAAACATTCCAAAAATGTTGCTATAGATATTAACTTACTAAATTTGTTCGGTTCCACATCGTATGGGGCCCACAATGTAGGGACCACTGGGCCTATGACCCAATCTGGATCCATCCCTATGGCAATACCTTGTATGACTATTGCAACATTATTTCAGGCAACATTTATAACCTAGTGGCAACACTATACTAAAGCTACTGCAACACTATACTAAAGAGACACCAAGAGATACAATATCACATAGAACAGTTGCATAATGCACAGTACACATACAATTCATATCAATAACTCCAGAATGTCCAGTACTAACTTGAACTACTACAAAGCTACTCAAAAATATCTAGTACACATAACAATTCATGAATGATACACTAAGAGCTAATGCCTCCAGTCAGATTTTCATTATCACTGTACATGGTTGTGGAAACTAGATCCTCCACACTGATGTTCATCTCCGGGTTGGCATCGCCTAATTTTTAAACACCCAAGCCAAATTCTCTAGTACCTTCTGATTTACCTTGTATTATTGCTTTGCTTCCATTTCTTCGATAAGCCTTTGCCTTAAGTCCTCTATGTGAGCATTTGCTAGAGTCTCGGTTGATTGTTTTGCACACTTTACATGCCTCCCTATAAGTAAAGGATGACCATGTGATCTTCCATTTGAAATTACTGTTTCAATAGTATTTCCTCCTTCTCCACCGGCCATTGCCTTTTGAACTAAGTCCTACAAAATAAAGCCACATCAAAATTATCCTATAGTAAATGTAGAGAATGTAGGAAATGCTTACATATGGATTGTGTACATCAAATGTAGAGAAAGCCACATTTTTGAAAAAAAAATTTGTTCATGTGCATGTAATTAGAAAAATGGAAAACAATGGAAAAAAACAATGTACGTTTGCAATCAGACACAGTCATTTATAAGCAAGCAGAAGACATATGTATAACCACATTCAAAATGCAGAGATAGCCACTTTAACAGTTTTATACGACTCAGACAGAGTTGGTCCTCCTGTCAGACAAATGTATAACCACATTCATAATGCAAATGCTTATATATGACAGTTGTATGCAGGCTGGTCGTGTGGAAGTTATCAGAAAAGGTAATAAACTTACATGGGAGGGGGATGTAACGACCCGGATTTCGCCCGACCCAATCGACCGCTAGATCGCCCAAGACCATTCAAAACCCGAATACGTTAACTTTGGGAATACAACACATCAGAACAGATAACAATAGACTTTTACAAACATCATAATAATGTTACATCAGAGTACAGAATATATCAGAGTACATTGAATATAATAATACAGTGGAAGATTAAATTACAATAAATGTAATACATTGCAATAGAACAATTAAATTAACACAGCGGAAGACTACCAATGCTCTGGACACAGCTCTAAGCTTCGATCCAGAATCCTGCTCAATATATATGCAAAATAAGCTACTCGACTGCCCGTGTGGAAAGAGGGCACCCGAGTTTGCAAAGTGAAACAAACTACGGGTCAGTCATGGGACTGGTGTGAGAAATCTTTACTTAACTTATCTAATAAGTAGGCTAATCATAGGACCACGCCGCTAAAGCGGAACGGGTTTACTCCATTGGATTGCCAGTGCATAAATTTAAATAAAGTAAATCGTTAAAATAACGCAATGCTTTTTAGAAAAATGAAACCATTATAAGACTCAGGTCCCATCACACAATGCAACGCAAGCCGGAGGATAGAGTTTTACCTTATAATGGTCAAAAATGCTTGATATGATAAAAACGGATTTGGTATTATTATTAGTGTATATATGTTTTAAAAACATTTCAATCATAATGTATTAATCATAGACGGCATAGCTACCATATACTATGTCGCCGTACTAATTCTACAATCAAAACAACATGATGTCGTATTGGAAATTAGGTTTCCATCAAGAGACAAGGCTAGGAATGATCTCCTGACCGATTCGAGACACTCTAGCAATGTCTCAGGATTCGGACGCTGACGAACCCTTGGATCCTGCAGGGTCGGTCCCCCAATAGTGCAATGGGTTGGATTAGTTATGCCTGAACACACGCTTCCCGATCCTATTGGACCTATAAATTGGCCATTGCAGCCAATAAAAAATCCGAGGCGCCTCAAAATCCATCAACCACACAAGTAAAATGCCGGGCCGTGTTAAACCCAAACACCACTTCTAGCTAGAAAGAAACGTGTGCACTCCATGCGTTCCCTTTCTCCGTTTTTGACTCATACCGGGGTGTGAGGCTCGCGAGGCAACGAAATACACAAAGCTTTGCCTAAATAGGCTATGCTTTGATCATCATCCACAAGGCTATGCTTTTCAACAAAAGCCTTGATCAATTACATCTTGGCATGCCACATTGACAGTCCACACCATGCGATCGATAACTACTAATATATAATCTCTGAGCTCGTGCATCTCAGAGAAGGGTGTTAAGCAAGAGAATAAATTCTCCGCCACCAATAGATATATATTAAATAGAAACCAATTTGCATGGAATGAAATCCAATGTCAGATATATATCCATTTACAATTCCGTTCTGGGTCTGAACGAAACCGGAGGCACCTTATACCTCGCATATCCGAACGATCAACAATACGTCCGGACAACTACCACTGGAACCTTTTCAAGGTAGCAACTCCAATCAAAGGCATCAGTAGTCCTCATCCATTCGATGTGAAGATCGCCGTTCTTCAACCACCGTCTTCATCTTCGACTTTTAATCGTCGTAGTAATTATTCAGAATGGGTTAAACCCGGTCATTCCGAATAACTCACGTATTTTTATAATTAAAAATCAAGTGTTATAAGGATACATTCAACGCCTCTTTCCAATTCAGAATATTCTTTAAATAAAATATTCATATTATTAGGGAAAGGTTCCCATTAATTTTATCAATGATAAAATCTTTTAAATTTATTCTTAAATCTTATTTTCAAAGATTTCTTAACATTCCAATTCAGTTTTAATATCAAAAATCACTATTTTACAATTATTCCAATTTAAGGAATAAATCTTATTTTTAACTGGGTTAAAGAATCAATGTCATTTAAAAACATTGTTCACGATAAACCCAAAAATCATTTTCCAATAAATAAATATAAATTGAAATACCTATATTCTTAGTCGAAAGATTAATTCTTTATTAAAAGAAATCCTTTGTTTAAAAATATTCTTTATATAAAAGATATTCTGAATCGGAAAGCGACTCAATTATTTACCATTTATATGGATTTCATACATCGTATGTAAATGAAAACAATTGATAAATAATCATCAAACCATCCATTCAACATCCGAAGTGAAGTTCACAACTGTGTGAGCATTAAAATGAAATAATAACGCTCATCGCAGCATGTCAATCTATCGATTGACATACGAATAAACATTGGGACGGGTGTATATCAATTAACATCCCAATACCTGTGTGCGGTTTTCAGCCAACAACGGTACATATAAATAAATAATTGGTTAATTAATTTAACCAATTTTAATACTATCAACATGTTGATAATGATAGATGAAACATGATATTTTATTCCTAATGTCGAAATAAAATATATTTGACTCGCATAATTTCTAAAATCTAATAGAATGTAATTTACTTATATGACATTATTGCGGATGACAAATAAAAGATAATTTTCATTATACTTTATTTGTATGTAATTATTCTTAATTTGAACACATAAAAGGAATAATCCCAATTGTATATGTATTCAATGTATAACCCAACCGCTAAAAAATGTTTATTAAATTGCATACAAATTCTAATGTATGCAATAACATATAATGATGTCACCTTACCACACTTATACATTCTAATGTATATTTTGACCAATAATATGATTCTTATAATTGAATATAAGTTCCAATGCAAGTTTGCAAATAAAAAATGAATTTTATATTTGCATATAAATTCTATTGTGAGTTTGCAAATATAAATAATTTTTATATTTACAAATGAATTCTAATGTATGTTATGCAAATAAAAATGATTATTTTATTTACATATAAATTCTATCTCAATAAAATGTATAAGAAGAGTGATACATTCATTTGTCGACAATTCTATTTTATCAAAATGCTATTTGTATTTAATTCTTATTTGACAAAAATGTTCTTTTTGGTATCAACCAATATAATTCAACAAAATGAATGTTTGATTCAACTAATCTAAATAGACAAAAGTGATTATTTTGTTTCAACTAATGTAAATTGGCAAAAGTGATTATTTTGTTTCATTCTTTATAAGTGACACAAAGATGAATATTTTACCTCATTCCTTTAAAATAACAAAAGTGAATACATTTTATCATAATCCTTTTTCTCTAGTTTAAAAGTAAAAAAATGATATTTTTAATCCTATTCTTTTATATATATCTAAAATGTAATAGAAGTGTAACTTCTTTAACTATGCTTTTTATTTGCATCTAAAATGCAAATAAAAATGTAATATCTTAATTTATGATTTATTTGCATCAAAGAATGCAAATAAAAATACAACTTTTAACTTCATGTTTTGTTTGCATCAAAGGATGCAAATAAAATGCCACTTCTAATTCAAGGTTTTATTTGCATCTAAATTTGCAAATAAAAATGCAACTTCTAATCCAATATTTTATTTGCATTCAGGGAATGCAAATAAATATGCAACTTTTAATTTCATAGTTTATTTGCATCAAAGAATGCAAATACAAATTCAACTTTTAATACGGTTGTTTATTTGTATCAAAGAATGCAAATAGAAATTCGGCTTTTAAATACGGTGTTTATTTGCATCAAAGAATGCAAATAGAAATTTGATTTTTAAATACGGTGTTTATTTGCATCAAAGAATGCAGATAGAGATTCGACTTTTAAATAAGGTGTTTATTTGCATCAAAGAATACAAATAAAAATATAATCTTTTAACTACGATGTTTGTTTGCATCTAAATATGCAAATAAAAATATATTTTTATGCTTTGTTTGCAACTAAATTTATTAACAAAAATGTAACTCTTTTCAATCATATTTTTATTTCTATCTAAAATACAAAATAAAAATGTCATATTCATTCTAGTATTTTTGTTTGCATTTGAAATTTTATCTCTAATGTTTGTTGCATCTAAAATTGCAAATAAAAATATAGTTTTACTACAAATGTTTTGTTTGCATCTAAAATAGCAAAGAAAAATATAATTTTCCTTATTTCAATGCATATTTGCATTAGAGAATGCAAATGAAAGAATATTTTATATTTCAATATATATTTGCATAAAAGAATGCAAATAAAAGAGTATTTTTCTATTTCTATGTATATTTGCATAAACGAATGCAAATAAAAGTCCATTTTATATTTCTGTGTATATTTGCATAAAAGGATGCAAATAAAAGATCAATTATATTTTCTATATATATTTGCATTAAAAGGATGCAAATAAAAGATCAATTATAGTTTCTATGTATATTTGCATTTGTGAAATGCAAATAAAAGAGCAAATTTTATTTTTACATATATATTTGCATTAGTGAATGCAAATAAAAAGAACAAATTTTATTTTTCATGTTTATTTACATTGGTGGATGTAAATAAAAGAACAAGTTTTAATTTCGATGTTCATTTGCATTAAAGGATGCAAACAAAAAGTGAACTTTTAATTTCAATGTTTTATTTGCATTGTGGAATGCAAATAAAAAGTGAAATTTTAATTCTATGTTATATTTACGTTAGGGAATGCAAATAAAGAGTGTATCTTTATTTCCAATGTTTTATTTGCATAGTGGAATGCAAATAAAAAGTGAAACTTATATTTCTATGTTATATTTGCGTTAAAGAACACAAATAAAAAGTCAATTTCTATATAACATAATATTGAGCATTTGAATTGATAAACTAAATCAACTCGAAAATGATAACATAGTATTGTGTGTTGAATTGATAACCTAAATCAATTCAAAATGATAACATGGTTTTGTGTGTTGAATTGATATACTAAATCAATTCAAAGATAATAACATAGTATGGTGTATTGAATTGACAACTAAATCAATTCAAAAATAATCACATAGCATGATGTATTGAATTGATAAACTAGATCAATTCAAAAATAAGGAATAACATAGTTTTTCTATATTGAATTGACAATCAAATTCAGTTCAAAAATATAAGCAAAATGGTGACTTTTCTTGAATCGGCAATTCTATCCCAATTTACTAATTGACCAATGAATTCAATTTAATACTCATCTTTGTTTAATCCACAAATATTGGCAAAAGGGAAAATGTTTTATTTGACTAACATATATAGATCTAAAATTTAAACAACAGATCTATCATACATACACACAGAATAAACAGATCAATCATCAAAATTGCATCACATCGCATAGCTAATTACTTAACACACATATAATTATTTATCAGCGATAAAAATAATTAAATTGATTAAATAATTCAAATTAGAAATCTCACCGAGCTTTTAATTCAGAATAAAACAGATTTGAAATTTGGTCAAAATTTGATCTACTCCGTTTCAGATCTAGTTAACTTCATCCGTAGATCTCGGTCTCACGATCGCGGCGCACTTGAAATCGTTCGAATCCGAGTCCGTACGAGCAAGATATGGTTTAATTAAGATTGGATAATTTGAATTTGTTAAATTGTAAAGTCAAAGTATGGAAAAAGTCAAAGCTACCTCATCTTCCTCCTCTCAACATTTAAGCCATTATTTTCATTTCCATTGAACCCATAGAGTTCAAAACTAGGTTTCCAATTATCTCGGAATTTATGAAGCTTGAAGACGATCGGGTGGTATGACATCGAAGAGGGAGGAGAGGGCTTGGTGGCGCCCTAAGTGGTGGTCAACGCGGTGGGGAAAAGGAGGTGCGGAGGGTCCACCAAGGCAGCGGATTTGGTGATCAAATCCGGGCAATTTACTTCATAAAACCTTATCATGTCCGTATCAAATCGAAGAGGAAGAAAAGTTCTACAATAAGTTCTAAAGGATCATTCGAATTCATTGAGAGGATTAGGAGTATTTGAGGAATGAAATTCAGACATTTCTGGCCATGAATGATAAGGGCGGCGGCTGGAGCAAATAGATTAGGGTTAGGGGTTTTGTCATTTAGTGCATATTTATATTAATTAATTAGTTAATTACCCAATTAAGGCCCGATTATCAACTTTTTCCGATTTCAGCCCAACGATTTTCGTTCTTACCTATTTACCCCCATTCCGGACTCATCTGGCTATGTCCCACAGGCCCAAACGACTGCTTTGACCTAGTTTTCTTTAATTTAAAATATTTGCTTTTATTTTTAATTCAATCGTACAAATAAATTCACCGGGGCCACAAATTAACTCCGAAAAATACCAAAAAAATAATTTTAGCTATGTTTTGACGATACGGTCCTAAAAAAATTAATTTCGTTGAATTCTGAGACCATTTGAAAAATGGCCATTTTCAAGTTGATTAAAATTGACCGAAATTGACAAAACACGTTTATATTTACTGTGCTCACATATAAATTCTAAAAATTATGGAAAATTAAACTTAACAATAATTTGATATTCCGGTTCCAACAAAAGTGGTTTCTTCAAAAACGGAGGTTGTTTATAAAATGACTATTTTTAATATTAAAAAATATATATAAATTCTACAGCGACTATTCTGAATTTTAAACTGGGCATAACTTTTGATTCCTGCTATGAAAATTCAATTTTTCAGATTCGTTGGAAAGATATTTTCAAATAGATTCTAATATTTTTGGTTTCACTAAAATTTGTTAAATTTGAATTCGGTACATTCGGTCAAAGTTCAAGTTTGACTTTTCAAACTACCGCACTATTTATAACTCCTTATATAATTAAAATTAAAATTTTCGTTCCAACTTTGATTTAAATAAATTTTCTCATCGTTATTATTTAAAATAAATTATTTTTACTATTAAAATTTCTAAAATAAAAAATTTAAATTAGTTCAGAATTTGCGGGTTATTACAGGGGATGTAAGGATTTCTCTGACCATAGTAAAATATATAGAATATTTTTGAATTCTATTTTTTACGACTAATTTATTGATTTCAATGCTACTTTATTACCATAGTCAACAAGCTACCAGTGCCCTATCTTCATTCAATTATCTGCCAATACAACAAGAGACAAGGGATAATTCCATTTTGGCATAACAATGCATGGTCGAATTTACAAAAATACAATGATTTAGTGAAGGTAGCTCATAACATGGAATAATGGAAGGACATCTTTATCGACAACCATAAATATTTAAGAATAGCCTTTCTCAATTAGAGTGTTACATGTATAATCAAGATATGGTTTTACATGCCTATCTCGATGACAAATGCACAAATGTCAAGAAAATAGTTTCAAGTGCGCAAATGTCATGAAAACAGTTTCAAGTACACAAATGTCACAAGTGCATGCACTTAGCATAGTGCACAAGGTTACTGGTGTGAAACTCAGGTTCAACAAGTGTTTCAAGGACAGTTCAAACTTATGTGCATGGCTAAGAACCGGTTCACATTGCCAAGAACCAAACCCAGGTTCAACAAAGTGCACATGAGTAAGGCATGAACAATGTGCAGCATGTACAAAACAAAATTAGTATAAAAAAATTATTACTTACATGTTTGTACTTCACTACTTGAGGATTAGACATGTACTCACGTCCATCTGTTCTCTTATGACTTTTAAGAAAAAGTGTTGCATCGGATTGTATCTCCTGGTACAAGTTCAATAGATAGTTTAGCATACACTCTCTTCAGTAAAAAAACATTTAGGCTAACTACTTTGTGTCAATAGCTACCATGTCATCTCACCTAGAAAACTGTACAAAACTATACAATACAGAAATTGAAAATAATTAATAAACAAATGTAAAGTATCACATACCATATTATGACGAAGCTGGGCGAATGACTTTGGACCAGCGGTGTGTGTGTCTTGATACGACTTACGAATATCAGAATTTTTCTTGATTTTTTCTAGAAAATACACAAAAAACTAAGTACTCGTTTATCTCATGAAAACAAAGTACTCCTTTAACTTGCGAAATAAATAATATGTACGTATACCTGAATCTCATCATCTGCCCAATACCTCGAGAGAACTTCAAAGTCCTCCAATGGGAAGTTGTCCGTCTTGTTTTCTATTCTCTCCTCATCAATCTCATAAGCTTTATAATGAGATATTTTAATGCGACTCTTGTACCCCTTCCAATAGTCACAAATATAATTCAACACCCAGTTTTCACATTTATGGGGAATAGTATACCATTGCTTAAATATAAATCAAAGATAAAAAAGAATTAATAGATCATAATTCAGCTACATTATAGTTAATACTCCCTCTAGTTCATAATATAAGTCGTTTTGTGAAGTTTTTTGTTTTTCGAATATAAGACGTTTTCACTCATAACAAATTGTACCTACTTTATTGATTTGTCATGAAGTATTTCTATTGGCTCATGTGAGTTGGCGGGTCCTTAGAAAATCTCAACAACCACTTTTTTGTACTTGAAAATAGAGAAAGTAACTTAATTTTGCAAGAAAAAAGGAGCCAACCCACCAAAAAGATGCATTTGAATTTTTTCTTAATTCCCATGCAAATCTCTAAAACGACTTATATTATGAACCGAAGGTAGTAGATCAATATTAGTTATTAAAGTAAAATTTAGCTACAATATAGTTAATAATATATTACCTAACATTATCCCATAGAGATTTCAACTTTTTAGGAACATCCGACCAAGATTTATACGTAAGTGGCATAGACCTTTCCAATGTTCCTAACAAGTTGCTCGGTTTAGATATTACTTTGTCATCATCTGAAATAGGTTGAAACCACTGGTTCAACACAATTACAAGTCTTTTGTCATATGCTCTTGTATGAACATTAAACGTCTTTGTTTGACCTATGAGTCTTTTACAAATTTCTAAAATGAAAAGTCCCATCAAATAATAACATAAATCATAATGTAAACTCAGTACTTAAATATTAATCCTACTGTAATATTAAATAATATTATCACATCAATTCAGTACTTTCTTCAACTTCTTCATTTTCAATGTCTGGCAAGACATTCTCCGCGACATCTTTATTTGCCATTCCACTTGCACTAGCTTTTGCAGCATTTTTCTTTTGTCGTTCCCATAGAGCCAAATAATCTGCCACTGTTCCTTTTCCTTCAACATCCTTCTTAGTTGTACTTACTAGCAGGCTTGGGCTTGTGCTTCTCAACTATTTCTTTTCGTTTACCATACCACTATTTGAACAAGTTTGTGGTCCACTAACATGCTTGTGTTTCTCAACTTTTTTAGTTCTCTAAATTGTATATATAAGTAGGAGATAAGATTGGATTTTATAGTTATTATCTTCATAAGCAGAAAAATAAGGTATGTAGCTATCACACACTTTTCTTGGACTTTGTGAAGTATCATCTTCATTATGCTCCTCATGGTCTGAATTATACTCCTCACTATCCATATCCTCTTGCATCTTTTCTTTGGTTTGCATTTCCCAGTTCAAATGAAATTACAGGCACACCTAGAGAAGCAAGAACTTCGTTGCTCCTCATAAAATTAGTAGCTCTTTGTATTTCATACTATTTTACAGATAATGAAGGTGGAGGATACTCATTTAGATGTAGTGGATGTTGTAGATGAACCTCCTGCAAGTATGTAACAAACAGGAACATCATAGTAATTAGTTGCAAGAGTGGTACAAAATATTCAAATTACAATAAGATCATCTTAATAGGAATTCGTCGAACCCGCATGCCATTTTCATCCATGTCTTCATCTTTCGATGGTGGAATACATAATTCCAACTTCCTCTTAACACTTGCTGAGTTCAAATTCACTATTGAATCACTTATTTTTGGTTTTTTCTGTGTCTTCCTCTGAGGATTTACCTGATCAGCTAACTTTAGATTAATGATTGCATTGTTGGGTTCTGTATTATTCAGCCGTGTCGACTTCTGAGGGTAGTCCAGATCAGCTAACTTTAGATCCACGATTGCATTGTTGGATTCTAGAATATTCAGCCATGTCGACTTACGAGGACTGTTCACCTCAGGAAACTTTAAATTCATGGTTGCATTGTTGGGTTCATGATTATTCAGCCATGCAGACTTTCGAGGACTGTTCACCTCAGCTAACTTTTAGATTCACTGTTGCATTGCTGGGTTCTGGATTATTCAGCCGTGTCAACTTCTGAGGATTGTTCACCTCAGCTAACTTTAGATGCACAGTTGCATTGCTATTCAACCGTGCTGACTTCCGAGGATTGTTGACTTCAACTAACTTGTTTTTTTGGTTCTGTTGTAGTTGATGAGTTGATACGACCTGTCATTTCTATGGTTTTGTAGCTGCAACAATACAATGATATTATAATCATAATCTTTAAATGATATAATCAAAATATCACAATCATTTTTTAGCTATATCAAAATATCACAATCTGTAAATAATATTATAGAATTATTTATATATACCTAGAACCAGAATCTGCCTTGGCCGCATGATTACATGCGGCTGCATTTGGCTTAGTGGCATCATTGCAATATCGACAACACTGTCGATATAAAAATCAAACTTTCCACCACTGTTAACTCCATTGACTAATTTGGAGAGGTCTGCATCATTTATCACTTACTTTCACCCTTTTCACCATTTCTCATATAAATTCCTTCTTTTTCGTTGTATTGAAGGTCATACTTCAAAACTCCACTAGCACTGTGTACGAGAAGTAGCCAGGATCAACGCCCGTTACCACAATATCGGTTCCACCAACATATTGTGCCTTCTGAAATGCACCCTTGTGATGAAATGCGAGATTCATGAATTCCCCCATCCTATACAAAATGGATACATAATGGTGAGTTTACATTAGAAGCAAAATACGAAATAATAAAATGGGCATGTATATTAAGTACATATGTGTATGCAGGTATATAAAGCATTAGAAACAACAAGGTAATATATAAAATCAGAATAAATTGTAAGCAGTCAAGTAATTAAAAAGTATTAAATTAATTATGAAAACCAATAGATATAGAAGTCTTACCTTAATTAAGAACCAATACACAAATAAAAGTCACTTGATCAAATTTGCTACATAGGGATTAAGAGGTAGTTTCCTCCATTCTAGGCGGAATAAGGATTTGTGTTGTCGGGACGTCATCTTTATACAACCTAACATCACTAACTTGATTTGCTATTCCATAATCACATTGAATATCATGTAAAACTGGATGATCTTCATTTCCATTTCCATTTTCGACATCACACCAGTCACTCGGTAATTTCTTGGTAACATTATAAGGTGTCGTATCAATTGGATCTTATACACAAAATACTTGTTGTACTTGTGAAGCCATAACATACGGACCAAATTTCTGGCATAATCTATTAAAACTAGCTTGAGTCATCCCATACAAATTTTTCTCTTCTTGGTACGGGCAACACTTAAATAAAACCATTGCAATTTCTCCCCAATAATCAATTTCTAGTATTTCTTCAATTGCTCCGTAGTAACTAACATTACCAACCAATGGATTTTAATCTTTTGAACAAGCAAAGCTAGTGGTCAAGGCAGTCAAGAATACACCACTATTCTGTGTTTTACACTTAGCATCTCTATATTTTATATGGAATATGTATCCATTAATAACATATCTACTAAATTTCCTAGCTGCCCAATTGGGGACCGTTGCAAGCACTTCTAGCTCTTTCGAAATGTCCTCTTTTTTCCCAACCACATCCTTCAGCCATTTACAGAATTCTACGGTATGTGCTCTTTTTTTTTTTTTAAAATATTCTCGATATTACATGACCATCAATTAACGCTTGATGTCCCCTAGAATAATTATGATGTTATTAATATCAATAAAGAAATATACTAACTCTTTAGTACTTGCTAGAATAAAAATAGAATTTAAAATGTGCTCTTTTAAATTATCTATTTCCTCGTTACCACAATTGAATGGAATGTACCGATAACATGCCATCCACTCAGAATCTTTTAAATGAACAACTTTTTTTCATTATTTCTTCTTGTACCAAATAGCATATTCCATATTTTGTGGATAACTTTCAAATTTAGGTAGTCCATCACCACTTAGAATATTAAGCAGAATGTCAAGCATTCTTCTTCCAAGTAACCTTCGATGATGGAACCCTCCGGTTTAGATCTGTTGCGCACATAATATTTAAGTTTAGCTAGATAACGCTCAATCGAAAACCTACATCCAACAAGCACTGGTCCATCGTATTCAACTTCCTTTCACAAATGAACCATCAAGTGAACCATTATATCAAAGAAAGCTGGTGGAAATGTTATATAAATTGGCAAAGAATTTCGACTATTTCTTATAGTTGCCTTTTCACATCTTCAAAATCAATTACTTTACCTCAAAGACCTCTTAAGAATGCAGCAAATCTTATCACAGGCAATGCAACCTCAGGCTTCAGTGTTTATTTCATAGCAAATAGCAACAAGTAGTGAATTACAAAATGATCATCAGGGGTCTTGTACCATGAGATTTTCCTTTCCTTCGTGTGAATATACCGACTGATATTAGCTGCACAACCATATGGAAATTTTACATTTTCGAGTACTGAGCAAAATATTTCTTTTTCCTTATTTTCCATATCAAATATGGCAGCCCAAATCTCAATGTGTTCACCATCACTTGATGAAATAGGATGGAGGACCTTCCTGATGCCCATTTCTTGTAAATCCAAATGAGCATTCAAATGGTCTTTTGACTTGCCACTAATATTTAGCAAAGTACCGAGTATGTTGTCGCATGTATTTTTCTCTATATGCATAACATCAAGGTTATGTCAGTAACGACCAGGGGAATTTGCGACTTTGGATATTGGCATACAACACCATGTCGAACATCCAAGAACCGAAAACACCAGATAGTCCATGAAAGAAAATTGAGGGTGAGAATAGATAAGATAGAAAATAAAATAGAAAAAGAAGAATATACAACAACATCAGAGTAACACGAATCTCATAGCGGAACGAACAACATATAATAGATAACATACCTTTGAAATAAAATCAGTATATGTATACAGTAACATTATCAGAGTATAACACTTACAACACAGCGGAATAAACAATAGCTATATAATCCTGAAGCCTCCTGCTCCAAGCTCTCCAAGTATATCTGTAAATGCTGACTACTTGACTGCCCGTACAAAATTAGGCACCCAAGAGTTTAGGGGAAAAAAAATAAACTCTGGGTCAGTCATGTGACTGGTGTGAGTAAACTCCAAACATTTGTTTAACTTTTAAAATCCTTTTAAAAGAAAGGATAATCGTAAGACCGATTCACACATAAACACGGACGGTTTTTACCTTACGATAAACCAAATTATTCTTTATATCAAATCTCTTCTGATATTACAATAGTGTCTATCAACCACAACTAATAATCATTTAGCAGAACGCTTTCATCTCACGTTCCACATACATAATATATAATAAAAAACTGTGGGCGCTTATTGGGTAATGAATTCCAACTGGCAAGGTATGGGACCACCTTCCGATAGTGTGTCTCTAGAGAGGAATACACCGGGTTCAACAAGAACATCTTGTAACCCAGCCTAAACATGACCGGTCACTCATTTCGCTTGAGTGTACCGAATGTATTATCACCAACGGTTAGGATCATCAACCATTTCCTGACAGGGACAACATCGAAATAGATTATAGAAGCAAATGGAATTTTTCTAGATCATGTGACAATACACCCTAATTGGCAACTAACCACTAAGCCATGCGACCTTCCCGATTTTATACCAATTCTCGGTTGTGAGGCTAGAGGCCATAACGTATCCTTTACAAACCACATCTTCATTCACTTTAAATGTCACATCGTCATACCCGCTAAATCACAAATTGATTTCTCCAAACATATCACGGGTAAATAGCTAAGAGAAACGAATTCCTCCGCCACCAAATGTAAATACATTTGAAGAGATCAACTTACGCGATCTATTGAATATACTCTGTCAGACCTTCTTCCATACAGGTCCCCCGGGACTGGACAGACCGAAGGCACTATTCTGTAAATAGGATAGCCTTTGCATAACTCCGTCTTCAATTATCTTCATCATATTTGATCGCAACGCTAACGCCCATACAGAGTGGTTTTCAGATAACGAATCTGATCCCGGTCTCTCCGTATTGACGTTGGAAAAATGGTCAAAAACTTTTATAGTCGGTGATTTAACTATCAAAGAAAAACATGTGTGCAAACAACAATATTATTTCCAGATGGAAATTCTATCGATTAATCATCAATCAACATTTATTCATTTCTCTTTTCCATATATTCATCAAATCCTTATTTTCTAATTTTAGAAAATATACGTTATTAATTTTCGAAAACGTTTCCATTTCTGATTCACGCATCACTATCTTTTCACATATATCATCCTCTAATGGTAAACTAGTAAGATAACAACCCCCCACGTATTAACCCCGAAGGCCAAAACCAACATCAGATCAACACACAGAAAGCTATTCAACTCGACTAATTTCCAGTCAGTTTCTAATTCCTTTAAGTCCATTTTAAATCCCTATTTCAAAACCCAATTTTCTTTATGAAAGTTTTAATTTCAAATATTTACTTTAATCCATTTTTCACATTGAATGTGAACAATATTTCTTTATATACTCCAAACAATCTGATTCCATATTTGAAAATAATATCCAAATTCCAAGTTCTATTTAATATATCTTTATAGAATTTTTTGTACAAAATCCTATCTTTAACTTCTAACACTTAAATCTCATTTATAATTCCCTTTGTATAATTCTATTCATTCTATATAAATCCTTTTATATAATTCTATTCATTTTATATAAATCCTTTTATGTAATTTTATTCATTTTATATAAAAATATTTCATTTACAATATTCACTTTGAAAATTTCCTATTATACATTCCAATAATTCATATGGTATTTAAAATACCAAATAACATGACTAGTGCCATCATAATCAATCACAGATTATATATCACATCATATATCACAATATATAAAAACAAACAGTATTATAAATATTGAGGAATCCAGTTGGATCCCTCCAACTTGTCTCCCTGCATTCACAGAAGTTTAACAATATAATTAACATCCATTTCATTTCAATATGAAATATTCTGATAAACAGAATCAATATTTGATTAATGATTTATATATATCGTTATCTACAAATTCAACCAATAAATCAACAATTCAACCAAACAATCAACACACAGCAATCAAACATCATTTATCAATACTAGATTATATTTCTAAAATATAAATTGATCAGAGTTAATGAAATTTACTCACATTGGATGATCATCGTTAAATAACGATAATTGTTGTTGATTTGATTCCGACAATTTAGTTCGCTATGAATTGTAACGAGCTCCAATTCACTCCCTATCAATTCCATTTTGTAGCCCTCATTCATACGATCCCAATGGATCTTGTTTTGCTGAATTTCGATATCGTATGAGGAAGTTACATTAATTCTAAGTTAATATACATTTTCTACGCAATTTATAATCAATTAAAAATCTAATCGGGCCTCACCCTTTCCATTTGGCCTAATCCGCGATGAATAGTGCTTCCTCCCTCAAAACCAAACACCCGTAAGCTTCTACTTCTTAAATTTCCATTGTCGAACTTCAAAAATCCCGCTTTCCTTCCATGGTTCATTAAAAATCACAAACAACACATCAAAATTCTTGCTTTCGAAATCTCTATCTCCCAGAACCGAAATAATCGAATTCGACTTCCTCAACTGAAATGCGATTTCAGGCTCCACCGTGGTTCGCTGTACAAACTTGCGACACATTCAGGCTTCAAGCTCCACAAAATAAATATTACAAACCCCATTTCCTACCACAAACCCAATACAAACCTCCAATTTCATCAATAACTCACCAAACTCCATAATACTCGAACCCTAGTTTTCGCTATAGGAAATCCTTGCTTAAAAACTTGTGTCAAACTGCGTAAAACTGGTATGCGCATAAAGAGGAGCACCTCCCGATTTTAACTATATATTTTATATGATTTTCGGAATTTATTTCCATTTGTTTTGAATTTATGAAAGCACGATTTTTGCTGTATAAAGAAATAAAGCGACGGAGGAAAAGTGTTTGACTGCAAACTGAAGAATTCTAGGGTTAAGGGTTAGGTAGGGTATTTATAGGATAGAAAAATATTATTTTAAATTGATTATTTTCAATGTAATAAGCTAACGTTATTTATATTTGTCATTTTAAAATTCCTATGGTCACACAAAATATCCAAAAATTATGAAAATGGGCATGTAGCTACAGTTTGACATTATGGACCCAACGAAACTTGTTTCGTCGGATTCCGACTCTGTTTGCTCACACAACATATTTTTAACCGTCAAAATACTGACTGTTTTTCACATTAAAAATCCATACGGCCACACACTGACTCCAAAAATTACGGAATTTGAAATCTAACAATAATTTAATATTCCGGATCCAACAAAATTAGTTTTGTCGAAAACGCAGTTCATTTGCAAAAGTGGCTATTTTTAAAGCTCTAAATAAATCCATTTAAATATTAAATATATTTAAAATAATTAAATTAAATATAAATAAATATATATTATCATATATATTCACATAGAATTTCATACAGCTTCAAAATAAATATATATGGAGTTATAACTTGATATTTCAAATCCGGGTCAAATCGATATTCAATTAAAAATATAAATTCTTTTTTAAATCGTTATAAATTATAAAGGAATTTCATAGCGACTATTTGAAAATTTGATTTGGACATAAATCAAAATCTACCTGACGAAATCCTGATTCTTCTCTTCCAATATAAAATAATACTTCACTAGCTCTTAACGTTTCTTGTTTCACAGAAATCCGATTTAAAACGGATTCTGTATATTCAATTAAAGTTCAAATCGCCAAATTACGAACTGTCGCGCCATTACAGCTCGATTATAATTATATTATAAATTATATGTTCTAATGTCGTTTAAATAATATATTCGTTATTATAATTAAATTCTAAACTGAATTATATCAGTCAAATGATTGATTCACAAAATATTGTGAATTCAGCTAATTCCGATTATTTCAAAAATTAAATATATTATTCTATTATTTATATTAATTAAATATTCAATATTATTTAACTAAACAACCATTTAAATCTCTAAATCACTATTTAAATAATTAAATAAACTAATTATCATACTGTAAAAATAAGGGTCGTTACAATGTCGCAATAAATTGCAGCTCCAATACGGTAAATTGAAAAAATTGACTTCTTTTTTGAAAGGGGAATCCTTTTTCTTCCCAAAATTATTTTCAATGCCACATAATGGTTCTTCAATGTCTGTTCCTGGTAAATTTCCCAGAATATGTTCTATTTCAACTTCACCATTAAACCTCCTCGTATCAAATCTCTAATTATGTTTTGGATCTAGAAATTTTCTACGATTCATGTAGCACAATTTTTACTATGTTTCAAGTACATTGAAGAAGTCTCATAATGGCATACGAGACAACCCAATATACCCTTTCTGGTCCAACCGGATAACATTGCATACCCCGAAAAATCGCCAATCGTCCACAACACACTTGTACATAACATGAAATTTTGATCAGTAAAGGCATCATAAGTTTCTATGCCTAGACCCTATGATTCTTTCAACTTTTCAATTAGAGGCTACATATATACATTAATTTTATTCTTTGGAAACTCTGGACTAGAGATGAGTTTCGAAAGAATTAGATTTTTAAGTTTCATGCACAAAAAAGGATGTAGTTAACTAATACAATTAGCCATGTAATGTAATCTTTACTCATTATATGAAAAGAATTGAACTTATCAGAGGCTACACCCAATCTGAATTTCTATTTTCTGATGAAAAATCAGGATACATGGCATCCAGTGCCTTCCAAGCCTCGTTATCAGCTGGATGTCTAAGTTTTCCGTCTTTTTTTTCATCTCACAGAATGCCATACCATAATTTGCGAAAACTCCTTGCATATAAACAACCTTTGCAATGGTTTTAGTGGAAAATAACACATCACTTTTGACGGGACTTTGTGAATCAACTTCTCTAGATCATCTTTATCTTCATTTTTCACTGTTTCCCACCTCGAAACACCACAAGTTTTATAGACATCTTTATCTTAATTTTCTGCCCATTACAGCATGCAATCATTGGGAAATGCGTGTATTTTTTTGTTATCAAGACCTAAATCTTTAATGATATTTTTTGTGGCTCTAAAATATAAAGGTATGTAGGCCAGTGGAAAAGCCTCTCTCATCAACTCTAGTATATCCCCTAATGTAGACTCTGCAATTTCATGTACACATTTTAAGAATAAGCTTGATGATAAAACTTAATCTCAAAATTTTTGAATAGCCAGGACATGATAGTTTTTTTTCATCTTCAACAAGGCGATAAAATCTTTTAGGATCAACATTTGGTGCATCCGAATTCTCAACTTCACAGTTCTGCTTGTTTCCATAAGTACGGTGCAACATTTCACCTAGATTATCTCCAAAATCACCAGCTTCACAGTCTATATCTTCATCACACCTTACAAATTTTGGGCGAGAAACCTCACATATCTATTTCACATACAATAGAGACGGATCGTTGCGGATGAGATGATAACAAACTATATCTGGACGACACCACATGCTATTTTTACAAATCTTGCAAGGACATGTCATTTCATCACCTATGGTGAATTTAGAAAAACCATTTTGTATAAAGGCTTTTATCCCTCTAATGTATCATTCACTAAACTTTGGAAGTCCTATCCAGATGTTTTCTCCGTCCATCACCACATTTATGAATATGGGTGTTTTAATATAAAAAGATAAAATGTGTGTGTGTCAAGTCCAACAAGTGAAAACCTAAAAAAAGTCGAACTATTAATTCAGGCCGAGCCAAGAATTTATGAGTGGTTTAAATCGAAATTCTAAAGTGATGTGAGAGAGTTTTATACATCAAAATTGAAATTGAAGCCCTAAAGTGATGTGAACAATGCTAGAACCCCCAAATCGAAGCCCTGATTTAATCGAAATCGTTGAATAAAGCCTCCAAATTGAAGCCTTAATCGAACCGAAATTGTTGAACCCCAACTTAAGAATGTTTTCTTGAACCTTTGTAAGAAAACAGAGAAGAATCAAAATAAAATGTTATTTTCAAAAGAAAATCGTATTTGTGTTTGATGACCGATCTGATTACGATTAGGTTGTTTGTAGAAGAAGCAATTAGATCAACGAGTGATGTTTGGATTGATGAGGTTTCATGTTCTCCAACGTTCAACATAGAATTTACCTTCGTAGATTGATGTGGATCATTGTGTAAGATATGGAAGGGTCTGCTATAGCAACACTATATCAAAATGTTGTGTTGTGTTACACTTGTTTAGCTAGAGCAACACATGTTTGTGGCTAAGGTAACACCAAAAATACAATGTGAAAGTCAGACCGAAATTTTATAGCTGTTGCAACAGTTTAGCTGGCAACACCTTGCAAATCTATTGTAGAAGGCCATCTATGGCGTAATGCATGGGGTTTACGATATCGTTTAACCTCCATTACGTCTTCCCGAAGGGTGTAGAAAATGTGTGGATTTTGTATAGGAAAATAATTTGTTTCTAAAAAGAGAGTTAATAAAATGGTTATTGAAAACCAATTAATTTCTTTCTTAAAACACTTATATTTTCTAAAATAAATTTATACTATTTTTCCAAGGCCGTTTAGTTTTAAAAGCTAAAATCTTATAACTAATTTAGCCTCAAAACTATAAAAAAAAATGATATTTATATACATAGGAAAATTATTTCGAAAGTGTGCACTTGTGTTTATCATCACCAAAACTCATCTTAAAACTCAACAAAAATTCATTAACCATCACCAAAATCCGGAATTCCAATTTAGATACTAAATAGCTTGGTTTGCTAGGCTTATATAGTTGCGAAACCGAGTGAATTCGAATCAGTAAATACACCAAAACATAACATAAAACAACAGGAGCAAGCACAGTATGTAGGCCACAAGCTTGTGCAAATTCCAGTAGAATGGTCGACCCTTAAGAGAGGTGGATTGACTCAACCTATAGACAGTTTTCTGTTGCCAAAACTGCTTCGGATTACAACTTTGGTGGCCTATGTGACTGAGTTTTTTAGCTCGGGTTATCCTTAAAATTTGCAGGCTCAAAGATAATAAACTTGACAACACACAACAACTGAAATGGATCAGCTCTGACAATGGATGACAAAGTTATAGAGCCTGAAGTAGCAACCTGGCTGCTGTTAGCAACAAGAATAATCAACACAAGAGTTGCTTCAGGAATTCAACAATCAAGTACAGAATCATTACAGACAAAAAATTTACACTATAACTAGAAAATAGTGAGCAAAACTCACCTTATCTTGGAATTACAACAAGATTAGAAGTTATTTGCGGAGCGTATAGAGACTTATTTGCTTGAATGAACTCTTTTTTTTCACATATACATGTTGTTACTATAGCATGCAAGAAGAGATTATTCACTTACAGTGAAAAATTCAACAAATCTTGAGAAACCCTAGATTAAATCTAGGATTTAGGTTGATTACCTACTGTTACAAGTTTAAAACAATCAAAATCTTCAATTTGGAAGTGAATTTGAGGCTAGTCTGAATTTAAAGTAAAGAATTCCTTAGGTTTTCTTGACTTGAGAGTAAGGCTAAGGAAGAAGAAAATATTTTCTCTGGAAAGCTACGTATAGTAATAATATCTAAATTTTTCTTTCCTTGACCATATCATAAAGGACTCAAATTGAAGTAATTAAGCCAATGAATAAGCAAACCATTAAACTTGCATTAAGGCTATTAAACACAATTATAGCCTATGTTAACGCTATTCTTCAATCTACAACCATGTTTTAACATTAAACAACACTATTAAAATTATTTACAACACTTATAACATATTCTAAAGCCTTTTAACACTTAAATTTTCACTTTATATCAAATTTTACAATTTACTCAAATGAGGACTTTTTTAATTGAAACTTGCGTAATTTTGTAACACATCTAAATTAAATATTTTAATGACAAAATTCTACAAATAAAATATCAAGTCCATAAAACTACACATTTTCCTTAATTATTATTATATTGAAAAAAAATAACATTTTATTAATTATACTTATACAAATTTCCCAACAATTCATTTAATACATAATATTTGACATTAAAGCCACAACCCACATTGATTTTGAATAAAATTCCCAAAACATATATTTAATAAGGATTTTCATACAAAAATATATTTTAAACCTTTATTTTCAAACCATAGAAATTATTATCTTACAAAGTTAACCAATTTGTAAGGACACAATTTATTCCTAACACAAAGTATTAGAAATAAATCTCAAATCTTACTCTAATTAATTTATTATCAACTAAACATCCAAATTTTATCAATTAACACCATCTTTACTAATTCTAATTTATTAATTTCCAAGCCTTAACTTAATCATTTTTAAATGATTAATTCCACATTTTCCATATTTAAACCGTAATATCCAACTTATAAATATTAGCTTGGATAATTAAGATAAATAACCAATTTAATGATATATTCAACATAATTATCACTCCAAATATTTATATTTTTAATGGTTATTTATTAGAGCAGGTTATCCCTGAAAACTGAGGTTGTTATAGACTGCACCTTACAAAAATTACATCCTCGCAAATTTCTAAGTGGAAAGTCTTATACAACCTAATGCATCCAACAATGAGAACTAAACAATAAATAGATAAATAAGCTCGAGTTCAACATTCTCACCCCATCACGAGAAGAAAGAAATATAGGATAAGAATGCTCGATAAACTCTCTGGTCTCTCAGGTACAATCCTTGGGAATATCAAACCACTGGATCTTAATGAGCGGAACATTCTTTCTTCCAAAGCGCCTCACCTCCGAATCAAGAACATGAATCGTCTGTTGGGAGATAGATAAATCTGGAGAGATCTCGAGCAAAAACTGCTTAAAAGGACAGACAACTGAGTCGGAATCTAAAAGACACTTGAGAAGCTGCGGTACATGGAAAACATCATGGATACCTGATTAATGAGCTGGAACAGATACATGATAAGAAACAGATCCTATGCGCTCCGTAATGCGAAATGATTCTATGAGGCAAGGAGACAACTTCCCTATCGAACTGAAACGTATTACTCCTTTCAAAAGAGAAACTCAAATAAAAACAAGATTTCCTACAAAGAACTCCAGAGGCTTCCTATGGTTGTCCGCGTAGGATTTATGTCAGCTTTGTGCCTCTTTCATTCTATGTCTAATAAGAACAAGCTTCTCAAAAGAATCGTGAACTGAATCGGGACCAAGAATAAGCTTCTCTCTATATTCAAACCAATGTGAAGGCGAACGACAAGGCCTTCCATAGAGGGATTCAAAAGGTGCTATGTTAATACGAGACTGGAAGTTATTGTTATAAGTGAATTCCAAAAGAGAAAGACGGTCTTACCAAGAACCGCTTAAATATAGAATACAAGCAAGGAGGAGACCTTCAAGAATATCGTTAACACGTTTAGTCTACCTATCAGACTGTGGATGATAGGCTGTAGAAAGTTTATGCCTTGTTCCCAAATCTTCCTAAAGGTTGCTCCATAAATGACTAGTAAACATAGGATCGCGATCATAATCAATCGAGTAAGGAACACCATAAAGACGAATAAATTCCTTAACGTATACCTTACCAAGAAGAGGGGAACTCCTATTAGCCTTAATAGGAATGAAATTGGAAGACTTCGTATGGCGATTAACAATAACCCAAATGCTTGAGTGACCCGACCTCAAAAGAGGTAGGTCGTTAACAAAGTCCACGAGTTCTTTTGGCACGAATGAGTGTGAAGCACCCGTGTCGAACAAAAACCTAATTATACGATTATTAAATATAATAAAATCGTTAAGGATAGAGGGTATACCTCTAGGATGAGATCTGCTACCACCACCTGCCTTCATAACACCAAGCTTGCTTTGCTTGCTCCACTTTAAGGATGAAGGACAAGAAGAGGACAAATGTCCTTCCTTCATGCATTAATGGCAAATACACGGCTTCGGCCGTCACAAATGAGATGATCGCTAGCACCACAATTGTAGCATCCCCTCTTTGCAAGAGAAGCTATAGTAGGATGAGAACTCTGACCAATCAGCTTCTTCTTCTTACTAGGAAATAATTTGGATTTTTGAAATGGAAATTTCTTCTTGCTTTAGTTCTTGCGTACCTCACCATCATCACCGCTATCCCTTTCATTCTCAAGTTGAGATGAATGGATGCAACCACCAACTCCTCAAACGACAATTTCTACTACAACATCAAGGACTTCTTCAAACTAGAGACTAATTTGAGGATCTTTTTATAAGATGTGCTGATATGCTCCAAATCGTATTTATAAAGTGTCTCGAATGAAGAAACATACTTGGAAACCACCGACTTTCCTTGTTTGAGATTAAGGAAGCGATGAGATAACACTTCCTTCTTTGACTCAGGAATGAACTTGAGCTAGAAGCGCTTATGAAACTACATTAATTCCAGGAAGCCTCATCAACCTCAGCAAACAACAGCTCATACTAGTCTAAAGCACGACATAGTAACATAATTGATGCAACCTGGACACGATGATGATCAAAAATCTCCATATGCATGAATATGCACTCACATATACAGATCTAAGCTTGGACCTCGAGAACAGACTCTGAACTTAAGAATGGTTTACCTCCAAGGTGAGAGAAATCATTGCACAAGCGAGCAAAAGATGACCTAGGGGAGGCAAAGAGCGAGGTGGAGAAGAAGGATAAGAGCTCCTAAGAAGCTCCAACTACTGATTAATGGACAAATAAGCCGCCTCAAGAAGGGAATCACTTGTTGGTCTATCACTCACTATAAGCTATGGGTCACTGGATGGCCCAAACCATTCTTTGGGATTGGAACCACTGGTCCGTCCAGAACCTAACTAATGTCTCTTTCTACCACCAGCCATCAGTTGAAAGAAAAGAAAAGATTGGGTTAACACAGGCATAAGATATATTCATGTATTCGATTATAAGGAATATTTCAGAATATTCAGAATCAACATTCTTAGACGTATTCCCTTTCCTAGATCAACCTATAGGAAAAAGGGTGAAGTTAAAAGCACAACTGAACATGAAATCGATTCAAGGGAAAGGACATAGGGGTTTGATTTCAACACTTACATTGTATGCCAATGTTTTGTACTTGCTCGCTTTCTATTCCGCATTGATTACTTTTGTTCTTAACTAAGCTCTGATTCCAAACAGTGATGCCCCACCCTGAGACCCATTAGTAAAGGACATTAACAAGTAATGTTGTCTACTAATGCAGAGAATAGGGTTGGTTTAAGGCGACCATCCATGAGTCTTGTATTAAATAAACATCAAGAGTGTCGATAAGTGCTTCATTTTTTCCATGAGGGTCGATACCCTTAATCTTTATTCAATATAATATTACGATTGCTTTACATATACCCAAACAAAAGCCACTAATCAACATATCTCAGAACACAGAACAGTCATCGCAGCAAATATATAGATACTAAGTCTACCGTACAAGTACAGTGTCAAAACTTGTGGAACACAACCATAATATATACAACGGGTCAAGAAAATATAAGATACAACATCAGAGTACATGATCCATCACAAAATATACACAATAAAACGACACTACAACGATGCCCAAAAAGGTCACAGAAGGATCATAGCGGAAGCAATCCCCAAAGTAGCAGCTGCAAGATGTACCTAGAAAGCTCAGTCTCACCCGAAAATTAACACATATGGGTCCGTCTAATCAACAATGAGTAATGCTATATGTGATAATAATTTAAGAAATGGATAATTTAGAATAATTAGAAGGATAACGTTAAGGGCATGTAAATATATACTTCAATGTGATACGACATAGGGTTTTTGTCCAACTTATGTACTTGCTAAAATTCAAGTACATAAAACATTATCAAACAACACAATTTAACAAAACTCCAAAGACATCAAACATCATAATAGACTCAAATGAGTTTAAGTATCATTAATGCGATCACCAACATCAAAAACTCCAAAATTAACATAATATTTATGGATATATAAATAAAATATTAGTAAATCAACAAATGTATTATCATAATTATAAAAATACCAACATCAACAACATGGATCCAACATCATAGAAATTATCACGTGCCTCACAACATAGTATAGATCCCCTCGGGGTTAGTCAAGTACTATATATGTATTCAATTAAGGCATCTGATACTACGATCCTCCCCTCCCCTCCCCCCGGACCGAGTGTAACTTGAACCCTCTAACCGAGTGAATAAGTATATGAAACACTCCCGAGTCTAGCTTCCCCCAAAGTGAGTATTGGTTCAACAAAAAGCAATAATATATGTTATGGACATACAGTCTGTAACCCAAGCGGTGTTAACTGTGTGTCCCATACCAGACATTCTCACCACCGGTACCAACTAGTGAGCTCTACAATGGAAACAGTAGAAAAAACGAATCAACAGAAGAACAAATCATCAGCCTTAATTAGACGATTCTGGAATTAAACGATTTTCTTTATCATTGTATCATATACCACAGGAATTTCAATATCATTTAACCTCCTATACGCCTTCCGAAGGGTGCAGAAAATGTGTGAATTGTTTGTTAAACTGTAACAACCCGTATTTTAATAACATGTTGAAACCATAAATCAAGGCAAAATTAAATTTTAAAATAAGAATCAAGGGAAACGGGTTGTGCCATTGCGTTCGTCTCGAAATTCTGTGCGGAAACGAGTCCGAGTTTTCGAAAAAGAGATTCCGTATGAGGGAGATATGACCCTCCAAAGTTTTAGGAATTTTCAGAAACCAAAACAACTCGAAATTCGAATTCAAGCCCAGAAGCGGGCTGGGCGGGAAATTTTCCGCCCAGGACCCAGGTCGACGGGGTAGTCGACCTCCCCCTGACCAGGTCGACTGGGTAGTCGACCTGGGGGTCGACCTGCCCCGAATTTCCAAATCCAAGGCTGAGTTCATTTCTGCGTATCTAGACCGATTTCTGGACCAAATTCGTGACTCTAAACCTATATAAACAGCCCCTAGCCTCATTCTTTCTACACCATTTCATTCTGTCCTTATGCTACCTCTGTGAAAATCAAAATGATAATATTAAAATTAAGAGAGACTACTTCTTCTTCGTCAAGACAACATCTAGGAATTGCAAATTGGGGGTTTTCCAACTAGAACAAGACTAAACAAATAGAGATTCAACAACTGCAACAACCGTTTCTAGAATCAAATATCTGCACTCTAATTCTCAATCCACGCTCTGTAAGTTCTAGTTACTTTGAGATTGAAACTTGTTAAATCTGATATGGACATGGAATAAAATGAAATTGGACCTAAGCTTGATTATTTATTTGGATCTGTTCCTGTCTCTTCTTGAATCTATGATTTTGGGTTATTTCTTATCGACTGAATCATGCCCATTCATGCTGTTGGACCTAGTTTATTATTCAAACGCTAGATTGTAAAATGAATTCTTGGATCTTGAATTAATGATAAGACTATGCCTATACCTATGACTGTGAACATAAGACCATGCCTATGCCTATGACTGTGAATTGCCTATGACTATGACAAGGACAATTGTGGCTAATCACCTATGACTCATGACTATGAATTATTGCCTATGATTATGAACATAAGGCTATCGTCTATGACCATGACTTTGAAACTATTACAGTTAATTGCCTATGACTATTTATGGTAGTTGCCTAGAACTATTTTGGATAATTATCCATGACTATTGAGATTAATCGCTCATGATTCACTATGACTATGACTGTTGTGGTTAATTGACTATTATAGTTGATTGTTCATAATACTATAGTTGAAAACCAAGTTGTACACCGAATTGGCATTTTGTTGGATCTCATACCTAGGGTGTGACTTGCTTAGTTTATTCGCTATTATGTACACCAAAACCATTGGATCCATTATCCTTGTATTTGGCTTGCTTTTGCATGCCTATTCTTTTATGCCAACTTTTATCATGACTATCGCCTTATTATGCTAGATCTGTAATCCTAATGTTTTGGGACTATTATGTTATATGACAAGGATGTTATAACCAATTGTCTCAAGCTATATCATGTTAGATTTATCACCTTGTGCTCATACTTTTGCCTATCATAGTTTTGATGTCTTCCCCTTTCATTTAGGATTTGGATTTACTTGTTGTGTAGATCGATTCACGTTTACGTGCAATGGGAATACGATTTCGGAAGATTAGGCAAAACATGAATTGGTTATGAATATGAATCATGTACTTGATAATAGGCATAAGTTGAAACCTGAAAACTTGACAGGAAACTCGCTTAGAAACTTGACACGAACTTGACATGAAACTTGAACATGGACATGACATTAGAATGAACTTGAAAATGGCCATCTCGAGGTTGGGTTGAGTTGGCAGTGTAATTCTGCCCGGAACCGCCCGGCAAATCCAGTTACTGCAAACAATAGGATCCAATGTGGGTAGTTGGTCATATCGCTCTTGAAAACCCGAGGTCAGACTGAGTTGTGGTGTAATTCTGCCCGAAACCTCCCGGCATATCCAGTGACCACAACAACAGGTCTGATGTGAGAGGTTGGGGTGCATTAATGAATTAATGCCACATGATAGGGTTAAGTCATGAACCGCTTGAATATACTTAACCAATTTGGCATGATGATTTGTAGGGTTAAGTCATGAACCGCTTGAATATACTTAACCAATTTGACACGATGATTTGTAGGGTTAAGTCATGAACCGCTTGAATACACTTAACCAATTTGACACGATGATTTGTAGGGTTAAGTCATGAACCGCTTGAATATACTTAACTAATTTGACACGATGATTTGATAAGGTTGAGTCATGAACCGATTGAATATACTTAACCAACTTGACACATGATTCGTAGGGCTAAGTCATGAACTTGAACGACAACACTTAGCCAATTTGACATGACACGTAGACGGGTTAAGTCATGAACTTGAATGACCACACTTAACCAACTTGACATGCTAGACTGATGGTGTTAAGTCTCGAATTTAAATGGCAACACTTAACCTGCTGGACGGAAACCCTAGTTACGTGGTCCTTTTCAGCAGTAACCCACTAGATGTATCATGGTACCCTGGAACTAGGCAGGGTAGGGCACGATTACTGGGCTGATTGTAAGCAACCAGAACAACGGCTGAGTTGGTGTGCCATTGTAGGTTCAGGTGGACTATGGTCGTGCACGTAGTCCGGAGTTGAAAAAAGCAGGCATTGGGCATCAGTAGGTTTACGCTGTGCGTGCTTGATTCGTGTCGGTGATCGGCACCCTAGGGCTTGATACACCCTATGGTGGACCTAGCACAGGTGACTGCATTTCGTGATTGGGCCGTATGACATAGAACATGAACGAGCTAGGACTTGTAGGGAGCCGATCGATTAATAGACCGTTACGTGGAAAAAGGGTGTTGTTTGTTAGGTAGCATAATCCCTAGTGGTCCTAGGTGGCATAAACCCTAATCGAATCTAGAAAACGTTCAATAGGTAGCATAATCCCTAGTGGTCCTAGGTGGCATAAATCCTAGTTGAACACGCGATAGTTCACGATAAGGAAACCTAGCCAGAACAAGGGTGGCAGTCCAAACGATTTCAAGAATGGTAGAACTATGTTGAAGTAGTATAGAAATACGTGTTGAAACCCATGCGATATACGGCAAGGGACTGTACATATACATGGAAAGGATGATACGGGTTGGGGTACTAGTACAGTTGGTGCAGAGAAAGTTAAACATGCGATGTTATACGTAGTTTATCTTGTTACCTTAGTTTATCTTGTTAGCGTAGTTTATCTGGTTATCTTAGTTTAACTTGCCTATCTTGTCATCATTCTTGTGTTTACTTTCAGTTTATACATGTCATGTTATCTTTACTTGCTTCTATGCTGAAACTTACTAGGACTTACCAGTCTTTTTGACTGACCTGTTTCCTTTCGCCTCCTTTTCTCTTCCGTTCCCCCCACCCCCAGGTTCTCAGGGAGGCAACACTGCTTAGTTTGGATTTCTTTCTGCTTCAAGATCATCATATATGGCTTGGACCTTTCTTGGCTATGGCTGCTTTACTGCTTTACTTGGGGAATAATTTATGACTATGGTTTTATGCTTCTTTACTATTGCAAGACAGATTTCGATGTAATGGATTTAATGACATTTTGATGTAAAAGGCTTTAGACCTTACTAGATTTTAAAGAAATGAAATTCCGTTTTCTTCCGCTGTTTTATATGTTCTGTCTTGTAATATTTCTGTGTATGTTTACCTAGATAATGCTCCACCAAAGTTAGTGCATTCCCTTTGTGAGTGACCCTAGCGGAGGTGGGGTGTTACATTTGGTATCAGAGCAGAAGGTTACCAGACTGGGCAAAAGCTTTTAAAAACCTTCTGAAATTATTTTCAAAACGTTTACAAAAAAGCATTTTTCTAAGAAAAGTTTTGTTGTACGAAAGGCATATTCCCCAAAGCCATATGCACTATCTTTTGATTCTCTCCTTGAGTCTCTTCTCTCTTTCTTTTTCACCATAGTTTGTAGGAATGCAACGCATGTAGGGGGACAAAGAAGTGCCCAATCTCCATCAGTAGCCGCGGTAGTTCCATCTGCGACTAATCTTATTTCAAGCTTTGTAGGGTTGCCGTGCGATGGAGGTAGATTTCGAGAAACTTGTCAACAAGCTATACAAGGATAGTAAGAACGAGGATAAAAGAACACGAGCCTAAGGATAAGAAACTTGTTGATATGGCTTAATCCACGAAGGAGGAAAAGGTGAAAAGGAAGAGGCCAAAGTGAAAGAATAATAAAACCCATGACAAGAAAGAGTATCGTTAGTATGGTAAAAAGGGACATGCAGTTAAGTGTTATAGGACAAGGACAAGGGCAAAGAGCAAGATCGTCGAGAGGGCAATTGTATTCTCTCATTACTAACATACCTAAGAGAGGTGGTAATGTTTCTGTTAAAGGTTAAGTTTCATCCCGTTAGGACTTTGTTTTTGTTCATCGCATCCTTTTGATTCCGCTTCGATAGTTGAGTCTCTACACCTTAGTACTAGTGTAGTAGGGGATCCCATTTTTGCCTCAAATCATGTTGGGGAATCGGCTCATTTATTCATGACTTGTTTGGATTTGAGAATGCCTATGCTAAGTGTATATTCATGACTTGTTTGGCAATGCCCTCGAAGTCTAGTGTAACCCTTAGGGTTCTGCCATGCTTGGTTATCTAGAATCTCTTGATACATTTATTGATCCGCTCGAGTTGTGTTCGACACTAAGGCGGATGGTTCATTTCGCTTATGCATGAGTTATAGGAAATCACCTTAGTAAGTAAATTTGGCAACATGGCTGACATCTGTCTATTTTCAAGAAATAGTTCTTCTACGTGGAATACCTTATAGTGCGTAAACAAGATCCAGGATTCACTAGTGAATTTTTGGAGAGCTTGCATGAAACCATGAGTACGCAGACATGTTTGAGCCGAGTATACTAGAAGGGGAATAAGTGAAAGTGGAACGAGAGGCAATAGTGAAATGAATTCCAACTCATATTTTGGAAACAAGAATTAAGAAGCTATGAAATTGTGAAGTTAAAGACGGTCAAAGCACAATGGAGTTAAGCTCAAGGAAATGCGACTTAGGAGATTGAAGACTAGATACGCACATCATATCTCTTTTTAAGAGTATATACTTGATCCCTCTTTTCCTGTAGAGTTTACTTGCATGCTATCTTTTATGTATATCCTCTCGGTTCTATTCTCAATCCTATTTCTGTTGCAAACCCCATAGGGAGTATGACTCATCTGTTAGTAGTACATGTTGGGGCTTGAGGATGTTCATTGGGTTGACTAAACTTTTTGGGGTTTTACAGGATATGGGTTAGTTTTAGGAAGGGATTTCTTGTGACCTAAAAGGAGTCCATCATGCTCAATTTCCTAGAAACATATATAATGGTTGGGTTGATTAATTCTTTGGGTGTCAGTCGGATGTTGATTTCGGTCTTCGGGGCTGGTGCTTAGGGAGTTCTTCTCCTAATCAGTATATGTGTGACATAGATTTCCAGTTTTGACATTGCCTAATGGGCACAAAGTTTTTACTTGCTTCTATCTCCTCGATCCTATCTTGAGAACCTTAGGTAGAACTCTATGGATGTAAACATGTATTTGAAACATGTTATGGTTGATGTTTGCAAATGGTTGCAAGTGGTTGCTCTTGGTTGCATAACACACATTAGGCACTAGATCGGCTCAGTCACACTTTCATATTGCATATGCATGAGTGCTTATACTTGTACATGGATAGAAACTTGATATGTTATCATTTGGATGTTGCATATGAATGAATGTTTGTGCACTCATGTAGAGATTATAAAGTATGTTAGGAATTTGCATACATGTTGGACTCATTACACTAACATATTTTGCATTAAGGAGGTCTACTGAATCAGTAACCACCTGATCTTTTGCATTAGATAAGTACATATACACACGCTTTCTACATATATTCATACAGCATTAGAAATCTTTTAAGGACAATGGTTGCTTGTGAATGATGGTTGAGTAGATGAATGACTGGATGGTAGGATACATTCTTCCTAACTTAGAGATTTCGGGGATGAAATCCTTTAAGGAGGGGAGAATGTAACAACCCGTATTTTAATAACATGTTGAAACCATAAATCAAGACAAAATTAAATTTTAAAATAAGAATCAAAGGAAACGGGTTGTGCCATTGCGTTCGTCTCGAAATTCTGTGTGGAAACGAGTCCGAGTTTTTGAAAAACGGATTCCGTACGAGGGAGATATGACCCTCCAAAGTTTCAGGAATTTTTAGAAACCAAAACAGCTCGAAATTCGAATTCGAAATTCGAATTCAAACCCAGAAGCGGGCTGGGCGGGAAATTTCCCGCCCAGGACCCAGGTCGACTGGGTGGTCGACTGGGTAGTCGATCTCCCCCTGACCAGGTCGACTGGGTAGTCGACCTGGGGGTCGACCTGCCCCGAATTTCCAGATCCAAGGCTGAGTTCATTTCTGCGTATCTAGACCGATTTCTGGACCAAATTCGTGACTCTAAACCAATATAAACAGCCCCTAGCCTCATTCTCTCTACACCATTTCATTCTGTCCTTATGCTACCTCTGTGAAAATCAAAAAGATAATATTAAAATTAAGAGAGACTACTTCTTCTTCGTCAAGACAACATCTAGGAATAACAAATTGGGGGGTTTTTCAACTAGAACAAGACTAAACAAATATAGATTCAACAACTGCAACAACCGTTTCTAGAATCAAATCTCTGAACTCTAATTCTCGATCCGCGCTCTGTAAGTTCTAGTTACTTTGAGATTGAAACATGTTAAATTTGATATGGACATGGAATAAAATGAAATTGGATCTAAGCTTGATTATCTATTTGGATTTGTTCTTGTCTCTTCTTGAATCTATGATTTTGGGTTATTTCTTATCGACTGAATCATGCCCATTCATGCTGCTGGACCTAGTTTATTATTCAAACGCTAGATTGTAAAATGAATTCTTGGATCTTGACTTAATGATAAGACTATGCCTATACCTATGACTGTGAACATAAGACCATGCCTATGCCTATGACTGTGAACATAAGACTATTGCCTATGACTATGACAAGGACAATTGTGGCTAATCACCTATGACTCATGACTATGAATTATTGCCTATGATTATGAACATAAGTCTATCGTCTATGACCATGACTTTGAAACTATTACAGTTAATTGCCTATGACTATTTAGGGTAGTTGCCTAGAACTATTTTGGATAATTATCCATGACTATTGAGATTAATCGCTCATGATTCACTATGACTATGACTGTTGTGGTTAATTGACTATTATAGTTGATTGTTCATCACACTATAGTTGAAAACCAAGTTGTACACCGAATTGACTATTTGTTGGATCTCATACCTAGGGTGTGACTTGCTTAGTTTATTCGCTATTATGTACACCAAAACCATTGGATCCATTATCCTTGTATTTGGCTTGCTTTTGCATGCCTATTCCTTTATGCCAACTTTTATCATGACTATCGCCTTATTATGCTAGATCTGTAATCCTAATGTTTTGGGACTATTATGCTATATGACAAGTATGTTATAACCAATTGTCTCAAGCTATATCATGTTAGATTTATCACCTTGTGCTCGTTCTTTTGCCTATCATAGTTTTGATGTCTTCCCCTTTCATTTAGAATTTGGATTTACTTGTTGTGTAGATCGATTCACGTTTACGTGCGATGGGAATACGATTTGGGAAGATTAGGCAAAACATGAATTGGTTATGAATATGAATCATGAACTTGATAATAGGCATAAGTTGAAACCTGAAAACTTGACATGAAAACTTGACAGGAAACTCGCTTAGAAACTTGACACGAGCTTGACATGAAACTTGAACATGGACATGACATTAGAATGAACTTGAAAATGGCCAACTCTAGGTTGGGTTGAGTTGGCAGTGTAATTTTTCCCGGAACCGCCCGGCAAATCCAGTTACTGCAAACAATAGGATCCAATGTGGGTAGTTGGTCATATCGCACTTGAAAACCCGAGGTCAGACTGAGTTGTGGTGTAATTCTGCCCGGAACCGCCCGGCATACCCAGTGACCACAACAACAGGTCTGATGTGAGAGGTTGGGGTGCATTAATGAATTAATGCCACATGATAGGGTTAAGTCATGAACCGCTTGAATATACTTAACCAATTTGACATGATGATTTGTAGGGTTAAGTCATGAACCGCTTGAATATACTTAACCAATTTGATACGATGATTTGTATGGTTAAGTCATGAACCGCTTGAATATACTTAACCAATTTGACACGATGATTTGTAGGGTTAAGTCATGAACCACTTGAATATACTTAACTAATTTGACATGATGATTTGATAAGGTTGAGTCATGAACCGCTTGAATATACTTAACCAACTTGACACATGATTCGTAGGGCTAAGTCATGAACTTGAACGACAACACTTAGCCAATTTGACATGACACGTAGACGGGTTAAGTCACGAACTTGAATGACCACAATTAACCAACTTGACATGCTAGACTGATGGGGTTAAGTCTCGAATTTAAATGACAACACTTAACCTGCTGGACGAAACCCTAGTTACGCGGTCCTTTTCAGCAGTAACCCACTAGATGTATCATGGTACCCTGGAACTAGGCAGGGTGGGGCACGATTACTTGGCTGATTGTAAGCGACCAGAACGACGGCCAAGTTGGTGCACCATTGTAGGTTCAGGCGGACTATGGTCGTGCACGTAGTCCGGAGTTGAAAAAAGCAGGCATTGGGCATCAGTAGGTTTACACTGTGCGTGCTTGATTCGTGTCAGTGGTCGGCACCCTAGGGCTTGATACACCCTATGGTGGACCTAGCACAGGTGACTACATTTCGTGATTGGGTCGTATGACACAGAACATGAACGAGCTAGGACTTGTAGGGAGCCGATCGATTAATAGATCGTTACGTGGAAAAAGGGTGTTGTTCGTTAGGTAGCATAATCCCTAGTGGTCCTAGGTGGCATAAACCCTAATCGAATCTGGAAAACGTTCAATAGGTAGCATAATCCCTAGTGGTCCTAGGTGGTATAAATCCTAGTTGAACACGCGATAGTTCATGATAAGGAAACCTAGCCAGAACAAGGGTGGCAGTCCAAACGATTTCAAGAATGGTGGCACTATGTTGAAGTAGTATAGAAATGCATGATGAAACCCGTACGATATACGGCAAGGGACTGTACATATACATGGAAAGGATGATACAGGTTGGGGTACTAGTACAGTTTTGCAGAGAATGTTAAACATGCGATGTTATACGTAGTTTATCTTGTTACCTTAGTTTATCTTGTTAGCGTAGTTTATCTAGTTATCTTAGTTTAACTTGCCTATCTTGTCATCATTCTTGTGTTTACTTTCAGTTTATACATGTTATCTTTACTTGTTTCTATGCTGAAAGTTACTAGGACTTACCAGTCTTTATGACTGACATGTTTCCTTTTGCCTCTTTTTCTCTTCCTTCCCCCCCCCCCAGGTTCTCAGGGAGGAAACACTGCTTAGTTTGGACTTCTTTCTGCTTCAAGATCATCATATATGGCTTAGACCTTTCTTGGCTATGGCTGCTTTACTGCTTTACTTGGGGAATAATTTATGACTATGGTTTTATGCTTCTTTACTATTGCAAAACAGATTTCGATGTAATGGATTTAATGACATTTTGATGTAAAAGGCTTTAGACCTTACTAGATTTTAAAGAAATGAAATTCCGTTTTCTTCCGCTGTTTTATATGTTCTGTCTTGTAATATTTCTGTGTATGTTTACCTAGATAATGCTCCACCAAAGCTAGTGCATTCCCTTTGTGAGTGGCCCTAGCGGAGGTGGGGTGTTACATTTTGGTATCAGAGCAGAAGGTTACCAAACCGGGCAAAAGCTTTTAAAAACTTTCTGAAATTATTTTCAAAACGTTTACAAAGAAGCATTTTTCTAAGAAAAGTTTTGTTTTACGAAAGGCATATTCCCCAAAGCCATATGCACTATCTTTTGATTCTCTCCTTGAGTCTCTTCTCTCTTTCTTTTTCACCATAGTTTGTAGGCATACAATGCATGTAGGGGGACAAAGAAGTGCCCAACCTCCATCAGTGGCCGCGGTAGTTCCATCTGCGACTAATCTTATTTCAAGCTTTGTAGGGTTGTCGTGCGATGGAGGTAGATTTCGAGAAACTTGTCAACAAGCTATACAAGGATAGTAAGAACGAGGATAAAAGAACACAAGCCTAAGGATAAGAAACTTGTTGATATGACTTAATCCATGAAGGAGGAAAAGGTGAAAAGGAAGAGGCCAAAGTGAAAGAATAATAAAACCCATGACAAGAAAGAGTATCGTTAGTATGGTAAAAAGGGACATGTAGTTAAGTGTTATAGGACAAGGACAAGGGCAAAGAGCAAGATCGTCGAGGGGGCAATTGTCCTTTTCTTTTGTAAAGACCATTCGTGTTTATGTGTGGATTGGTCTTACGATTGTCCTTTTCTTTTGTAAAGAGTTTGACGTAAAAATCAAGCTGTGTGATGCCTTTAAACTTAGTGGGTTTTTCACTTTGGTTCACCAGATTGATCCATCGTTTGTAATGCTCGGGTCAAACTGAGTTTTACAGGCTCAGATTATCGGATGATGTGAAGAGACGAGTTGGAAGAGTTCAGACATATGGTATCATATAGTTATTATTCCGCTGTGTGTTGTATATGAGGATAGGTTGGTATGACTTTCCAAATGTATTGTAATCTGATGACTATAAGTTTTATTTCAAGCCCTCAGTAAAATTTATTTCTATATTATACTATGTTTCGCTTCGATGTGAGACTCTTTGTTGTGTTGGTTCTTCTTCTTCTATTCTAATATTTCTTTCTTTCTTACCCCACCCTCTAATTTCTTTGTAATAACAATCTTCTTTTCTGTGTAATTTGGGTTGACATGGGTTGTTAAATGCTGTCTTAAACTGCACTGAAAAAGTGGGTCATTATGCACAACAGTTGAAATGGATAAGTTTCGAAAATGGATGAAAAAGTTCTAGTAGTATAAAGTAGCAACACGAGGAAGGAATTCAACGATCAAGCACAAAATCATTACAGATGCAAAATTTACCACTATAACTAGACAATCGTGAGTAACACTCACCTTATCTTAGAATTACAATGATAATAGAATTTACTTGCAGCGAATAGAGGCTTTACCACTTGAAAGAACTCTTCTTTGCACCTATAGATGTTAATCTTAAGAAAACCCAGAATAAATCAGAAATTTAGCTAGATTTTCTATTATAGGAAGCTTAAAATAATTAAAATATTTAGTTTGGAAGTGAATTTGAGGCTGCTTTGAATTTACAGTAAAGAATTCCTTAGGTTTTTCTTAACTTAAAATTAAGGCTAAGGAGGAAGAAAATATTTTCTTATGAAAGTTATGTACAGTAACAATATCTGGTTGTTCACACTTGTAACGGTCGAGATTTCTAACCTTTTATTTAATATTTTAAAATGGTTTAAATATTGTTTTGGAATTTAATTGACTTGAATTTAATAATTTTGAATTTTTTATTAATATAAATATGAAAATAACAACTTAAATTTCGGAATGGTTGGAATTTGTTGGATTTGCAATATAATGTAAACTGGTAATTTAAAAGGATTTAATATTGTTTAATTTTGAAATATATTAAAGTTTTCGTTTATTAAATGATAATTGAACGATTAATTTATAATTTAATTATAAAACGAGCTGTTGTAGCACGGTAGTTCGTAGTATAAAGTTTTAAACTTTGAATGGTTATATAATCCGATATAAGTCGAATTTCTTTGAAACAAGAAACGTCCGAATCTATTTGATAATATTTTTCTAATGGAAGGGAAAAATCGAGTTTTCATATTGTATATTTTGTTTTATGTCCAAATCAAATTTTAAAATAGTCGTTATGGAATTCATTTATAATTTATAACGATTTATTATATAAATAAAAGGGTTTTTATTTTATTTTGATATCGATTTTTCTTAGATTTCAACTCAAGATAATTTATTATGAAACTATATGAAATTCTGGTCAGATATGGCCACTTATAATATTTTAGTATTATTATATTGAGGAGTTTAAATTTATTTATTTTAATTTAAATTGGACCCTTAAAGAGGGACTTTATTCAAACGATCACCGTCTTCAATGAAACAAATTTTATTAGGACCGTAATAGCTAATTATTGCCATATCTCCAGTTTCACGACAATTGAATTTGTTTTTGACCATGCGCGGTATATACGCGTATGGTTTAACCATTTGAAATTAAAATGGTATTTTTATATATCATTTTGGAATTCGACGGAATTAGTCTGTCGCATTCGAAATATTAAGTTATCGAAGGGTTTCAAGTTTCATTATGAGTAATGTTCATATGAGTTTATACGAACGGTGAATGCTGAGCATTGCACGCTATAAAAATTGTTGGTCATTTTCAAATAAAAATACAATTGGTCAAAATTAGAAAAATATCCTTACTCAGAAATCAAAATAAAATATTATGTGTAGCCTTTTCTCACATGGGTGATTAGCAAAATTTCTGCGATAACATGCGTCCCTTTTCTAATTCAAGCAGAGTAACCATGTGATTAGCCTCGTTCTCCCTCTATATAAACATAGAACGCCTGCCTCTTCTCGTCATAACAAAAAAACCATTTCACCATTTCTCTTTCAGGAAACGAGACATTAAAACTTGATATAAACATAAAAAAGCCACTGTTCCTCTTCTATCAACAATTTCAGAAAAAAATACTGGTAAAGTAAAATTCACGCACAAGAGTAGGTCATAGACACACAGTTTGGTATAACTAATTCCAAACTCGAATGCGGAGGGTTCATCGATGCGGGATTAACCGGAAGCACAATAAGGGACGATTAGGGTGGTGGGGTTTTGCGGCCCTACGTGTGGACGGCCGGAGGACTGACGATGTTAGTATCAGCCTAGGTTGGTTCCAGTGATCACTTAGGGGCAGTGGCGGCGGTTGTATCGCGGGTGGAAGTCGATATCCAGAAAAGAAGGCAGGAGCTATAAATAGTTCATGACATGGAGCAATAATTGGTGACAAAGGTGATTAAGCTGCATTAGCTTAAATTAAGGGATAATATTTTAAATAAAATTGTAAATCTTATTATCAATGATCTTGAACGGCTTTCGTGCAGAGAAAAAAAATGTGTGAAGGAATAATACCTGAAAAGGGGAACTAAAGAGTGACGCACCTGACTTTGGAGTGGAGGAACTATAGTGGGGTTTTCATGAAGTTGCGTGAAGGCATAAGAGAATGGATAGAGAGACTATTGCAATAATGTAAAGGCATATGAGTTTTGTTTTGGGGTAGTTCATTAGTTACATAGAAAAGGGGGATGAAAGTCACAGTTATGGAGAAGTTATGGTGGTTAAAGGGTCACGACATGGAAAAAGGAGCAGGGTCTTTATTCGGGAAGAGGAATACTTAAAGGGGGATGATTAACGTAATAACGATATTAAGTTTACAAGGAAAATTAAACTAATTAAGCTAAATAATATTATATCAAATTATGGCCGAGATCTGAAGTTCAATGTATTGCTGCCAGAGATCGATACTTGAGTGGCCCATGTGTTACTTGCATCGATCTGAATGGAGAACTAAATCCACCGCCTCAGATTTAATCAAAGTGAAGTTGCGTGAAATTGCGTTGCCTGTTGATATGGAGTTTCCACTGTAAGCTAATAAGGTGGTTGTTGAATAACCATTTGAGATTGATGATAGGACGAGGCATTCAAATTTTCTAAATCACATAGGCCTAGTTAATTTTGATGAGATAAGGCCAGCTTGATAATTTGGATGGATGGAGACAAAGCTTTTTGGTTTTTACATGAATCTCTTCAAAATACGGTAATTCAGAAAATAGTTAATAATGAGTATGGTTAAGAATTTAATTTCATTTTATTTAAATTATAACTTGTAACGTTGATTTCTCGTTCATATATTTCAGAGTTCGACGAGGCAAATTTCTTTGAAATCATATGGACGTTATTTACGCGTACAAGCTAGTTTAGAATGGACTGGAACTAATCAGAGTTTTGTTTAATTTTAAATGTCTGTTTAAAATTAGACAAATCAAATTGAATCGTCAAACCAAAAAAAGGTGAGTTAACTCTAACACATTTCTGGAATTCTGTTAATATAGTTTCAACTTATATTTGATAATATAAATATTGAACGATTAGATTCTATTGGTTGATTATTATTTGATTGGATGACGTTAATTAACGTCGTTTAAATACATTGGATTGAATTTCTTTATCATATATGTCGTTATAAAATGTTATAATGAACTGTGATGCAGAGAAGAACAGGTTGGAGGGATCCAATCGGGTTCCTCAAATATTGTGTATGTTGTTTGTTTTATATTGTTTATATATGAACTGATTGAACCCCCGTGATATTGAAAACCTATTTGGATGTTGACGTTGAATTCAAATTCAACGTTGTTGTGATTTGAATCAATATACGGTATTGATCAAGGAATTGGCAGCGGATGGACTGAAATTCACATTTTTATTTAAAACGTTGATTTGTCGTTCGACGAATTAAGGAAGTTAAGTTATAAAATTAAATTTATAACTGAAGCGAGATCTTTATTTATGTTTTACATGTTATAATGAAGTTCTAAAAATATACTGGTGTTCATAAATTGGTTTTTATAAAATATTATTAAATGATTATATAATAAAGATTTGACTTTTGAACCAGTTTTATAAGCAAATAAAACTGTAATTAACCTACAGGTTAAATTTTGGATAGTTATTTTATGTAAACGATTTTATTAATCTAATAAGCAGAAGTAACTGAGATCGGTAAACGAGTTAGTCGATGATTTAAATTTTATCGAGTCAACTGTTTCAACCAAAAGTGACTATTAATGGATTGTGTTTAATTGAATTATATTTCTTTTGTATAATTTACCTTGTAATTAACGATATTTAAAGAATATATTATTTAATAATTCCAGAAGGGATTAACTAGTTGTTTAGTTAATAAAGAAGTAAAACCGTTTCTACTTCAGTAAATAATAAAACTAAATATATTTAATGATTACTTCTTAAGTGAAAATTTATTTAAGAAGTTAATCGAGCATGTTTAAAGAGTAGTAAAATTTAAAAAGGGTTTATGAAGAATTCGGATAATATGATCCAAATTTCATAAATGAAGTCATAAAAGGGGATTTGAGTTAATCTAATTAGATCAAATAAATATTTTATTAAATATTGGAATTTGGATTGGAAGATTTTCAGGAATATAAAGGAAAATTACTTATCTGTTTAAGTAAAGAAGTTGATAATGGATTTTAGTTATGAATCCAGAATTTAGTTTACAATATGATATTAAATGGTTTTGGGTAAAGTATGTAATGAATTATTGTAATGTCCCGGTTTTTGATTGATTTAGTTAAACTATAAATCACAGATCTATATCTGTAATTTCATTCAATTAATTAATATTTGATTTGAGTATTAAATATATAAAAATGAAAAATTTAGAATAATCATTTGTTTTAGAATTTTTTTTTGTGTCTGTGTATATATATAAAACATGTTCCCTTCCTTTGTGTTTGTATATTTATACAAGTAAATGATGTTTTAAACATCTTTGTTTATTTTAAAAGCTTGTTTTAAAATATAATTTTGTTAATGTAACAAATGTGTTCTACTTAATGTAAAAATCCAAATTTAGTTCTCATGCAAAATATATAAGAGGACATGACATTTTGAGTAGAATAAATAAGAGTAAAATTCAATTTTTAATTCACACAGAAGTTTATAAAGAATATGGCAATCCAAATGAAGTGATGTAGCATTTAAGGGATTGAATGGAAAGAACAAAATAAAAGTTACGTCTTTGTTGCTAAGTTAGAAATATTTTAAACATTAATTACATAGGAATTTATAACTAAATTTTCTTGGAAATAAAGATTTTCCTTTGCAAAAACCCTTGCACTCGGCTTGTAAATGATAAGTAGCATACCATGTAGGTATATAGCAGCCACAGGGGACATGGATATGTTCACATCATTCTTTCATAATCATATCAGAAGCCTACACCTTCTAATTTATAGGACTGCAAATGCTGGTTGCTAAAATACATTCCTTCTAAGCAAAGCAATTGGTTTTTAATACAATTTTTTTAAGCATAGCTAGTACCTAGGACTGGACAACCTTGTAGCTGAAATACTTATACTTAAAGGCTAAGTATGTGTGTTGATAACAATCTGTACATATATTAGTAAACATAGACATGTGCAGAATATAGTTGGTCGAGCTATGCAAATCTGAAAAAAAGGATTGTATGGAATAACCATACACCACATCCTTTCAAAACATCTCTCCATATATTTCAATCAGTACAACAGTTTTGGATAGCCTAGACACTCTGAAAATCCTATAAGCTATTTGTATTTTATGCATTTATTCACTTATAAATATAGTGGTCTCCCCTAAACATTCACACACAAATCATTCGAACAAAGCCAAGAACTTGAACCTGAAAGCAAAAAAAATGGCAGTAGCATAAAAAGTAGAGCAGAGTTGAAAACCTGGAACTGGGAAATGCATGAAACAAGAGACTAATGGTGAGTACAACTCTTTTCCCCCATCTAAAACTATGTCTGTTTGTGTACGATATGGTATAGTCATATATATAGACTTATATTTATGCTTTTGTATGTATAAAATTTAGTTAATTAGATTTTAATATCAAACCTGGAACATAGAAACATATAAACTAAAGTGAAAAACAGTAGCAAGTGAACTGTATCATTTTATTCATTGTTATGTTAAGATATTAATATATGCTTGTGTATTTATTTAATTTAATGTAACAACCTGGAATTTGGGGCCAATTTAAAATTTTCATTTTAGAGATTTTAAAGGTGTTTAAATATTTGAAATGAATTATTTTAAATAATAACGACTAGAAATTTAATTATAAAAGGAATTAAGAATAGCGCGGTAGTTTGAAAAGTCAAATCTGAACTTTGACTGACTGTACAGGATGCAGAATAGATCGGATTTTGGTAAAACAAAAAATATTTGAATCTATTTAAGAATACCTTTCTAATGAATTTGAAAAATTGAAGTTTCATAGCGGGAATCAAAAGTTATGGCCAAATGAATTTTCAGAAAGGTCGCTGTATAGAATATATCGCCCTTGAAAATAGACATTTTGCATACGACCCCCGAATTCGACGAAACAACTTTTGTTGGATCCGGGATGTCAAATTATTGCTAGGTTTCAAATTTCATAATTTTTGAAGTTAATATGTGAGCGTGGAAAAGGAAAGTGTGTTTTGGTCAATTATAGTTAAATTGGATCGACCAGAAGATGGCCATTTTTCAAACGGTCACAGAATTCAACAAAATTAATTTTGTTAAGACCGTATCGTCAAAACATAACCAAAAATAATTTTTCAGATTTTTCTGAGTTCGTATGTGACCCCGGTAAAATTAGAAAGTACGTTCGAATTAAATATAGAAGATTAATTTTAAAAATAAAGGAAACATGCTGTAAACTTCAGAATTAGACTTCGACACTAGCGCCATTGCGTTCAGAAGACGTCAAAACATATTGTTTAATAGTGGTTGGGCTCCGTTTGGAGATCGGCCGGAAAAATCCTAATTTCTGGAATTAATTAAATTAAAAATAAAAATAAAATACCCTAGAATACATGTACAAATACGGTGCTACAGTCCTCCTTCTTCCTTCCGTTTCTTTCAGCCGCACAACCCATTCCCCTTTAAAATTTCAAACTCCGATTTCTCTCTCGTTTCTCCACGAAATCCTTCGCTGTAGCCCAACTTTCGAAGAGATTTCCGGCCTCTTCGATTCCATACCGAAATCACCACCTCCCGTACCCTGTAGCCGCCGCCCCGACCCCCTGAAACCGCCGTCGTCGCACCCCCTTCGGCCCCACCATGTTGAACCGCACTCTCCCCCCTTCCAGGAGCCGATACCCCTTTTCTAGCCCTTCCACCTCCAATAATCCGTTCGTAAAACCATCGCTCCAATCTTCAGATTTCTGAAATCAAAGTTTTGAACAAACCAAGTATAAAAGGTATGAAATTCAATCAGTTTTGTGACGCTTTTCTCTGTTACAGCGGCAGCTGTGAAAAGCAACTGTTAATCTAAAAATTCATAATAAATTCATACGAACTCCGAATCTGAAAATTTCAGATCCGATGGAACCGTGACGACGAATAGACTTTGCTGAAATTGATTGGAACTTTTTCTGACTCTCTATTGATTGTAGATTCGTGCAATAGCAAGGTGAGATTCTCTTTTTAATAAATTTAATTTATTAGATTATTAATCGTTATTTAAATAATTGAACGATGAATAAAATAGAATTGAGATGTGATAATATTCTGAATGATGGTTTGTTCATCTATATGTATAATTCCAAATCTGCTAGTTAAAAATTTCAGATCTGTATGTGAGGGAAGATTTGAATAATCACTTTTGTTCAATTTAGTTGAATCATGCTTTTTTGAAATTCTATGAATCATATATATAAAAATATCACCTTGTTGTTAGTTGTTTTGACTAGATCAAATATAATATTGATATGATGTTCGTAGGGTTGAAATATGACGACATGAAAGAAATTACACTTATTTTTAATGTAATTAGGACATGGTTTTATCACCGCAATAGAAAGTATAATTGTAGGTGATTAATTAAAATGAGAATTAGCATGTATAGAAAATGTACATTTCTCTGTAAATAAAAAAAAAAAGAACAAAACATGAGTAGTGATTTTATTTACATTTCTTTGTAAATAAAAAAAAGAACAAAACATGAGTAATGATTTTATTTATATTTCTTTGTAAATAAAAAAGAACAAAATATGAGTAGTGATTTTATTTCAATGAGAATTTGCAATGTAAATTAAAAGTACATATTTCATATGTAGGTATGAAGTAGAGTTTGCATTGTAATTAAAATTACATTTTTATAATGTAAAAAAGAAGTAGAGTTTGCATTGTAATTAAAATTACATTTTTATAATGTAAATAAGAAGAAGAGTTTGCATTGTAATTGAAATTACATTTTTATAATGTAAATAAGAAGTAGAGTTTGCATTGTAATTAAAATTACATTTTTATAATGTAAATAAGAAGTAGAGTTTGCATTGTAATTAAAATTACATTTTTATAATGTAAATAAGAAGTAGAGTTTGCATTGTAAATAAAATTACATTTTTATAATGTAAATAAGAAGTAGAGTTTGCATTGTAATTAAAACTACATTTTTATAATGTAAATAAGAAGTAGAGTTTGCATTGTAATTAAAACTACATTTCTATAATGTAAATAAGAAGTAGAGTTTGCATTGTAATTAAAATTACATTTTTATAATGTAAATAAGAAGTAGAGTTTGCATTGTAATTAAAATTACATTTTTATAATGTAAATAAGATGTAGAGTTTGCATTGTAATAAAATTTACATTTTTATATGTGAATTAAAAGTAGGATTTTGTATTGCAATAAAATTTACATTTTTATATATGAATTAAAAGTAGGATTTTTCAATGCAATAAAATTTACATTTTTATATGTGAATTAAAAGTAGGATTTTGCAATGTATTAAAATTTACATTTTTACATGTAAATTAAAAGTAGGATTTTGTAATGTAATCAAGTTTACATTTTTACACGTAAATTAAAGAAAATGATGGAATTTACATTTTTAATGTAAATAAAGAATGAATTTAGGATGCTGTAATATTATCGTCATTTTCAAATTAATTAAAATAATATTAACGAACAAGAATGATTTTCAATAAGTATGTATATACGAGGATTATTTGGAAAGTCCGAGTTACCCTCATTCCAAATAATCATACGACGTTAAGAATCGAAGTATGAAGACGACGTATGAAGATCGTAAATCTTCCATCAAGAGGACAACGATCGAGGCTCTGATTTGACTTGCTCCCAATTCAAGGGTCATGGTCATTGCCCAAACGAACATGTTGATTTCACGGGTTTGGTTTTCGCTCAGACCCAGAGCATAAGCTAATAAATGGATTGTGTGTCTGACATCGTACTCCATCAAATATCATGTTATTAATTTTCTGTCAAATGTATGAATGGTTGGTGGCGGAGAGTTTATTCTCTTGCTTAACACCCTTTCATATGTTTCGGCAAAGGATTGGTAGTGTGATATGGAGTGACAGTGTGGCATACTAAGATGCAACGATCAAGGTTTCTTGTTGAAAATCAGAACCTTGTGGTGACGATCTAAGCACAGCTTGAATAAGCATAGCTTTGTGTATTACGTAACTTCACGAGCCTCACAACCCGGTGGAGTCTAAAACGGGAGAAGGGAACGCAGTGAGAGAAGCACGTGATCGACGCTAATCTATAGACTAGAAAAGCGCGATATTTAAATTAAATTTCTGCAAGCGTACAGTTCGTGTAGCAAACAGGTCGAACACAGGGAGGTAGATTAAAATTAAATTATTTAGATAATTCCTTGGGCGTGTTAGACGAACTTTGGAGGTTGATTTTGAAAATAAAACAAAACAAAATTAAAACTGTGATTTGATTCAGAACAGATCTAACTGAACCGACGATCAGATCACAATTTCAATGGAAAAGAAATAAAACTATGAATTAGATTTGAATCTAATCAAATCCAATTTGACCTAAGAAAATAATAAAAGCAGAAATTGAAATTGCAGAAATTGAAATAACAAACAAGAATTAAAATTAGGATTTCCGCTGAATCTAATCAGACGGTAAATCACTAATGAAAGTAAGTGCAAAATACAAATAGTGTTCTACCGAATCTAATCGTATAGACAACACTAGTTGCTAAGAAAACAAAAAATTGCAGAAAATAAAAGAGAAAGAAGAACTTTTATTAGAACAATGGAATAAGAGATGAGATGGTGGCTACAAGGTTATTACAAGGGTATATATAGGGTAGATAGCCAAACCCTAACCCTAACCCTAATGGTAAATGGGCCTGGTCATTACACCACTAATTAGTTACAATAAGAAACATAAATGGGCCGTAGATAAATAAAGCAAATTTGGGCCTTTTCTCTTTTCCTCTTGCTTTCTTGACACTTCTTCATTGCTTTGTGATGTGCATGGCCTTTTTATCAATCCTTTTCTTGTCCAACAGCAACTATATGTGAGATCTTCATCTACAATTCTTCAAAATGTAAATATATAGCGATTTGATCTCTATTTCTCTACTTTTCTCGTTGCATGCGGGCTGGTTGGAATATCTGTAAAAGTGAGAAAACAATACCCAAGTAATATTTATTTATATACAAAAGATAAGATATAAAAGCACAAAATAAACACATTTCTATGTCAATCAAATACCCCCACACTTATCTTTTACTCGTCCTCGAGTAAAACAAAAAATGAAAAACTAAACTAGAAAGGTCACACTTTCGTAGGAAACACGATTGCATTGAGCGTATGCAACAAGCCGTTAAACCTCTAGGTGTCCCTAGTAGGACGAGTGGTGTCTCGTGAGGGTTTTCAGCGGATACTACCCACAAAATCCAAATGCTGTATGCTATGATTCTAATGAAACTAGATGAATGCAGTGGACATATGCAAATAAAAATGAAAAATGAAAACACGACTTATTTCAGGAAAGTGGTACAATAAATTAAGTTAACAATTTCTAGTCAGTTGATTTTATTTTAGATACCTCGACTTGTCACAAATTTTCAATATAAATCAAGTTTTCAAATGTTAAATTCCAGTTTGGCCAGTTAGTTCGGTCGATAACATAGTGCAGCCATGAAATAAATTCTTAGTTTGCTTGGCACAGTTTGCAAAGTGGTATTTTAATTTTATCATGTATGGCTAGTCAAATCAATAAGGTCAAGAAGTGTTTGGGTATCATCGCTTATTCTTTATTCTATAAAATTTTTAAGATTTATGATTAAGTACATACACCTAACTAAAAAGACCAAGGTTTACCACCCATGCACTGCCTCGCGGACTAACGGAGAGTAGGTAAAGAGCTTGGCGGATTGTGCAAGCCGACTTTGACTTTGTCAACAACGTGTCGGTAATCCTTAGGTGTCCAACCTCATAAAATGAGACCAAGATATTCCAACGCTGACTTTGTCAACAACGTGTCGGATAGAGCTTGGCGGGTTTGCACACCAACGCTCGATATACAAGCAATGTTGGATACCCTTGGAATACTATTATTATTATTATCGAAAATATAAGCACAAAAGAGAGTAACGCGAATTCAACTTAACACAACTTAGTTTTAAAGATTTGAAAAGCCAATATAAGTATTTTAGGTCCTCCACTTATTTAAACAAAGTCTACAATATAGAATAGATTTCATGGCCATCACCTAAGAATCTCCCTATGTACCGGTTATACTATTATCCCTCAAAATTAAACTTTTCATTATATTTCCTATTCGATCTAAGTTGAGAGAGAAAAATACTATCAACTGGCTAAAAATTGTAAACTTATTTTGTTGTATCACTTGAAAATGAGTCGTATTTCAAAAAATAAAATAAAAAATGGCATGTTACTACAGTCTAAAATGTATGATGGTCCTATTTAAATGGCTGAAAATAAAAAGAAATAAAAACAAAGAAAAATGAAAATGGATGAAATGCAGACTCCCCCCACACACTTGAATCAGACAGTGTCCACACTGTAAACGTTTCCTAAATTTGAAAGATAAAACCCATAGATGGATTAGATGCAAAATGATTTGAAGAATGAAATGGAGTTTAACCACTATATGCGAATGCCAATCATATGTACAATGATATATGTGTTTGCGATGCATGCGATGCAAAGAATTCCACCATCTTTTTCCCCCACACTTGTTTCTAGCCTTATGAGTCCCATTCCCACTGTGCCTAGACATGTTTTCTAACAAGCAAGAGTTTTTGAAAACCATCTCATCTTTATACCTCGATTTGTAGTCTATGAGATAAATATCCAGGGTCGTCCTAACAAGAAGTTTTTCAATCAAGCCAGCATTCCAAAAATGATTCATGTGTTCAACAAATTTATCAGTGTAATTATTCAAAAATTTGTGATCGTATGTAAATTCAGTGAAATTTGTCATCTGAGTGAGATCACATTTCTCATCGTTAACTGACAACGTATTTTCGATACTGACAATTTCAAATTCGTTTGAAATTCTTTCAAAGTTAAAATTTTCGAACTTATGATGTGAATCCACTTCTTCCCCATTTGGCAACTCATCCGCATACAATCCAAAGAATTCATGTTCGTCCAAATCCATTTCCAATTTTGAGTTTTCGAAAAAATCAACATTTTCAGTTTGTTCAATTTCAAAGAATTCAAGTTTCTCGCAGTCCGGAAGAGGAAGATCAAAATCTAAACTCAAATCTTTTTGAAAAGAATCGAAATCCAAATCATTTATTGAATTTTGAACAACTTCATTTAGATCACCATTTTCAATTTCAAAAGTCGTTATTTGAAAATTTTCAATGTCATTAAAGGATGGACTATTTTCTGATTCATCACATGTTTGAATTTGATTTTGTTGCTCTCGCTGTTCTTTCAAAGTTGTCATTAAACAAAGAAGTTCATCCATCTTTCTATCTTTTTCATTAAGCTGTCTATCTAGCCTTTCTACCCTCTCTCTAAAAACGTTAAGATGGTATTCTTCAAAATCGTTGATTTGAGAGCTCTCATTTTGGATTTCTTGATTCTCAAAAATATAGTCCACATTAATTTCACAATCAATATTATTTCCAATGTGGTAGTTTTTTGAATTTTCAGAAAACTGACAAGGATATTGGAAATCATTTTGATTATAAAAATCAGGTTCGTAACCAAAACTGTTGAAAGTCAAGGGAAAGTTGCAATTTTGGTTAATCTCAAGATGTGGATATGGGTTGTAGTTTTGAAAATTTTGATCGATTTGAAAATCATTTTCCAAATTATTTTCGAATTGGTTTCCAACCCCATATTGATGTTGATCAAAAGTACGTTGCGATTCAAAACTGTTTTGATGTGGATGTGGCCCATAATCGAAATTGTTGAAATTTGAATTGAAATCGCAATTTCGATCATATTCATGGTTTTGAAATTGTTGGCCATTTTGAAAATTTTGAAAATTGTTGACATTGGCTTCACCAAATTTCGGAAAATCTTGTTTCATGAGTTGTACTTCATACTCATAGTCTTCAAGAGGACGTCTACTCCGATTATTATCCCACATTTCTCTCAAGGATTTTTTGGAATCAGACATTTGAATGAAATCACGGCAAGACAGAAATTTATTTTCAATTCAAAATAATATAAAATAATGAGTTGTGCTCTAATAATTAACTGACTCAATTGGAAGGGGGGAGAGGGTCTTATGGCCGTTCACGTATAGTATAAAACTAAGGGATACGACCAATGTTTTACGGGTAGTATGCAACCTCTTTTGCTAAAAGTTCAATAAATTGAACTAATATATATCCGCGATCCAATTGTACGAGACAGTCAACTTAACAAAGCACCACTTTTCAGTTATATTATTTTGAAAATCAAAATCACGTGTTAAAATTGAAAATCGATGAGAGTGATTAGTTATGGAAAACCGTTCCTCACCACAAATTCAGAAATATCAGTCACAGAACAGACACAGAAATATAAATTGCAGAATTAAAATTTACATTCAAGCCGCTGCCCCTGCAGAAAATTTTTACAACAATTGTCTATATATTTTTTTCTTTTTCCTTTTGCAGCAGAGCACCTGTAGAGTTTTAAAAGTTTTCACCTTGATCGGCAGTCCTCCAGTGAATTTGGGAAGCGCTAGCGCGTTCACACCCCACTTGGTGTGCAACCGCTCCAACCCATCTGAATCGTCCGCTTCTTTCTGCTGTTGTCCCCTTCTATTAGTAGCTTGACTGCGCTGCGGCACGGGTTCAGGCTAGGAGCCCGAAAAAAAAAAAATTAAGACCTTTTTTTTTTTCAGTTGTACCTGTTTTTTTTTTTTTTATTGTGAACGCAATAAGGAGAAATGAAAATTTTGGAAACAAACTAACAATTCAAACAACAGTCTAAAATGAATCACAAACCACTTTTCCTCAAACAATAAAAGCCTTCCTTGTTTGGGAAATAAATCACGCAATAAAACAAAAAAAAATTCCTTTCCAATTTGTGATTCAGATTTCAAACCAGATTCGCTGCCTAGGTTTCGACGGGAAACACGATTTCCTCACTTAAGAACACGATTTCCTCAAAAAAAATAGTTCGAACTCGCCCCTCTATTTTTCTCTGAAAACAAATCGAGCAAGTTTCGACATAAAAAAAAATTCTTTGGGGTTCCGAGTCCGAATCGGTCTCGTATGCTGGATATTTGGGTTTCGAACAGGGACTATGGGTTCGCGGAATTTGGGTTTTATGATATTCGAATCGGTGAACTGTGCTTGCAGTTCGTCGATTGAGGGTGGAAGGCAATTGTGAGATGAAGTGCGATTGTTCTACTGCGTTTTGGGGTTTGGGCGTGTGTACTTTAGCTTGGTGCTGTGGTTATTCGGATTTATTGGATGAGGGTTTGAAGACGGTGAGGTCTTTGGACGAAGTTTGCGTTGAGTTTGCTGAAGTGGTTTGAACGGCGGCTGGGGTGAGAGAACGGAATTGGTGAAGTTGGACGTGAGGGACTTTGTTGAATTGGAGTTTGCTGGTAACAGGTGCACAAAAGGGATGGGCGGTTTCTGGATTTTGTGAATGGTGAGTATTTTGGAAGATGAACGTGAGGGTGATGATGTCTTGATGATGGTGTTGAGTTGTGGTATGATTTGGATTTGGTATTGCCTGAGATGATCAGTAAGATGAAGGAGAATTCAGAGGTTAAAAACTGAGGTGGTGACGGCTGTTCAGCAGATTTGTTACTTGATGAAGAGGGTGATGGTTATGATAATCTAAGATTGCTGTTGTGAGGCTTTGAAGATAACGTGGTTTGTTTGAGGGTTGGTGAGGTTTGACTGTTTCGAAGGCGTGAATTGGGTAGGAGGGTGGAATTGTATGCGAAACAGGGGCGTTCTTTGAATCTTTGCCGAAGTGGAGGGGAAAGCAGATGGTGATTTGAGGATTCGGTGGGTGAAGAGTTTTGGCAAGGGGCGTTGATTTGGATTGTGTTTGCAAGTTTGCCGAGATGGAAGATGTTCTGGGGATGGCAAGCAGTATGGTTGATAATGGGTGGACGTGGAGTATTTTGAACTGATCTTGCGGAAGTTGTGGACTAAGGTTGTGGTATCGGGTGATGTTATTGCTGTGGTAGGGATTGGTGAAGAGGGGTCCGTGAACTGAGATTTTTTGTGTGATCGTGTATGTTGGTGAAACCAGATCTTTTAGGGTGGAATTTTGTGGACTTGACGAGGGATGATCAGATGTTTTTTTTTGTTTTTTTTTCCAATTTATTGAACGAGGTGGGCGGTGATGAAGGAAGTTATAACAATTGTGGGGAAGAAACAACAAGAAATCAAAATCAGAAGAAAAAGAAACTGCAAAAAGGATTTTTTTTTTTTTTTTTTTTTTTTTAGACTTGGAAACGAAGAGGGGATGTAATAGATTAGAAAAAAAACGAAAGGAAAGAATTTGAAAGAACAAATGGAAAGAATTTTTTTTTCTTCTGATTCATAAAAGTAGAAAGAGGATGTAGAAGATTGGAAAAAAAAATTGGAAAGACACAAAGAAATAAAGGAAAACTGAAAGGTTTCTTGTTTTTTTTTTTTTTTTAAAAAAAAAAGAAGAAGAAGTCAATCTAATGAAAAGAGGAAAGAAAGTGCAAAGAAAAGAAACCGAATAAAGGAAATGGCAAGTTCTTTTTTTTCTCTTGATTAGTGGATGATTGTACCAATGAAATTGATATATCAAATCACAAACAAGATTTATATATATATATATATATATATATATATATATATATATGCACAAAAATTAAAGGAAAAATAAATAAATAAAATAAAACTAACACGAATCAGAAATTAAATAAATAACAAAATTTAAATGTTACCTCCCCGGCAACGGCGCCAAAAACTTGATCGACGCTAATCTATAGACTAGAAAAGCGCGATATTTAAATTAAATTTCTGCAAGCGTACAGTTCGTGTAGCAAACAGGTCGAACACAGGGAGGTAGATTAAAATTAAATTATTTAGATAATTCCTTGGGCGTGTTAGACGAACTTTGGAGGTTGATTTTGAAAATAAAACAAAACAAAATTAAAACTGTGATTTGATTCAGAACAGATCTAACTGAACCGACGATCAGATCACAATTTCAATGGAAAAGAAATAAAACTATGAATTAGATTTGAATCTAATCAAATCCAATTTGACCTAAGAAAATAATAAAAGCAGAAATTGAAATGGCAGAAATTGAAATAACAAACAAGAATTAAAATTAGGATTTCCGCTGAATCTAATCAGACGGTAAATCACTAATGAAAGTAAGTGCAAAATACAAATAGTGTTCTACCGAATCTAATCGTATAGACAACACTAGTTGCTAAGAAAACAAAAAATTGCAGAAAATAAAAGAGAAAGAAGAACTTTTATTAGAACAATGGAATAAGAGATGAGATGGTGGCTACAAGGTTATTACAAGGGTATATATAGGGTAGATAGCCAAACCCTAACCCTAATGGTAAATGGGCCTGGTCATTACACCACTAATTAGTTACAATGAGAAACATAAATGGGCCGTAGATAAATAAAGCAAATTTGGGCCTTTTCTCTTTTCCTCTTGCTTTCTTGACACTTCTTCATTGCTTTGTGATGTGCATGGCCTTTTTATCAATCCTTTTCTTGTCCAACAGCAACTATATGTGAGATCTTCATCTACAATTCTTCAAAATGTAAATATATAGCGATTTGATCTCTATTTCTCTACTTTTCTCGTTGCATGCGGGCTGGTTTGAATATCTGTAAAAGTGAGAAAACAATACCCAAGTAATATTTATTTATATACAAAAGATAAGATATAAAAGCACAAAATAAACACATTTCTATGTCAATCAGCACGTTTCTTTCTAGCTAGAAGTACTGTTGGTGCTTAAACTGGCTGATATTTTACTTATGTGGATGATGGAATGAGGCGCCTCGGATGTTAGGTCCTATAAGACCGAGAAATGTGTGTTCAGGAATTGCCAATCCACAAACCGCAAGTGTGGACCGGCCCTGCAGCTTTCCAAGGGTTCTCTGCGGGGAGTCCTGAGACATTAACTAGAGTGTCTCGAATCGGTAAGGAGCTCCTCCCTAGCCTTGACTCATGATGGAAACCAAATTCCAAATACAACCCTATGAATTTGATTGTATTACTAGTATGGAGACATAGTAGTATGGGGTACTATGTTTCCTAGGATTTATACATTTATTTTGAAATGTTTTTATGTACACTAATGATAATATTAGATTCGTATTTACCGTATTTAGCATCTTTAATCACCGTAAGGTAAAACCCTATCCTTGGGTTTGCGTTGCATTGTGTGATGGGACTTGGGTCTTATGGTGATTCCATTTTTCCCAAAAGCATATCGTTGTTGCACGATTTACTTATTGTTTGTTCTGTCACTTTAAATTATGCACGACATTCCATTGGAATAAACCCGTTCCGCGTTAGCGGTGTGGTCTTTGGATTTGCCTTATTACTAGTAGTTAAAATTAATTAAGAATTCTCACACCAGTCCCATGACTGACCTGTAGTTTGTTTTCACCTTTGCAAACCCGGGTGCCCTCTTTTCCACACGGGCAGCCAAGTAACAGGTTTGACTTTCTTTGGAGTTGCTGTCTTTGGAGCTTTCTTGGTGTTGCTTATCTGGAGGTGCTTATGTTGGACCACGAAGACTATCTATCATTTATCTTTTGTTGCATTTTATCTTTAAAACATCCAGACTTATTTTATTTCCAATTGTTCTATTTTGGAAGTTGGAACTTATTTCCTTTTTGCTGAAAACTTGATGTAATAATTTAAAACTCTGTGACTATGGGATTCTGTGTTTGATGACACTCATATTCCACTGCTATGATGTTGTTATTCTATGGTTTTCCTTTTCTATTTTGTATCCGTGATCTGTATTGTTATATTTATGTTGTATTCCAAATGATTATCCCTCACTTTCATCCCATGGAAGTTTGGGGTTATCACAGTTGGTATCAGAGCTTTGGTTAACCTTAGCTTTGGAATAAAACATATTTATAATAATTCGTGTAACACCCCGAATTTAGTTAATACTAACATTCAAAATTTAAAGAATAACTAATCCCAGATGTGGGAATTAGGGGAAACGGTTTGCGCCATTGCGTTCGTCTCGGAAAAATACGCGAAATAGAGTCCGAGTTTTCGAAAATCGGAGTCCGTATGAAGAAGATATGGACGAACGAAGTTAGGCAGAAAAACCGAAAACAAGCCAGAATGCACTGGCGCACTTGTGAAGTGCGCCAGCACAAAAATACACTGGCGCACTTGGGAAGTGCGCCCGTGTCGAGCCAGAAACCTGCACAGCTTTCTGGTTTGATCCTGGCTGGCCTGGTGCACCTGTTTTGGTTCTCTGGTCCGTTCTGCTGACCTGTGACGATTTTTGATGGTTTAGATCTAAACTAGGGTTAATCCTATGGCCTAAACTACATCCTAAATCTATAAATACACCCTAAGACTACCCTAATTCATACTAAAAATAGATACAAGGTCGTCATGCCGTCAAAATGCAATTTGAAGGAGCCTCCATCACATTTTAGAAGAAGATAGCTTCTCAAATCAACTTCTAATCAACTCTAGCAACTTAATCTTCTTCATAGGAGTGCTAATCAACAAGTTGTGAGTTGCTATGCCTTTAGCAAGCAATTTCTAAACTAATTATGATAGGATGTAATGAGGTTATGGTTATGAATGTGGATCAATGCAAGTTATGTTATCATATGTTATGTGCTCATGATGTTAGTTATGCAATTTTTATGCTATATGTCCATGATGTTAGTTATGCAAGTTTTATGCTATGTGTTCATGATGCTAGTTATGCAAATCACTATGATAAACATTGATCCATTATGACACCATGTTATGCAAGTTTGGTGTTTGATTATATGCAAGTTCATATATGACATGTTATGCAAGTTTAGTGTTTGATTATATGCAAGTTCATATATGACATGTTATGCAAGTTTGGTGTTTGATTATATGCAAGTAACATGTGCAAGTTTACACCTTTGTATGATATGCATACATATGCAAGTTTACCCCTTTGTATGTCATGCATATATATATGCATGTTTACCCCTTTTCATGATATGAGTAACATACGCAAGTTCATCCCTTTTTAGACCTATGACATGTATGAAAGTTTATCCCTTTATGATAGGTCTATGACATGAACATCTATGCAAGTTACCCTCTTTATGACATATGTGATTCATGCAAGTTTGGTTTGATTATTTATGCTAGTTGGGTTTGATGCTATGGTCATATATGCAAGTTGACACCTTTAAAACCCATGTTGATGCTAATGTTATGCTAAGTTGAACCCATTGTATTTGTGATGAATCTTCCCTTTTAAGTATGTCATGTTAGCGTATTACGTGGGGAACGATGGGGTTAATATTCATGTTAACAAAATTGTGGTGAAATTGGTATGATGTTGCATACCATAAGTGGATGGACATAATTGAGTCAATTATGTACATCATTAAATTGGAATTAATTAGGGAAAATTAATTCAAAATATGGGGGTGATTAATTAGGTGTAATTAATCGACTAAGACACGAGGTTGGACCCTTTTGTAGCATAAGACTGCCCGGACCCGACCGGCAAATCCAGCGGCTACAAATGATTGGCCCAATGTGAGAGGTCTTAGGCATAAACTAAATACGTGACAAGTGTAAAGGCACGAGGTTAGACTCTGTTATGGCGTAAGGCTGCCCGAACCCGACCGGCAAATCCAGCTGCCATAAAAGACAGTCTAATGTGAGAGGTCTTTACAATGGTTACGGTCTTAATCAATTTAGAAACACTTAACCAGATAAGCATGTAGTGGGGCATGAGGGGTTAAGTGGGTCCCTTGGGTGGCATGTGGAAATCTAGTGGTTGCCTTGGGTGGCTATAGAAAATACGATTAGATTACTTAACCAAAGTGGAAACATGTAATTAAACATGATTAAAGGGTTAAGTGGGATACACTAGAGGGAGCAAGCTTAGGTGGGTAGCTTGTGGGGGCCCATTTCAACCAGTAACCCATGTGTATCTTTGTGGGCTCGACCCATGTCGAGGACGGGACACGCGTACTGGGCTTGACTATAAGAGGCCAAAACGGGTTAGCGGTGGCAATGCAAGTCCAATGGGTTTCATATGCGTGTGTGGACCCGGGCTGGTAGGTAAGACGTTGTTGCAACGTGTAGGTATAAGTCGTGCACCGTTGGTTGTATCGGGTTGCCACTTTGGGGAGTGATACACCCCACTGTGGGGCCAGCACGGGTATCTACGTTAGGGAGCCGATCGTTTGGGGAGTAGTGGGTACACCTAGTGGAGATAGGGGTAGACGGCACCTATGTGGTCAGCTAGGGGTACACGAAACTACTAGTTATATTTTCTAAGTCCATGGGTGGGATCAACCTTTAAGTAGGAATGACTGGTGTGGTGCAGTGTAGTAATTACCCTTGGGTTGGTAGATGCGTCTTTACCGATATCTTACTTCATCCTATGTCTAGTTGGCTGCTTAGTGTAGTCATTTATCCCCAGTCGTTACCGTACCAAGTTTATATCATACCCTAATTACTTTAATGATTGTATTGTTAAAGTTATAGGACTCGCTCAGACTTATGTCTGACCCCGTTGTTTTTATCTTTTTCCCCCCCTCAGGTCCTCAGGTTGGGCCTAGCACTAGTGGGCTTTGATCAGATTGCTTTATCTATCTTTTGGAGCTTGGACCGTTGATGTAAAGCTCAGCTTATCTTTTCTATTATGGCTATTAGTATGTAGTGGGATTATGTACTTATGTTTTATCGAGATGGATATTTTGTACTTGACTCTTGTTTGTTTTTGGTATGTAACCAAACATGTTTACCTTCTGCTGCAATGAAATGATGTTTTAAATTTCAAGTATTACTTATATCTGTCTTGTTGTAATTTTTCTGTTCTATATTCACTTAAAATACTCCACCGAAGTTAAGGCATTCCCTTAGTGAGTGACCTTAGCGGGTGTGGGGTGTTACACGTGGTATAAGAGCTGAAGGTTACCAGAACAGATAATTTTTTTAGAAAAACTATTTTTCTAAAAACATTTTTGGAAGAAGTATTTTCAAAAACATGTCTTTTAAGAGAAAAGTTTTTGAAAGAAAAGCATAATCCCTAATAGCCATATCTTTATCTTTCGAATTCTCCGTTTTGAATCTTTCCTTTTTCGTTTCAGCATAGCTGAAGATCTTAACTTTCCGGAGGGTGTAGCGATACCCGTATGGTATAGGAGATTGATGGAGGCTAGGGCCGCCGCTGCGGGTCCAGCAGATGTTCCTCCACCATCAGTTGCACCCGATCTTCCTCCCCCTCCTCCTCCTCACGCGGATACTTTTGCTAAGACTTGCAAGGAATTTAAGGCTATGGGAGGGAAACCTTTTCAAGGATCAGAAACTTTTGTGGAAGCTAGGGATTGGATTAAGGAAACGGAAGAGTTGATAGACATCTTTGAGATGGAAGAAGGAAAGAAAGTCAAGTTAGCTGCTTGGTTAATGAAGGGAGAGGCCTCGTTCTGGCGGGAGGTCACTAATGGAGAACGCCTAGTTGACTCCTGGGCGGATTTCAGGCAAAGGTTCGAGGCGAAGTTTCTTTCACGTGTGGAAGAAAATCTGTATATGGAAAGGTTCTTGACACTAAAGCAAGGAAACTTATCAGTGAAGGAATACGTCAACAAGTTTAATCAGCTAGCAAGATTTGGCATGGACATGGTGAATACACCGGAGAAGAAGGCTCTAAGGTTCGTTAAAGGCTTGAATGAACCGATGCATGGATTAGCTATGACTCACATACCTATGGGGGCCACCTTTGAGAAGCTAGTAGACATGGCACTTATGCATGAGGAAGAGAAGGGTCCCAATGCTAATAAGGCACCCGAGAAGAAAGGAGATCAGAAGAGACCTCAACAGCAACAGCAAAACAAGGGTGGGAAAGGCAACGGTGGCAAGGGAAAGAAGAAGTGCTTCAATTGCGGGACACCAGGCCACCTAAGCAAAGATCGTCGGAAGATGAAGAAGACTGGCTGCTTCCACTGTGGCGAAGCAGGGCATCTAGTGAAGGACTGCCCTAAGAAGGGGCAGAGGACGGGATCTACCTCAGGAGGACAGGTGCAAGCTCTTATGGCACCAGGTCAGGCAAGGGGACAAGTTCAGGCTCTCGCAGTTCCACCGACTCAGGAAAGAGGTAGAACTATTTCCGTTGAAAGTCTGGTTTTTCTGTTTGATCATCCTGTCCGTACTTTATTCGACTCTGGCGCATCACATTCGTTTATCTCATCATCATTAGTTGAGTCACTGCACTTAGACACCAGTCTAGTAGATGATCCCTTGGTTGTTTCAAACCCAATTGGGGGCTCCACTTATTTGTCCATGATATGTTTGGGTTTGAAGATTTCTATACTTAGCGTTGAGTTTAGATGTGATGCTTTTGTTTTGGGCTTCACGGGCTATGGGTTAATTTTGGGCATGGACTGGTTATCCGGTAATGGTGCCGTTCTTGATTGTGAAAGGAGAGTTGTTAGGCTCATGACCCGCTTGGGTAACACTCTCGAGATCTCTTGTAATCCCATGGATTCTGTTATGCTAAGTTATCTTGAATCTCTTGATGCTTCGGTCGAGAGTTTGCGATCTGTTAGAGTGGTCCGGGAATACTCGGATGTGTTTGAGGAGGTGAAGGGCTTACCTCCGAAGCGGGAGATAGACTTCCGAATATATCTGGTAGACATTGCTAAACCAGTATCTTTGCCAGTGCGCCACATGGCTCCTCGTGAGAGGAGGGAACTCAATAAGCAAGTAGGGGAGTTGCTTGAGAAGGGGTTCATAAGACGAAGTATATCGGAGTGGGGGTGCTCCAGTAGTTTTTGACACGAAGGCGGATGGGTCCCTCAGACTTTGTGTAGACTATAGAGAACTCAACAAGCTTACAAAGAAGAATAGACACCCATTGCCGAGGATTGATGATCTCTTTGATCAGTTGGTTGGCGCCTCAGTGTTTTCGCAGTTGGACTTAGCCACGTGGTTTCATCAGTTGAGAGTGGCTGAGGATAGTATAGAGAAGACTGCCTTTAGGACTCCGGATGGTTTCTATGAGTGGCTGGTGATGCCCTTCGGTTTGATGAACGCCCCTGCATACTTTGTTGATTTGATGAGTAGGGTGTTCAGGGAGTACCTTAATAAGTTCGTGGTGGTCTTTGTGGATGACATCTTGGTCTTTTCTAAGAGTGAAGAAGAGCATGCCCTACATCTTAGGGAAGTGTTGGAGACTCTTCGAGCGCATAGCCTTAAGGCTAAATTCTCTAAATGTCACTTTTGGAGGAAGGAGGTGCGGTTATTAGGGCACGTGGTCTCCAAAGAAGGGATAGCTATGGATCCCGCGAAGGTAGTGTCCATCCAAAATTGGAAGGTTCCGAAGAATGCTTCCGAGGTGAGGAGTTTCTTGGGGTTGGCAGGCTACTATAGGAAGTTTATCAAGTACTTCGCGAAGATATCAGCCCCATTAACTCGCTTGACGAAGAAGAATCTAGTTTTCACATGGGACGTAGATTGTGATGACGCGTTCCAACGGTTAAAGAGAGCTTTAACCACAACTCCAGTCTTAGTGTTGCCAGATGGGAGTAATCCATTTGTTGTTTATACCGATGCTTGTGGGACAGGACTAGGCGCAGTCTTAATGCAAGAGGGAAGGGTAATAGCCTATGGGGGAAGGCAGTTGAGAGCGCATGAGAAAAATTACCCTACACATGATCTAGAGTTGGCCGCTATTGTTTTTGCGCTTAAGACTTGGCGCCATTATCTTCTTGGCGAGAGGTTCGAATTGTTCACTGACCACAAATCATTGAAGTACTTGTTTTCTCAGAAGGATTTGAACTTAAGACAACAAAGGTGGATGGAGTTCTTAGCATCCTATGATTTTGAGATAGCATATACCCCTGGAAAGGGTAACGTGGAGTCCATTGTTCGTGGAATGACGAAGATTGGAATTTATCTCGATGTTTGATTTCAGACCTTCCGTTGACTTTATACCCGGTTTGGTAGCATCCTTAGAGGTCAGACCTACTCTTTTGGGACGGGTTGGTGAGGCACAGCGGGACGACCCACAGTTGGTTGAGTTAGTAGAGAAGCTCATAAGGGGGGAGTCGTCCAGCTATTTGAGTAGGTACACCCTAGACGATAGGGGGTGGTTGCGTAGAGATGGTAGACTTTGTGTACCGCAAGACGAGGGTTTGAAGAAGGCTTTTCTTGATGATGCACATCGTTCGAAGATGACCATTCATCCCCATGGGGACAAGATGTACCAAGACATGAAGCGAGTTTTCTTTTGGGCCGGTATGAAGAAAGATGTGGCCGAGTATGTCGCTAGATGCTTGGTGTGCCAACAAGTGAAAGCAGAGCAAAAGAAACCTGGTGGGTTGCTTCACCCATTGGAAGTTCCGCAATGGAAGTGGGATAGCATCTCGATGGATTTTATTGATGGGTTACCAGATCGAGGAAGGGTAATACGGGAATTTGGGTTGTGGTAGACAGACTTACTAAGAGCGCCCATTTCATACCCGTGAAGAGTAAGAGGACTGCTCCATGGCTAGCTTCAGTTTACCTTCGAGAGATAGTTCGATTGCATGGTGTACCTTCTAGCATAGTGAGTGGTCGAGATCCCATCTTCACTAGCGAGTTTTGGAAGAGTTTGCAAGAGGCGGTAGGGACTCAGTTGTGTTTGAGCACCGCATATCATCCTCAGACGGACGGCCAGACCGAGAGGGTTAACCGTATTCTAGAAGACCTTTTGAGGCTATGTATCTTAGATTTTGGAGGTACATGGGAAGAGCATCTTCCATTGGTGGAGTTCGCGTATAATAACAGCTTTCAGTCTAGTATTGGTATGGCTCCATTCGAAGCTCTTTATGGAAGGCCTTGTCGGTCACCTACATGTTGGTGGGAATCTACGGATAAGATCTTGTTTGGGCCCGATATGGTTAGAGAGACTTCGGAAAAGATTGATTTGATTCGAAGAAGGATGAAAGCAGCGCAAGATATGCAGAAATCTTATGCGGATAAGAGGAGGACGGATCTTGAGTTTGATGTTGGGGACATGGTCTTTGTCAAAGTATCTCCATTACGGAATGTTGTTCGCTTTGGGTCCGTTGGAAAATTAGCACCAAGGTTTGTAGGACCGTTTCCTATTAAAGAAAGGATTGGACAGATGGCATATAGAGTGGATTTTCCCGAGAGACTTAGTGGTGTACATGACGTATTCCATGTGTCACATTTGAGGAAGTGCCTACATGAGACCGCAGAGGTGGTAGAGCCGAGCTTGCTTAGAGAAGTGGAGGTAGAGCGTGATGCGACGATTCGACGAGCTCCTACTCGCATCCTTGGGTCAGAGATTAGGAAGTTGAGAAACAGAGAGGTTCAACAAGTCAAAGTGCAATGGGGAGATGATGAGAGCAACGCTACTTGGGAGACAGAAGCGAAGATGCGTTCACTGTACCCATTCCTTTTTGAGGGTATGTCTTTTAATTTCTCCTTTATCGTTTGTCTAGTTCTTATCTTATCTTTAGTATGTCCTCTCATTAGTACCTTTGACCTTTAGATAGGGTGAACCTATGGTTGAAACATGTGTTTGAGACATGTTATGATTGATGGATGCGTGTGGATGCAAGTGTTTGCTAGTGGTTGCTCGTGGATGCATATACACACACTTTAGACACTAGATCGGCTCAGTCACTTCATATTGCATATTGCATATAATTGTGTGTAGGTAGCTATATTAATGGATGTATAATGGTTGTGTTATCATATGGATGATGCATTTTGGTGTATGGTTGTGCACACTTGTAGAAATAGTATGTGTAGATAGGGTTCTTTCGCATACATATTGGATGCATGGCACTATCATGGTTTGCATTAAGGAGGTCAACTGAATCAGTAGACCGCCTGATTTTGCATTAGACAGGGAACATATACACACAATTTTTGCATATGTTCATACAGCATTAGAAACTTTAAGGACAATGGACGCTAGTATTTGATGGTTTAGTAGATGGTTGTTTGGATGGTAGGATACGTTCTTCTGGACTTTGAGATTTCGGGGACGAAATCCTTTAAGTAGGGGAGAATGTAACACCCCGAATTTCAGTTAATATTAACATTCACAAATTAAAGAATAACTAATCCCAGATGTCGGAATTAGGGGAAACGGGTTACGCCATTGCGTTCGTCTCGGAAAAATACGCGAAATAGAGTCCGAGTTTTCGAAAATCGGAGTCCGTATGAAGAAGATATGGACGAACGAAGTTAGGCAGAAAAACCGAAAACAAGCCAGAATGCACTGGCGCACTTGTGAAGTGCGCCAGCACAAAAATACACTGGCGCACTTGGGAAGTGCGCCCGTGTCGAGCCAGAAACCTGCACAGCTTTCTATTTTGACCCTGACTGGCCTGGTGCACCTATTTTGGTTCTCTGGTCTGTTCTGCTGACCTGTGACGATTTTTGATGGTTTAGATCTAAACTAGGGTTAATCCTATGGCCTAAACTACATCCTAAATCTATAAATACACCCTAAGACTATCCTAATTCATAATAAAAATAGATACAAGGCCGTCATGCCGTCAAAATGCAATTAGAAGGAGCCTCCATCACATTTTAGAAGAAGATAGCTTCTCAAATCAACTTCTAATCAACTCTAGCAACTTAATCTTCTTCATAGGAGTGCTAATCAACAAGTTGTGAGTTGTTATGCCTTTAGCAAGCAATTGCTAAACTAATTATGATAGGATGTAATGAGGTTATGGTTATGAATGTGGATCAATGCAAGTTATGTTATCATATGTTATGTGCTCATGATGTTAGTTATGCAAGTTTTATGCTATATGTCCATGATGTTAGTTATGCAAGTTTTATGCTATGTGTTCATGATGCTAGTTATGCAAATCACTATGATAAACATTGATCCATTATGACACCATGTTATGCAAGTTTGGTGTTTGATTATATGCAAGTTCATATATGACATGTTATGCAAGTTTGGTGTTTGATTATATGCAAGTTCATATATGACATGTTATGCAAGTTTGGTGTTTGATTATATGCAAGTAACATGTGCAAGTTTACACCTTTGTATGATATACATACATATGCAAGTTTACCCCTTTGTATGTCATTCATATATGTATGCATGTTTACCCCTTTTCATGATATGAGTAACATATGCAAGTTCATCCCTTTTTAGACCTATGACATGTATGCAAGTTTATCCCTTTATGATAGGTCTATGACATGAACTTCTATGCAAGTTACCCTCTTTATGACATATGTGATTCATGCAAGTTTGGGTTGATTATTTATGCTAGTTGGGTTTGATGCTATGGTCATATATGCAAGTTGACACCTTTAAAACCCATGTTGATGCTAATGTTATGCTAAGTTGAACCCATTGTATTTGTGATGAATCTTCCCTTTTAAGTATGTCATGTTAGCGTATTACGTGGGGAACGATGGGGTTAATATTCATGTTAACAAAATTGTGATGAAATTGGTATGATGTTGCATACCATAAGTGGATGGACATAACTGAGTCAATTATGTACATCATTAAATTGGAATTAATTAGGGAAAATTAATTCAAAATATGGGGGTGATTAATTAGGTGTAATTAATCGACTAAGACACGAGGTTGGACCCTTTTGTAGCATAAGACTGCCCGGACCCGACCGGCAAATCTAGCGGGTACAAATGATTGGCCCAATGTGAGAGGTCTTAGGCATAAACTAAATACGTGACAAGTGTAAAGGCACGAGTTTAGACTCTGTTATGGCGTAAGGCTGCCCGGACCCGACCGGCAAATCCAGCTGCCATAAAAGACAGTCTAATGTGAGAGGTCTTTACAATGGTTACGGTCTTAATCAATTAAGAAACACTTAACCAGATAAGCATGTAGTGGGGCTTGAGGGGTTAAGTGGGTGCCTTGGGTGGCATGTGGAAATCTAGTGGTTTCCTTGGGTGGCAATAGAAAATACGATTAGAATACTTAACCAAAGTGGAAACATGTAATTAAACATGATTAAAGGGTTAAGTGGGATACACTAGAGGGAGCAAGCTTAGGTGGGTAGCTTGTGGGGGCCCATTTCAACCAGTAACCCATGTGTATCTTTGTGGGCTCGACCCATGTCGAGGACGGGACACGCGTACTGGGCTTGACTATAAGAGGCCAAAACGGGTTAGCGGTGGCAACGCAAGTCCAACGGGTTTCATATGCGTGTGTGGACCCGGGCTGGTAGGTAAGACGTTGTTGCATCGTGTAGGTAAAAGCCGTGCACCGTTGGTTGTATCGGGTTGCCACTTTGGGGAGTGATACACCCAACTGTGGGGCTAGCACGGGTATCTACGTTAGGGAGCCGATCGTTTGGGGAGTAGTGGGTACACCTAGTGGAGATAGGGGCAAACGACACCTATGTGGTCAGCTACGGGTACACGAAACTACTAGTTATATTTTCTAAGTCCATGGGTGGGATCAACCTTTAAGTAGGAATGACTGGTGTGGTGCAGTGTAGTAATTACCCTTGGGTGGGTAGATGCGTCTTTACCGATATCTTAGTTCATCCTATGTCTAGTTGGCCGCTTAGTGTAGTCATTTATCCCCAGTCGTTACCGTACCAAGTTTATATCATACCCTAATTACTTTAATGATTGTATTGTTAAAGTTATAGGACTCGCTCAGACTTATTTCTGACCCCGTTGTTTTTATCTTTTTCCCCCCTCAGGTCCTCAGGTTGGGCCTAGCACTAGTGGGCTTTGATCAGATTGCTTTATCTATCTTTTAGAGCTTGGACCGTTGATGTAAAGCTCAGCTTATCTTTTCTATTATGGCTATTAGTATGTAGTGGGATTATGTACTTATGTTTTATCGAGATGGATATTTTGTACTTGACTTTTATTGGTTTTTGGTATGTAACCAAACATGTTTACCTTCTGCTGCAATGAAATGATGTTTTAAATTTCAAGTATTACTTATATCTGTCTTGTTGTAATTTTTTTGTTCTGTATTCACTTAAAATACTCCACCGAAGTTAAGGCATTCCCTTAGTGAGTGACCTTAGCGGGTGTGGGGTGTTACAATTCGTTTACATAGAATCACAATATTCTATGGTGAACATTTCCTGAGAATACATAATAGTCAGTCACTTCATTATCATCTTTTTATCCATCCTTTTATCTATATCATTTCTTAAAATCACCATTACAGTTGTTCTGACTCTTTCCTGGATCATACAGAACTAACTAAAAATGAGTACTGCTGCCGCTAGAGCTAGGGCAAGGAGGCAAAATGTTGCTGGAACTGCGGAGGCCACAGTTCATCAGCCACCACCACCGCAGCCCTTTGATTTGGATAAGGTGGCAAAGAAGTTCAAAAACCTAGGTGGAGTTCCATTCACCGGTACAGAGACTGTGGTACAGGCTCAGGCATGGCTAAAAAATTGTGAAAAGATATTTGGAGGACTAGAGCTAGATGATCAGAGGAAGAGATTCACTACTGCGTGGCATCTCCAAGGCGAAGCACAAAATTGGTGGGAAGTGGTCAACATTGGAGGCGACGAAGATAATATGACTTGGGCCAGGTTTAAGGAGCTTTTCAATGATAAATACATTCCAAGGCAGGAGGTAGAAAGACTGCATGACGAGTTCGCTAATCTGAAGCAAGGTGACAAGACCATCTCAGAATATGTACGAAGATTTGAATACCTATCCCGATATGTCCCTGTATTGATTCGGGATGACTTTCAGAAGAACAAGAGGTTCATAAATGGGCTTGCGAGAAAATATATTGATAGAGTCACTGGCCACATCGACCTTTCCTTCAATAAGCTGGTGGAGTTTGCTTGTCGATATGAGGAGAATGATAAGAAGAATTCTCAACAAGATAGAGAAAGAAGCTTGGCCAACAATAATAAAAGGAAGCAAGCCGAAAAGAAGAATGAAGGGAGCGGTTCTGGAGCTGCTAAGACTCATGATAAGTCTAAGGTGCAATGCTACAACTGCCAGCAGTATGGACACTATAGCAAGGAATGCGGAAATCCAAAGAAGGCCAGAAGTGGGGACACTAGAGAATGCTATAACTGCCATAAAAAGGGTCACCTCAAATCTGATTGTCCACTATTGAGGAGTGCCCAAGTTGCACATGTGTATGAGGGGCAAGTGCACCACCTTCCTCCGCACCTACTTCTTCTGAAGGAGCAGGTAAGGCTGATGTTTTAGATGGTACCATTTCTGTTAAAAACATTCCTGTTACTGCTTTGTTTGATACGGGTGCATCAAGAAGTTTTATCTCTAGCAACACGGTTAAGAAATTGAGATTAAAACAAAGAAGTCTTAAAGAGCCAATTAACGTTCATAATTCTGTAGGAGGATCTATCGCCCTTGATTTGTACTGTAGGGTGTCTATTTCTTATTCTAACTTTCAGTTCCTTTTTGACTTGATCATTATGAATTTTTCCGAGTTTGATGTCATCCTTGGTCTGGATTGGCTAACAAAATATGATGCTGAAGTGCTATGTTCAGAAAGAGTAGTGAAAGCAAAAACAAGGTTCGGAAATACTATTGCTATACCCTGCCATGGTTCAAAATCTGATAGAAAGGCATTTTGGTCTTCCCTCGAAATCACTCCTATTTCTTTAGAAAATATTCCCGTGGTCAAAAATTACGCAGATGTATTTGAAGAAGTAGACAGCTTACCCCCGCGAAGTGAAATCGATTTCAGAATTGATCTTGTCCCAAATGCAAGGCCTGTTGTCCATGCTATCCGAAGGATGACCCCTAAAGAAAAAGAAGAGTTGCAAACCCAAACTAAGCAGCTCTTATGGAAGGGACTAATCTGGCCCAGTTTTTCCAATTGGGGTGCAGCTGTGGTATTTGTCCCCAAGTCTGACGGTACTCTAAGGCTCTGTGTGGATTACCGCGACCTTAATAAACAAACATTGAAGAACGAATACCCTTTGCCTCGCATAGACGATTTAAGGACCAATTAAATGGAGCCAAGGTGTTTTCAAAGATGAACTAGCTACAGGTTTCCACCAACTCCACATAGCCGAAGAATGCATACCTTTGACCGCCTTTAGAGGTCCTGATATATTCTACGAATGGTTAGTAATGCCGTTCGGTCTATGCAATGCTCCCGCCTACATTGTTCAATTGATGAATAGGGTCTTCCGAGATGTCCTAAACAAATTCGTCCTAGTGTTCATTGATGATATTCTAATCTATTCTAAAACTAAGGAAGAGCATGAAGGGCATCTGAGGGAAGTGTTGGAGATTCTGCGAAGAAATGTTTTAAAAACAAAATTTTCCAAATGCACATTTTGGCAAGAGGAGGTAAAATTCTTGGGCCATGTTGTGTCAAAAGAAGGAATTGTTGTTAACCTAAGTAAAATTGCCGCCATTCGAGATTGAAAGCAGCCCAGTACAACCACTGAAGTAAGAAACTTCCTAGGATTGGCTGGATATTACAGGAAATTTGTCAAAGACTTCGCCAAGCTGTCTTGCCCGTTAACAAATCTCACCAAAAGGCATACCAAGTTCAATTGGACATCGGAATGTGAGGAGGCCTTCCAAAAGCTAAAAGTGAGTTTGACAACTGCTCCCGTACTTACCATCATCGATGGCAACCAAGATTTAAAAGTCTACATGGATGCTTCTCAAAGTAGTGGTCTTGGCGTGGTACTGATGCAAAGAGGCAAAGAGGCAAAGTTGTTGCATATGCAAGTCGTCAATTAAAGCCGCATGAGAAAAATTATCGTGTCCATGACTTGGAGTTGTTGGCTGTAGTCTTTGCTTTAAAAATTTGGAGACATTATCTTTTGGGCGAAAAATTTGAATTATTCACTGACCATCAATCTTTGAAATATCTCTTCAATCAAAAGGATTTGAATTTAAGGCAGCAACGGTGGCTAGAATTTCTCGCGGCATACAATCTTGACATCTTATATACGCCGGGAAAATCCAATGTTGTGGCAGACACACTTAGTAGAAAAAACATCATTGTCGCAAGCCTCGTCATTACCCCTTCTTTGATTGATAAAATTTCTTCTCTTCAGAAAAATGATGCTTTCATTCGAAAAATGATTGAAAGAATTCAAGAAGGTGAAAACACGAACTTTCAAATAGATGGCAAGGGAGTTCTTAGATTGCAAGGGCGGATTTGCGTTCCAAGTATCCCAGAGCTCATAACGGAAGTTTTAGATGAAGGTTACAAATCAAAGCTTAGCATCCATCCAGGCGTGAGCAAGATGTATCAAGATCTTAAGTGCACGTTTTGGTGGAAAGCTATGAAGAGAGATATATCCATTTATGTGAGTAGATGTCCTACATGCCAACAAGTAAAAAGTGATCAACAAAAGCTTGGGGGATTGTTGCAACCATTAGAGGTTCCAAGTTGGAAGTGGGACCAAAACTCCATGGATTTTGTAGATGGTCTGCGCCGTACTAGGAAAGGAAATGACAACATATGGGTGATCGTGGACCGTTTCACAAAGTCCGCTCGTTTCATACCTGTCAAGTCCACTAGAACTGCTCAAAGTCTGGCGCAAGTTTATTGCAAAGAAATAGTCAGGATACATGGGTAATAAAGCTAGATCTTTCCTTTTATATCATTATCTGAATAAAAATTCTCATTTTCTAATTGAATATTAAAAGAAAGATCTTTTGTTTTAAACAGAGTTCCTAGTTGCATTGTTAGCGACTGTGATCCTATCTTCGCTAGCAAGTTTTGGGAAGCATTCCAAAATGAGTTGGGAACGAAGTTAAATCTTAGTACCGCATATCACCCTCAGACAGATGGCCAAACTGAGAGGGTGGGCTTGGCCCATTTCATTTAAAAATATTTAAGTTAAATTTTAATGGATATTAAATATAAATATTGATGTATATATTGATATGTTAAAATCATGAAGAACATATGTTTGAATAAGTTTGACTCGTCGAGTCAAACATTAGTGAGTAACTCGAAGCAGTATTGAATTTTAAACAATTCGATGTAAAATGAAATTAATTAATTTAGTAATTTAATTGGATTTATCTATAACAAATCGTTAAAGTAAAATAAACATTAATTTAGTTGTGAATTGTAACAAGGCATAAACTACTGATAAAAAAATGATATGTAGATGCGAAAAATATTAAATTGATTTAACGGGTGATTAATTATGTGAATTGTAATTATATAACCTTATTTGACATCTGTCAGTATGGTTAAAACACCGTCTCACTATATATTTTATTGACTGGATTGTTTAAACTACCCTGTTAGCAAAAATAAACACTGTTCTGCTATTTATTAGTTTGATATATTTTATTCGTAATTATATATGCTGAGATGTTGTGTTATCAGTAGAAAATATTCTATTTACATGCTTGTCGGGTAATTTAGATTAACAAATCACAGGTCGTATGTTACAAGAACTGATATATGTCATGGGAACTGCTAAGTCGTAATTTCTGTAAGGAAATTCATAAATCAATACAAAGTTGATGTTCGAATAAAGATTATTATATGACTTAGCAGATCCAATAGTGTTAAACCTGTTTATTCTATTTTATTTTATATTTGATAGTTAAATCACCGACTATCAAATCTGGACCTTTTCGTTACCACTTTCGAAGATACCGGAATCAAAATTCCACTTCGATTCGATATACGTTATAAGTCAGACATTTTATTGAAGACCATTGAAGATGGAGTATTGCAAGGGCTATTCTTGAATAGTGCCTTCGGTTTGTCCAATCCCAGAACAACTTGTATGGACGAATGCCTGACAAAGTAATTTTAACTGATCACGTACATTGATCTCTCCAAACGTATTTATACGGTGGCAGAGGAATTCGTTTCTCTCACTGTATACCTATAATATATTTTTGGGGAAGTCAAGTAGTGGTTTGAAAGTTTTGACAATGTGGCATTCAAAGAAAATAAACAGTGATGATGAAAAGGTAAGTCTAGCCTCAAGCCTCACACCTAGGAAATGACAAAAATCGGGCAGGCAGCATGGCTATGTGGGTCGCTTCCATTAGGGTGTATAATTACCTATCTAGAGAAATTCCTTTTGTTTCTTAATCTATCGATTCTGCCCATTCGGGAAATGGTGGTTTGAGCCCAACCATTGGTGATATACATTTGATACACTCAAGAGAAATGAGTGGTTGGTCATGTCACTACAACAAAAACACCATATTACATCTTTAATTTTACAACTGTGCGAAAAGCACAGTTGTAATGAATGCTTTTTTACAACTGTGCCAAATGCATTGTTTTAATAAATATTTTTTTACAACTGTGCAAAACGCACTGTTGTAATAAACATATATATCACAACTTTCCTTTTTTGCCTGTTGTAATAACTAATATATACTAATTAATTTTTGATAATTAATAGTTAAATTAGAAAGTTGTTTAAACTTATTTTTAGTAACTCTTTTTTCTATTTCTTGTATTAGACACCTATTAAATATTAATAACAACTTATATTTAATAACAACTTATATTTAATAACTAATTATATTAATATTTAATAATAATTAATAATTAATAATAAACTTAAGAATCAATAATATTTATTAAGTATAATTAAATAATTAATATTTAATAAGTAGTAATTTAGTTTTAATAGTTAATGCTTTTAATAATTATTAATCGATTATAACTAAGTAGAAATAAGTAAAGGTTAAACAATAACTTTATTTAATAAGTAATATTTGATTTGGTAGTAAATATTTCAGCAGTTTTAATAATTATAATTTTGGCAACTTGTTTGTTCAGGAGTTAATAATCGCTTGTTTGTGCTTTTGACAGATTTTTTTCTTAAATTTAAGTAAGTAATTAATAATAGTAACGATTAATTAAAAGAATGGTTTGAAAATAAATAATAACTAAACAAATAGAAAATTCTATTCATCCATTGTGTATATTTGTTATATATACATGGTATTACAAATTATATTTTAGAATTATATTTTAGATATTTTGAATACTCTATTTTGCTGTATATACATGGTATTATAAATGATTTACTTAAAAATATATTTGTTATTTGGTTTTACACTTGTTTAACTTAAAGTAGTGGGTTGCTCCGTTTGGTTCTGAGATTTTTTAATGCGTGTCTTCGTTGTTTTGATCCTCACCGCGTCCGTCCTTTTATTTTCACCGTCTGCCATTCATTTATTCTGCCCCAATTCATTTGTTCCCAAATCAGTTTTTGCTCAAAACTTTTTTTCTCTTCCACTCGAAATAATCTCCATCCCCAAATCGATCTGCCTCTCCGTCGCTCCGCCACCGTCCACTGACACAACCATCAGCGCGTCGTCACCGTACTCCATGCCATCCGCTCTCTCCTCTTCTGTCCCGCAAACCGGAAAAACCCCTTTTCCCAAATCCCTAATTTGCTCTATTGTTCCGTCATCTAACTAGAAGCCACCGCTTCGCCTCCTGGTCGCCTCGCCCTGTTCCGTTGAAGCCCCGCGGTTAAGTTCAGAAGTCACCAACTCTGGCCATTCTAATCTAGTCCTAGCATCCTTCTTCTCAGGCCAACTGGAAGCTGCCTTGGCTCCGCATCGACGCCTCAGTCTTCCGCGTCGCCACCCACGAGAGCACTAGTACCAGTTGCCTCCTGGTACTTAATAAATCCTCGCATCCCTAAATTAATTTTGTTTATTCATTTTTCCTATAAATCATAGTGTTCTTCATATAACATACAACTTTTTGATATTTATGATAAAAATTTACTGTTTCATTATTTCTGCACGACGTTTGAATAATTTTTGTTCTTCATTTCGTACAAATCCAGATAATGATCTTGGTAGATTGAACGTTGAGGATTATGTTACAAGCTTCCAGAATGCAAGGAGTTGATATGCCACATTGTTCAAATAGGAAAATATTAGGTAATATTCGTTTCTATGCCTTCATGGAGCTTATAAATAAAAATATTTTTCATACTAGTAGAACAATATATTCACTACCTGTACCAAAACCATTTTTTAGTTAAGCATATTTATTTTATTAAATTTGAGTTTGTTATGAACATTATTTTGGAGTGAATGACATAGACAAAGGAGGTTCCAATAGCTCTTAACAAGGAATAAAGTGGCTCTTTATGAAAAGAATCCCTTCTATTCAGTTAACCTCATCAAAAGATTATAATAATCAAGTTATTTTCCCAAATTATTTGTTGTTCATAACCATTAAGATTTTTGTTGTCTAATTATCTGAATTTTCTTATTTATGTAGTTTTATACCTTTGTTTTTCTTCCAGAATAAAATATGTAGAGGTAGTTATTATTTAACTGAAAAAGATGTAAATGTGATGATAAAAATATGAGAGTAACATTGATTTGTAGCAAGTAGAAAATACATGTCAATGTTGTGTTTTTAACCAACTATAATTTACAAATCACTTTAACGTGGTAACACATAATTATACATTGTTTTTTACATAAAAAATATAATCCTTAGCAACTCTTTAGTGTATTTTGAGAAATTCAGTAACTCAAAAGCTTTTAGTCAATGTTTCATAGTAACTCATCCACCCATTACAATTATGGATAGAAATTGGACAAAATAGACAAAAGTCAAAGTTTATTTTGGTTCAAGTGAGCTAAAATAGTTTTAGTTCATTTAAAAAGTGGTTATAGATTGCTCCATTCCAATAAACTATCTTGCTTACTAGGTTATTCAAATAAACAGGTTTGTCCTATTTTACTTTTGAAATAAAATGTTTATTAAAAAGTATTATTGACAACAATAGGAAATGGTCAGAGGTTAAACATCTGAATTCACCTAAGATTAAGAACTTTTGGTAGGGCAAAAAAGTTCTTAATCTTAGGTGAATTAAGATTAAGAACTTTGTTTGGACTTATTTAATGATAAATGAATTTTCGGAAACCAATTCAATGTTTTGGAATCTAATAGGGAGCAAAGTTGAATAGTGCTAAGAGGTGGTCTGCATGAAAAAGAGGAAATGAAAAAATAATTTTGTTTTTTACAAAAAAATAATTAAGTGTCTATTTGTCCAGTAGAATAACAAAAATAATATTTCTTCATATCTATGTGGTCAACCGTATGCCTTTTTGTTGCGTCTGTTCCTTGGTCTTCTACTCTTCTTTTTCATAATAATAATAATTAATATAAATTTCTAAAAGTGTAATATTTAGTAAACTTTGGTTTATAAGTACATTTCAAAAATATCAGCATATAACCTTTTTGACTCGGATCATTGTTTAATAAGCCCACAGTCCTAATAAAAGATGGGTACATGTGATTTTGATGTTGTTGCTTGCTTAATTTGGGAATTTATTTTCAGTCACGTTGTATTGAGTACAAATAAAAACATGCATCGTGCATAGTCATTTAGTTCCTCCTCCCCTTTTATCAGTAGATATTGTCAATTAGAGATCATTTATTTCAATTTTACTGCATAGGCTTTTGGAAGTGTTATTGGGTGAGTATTTTAAAAATGTTATATTTTGGCATTTGTAAACGCTAGAGCTTCCCAGTTAACCAAAAGTAAACCTTACTGTATAACAAAAAGAAAAAGAAACAGCTATTCCTGAGCAATTTTAAGATACCATATATTATTTTGTTTAGATCTTCATTTTCTCTAGAAACACAAAAGACATGGTATATTTGGACATTTAAATACGCGAATTGGAAATGCAATATGACATGGTTTTTCTAAGTTATATTGTGCACACATAGCTTTGTATATGGTCATAGTATTACATAAAAATTAAGTGTTTCCTCCTTAATATATTTTAAAAAATGCAACTATATTAAATTTAAAACTAAAATCAGAAAGTAACTCATGTATACCCTTTAGCGTTCTATAAACGCACTAAAGACTCAGCATGATGGGGACTGAGCATACACAAAAGTTACATGTTGGTACGTAATAGGTTGGCCTGAGAGAATAATAATAGATTGAGAAGCAAGTGTGGCCTGCAAGTGCAGGAGAAGCGTATCTAAAAATAACACATCACTCCAGCATGTATGTTGCTTTGTCAACTTTCAATATTAGTATATTGTTTTACATATAGACTACAATATGAGAGTTATATTGATTAAATGCATATTAAATACGTGTCGAAAGATCGAGATACTTGAAGCATTAAGTTTTGAACTCCTGCAACTTATTATGAGTAGTGAACCCTGAAATCCTCCTCAACGCTCTAAATTCTATAACCCTGAATCCATTTTGCTTTAAATGCTAAAATTCTCAAATTTGCCTTGCACATGTATGATAATTCTTCATTTTTTCTGAAATCTTGAAGCATTAAATTTATGTATTTTATGGATTTAATATGCGTTATATCCATAACAATAGTCTTTTGAAATTATAACTTTCCCTACTGCTTTAGTCAAATGGATTAAATAAGCTTTGATATCAACGACAACAACCTTTTGATTTTGTAACTACACTACTACATTAGTCAAATTATTCCATCTAATAGTTTATTTTGTGTGATTTGTTTCAAATCTGCCTTTTAGCATTCCCTCTTATTCATGTTGCGGCTTTAAAGGGCGGTTACAATGGTTAAGTAATATTTGATGTTTTCCTTCCTTTCTTGAAGCATTATTCTATCTTTCTTGAAACTACTTTTATTTCGTTGTATAAATTTTAAATGCGTTCATACTGTTTATAGAGTTGCAAATGTAGAACGTTGTTGGTTGTCCCTACTTACTGCATCTTTTTGTCCCATTGTTATTGTCTGATCTTCCTCCTCTTTTTCAGTTTTTTGACATTTAAACTTGAACATATATGAGCTTGCACCTCTAATGATTTTTTTTTCTTTTTTGCAGTCCCACCGTGGACCGTAAGGTTGGAAAGTTTGGATTGATGTGGTGGTGGATCCTGATGCTTTCTTGTGGAAGCCGAATTCTGAAATGACTACCATTGGAGAAGTTGTTGGAGAAGCTGTTGGATCAACACTGGCTTGGAATAAAAATTACGTTGCCTTCAGTTAGAGTGCTTTCATAGGGTATGCTTATGTATCTTTTATGGACAAAGCTTCTATCTTTCTTATGTGTTAGATCGATGTATGTATTTTGAAACAGTTATGTTTTTTGTGACGGGTTTAGTTGGTGATGTACTGTGTGTATGTTGATCGAATATTATGTTAATTAATATATATGAATGATTCCATGTAGTTATATTTTTCGCACTGAAATATGAATCATATTATTATTAATATATATGAATTCTTTATATTAGTAGGGTGTATATAAGTTACAACAGCAAAAAAAAGTTGTATTAAAATTTATTACAACGGTGAGTAAAAGTTGTTAAATACCCTATTTCACAATGGTGTTGCAACGGTGCAGAAACGTTGTAAAAGATATAAGTATATTACAACTTCTTAATACACGACGGTGGCCCCACTGTTGTAAAAATATTTTACAACGTTTTTGCACCGTTGTAATATGGTATATTTCACAACGGTGTTGCAACGGTGCAGAAATGTTGTAAAAGATATAAGTATATTACAACTTCTTAATATACGACGACGGCTCCACCATTGTAAAAACCTTTTACAACTTTTTTGCACCGTTGTAATATGGTATATTTGTCGTAGTGTGTGGGCCGGGTTGCAAGACGTTCTTGTTGAACCCAGGTGTATTCGCCTCTAGAGATACATCATCGGAAGGTGGTCCCATACCTTGTCAAAGTTCGAAATCCAATTTCCATAAGCGCCAAGCGGTTTTTATTTGTATACTATATAGGAGAATGTGAGATGCAAGCATTCTTCTAGATTCCAGTTTATTTGTGAAAACTCATAGATACTATGATAATATCTGATTTCAAGTATACCAAGTGTTTTGATCTCATAAGGTAAAAACCCGTTCTGTATTTACGGCGTGGTCTTATGAGATATTTTTATTTGTTTTAAAATTGTTTACTCATACCAGTCCCCTGACTGACCCGGAGTTTATTTTTCTGTGTTTCCCTTAAACTCTTGGGTATTCATAACACTTGTTATGAATAGACAAGTGAATCAGGATTGGATAACACTTGAGAAGTTGGAATGGATCTTTATGTGTGCTAGTCCACTTATCTACTGAATAATTAAGTCTGCAAGTTAGTCGTCGATGATATGTATAATTAAAGATGTACGATGAATGGCTTGTATCACTAGAGATATGATGTTCTGTTGTAATATATTCTGCTGTGTAATATTATGAAGTATTATCTTTTGTAAAAATTCCGCTGTGAGATTCTGATGTTTTCTGTGATTTTATCTTCTATCTATTCTTATTCTTATTAATGGCACGACTTCCGATGTGTTCGAAAGTTGGGTCGTTACACTTTGTGTATAGTGTTACTTCGCGTGCCTCACACCCCGGTATGGACCATAAAAAGGGAGAGGACAGCAGGGAGTGCATGCGTTTCTTTCTAGCTAGAAGTGGTGTCATGGTATGCAAGCCCATACATTTTACTTATATGGATGATGGAATGAGGTGCCTCAGATTTGAATCCCTAGTGGCTCTTGATTTATGCCCCATAGAGCAGGGAAACGCATGTTTAGGAATTATGAATCCACCTTGTACTTAGTGTGGATCGGCCCTGCATGTTCCCTAGGGTCACTCGAGCTTTGATCCTGAGGCACGGGCTAGAGTGTCTCGAATTCGGTAAGGACGGTCCCTTACCTTAGTTCATGATGGAAATCCAACTTCCAATATGACATCGTGCAGTTTTGATTGTAGAACTAGTATGACGACGTGATATATGGTACACATGCCGTCTATGATTGATACATTTATATTTGAAGTTGTTTTGACACTATACACTTATAATAATAATAATAATAAAAGATGAAATTTTGCGTATCGAGTATATTTGGCTATTATAAGGGAAAACTCTATCCTCCGGCTTGCGTTGCATTGTGTGATGGGACCTGAGTCTTATAATAGCTTCAATTTTTCAAAAAGCATTGCGTTGTTTTATTTTAAACTAAGATTCATGTGGAGTAAACCCGTTCCGTGTTATACGGCGTGGTCCCGTGATTCCCATGACTGACCTGGACTTTATTGTTTTAACCTAAACTCTGGGTGCCCATATTTTCTGCATGGGCAGCTTGTAGTTTTGGTTTTGCCGATATTATATTCACAGGATCCTGGTTTACAGCTGAAGCGATATTCAGAAAGCTCTGTATCCGTGTATTTCTTTCAGTTGTATTTTGTATTATTTTTTCACTGCTATTTAAATGTAATTTAATCTCTGATATTTCTCGAATATATAATATTTATTCATACTCTGTTATATTCTTGTACTCTGATGTAATTGTTGTAATAAGCAATGAAATTTTCTTCAGTTTGTGTTCTGATTTTCCTTTTCTCAATTCAATCCGTACTTTCCTTTACGAGGAAGTTTGGGCCGTTTCAATATATGTCATTATAAAATGTTACAATGAATTGTAATGTAGAGAAGAACAGGTTGGAGTGATCCGACCGGAATCCTCAAATATTATATATGTTGTTAGTTTTATATTGTTTATATATGAACTGATTGAACCACCGTGATATTGAAAACCTGTTTGGATGTTGTTGAATTCAAATTCAACATTATTGTGATTTGAATCAATAAACGGTATTGATCAAGGAAATGGTAGCGGATGGCCTGAAATTCACATTATTATTTAAAATGGTGATTTGTCATTTGGTGAATTAACGAAGTTAAATTATAAAATTTACTTTATGACTAAAGCAAGATCTTTATTTATGTTTTACATGCTATAATGAAGTTTTAAAAATATATTGGTGTTTATAGATTGGTTTTTATAAAATATTATTAAATGATTATATAATAAAGATTTTACATTTAAATCAGGTTTTGAAGCGAATAAAACTATAATTAACCTACTGGTTAATATTTTGGATAGTTATTTTATGTAAATGATTTTATTAATCAAATAAGCAGAAGTAACTGAGATTGGTAAACGAGTTAGTCGATGATTTAAATTTGATCGAGTCAACTGTTTTGACCAAAAGTGACTATTTATGGATTGTATTCAACTAAATTATATTTCTTCAGTATAATTTACCTTGTAATTAACGATATTTAAAGATTATTATTATTATATCGTTTAATAATTCCAAAAGGGATTAACTAGTTGTTTAGTTAATAAAGAAGTAAAACCGTTTCTACTTCAGTAAATAATAAAGTTAATTATATTTTGTGATTACTTCTAAAGTGTAAGTTTATTTAAGAAGTTAATCGAGCATGTTTAAAGAGCTAGTTAAATTTGAAAAGGATTTATGAAGAATTCGGATAATACGATCCAAATTTCATAAATGAAGTCATAAAAGGGGATTTACTTTAATCTAGTTAGTTTAAATAAATATTTTATTAAATATTGGAATTTGGATTAAGGGAAGATTCAGGAATGTAAAGGAAATTTTCTTATTAGTTGAAGTAAATAAGATGATAATGGATTTTAATTATGAAAACAGAATTTAGTTTATAATATGATATTAATGGTTTTGGGTAAAGTATGTAATGAATTTTCATATTATATTTCCAATTAAAAATGGAATTTGAATAATAAAGTTAAAGCGAAATGTTGATAGTCGATCAAGATTCTCAGAATTAAGATACGGTTTATAAACCATTATTCAAATAAAAATAGGAAATAAGATTGGTTAAGAAATATGGGTTTTAGGTTACGAACTTCTATCTATTATAAGATAAGAACGTTGTCGATCAAGGTCTGAGAGGTAAATAAAATTTCCCAACTTAAACGACTTCACTATTATCGAGGAATGATATTAGTTTATGATAGTAAAGGATGTTGGAATTAAATTATCATAAGAAAAACACTGCAACGTTAGTTATAGGATTTGAAGTGTAATAGTGCAACGATCTTGGCAAGATATTGAATATAAACAAACTATTTGGTTTAAAAAGTAAACGATGTGTAAGTCAGCATTTGTTTTGGTAAAAATTGAAATGGGGTTTATATTTATACTTATCGATAAGGTATATAGTACTATTTTCGAGAAAGATATGTTTTAGAGTATTAAGTAAAGGTGATGGTTTTTTTTTCTTCGAAGAAATGGAAAGAGATAATTGAGTGGGAATTAGGAAATAATATAATAAGTATATATTATCGTAGGCATCATTATTAAGTGAAAATAGTTGAATTGTAGTTTGGTAAAACTTTTGGTTAATATGTTGTTATTTGACATTGTTCGGCCTTAATAAAAAGTGGAATTTCAAATGGATATCATTATATTTCCAAGGGTTAAGCAAATGTGTTATAAGAGAATATATTCATATTTTCAAAAGTAAGGAAGAAGATCAGTGAGTACATTTACTGTGAAAAGTTAAGAAGAATTATTATTTCCAATTAACAAAGACAAAGGTGATTGTTGAGATAAGTGGATGAAATCGATTTAAATCGATGAACGATTTTGAAAGATCGATAAGAATTTTAAGGATGATTTGAAATAATAAAGACCTGAACTGCCAATATACTTGACCGTACTGTTTTGAGATTAGTAGTTAAAACACCAAACTATCAATGATATATTATTGGACCCTTTTGACGTGTTGTTTCGAAGAGACCGGGATGGGAACTAGACCCAATACCACTTCAAATCAATATTGCATATGAAACTAATCTATAGAGATATGTATGAAGACGGGGTGAAATGAAGGGTTGTTCTGTTACGGGATAGTTCCTTTGGGTTGTCCAGACCCAGAACAACTTGTATGGATGAATATTTGATAGGGTATGCCTAAAGGATCACATGAGACGATCTTCCTAAGGTATTACGTTTGGTGGCGGATGAACTTTCCTCTTAGCTTTTATACCCGTAATATTCTTGGTAAGATCAACTTGTGATTTGACGGGTATGACGATGTGGCATTCAATGTGAATGGTAGCCGGATGTTCAAAAGGGTAAATGTAGCCTCATGCCTCACAACCGGGAAATGGCAAAAATCAGGCAGGCAACATGGCTAGGTGGGTCATTCCCAAGCAGGGTATATTGTCACTGATATAGATAAAAATCATTTCATTCTTCTTTCACTTCTATATCTCCCAGGAACGGTCATGTCGGTACTGACCATTGGTGACAATATATTTGATACAGTCAAGTTAAATGAGTGGTCAGACATGTGTGGCCAGGTTGCAAGATGTTCTTGTTGAACCCAATGTATCCCCTCTAGAGTACACTAATCAGAAGGTGGTACCATACCTTTTCATAGTTGGAATCTCATCTCCAATAAGCGCCCTATATTTTTTGTTTTTTTATTATGTATGTGGAGCATGAGATGCAAGCGTTCTGCTATTTGGTTATTTATTTGTGATTTGATAGACACTATTATAATATCACTGTATTTTGATATAGCAAAAATGTTTTGTGTTATAGTAAGGTAAAACCCGTCTGTGTTTATGTATGGACTGGTCTTACTATTATCCTTTCTTTCAAAAAGGATTTTTAAAGTTTAGCAAGTTGTTTGCCATGTGAATTTACCACTGATAGTATTCCAGATGATCCAGGTGAATTTTGCTTTGCTTCAAATGTGCTCGGGTCAGACTGGATATATTTCCAGGTTTGGTTCTACTTGGAGTTTCAGAAGAGAAGCCGAAGTCGAGACGTATTCCACGTAATTATTGGTATTAGTTATTTTCGCTATGTTTATTGATTGAGATATATATACTCTGATGTTGTAATATGTATACAGTTCTTTGTATAAAGCATTTGATATATTGTATTTTGTTCATTCCACTGTGGGACTCTGATCTTCTTATTCTTTTATTCTAATATTTCTTTCTTTCTTCTCTCATCCTCTAATTTCTTTCTATTAACAATCTGCTTTTTCTATGCAGTTTGAGTTGACATGGGTTATTAGATGTTGGCTTAAACTGTACGGGAAAAGTGGGTCATTACAAGTGGTATCAGATCTGAAGGTTGAGTAGTAACCTTGGCTCTGTGGCGTAACTCAACAGAGACGGGATTAGTAATATCCTAGATTGAATTTGAGTGTATATACGAGAGAGAGTATTTTAAATTTGTATTAAGAAAAATATGGTTTTATATTGTGTTGGTTGATACCTTGAGTGGTTTACAAATTCCAAATCGATGCGTTTAGCTGACGTAGTCAATATGGATTATAAACACGTCAACGAGGAAAATTTACATAATATTGTTTTAAAAGGTAGGTAAATGGAATAATATTTCCCAAATTTATATTTTGATATGAAGTAGTAATTTTTTGAAAATTATTGATGTGATTGGTTATTATAATCAATTGAGAATATAATATGGAGATGGTTATTCATAACCAAATTGAATTGGTATAAAATATGCAAATAGTTGAATTAAAATGGAATTCCGACCCGTATCGAGAATTTAAATTCCTGATATTTGGTAAAATATTTTCTGAGGTATTATAAAGTAATATAGTACTACTTTGGAAGGTATATTGGATAAAAATTATTTTTAATAGATTTTAAAAATGATTTTAGCACCGAAATCACTTCAGTGGCTCGAAAATAATTTTGATAATGGACTGCAACATTATCGGTATTTATTTTCGAGTTTCTAAGGATGGATTATTACCTTTGTAAAATTTGTTAATGGTAATTTATTTGAGAAAGCGAATTTAAAAATTGAATTATTTTGAATTAAATTTAAAATTTTCAAACTTATGTGAGTAAAGTTAAACAAGTCAATAAGAATTTGACTCGTGAATAAATCACCTATGAAATATTTTGAAATCAATTCAATTGTACGTTTCAAATATAGTGGTTAGATATAGCTTTGGAGTGGAATAAGAACCAATGGATGAACGAATTCAAGTAAAATGGAACCAGAATGATATTGGATAGATATTCATGTGTATTGACTGGGATATACAATTTGTTGTAATGGATGGTTGGAGTATTTGGATATAACTGATGATTTTGAAATTAATGAATTCCATCTGAGAAAAGAACAGGTGCATAGCTATATTGGTTAAGTTCTGGAGTTGATTGAATCCAGTTTGTTTAAAGCTGCATAATAATTTAGCAAGCTCGAGTATAGTTTATCGCTTATCGCATAATAACGCTCACAAAAAGGTACGCCTATGCAAAATATAAATTTTTGGTTTTTATTTGGGTTTTGAATTTTTTTCGACCGTGTGGGTTGATGTATATCTTTTTATTGTTCTTGCAATAGTGCAGAAGTCCCTTCGTACAAGGGAGACTGCCAAAAAAATTCCAAAATTTTAGGTGTTTGAATATTTCCAGTATTTTGGAATTTTTTGAATTAGTTTTTCTATTGAAACTGATTGGATTAGTTAAATTGGAAAGTCAGGAATTGTAACAAAATATTTTAACTAGTGAACTTTTGAAATTTCTGAGTTTGTAGCATTCTTCCTTGTTAGTAATTTCGAGGACAAAATTCTTTTAAGGGGGAAAGAATCTAAATGCCTAGATTTTTAATCGTTTTACTTAATATTTTATAATGGTTTTAGATATTGTTTTGGAATTTAATTGGCTTGAATTTAATAATTTTGAATATTTTATTAATGTAAATAATAAAATAATAATTTAAATTTGGGAATGGTCGAAATTTGTCGGATTTGAAATATATGTAAACTTGCAATTTAAAAGGATTTAATATTGTTTAGTTTTGAAATATATTAACGTTTTTTTTTTATTAAATGACACTTGAACATTTAACTTATAATTTAATAATAAAACGAGCTACAGCAGTGCGGTATTTTGTAGTATAACGTTTTGAACTTTGAATGATTATACAATATCCAATATAAGTCGGATTTCTTCGAAACAAGAAACGTTCGAAACTATCTGATAATATTTTTCTAATGGAAGAGAAAAATCGAGTTTTCATATTGTAGATTTTGTTTTATGTCCAAATCAAATTTTGAAATAGTCGCTATGGAATTCGTTTATAATTTATAACGATTTATAATATAAATAAAAGGGGTTTATTTTATTTTATTATCGTTTTAGCTTAAATTTCAATTCGAGATAATTTATTAAGAAACTACATATAATTCTGGTTAGGTATGGCCAAATATAATATTTTAATATTATTATATTGACGTGTTTTAAAATTGATTTATTTTAATTTAAATGGATCCTTGAAAAGGGACTTTGTTCAAACTATCACTGTTTACAACGAAACAAATTTTATTTGGACTATAATACCTAACTATTGCTATATCTCCAGTTTCACGACAATCGAATTTATTTTATGACCGTGCACGATATAAACGTGTATGGTTTAACCATTTGAAATTAAAATCGTATTTTTATAAATCATTTCAAAATTCGATGGAATCAGTTCTGTCGCATTCAAAATATTAAGTCATTGAACGGTTTTAAGTTTCATTATGAGTATTGTTCGTACGAGTTTGTACGAACGGTGAACGTTAAGCGTTGCACGCTATAAAAATCTTTGGTCGTTTTCAAATAAAAATATCACTGGTCAAAATCAAAAAAAATATCCTTAGTCATAAATCAAAATAAAATATTTTGCATAGCCTTTTCGCACATGGGTGATCAGCGAAATTTCTACGATCACATGCGTCCCTTTTCTGATTCAAGCAGTGGAACCATGTGATTAGCCTTGTTCCCTCTCTATATAAACATACAATGCATGTTCTTCTCTTCATAACAAAAACAAACCATTTTCGCATTTCTCTTTCAGGAAACGAGACATTAAAACTTGATATAAAACTAAAAACAAAAGCCATTGTTCCTCTTCTATCAATAATTTCAGATAAAAATATACTGGTAAAGTAAAACTCATGCACAAGTGTAGACGCGAGATGCATAGTTGGGTATAACTAATTTCAAACTCGAGCACGGAGGGTTCTTCGATGCTGGATTAATAGGAAACACGGTAAGGGTTGACTAGGGTGGTGGGGTTTCTCGGCCCTGGGCGGGGACAGCAGGAGGACTGACGATGTCAGTGTCAGTCTAGGTTAGCTCCGATGATTGCCTAAGGGCAGTAGCGGTGGTTTATATCTTGGGTGGAAGTCGATATCCAGAAAAGAAGGCAGGAGCTATAAATAGTTCATGACCTGGAGCAATAACTGGTAGAAGAAGGTGATTAAACGGTATTAGTTTTAATTAAGGGATAATATTTTAAATAAAGTTGTAAATCTTATCATCGATGATCTCGATTGGCATTCGTGTAGAGAAAAAAAATGCATGAAGGAATAATACGTGAAAAGGGGGAACTGAAGGGTGACACGCTTGACTTTGGTGTGGAGGAACTGCAGTGGGGTTTTCATGAAATTGTGTGAAAGCACAAGGGAATGGATAGAGAGATTGTTGCGATGTTGTGTTCTAAGGGAAGTAGGCATGTGAGTTTTGTTGGGGGTAGTTCATTGGTAACATAGAAAAAGGGGGATGGTAGTCACGGTTATGGAGAAGCTATGGTGGTTAGAGGGTCATGACATGGAAAAACGAGCAGGGTCTTTATTCGGGAAGAAAATACTTAAGGGTCGGCTGATTCATGTATTGCTGCCAGATATTTGAAGTTCAATGTAATGCTGCCAGAGATCGCTAATTGAGTGGCCCATGCATTACTTGCACTGATCTGAATAGAGAATTAAATTCGTCGCCTCAGATTTGATCAAAGTGAAGCTGGCTGAAATTGCATTGCCTGTTGATCTGTAGTTTCCACTATAAACTGATAAGGTGTTGGTTGAATTACCATTCGAGATTGATGATAGGACGGGGAATTCGAATTTGCTAAATCGTGTAGGCCTGGTTGATTTTGATGAGATAAGGCCAACTTGATAATTTGGATGGTTGGAGATAAAGCTTTTGGGTTTTTACATGAATCACTTCAAAATACAGTAATTCAGTAAATAGTTAATAATGAGGATGGTTAAAAATTTATTTTCATTTAATTTAAATTATGACTTGTAACATCGATTTCTCGTTCATATATTATTAGAATTCGACGAGGCAAATTTCTTTGAAATCATGTGGACGTTTTCTACGCGTACAAGCTAGTTTACAATGGACTGGAGCTAGTGAGAGTTTTGTCTAATTTTAAACGTCTATTTAAAATTAGACAAATCAAACTGAATCGTCAAACCAAAACAAAGGTGAGTTAACTCTCACACATTTCTAGAATTCTGTGATGTGTTAAATTCATATAATTTCAACTTATGATTGATAATATAAACATTGAATGATAAGATGTTATTGGTTGATTATTATTTGATTGGATGACATTAATTAACATCATTTAAATACATTGGATTGAATTTATATATCATCAATGTCGTTATAAAATGTTATAATAAACTGTGACGCAGAGAAGAACAGGTTGGAGGGATCCGAATGGATTCCTCAAATATTATGTATGTTGTATGCTTTATATTGTTTATATAAGAACTGATTGAACCCCCCATGATATTGAAAACTTGTTCGGATGTTGACGTTGAATTCAAATTCAACGTTTATGTTTTTTGGATCAATATACGGTATTAATCAAGGAATTGGCAGCGGATGGCCTGAAATTCCATTTTTTATTTAAAATGTTGGTTTGTCGTTCGGTGAATTAACGAAGTTAAGTTATAAATTTTACTTTATAACTGAAGCGAGATCTTTATTTATATTTTACATGTTATAATGAAGTTTTAAAAACATATTGGTATTTATAAATTGTTTTTTATGAAATATTATTAAATGATTATATAATAAAGATCTGGCGTTTAAATCAATTTTATATCTTATAAAACTGTAATTAACCTACGGGTTAATATTTTAGATAGTTATTTTATGTAAACGAGTTTACTAATCTAATCAGCAGAAGTAATTGAGATCAGTAAATGGATTAGTCGATGATTTAAATTTGATTGAGTCAAATGTTTTGACCAAAAGTGACTATTAATGGATAGTGTTTAATTGAATTAATTTCTTCAGTATAATTTACCTTGTAATTAACGATATTTAAAGATTATTATTATTATATCATTTAATAATTCTAGAAAGGATTTGTAACATCCCGTAATTTTGTTAACATTAAAGAGGATAAATTAAATAATAATTAATTTAATATTCAGAATTAAGGAAAACGGACTGTGCCATTGCGTCCGCCTAGAAATTCTGGTTAAGATAGACATTTGATTTACGTAAAACAGACACTGTATGAAGAAGTTATGAGGATTTTAAGTTTGTATACGCCCAGAAGAAATAAATAAATACATACATACATATGAGTCATATAGGAGTCAGATATGAGTCAGCACCTATTCCAGGATCGTTCAAAAATCAAAATGGCAAAAGGCGGCAAATTTCCCACTCTAGGGGATCGACCTCCTAGAGGGGTGTCGACACCGGGGTCGACCCACCCATAGGGGTGTCGACACCCCTAGGGCTAATGTGGCATAGTTAGTTTGGAGGCTGGCAGCTATAAATAAGGGTCCATTTTTCATGTTTTCTATCCTAGAATGCAGTGAAGGCCAAATGCTGTCAGTGACTGGACTAAACCTAATTCTATTCATTATCTGCAAATCAAATTCTAAGATTCAAGCATAGATTTAACATTTACAACTTCTCTTCTATCATATTAGCAATCCAAACTGTGTGAGTTGGTAACTTTTAGGTTTAAATGAATAAAAATAATTTGTGAAAGACTGTGATTTGGATATGTTGTAAATTATGAATCTATACTGTTACTGGATCCTAAGCTATGTCATGATAGATCTACTTTTCCAGATCTAGTTCAATTGTAGTTAATCTATTGCGTCACCTTCGTGGGTCTTGGTTCATATTTATATTGTATTTAATGTTAATCTGTCATTTTTGGACAGTTGAAACCTTGTTTAGATCTAATCCTTTATGTAGATCATCTTTTACCTGTCATATTGTGGCCAACTTAGATATGTCATTATTTGGACATATAGATCTTTGTTTAGACCTAAACATGCTTGCTATGTCATCCTAATTATGCTAGATCGGTTTTTATGTCCATATTATAATTATGTTAGATCTAGTTTTATCATTGCCTGTTCGCTAGATCTATTTTTATGTCCACCTTATTATTATGCCAAAACATGTCTATGCCAGTATATATGTTCATGTCACCTTCATTAGAATGATCACGATTGTCATTTTTCCCATCACCTTTCCCTTTTTACTGTATATGCCTAGGCTACTTTCTAGCCTAGGTATGCCGCTAAATATATGCGAATGTGTTAATTAGGGGACGGGGGAAAATATTAGATTTGGCATAACTTGATATGAATTTGGACACATAACCCATTACGAGTATAATCGGACATTTAGGCATAATTGGAAAATTGAATGTTAATTTGGTTATTAATTGGAGTAATGAATATGAATAAATTTGGCATAAAATCAATTATGGACATAATTGGGAAAAGGCGCATAAAACCTATAATTGACATAGGTATAATTGATAATAAATGCCTAGTATTACAATTAGAAATTTTAATAGCACTTATGACACGAGGTTAGGTTACATTAGTGGTGGAAGTCAACCCAGACCCGACCGGCATATCCAGCAGCCACTAATGTTGAACCTAATGTGAGAGGTCTAAGTGCGTAAATATGAATCGGGCTAAGACACGAGGTTAGACCCAACTGTGGAATAAGACTGCCCGGACCCGACCGGCATATCCAGCATCCACAAGTTGTAGGCCTAATGTGGGAGGTCTAGCCCATTATGAACCATAAATGGACATGGTAATGCATTGGACTACTTAACCTAATTTAATTCGTTGGGATTGTTTGATTATGAACTTAAGTTAGGGTTAAGTAAAATTGGTTGGATAGTGGGTGGATTAAGTAAATCTGAGGGGGTGGGTAATATTTACGTATAGGCCCACGAACTTAACCCAATAAGGTTATGTAATTAAAGACACCTAGTGGTATACATACCTGGTGGAAAATATAAAAGTTACGTAATTAAAGACACCTTTTAGGGTAAGCATAACTAGAAGAAATGAATAGGGCAATGTAATTAAAGATACCTAGTGGTATACATAGTCAGTAAAAACCTAGTGGGGGATACAAGACAAAGGGGGGAGCTTGTATCATATCATGTGGGACCCATTTCAGTCAGTAACCTGGAGTAGGTATCAAACAAAGGACACTGTACTAGGTGGAGAGGTGTAACACCCCATGTCCGTTAATGTCACTCACAAAGGGAATGCATCAATGTCCATGAAGCGTTATTGTTGTATAGAACAGATAAATTACAAGAATAAATAAATAAAACAACACAGCGGAAGATAAAACTTATTTCATAGCATCATAACTCAAAACAAGCTTACATAAGTAGTTTCCAAAACCATTACAACAGGATCAATAGTCTTTTCCATAAACTTCAAAGTACATAAAGAAGCAAATACTTAAATAACATAAATGCATAAATCCCCACTGAGCATATGCAAAGCCATAAAGATGAGAGAGTCCAAAGCGATACATCTACTCTTTTCAAGCAACTGAAAGAAATCGGCACTAAGCTATAGTATTCCCTCCTTGCAAACCTGGGGGGGGGGGGGGAGGAAAGAAAAGAGGTGGAAATAAGTCTGGCGAGTCCAGTAATTTTAACAAATAATAGGTAAGGTAAATGATCAAGACATAAATAGGCATCATGATATGGCTGTAACCTAGATAAGGTAGATAAAAAGGATGGACAAGATGATTTCGTTCCTAAGTACTAAGACAATCCTACACCTTGGCTAAGCGAACAACCCTCCAAGTACAAACCCCGAAGACCAAAGTCAACATCAGACTAGCACCCAAAGGACTATCCAACTCAACCAACATGTATTTCGTTACACCGCACTTTTGCTAAGTTACACCACATTACTTAATTACGCCGCATATCTACAAGTCTCTTTTACTCAAGGTTGATCCCTTCCCACTAACTGTACCCACATGACAAACTTAGTAGTTACTTGTACCTAGCTGCTATCGTAGGAGCCGGCTTGATCCTACCACCGCTAAGTTACACTTACTCTACCCATTCGATCGGCTCCCTAAACCCGTAGGCACCCGTGCTGGCCCCACAGTGTGGTGTATCACTCCCTAAAGTGGCAACCCCGATACCAACATGAAATGCATGGCCATACCTACACGATGCAACAACGTCTTACCTACGAGCCCGGACCCATGCACGCACATGAACCCATTGGACTTGCGTTGCCACCGCTATCCACGTTTTGACCTCTTATATTCAAGCCCAGTAAGCGTGCCCCAACCCCGGCCTAGTACTGGGCCCAATTAGATACTCAAACGGGTTACTGGTTGAAACGGGTCCCCTTCCGACACAAGCCTCCCACCTGTTTTTGGCCCCCACTAGGTTTTTCAACCACTTAACCATTTTAATCTAAATGTCCATGTCTTACACATGCTACGGTTAAGTCCAAACTTACATGTCATACTTTACATGCCTTATCTTATTCCGGTTAAATCCATATTTACATGTCATAAATTACATGTTACCCCACTTAACCTTCTAACCATACCCATGTCTTATTATGGTTAGTATTCCTTAATCCATTCCTTATGACGAACGGTGCATGACCTCCCACATTAGACCGAACACTTTGTGGCCGTTGGATTTGCCAGGCGGTTCCGGGCAGTCTTACGCCACAAACCGGGTCTAACCTCGTGTCACCGATTGTTACGCCTACAATTCATGCCTTTGACCTCTCACATTAGACGTCCAATTGTGGCAGCTGGATTTGTCGGGCGGTTCCGGGCAGTCTTACACCACAATTGCGCTTAACCTCGTGTCAAAGGTTTATTAATAATCGTATTTCACCCAAACCCCAATTTTCATGTCATGTGTTTCCAATTCAACATATAATCATGTTTACACTTTTTGCCTATTCCAACTTGTCACTAATTACACTAATTACATATTAATTAGCCTCAATTACAAATTTTCAATTATAGGCAATTTCATCAATTCCATGTAATTCATAGCCAAATATGCCAATTTTACATATTATCCAATTATCCAAAATATCCAATTTTCCAAATTTCCCATATTCCCAATATTTCCCCATCGTTCCCACGTATTCGCATTCGCGCGTATTTTTAATATAGGCTCGAAGGTAGCCTAGATCCACAAATAAAAGGAATAGGGGGTAAGAAGACAGAATCAATTCATAGAAAATTGGAATAAAGCATCATCATGAAATAAAGAGGCATATAGACTGGCATAGAGGCATAATAAAAGATTCAACATGAATAAACTGATAAAAGGTATGAACTTTACATAGAAACATAGGCATATGATGACATGAATCAAAAAGGTGAAGACTTGGTGAGATTTTCATTACAAACATATATATGTATCTTTTTTACAACTTTTTCATGTTACTTTAAAACCTATTATATTGTGAAAATAATTGTACTCACCTTTCGTGGCTTAAGAAAAGGATTAACGAATTGAAATTGGTGTAGAAACGTTGCGGTGATGTTGATTGATATTCTTTAATTGTTGTTGAAGCTCTAAACTTTGATTTGAATTGTGTATGAACACTTGAGATTTGATTAGAGGCGGCGGCTAGGGTTTAGGAGAGATAGTTTGACAGCATAATGGTGTCTTAGAAATTATTTTATGAATTAGGGTTAGGTTGATGACATATTTATACGTGTAGGAAGTTATTTAGGCCTTAGGATTAACCCTAAACTGATCTGGACCATCAAAAATCGTCCCAGGCCCAAAAATCGCACCACACAACAAACTGGCCGAACCAGGTTCGAATTTTCGGGTCTGGAAAACCTAGGGAGGTCGACCCCCAGGTTGACCCCCTGGTCGACCTACCCGATCAGGTCGACCCCTGGTCGGCATGGGTCCTAGGCGGGAATTTTCCTGCCCTGCCCGGGTACCTGAAATTTTTGAATTTGATTTTGATTTTTCTGGCTGGGTTTAAGTTTAATAAATTCTACTTAGTTACTCAAACTTCTAAGGCCCATAACTTCCTCATACGAAGTCCGATTTACGCAAACTTGGACTCTATCTCAAGCAGAATTCCGAGACGATCGCAATGGCGCAACCCATTTCCCTTCATTCATCTTTTAAAAATTTAGTGTTCTTAAATTTAGGTAGTTCAATCATTCAAAATTCGGGGTGTTACATTCTCCCCTACTTAAAGGATTTCGTCCTGGAAATCTCTAAGTCAAGAAGAATGTAGTAACCCGCATTTTAGCTGTTGAATAATTAATTTATTTAATTATTAAATATTGATTTATCGATATCGAGAACGTGAATTAAATAATATTGAATATTTAATTAATAATTATAACATAATAAAATATATTATAATGTCAAAATAATCAAAAATATTGGAAATCACAATATTCTGTGAATTGGGTCATCCCTAAGATGTAATTCAGCTTAGAGTTTTAATATAATTAAAACAGAGCCTGAAACGATGCGGTAGTTCGCTATTTGGCGATTCGAACTTCAACTGAATGTACAGGATTCATTTTAAGCCGGATTTCAGTGAAACAAGAAACGCGTGGAGCTCGTGGAGTATATTTTTCTAATGGAAGAGAAAAATCTGGATTTCGTCGTGTAGATTTTGATTTACGTCCAAATCAAATTTCAGAAAAGTCGCTGTGGAATTCCTTTATAATTTGCGACGCTTTAATTACGTTATGAATCGATTTTCAATATAAATTGAATATCGGGATAATATGGAATTCTGAAATATCGTGTTATAAAATCTGATGTGATATTCTGGAGCTGGATGATATCGTATACGAATATATACGATAATATTAATTTATTAATATTTTATTTAATTATATTTAAATATATTTATATATTTAAACGGTCTGTTCAGCGCTTGAAAAATAGCCAGTTTTGCATACGATCTCCGTTTTCGACGAAACCAATTTTGTTGGATCCGCAACATTAAATTATTGCTAGCTGTCAAGTTTCGTGATTTTTAGAGTCACTGTGTGGTCGTACGGATTTTTAGAGTGAAAAACCGTCAGTGTTTTGACAGTTAAAAATACGTTGTGTGAGCAGACGGAGTCGGAATTTGACGAAACCAATTTCGTTGGGACCGTAATGTCGAACTCTAGCAACATGTCCAGTTTGGTGATTTTTGTGTATTGTATGTGACCATGGGGATTTTTAAAGACAGATATAAACAGCGTTGGACTAAAATTGAATATAAAATTCAATATAAAAATATTATAAAACCTCCTATATAATCCCCTAACAAATCCTAAACCTAATCTCCACAGCAAGAAATTTGAGCCGCCACCAGTTCTTTAGAACGTGAGGGAAAAAGGGGAAAAATCAAAGAAACAAATCGAAATAAACTTCTAAAAATCATCCCATATATATGCATGAAATCCTCGTCTATTTCTCTTTAGTTCGATGCCCATTTTGTGGTGTGCGATGCAAGAATCTGGGGTTCGATTTTCACCCAGTAAACTAGGGCTGAACGAAATGTGGAGGAGGAACATCGTATTGGATTTCCGAGTTGATATTTGGGTTTACGGGATCAATCAGTTTGGACGCACCATTTCTTGAGTAGATCGACATCAATTTTGGTCGACACCTGCTTCGGTGGTGCTGCGAACGGGATGCCATTTCTGAGCTCGAGTTGGAGAGCGTTGGTATCAATTGGAAGAGGGGTTTGAGAGAAGTGGTTCGATGGTCTCAGTTGGTTGATTCGGGGGAGAATGTGAGGAGGAAGGGAGCTTGAATGTTCGGTAATGGTTTGAGTTTACTGGAGTTATTTCCATCGGAGGAGAAGAGGAATTAAAGGTGGAGAGCAGGCTGGGTTTACACCGTGGGTTCATGGGCCGGGAAATGAGTATGGTGAGGACCAATAGAATTTTGGTTATTATAATTCAAGTGTATAACGTATTAACTTGTAATGCTTATAACTTCGTCATACTGTATCAGAAATTCAAACCGTCAGTCACGTTAGGATCGTATGGACGAGCACTCCGAAATGAGACTGACCGGGAGTGAATCCGAGCTCGTATAAATTTACAGCGAAATAAATTGTTTGATTCAAATCAAACGACAGTTTATCGTTCTTTAACGATGAACTGCAAATGTGAGTACATCTCACTAACTCTGAACAGTTTATAATTTCATGTTGAATTTTTAGAACTATTAAATATTGACTGTTTGACTGTGTGTTGAATGTTTGATTAAACTGCAAGTTAGTTAGTTGAATTTCTATATTGATTCTGTTTAACAGAATATATCATATGAAATTTAAAATGATGTTGGTTTTATTGTGTAACATTTGTGGATGCAGGGAAACAGGTTGGAGGAATCCGACTGGATTCCTCAACAGTTATTTTATTGTTTTCATATATTGTGATATATGACGTGATTTGTAATCTGTTGTTGATTATATGTGTATGGACGATATTGGACACTGTAACTTGATATGTTAAACATCGTGACATACCGGAATATTGGAAAGAGAATATTTATAAAATCAAGAGGAATTTATAAAGGAGAATATTTATAAATAGAATATTTATAAATATAAATGTTTATAGATGGAATATTTATAAATAGAAAATACGTTTATGTGGAAATTATAAATGAAGGGCACACTTTATAAATGGAATATTTATAAAGTGAATTATTTATTTAGAATAAATAGATAAGATATTATAACCTGGATTATTTATTTGTTAAATAAATAAAATATTAAATAGGGATTATTACTTAAAAATAAATAAGAGATATTCAAAAAGGAAATAACTGCAAATCATTTTCTTTTTGAATGGAAAAGGCTTGTGTAGCGGTTTGGGGATTTTCCCGATACTCCCGATACAAAGGAGGTTATGGCGAATTTTTCCGGGAATTTAAGGAGATAGAATATTTTCAAGAATGAAATAGAAAGAGAAATATTTGTAAAACATTTACAAATGAAATAGAAAGAGAAATATTTGTAGAACATTTACAAATAGATAAAAAAAAAGGAGATATTTATTTGTTAGAATAAATAGAATTAAAGGGGATATTTATTTGATAAACAAATAGAACTAAATCAAAGTGAATTGGTTAAGTTAATTGAAATGAATTAGTTAAGTAAAACTAAATGGATTAGTTAAGTTAAACTAAGTAGATTAGTTAAGTTAAACTAAGTGGATTAGTTAAGTTAATTGAAGTGAATTAGTTAAGTTAAACTAAGTGGATTGGTTAGGTTAATCAAAGTGATTAGTTCAGTTAATCGAGATAAGTAAAATCAAGTGAGGTTAATCAGGTTGAATTAGTCAGTCGAGTTAATCATTTGAGTTAGTCAAGCCAAGTAAATCAACCTAGGTTAATCGAGTTGAATTAGTAAGTCGAGTTAACCAGTTGGGTTAAGTAAGTCGAGTTAATCAAATCGAGTTAATCGAGTAGAGTTAACCAGTTAGAGTTAATCAGTTAGAGTTAATCAGTTAGAGTTAACCAGTTAGAGCTAATTAGTTTGAGTTAATCAAATAAGTGTTAATCCAAATGAGTTGCCATTTCGTACGACTGCTAGCGTAATTCGCAGGGCTGTAAATAGCCTACGGCGGTCGGATGTTTCCTGAGGGAATCAGGCGTAACCATTGTGATCGCTGCAATCTAGAGTCAGGCGAATGGAGTTAAATAGAGTCGAATGGAGTTAAATGGAGTCAAATGGAGTTAATCGAATATTAGTTAGTCGAATGGAGTTAAATGGAGTCAAATAGAGTTAATTGAATATTAGTTATTCGAATGGAGTCAAATAGAGTTAATCGAATATTAGTTATTCGAATGGAGTTAAACGGAGTTAAATAGAGTTATCGAATATTAGTTATTCGAATGGAGTTAAACGGAGTAAAATAGAGTTATCGAATACTAGTTATTCGAATAGAGTTAAACGGAGTTAAGTAGGAGTTAGTCGAATATAGTTTATTCGAATAGAGTTAAAAGAAAGGAGTTATCGATTTAGTTAAATCGAAAGGAGTTATCGATTATAGTTTGATCGAAAGGAGCTATCGATTTGTTTAATCGAAAGGAGATTATCGAATATATCGTATTCGAAAGAGAGAGATCAAATATAGTTTATTCGAAAGAGAGAGAGATTTCGAATATAAGTTATTCGAAGAGAGAGATTTCGAATATAAGTTATTCGAAGAGAGATAATCGAATATAGGTTATTCGAAGAAGAGTTAATCAAATAGAGATTGCTCGAAAGGGATTTATACGTCGAATTCGATTATATTGAATTCGGGAAAGTATTATTTACTTTCCGGTGTTTAAATCAAGAGTTATTTATTTATAAATAAATTGGAGTAGGTTAATTATTCACACTAAAGAATAAATGTTATAATTGAAGTTAGATACCTTGAAAGTAGGGATTATAACGTTATCGTTATAATCATTGTTTTCAATAAAGAAGTGGATTCATAAATTGAATCTGAGAGTTACGTAAAGAAGTTGTTAAAGGTTTAAAAGATAAACTATTACTATTTCGAAGTTATAACGTTGTTCAGTTAAGGTCTGAGAGGTAATTATACCCCAACTTGATTGACTTCCTTCTTAACTAAGGAATGGTAAGGGTTGATAGTGAATGATGGTTAAGTGAATTTAATAAATGAGTTGAGTTGGCATAGCGATGTTTATTAAAACATCAGTTTAAATACAATAAAGGAACTTTGGAATTGTTTTCCAAATAAGAAATCAGAAATGTTTTCTAATATAGGAAACAGGAAATGGAAATGTTTTCCATTGTTAATAAGATATATTTTCTAAAATTTAGAAAATAAGAAATGTTGAATATAGGGAAACAGGAGATAAGTTAAGTAACGAACTAAAGAGATAAATGTTGAATGATGATTGATTTATATAATTTCCATCTGGAAATAATATCGTTGTTTGCACACAAGTTTTTCTTTGATAGTTAAATCACAGACTATCAATGTTTTGACCATTCTAACGTTGTTAATATAGAGAGACCGGTTGGATTATTATCCGAAGAACCACTCTGTATTGGCATAAGCGTGCGAATCATATATGCCAAAGAAAATTGAAGATGGAGTAAAAGTACAAGGGCTATTGTATAAGTCTTAGATAACAGTGCCTAAGATGGATGTACTGAATAGTGTCTTCGGTTTGTCCAGTCCCAGGACAACTTGTATGGACGAATGTCTGACAGAGTATTCCTAACGAATCATATATGTTGATCTCTTCAACGTATTACGTTTGGTGGCGGAGAAATTCGTTTCTCTTAGCTTCATACCCGTGATACTGTTACGGAAATCGATAATGATTTGGCGGGTATGACGATGTGGTATTCCAAGTAAATGAAGATATGATATGAAAAAGATATGCGTAGCTTCTAGCCTCACATCCGGTAAATGACATAAATCGAGCAGGCAGCATGGCTAAGTCGGTCGCACCGAAGTAGGGTGTATAATCACCTATCTAGAGAATATTCATTTGATTCTTTAATCTATCAATGTTGTCCTATATATATATATATATATATATATATATATATATATATATATATATATATATATATATACGGGAACGGTTGCTGATCCCAACCGTGGGTGATGTACATTCGATACACTCAAGCGAAATGAGTGGTCGGTCATGTGTGGCTGAGTTGCAAGATGTTCTTGTTGAACTCCAGTGTATCGTTCCTAGAGTACACTGATCGGAAGGTGGTTCCATACCTTGTCATAGTTGGAAATCCAATCATCCAATACGTGCTTACGGTTTTGATTGTATACTATATATGTAGTAACGTGAGATGCAAGCGTTTCTACTAGACTGATATTTATTTGTACTTAGACATTATTATAATATCAGAATCATATTGCTTTGCAAAGTTACTTGGATTCTCATAAGGTAAAAACCCGTTCCGTATTCACGGCGTGGTCTTATGAGATATCATATACCTGTTTAAATGATTTGAGTTTATTCATACCAGTCCCATGACTGACCCGGAGTTTATTTTGTTTTCCCTAAACTCTTGGGTGCCTAAATTTGTACGGGCAGTCAAGTAGTCAGGATTTACAGGTATACTTGAAGAGCTTGGAGCAGGAGGCTTCAGCAGGCGATAGCTATTATTTATTCCGCTGTGATGTTATGTGTTGTACTCTGAAATGGTATGTATATACAGTTATAACTTTGTATTTTAAAAGTTATGTTATATTTTATTTGTTCCGCTGTGAGATTCGTGTTACTCTGATGATGTTGTATGTTCTTCTTCTTCTTCTATTCTAAGTTTCTATCTTATCTATCATCACCCTCTGCCTTCTTTCTATTAGTTTCTTGAATTTCCAGTGTAATTTGGGGTTGGACTTGTGTTTTTGGTCAGCTCAAATTCCCCTGGATTTTCGGGTTACTACAGTTGGTATCAGAGCATTGGTTAAGTAATACCTTGGCTCTGTGGCGTAACTCAGTAGAGATGGGATTAGAAATATCCTAGATTGAATTGAGTGTATATATATGAGTGCGTATATGTTATTCAATATAAAATGGTTTTATATTGTGGAGATTTATTGATTGAGTGGCTTATGAGTTCTGGACGATCAGTTTGATCCACTGTATCGGTAGGAATTTTATATACACATGAATACGATGAACCGACATGGTATGTTTTGAAATTAATATAGTATATTAGTTGTGTTGGTTGTTATTATAATCGAACAAGATTATAAAAAGATGAAATGGTTATAAATAACTAATCATAATTCATATAAGTAAAGTATATGAAATAAGATGAAGTAAATCTGAAGTTAAATCAGAATTGGAATTAAAATAAGGAAATTTTAAGTTCCTGGGAGATTTTGAAATGTTTTTAAAAATGGAAGCGTTTAGAAATGGTTTTGAAAATGATATAGTATTGAACTTACTTTGATCGTTGGAAAATAGATTCCGATGATGATCATGACATCCTCGGTGTTCATTTTCGAGTTTCTAAGTGACGGATTACTACCAAAGGTTTTGGTTCTGAATTGTTTTGAGAAAACAAGTTGTTTAGAAATTCAAATGTTTTAAATTGGTATTATGATTTCAAATTGATTTGAAAGAAACCCAGGAATTTAAGTTCTGGGATTTAAATTTTAACCAATGAAGTTAAATAAAATGAGATGGTAAAAATAAATTGAAATTTAACTTGAACTGAGTTAAAATAGAATTGAATTGGATTAGAGAATAATCTGTTATGGAATTGGGTTAATGAGTTAAGAAATTTGAAATTTTATATTGGAGTTCGAGTGAAATACGATTTGGATTTGAGGATATGAACTGATTGGAATTTGATTGAGATAACATTGGTATATGCTGAGTTGATAGCATATGGAAGTGATAGAGTTGATATGCCCGACAAAAAGGTACCAGTTTATATTATATATGGATATGAGATTTATGAGCCGAATTGGCAAGCCGCTTGGCTGTTTGATTTTCTTTTGGGATAAAGAAGGCCCAGAGAGGCGAGTTGGAGTTTGAGATATTGACCAGTACAAAGGAAGTGCTGGCGAAATTTTTAGAAAAGTTAAGGCGTTAGAAAATTTTCAGGATTTTTGAAAATTTAGTTAATCGGAATAAATTAATATTTTAGTCGATATTAATTGGTTCAGTTGAAACCAGAGATAAGAGGTAAACAAATAAATTTTTACCCAGAAGATAGGGTCGTCCCCTAGCTTAGCAATTTCGAGGACGAAATTTTATTAAGAGGGGAAGATTGTAGTAACCTGCATTTTAGCTGTTGAATAATTAATTTATTTAATTATTAAATATTGATTTATCGATATCGAGAACGTGAATTAAATAATATTGAATATTTAATTAATAATTATAATATAATAAAATATATTATAATGTCAAAATAATAAAAAATATTGGAAATCACAATATTCTGTGAACTGGGTCATCCCTAAGATGTAATTCAGCTTAGAGTTGAATTATATTGACGAATATATTCAATCGACGTCAGTTTGAACGTAGAATTTTAATATAATTAAAATAGAGTCTGAAACGACGCGGCAGTTTGCTATTTGGCGATTCGAACTTCAACTGAATGTACAGGATTCGTTTTAAGCCGGATTTCAGTGAAACAAGAAACGCGTGGAGCTGGTGGAGTATATTTTTCTAATGGAAGAGAAAAATCTGGATTTCGTCGTGTAGATTTTGATTTACGTCCAAATCAAATTTCAGAAAAGTCGCTGTGGAATTCCTTTATAATTTGCGACGCTTTAATTACGTTATGAATCGATTTTCAATATAAATTGAATATCGGGATAATCTGGAATTCTGAAATATCGTGTTATAAAATCTGATGTGATATTCTGGAGCTGGATGATATCGTATACGAATATATACGATAATATTAATTTATTAATATTTTATTTAATTATATTTAAATATATTTATATATTTAAACGGTCTGTTCAGCACTTGAAAAATAGCTAGTTTTGCATACGATCTCCGTTTTCGACGAAACCAATTTTGTTAGATCCGCAACATCAAATTATTGCTAGCTGTCAAGTTTCGTGATTTTTAGAGTCACTGTGTGGTCGTACGGATTTTTAGAGTGAAAAACAGTCAGTGTTTTGACAGTTAAAAATACGCTGTGTGAGCAGACGGAGTCGGAATTCGACGAAACCAGTTTCGTTGGGACCGTAATGTCGAACTCTAGCTACATGTCCAGTTTGGTGATTTTTGTGTATTGTATGTGACCATGGGGATTTTTAAAGACAGATATAAACAGCGTTGGACTAAAATTGAATATAAAATTCAATATAAAAATAATATAAAACCTCCTATATAATCCCCTACCAAATCCTAAACCTAATCTCCACAGCAAGAAATTTGAGCCGCCACCAGTTCTTTAGAACGTGAGGGAAAAAGGGGAAAAATCAAAGAAACAAATCGAAATAAACTTCTAAAAATCATCCCATATATATGCATGAAATCCTCGTCTATTTCTCTTTAGTTCGATGCCCATTTTGTGGTGTGCGATGCAAGGATCTGGGGTTCGATTTTCACCCAGTAAACTAGGGCTGAACGAAACGTGGAGGAGGAACATCGTATTGGATTTTCGAGTTGATATTTGGGTTTACGGGATCAATCAGTTTGGACGCACCATTTCTTGAGTAGATCGACATCAATTTTGGTCGACACCTGCTTCGGTGGTGCTGCGAACGGGATGCCATTTTTGAGCTCGAGTTGGAGAGCGTTGGTATCAATTGGAAGAGGGGTTCGAGAGAAGTGGTTCGATGGTCTCAGTTGGTTGATTCGGGGGAGAATGTGAGGAGGAAGGGAGCTTGAATGTTCGGTAATGGTTTGAGTTTACTGGAGTTATTTCCATCGGGGGAGAAGAGGAATTAAAGGTGGAGAGCGGGCTGGGTTTACACCGTGGGTTCATGGGCCGGGAAAAGAGTATGGTGAGGCCCAATAGAATTTTGGTTATTATAATTCAAGTGTTTGTTTAATTATATAATGTATTAACTTGTAATGCTTATAACTTCGTCATACTGTATCAGAAATTCAAACCGTCAGTCACGTTAGGATCGTATGGACGAGCACTCCGAAATGAGACTGACCGGGAGTGAATCCGAGCTCGTATAAATTTACGGTGAAATAAATTGTTTGATTCAAATCAAACGACAGTTTATCGTTCTTTAACGATGAACTGCAAATGTGAGTAAATCTCACTAACTCTGAACATTTTATAATTTCATGTTGAATTTTTAGAACTGTTAAATATTGACTGTTTGACTGTGTGTTGACTGTTTGATTAAACTGCTAGTTAGTTTGTTGAATTTCTATATTGATTCTGTTTAACAGAATATATCATTTGAAATTTAAAATGATGTTGGTTTTATTGTGTAACATCTGTGGATGCAGGGAAACAGGTTGGAGGAATCCGACTGGATTCCTCAACAGTTATTTTATTGTTTTCATATATTGTGATATATGATGTGATTTGTAATCTGTTGTTGATTATATGTGTATGGACGATATTGGACACTGTAACATGATATGTTAAACATCGTGACATACCGGAATATTGGAAAGAGAATATTTATAAAATCAAGAGGATTTTATAAAGGAGAATATTTATAAATAGAATATTTATAAATATAAATGTTTATAGATGGAATATTTATAAATAGAAAATACGTTTAAGTGGAAATTATAAATGAAGGGGACACTTTATAAATGGAATATTTATAAAGTGAATTATTTATTTAGAATTAATAAATAAGATATTATAACCTGGATTATTTATTTGTTAAATAAATAAAATATTAAATAGGGATTATTACTTAAAAATAAATAGGAGATATTCAAAAAGGAAATAACTGCAAATCATTTTCTTTTTGAATGGAAAAGGCTTGTGTAGCGGTTTGGGGATTTTCCCGATACTCCCGATACAAAGGAGGTTATGGCGAATTTTTCCGGGAATTTAAGGAGATAGAATATTTTCAAGAATGAAATAGAAAGAGAAATATTTGTAAAACATTTACAAATGAAATAGAAAGAGAAATATTTGTAGAACATTTACAAATAGATAAAAAAAAAGGAGATATTTATTTGTTAGAATAAATAGAATTAAAGGGGATATTTATTTGATAAACAAATAGAACTAAATCAAAGTGAATTGGTTAAGTTAATTGAAATGAATTAGTTAAGTAAAACTAAATGGATTAGTTAAGTTAAACTAAGTAGATTAGTTAAGTTAAACTAAGTGGATTAGTTAAGTTAATTGAAGTGAATTAGTTAAGTTAAACTAAGTGGATTGGTTAGGTTAATCAAAGTGATTAGTTCAGTTAATCGAGATAAGTAAAATCAAGTGAGGTTAATCAGGTTGAATTAGTCAGTCGAGTTAATCATTTGAGTTAGTCAAGCCAAGTAAATCAAGCTAGGTTAATCGAATTGAATTAGTAAGTCGAGTTAACCAGTTGGGTTAAGTAAGTCGAGTTAATCAAATCGAGTTAATCGAGTAGAGTTAACCAGTTAGAGTTAATCAGTTAGAGTTCATCAGTTAGAGTTAACCAGTTAGAGCTAATCAGTTAGAGTTAATCAAATGAGTTGCCATTTCGTACGACTGCTAGCGTAATTCGCAGGGCTGTAAATAGCCTACGGCGGTCGGATATTTCCTGAGGGAATCAGGCGTAACCATTGTGATCGCTGCGATCTAGAGTCAGGCGAATGGAGTTAAATAGAGTCAAATGGAGTTAAATGGAGTCAAATAGAGTTAATCGAATATTAGTTAGTCGAATGGAGTTAAATGGAGTCAAATAGAGTTAATCGAATATTAGTTATTCGAATGGAGTCAAATAGAGTTAATCGAATATTAGTTATTCGAATGGAGTTAAACGGAGTTAAATAGAGTTATCGAATATTAGTTATTCGAATGGAGTTAAACGGAGTAAAATAGAGTTATCGAATACTAGTTATTCGAATATAGTTAAACGGAGTTAAGTAGGAGTTAGTCGAATATAGTTTATTCGAATAGAGTTAAAAGAAAGGATTTATCGATTTAGTTAAATCGAAAGGAGTTATCGATTATAGTTTGATCGAAAGGAGCTATCGATTTGTTTAATCGAAAGGAGATTATCGAATATATCGTATTCGAAAGAGAGAGATCGAATATAGTTTATTCGAAAGAGAGAAATTTCGAATATAAGTTATTCGAAGAGAGAGATTTCGAATATAAGTTATTCGAAGAGAGATAATCGAATATAGGTTATTCGAAGAAGAGTTAATCAAATAGAGATTGCTCGAAAGGGATTTATACGTCGAATTCGATTATATTGAATTCGGGAAAGTATTATTTACTTTCCGGTGTTTAAATCAAGAGTTATTTATTTATAAATAAATTGGAGTAGGTTAATTATTCACACTAAAGAATAAATGTTATAATTGAAGTTAGATACCTTGAAAGTAGGGATTATAACGTTATCGTTATAATCATTGTTTTCAATAAAGAAGTGGACTCGTAAATTGAATCTGAGAGTTACGTAAAGAAGTTGTTAAAGGTTTAAAAGATAAACTATTACTATTTCGAAGTTATAACGTTGTTCAGTTAAGGTCTGAGAGGTAATTATACCCCAACTTGATTGACTTCCTTCTTAACTAAGGAATGGTAAGGGTTGATAGTGAATGATGGTTAAGTGAATTTAATAAATGAGTTGAGTTGGCATAGCGATGTTTATTAAAACATCAATTTAAATACAATAATGGAACTTTGGAAATGTTTTCCAAATTAGAAATCAGAAAATTTTTCTAATATAGGAAACAGGAAATGGAAATGTTTTCCATTGTTAATAAGATATATTTTCTAAAATTTAGAAAATAAGAAATGTTGAGTATAGGGAAACAGGAGATAAGTTAAGTAACGAACTAAAGAGATAAATGATGATTGATTTATATAATTTCCATCTGGAAATAATATCGTTGTTTGCACACAAGTTTTTCTTTGATAGTTAAATCACAGACTATCAATGTTTTGACCATTTTAACGTTGTTAATATGGAGAGACCGGTTGGATTATTATCCGAAGAACCACTCTGTATTGGCATAAGCGTGCGAATCATATATGCCAAAGAAAATTGAAGATGGAGTAAAAGTACAAGGGCTATTGTATAAGTCTTAGATAACAGTGCCTAAGATGGATGTACTGAATTGTGTCTTCGGTTTGTCCAGTCCCGGGATAACTTGTATGGACGAATGTCTGACAGAGTATTCCTAACGAATCATATATGTTGATCTCTTCAACGTATTACGTTTGGTGGCAGAGAAATTCGTTTCTCTTAGCTTCATACCCGTGATACTGTTAGGGAAATCGATAATGATTTGGCGGGTATGACGATGTGGTATTCCAAGTAAATGAAGATATGATATGAAAAAGATATGCGTAGCTTCTAGCCTCACTTCCGGTAAATGACAGAAATCGGGCAGGCGGCATGGCTAAGTCGGTCGCACCGAAGTAGGGTGTATAATCACCTATCTAGAGAATATTCATTTGCTTCTTTAATCTATCAATGCTGTCCTATATATATATACGGGAACGGTTGCTGATCCCAACCGTGGGTGATGTACATTCGATACACTCAAGCGAAATGAGTGGTCGATCATGAGTGGCTGAGTTGCAAGATGTTCTTGTTGAACTCCAGTGTATCGTTCCTAGAGTACACTGATCGGAAGGTGGTTCCATACCTTGTCATAGTTGGAAATCCAATCATCCAATACGTGCTTACGGTTTTTATTGTATACTATATATGTAGTAACGTGAGATGCAAGCGTTTCTACTAGACTGATATTTATTTGTACTTAGACATTATTATAATATCAGAATCATATTGCTTTGCAAAGTTATTTGGATTCTCATAAGGTAAAAACCCGTTCCGTATTCACGGCGTGGTCTTATGAGATATCATATACCTATTTAAATGATTTGAGTTTATTCATACCAGTCCCATGACTGACCCGGAGTTTATTTTGTTTTCCCTAAACTCTTGGGTGCCTAAATTTGTACGGGCAGTCAAGTAGTCACGATTTACAGGTATACTTGAAGAGCTTGGAGCAGGAGGCTTCAGCATGCGATAGCTATTATTTATTCCGATGTGATGTTATGTGTTGTACTCTGAAATGGTATGTATATACAGTTATAACTTTGTATTTTAAAAGTTATGTTATATTTTATTCGTTCCGCTGTGAGATTCGTGTTACTCTGATGATGTTGTATGTTCTTCTTCTTCTTCTTCTATTCTAAGTTTCTATCTTATCTATCATCACCCTCTACCTTCTTTCTATTAGTTTCTTGAATTTCCAGTGCAATTTGGGGTTGGACTTGTGTTTTTGGTCAGCTCAAATTCCCCCGGATTTTCGGGTTACTACAAAGAACGTATCCTACCATCCAATCATCCATCTACTCAATCATAAACCACTAACAACCATGGTCCTTAAAATATTTCTAATGCTTTTCATGTACATATGAATAGTGTGTGTATATGTTCGTATACTAATGCAAAATCAGGCGGTCCACTGATTCAGTCGACCTCCTTAATGCAAATAATGACAGTGCCATGTACCCGTCATGTATGCAAAGAACCCTGCATATATCATTACTACATGTGTGCACAACCATTCATTTAAATACAACATCCATATGATACACACATTCAATGTACATTCATTTTACTAAATACATCCATTTATATGCAATATGCAATATGAAAGTGACTGAGCCGATCTAGTGCCTAAAGCGTGTGTATATGCATCCACGAGCAACCACTAGCAAACACTTACATCCACATGCATCCACCATACATAACATGTCTCAAACACATGTTTCAACCATAGGACTACCATATCTAAAGGTCAAAGATACTAGCGAGAGGACATACTAAAGATAGAACAAGTACAAGCTAAGCAATAAACGAGAAATTAAAAGACATACCCTCGAAAAGAAAAGGGTTCAATGGACGCATCTTCTCTTCCGTCTCCCAAGTAGTGTCGCTCTCATCATCTCCCCTTTGCACTTTGACTAGCTTGACCTCTCGATTCCTCAACTTCTTAATCTCCAACCCAAGAATGCATGTAGGAGCTCGTCTGTAATAACCCGGAAAATCTGAGCTAATTTAAAATTTTTATTTTGGCAGTTTTAACGAATTCCGAATATTTAAAATGAATTATTTTAAATAACATCGACGAGAAATTTATTTTGAATTGAATTAGAACGTATATATTAATTTGAATCATCGTTAGAATATAAATATGTATTTTTAAAAAATAAAAGGAATTGAAAATGGCGCGGTAGTTTGAAATTTCGATTTCAAAGTTCAAATGAATGTACAGGATTCAAAATAAACCGGATTTTGGCGAAACCAAAAATACTAGAATCTAATTGAGAATATCTTTCCAAGAATCCGAAAAATTGAAATTTCATAGTGGGGCTAAAAAGTTATGCCCAGTTAAAAATTCAGAATAGTCGCTATGGAATTATGGCCCTTAAAAATGGGAATTTTCCAAACGACCTCGGTTTTCGACGAAACCACTTTTGTTGGATCCGTGATGTCAAATTATTTCTACGTTTCAAAATTCGTAATTTTTCGAATCAATATGTGAGCATGGCAAAGTAAAACGTATTTTGACAGTTTTAGTTGATTTTAATCGACTGCAAAATGGCCATTTTTCAAACGGTCTCAGAATTCGATGAAATTAGTTTTGTTAGGACCGTATCGTCAATACGAAACTAGAAAATATTTTTTGGGAATTTTTAGAGTCAGTATGTTGCCCTGGTAAATTGAAATGCACGTTTAAATTCAATATATAGACTTATATTTTGATTCTGACGGAAACTGATCGAAACGATCGAATCAGCTTACAACACATATCCCATTGTGCTCGAAGTGGGGGTAATTAGCTAGGGACGACAGGCAGTGGGTCTAGTTTGGGGATCGAAATTTAAAGTTACTTTTTGGGGAATTAAAAATTAAATTAAAATATATAAATGGCCCCTCCCCCTTTATTCTCTCCCCCTCACCCTCTCTACCTTGGTCGTCCATTCGAAAAAAAAGGGACGAAGGAAGAAGACCGCCGCGCCTCCCCAGGCTCCGTCCAACCGATCCCCCCCCCCCCTCTCCGGTGCCGCGCCTCCCTCTTCTCAGCTCCCCTTCCTCGTCGCCTACCTCCTCCTTTCACCCCTTTCACCAAATCGAAAACCCTAAGGCTCCCCCTCCCCATAGCGAAACCCACCGCGCCACCCGCCTGAGAACACCCTCCGACGACGCGACCCTTCCTCCTCTTTGATGGCAGCGCCCCTTCCCTCTTAAAAAAACGTTGTAAGTTATTTTTATTTCCATTTAATTAAGAAAAAATCGGATTTTTTTATGCATTGAAGTGATGATTTTTAACACATTAAGGTTTAAATTTTTATAAACATGAAAGGTTCGATTTTTATATATGTGAAAGCGAGGTAAAAATATGATTTTTATATAAGGGATTTGAAATAAAGACATGATCTTTATCATGAAGTTAGATTTATAAAAATAGAATTTTTATTAAAAGATTAGTGAAGTAACGATTTGATTTTTATATTTGAATGGATTATATTTTTAAAAGGGAAAAGTTTAGATTTTTAAATAAAAAAGATTTGATTCTTATATGAATGGATTTGCAATAAAAAGTTAGGAATTTTAATATATGAAGTTAAAATTTTTATTGTATAAAGAAGGGACTTTTAACATAGAAAAGAAATGAGTTCTATTCATATGTATGGCATATAAAGATAAGATTTTTAATAGTATAAAGATTTGATTTTTATGATATGAACATCACCATAAAGATAAGATTTTTATTATCTAGATAACGGTATAGAAATATTATTTTTATATGAATTCTCTAAATATAAAAATTAGATTTTTATATATGAAGTAGCGATATAAAAATACGATTTTTATCCATGAAGTGATATCATAAAGATGCGACTTTTTATATAGCGAAATAAAAATATGGTTTTTAGTGAAGTAAAAATATAATTTTTATTATATAGAATCAAGATAAAAATAGAATTTTTATCTATATAGTAGCGGTATAAAAATAGAATTTTTATCTATATAGTAGCAGTGTAAAAATGTGATTTTTATATACATAGCAACAATATAAAAATACGATTTTTATATATGTAGTGGACACGGACGACGAAAGTGACAAAAGGCGAGCACGACGAAGATTTCTATATATGAAGAGTCGCGGTGTATTGGTTTAGCTTGTCGGTGAGAACTTCTCACTTTAAATCTTGTTTTCTAGTTAAAAATATATAATAGGATGCAGACGGTGCTTAGCAGCACCCGACCCCGTCGTCCACAGACCATGGACGACTTGTATGCTTGTTTGATGTGTTGTGAAGTTTGTTTGTGATGTTGATGTGAAATGGATAATAAAACATTCATGTGTTGAAATAAATTAATTATCGTTAAAAATATAATTTTTAACGTGAATGTGAATAAATAAATATTCATTTACAAACCGGACGGTTTGTTTATGTACACCTATTTGAAAGATATTGATTGGGACGATAAATTTTACACATCGCCCAAGTGCATAAATAATATTCAGTGTTTGTGAATTGAAACCCCACATGGGTGTTGGGATGATATTTGGCGTACACTAATCCCAATTGCTTAGTTATATGTCAATCGATAGGTTGACAGACTGTGTAAGCATTAATTATTTATATTTAATGCTTATGCAGTTGTTTGGTGCACTTTGGATGATGGTTGATTATTTATCGTTGCTATTATATACATGTGTTGTATGGAATCCATATAATTAACATTATATGGTAATTGATTGGGCCTTATTCCAATTTGAAAAATAAAGAATATTATAAAATAAAGATTCATGTGTTGAGTAGAATAAATAGTCATGTGTTGACGATGCTCATGTGTTGAGAATATTCATATGTTGAAACTTATCAAGTGTTGAGTAAAATATTTTAATAATAAAAATTTACATCTTTATCATATATAAAATTAGAAACTAACTGGAAACCAGTTAACATGAGTGGTTTCCTGGGTATTGATCTAATGTTGGTTTCGGCCTTCAGGGTTAATACTTAGGGAATTGTTCTCTTGCTAATTTACATTTAGAGTCAGATTTAGAATTAAACGATATAAAGCACAATTTTATCAAATATATAAAATAACAAAAATACTCATGTGTTGAGAATATTCATGTGTTGAAACCATTCATGTGTTGAAACTATTCATGTGTTGAACAAAATATTTATACAATAAAATTCACATTTTATTTTAAGTAAGAAACAATAGATATTCATGTGTTGAATAGAATAAATATTCATTTATTGAATAGAATAACGAAGTTATTGAAATATATAAAGCCGTGTTGATTAGATTTGCGCAATTTTGACGTAAACGATATTTATATCGATTATATTCGTTTTTATACTGAATATAGAAAAGAAAGTGATTTCAAAATATAACGTTTTGAAAATATTATCTTTTACATATTAATGATATGGAACATTCAATTTTGATTTAAAATTGAATATGACGTTGAATTTGTTTTGAAAACGAATTTAAAACAATTTATAAAATACGTTTTGAATTGAAATCGACGAAATATATATAATATATATATTAAATGGCCTGAATAGAACGCACCGCGCCGCGGCAGTTCGCGAATTTCGACCATTGACTTCGAGTTGACATTGCGGGAGATCCGACCGTCGGATTCTCCTGAAACCGGAACCGTTGGGTTCGTATCGAAAAGTGCTTTCCAATGAATATTAGAAATTTGAAATCTAACAGTTGGATTTGGAATTATATCCAAATCAAATTTGGAAAAGGTCGTTGTAAGTGCAGTTCGGTGGCCGTTATTGAAAACTGACTGTACGGGCCTTGATAAAATTATTAACAACATTAATAATTTGTGTAAAATCATAAGATATGAATTGGAAAGAACTAGGATGAAAAATTCCACATTTGTAAGGATAAAAATATATTTTTATCGAAATGAACAAGTTTATAACTAGAATTAAATCCAATTATTTTTAAATAAATAAATTGGATTTGAAGTGGTTTTAAAATAATCAGAACTTCCAATAAGTGAATTGGAATGGATTTGAATTGAAATTATCTTCGGAATATTTTGATGTTGGATTTCGTGATTATACAGATATGGTTGTGGAAATTTGAAAGATATATTTATATCGTTATTTCTAATACGATATTTGTTGGTTTCATAATTTGATATGGAATATAAGCCGATTTATTTTCTATTTAGAGCCTTGTATTTAATATCAAATGTGATTTGGGTTTGTCGTGAATGGTGTCTTCATTAACACTGTTCTTAAACTCAGTTGCAAAAAAGATTAAATCTTTCTATTTAGATTTAATGAAGTGTACCAGTTAAATGATATTTAAGTGGAATTGAATTTGAATTGATTTTTGGGTTTATCATGAACCGTGTTTTAAATGACATTGGTTCTTTAACCCAGTTAAAGACAGGATATGATTTCCCAAGTTAAATAATCATTGATATTGATTTTTGGGAAGATTAAAACTAAGTGAAGTTTTAATGAATATTTAATTAGATTGAAATGATCGAGGATGGAGTATCACCGGTTTTGCTCTAAAGTAATAGTTAAAACTTTAATTAGATTTCAAGGTGAAATGGTAATTAATATTTACTGATAACACCTTGGTGTTAGATATGGAGTATTACCAGTTTTTCTCCATGGGATGAATAGGTTAGGATTGGGAAATAAAATAAATAATTACTTCGGTGTGGTTTGCTAATCTCGAATAGTTTGGAAAACTTTAACATGGTTTGAAATGATATCCAGAGGAAGATTAAAGAATAAATTTAGAAGAATTTATCCTTGATAAAATTAATGGGAACCTTTCCCTAAGAGGGTGAAAATTTGAATAAAAGAATATTCTGAATTGGAATGAAGTGTATGTTGTGTTTGTGTAACATTTGTTTATTATATACGCGGGTTATTTGGAAAGGTCGGGTTTATACCCATTCTGAATAACCGATTCGACGATAAATCGAAGATGAAGACGATGGTTGAAGACCGGAAGTCTTCACATCGTTTGGATGATTATTGATGATCTTGATTGGGATGTACACCCAAGAGGAGGGAATCAGTTAGTGATCGTCCAGACGTACTTGGAGATCGATGGATATGCGAGGAATAAGGTTCCTCCGGTTCCGTTTAGACCCAGAACGAACTTGTAAATGGATTGTGTGTCTGACATTGGATTTTATTCTATGTGATTGATTTCTATTAAATATACATCTGTTTGGCGGCGGAGAATTTATTCTCTTGCTTAACGCCCTTCTCTGAAACGTATGAGCTTAGAGATTATATATCGATAGATAGCAATCGCATGGCATGAATTGCCTGTGTAGCATGCCTAAGTGGCAAATGATTAAGGCTTCTGTTGAAAAGCAAAGTCTTGTGGTTGATGATCAAAGCACGGCCTGGTGGCATAGATTTGTGTATGGCGTTAATTCACGAGCCTCACACCTTGGTATGAGTCAAAAACGGGATAGTGACTGCAGGGAGAGCATGACGTTTCTTTCTAGCTATGGGTGATTTCAGTGACCTACCAGCCCTGACATTTATATACTTTTTACCTGTGTGGTTTTTGGATGTGAGGCGCCTCGGATATAGGTCTGTTAGGACCGGGAAACGTGTGTTCAGGAATTGCCAATCCTCAAAAGTAAGAGAGGACCGACCCTGAAGATCCAAGGATCGCTGTGTGTGGTCCTGAGACATTTGCTAGAGTGTCTCGAACGGAGAGGAGCTTGCCCCTTGCCTCGAATCATGACGGAAATCCAATTTCCAATACGTGACTTTGCGGTTTTATTTGTAGAGCCTAGTATGGCGACATAGTGGGATGGGGCACTTATGCCGTCTATGATTGATATTTATGATTGAAATTGTTTTGAAACTATACACTTAAAGTAATATCAAAATAATCTGTTTTTAAACGTATCAAGCATTCTTGGGCTATTATAAGGTAAAAACCCTATCCTCCGGCTTGCATTGCATTGTGTGATGTAACAACCCGAAAATTTGGGCCAGTTTAAAATTTTTATTTTGGCAATTTTAGCGAATTTTGAACATTTAAAATGAATTGTTTTAAATAATATCGACGAAAATTTATTTTGAATATATTTAGAATGTATATAATTATATACGTCGTCGTTAGAATATAAATAATTATATATAATTATAAAAGGAATTGAAAATGGCGCGGTAGTTCGATAATTCTATTTCAAACTTCAACTGAACATACCGGGTGCAAAACAATCCGGATTTTAGCGAAACCAAAAACATTAGGATCTAATTGAGAATATCTTTCCAACGAATCCGAAAAATCAAAATTTCATAGCGGGAATCAAAAGATATTCCCAGTTGAAAATTCTGAATAGTCGCTGTGGAATTCAGGCCCTTAAAAATAGACATTTTGCAAACGACCTCGGATTTCGACGAAACCACTTTTGTTGGATCTGTGATGTCAAATTATTGCTAGATTCCAAATTTCATAATTTTTCGAATCAATATGTGAGTGTGGCAAAGGAAAACGCGTTTGACCAGTTTTAGTTGATTTTAATCGACTGGAAAATGGCCATTTTTCCAACGGTCTCAAAATTCGACGAACTTAGTTTTGTTAGGACCGTATCGTCAATACGAAGCTAGAAATAATTTTTCGGGAATTCTTAGAGTTTGTATGTGGCCCCGGTAAATTGAAATGTGCATTTAAATTGAATATATAAATATTTATATTTTAAATTTGGCGAAAACGAGTCGTAACAGCCTTATTGGGTTACGAAACATATCCCAGTGTGTTCGGGATGGGGGTATTTGGCTAGGGGCGGCGGTCGTTGAGTTTGATTTCGTGCTCGTATGAACATAAGTGTATTTTTGAAATTAAAATAATTAAAATATATTTATATGTAAGGTCAAAGCCTAGGTCAAACCCTCATAACTCCTCTCCACGGTCAAACCAATTAGAAGCCGCCGCTATCAGCTTTTCAATGGCCCAAATTACTCCAAAATAAATCCCAACCGATCTCCCAACTCGTTCATCGTTTTTGAAAAATACAAAACGAAAATGGTACAGGATTTAAAGGGCTTTGAATTTGTACTCGTTTGATCACCTCTAGTGGCGTATTGGGTTCGATTACGAGCACCAAAGTGCCGCCGATTGTCTTCAAATTCTGACACGGTGGAGCCACCGAGTCGCAAGGGGTTGGGAGCGCAGAGACCTGGTGTGGTGGCGCTTCGAGGGGGAGGGTCAGATCTTGGCCAGGGCGATCATGGCGGCGGTGAATCCTAACCCTAGGATGGAACGATGGTGCGGCTTGAAGCCTGAAGCGTACACAGTAAACAATGGGATTAAAGATGAATTAATGTGAGTTTTTTTTTTCTGTGGACTTAGTTCAATAATTTAGTAAGTAAATTTTGAAATGAAATTTGCACTGTGAAAAAAGAAAAGAAAAAATATATAGGATTGTTCCTATATAAAAATATACTATTGTTTTTAAAAAAAAAAAAATACAACAAAAATAGGATCATTGTTTTGGTAAAAATATCATCTTGGTTTTGGTAGAAATATGATTTCTATATATGAGATAGCGATATCAAAAATTCGATTTTTATATATTGAATAGCAAAGTAAAAATTCGATTTTTATATATTGAATAGCAAAGTAAAAATTCGATTTTTATATATTGAATAGCAAATTAAAAATTCGATTTTTATATATTGAATAGCAAAGTAAAAATTCGATTTTTATATATTGAATAGCAAAGTAAAAATTCGATTTTTATATATTGAATAGCAAAGTAAAAATTCGATTTTTATATATTGAATAACAAAGTAAAAATTCGATTTTTTATATATTGAATAGCAAAGTAAAAATTCGATTTTTATATATTGAATAGCAAAGTAAAAATTCGATTTTTATATATTGAATAGCAAAGTAAAAATTCGATTTTTATATATGGATAGCAAAGTAAAAATTCGATTTTTATATATTGAATAGCAAAGTAAAAATTCGATTTTTATATATTGAATAGCAAAGTAAAAATTCGATTTTTATATATTGAATAGCAAAGTAAAAATTCGATTTTTATATATTGAATAGCAAAGTAAAAATTCGATTTTTATATATTGAATAGCAAAGTAAAAATTCGATTTTTATATATTGAATAGCAAAGTAAAATTCGATTTTTATATAGTGAATAGCAAAGTAAAAATTCGATTTTTATATATTGAATAGCGAAGTAAAAAATTCGATTTTTATATATGTAGTGAATACGGACAACGAAAGTGTCAGACGATGAAGATTTTCTACATATGAAGTGTCGTGGAGTTGGGATAGCTTTGGTGAGAACTTCACACTCTTAAATTTCTTTTTCTAGTTATATATATATACTAGGATGCAGACGGTGTTTAGTAGCACCCGACACCCGTCGTCCACAGATCATGGACGGCTTATATGCTTGTTTGTTTGATTTTGATGTGTAGTTGATTGTGTGATGTGGTATGAAATAAAATAAAATATTCATATAGTTAAAATATTTTATAGTTAAAAATAGAAATTTTAACGTGTATATGAGATGAAATAAAAATAAAAAAATCGGACGATTTGTTTATATACACACATTTGACTGATATTGATTGGGACGATAAATTTTACACAACGCTCAACTGCACAAATAAAATCTGTGTTTGATTGTTTGAAACCCCACACGGGTATTGGGATGATATATGACATACACCAATCCCGATAGTTAGTTGTATGTCGATCGATTGATTGACAGACTGTCATGAGCGTTAAATATTTATATTCGATGCTTATACAGTGTAGAATGCACTTTGGATGATGGTTGATCTTTCATCGTTGTTATTGTATACATGTGTTGTAGAAAATCCATATAATTAATATTATATGGTAATTGATTGGGCTTCATTCAATATTTGAAATAGAAATATTTGAAATAGAAATATTTGAAAAGAAATATCTGAATAGAAATATTTGAATAGAAATATTTGAAAAGAAATATTTGAAATAGAATATTTGGAAATAGAAATATATGAAGCCGTGTTGATTAGATTGACGCCATTTTGACGTGAACGATATTTATATCGATTTTATTCATTTTATAATGAATATCGAAAGAGATTTCAAAATCTGATATTTTGAAAAGATTTGAATTGAATAGTAAACGAATTCGAATTGAATTGAATAGAAAATGAATCTGAATTGAATAGAAAACGAATTCAAATTGAATTGAATAGAAAACGAATTCGAATTGAATTGAATAGAAAACGAATTTGAATTGAATAGAAAACGAATTCGAATTGAACTGAAATCAAATAGAAGTGAATGTAGAAAGAATTTATAAGGGAAAATTCAATTTTGATTTGAATTTGAAATAAAGGTTGAAATTGTTTTTGAAACAAATTTGAAATGATTTATAAAATTCGTTTTAAAAGGGAAATCGACTAAATATATATAATATATATATATTATATATATAATGGCCTGAATAGAACGCGCCGCGCCGCGGCAGTTCGTAAATTTCGACCATTGACTTCGAACGGACATTACGGGAGATCCGACCGTCGGATTCTCCTAAAACCGAAACCGTTGGGTTCGCATTGAAAAGATCTTTCTAACGAATATTAGAAATTAGAAATCTAATGGTTGGATTTGGAATTATGTCCAAATCAAATTTGGAAAAGGTCGCTGTAAGTGCAGTTCGATGGCCGTTGATGGAAATCGACTGTACGGGCCTTGATAAAATTATTAAAAATAGTAATAATTTGTGTAAAATCATAAGAAATGATTTGTGTAAAATCATAAGAAATGATTTGGGAAAAATTGGGATGAAAAAAATCCATATTTGAAAAGATAAAAATAGATTTTTATCGAAATGAACTAGTTTTGAACTAGAATTAAAATTCTATTTATTTTTAAATAAATAAATTTGATTTGAAATGGTTTCGAAAATAACCAGAATTTCCAATGATTTCATTGGAATGGATTTGAATCGAAATTGTCTTCGGAATATTTCGATGTTGGATTTTGTGATTATACAGATGTTGTTATGGAAATTTGAAAGATATAGATATATATATCGTTATTTCCAATACGACATTTGTTAGTCATAGAATTTGATATTGAATATAAGCCGATATATTTTCTATTCAGAGCCTTGTATTTAATATCAAATGTGATTTGGGTTTGTCGTGAATGGTGTCTTCATTAACACTATTCTTGAACCCAGTTGAGAAAAGATTAAATCTTTTTATTTGGATTTAATGAAGTGTACTAATTAAATAATATTTGATTGGAATTGAATTGATATTGATTTTTGGGTTTATCATGAACAGTGTTTTAAATAACACTTGTTCTTTAACTTGATAATTAATAGAATGTGATTTTGGGTTGTCGTGAACGGTATCTTCAATAATACTGTTCTTAGATCCAAAGGAGTTACGAAAATCAGAAACTAACTGGAGATTAGTTGAGTTGAATGGTTTCTGGGGTATTGATCTGATGTTGGTTTCGGCCTTCGGGGTTAATACTTAGGGAATTGCTCACTTGCTAATTTATGGTTAGGATCTGATTGAAATGTAAGGTGATTTTGGGTTTATAGTGAACCGTGTTTTGAAATGACACTGATTCTTTAACCCAGTTAAAGATTAAAACTAAGTGGAGTTTTAATGAATCTTTAATTAGATTGAAAAGATCGAGAATGGAGTATCACCAGTTTTGCTCCAAAGCGATAGTTAAATCTTTAATTAGATTTGAACGTGAAATGGTTATTGAATTTACCGATAACACTGTGGTGTTAGATACGGAGTATTACTAGTTTTGCTTCATGGGATGAATAGGTTGGGATTGGGAAATAAAATAAATAATTACTTCGGTGTGGTTCGCTAACCTCGACTAGTTTGGAAAACCATAATTTGGTTTGAAATGACATCCAAAGGAAGATTAAAGGATAAATTTTAAAGTATTTATCTTGGATAAAATTAATGGGAACCTTTCCCTAAGAATTGAAATTTAGAAACTAGCTGTAGGTTGGCTAAGAAGAATGGTTTCCTGGGTATTGATCTGATGTTGGTTTCGGCCTTTGGGGTTAATATTTGGGAAATTGTTCTCTTGTTGATTTATGGTTAGTAGCTACTGAATTGGAATGAGGCGTATGTTGTGTTTGTGTAACATTCGTTTTTAATATACGCGGGTTGTTCGGAAAGGCCGGGTTTACATCCATTCTGAATAACCGATTCGACGATATGTCGAAGATGAAGACGGTGGTCGAAGAACGGAAGTCTTCACATCGTTTGGGTGATTACTGATGATCTTGATTGGGCTGTACACCCAAGATGAGGGAATCAGTTGGTGGTCGTTCAGACGTACTTGGAGATGGATGGATATGCGAGGAAAGTGCCTCCGGTTTCGTTCAGACCTAGAACGGACTTGTAAATGGATGGTGTGTCTGACATTGTATTCCTTTATATTGTATTCGTTGATCTCTGCTAAATATGTATCTGTTTGGCGGCGGGGAATTTATTCTCTTGCTTAACGCCCTTCTCTGAGACATACGAGCTCAGAGGTTATATATTGGCAGAAATCAGTGGTACGATATGGATTGATAGTGTGGCATGCTGAGATGCAGTGATCCAGACTTTTGTTGAAAAGAAAAGTTTGGTGGACGATGATCAAAGCGCAGCTTTAATACAGCATGGTTTGTGTATAGCATTGATTCGCGAGCCTCACATCCCGGTATGGTGGTAAACTGATGGTTTGATCAGTATGCTTTTTAGTGGATGGGCACCTTAGTGGTGTCGTGGATTCGGTTGACCGAGATGAGCTTAGTGCTCAGGGATATATAGAGTAAGCGGTGTTTTCTCTCGCTGGGACGTAAGCCGCGGTGATACTCTGGTCCTAAATGTGCGGATGTGCAGACGGTGTTTTCTCTTGCTGGGACGTAAGCAGTGGGGAATTGCACTACGCGATCGATCTTTCGAATCAGGAGCCACCATGATGGAAATCCAATTTCCAATATGTGTATTTCGGTTTTATTTGTAGAGCCTAGTATGGCGACATAGTAGGATGGGGCGCTTATGCCGTCTATGATTGATACTTATGATTTGAAGATATTTTATACAATATGCACTTATAATAGTATCAAATGATTTGTTTTAAACGTATCAAGCATTCTTGGCTATTATAAGGTAAAAACCCTATCCTCCGGCTTGCGTTGCATTATGTGATGGGACCTGGGTCTTATAATAGCTTCATTTTTCTTTATTTAGCATTGCGCTGTTGTTTATGCACTGGTGTTCTTGGGAGGAAACCCGTTCCGTGTTATACGGCATGGTACCTTGATTTACCTTACTTTGAAATAAAGATTTACAACTGTTTTAGTTCTCACACCAGTCCCATGACTGACCTGGAGTTTATTGTTTTAACCTAAACTCTGGGTGCCCTTATTTTCGACACGGGCAGCTAGTAGTTTTGGTTTTGCAGATTTATATTCACAGGATCCTAGTTTACAGCTGGAATGATATCCGGAAAGCTTTGTATCCGTATATCTCTTCTGGTTGTGTATTGTATTATTTTCCGCTGCGATGTATTTAAATGTAATTTAAATCTCTGATATTTCTGTGTAATATTCATTTAAACTCTGTATATTCTTGTAATCTGATGCATTGTTGTAATATACAATTAAATGTTCTCCCGTCTGCGTTCTTTTGTGGCTTGTTCTCGAACTATCCGCGCTTTCCTCACCGGGGAAGTTACGGGTTTTCACAGTTGGTATCAGAGCTTTGGTTTACAAAGCTCAGAGAACAAGACACATTAGAACCATATGAAAGAATTCATCAGAAATTGGATTAGTAATATCCAACGAGAATGACTCGTTAGAGAGAGGATCGGTAGTATCCTAGAACGAGTGTGAAGAGTAAATTTTTAAAGTGAAAACAAGTTTTGTTTTGAAAATTTAAATCAATTATACGTATTTGAATATTTATTTGTATTGATTTGGACAGTTCAGTATATATAGACTTTGCATATACGTCTGATCCACGTGTATTTGAAGTTTTAATATACTGGATAGATATAGAATTGCACTGTAGTCATTCGGGGATAATTCTGATGATAGCGATCGCATCATCAGTATTTATGTTCGAGTGACGAAGGTGGGATGTCTATATATTTCCTATTGACTGGTGTGAGAACCAAAATTAGATAGGGCTTGTTGTGATTTGGCATAAAAAATATGATTTTTGACTATATATCAAAGTTATGAATTTGAAAAGCTAATCAACTAATTGATTGATGGTTGTGTTGTTTGATTACTGTTTGGATTAATTGAAATTTTAACCATATAGCCAATTTGATCAAATATTGAGTTGTATTGAAAATGTGTCGCATTCGCTTGCATATACATGTACTTACATTGAACAGGTCATAGCAAGGAGGCTAGAGCAGAGAATAAAATTTGTTTGCCCGACAAATAGGTACATGTTTACTATAATTTACTGTTTCGTTTGGGTGATGATGATTTTATGAGCCTATTCGCTAGCTGTTTGGCTTTTTCTTTTTCTTTTTGAGATCAGAAGGCCTGTATGGCAAATTCGGGATTTTCCCGTGGCTCCCGGTGCAGGGGAGGTTATGGCGAAATTTTTCGAAAATTCCGGGTGTTAACCAAATTTTTGAAGAATTTGAAAATTCTCAGAAACTGAAAAGTTGGAGAATGAAAACCAGATCGAACGTAGAGTTGATTAATCAAACACTTTCGATTTTGTTCCTTTTAGGGGACGAAAAGTTTTAAGTGGGGGAGATTGTAACAACCCGAAAATCTGGGCCAGTTTAAAATTTTTATTTTGGCAATTTTAGCGAATTTTGAACATTTAAAATGAATTATTTTAAATAATATCGACGAAAATTTATTTTGAATATATTTAGAACGTATATAGTTATATACGTCGTCGTTAGAATATAAATAATTATATATAATTATAAAAGGAATTGAAAATGGCGCGGTAGTTCGATAATTCGATTTCAAACTTCAACTGAACATACCGGGTGCAAAACAATCCGGATTTTAGCGAAACCAAAAACATTAGGATCTAATTGAGAATATCTTTCCAACGAATCCAAAAAATCGAAATTTCATAGCGGGAATCAAAAGATATGCCCAGTTGAAAATTCTGAATAGTCGCTGTGGAAGTCAGGCCCTTAAAAATAGACATTTTGCAAACGACCTCGGATTTCGACGAAACCACTTTTGTTGGATCTGTGATGTCAAATTATTGCTAGATTCCAAATTTCATAATTTTTCGAATCAATTTGTGAGTGTGGCAAAGGAAAACGCGTTTGACCAGTTTTAGTTGATTTTAATCGACTGGAAAATGGCCATTTTTCCAACGGTCTCAGAATTCGACGAAATTAGTTTTGTTAGGACCGTATCGTCAATACGAAGCTAGAAATAATTTTTCGGGAATTCTTAGAGTTTGTATGTGGCTCCGGTAAATTGAAATGTGCATTTAAATTGAATATATAAAGATTTATATTTTAAATTTGGTGAAAACGGATCGTAACAGCCTTATTGGGTTACGAAACATATCCCAGTGTGTTCGGGATGGGGGTATTTGGCTAGGGACGGCAGTCGTTGAGTTTGATTTCGAGCTCGTATGAACATAACTGCATTTTTGAAATTAAAATAATTAAAATATATTTATATGTAAGGTCAAAGCCTAGGTCAAACCCTCATAACTCCTCTCCACGGTCAAACCAATTAGAAGCCGCCGCTATCAGCTTTTCAATGGCCCAAATTACTCCAAAATAAATCCCAACCGATCTCCCAACTCGTTCATCGTTTTTGAAAAATACAAAACGAAAATGGTAGAGGATTTAAAGGGCTTTCAATCTGTACTCGTTTGATCACCTCTAGTGGCGTATTGGGCTCGATTACGGGCACCAAAGTGCCGCCGATTGTCTTCAAATTCTGACACGGTGGAGCCACCGAGTCGCAAGGGGTTGGGGGCGCAGAGACCTGGTGTGGCGGCGCTTCGAGGGGGAGGGTCAGATCTTGGCCAGGGCGATCGTGGCGGCGGTGAATCCTAACCCTAGGATGGAACGATGGTGCGGCTTGAAGCCTGAAGCGTACACAGTAAACAAAGGGATTAAAGATGAATTAATGTGAGTTTTTTTCTGTGGACTTAGTTCAATAATTTAGTAAGTAAATTTTAAAATGAAATTTGCATTGTGAATAATATATATATATATATAGGATTGTTCCTATATAAAAATATACTATTGTTTTTTTAAAAAAAAAATACAACAAAAATAGGATCATTGTTTTGGTAAAAATATCATCTTGGTTTTGGTAGAAATATGATTTCTATATATGAGATAGCGTTATCAAAAATTCGATTTTTATATATTGAATAGCAAAGTAAAAATTCGATTTTTATATATTGAATAGCAAAGTAAAAATTCGATTTTTATATATTGAATAGCAAAGTAAAAAATTCGATTTTTATATATTGAATAGCAAAGTAAAAATTCGATTTTTATATATTGAATAACAAAGTAAAAATTCGATTTTTATATATTGAATAGCAAAGTAAAAATTCGATTTTTATATATTGAATAGCAAAGTAAAAATTCGATTTTTATATATTGAATAGCGAAGTAAAAAATTCGATTTTTATATATGTAGTGAATACGGACAACGAAAGTGTCAGACGACGAAGATTTCCTACATATGAAGTGTCGTGGAGTTGGGATAGCTTTGGTGAGAACTTCTCACTCTTCAATTTATTTTTCTAGTTATATATATATACTAGGATGCAGACGGTGTTTAGTAGCACCCGACACCCGTCGTCCACAGACCATGGACGGCTTGTATGCTTGTTTGTTTGATTTTGATGTGTAGTTGATTGTGTGATGTGATATGAAATAAAATAAAATATTCATATAGTTAAAATATTTTATAGTTAAAAATAGAAATTTTAACGTGTATATGAGATGAAATAAAAATAAACAAATCGGACGATTTGTTTATATACACACATTTGACTGATATTGATTGGGACGATAAATTTTACACATCGACCAACTGCACAAATAAAATCTGTGTTTGATTGTTTGAAACCCCACATGAGTATTGGGATGATATATGACATACACTAATCCCGATAGTTAGTTGTATGTCGATCGATTGATTGACAGACTGTTATGAGCGTTAAATATTTATATTCGATGCTTATACAGTGTAGAATGCACTTTGGATGATTGTTGATTTTTCATCGTTGTTATTGTATACATGTGTTGTAGAAAATCCATATAATTAATATTATATGGTAATTGATTGGGCTTCATTCAATATTTGAAATAGAAATATTTGAAATAGAAATATTTGAAAAGAAATATCTGAATAGAAATATTTGAATAGAAATATTTGAAAAGAAATATTTGAAATAGAATATTTGAAAATAGAAATATATGAAGCCGTGTTGATTAGATTGACGCCAATTTGACGTGAACGATATTTATATCGATTTTATTCATTTTATAATGAATATCGAAAGTGATTTCAAAATCTGATATTTTGAAAAGATTTGAATTGAATAGTAAACGAATTCGAATTGAATTGAATAGAAAACGAATATGAATTGAATAGAAAACGAATTCGAATTTAGTTGAATAGAAAATGAATTCGAATTGAATTGAATAGAAAACGAATTTGAATTGAATAGAAAACGAATTCGAATTGTATTGAAATCAAATAGAAGTGAATGTAGAAAGAATTTATAAGGGAAAATTCAATTTTGATTTGAATTTGAAATAAAGGTTGAAATTGTTTTTGAAACAAATTTGAAATGATTTATAAAATTCGTTTTAAAAGGGAAATCGATGAAATATATATAATATATACATATATTATATATATAATGGCCTGAATAGAACGCGCCGCGCCGCGGCAGTTCGTAAATTTCGACCATTGACTTCGAACGGACATTACGGGAGATCCGACCGTCGGATTCTCCTAAAACCGGAACCGTTGGGTTCGTATCGAAAAGAGCTTTCTAACGAATATTAGAAATTTGAAATCTAACGGTTGGATTTGGAATTATGTCCAAATCAAATTTGGAAAAGGTCGTTGTAAGTGCAGTTCGATGGCCGTTGATGGAAATCGACTGTACGGGCCTTGATAAAATTATTAAAAATAGTAATAATTTGTGTAAAATCATAAGAAATGATTTGGGAAAAATTGGGATGAAAAACTCCATATTTGAAAAGATAAAAATAGATTTTTATCGAAATGAACTAGTTTTGAACTAGAATTAAAATTCTATTTATTTTTAAATAAATAAATTTGATTTGAAATGGTTTCGAAAATAACCAGAATTTCCAATGATTTCATTGGAATGGATTTGAATCGAAATTGCCTTCGGAATATTTCGATGTTGGATTTCGTGATTATACAGATGTTGTTATGGAAATTTGAAAGATATAGATATATATTTCGTTATTTCCAATACGACATTTGTTAGTCATAGAATTTGATATTGAATATAATCCGATATATTTTCTATTTAGAGCCTTGTATTTAATATCAAATGTGATTTGGGTTTGTCGTGAATGGTGTCTTCATTAACACTGTTCTTGAACCCAGTTGAGAAAAGATTAAATCTTTTTATTTGGATTTAATGAAGTGTACCAATTAAATAATATTTGATTGGAATTGAATTGATATTGATTTTTGGGTTTATCGTGAACAGTGTTTTAAATAACACTTGTTCTTTAACCCGATAATTAATAGAATGTGATTTTGGGTTGTCGTGAACGGTATCTTCAATAATACTGTTCTTAGATCCAAAGGAGTTAAGAAAATCAGAAACTAACTGGAGATTAGTTGAGTTGAATGGTTTCTGGGGTATTGATCTGATGTTGGTTTCGGCCTTCGGGGTTAATACTTAGGGAATTGCTCACTTGCTAATTTATGGTTAGGATCTTATTGAAATATAATGTGATTTTGGGTTTATAGTGAACCGTGTTTTGAAATGACACTGATTCTTTAACCCAGTTAAAGATTAAAACTAAGTGGAGTTTTAATGAATCTTTAATTATATTGAAAAGATCGAGAATGGAGTATCACCAGTTTTGCTCCAAAGCGATAGTTAAATCTTTAATTAGATTTGAACGTGAAATGGTAATTGAATTACCGATAACACCGTGGTGTTAGATATGGAGTATTACCAGTTTTGCTTCATGGGATGAATAGGTTGGGATTGGGAAATAAAATAAATAATTACTTCGGTGTGGTTCGCTAATCTCGACTAGTTTGGAAAACCATAATTTGGTTTGAAATGACATCCAAAGGAAGATTAAAGGATAAATTTTAAAGAATTTATCTTGGATAAAATTAATGGGAACCTTTCCCTAAGAATTGAAATTTAGAAACTAGTTGTAGGTTAGCTAAGAAGAATGGTTTCCTGGGTATTGATCTGATGTTGGTTTCGGCCTTCGGGGTTAATATTTGGGAAATTGTTCTCTTGTTGATTTACGGTTAGTAGTTACTGAATTGGAATGAGGCGTATGTTGTGTTTGTGTAACATTCGTTTTTAATATACGCGGGTTGTTCGGAAAGGCCTGGTTTATACCCATTCTGAATAACCGATTCGACGATATGTCGAAGATGAAGACGGTGGTCGAAGACCGGAAGTCTTCACATCGTTTGGGTGATTACTGATGATCTTGATTGGGCTGTACACCCAAGATGAGGGAATCAGTTGGTGGTCGTCCAGACGTACTTGGAGATGGATGGATATGCGAGGAAAGTGCCTCCGGTTTCGTTCAGACCTAGAACGGACTTGTAAATGGATGGTGTGTCTGACATTGTATTCCTTTATATTGTATTCATTGATCTCTGCTAAATATATATCTGTTTGGTGGCGGGGAATTTATTCTCTTGCTTAACGCCCTTCTCTGAGACATACGAGCTCAGAGGTTATATATTGGCAGAAATCAGTGGTACGATATGGATTGATAGTGTGGCATGCTGAGATGCAGTTGTCCAGACTTTTGTTGAAAAGCAAAGTTTGGTGGATGATGATCAAAGCGCAGCTTTAATACATCATGGTTTGTGTATAGCGTTGATTCGCGAGCCTCACATCCCGGTATGGTGGTAAACTGATGGTTTGACCAGTATGCTTTTTAGTGGATGGGCACCTTAGTGGTGTCGTGGATTCGGTCGACCGAGATGAGCTTAGTGAGCTTAGTGCTCAGGGATATATAGAGTAAGCGGTGTTTTCTCTCGCTGGGACGTAAGCCGCGGTGATACTCTGGTCCCAAATGTGCGGATGTGCAGACGATGTTTTCTCTTGCTGGGACGTAAGCCGTGGGAAATTGCACTATGCGATCGATCTTTCGAATCAGGAGCCACCATGATGGAAATCCAATTTCCAATACGTGTATTTCGGTTTTATTTGTAGAGCCTAGTATGGCGACATAGTGGGATGGGGCGCTTATGCCGTCTATGATTGATACTTATGATTTGAAGATATTTTATACAATATGCACTTATAATAGTATCAAATGATTTGTTTTAAACGTATCAATCATTCTTGGCTATTATAAGGTAAAAACCCTATCCCCCGGCTTGCGTTGCATTGTGTGATGGGACCTGGGTCTTATAATAGCTTCATTTTTCTTTATTTAGCATTGCGCTGTTGTTTATGCACTGGTGTTCTTGGGAGGAAACCCGTTCCGTGTTATACGGCGTGGTCCCTTGATTTATCTTACTTTGAAATAAAGATTTACAACTGTTTTAGTTCTCACACCAGTCCCATGACTGACCTGGAGTTTATTGTTTTAACCTAAACTCTGGGTGCCCTTATTTTCGACATGGGCAGCTAGTAGTTTTGGTTTTGCAGATTTATATTCACAGGATCCTAGTTTACAGCTAGAATGATATCCGGAAAGCTTTGTATCCGTATATCTCTTCTAGTTGTGTATTGTATTATTTTCCGCTGCAATGTATTTAAATGTAATTTAAATCTCTGATATTTCTGTGTAATATTCATTTAAACTCTGTATATTCTTGTAGTTTGATGCATTGTTGTAATATACAATGAAATGTTCTCCCGTCTGCGTTCTTTTGTGGCTTGTTCTCGAACTATCCGCGCTTTCCTCACCGGGGAAGTTACGGGTTTTCACATGTGATGGGACCTGGGACTTATAATAACTTCATTTTTCTTTATTTAGCATTGCGCTGTTTGTTTTTTGCACTGGTATTCTTGGGAGGAAACCCGTTCCGTGTTATACGGCGTGGTCCCTTGATTTACCTAATGTAACACCCCGCGAATTCTACAACTGTGAAATTAACAAATTAAAGTATAATTAATTTCAAATCAAAGAACTAAGGGAAACGGGATACGCCATTGCGTTCGTCTCGGAAAAATACGCGAAATAGAGTCCGAGTTTTCGAAAAACGGAGTCCGTATGAAGAAGATATGGCCTACGGAAGTTTTGAATTAAGTTTAAAATTCAAACAGAATAAAATAAGCTCAGAAAACAAAAATGGGGCCCAATGAGCCAGGGCGGAAAAAGTCCCGCCTGACGCACCCAGGTCGACTGGGCTGTCGACCTGGTCTAACCAGGTCGACAGGCCTGTCGACAGGGCTGTCGACAGGGGTGTCGACCTGGTCCAAAGCCAGGTCGAACCCAGTCTAACCCGGCTGGCCTATTCTCTGTTAGTCGATTTTCTGTGGTCTGCTTTGTCATTAGGGCTAGGTGGCAGGCTCTAATTGGTCTCTCTTGCGAATGAATGGCTACGATCAATCCAGGCAACATCGATGGCTCTAATCAATTCATAAACCCTATAAAAAGGACCCTAGACTAAACCCTAATCTATTCATTCATAAATAAAAACAAAGCCGCCATGTTGCTGAGGAGCGTCTAGGAGTAGCCACCAAATTGGAGAGAAGATTAGGAGGAAAATTCTAAAGCCTAAAGCAATTCAAGCAAATCAAATCAAACCACATCTTCTTTTTCCTAAATTAGAGAATTCGCCGCAACGATTGTAAGTAGAGTATTACTTTGGTATGAACAAATAACTGTGTTGGTTTGTATACTTGGTTGTGGCAATAAATAATTCATAATTTGTGCGTTACTATGATTCTTATCGATTTGGGAATTATGTTATTCATTATAAAGAACTACATGCGGTAGTTCTATGCAAGTATACGTTTGGAATATTCGCAAATTATGTAATCCATGTTGAAGCTACATGTATGTAGTTGATTAATTTAATTTCATGCAAGTTTGGGGCTTTGCTACTATGCCATCATGATGTATATTTTTGTACATAAATCATTTTGTAATTGAAACAAGTTTGGTTGTTATAGTTCATATGAAACTATGTTGAAATTTTGGCACCATGATTTATGTATTGAGACATGCTTTTGTACTAAGAAAACCTATTTGCAAACTTATGAATATGGCTAGGCTATGAATGATATTTGGCATAATTAAAATCCATGATTAAGTCTATCTTGTTTACAAGAATTTTATGATGACATATGTGGTACATAGCTAGGTTAGGTTCAAAAATCCTCTTTTGCAAGTTTACATGACTAAAGTAAAAATCATGATTTCATGTTAGAAATATTTATGCCATGGTTATGTGAACAAATACTTATGCCATGCTTATGTTTGACATCATGCCATGCTTATGTTTGACATTATGCCATGCTTATGTTAGAAATATTTATGCCATGCTTATGTTTGACATTATGCCTAAATAAAAATATAGGTTCATGTTGTAGTTATGACTATGTGTCAATAATGATACCCAATTTAGATTCTTATCTCAACTACAAGTTTACATGGCTTGATTTATGTCACCTATGCTTTATGACCAAAGTATATGTTACCACTATGCAAGTACACCAGTTTCTATTTTATATTTCCAACGTCATATTGCAAGTTCATGCGCTCACCTTCCCCTTTTTGTGTATGTAATCACGCTTTAAGCCTCCCCTTTTCGCATGGCTAAATTGGGCTTTAAAAGGCTAAGCCCAATATATATAAACGGACGTGTAAAACGGGGGAAAATAACGTTGGGTTAAAATTACCAATGAATGAAAATATAAAATAGAAGGGCCCAAATTCAAGTATGGGTTGGGCCCATGATTGGTGTAACCTTTACACCATTAACTTAATAATGGGCCGCAAATATTTACATATAAGAAAATAAAGAAGAAAGACAAAATATGTAAATGTAGAACATACGATGTGTTTAACCAGAGGTTGGATTGAGTTGTGATGTAAACCTGCCCGGAACCGCCCGGCTGTCCAGTAGTCACAACAATACCTATCCAATGTGGGAGGTTAAACATGGAGCCCAATAAGGACCCGAGGTTAGACTGAGTTGTGGCGTAAGACTGCCCGGAACCAACCGGCAACAGGCAGCCACAACAATACTTGTCTAATGTGAGAGGTCAGGGCCTTAATAAGACAATTAAGGCTGAGTCAGGATTGTTAGGATTAAGTGAACTAAAGACTTAATCAAAATGGAACATGCTAAACTAAACGGACTGGTGGGGTTAGGTTAGGAAAACACTTAACCAACTTAGCATGTTGGCCAGAGATAGAAAACCTAGTAATGGGGGACCCTTTTCAGCAGTAACCCTAGAAGGTGTATCAGGATACCCTGAAACTAGGCAGGGTGGGGCACGATTACTGGGCTGATTGTAAGAGGTCAAATCGACGGCGGTGGTGTAGCAGTGTAGGTTCTAACGGGGTGCGGGCGTGCACACACTCCGGCGCAGAAAAATAAGGCACTGGACACCAGTAGCATACCTGTGCATTCTAAGGTTGTGTCGGACCGCCACCATGGGACTTGATACACCCCACGGTGGGACCAGCATAGGTAACTACAAACATCGGGGGCCGTAAGACACATGTAACTATGCGAGTAGAGCCGATCATCATTGAATGGATCACATCACCCTGATTATGGGGTGCCAGTTGGAAACTAGTTTATATGGGTTCAGAGATTAACAGGGGGTACGATAGTATATTCGACCCTAGACAACTTAACCAAGTTTATAGTGCTTGCCCACTTCTTGTTTATGCTTATCATACCCAGTTCTTTGTTCATAGACAAAATAGTACTAGACTTACTCAGGCTTTATGTCTGACTCTACTTTTCTTTCGTCTTCTTTTCTTCCGTTCCCCCCCCCCCCCAAGGTCCACAGGGAGGAAACACAGCAGCTTGACCAACCTTAACATCCAGCTTGAAGAAGAGAAATGTATTGCTTGGACTTTCCTGTTTTGAACTATGGCTTTGGACGATCCACTATGGGGACTTTTGCAGTTTATCTATGCTTTATTTATGCTTCTTTAAATAATGTACTCAAGACAGATTATGAAAGTGTTATGTTATGTTTTTGGGAAAAGATGTAAGACAATCATGGTGATGTTTTGTAACACGTATTTGCTTTGATGAAATAAAAGTTGTTGTTTTTCCGCTGTTTACAAATATGTGTTCTTATATCTGTCTTGTATATCTGTGACTTATACTTATAAACCTCCACCAAAATTAGGGCATTCCCTTTGAGAGTGACCCTAACGGAGGTGGGGTGTTTCACCTAACTTTAAAAATAAAGATTAATAACTATTTTAGTTCTCACACCAGTCACATGACTGACCTGGAGTTTATTGTTTTAACCTAAACTATGGGTGCCCTTATTTTCGACACGGGCAGCTAGTAGTTTTGGTTTTGCAGATTTATATTCACAGGATCCTGATTTACAACTGGAACGATGCTCCGAAAGCTCTGTATCCGTGTGTTACTTTCAGTTGTGTTTTGTATTGTTTTTCCGCTGCTATGTAATTTATTGTAATCTCTGATATTTATAAAATGTGTAATATTTATTCATACTCTACATATTCTTGTATTCTTATGGAATTGTTGTAATACACAATGAAATGTTCGTTTGTTTGTGTTCTGATTCATGTTGTCCTCAAAGCAATCCGCGCTTTCTTTCACGGGGAAGTTCGGGTCGCTACAGAGTGGTATCAGAGCTTTGGTTTACAGAGCTCGAGAACAAGACACATCAGAACCATACGAAAGAATTCATCAGATATTGGATTAGCAATATCCAATAAGAATTACTCGTTAGAGATAGGATCAGTAGTGTCCTAGAACGAGTGTGAAGAGTATTAAAAATTGAAAACAAATTTTGTTTTGAATGTTAAATTCAAGTATACGTATTTGAATATTTTATTTGTATTGAATTTGGACAATCGAGTATATAAAGATTTTGCATAAATGCGTCATGAACGTATATTCGAAGTTTTAATATACTGGATGGGTATAGAATCACACTCTAGTCGCCCGGAGATGATTCTGATGATTGATGCATCATCATCAGAGTTGATGTTCGAGTGCCGAAGGTGGGATATAAATATATTTCCATTGACTGGTGAGAAAACCAAAAATAGATAGGTTTATTGTTGTGATTTGACATCAAAAACATGATTTTCTGTATATATATCAAAATTATGAATTTGAAACATTAATTCACTAATTGATTGATGGTCGTGTTGTTTGTTTTTTTGTTTGATATTTTGAACCATTATGCCAAATTGAACCGAATATTGAACTGTATTGAAAATTATTTGCAAATGCACGCATGTACATATATATGTGTGAACAGGTCATAGCAAGGAGGCTAGAGCAGAAAAATAAAATTGTTTGCCCGACAAATAGGTACATGTTTACAAATTTATTGGGTTTGGATGATTTTATGAGCCGATTGGCTAGCCGCTTGGCTGTTTCTTTTTCTTTTTGGATTGATGAGGGCCATGGGAGGCTATTTGAAATATCCCGAAGTCCCCGGTGCAGGGGAGGTTATGGCGAAATTTTTCGAAAATTTAGGGTGTTAGCCAAAGTTTTGAGAAATTTGAAAAGTTCTTAGAAACTGAAAAGCTGAAGAACTTAAGCCGTAATGAAAATAATGAAAGTTGAATTGGTTTGTAAAACAACTTTCGGCTTCTTTCCTTTTCGGGGACGAAAAGTTTTAAGTGTGGGAGATTGTAATAACCCGGAAAATCTGAGCCAATTTAAAATTTTTATTTTGGCAATTTTAACGAATTTCGAATATTTAAAATGGATTATTTTAAATAATATCGACGAGAAATTTATTTTGAATAGAATTAGAACGTATATATTTATTTGAATCGTCGTTAAAATATAAATATTTATTTTTAAAAAATAAAAGGAATAGAAAATGGCGCGGTAGTTTGAAATTTTGATTTCAAAGTTCAAATGAATGTACAGGATTCAAAATAAACTGGATTTTGGCGAAACCAAAATTATTAGAATCTAATTGAGAATATCTTTCCAACGAATCCGAAAAATTGAAATTTCATGGCGGGGATAAAACGTTATGCCTAGTTAAAAATTCAGAATAGTCGCTATGGAATTCTGGCCCTTAAAATGGGAATTTTGCAGATGACCTCTGTTTTTGATGAAACTACTTTTGTTGGATCCGTGATGTCAAATTATTGCTAGGTTTCAAAATTCGTAATTTTTCGAATCAATATGTGAGCGTGGCAAAGTAAAACGTGTTTCGACAGTTTCTGTTGATTTTAATCGACTGGAAAATGACCATTTTTCAAACGGTCTCAGAATTCGATGAAATTAGTTTTGTTAGGACCGTATCGTCAATACGAAGCTAGAAAATATTTTTCGGGAATTTTTAGAGTCAGTATGTGGCCCCGGTAAATTGAAATGCGCGTTCAAATTCAATATATAGATTTATATTTTGATTTTGACGAAAACTGATCGAAACAATTGAATCAGCTTACGATACATATCCCATTGTGTTCGGAGTGGGGGTAATTAGCTAGGGATGACAGACGGTGGGTCTAGTTTGGGGATCGAAATTTAAAGTTACTTTTTGGGGAATTAAAATATATAAATGGCCCCTCCCCCTTTATTCTCTCTCCCCTCACCCTCTCTACCCCGTTCGTTCATTCGGAAAAAAAGGGACGAAGGAAGAAGACCACCGTGCCTCCCCAGGCTCCGTCCAACCAATCGCACCCCCCCCCCTCTTCGGTGTCGCGCCTCCCTCTCCTCAGCTCCCCTTCCTCGTCGCCTACCTCCTCCTTTCCCCCCTTTCACCAAATTGAAAACCCTAAGCCCCCCCCCCCATAGCGAAACCCACCGCGCCACCCGCCTGAGAACACCCTCCGACCACGCGACCTTCCTCCTCTTTGATGGCAGCGCCCCTTCCCTCTTAAAAAAAAAGCTGTAAGTAATTTTTATTTCCATTTACTTAAGAAAAATCGGATTTCTTTTATGCATTGAAGTGGTGATTTTAATACATTAAGGTTTAAATTTTTATAAACATGAAAGGTTCAATTTTTATATATATGAAAGCGAGGTAAAAATATGATTTTTATATAAGGGATTTGAAATAAAGATATGATCTTTATCATGAAGTTAGATTTATAAAAATAAAATTTTTATTATGAAGATTAGTGAAGTAAAGATTTGATTTTTATATTTGAAAGGTTTATATTTTTAAAAGGGAAAAGCTTAGATTTTTAAATAAAAAAGATTTGATTCTTATATGAATGGATTTGCAATAAAAAGTTCGGAATTTTAATATATGAAGTTACAATTTTTATTGTATAAAGAAGGGACTTTTAACATAGAAAAGAAATGAGTTTTATTCATATGTATGGCATATAAAGTTACGATTTTTAATAGTATAAAGATTTGATTTTTACGATATGAACATCGCCATAAAGATATGACTTTTATTATCTAGATAACGGTATAGAAATGTGATTTTTATATGAATTCTCTAAATATAAAAATGAGATTTTTATATATGAAGTAGCGATATAAAAATACGATTTTTATCCGTGAAGTGATATCATAAAGATGCGACTTTTTATATAGAGAAATAAAAATATGATTTTTAGTGAAGTAAAAATATAATTTTTGTTATATAGAAGCAAGATAAAAATAGAATTTTTATCAATATAGTAGAGGTATAAAAATAGAATTTTTATCTATATAGTACCAGTGTAAAAATGTGATTTTTATATACATAGCAACAATACAAAAATACGATTTTTATATATGTAGTGGACACGGACGAAGAAAGTGACAAAAGACGAGCACTACAAAGATTTCTACATATGAAGAGTCATGGTGTATTGGTTTAGCTTGTCGGTGAGAACTTCTCACTTTAAATCTTGTTTTCTAGTTAAAATATATATACTAGGATGCAGACGGTGCTTAGCAGCACCCGACACCCGTCGTCCACAGACCATGGATGACTTGTATGCTTGTTTGATGTGTTGTGAAGTTTGTTTGTGATGTTGATGTGAAATGGATAATAAACATTCATGGGTTGAAATAAATTAATTATCGTTAAAAATATAATTTTTAACGTGAATGTGAGTAAATAAATATTCATTTACAAACCGGACGGTTTGTTTATGTGCACCTATTTGAAAGATATTGATTGGGACGATAAATTTTACACATCGCTCAACTACACAAATAATATTCAGTGTTTGTGAATTGAAACCCCACATGGGTGTTGGGATGATATTTGGCGTACACTAATCCCAATTGCTTAGTTGTATGTCAATTGATAGGTTGACAGACTGTGTAAGTGTTAATTATTTATATATAATGCTTATGCAGTTGTGTGGTGCACTTTGGATAATGGTTGATTATTTATCGTTGCTATTATATACATGTGTTGTATGGAATCCATATAATTAACATTATATGGTAATTGATTGGGCCTCATTCCAATTTGGAAATAAAGAATATTATAAAATAAAGATTCATGTGTTGAATAGAACAAATAGTCATGTGTTGACGATGCTCATGTGTTGAGAATATTCATATGTTGAAACTTATCATGTGTTGAGTAAAATATTTTAATAATAAAAATTTACATCTTTATCATATATAAAATTAGAAACTAACTGGAAACCAGTTAAGATGAGTGGTTTCCTGAGTATTGATCTGATGTTGGTTTCGGCCTTTGGGGTTAAATCTTAGGGAATTGTTCTCTTGCTAATTTACAGTTAGAGTCAGATTTAGAATTAAACGATATAAAGCACAATTTTATCAAATATATAAAATAACAAAAATACTCATGTGTTGAGAATATTTATGTGTTGAAACCATTCATGTGTTGAAACTATTCATGTGTTGGACAAAATATTTATACAATAAAATTCACATTTTATTGTAAGTAAGAAACAATAGATATTCATGTGTTGAATAAAATATATATTCATGTGTTGAATAGAATAAATATTCATTTGTTGAATAGAATAACGAAGTTATTGAAATATATAAAGCCGTGTTGATTAGATTTGTGCCATTTTGACGCGAACGATATTTATATCGATTATATTCGTTTTTATAATGAATATAGAAAAGAAAGTGATTTCAAAATATAACGTTTTGAAAATATTATCATTTACATATTAATGATATGGATTATTCAATTTTGATTTAAAAGAGCTTTCCAATGAATATTAGAAATTTGAAATCTAACGGTTGGATTTGGAATTATGTCCAAATCAAATTTGGAAAAGGTCGCTGTAAGTGCAGTTCGGTGGCCATTATTGAAAACCGACTGTACGGGCCTTGATAAAATTATTAAAAATATTAATAATTTGTGTAAAATCATAATATATGAATTGGAAAGAACTGGGATGAAAAATTCCACATTTGTAAGGATAAAAATATATTTTTATCAAAATGAACTAGTTATAACTAGAAAAAAAATCCAATTATTTTTAAATAAATAAATTGGATTTGAAGTGGTTTTAAAATAATCAGAATTTCTGATACGTGAATTGGAATGGATTTGAATCGAAATTATCTTCGGAATATTTCGATGTTGGATTTTGTGATTATACAGATATGGTTGTGGAAATTTGAAAGATATATTTATATCATTATTTCCAATACGATATTTGTTGATTTCAGAATTTGATATGGAATATAAGCCGATATATTTTCTATTCAGAGCCTGGTATTTAGTATCAAATGTGATTTGGGTTTGTCGTGAATGGTGTCTTCATTAACACTGTTCTTAAACCTAGTTGAGAAAAAGATTAAATCTTTCTATTTAGATTTAATGAAGTGTACCAATTAAATGATATTTAAGTGGAATTGAATTTGAATTGATTTTTTGGGTTTATCGTGAACCGTGTTTTAAATGACATTGGTTCTTTAACCCAGTTAAAGACAGGATATGATTTCCCATGTTAAACAATCATTGATATTGATTTTTGGGAAGATTAAAATTAAGTGGAGTTTTAATGAATCTTTAATTAGATTGAAATGATCGAGGATGGAGTATCACCAGTTTTGCTCCAAAGCAATAGTTAAACTTTAATTAGATTTGAATGTGAAATGGTAATTAATATTTACCGATAACACCGTGGTGCTAGATATGGAGTATTACCAGTTTTGCTCCATGGGATGAATAGGTTAGGATTCGGAAATAAAATAAATAATTACTTCGGTGTGGTTCGCTAATCTCGACTAGTTTGGAAAACTTAACATGGTTTGAAATGATATCCAAAGGAAGATTAAAGAATAAATTTAGAAGAATTTATCTTTGATAAAATTAATGGGAACCTTTCCCTAAGAGGGTGAAAATTTGAATAAAAGAATATTCTTTATTGGAATGAAGCGTACGTTGTGTTTGTGTAACATTTGTTTATTATATACGCGGTTTATTCGGAAAGGCCGTGTTTATACCCATTCTGAATAACCAGTTCGACGATAAGTCGAAAATGAAGACGGTGGTTGAAGACGGGAAGTCTTCACATCGTTTGGATGATTATTGATGATCTTGATTGGGCGGTACACCCAAGAGGAGGGAATTAGTTAGTGATCGTCCAGACGTACTTGGAGATCGATGGATATGCGAGGAATAAGGTTCCTCCGGTTTCGTTCAGACCCAGAACGAACTTGTAAATGGACTGTGTGTCTGACATTGGATTTTATTCTGTGTGATTGATTTCTATTAAATATATATCTGTTTGGCGGCGGAGAATTTATTCTCTTTCTTAACGCCCTTCTCTGAGACGTACGAGCTTAGAGGTTATATATCGATAGATATCAATCGCATGGCATAAATTGCCTGTGTGGCATGCCTAAGTGGCAAATGATCAAGGCTTCTGTTGAAAATCAAAGTCTTGTGGTTGATGATCAAAGCACGGTCTGTGTGGCATAGCTTTGTGTATGGCGTTAATTCGCGAGCCTCAAACCTCGGTATGAGTCAAAAACGGGATAGTGACTGCAGGGAGAGCACGACATTCTTTCTAGCTATGGGTGATGTCAGTGACCAACCAGCCCTGACATTTATATACTTTTTACCTGTGTGTTTGTTGGATGCGAGGCGCCTCGGATATAGGTGTGTTAAGACCGGGAAACGTCTATTTAGGAGTTGCCAATCCTCAAAAGTAAGAGAGGACCGGCCCTGAAGATCCAAGGATCGCTGTGTGTGGTCCTGAGACATTTGCTAGAGTGTCTCGAACGGAGGGGAGCTTGCCCCTTGCCTCGACTCATGACGGAAATCCAATTTCCAATACGTGACTTTGCGGTTTTATTTGTAGAGCCTAGTATAGCGACATAGTGGGATGGGGCACTTATGCCGTCTATGATTGAAATTGTTTTGAAACTATACACTTAAAGTAATATCAAAATAATCTGTTTTTAAATGTATCAAGCATTCTTTGGCTATTATAAGGTAAAAACCCTATCCTCCGGCTTGCGTTTCATTGTGTAATGGGACATGGGTCTTATAATAGCTTCATTTTTCTTTATTTAGCATTGCGCTGTTTGTTTTATGCACTGGTATTCTTGGGAGGAAACCTTTCCGTGTTATATGGCGTGGTCCCTTGATTTACCTAACTTTAAAAATAAAGATTAATAACTGTTTTAGTTCTCACACCAGTCACATGACTTACCTGGAGTTTATTGTTTTAACCTAAACTCTGGGTGCCCTTATTTTCGACATGGGCACCTAGTAGTTTTGATTTTGTAGATTTATATTCACATGATCCTGATTTACAACTGGAACGATGCTCGGAAAGCTCTGTATCCATGTGTTACTTTCAGTTGTGTTTTGTATTGTTTTTCCGCTGCTATGTAATTTATTGTAATCTCTGATATTTGTGAAATGTGTAATATTTATTCATACTCTGTATATTCTTGTATTCTGATGGAATTGTTGTAATACACAATGAAATGTTCTTCTGTTTGTGTTCTGATTCGTGTTGTCCTCAAAGCAATCTGCGCTTTCCTTCACGGGGAAGTTCGGGTCGCTACATCGTCGAATCGTCGCATCACGCTCTATCTCCACCTCTCTAAGCAAGCTCGGCTCTACCACTTCGGCGGTCTCGTGCAAGCACTTCCTCAAATGTGATACATGGAATACGTCGTGTACACCACTAAGTCTCTCGGGCAACTCCACTCTATACGCCATCTGTCCAATCCTCTCCTTAATAGGAAACGGCCCTACGAACCTTGGTGCTAACTTCCCAATGGACCCAAAGCGAACAACATTCCGTAATGGAGACACCTTGATAAAGACCATGTCCCCAATATCAAATTCAAGATCTGTCCTCCTCTTGTCCGCATACGATTTTTGCCTATCTTACGCCGTCTTCATCCTCCTCTAAATCAAATCGATCTTTTCCGAAGTCTCTCTAATCATATCGGGCCCAAGTAAGATCTTTTCCGTAGATACCCACCAACATGTAGGTGAACGACAAGGCCTTCCATAAAGAGCCTCGAAAGGTGCCATGCCAATGCTAGACTGAAAACTATTATTATACGCGAACTCCACCAAAGGAAGATGCTCCTCCCATGTACCTCCGAAGTCTAAAACGCATAGCCTCAAAAGGTCCTCTAGAATACGATTCACCCTCTCGGTTTGGCCGTCTGTCTGTGGATGATATGTGGTGCTCAAACATAACTGAGTCCCTACCACCTCTTGCAAGCTCTTCCAAAACTCGCTAGTAAAAATAGGATCGCGATCGCTCACTATGCTAGAAGGAACACCATGCAAATGAACTATCTCTCGAATGTATACGGAGGCTAACCATGGAGGAGTCCTCTTACTCTTCACGGGAATGAAATGGGCGCTCTTAGTAAGTCTAACACAACCCGAACTTCCCCGTGAAGGAAAGCACAGATTGAGTTGAGAACAATACACATCGGAATGCAGACAGGAGAACATTTCATTGTTAATTACAACAATTCCATCAGATACAAGAATATACAGAGTATAAATGAATAAAATACATCAGAGAAATATCAGAGATTACAATAAATTACATAGCAGCGGAAAAACAATACAAAACACAACTGAAAGTAATACACGGATACAGAGCTTTCCGAGCATCGTTCCAGCCGTAAATAAGGATCCTGTGAATATAAATCTGCAAAACCAAAACTACTAGCTGCCCGTGTGGAAAATAGGGGCACTCAGAGTTTAGGTTAAAACAATAAACTTCAGGTCAGTCATGTGACTGGTGTGAGAACTAAAAACAGTTATTAATCTTTACTTTAAAAGAGAGTAATTCAAGGGACCACGCCGTATAACACGGAACGGGCTTTCTCCCAAGAATACTAGTGCAGATAACAAAACAGCGCAATGCTTTTTGGAAAAATGAAGCTATTATAAGACCCAGGTCCCATCACACAATGCAATGCAATGGATAGGGTTTTCCCTTATAATAGCCAAACATGCTTGGTACGCTTAAAACAAATCATTTGATACTATTATAAGTGTATAGTGTCAAAAACAATTTCAATCATAAATATCAATCATAGATGGCATGGGTTCCACATATCATGTCGCCATACTAGGCTCTACAAATAAAACCGAAATATCTTGTATTGGAAATTGGATTTCCGTCATGAGTCGAAGCAAGGGGCAAGCTCCTCTCCGCTTCGAGACACTCTATCAAATGTCTCAGGACTACTCTCCCTGGGTAACCCTTGGAATCGGCTGGGCTGGTCCTCTCTTACGTTTGAGGATTAGTTATTCCTGAACACACGTTTCCCGGTCCTAACAGACCTATATCCGAGGCGCCTCGCATTCCAACAACCACAAAGGTGAAAATAATATAAATGTCATCCAGTTTAAGCACTGACACCACCGTAGCTAGAAAGAAACGTCGTGTCCTCCCAACGGTCACTATCCCGTTTTTGACTCATACCGAGGTGTGAGGCTCGAGAATTAACGCTATACACAAAGCTGCGCCACACAGGCCATGCATTGATCATCAACCACAAGACTTTGCTTTTCAACAGAAGCCTTGATCATCTGCCGCTTAGGCATGCCACACAGGCAATTCACTCCGTGCGACTGATGTCCATCGATATACAACCTCTGAGCTCGTACGTCTCACAGAAGGGCATTAAGCAAGAGAATAAATTCTCCGCCGCCAAGCAGATGTACATTTTAATAGAGATCAATCAACATAGAATAAAATCCAATGTCAGACACACAGTCCATTTACAAGTTCGTTCTGGGTCTGAAAGAAACCGGAGGGACTTTCCTCGCATATCCATCGATCTCTAAGTACATCTGGACGATCACCAACTGTTTCCCTCCTATTGGGTGTACAGCCCAATCAAGATCATCAGTAATCACCCAGACGATGTGAAGACTTCCGGTCTTCAACCACCATCTCCATCTTCGACTTATCGTAGAATCGGTTATTCTGAATGGGTATAAACCCGTCCTTCCCGAATAACCCGCGTATATAATAAACAAGTGCTACACAAATACAACATACGCCTCATTCCAATTCATCAGTCACTAACCGTAAATTAGCAAGAGAACGATTCCCCAAATATTAACCCCGAAGGCCGAAACCCACATCAGATCAATACCCAGGAAACCATCCTTCTTAGCTAACCTTCAGTTAGTTTCAAAATTTCACATTCTTTGGGAAAGGTTCCCATTAATTTTATCAAAGATAAATTCTTCTAAATTTATTCTTTAATCTTCCTTTGGATATCATTTACAACCATGTTAAGGTTTTCCAAACTAATCGGGATTAGCGAACTACACCGAAGTAATTATTTATTTTATTTCCCAATCCCAACCAATTTATGCCATGGAGCAAAAATGGTAATACCCCATATCTAACACCATGGTGTTATCGGTAAAATTAATTACCATTTCACGTTCAAATCCAGTTAAAGATTTAACTATCGCTTTGGAGCAAAACTGGTGATACTCCATCCTCGATCACTTTAATCTAATTAAAGATTCATTAAAACTCCACTTAGTTTTAATCTTCTCAAAAATCAATATCCTATCTAGAACTGGGTTAAAGAACCAATGTCACCTAAAACACGATTCACGATAAACCCAAAATCACTTTCTATTGTTAATCGGGTTAAATATCATGTGTTATTCAAAACACCGCTCACGATAAACCCAAAATCAATTTAAATTCAATTCCAATTAATATTATTTAATTGGTACACTTCGTTAAATCTAAATAGAAAAATTCAATCTTTTTCTCAACTAGGTTCAAGAACAGTGTTAATGAAGACACCATTAACGACAAACCCAAATCACATTTGATATTAAATACAAGGCTCTGAATAGAAAATATATCGGCTTATATTCAATATCAAATTCTACGACCAACAAATATCGTATTGGAAATAACGATATAAATATATCTTTCAAATCTCCATAACAATATCGGTATAATCACGAAATTCAACATCGGAATATTCAAAAGCCAATTTCGATTCAAATCCATTCCAATTCGTATATTGGAAATTCTGGTTATATTTAAAACCACTTCAAATCCAATTTATTTATTGTAAAAATAAACGGGATTATAATTCTAGTACATTTCGGTAAAAATCTGCCTTTATCTTTTCAAATATGGAATTTTTCGTCCAAATTCTTCACGAATCATTTATTATGATTTTACACAAATTATTACTATTTTTAATAATTTTATCAAGGCCCATACAGTCGATTTCCATCAACGGCCATCGAACTGCACTTACAGCGACCTTTTCCAAATTGATTTGCACATAATTCCAAATCCAACCATTATATTTCAAATTTCTAATATTCATTGGAAAGTTCTTTTCGATACGAACCCAACGGTTCTGGTTTTAGGAGAATCCGACGGTCGGATCTACCGTAATGTCCATTCGAAGTCAATGGTCGAAATTCATGAACTGCCGTAGCGCGGCGCGTTCTATTCAGGCCATTATATATATAATAAATATATATGTCATATATATTTCGTCGATTTCCTTTCAAAACGTATTTTATAAATCGTTTAAAATTTGTTTTCGAAACGATTTCAACTTCATATTCAATTTCGAATCGAAATTGAATATTCCACTTCATCGATATACAAATGACAATATCTTCAAAACGTTATATTTTGAAATCACTTCCTTTTCTATAATCATAATAAAAACGAATATAATCGATATAAATATCGTTCACGTCAAAATGGCGCATCTCTAATAAACACGGCTTTATATATTTCAATAACTTCGTTATTCTATTCAGCAAATGAATATTTATTCTATTCAACACATGAATCTATATTTCTTTCAACACATTACTAATGTAACGACCCGGAAAATCTGAACCAATTTAAAAATTTTAAATTGGCTAAAATAATGGATTTTAAATATTTAAAATAAATATTTTAAACAATGGCGATGAAAACTGAGTTTGAATCGACAATTGAAAACGAATATAATTAATTATAATTATATATAGAATTGAAAATGGCGCGGTAGTTCGATAATTCGATTTCAAACTTCAATTGAATATACCGGGTGCAAAACAATCCGGATTTTAGTGAAACCAAAAACATTAGGATCTAATTGATGATATCTTTCCAACGAATCTGACCAATCGAAATTTGATAGAAGGAATCAAAAGATATGTCCAGTTGAAAATTCTGAATAGTCGCTATGGAATTCAGGCCCTTAAAAATGGACATTTTGCAAATGACCTCGGATTTCGACGAAACCACTTTTGTTGGATCCGCAGGGTCAAGTTATTGTTAGGTTTCAAATTTCATAATTTTTCGAATCAATATGTGAGCGTGGCAAAAGAAAACGCGTTTGACCAGTTTCAGTTGATTTTAATCGACTGGAAATTGGCCATTTTTCAAACGGTCTCAGAATTCGACGAAACTAGTTTTGTTAGGACCGTATCGGCAATACGAAGCTAGAAAATATTTTTCGGGAATTTTTAGTATTAGTATGGGACCCCGGTAATTTGAAATGTACGTTTAAAATTCAATATAGTGATTTAAATGAAAATTCAAAAGGAAACTGATTATAACGATCAAATCAGCTTGCGATACATATCCCATTGTGTTCGGAATGGGGGTAAAACGCTATGGGCGACAGGCGGTGGGCCTCGTTTCGAGGTCGTATGTAAAAGTCAACCTTTTTGCAAAATTAAATAATTAAATAATAAAAATAATTTTTTACTTTCCCTCCTTTACCTCCTTTCTGCCCCCCCCCCCCCCCCGATTCATTTAAACAGAATAAAAAAAACCTAAGCCAATCGAGCCGCCGCCCCCTCGAGACCCGACGCCGACGAACCCTGCCGCCGACCTCCTCCTTCCAGCGCCTTCATCGTGACGCCCCCAGTCAAAGCAAATCGAAGCCACCGCCTCCCAGTTCGAGCCCCGAAGCATCGCCTCCCCCGTTCGAACCCCGAGCGCCGCCGCCTCGAAGCCACCTCCAGCTCCGTCGATCTGCGAAACCCCCCCCCCCCCCCTTCGCAGCTTCGGTGAGCATTTTCCTTTTTTTTTATTTTATTTTCTTTCTTATTTATTCTGTAAAACTGATTTGTAAAAATAATTAAAACTGATTTGTTTTAAAAAAAAACAGATTTTTTTTAGAAAAGTAAAAAAACAGATTTTTTAGAAAAGTAAAAAGCAGATTTTTATATATTGAAAGAAGAAGTAAAAATCATATTTTTATATATTGAATAGCATCGTAAAAAAAAATTCGATTTTTACATATGTAGAGAATACGGGCGAAAGCGACAAAAAGGCGAAGATTTCTAAAGGAAGAGTGAAGTTGGATAGCTATTGGTGAGATTTCTGATTTAAAAATATTATATATGTGTGAAATGAAAGTGAATAGCTATATATAAATTGCTATATATAATATATATATATATATATATATATATATATATATATATATATATATATATATACGCCCCCTCGTCCACAAACCATGGACGATATTTATTGATTGAAATTGGTGTGAAAATTGATTGATAGCGAATGGTTGTTTGGGATTGTTTGTGATTGATATTGGTTGATTGTGGTTGAAAAATACCCGCTTGTGATTAAGAAATATTTGGTTGAAACCACATAGGATTAGTTTGTGGAAATGAAATAAATATATACATGCCGCCTGCGTGCGAACTAGATGCATGAACCCCATTGTCAAAAACCGCGAGGTTTTAAGGTAGAGCGAGGAGCCGTACTAGGGACGGTCCCGGTTTAACTACCCTACCGTTATGCTGCCGAAATTTTGAATAATATTCGTGTGTTTGAATTATTTTCATTTGCTTAAACTATATTTATTCATTGTATAGAAAACATTCATGTGTTGAATTGATATTCATTCGTTGTTTAGAAATTCATGTGTTGAATGGTATTCATATTTTGAAATAAATTGTTCGATAATAAAAATCACATTTTTATCTATATATAGAAACCATAGAAAACATTCATGTGTTGAATTAATATTCATTCGTTGTTTAGAAATTCATGTGTTGAATGGTATTCATATTTTGAAATAAATTGTTCGATAATAAAAATCACATTTTTATCTATATATAGAAACCATAGAAAACATTCATGTGTTGAATTGATATTCATTCATTGTTTAGAAATTCATGTGTTGAATGGTATTCATATTTTGAAATAAATTGTTCGATAATAAAGATCACATTTTTATCTATATATAGAAACCATAGAAAACATTCATGTGTTGAATTGATATTCATTCGTTGTTTAGAAATTCATGTGTTGAATGGTATTCATATTTTGAAATAAATTGTTCGATAATAAAAATCACATTTTTATCTATATATAGAAACCATAGAAAACATTCATGTGTTGAATTGATATTCATTCGTTGTTTAGAAATTCATGTGTTGAATGGTATTCATATTTTGAAATAAATTGTTCGATAATAAAAATCACATTTTTATCTATATATAGAAACCATAGAAAACATTCATGTGTTGAATTGATATTCATTCATTGTTTAAAAATTCATGTGTTGAATGGTATTCATATTTTGAAATAAATTGTTCGATAATAAAGATCACATTTTTATCTATATATAGAAACCATAGAAAACATTCATGTGTTGAATTGATATTCATTCGTTGTTTAGAAATTCATGTGTTGAATGGTATTCATATTTTGAAATAAATTGTTCGATAATAAAAATCACATTTTTATCTATATATAGAAACCATAGAAAACATTCATGTGTTGAATTGATATTCATTCGTTGTTTAGAAATTCATGTGTTGAATGGTATTCATATTTTGAAATAAATTGTTCGATAATAAAGATCACATTTTTATCTATATATAGAAACCATAGAAAACATTCATGTGTTGAATTGATATTCATTCGTTGTTTAGAAATTCATGTGTTGAATGGTATTCATATTTTGAAATAAATTGTTCGATAATAAAAATCACATTTTTATCTATATATAGAAACCATAGAAAACATTCATGTGTTGAATTGATATTCATTCGTTGTTTAGAAATTCATGTGTTGAATGGTATTCATATTTTGAAATAAATTGTTCGATAATAAAAATCACATTTTTATCTATATATAGAAACCATAGAAAACATTCATGTGTTGAATTGATATTCATTCGTTATTTAGAAATTCATGTGTTGAATGGTATTCATATTTTGAAATAAATTGTTCGAAAATAAAAATCACATTTTTATTGAATGCATAAATCGTTGAAATGTGAAGTGTTAAAAATAGCCACTTGTTCAAAATAAACATATATGAGTTGAAATATTCATTAATTAGCTAATGAAATGATTTGCACCTATTTATGTAACATTAGAATGAATGGAGTTTTTAAACCAAATAGAAATCAAATATGAAGTCGAATAGAAATTGATAAATGATAAGAACTGTATATATATGTACATGCAATATTCATTGAACAGGTTATAGCAAAGGGGCTAGAGAAGAGGAATAAAATTTTGTGTCCGACAAATAGGTACACATTTACTAATTTGTTTGGGGTGATGATTTTGAGCCTGTTGGCTAGCCGCTTAGCTTTTTCTTTTTCTTTTTGAGATTAGAAGGACTGGGAACGCTATTTGCGATTTCCCGATGCTCCCGGTGCAGGGGAGGTTATGGCGAAATTTTCCGAAATTTTAAGGTGTTAGAAAAATTTTTGAAGTAAAAACAATATGGAAATCATTGAATGAACTATATTTATATAAATATATAAATATAAATAAAATTAAAACGAAACGAAGCCGTGCAGTTCGTATTTTGAAACCGTGATTTCAAACGACTAGTACGGGAAATCCGACCATTGGATTTTCCCGAAACCTCAACCGTCGGGTTCGCCTTGGAATAATCTTTCCAACGGCACCAACCTTGTAAAAATCCAACGGTTGGATTGTCTGGAATGTTTAATTCAATTCTGAAGAAAAACAGCGCCAGAAGCGATTATATTTATTTATATATAAATATAATTATATATTAAATCGAATAACGACGCTGCAGTTCGTATTTTGAAATCGAAACTTCAAACGATTGTACCGGGAGATCCGACCGTCGGATTTTCCCGAAACTGGAACCGTTGGATTCGTTTTGAAAAGACCTTTCTAATGATGTAAATTTTGTGAAGATCCAACGGTTAGATTTTCAGATATGTTTAAATCAAATCTGAAGGAAAACAGCGCCACGGCCGCTGTATGGCCCGAAGCGTCGTTTTGAATAAAATGGCTATTTTAAAATAAATAAAAATAGCGATAAATAGTTATAAAATATCGTAAGCGATATGGAATGGAAATAAACTGAATTTGCTTGATTTATGTGGCTTTTGATGGTTGAATGTGTTTGGTGTGAAAATTACATTAAAGAACGAAATTGGTGTTGTCGAATAATTTAACCATTGAAATAAATTGATTTGAAATTCTAAATATACGTGAATTATTTGAAAAAGCCGAGTTAATTCTCATTTCAAATAATTGATCGACGATTGAAAGTCGAAGATGAAGACGGTGGTCGAAGACCGGAGATCCTCACCTCGTTTGGATGGTAACCGAGGTCCTGATTGGGAGGCATCCCGAAATATGGATAATGAGTGGTGATCGTTCAGACGTACGTGTTGATCGAAGGGTTTGCGAGGTATTTAGTGCCTCCGGTTTCGTTCAGACCCAGAACGGACTCGTAAATGGACTGTGTGTCCGACATTGGATTTTATTCTGTGTTGATTGATCTCTGTTAAATATACATCTGTTTGGCGGCGGAGAATTTATTCTTTTGCTTAACGCCCTTCTCTGAGACGTACGAGCTCAGAGGTTGTATATCGATGGACATCAATCGCATGGCGTGAATTGCTTGTGTGGCATGCTAAGATGCAGTGATCAGGGCTTCTGTTGAAAAGCAAAGTCTTGTGGTGATGATAAAAGCACCGCCTGTGTGGCGTAGCTTTGTGTATAACGTGAATTCGCGAGCCTCACACCCCGGTATGAACCTAAAACGGGAGAAGGACCTCAGGGAGGGCATGCGTTTCTTTCTAGCTAGGGTGGTGTCAGTGACCTACCAGCCCTGACATTTATATACTTTTCACCTATGTGGTTGTTGTTGTTGCGAGGCGCCTCGGTTTGATCGGACGATCCGGGTCCGATGGAGTCATTTGTTGGCTCGTTGACGCCCCAAAGGGCGGGGAAATGTATTGTTCATGTATAATAATCCACATCGGTGGACCGGCCCTGTCGCTCCAAGGCTTGCCTGCGCGCTTGCCTGAGACACGGGCTAGAGCGTCTCGAATTCGGTAAGGACTATCTTTTTCCTTGGTTCATGACGGAAATCCAATTTCCAAATACGTGATCGTGCGGTTTTGATTGTATATATATATGGCGACATGATATATGGTACCCATGCCGTCTATGATTGATAGTTATGATTTGAAATTGTTTTCAAAACATATAAACACTAGCAATAATATCAAATGCCTTTGTTTTATTCGTATCAATCATATTTTGGCCATTATAAGGTAAAACTCTATCCTCCGGTTTGCGTTGCATTGTGTGATGGGAACTGAGTCTTATAATGGCTTCATTTTTGTTAAAAGCATGGCGATGTTTAAAAGAAAGATTTGTTTTAAACCACTGGCAATCCAATGGAGTAAACCCGTTCCAAGAAAGTGGCGTGGTCCTGTGATTAGCCATATTATATATGTGTTGAGTAGATTTCTCATACCAGTCCCATGACTGACTCGTAGTTTGTTTCACTCTCAAACTCGGGTGCCCCTTTTTCTACACGGGCAGCCTTGTATTCAGGTTTAGCTGGTTCTTTCTGGATAGCTGGAGCTGAAGATGGATTCTATCATTTATTTCTTTTTATGTTGTTCAGCTCCTATTGTACATATTTTGTTTATTTCCGCTGTAGACATTTTATGTATAGCTGAACTGTATTTGTACTAAGTAAGATCCTGTATACTGTGTAACTCTGATGATTACTTTTATCCAGTATATTTTGTTGTTCATTATCTGGTGTATTTATTTAATTCTGTTCTGCTATTATCTGTTTCTGTGTTATATTCCAAAGATAACCTTGTTTCCGTGAGAACGGGAAATCGGGTCGTCTCAACTAATCTCAACACATGAGTACTGTCAACACATGACTATTTTTGTTATTTAATATATTTTATAAAATTATGATTTCTATCGTTTAATTTTTAATCAGACTCCAACCGTAAAGTAGTAAGAGAACGATTCCCTAAGTATTAACCCCGAAGGCCGAAACCAACATCAGATCAATACCCAGGAGGCCACTCACCTTATCTATTTTCTAGTTAGTTTCTAATTTTATATATGAAAAAGATGAAAATTTTATTGTTAAAATATTTCTTTATTTTCCCGATTAGAATGAGGCCCAATCAATTACCATATAATGTTAATTATATGGATTCCATACAACACATGTATATAATAGCAATGATAAATAATCAACCATCATCCAAAGTGCACCACACAACTGCATACACATTAAATATAAATAATTAACGCTTACACAGTCTGTCGACCAATCGATCGACATACAACTAAATAATTGGGACTAGTGTACGCCAAATATCATCCCAACACCCGTGTGGGGTTCCAATCCGCAAACACTGAATATTCTTTGTGCAGTTGGGCGATGTGTAAAATTTATCATCCCAATCAATATTCTTCAAATAGGTGTACATAAACAAACCATCCGATTTGTAAATGAACATTTATTTTATTCACATTCATGTTAAAAATTATATTTTTAACGACCAAAATATTCTATTCAACCTATGAATATTCTATTCGGTTCATTTATTCAATAAAATGATATTTTTTATTTTTCTAACATATTTTAGAAAATTTCGGCGGCATAATGGCACGATACTATAAAGGGGACAAGGCCTAGCCTTATCCCCAGTCTAATAATGGCCCACGCCATACAAATACCAATTTTTATCAATTCCATTTCACCACAAACCAAATTCAAACCAATATTCCCATCAACTCAACAAACAAATCAAACAAGCAAACAAGTCGTCCATGGTCTGTGGATGACGGGTGTCGGGTGCTGCTAAGCACCGTCTGCATCCTAGTATATATTTTTAACTAGAAAATGAAATTTAAAGTGAGAAGTTCTCACCTTGGTTTTTCTCTAACACGTTTTCTAACTTGCTGAATTGTTGTTCGAGCTCCTAGTTTTGCACACAAGCTCTAATCTTCAATTCACCTTTTTTTTCTAGCATAAGCAAGCCATTCTGAACAACTTTCGCCTAAGGCACTTTTTGCCAAAAATGCTCCAATTCGCCAGAATTCGCGAAAGTACACGATTTTTACAGCAGACTTTGAACGCATTTTCCGAGCAGTTCCGAACTCCAAAACACGACTTCCATATGTCCAAATCGAAGAGAAAATTGTGCTCTACAGCTTTGGTCTAGAGGAGTTTTGGCTAAAAATGCACGGTTTGGGAGTTATGTGTGAAACAATGACAGGGTGTTTTGTGCAAAACGGAAAATTAGTGAAAATGTGATTTTTGAGGAGGAGGGGCCCACGGCCGGAGTTGGGTGGCCATATGGGGGGCGCCGGACCTGATGGACGTGGGGGAGTCCGCTGGTGGCGGGGTGGGGTCCACGGAGGCGGGTAGTGGTGGTTTGGGGGTAGGGTTTGTGATTTTGAAGAGGGAAAGAGGAGAGAGAGGGGAGGAGGAAGAGGAGGAGGTGGCGCCGGAGGGAGGTGGTGGTGGCAGTGGAGGAGGGGCGGCAGCGGGTTTTGGGGGAGGAGGCCATTTTTGAAAGAAAATGGTGAAAGTAGAAGAAGGAAAATAATGAAGTGTAAAGGAAGAGAAGTGGTTTAAATGCCCGTTTCCCGTGTATCGCCCGAATGTAAACGATCTCCGATTGCTGCGGATTCCAGACACGACATAGTAGACGTGAAGGCGAGTCCAACGAAACAAGTTTCGTCGAATTCCAAGTTCGTTTGACCATCCGTTAAAATTCTCAAAAATGCTCAGATAAGCTCTAAAAATGCGATTTTGGTGCACCATTTCCTCTTGCACACTCACATGCTAACTCCAAAAATCAAGCCCTCTTGGATTTAACCATTATTAGACGATACGAATCCAAAAAAAAAAAAAGTAGAATCGAATTCTGAGGTCGTATCAATAATGTTCCTTTGTAAAATGACTGCCCGTTTTACCCTGAACTGTTTTAGCTCGCACGGCCACATACTAACTCCGTTCTACGCGCCCTTTGGAACTCAACAATGATTCGTCATTATGAATCCATAAAATTTTATCTCGTCGAATTCTGAGCTCATATGCAAAATTCCACTTTTTAAGGGCTGTGTATTGCTAACCGAAAAACCCAGCCAATTGCCACTATTCCGGATCTCGGAATATATCGAAGCTTATACTTTTTGTAGTTGTAAAGGGAATTTTGAACTCAATGGAAGTGGTTTCGAGTCCACATTCATCCTTATGCAAAATTTCCATTTTTAAGGGCCAGAATTCCATAGCGACTATTCTGAATTTTCAACTGGGCATAACTTTTTATTCCCGCTATGAAATTTTGATTTTTTGGATTCGTTGGAAAGATATTTTCAAATAGATTCAAATATTTTTTGTTTCTCTAAAATCCGGTTTATTTTGCACCCGGTATATTCGTTTGAAGTTTGAAATCAAATTTTCGAACTACCGCCCCATTTTCAATTCCTTTTATATTTAAAATAAAATATTTATATTCTAACGACGATCTACATAAATATATACGTTCTAATTATATTCAAAATAAATTTCCTGTCGTTATTATTTAAAATAATTCATTTTAAATAATCAAAATTCGTTAAAATAGCCAAAATAAAAATTTTAAATTGGCTTAGAATTCCGGGTTATTACAATCTCCCCTACTTAAAACTTTTCGTCACCGAAAAGGAACGAACCCGAAAGTTGTTTAACTAATCAACTCAACTTCTATTGTTTTCTTTACGGCTTAAGTTCTTCTACTTTTCAGTTTCTAGGAACTTTTCAAATTTTTCAAAAATTTGGCTAACACCCTAAATTTCCGAAAAATTTCGCCATAACCTCCCCTGCACCGGGGACTTCGGGATATTTCAAATAGCCTCCCATGGCCCTCATCAATCCGAAAAGAAAAAGAAACAGCCAAGCGGCTAGCCAATCGGCTCATAAAATCATCCAAAACCCAAGAAATTAGTAAACATGTACCTATTTGTCGGGCAAACAATTTTATTCTTCTGCTCTAGCCTCCTTGCTATGACCTGTTCAATGTAAGTATATGTATGCATTTTCAAACAATTTTCAATACAGTTCCATATTCGGGTCAATTAGGCTAAATGGTTCAAAACTTTAATTAATCAAAACAATAATCAAACAACACAACCATCAATCAATTAGTGAATTAGAATTTCAAATTCATAATTTTGATACATATACAGAAAATCATGTTTTTGATGCCAAATCACAACAATAAACCTATCTAGTTTTGGTTCTCACACCAGTTTAATGGAAATATATAGATATCACACCTTCGAAACTCGAAAATAAATATTGGTGATGGAGCGCCATCATCAGAATCATGTCCGGGCGATTAGAGTGTGATCCTATATCTATCTAGTATATTAAAACTTCGAATATACGTTCATGACGCGTATATGCAAAATCTTTATATATCGGATTGTCCAAATTCAATACAAATAAATATTCAAATACGTATACTTGAATTTAACTTTCAAAACAATTTTTTTTATTTAAATATACTCTTCACACTCGTTCTAGGATACTACTGATCCTATCTCTAACGAGTTATTCTAATTGGATATTACTAATCCAATATCTGATGAATTCTTTCGTATGGTTCTAATGTGTCTTGTTCTCGAGCTCTGTAAACCAGAGCTCTGATACCAAACTGACACGACCCGAACTTCCCCATGAAGGAAAGCACGGATTGAGTTGAGAACAACACACATCGGAACGCAAACAGAAGAACATTTCATTGTTAATTACAATAATTCCATCAGATACAAGAATATAAAAAGTATAAATGAATAAAATACATCAGAGAAATATAAGAGATTACAATAAATTACATAGTAGCGGAAAAACAATACAAAACACAACTAAAAGTAATACACAGATACAGAGCTTTCCAAGCATCGTTCCAGCCGTAAATCAGGATCCTGTGAATATAAATCTGCAAAACTAAAACTACTAGCTGCCCGTGTGGAAAATAGGGGCACCTAGAGTTTAGGTTAAAACAATAAACTCCAGGTCAGTCATGTGACTGGTGTTAGAACTAAAAACAGTTATTAATCTTTACTTTAAAAGAGAGTAATTCTAGGGACCACGCCGTATAACACGGAACGGGCTTTCTCCCAAGAATAATAGTGCATATAACAAAACAGCGCAATGATTTTTGGAAAAATGAAGCTATTATAAGACCCAGGTCCCATCACACAATGCAACGCAAGCCGGTGGATAGGGTTTTCCCTTATAATAGCCAAACATGTTTGGTACGCTTAAAACAAATCATTTGATACTATTATAAGTGTATAGTGTCAAAAATAATTTCAATCATAAATATCAATCATAGACGGCATGGGTACCATGTATCATGTCGTCATACTAGGCTCTACAAATAAAACCGAAATATCTCGTATTGGAAATTGGATTTCCGTCATGAGTCGAGGCAAGGGGCAAGCTCCTCTCCGCTTCGAGACACTCTAGCAAATGTCTTAGGACTACTCTCCCTGGGTAACCCTTGGAATCGGCTGGGCCGGTCCTCTCTTACGTTTGAGGATTACTTATTCCTGAACACACGTTTCCCTGTCCTAACAGACCTATATCCGAGGCGCCTCGCATTCCAACAACCACAAAGGTGAAAATAATATAAATGTCAGCCGGTTTAAGCACTGACACCACCGTAGCAAGAAAGAAACGTCATGTCCTCCCAGCGGTCACTATCCTGTTTTTGACTCATACCGAGGTGTGAGGCTCGCGATTTAACACTATACACAAAGCTGCGCCACACAGGCCGTGCTTTAATCATCAACCAAAAGACTTTGCTTTTCAACAGAAGCCTTGATCATCTGCCACTTAGGCATGCCACACAGGCAATTCACTCCGTGCGACTGATGTCCATCGATATACAACCTCTGAGCTCGTACGTCTCAGAGAAGGGCGTTAAGCAAGAGAATAAATTCTCTGCCTCCAAGCAGATGTATATTTAATAGAGATCAATCAACATAGAATAAAATCCAATGTCAGACACACAGTCCATTTACAAGTTCGTTCTGAGTCTGAACGAAACCGAAGGCACTTTCCTCGCATATTCATCGATCTCCAAGTACGTCTGGACGATCACCAACTGTTTCCCACATGCCAATCAAGATCATCAGTAATCACCCAGACGATGTGAAGACTTCTGCTCTTCAGCCACCGTCTTTATCTTTGACTTATCGTCGAATCGGTTATTCAGAATGGGTATAAACCCGGCCTTCCCGAATAAACCGCGTATATAATAAACAAGTGCTACACAAACACAACATACGCCTCATTCCAATTCATCAGTCACTAACCGTAAATTAGCAAGCGAACAATTTCCCAAATATTAACCCCGAAGGCCGAAACCAACATCAGATCAATACCCAGGAAACCATCCTTCTTAGCTAACCTACAGTTAGTTTCTAAATTTCACATTCTTAGGGAAAGGTTCCCATTAATTTTATTAAAGATAAATTCTTCTAAATTTATTCTTTAATCTTCCTTTGGATATTATTTCAAACCATGTTAAGGTTTTCCAAACTAATCGGTATTAGCGAACTACACCGAAGTAATTATTTATTTTATTTCCCAATCCCAACCTATTTATCCCATGGAGCAAAACTGATAATACCCCATATCTAACACCACGATGTTATCGGTAAAATTAATTACCATTTCACGTTCAAATCCAGTTAAAGATTTAACTATTGCTTTGGAGCAAAACTGGTGATACTCCATCCTCGATCACTTTAATCTAATTAAAGATTCATTAAAACTCTACTTAGTTTTAATCTTCTCAAAAATCAATATCCTGTCTTTAACTAGGTTAAAGAACCAATGTCACCTAAAACATGATTCACGATAAACCCAAAATCACTTTCTATTGTTAATCGGGTTAATGAACATGTGTTATTCAAAACACCGCTCACGATAAACCCAAAACCAATTTAAATTCAATTCCAATTAATATTATTTAATTGGTACACTTCGTTAAATCTAAATTGAAAGATTCAATCTTTTTCTCAACTGGGTTCAAGAATAGTGTTAATGAAGACACCATTCATGAAAAACCCAAATCACATTTGATATTAAATACAAGGCTCTGAATAGAAAATATATCGGCTTATATTCAATATCAAATTCTACGACCAAAAAATATCGTATTGGAAATAACGTTATAAATATATCTTTCAAATTCCCATAACAATATCTGTATAATCACGAAATTCAACATTGGAATATTCCAAAGCCAATTTCGATTCAAATCCATTCCAATTCGTATATTGGAAATTCTGGTTATATTTAAAACCACTTCAAATCCACTTTATTAATTGTAAAAATAAATGGGATTATAATTCTAGATCATTTCGATAAAAATCTACCTTTATCTTTTCAAATATGGATTTTTTCGTCCCAATTCTTCACGAATCATTTCTTATGATTTTACACAAATTATTACTATTTTTAATAATTTTATCAAGGCCCGTACAGTCGATTTCCATCAACGGCCATTGAACTGCACTTACAGCGACCTTTTCCAAATTTGATTTGGACATAATTCCAAATCCAACCGTTAGATTTCAAATTTCTAGTATTCATTGGAAAGTTCTTTTCGATTCGAACCCAACGGTTCTGGTTTCAAAGAATTCGACGGTCGGATCTCCCGTAATGTCCATTCGAAGTCAATGGTCGAAATTCACGAACTGCCGCAGCGCGGCGCGTCCTATTCAGGCCATTATATATATAATATATATGTTATATATATTTCATCGATTTCCTTTTAAAACGTATTTTATAAATCGTTTTAAATTCGTTTTCAAAACGATTTCAATTTCATATTCATTTTCGAATCGAAATTGAATATTCCACTTCATCGATATACAAATGACAATATTTTCAAAACGTTATATTTTGAAATCACTTCCTTTTCTATAATCGTTATAAAAACGAATATAATCGATATAAATATTGTTCACGTCAAAATGGAGCATCTTTAGTCAACACGGCTTTATATATTTCAATAACTTCGTTATCCTATTCAACAAATAAATATTTATTCTATTCAACACATGAATCTATATTTCTTTCAACACATGACTGATCTCAACACATGAGTACTGTCAACACATGACTATTTTTGTTATTTAATATATTTTATAAAATTATGATTTCTATCATTTAATTTTTAATCAGACTCCAACCGTAAATTAGTAAGAGAACGATTCCCTAAGTATTAACCCCGAAGGCCGAAACTGACATCAGATCAATACCCAGGAGACCACTCACCTTATCTATTTTCCAGTTAGTTTCTAATTTTATACATGATAAAGATGTAAATTTTATTGTTAAAATATTTCTTTATTTGTCCGATTGTAATGAGGCCCAATCAATTACCATATAATGTTAATTATATGGATTACATACAACATACGTATATAATGGCAATGATAATTAATCAACCATCATCCAAAGTGCACCACAAAACTGCATACGCATTAAATATAAATAATTAATGCTTACACAGTCTGTCGACCAATCAATCGACATACAACTAAATAATTGGGACTAGTGTACGCCAGATATCATCCCAACACCCTTGTGGGGTTTCAATCTACAAACACTGAATATTCTTTGTGAAGTTGGGCGATGTGTAAAATTTATCGTCCCAATCAATATTCTTCAAATATGTGTACATAAACAAACCGTCCAGTTTGTAAATGAATGTTTATTTTATTCACATTCACGTTAAAAATTATATTTTTAACGACCAAAATATTCTATTCAACCTATGAATATTCTATTCGGTTCACTTATTCAATAAAATGATATTTTTATTTTTCTAACATATTTTAGAAAATTTCGGCAGCATAACGGCACGATACTAGAAACGGGACAAGGCCTAGCCTTATCCCCAGTCTAATAATGGCCCATGCCATACACACACACACACCAATTTTTATCAATTCCATTTCATCACAAACCAAATTCAAACCAATATTCCCATCAACTCAACAAACAAATCAAACAAGCAAACAAGTCGTCCATGGTCTGTGGATGACGGGTGTCGGCTGCTGCTAAGCACCATCTGCATCCTAGTTATATTTTTAACTAGAAAATGAAATTTAAAGTGAGAAGTTCTCACCTTGATTTTTCCCTAACACGTATTCTGACTTGCTGAATTGTTGTTCGAGCTCCTGGCTTCGTACACGAGCTCCAATCTTCAATTCACCTTTTTTTCTAGCATAAGCACGTCATTCTGAACAACTTTCGCCAAAGGGACTTTTTGCCAAAAATGCTCCAATTCGGCAGAATTCGCGAAAGTACACGATTTTTACAGCTTTTGGACAGCAGACTTTGAACGCGTTTTCCGAGCAGCTCCGAACTCCAAAACATGACTTCCATATTTCCAAATCGAAGAGAAAATCGTGCTCTACAACTTTGGTCTAGAGGATGTTTGGCTAAAAATGCTCGGTTTGGGAGTTATGGGCGAAACAGTGATAGGGTGTTTTGTGCAAATCGGGAAATTAGTGAAAAATGTGATTTTTGAGGAGGAGGAGGGGCTCACGGCCGGAGTTGGGTGGCCATAGGGGGCGCCGGACCTGATGGACGTGGGGGAGGTCGCTGGTGGCGGGGTGGGGTCCACGGAGGCGGGTGGTGGTGGTTTGGGGGTAGGGTTTGTGATTTTGAAGAGGGAAAGAGGAGGAGAGAGAGAGGGGAGGAGGAGGAGGTGGCGCCGGAGGGAGGTGGTGGTGGCAGTGGAGGAGGGGCGGCAGCGGGTTTTGGGGGAGAAGGCCATTTTTGAAAGAAAATGGTGAAAGTAGAAGAAGGAAAATAATGAAGTGTAAAGGAAGAGAAGTGGTTTATATGCCCGTTTCCCGCTTATCGCCCGAATGCAAACAATCTCCAATTGCCGCGGATTCCGGACACGACATAGTAGATGTGAAGACGAATCCAACAAAAAAAGTTTCGTCGAATTCCGAATTCGTTTGACCGTCCATTAAAATTCTCAAAAATGCTCGGATAAGCTCTAAAAATGCGATTTTGGCGCACCATTTCTTCTTGCACGCTCACATGTTAACTCCAAAAATCAAGCCCTCTTGGATTTAACCATTATTAGACGATACGAATCCAAAAAAAAAAGTAGAATCGAATTCTGAGATCGTATCAATAATGTTCCTTTGTAAAATGACTACCCATTTACCCTGAACTGTTTTAGCTCGCACGGCCACATACTAACTCCGTTCGATGCGCCATTTGGAACTCAACAATGATTTGTCATTATGAATCCAAAATAATTTATCTCGTCGAATTCTGAGCTCATATACAAAATTCCACTTTTTAAGGGCTATGTATTGCTAATCGAAAACCCCAGCCAATTGCCACTATTCCGGATCTCGGAATATATCGAAGCTTATACTTTTTGGAGTTGTAAAAGGCATTTTGAACTCAATGGAAGTGGTTTCAAGTCCACATTCATCCGTATGAAAAATTTCCATTTTTAAGGGCCATAATTCCATAACGACTATTCTGAATTTTCAACTGGGCATAACTTTTTATCCCCGCTATGAAATTTTGATTTTTCGGATTCGTTGGAAAGATATTTTCAAATAGATTCAAATATTTTTGGTTTCGCTAAAATTCGGTTTATTTTGCACCCGGTATATTCATTTGAAGTTTGAAATCAAATTTTCGAACTACCGCGCCATTTTCAATTCCTTTTATATTTAAAATAAAATATTTATATTCTAACGACGATCTATATAAATATATACGTTCTAATTATATTCAAAATAAATTTCCCGTTGTTATTATTTAAAATAATTCATTTTAAATAATCATTATTCATTAAAATAGCCAAAATAAAAAATTTAAATTGGCTCAGAATTCTGGGTTATTACAAAGTCTGTCTACCACAACCCAAATCCCCGTATTACCCTTCCTTGATCTCGGTAACCCATCAACAAAGTCCATCGAGACACTCTCCCACTTCCTTTGTGGGACCTCCAATGGGTGAAGCAACCCACCGGGCTTCTTTTGCTCTGCTTTTACTTGTTGGCACACCAAGCATCTAGCGACACACTCGGCCACATCCTTCTTCATACCAGCCCAAAAGTAAACTCGTCTCATGTCCATGTACATCTTGTCCCCGCTGGGATGAATGGTCATCTTCGAACGATGTGCATCATCAAGAATGGTCTTCCTCAAATTCTCGTCTCATGGTACACAAAGTCTACCGTCCCTACGTAACCAACCCTTATCATCTAGGGTATACCTACTGAGATGGCTCGATGACCCCCCCCTTATAAGCTTCTCTACTAACTCAACCAACTGTGGGTCATCTCGCTGTGCCTCACCAATCCGTCCCAAAAGCGTAGGTCTGACCTCTAAGGATGCTAGCAAACCGGGTACAAAGTCAATGGAAGGTCTAAAGTCAAACATAGAGATGAACTCTAAGCTTTGTCGCTCAACAAACAACAGACTCAAGGACAACCTTTTCCTACTTAAGGCATCTCCAACACTTCCCTAAGATGTAGGGCATGCTCTTCCTCGCTATTAGAAAAGATCAAGATGTCATCCACAAAGACCACCACGAATTTATTAAGATACTCCCTAAACACCCTACACATCATGTCAACAAAGTATGCGGGGGCGTTTTTCAAACCGAAAGGCATCACAAGCCACTCATAGAAACCGTCCAGAGTCCTAAAGGCAGTCCTGTCTATGCTATCCTCAGCCACTCTCAACTAATGGAAACCAGTGGCTAAATACAACTGCGAAAACACTGAAGCGCCAACTAACTGATCTAAGAGATCGTCAATCCTCGGCAGTGGGTGCCTATTCTTCTTAGTAAGCTTACTAAGTTCTTTATAGTCCACACAAAGTCTAAGGGACCCATCCGCCTTCGTGGCAAATACTACTGGAGCACCCCACTCCGATATACCACGTCTTATGAATCCCTTCTCAAGCAACTCCCCTACTTGCTTATTGAGCTCCCTCCTCTCATGAGGAGCCATGTGGCGTACTGGCAGAGATACTGGTTTTGCATTGTCTACAAGATAAATACGAAAGTCTATCTCACGTTTTGGGGGTAGACCCCTCACCTCATCGAAGACATCAACATATTCACGGACTATACGAACAGAATGTAAATCATCATTGGATGCGTCAAGTGACTCAAGATAACTAAGCATCACCGATCCTCTAGGGTCACAAGAAATATCAAGGGTCTTTCCACTATGAGTCAACAATTTTACTACCCTTCGTTCACAATCTAGGATGGCACCATATCTGGCTAGCCAATCCATCCCTAGAATCAACCCATAGCCCATGAAACCAAGCACAGAAATATTACATTCAAAACCAACGCCTAAGATAGACAATCTCAGATCCCTACAAACCACGGATAAATGAGCCGACCCACCAATAGGATTTGAGACTACAATGGGATCCACAACGAGACTAGTATTTAAGTGCAGTGTTTCAACTAATGATGTAGAGATAAACGAATGTGATGCGACAGAATCGAATAAAGTACAGATAGGATGATCAAACAAGAAAATCAAACTTTCGACAGAAATTTTTCTACCTTCTTCCTGTCTTGGAGCCATGAGAGCGTGAATCTTCCCTCCCGAAGTAGAACCTTCCCTCTGCCCTTGCTTCTTAGGACAGTCCTTCACAGCATGACCCGCATCACCACAATGATAACAAGCGAACTTCTTCTTCTTCCTACAGTCTTTCTTCAAATGGTCGGGTTTCCCACAGTTGTGACACTTCCTCTTTTCTTTACCACCTTTCTTTTGTTGTTGGGCTTTCTTTGGATCCTCCTTCTTATCTTGCAGCCTAAAAGTACTTACACCCTTCTCTTCTTCATCCATGTATGCCATATCAACAAGCTTTTCATACGTAGCCCCCATTGGAATGTGGGACATAGCCAAACTGTGAAGCGGTTCGTTTAGGCCCTTTGCAAACCTCAAGGCCTTCTTGTGAGGCGTATTCAACAACTCTAGCTCAAATCTCGCCAACTTATTAAATTCGGTCACATACTCCTTCACGGTCAAGTTTTTCTTCTTCAATGTCAAGAACCTCTCCATGTACATACTCTCCTTAGCTTGAGAAAGGAATTTCAACTCAAACCTTCCCCTAAAATCTGCTCACGTCTCTACAGCACGCTCTCCATTAGTAACCTCCCACCAAAACAAAGCTTCATCCTTCATCAACTAAGCAGCCAAATGGACCTTCCTACAATCGTCCAAATCGAAAATGCCAAACAGATCCTCCACATCTTTCAACCAATTTCTAGCTTCAACGAACGTTTCAGACCCACTAAAAGGTTTTCCAGCCATCGAACGAAAGTCTTTACATATCTTGGAGAAAGTACCTCCACGCGAAGGAATGACTGGAGTTGGGGGACGAGGTGGAGGAACGTCGGCCGGACCCACAGCAGCGGTCCTAGCCTCAAGATATTGACGAAACCAACTGGGTACATGAACACCCTCTGGTATCTCAGATGCTCCAGACATGCTGAAAAGAAAAAGAAAGATTCTCAAAATAAGGGAAGCGAAAGAGAGATGTATGGCTTGAGGGATTATGCTCTTTAAAGTAAACTTTCCTTGAAAATAGCTTCTTTAAAACAAGTTTTTGAAAATACTTTCTAGGAAAATAATACTTTTGAAAACACTTTTCAAAACTTTTTATCCGTTCTTGTAACCATAGCTCTGATACCACGTGTAACACCCCATGTCCATTAATGTCACTCACAAAGGGAATGCATCAACGTCCATGAAGCGTTATTGTTGTATAGAACAGATAAATTACAAGAATAAATAAATAAAACAACACAGCGGAAGATAAAACTTATTTCATAGCATCATAACTCAAAACAAGCTTACATAAGTAGTTTCCAAAACCATTACAACAGGATCAATAGTCTTTTCCAAAAACTTCAAAGTACATAAAGAAGCAAATTCTTAAATAACAAAAATTCATAAATCCCCACTGAGCATAAGCAAAGCCATAAAGATGAGAGTGTCCAAAGCAATACATCTACTCTTTTCAAGCAACTGAAAGAAATCGGCACTAAGCTGTAGTATTCCCTCCTTGCAAACCTGAGGGGGTGAAAGGAAAGAAAAGAGGTGGAAACAAACAGGTCAGACATAAAGTCTGGCGAGTCCAGTAATTTTAACAAATAATAGGTAAGGTAAATGATCAAGACATAAATAGGCATCATGATATGGCTGTAACCTAGATAAGGTAGATAAAAAGGATGGACAAGATGATTTCGTTCCTAAGTACTAAGACAATCCTACACCTTGGCTAAGCGAACAACCCTCCCAGTACTAACCCCGAAGACCGAAGTCAACATCAGAATAGCACCCAAAGGACTATCCAACTCAACCAACATGTATTTCGTTACACCGCACTTTTGCTAATTTACACCACATTACTTAATTACACCGCACATCTACTAGTCTCTTTTACTCAAGGTTGATCCCTTCCCACTAACTGTACCCACATGACAAACTTGGTAGTTACTTGTACCTAGATGCTATCGTAGGAGCCGGCTTGCTCCTACCACCGCTAAGGTACCCATACTCTACCCATTCGATCGGCTCCCTAAACCCCGTAAGCACCCGTGTTGGCCACACAGTGGGGTGTATCACTCCCCAAAGTGGCAACCCCGATACCAACATGAAATGCACGGCCATACCTACACGATGCAACGTCTTACCTACCAGCCCGGACCCATGCACGCACATGAACCCGTTGGACTTGCGTTGCCACCGCTATCCACGTTTTGACCTCATATATTCAAGCCCAGTAAGCGTGCCCCAGCCCCGGCCTAGTACCGGGCCCAATTAGATACTCAAACGGGTTACTGGTTGAAACGGGTCCCCTTCCGATGCAAGCCTCCCACCTATGCTTGGCCCCTACTAGGTTTTTCTCCCACTTAACCATTTTAATCTAAATGTCCATGTCTTACACATGCTACGGTTAAGTCCATACTTACATGTCATAATTTACATGCCTTATCTTATTCCGGTTAAGTCCATATTTACATGTCATAATTTACATGTCACCCCACTTAACCCTCTAACCATACCCATGTCTTATTATGGTTAGTATTCCTTAATTTATTCCTTATGACGAACGGTGCATGACCTCCCACATTAGACCGAACACTTTGTGGCCGCTGGATTTGTCGGGCGGTTACAGGCAGTCTTACGCCACAAACCGGGTCTAACCTCGTGTCACCCATTGTTACGCCTACAATTCATGCCTTTGACCTCTCACATTAGACGTCCAATTGTGGCAGCTGGATTTGTCGGGCGGTTCCGGGCAGTCTTACACCACAATTGCGCCTAACCTCGTGTCAAAGGTTTATTAATAATCGTATTTCACCCAATCCCCAATTTTCATGTCATGTGTTTCCAATTCAACATATAAGTTTACACTTTTTGCCTATTCCAACTTGTCACTAATTACACTAATTACATATTAGTTAGCCTTAATTAAAATTTTCAATTATAGGCAATTTCATCAATTCCATGTAATTCATACCCAAATATGCCAATTTCACATATTATCCAATTATCCAAAATATCCAATAATATCCAATAATATCCAATTTTCCAAATTTCCCATATTCCCAATATTTCCCCATCGTTCCCACGTATTCGCATTTGCACGTATTTTTAATATAGGCTCGAAGGTAGCCTAGATCCACAAATAAAAGGAATAGGGGTAAGAAGAGAGAATCAATTCGTAGAAAATTGGAATAAAACATCATCATGAAATAAAGAGGCATATAGACAGGCATAAAGGCATAATAAAAGATTCAACATAAATAAACTGATAAAAGGAATGAACTTTACATGGAAACATAGGCATATGATGACATGAATCAAAAAGGTAAAGATTGGTGAGATTTTCATTACAAACATATATATGAATCCTTTTTACAACTTTTCATGTTACTTTAAAACCTATTATATGTGAAAATAACTGTACTCACCTTTCGTGGCTTAAGAAAAGGATTAACGAATTGAAATTGATGTAGAAACATTGCGGTGATGTTGATTGATCTTCTTTAATTGTTGTTGAAGCTCTAAACTTTGATTTGAATTGTGTATGAACACTTGAGTTTTGATTAGAGGCGACGGCTAGGGTTTAAGAGAGAGAGTTTGACAGCATAATGGTGTCTTAGAAATTATTTTATGAATTAGGGCTAGGTTGATGACATATTTATAGGTGTAGGAAGTTATTTAGGCCTTAGGATTAAACCTAAAACTGATCTGGACCATCAAAAATCGTCCCAGGCACAAAAATCGCACCACGCAGCAAAACTGGCCGAACCAGGTTCGAATTTTCGGGTCTGGAAAACCTAGGGAGGTCGACCTCGTGGCAGACCTACCCGATCAGGTCGACCCCCAGGTCGACCCCTGGTCGACCTGGGTCCTGGGCGGGAATTTTCCCGCCCAGCCCGGGTACCTGAAATTTTCGAATTTGAATTTGAATTTTCTGGCTGGGTTTAACTTTAATTAATTCTGCTTAATTACTCAAACTTCTGAGGCCCATAACTTCCTCATATGAAGTCCGATTTACGCAAACTCGGACTCTATCTCAAGCATAATTCCGAGACGATCGCAATGGCACAACCCATTTCCCTTCATTCCCCTTTTTAAAAATTTAGTGTTCTTAAATTTATAGTTCAATCATTCAAAATTCGGGGTGTTACATGAGGGGGCACTCTTACTGACTGATTGTAAGAGATCCAAACGTGGAGGACGGTGTGGGCGGCGCAAACCGACCGGTCCATGTGCGTGCATGAGCCGGGTAGAAGGGGATTGGACGACCATGACACCTGTAGATATGGGGTTGTGCATATCAGTGAGGGGTTGCCACTTTAGGACGTGATACATCCTACTGTGGGCCCAGCACAGAGTGTCTACAAAGTAGGGAGCCAATCGATTAGGGTAGTAGTTAGGGTATATTTGGACGTATGCCCAAGTCTACCACCTTGAAGTGTAAGGGATCACCTCATTCTAGTTATACTAGTAATAGTGCAGAGTAATCATTAGAGAAGTGTATACACCTTATCCTGTCTACCTTGTTACACCTTCCATTTATGTTGTGATCTCTCTTATCCACTTTATATGCCTGTCATGGTACTTTTATTTATTTACATGCTAAAAGTAACTAGACTCGCCAGACTTTATGTCTGATCCTTTTTGTTTCTCCTTGTTTCTTCCGTCCCTCCCCACCCCCCCCCCCCCCCCCAGGTTCTCATGGAGGAAACATTCAGGCTTGACCGTGATTCTGCTTACTTTTGCTACAGCTGCTGATATGTATGGCTCAAGCTCCTATCCTTATTGCTATGGCTATATTTTGTTCTTAGGGAATTTTACTTATTTTATGTACTCTGATATTTTTGAAGTACAAGACAGTAACTTTTATGTTGTAATGGGTTTTTATGTTTTAGATATGTGATGATTTTATACCACGGTATCTCATGATAAATAAAATTTTTATTTCGCTGTTATTATATATATATTTATATATATGTCTTGTAATATTCTGTGTCTGTTTACCTATAACACTTCACGAAACTTAATGCATTCAATTTGTAAGTGACATTAGCGGACGTGGGGTGTCACACTCACTGTTTCAAATCTCGCAAATATGGCCTGAGATCTCATTCGAGATCGCATTTTGCGCTCCTTCCGAAATGAAGCAGCAAATATCACTCTAAATCTCCTTTCGAATATATTGCCCGAGATATTGAAATATCGGGCGATATATCGACCAAGACGAAATACTGGAATATCGTTCGAGATCTTAGTTTTTTGGTTAAAATTTAAATTTGTGCCTGAACTAGAACTATAATTAAAAGTTTCGAATCTAGCCATATCAATCTTTTGTTATTTTACATTTTGCATGTTAAATGACTATATTGTATGTTCATATATGTTTTACAATGCTTATGATTTTCATACTTGTCTTTTTACATACATGTTACTTACGAAATTATGTATTTTATGGTCTATTTATGCTGAATTTTTTTAATGTTTTGGATCCTTTTAATGTTTCCTATGTAACAGTATTTCTGTTTTAAGCAAACTACTATTTAGAGTATGAATGATCTTTCGCAAAATAAAGAATAATAAAGTCATTCTGCATTTTAAGTTTAAGTTACTATGTTTTTAATAGCATTCATAAAAATTATTTTTTTAAAATGTCAATTTTAACATATCATGTACCTCGAGATTGTTCCGATATGAAATTTCAAACCCGAAATGAAAATCCAAGACGAACTACCGAGTTAGACTCATCTCGTCTGAGATCTCCCTCGATACGAGACCGAGTCTATAGAACCCCCGAGATGAAACGTGACCGATATCCGAGATTTAAAACCTTGGTCACACTTGGTATCAGAGCTGAAGGGTACCAGATTGGATAAAGTTTTTGAAAACTATTTTCAAAAAGGTTCTAAAAGAAAGCATTTTCAAAAAGAAAAGTTTGTTTTGAGAAAAATATATTTCCTCAAAACCATATGTAATATCCTTCGGTCCTTTGTCTAAATCTCTTCCTTTTTCTTTTCAGCATGTCTGGGGAACAAAATGTTTCTAACATCGCAGAGGGCGTTACGGTACCCGAATGGTTCCGTAGGTATTTGGAGGCCACGACGCCTACCGAAGACCAAGGAAAAGTTCCTTCCCTGGCTGCACCAGTCATTCCTCCTTCTCCCCCTCCAAGAGCAGGTAACTTCGCCAAGATCTGCAAAAGACTTCGGTGCTATGGGAGGGAAGTCATTCCATGGGAACGAGACATTCGTAGAAGTGCGGAATTGGCTGAAGGATACAGAGGACTTGTTCGTAATCTTTGAAGTAGAGGATAGAAGGTGTAACACCCCACCTTCGTCAAGGTCACTCACAAAGGGAATGCCTTAACTTTGATGGAGCGTTTTAGTAGACAGAACAGAATATTACAAGAACAAATACATAAAGCAGTACTAGAAAAATTTACAACTTTATTACAGCAGAAAACAGAAATCAGTTTGGTTACATCCTTCCAAATAACTTTACCAAAACTCAAGTACATACATATATATATATATATATATATATATATATATATATATATATATATCAACCCTTTTCAAAAGTCCTCAGAGTACAAAACTTTAAAATCATAATCCCCACATAAGCTGCCATAAGGAGTCAAGCCATACTTTAAGCACTTTAAGTACTTCAAGCAGAAGAAATCCGGATCAAGCTAAAGTATTCCCTCCCTGGAAACCTCGGGGGGCAACGGAAAGAAAAGGGGCGAAAAACAAATGAGGTCAGACATAAAGTCTGGCAAGTCCAGTGATTTCCAGCATATGAACAGATAATAATAATCATGGCATGCAAATAAAATTGGATGCGAGATAACAGTAACAGAGTAGCAGATATACTTAGGTTAAACAGAAGAAACAGAATGATATAAGCTATTACTTTTCACTTCTCTGCACTAATACTAGTATAACATGATTAGGTGTTACCCTAATGTCTGAACAAAAACAGAATAATGGGCCTTTACCACCCGAACAGAAGGTACAGGAACAGAAACCCAATAATCCTTACGGAAACAGAATGTTAGAATTAGGTGTACACTAGTAAATGGGCCTTTACCACCCTAACAGACGGTACCACGCAGAAACAGACAGGTGTTACCACCCAACAAAAACAGACGGTACCCCACAGAACAGACAGAACTAAGTGTACCCTAAATCCTACCCCACGCGATCGGCTCCCTAATACATAAATACCCTATGCCAGCCCCACAAAAGGGTGTATCATTCCCTAAAGTGGCAACCTTTGAATGACACTGACCTATTTACAGATGTCACGGCGTCTTACATCCTCAGAGGCAGACCGGGATCCATGCACGCACATGACCCGGTTGGAACGCACCATCAACACCCATCGCCATTATCAGAATGAACCGCTTATAATTAGTTCAGTAAGCGTGCCCGGACCCTACCTATTGTTGGGTCATAGTTTTGATACCAGAAAGGGTTACTAACTAATATGGGTCCCAAACAACAGATGACACAAGTATTTTTCCCTCCTAACCTTGTGTCCCCAGACTAACAGATTTCAGATTACCTTGTTTACAAGTTTTCAGACATGCAGAGTTCAGGTCAACTAGTTCACAAATCAAAAAATCAAGTTAATAGGTTTTCAGACTAACGGGACAGATGTACAGTTCTTAACAGACTTACAGATTGTCTAACTTTGTATTGGGCCCATCGACTTACGAAACGGGTTTGTTAAATTCATCAATCCGGTTGGTTTAGCCCTATTCACCTAAAACGTTTTAGACATCATATTTATCCCAGATTTGCATTAATTAAATATTAATGCACAGACCTCTCACATTAGGTTGGTAGCTTGTGGCTGCTGGATATGCCGGGCGGTTCTGGGCAGACTTCTGTCACAAGCCAGACCTAACCTCGTGTCTAAGCATATTTTAGTTATGCCTACGACCTCTCACATTAGACTGACAGTTTGCGGTCGCTGGTTAAGCCGGTTGGTTCCGGGCAGGCTTCCACCGCAAACAGAGTCTAACCTCGTGTCATAGCCAATTCATTCCAATACAGATTTTACAGATATCAGACTAATTCTGTTTATTTAACAGATTAAACTTCTTCACAGGATACAACAGATTAATCAAATTTCCATGTTTTACTAAATCTTAGGTTGAGCCTACGGATTTCCATACTCAGATTACCATTATCTAGTTTTCAACAGATCAGACAATTCAACAGATAGCAGATCTAGCAGTTTAAGCGATTCAACAGATTTAGCAGATAACAGATTAGCAGTTTAGGCAATTCAACAGATTTAGCAGATAATGGATTAGGCAATTTAACAGATTTAGCAGATAATAGATTTAGCAGATTATATATATCTAAAACTCTATTTACATATCTTGCCTAATCATAAATTTAGCCTAAACTTACATGCCCAAATCAAGGTCATAATTCATAATACAATATATGCCCCAAATTTTAGTCTTAATATTCCCATTTGCAGTTCATGTCAAAACTAGATTTAATATTCTAGTTCACCATTTATGTACAAGACTAATATACATGTTAATCATTCACTATTATAGCCAATTCAGACTATGCCAACATATTTATTATGCTAGATTAACTTAATTAAGCTACGCCCAATCCCCGTATAACATGTTTCCACAAGTTCTCTAAGTACTCATGAAATGACACTAACAAAAGGAGTAGGGGATAAGCTCAAGAATTGATATAAAAGAATAGGCATGCAATAATGAACCAAATACAATAATAATGGCTCCAATAGGCTCGATGTACATAACAGTGAATGGGAATAAACTAGCCAAGTTACACACTAATTATGAGATCTAACATAATTAAGGGAATAGGTATAAGAAACTAACTACAATAGTTATAGGCAACTAACCACAATAGTCATGATTGACTAATCACAATAGTTTCTTATTCAATGTCATAGGCAATAGTCTCATAGTCATGAGTCATAGTCATAGGCAATAGTCTCATAGGCATGAATCATAGTCATAGGCAATAGTCTCATAGGCAATAGTCTCATAGGCAACAGTTTCATGTCCAATTATGCATTATTCATTATTTGTCCCAAAATTTAGCGTTCGTGCGTTAATCTCTAATGAGATTCGGCGCAGGCTCGTAGTAGCCTGGCTATAGAACAGAAAGAAGAAAGAGGTACAGAATAGTCACAGAAAAATAGATCTGACAGATAAGAATATACATAACCTCAGATTCAGATTTATAACCACGTCAAGATCATAATTAAAGTTCATATCTGAAAATAACTGTACTCACTATCAAAAAGGAAAGTCTTGATTTCTGGTATCTGAGTTCTGACACTGAATAGCGTTCCTTTGGCGTAGACTATCGATTAGATTAGAAAATAGTTGTTCCCTTCTAACTTTATTCAGATTGGAAGAAGATCCTAGTTTTGATTCCAGTAGAGTAACGATGCCATTATTATATTTAATAAGAACGGAGGCAGAGTATAGGAATGAAATTGTGCAGCATAAGGTTAGAGAAGCATGGTGTAAAGGGAATGAGGCTAGGGGGCTGTTTATATAGGATTAGGCGGACGAATCTAGACTAAAAACGAGACCAGGAACATAAGAATGAATCAGGGTCAAAAACTGGGTTTTGGGAGCAGGTCGACCCCCGGGTCGACACTATGGTCGACCTGGCCACCGGAAGGTCGACACTATGGTCGACCCCCAGGTCGACCTGGTCCATGGGTGGGAATTTTCCCGCCCAGCCTGTTCTGGGATTTTGAATTCGAATTTGGATTCGAATTTTTCGAGCTGTTTTCGATTCTGAAAATCTTTGATACTTCGGAGGGTCATATCTCCCTCATACGAACTCCGTTTCTCAAAAACTCGGACTTGTTTCCAAGCAGAATTTCGAGATGAACGCAATGGCGCAACCCGTTTCCCTTGATTCTTATTTTAAAAATTAATTATTCTCTGATTTGTTACTTATACGTTCATTGAAAATACGGGGTATTACAGAAGGAAGGTTCAGTTCGCTGCCTGGCGACTGAAAGACGAAGCCTCATTTTGGTGGGAAGTCACCCAAGCTGGACGTCCGGTGGAAACTTGGGAAGATTTTAGACAGCGGTTCGAAATGAAATTTCTTTCCCAAGCTGAGAGAAGCATGCAGATGGAGAGGTCATTAGCACTAAAACAAGGAAACTTGACGGTGAAAGAGTATGTGAATAAATTCAACCGACTAGCAAGATTTGGGTTAGAGCTGGTGGATATGCCGCACAAAAGGGCTGAATAGGCCCTGCATGGGTTAGCCATGTCCCATATTCCAATGAGGGCCACTTTTGAAAAGCTTGTCGATATGGCCCTAATGCATGAGGAAGACAAGGGAGAAAGGAAGGAAGTAAAGGCTAAGGAAATATCGCAAAATAAGAAGGTATGGCCTAAGAAGGGGCAACAGCAGCAACAACAACAACAGAAGAAAGGTGGAAAGAATGACAAGGGTAAGGATAAGAGAAAGTTTCACAATTGTGGGAAAGAGGGTCACTTGGTCAAAGGCTATAAGCAAAGGAAGAACTCTCGCTACCATTGTGGAGAGGTCAGACACTTTGCTAGGAGTGCCCAAAGAAACAGGGATCGCAGGGACAAGGTCAAAGGGCAGGAATTCCTAGAGGGCAGGTGCATGCCCTCGCGATTAGTGCCCCCCAAAAGAGGTAGAAAAATTTCTGTGGAAGGTTTAATTTCTCTTTCAAACCACCTTGTTAAACATTTTTTGATTCTGGCGCTTCACATTCATTTATATCAAGTTATATAGTTGAATCTCTGCACTTAATTTCTAGTATGGTAGTGGATCCCGTAGTTATTTCAAACCCCATTGGTGGTTCATCCCATTTATCTTTGATTTTTCGGGGTTTGAAAATATCTTTGTTAGGCGTCAAGTTTGAATGCGACGCGTATGTGTTTGGGTTTATGGGCTATGGGTTGATTCTAGGAATGGATTGGCTTACCACGTATGGTTCCATTCTGGATTGTGAGAAGAGGGTTGTTAGGCTTCCGACTTGTCATGGGAGGACCCTCGAGATTTCTTATGACCCACAAAGGTCGGTTATGATTAGTTTTCTAGAGTCTCTTGATGCATCTATCGATGACTTGCAATCTGTTCCAGTAGTCCGAGATTATTCCGATGTTTTTGATGAGGTTCGGGGTTTATCTCTGAGGCACGAGATCGACTTTCGTATATATCTGGTGGACAATGCAAAGCCAATTGCATTACCAGTGTGCCATACGGCTCCAAAGTGTAGGAGGGAGCTGAGTAAGCAAGTAGGGGAGCATATTTGAATGGGGTGCTCCAGTAGTATTCGTGACTAAGGCGGATGGTTCGCTTCGTTTGTGTGTTGACTATAGAGAGCTGAATAAACTCACTAAGAAGAATAGGCACCCGCTTCCGAGGATTGATGATTTATTTGATCATCTTGTTGGTGCCTCGGTATTTTCTCAGTTAGACTTGGCCACAGGGTTCCATCAGTTGAGGGTGGCTGAGGACAACATAGATAAGACTGCTTTTAGAACTCCGGACGGTTTCTTTGAATGGCTAGTGATGCCTTTTGGGCTGATGAATGCACCCGCCTATTTTGTTGATTTGATGAGTAGTATATTTTGGGAGTTCCAAAATAAATTCGTTGTAGTTTTTTTGATGATATTTTGATCTTCTCCAAAAGCGAAGAAGAGCATGCCCAACATTTGAGAGAAGTTTTGAAAACTCTCTGTGACCATCAGCTTAAGGCGAAATTCTCCGAATACCATTTTTGTAGATCCCGCCAAGGTGGTTGCGGTGCAAGATTGGCAGATTCCTAAAAATGCAACAGAGGTGGGAAGCTTTCTTGGGTTGGTAGGTTACTATAGGAAGTTCATTGACGACTTCGCAAAGATATCAGCCCCACTTACCAGGCTGACGAAGAAGAACTTAGCATTTTCATGGGATATAGACTGTGATGTTGCTTTCCAACGTCTGAAGAGGGCTCTGACAACAACTCCAATCTTGACCTTGCTTGACGGGAGTAAAGCGTTTACCGTTTAGACTAATGCATGCAGTACAGGTCTTAGTGCAGTTCTGATGTAAGAAGGGAAAGTGGTATGTTATGGGGGTAGACAGTAGAGAATTCATGAAAAGAACTACCCCACCCATGATCTAGAGCTAGCTACCATAGTATTCGCGTTAAAGATGTGGCGTCATTATTTACTTGGAGAGAAGTTACAAGTATCTGTTCTCGCAGAAAGACCTCAATTTAAGGCAACAACGATGGATGGAGTTTCTGGCTTCTTATGATTTTGAGATTGCTTATACCCCTGGCAAGGGTGATGTGGTGGCAGACGTACTAAGTAGGCAGAGGATGGCCCTGAATCCTCTGTTTGTGGAAAGAAAGAATTTGGAGTTCATATCAGCTTTTTATTTTAGACCCTCTATCGAGATTTCGCCTGATTTGTTTGCATCCTTGAAGATACGACCAACTCTTATGGACCAAATAGGAGCTTCGCAACAATGTGACCCATAGATTTTAGACATCATGGAAAAGCTGAGAAGGGTGGTTGCGATGAGATGGAAGGCTTTGTGTTCCTCATACTGGAAGCTTGATAAGGGCAGTCCTAGAAGAGGCCCACCATCCTAAGATGAACATTCATCTAGGCGGTGATAAAATGTACAGAGACATGAAGAGGGTTTTCTTTTGGGCTAGGATGAAGAAAGGTGTGGCCAAATTTGTTTCCCAATGTTTAGTTTGCCAGCGAGTTAAAGCTGAGCAAAAAAAGCCCGGTGGATTACTTCATCCTTTGGAGGTTCCTCAGTGGAAATGGAAGATCGTCTCTATGGATTTCATAGATGGTTTGCCTAGATCGCAGAAAGGTAACACCAGTATCTGGGTTGTGATAGATAGACTCACTAAGAGCGCTCACTTTATTCCAGTTAAGAGTAAGAGAACGACATCATGGTTGGCAGCAATTTATGTTCGTGAGATAGTCGTCTTCATGGGGTGCCTTCCAGCATCGTAAGCGATCGTGACCCCATATTTACCAGTGAATTTTGGAGGAGCTTGCAAGAAGCATTAGGTACACACTTGTGTTTGGGCACTGCTTTTCATCCTCAGACCGGTGGACAGACAGAGAGGGTGAACAAGATTCTTGAAGATCTTTTGAGGTTGTGTATCCTAGACCTCGGAGGGACTTAGGAAGAGCACCTTCCTTTAGTAGAGTTTGCCTATGACAACAACTATCAGTCCAGCATCGGCATGGAACCCTTCAATGCATTGTACGGACGACCCTGTAGATCACCAACTTATTGGTGGGAATCTAAAGAAATATTACTTAGACCAGATATGGTTAGAGAAACATCCGAAAAGATTGACCTTATTCGATGGCGGATGAAGACAGCTCAAGATAGACAGAAGTCCTATGCAGAAAAGAGAAGGACGGACTTCAAATTTGAAGTGGGAGACTTAGTTTTTATCAAAGTATCACCTCTGAGGAATGTGGTTCGCTTCAGATCGGTAGGGAAGTTGGCACCTAGGTTTGTTAGACCATTTCCCATAACCGAGAGGATTGGCCAAATGGCCTATAGAGTAAAGCTCCAAAAAAATCTATCTGGTGTTCATGATGTTTTCACGTCTCCCACCTGCGGAAGTGCCTGCATGACACCGTAGTAATTGTTGAGCCGAGTGTGCTGGAAGAAGTAGAAGTGGAACGTGAGGCGACAGTCAGGTAAGTCCTTACCCGTATTGTTGAATCAAAAGTTAAGAAGCTATGCAATAAAGAGACCAAGTTGCTAAAGTTTCAATGGGGAGATAACCCAGAGGATGCGACTTGGGAGACCGAAGACAAGATTCGTGCTTTGTACCCTTTCCTTTTCGAGGGTATGTTCTTAACTCCTTTTTCAAAGTTTTGTCAGTGCTTGTTTCTATCATTTGAGTATATCTTATCCATAGTATTTTTCGACCTTTAGATAGGAATTCTATGGATGTAAACATGTGTTTGAAACATGTTATGTTTGATGGATGCAAGTGTTTGCTAGTAGTTGCCTGTGGACGCATATACACACATATTAGGCACTAGATCTGCTCAATCACTCTCATACTGCATATGGATGTGTGTGCATTTTGTTTTCTTTTATGGAAGGAAATGGATGAATTAGCATATGGATGTTGCATTTGGACAAATGAGTGTGCACAATATGATATAATAGGATTATTTGCATACATATTGGATTAACGGCACTAACATACATTGCATTAAGGGGGTCAACTGAATCAGTAGACCGCCTGATTCTCGCATTAGTATTGGGACATGTACACACACCTTTGCATAAATTCATATAATCATTAGAAATCTTTAAGGGCAATGGATTCCAATGATTGATGGTTGAGTAGATGGACGATGGATGATAGGACATGCATTCTTCTCAACTTGGAGATTTCGAGGACGAAATCCTTTATACAGGGGGGAATGTAACACCTCGTAATTTTGTTAACATTAAAGAGGATAAATTAAATAATAGTTAATTTAATATTCAGAATTAAGGAAAACGGACTACTCCATTGCGTCCGTCTCGGAATTCTAGTCAAGATAGACATTTGATTTGCGTAAAACGGACACCGTATGAAGAAGTTATAAGGGTTTTAAGTTTGTATACAGACAAGAAATAAATATATACATATGAGTCATATAGGAGTCAGATATGAGTCAGCACCTTATCCAGGATCGTTCAAAAATCAAAATGGCAGAAGACGGCAAATTTCCCGCTCCAGGGGGTCAACCCCCCTAGAGGGATGTCGACACTTGGGTCGACGCCCCTTATGAGGTGTCGACACCAATGTCGACCCCCCCACAAGGGTGTCGACACCCCTAAGGCTGATGTGGCATAGTCGGTTTGGAGGTTGGCAGCTATAAATAAGGGTCCATTTTTCATGTTTTCTGTCCTAGAATGCAATGGAGGCCAAATGCTGTCAGTGACTGGACTAATCCTAATTCTATTCATCTTCTGCAAATCAAATTCTGAGATTCAAGCATAGATTCAACACGTACAACTTCTCTTCTATCATATTAACAATCCAAACACTGTGAGTTGGTTACTTTTAGGTTCAAATGAATATAAGTAATTTGTGAAAGACTGTGATTTGGATATGTTGTAAATTATGAATCTATACTGTTATTGGATCCTAAGTTATGTCATGATAGATCTACTTTTCTAGATCTAGTTCAACTGTAGTTAATCTATTACGTCAACTTTGTGGATCTTGGTTTATATCTATAATGTGGTTAATGTAAATTTGTCATTTTTGGACAGTTAAAACCTTGTTTAGATCTAATCCTTTATGTAGATCATCTTTTACCTGTCATATTGTGGCCAACTTAGATATATCATTATTTGGACATATAAATCTTAGTTTAGACCTAAACATGCTTGTTATGTCATCCTAATTATGCTAGATCTATTTTTATGTCCACATTATAATTATGTTAGATCTAGTTTTATCATTGCCTATTCACTAGATCTATTTTTATGTCCACATTATTATTATGCCAAAACATGTCTATGCCAGTATATATGTTCATATCACCTTCGTTAGAATGATCACTATTGTCATTTTTCCCATCACCTTTCCCTTTTTACTGTATATTCCTTGGCTACTTTCTAGCCAAGGTATGCCGCCAAATATACGAGAATGCATTAGTTAGGAGATGGGGAAAAATATTTGATTTGGCATAACTTGATATGAATTTGGAAATATAACCCATTATGAGTACAATTGGACATCTAAGCATTGGAAATTTGAATGTTAATTTGGTTATTAATTGGAGTAATGAATATAAATAAATTTGGCAGAAAATCAATTATGGACATAATTGGGAAAAAGGGGCATAAAACCTATAATTGACATAGGTATAATTAATAATAAATGGCTAGGATTACAATTAGAAATTTTAATGGCACTTATGACACGAGGTTAGGTTACATTAGTGGTGGAAGTCTACCCGGACCCGACCGGCATATCCAGCAGCCACTAATGTTGAACCTAATGTGAGAGGCCTAAGTGTACAAATACGAATCGGGCTAAGACATAAGATTAGACCCAACTGTGGAATAAGACTGCTCGGACCCGACTGGCATATCCAACATCCACAAGTTGTAGGCCTAATGTGGGAGATCTAGCCCATTATGAAACATAAACGAACATGATAATGAATTGGACTACTTAACCTAATTTAATCCATAGGGATTGTATGATTATGAACTTAAGTTAGGGTTAAGTAAAATTGGTTGGATAGTGGGTGGGTTAAGTAAATCTGAGGGGGGTGAGTAATATTTACATATAGGCCCACTAACTTAACTCAAGAAGGCTATGTTATTAAAGACACCTAGTGGTATACATAACCAGTGGAAAATTTAAATTTTTTGTAATTAAAGACACCTTTTAGGGTAAGCATAACTAGAAGAAATGAGTAGGGCTATGTAATTAAAGATACCTAGTTGTATACATAGTCAGTGAAAACCTAGTGGGGGATACAAGACAAAGGGGAGAGCTTGTATCATATTGTGTGGGACCCATTTCAGTTAGTAACCCGGAGTAGGTATCAAACAAAGTACTCTATACTAGGTGGAGAGGGGGCACGCTTACTGACTAATTTTAAGAGATCCAAACGTGGAGGACAGTATGGGCGGCACAAACCGACCGGGTCGTGTTCGTGCATGAGCCAGGCGGAGGGGATAAGACGACCGTGACACCTGTAGATATGGGGTTGTGCATATCAGTGAGGTGTTGCCACTTTAGGACGTGATACATCCTACCGTGGGGCCGACACAGAGTATCTACGAAGTAGAGAGCCGATCGATTAGGGTAGCAGTTAGGGTATATTTGGATGTATGCCCAAGTCTACCACCTTGAAGTGTAAGGGATCACCTCATTCTAGTTATACTAGTAATAATGCAGAGTAATCGTTAGAGGAGCATATACACCTTATCCTGCCTACCTTGTCACACCTGCCATTTATGTAGTGATCTCTTTTATCCACTTTACATGCCTGTCATGCAACTTTTATTTATTTACTTTCTAAAAGTAACTAGACTCGCCAGACTTTATGTCTGACCCTTTTTGTTTCTCCTTTTTTCTTCCAAATCCCCCTCCCCCCCTCAGGTTCTCAGGGAGGGAACACTCAGGCTTGACCGTGATTCTGGTTACTTTTGCTAGGGTTGCTGATATGTATGGCTCAAGCTCCTATCCTTATTGCTATGGCTATATTTTGTTCTTGGGGAATTTTACTTCTTTTATGTACTTTGATATTATTTTAAGTACAAGACAATAGCTTTTATGTTGTAATGGGTTTTTATGTTTCAGACATGTGATGATTTTGGACCACGGTATCTCATGATAAATAAAGTTTTTATTCCACTGTTATTCTATATATTTGTCTTGTAATATTCTATGTCTGTTTACCTATAACGCTTCACGAAACTTAATGCATTCCCTTTGTGAGTGACATTAACAGACGTAGGGTGTCAGGATTAACTAGTTGTTTACCTATAATTCAGATAATATGATCCAAATTTCATAAATGAAGTCACAAAAGGGGATTGAGTTAATTTGATTAGTTTAAAAAAAATATTAAATATTGGAATTTGGATAAAGGGAAGATTTTCAGGAATGTAAAGGAAATTTACTTATCGGTTTAAGTAAAGAAGTTCATAATGGATTTTGGTTATGAATCCATAATTTAGTTTACAATATGATATTAAATGGTTTTGGCTAAAGTATGTAATGAATTATCGTAATATAATTCTAATTATAAATGGAATTTGAATAATAAAATTAAAGTGAAATGTTGATAGTTGATCAAAATTCTCAGAAGTAAGATATGATTTATAAACCGTAATTTATATAAAAATACGAAGCAAGATTGGTTAATAAACATGGGTTTTAGGTTACGAACTTCTATCTATTCTAAGATAAGAACGATTTCGATCAAGGTCAGAGAGGTAAATAAAATATCCCAACTTGAATGACTCCCCTATTATCAAGGAATGATATTAATTTGTAATGGTAAGGTATGTTGGAATTGAATTATCATAAGAAAAACATTGCAACGTTAGTTACAGGATTTGAAGTGTAATAATGTAATAATCTTGGCAAGATATTGAATATAAACAAACTATTTGGTTTAAAAAGTAAACGATGTGTAATTCAACATTTGTTTTGGGATAAATTGAAATGGTATTTATATTTATAACTATTGATAAGGTATATATTACTAATTTCGAGAAAGATATGTTTTGGAGTATTAAGTAAAGGCGATGGGTTTTTTCGAAGAAATGGAAAGAGATAATTGAGTATGAATTAGGAGATAATATAATAAGCATATATTGTCATAAGCATCATTATTAAGTGAAAATCGTTGAATTTAAGTTTGGTAAAACTGTTGGTTTATATATTGTTATTTTACATTGTTTGGTCCTAATAAAAATTGGAATTTTAAATGGCTATCATTATATTTCCAATGGTTAAGGAAATGTGTTGTAAGAGAATATAGCCATATTTTCAAAAGTAAGGAAGAAGTTCAGTGAGTACGTTTACTGTGAAAAGTTAAGAAGAATTATTGTTTTCAAATGACAAAGACAAAGGTGATTATTGAGATAAGTGGAAGGAGTCGATTTAAATCGATGAACAATTTTCAAAGATCGATAAGAATTTTAAGGATGATTTGAAATAATAAAGACCTGAACTGCCAATATACTTGACCGTACTATTTTGAGATTGATAGTTAAAACACCAAACTATCGATGATATATTATTAGACCCTTTAGACGTGTTGTTTGAAAGATACCGGGATGGGAACTAGACCCAAAACCACTTCGAATCAACGTTGCGTACGAAACTGATCTACAGAGATATGTATGAAGACGGGGTGAAATGCAAGGGCTGTTCTGTTATGGGATAGTTCCTTTGGGTCGTCCAGACCCAGGACAACTTGTATGGACGAATGTTTAACAGAGTATGCCTAAAGGATCACATAAGACGGTCTTTCCAAGGTATTACGTTTGGTGGCGGAGGAATTGGATCCTCTTAGCTTTTATACCTGTAATATTCTTGGTAAGATCAACTTGTGATTTGACGGGTATGACGATGTGGCATTCAATGTGAAGTGTGACCAGATGTTCAAAAGGGTAAACGTAGCCTCAAGCCTCACAACCAGGAAATGAAAAAATTCGGGCAGGCAGCATGGCTAGGTAGGTCACTCCCAAGAAGGGTATATTGTCACTGATCTAGAAAAAAATCATTTTATTCTTCTTTCACTTCTATATCTCCCAGGAATGGTCATGTCGTTACCTACCGTCGGTGACAATATATTCGATACACTCAAGCTAAATGAGTGGTCGGTCATGTGTGGCCGGGTTGCAAGATGTTCTTGTTGAATCCCAGTGTATCCCCTATAGAGTGCACTTATCGGAAGGTGGTCCTACCTTGTCATAGTTGGAATCCAATATCCAATAAGTGCCCTGCTGTTTTTGATTTTTTATTATGTATATGGAGCGTGAGGTGCAAGCGTTCTGCTATCTAGTTATTTATTTGTGATTTGATAGACACTATTATAATATCACTGGATTTTGATATAGCAAAAATGTTTTGGGTTATAGCAATGTAAAAACCAACCGTTTTTATGTGTGGACTGGTCTTACTATTATCCTTTCTTTCAAAAAGGATTTTTAAAGTTAAGCAAGTTGTTTTCCATGTGAATTTACCACTGATAGTATTCCAGACTGATCCGAGTGAATTTTGCTTTGCTTCAAATGTGCTCAGGTCAGACTGGGTATATTTCTAGGTTCGGTTCCGCTTGGAGTTTTAGAAAAGGAGCTGAAGTTGAGACGTATTCCACGTATTTACATGTACTAGTTATTTCCGTTGTGAGTATTGATTGAGATATATGTACTCTGATGTTGTAATATATATATATATATATATATATATATATATATATATATATAGTTCTTTGTATAAAGCATTTGATATATTATATTTTGTTCGTTCCGCTATGAGACTCTGATATTCTTATTCTTTTATTCTAATATTTCTTTCTTTCTTATCCCATCCTCTAATTTCTTTCTATTAACAATCTGCTTTTTCTATGCAATTTGAGTTGACATAGGTTATTAGATGTTGGCTTAAATTGTATGGGAAAAGTGAGTCGTTACAACACCGCAACCAAGTTTTAACGTTATACAACACTATTAAAATTATTTACAAACTTATAAAACATTTAAAGCCTTTTAACACTTAAATTTGCACTTTACGTCAAATTTTACCGTTTAGTCAAATAAGTACATTTTTAGTTAAAACCTACGTAATTTTGTAACACGTATGAATTAAATATTTTAATATCTATATTTCCACATATAAAAATATGAAGACCATAAAAATACACCTTTTCCTTAATTATTATTATTTTAAAAAAAAATACATTTTATTAATTATACTTATAATAATTTTCCAAAAAATCATTTAATACACAATATTTAACATTAAAACCACAACACACATTGATTTTGAAGAAAATTCCCAAAACATATATTTAATAAGGATTTTTGCGCAAAATTATATTTTAAACCTTTATTTTCAAACCATAGAAATTATCAATTTACATAATAAACCAATTTGTAAAGATATAATTTATTCCTAACACGAAGTATTAGAAATAAATCCCAAATCTTACTCTAGTTGATATATTATCAAAAAAAATATCCATACTTCCTCGATTAACACCATTTTCACTAATTCTAATTTATTATTTGCCAAGCCCCAATTTAATCATTTTTTTAGGCAAAAGCAAATGGGAATGAAACTGGTCCCCTACCAAGATGTTAATAAAACAAAAAGGGGTAAGGAAAACCATAAGGAAAACAGAGGAGGAAACAGAAAGGAACGTCTAACAACACAAAGGAAAAATACCAACACTTGCTCAATGCACATGTCATATAAATCCCGCAAGATCCATGCTTAGATTAGTAGTACGCTTTATTTCAGCCATTAAATTAGTAGGACTTCTAGAGCTGGTAGTGAATACCCTCTTATTCATCTCTCTCCTTATCACACTCAACATTATTTTTAATATGCACAGTAGCACCCTGCTCTTACTAAGCCTCTTATCTATTAAAGAACAAATACATTGCCACTCTGTTGAATGAATCATCACAGGGATATGCAAGGTGAATAGGCCAAGGCAACCAAGCTAAATGTTATACACGAAGGGACATTCAAAGAAGAGATGGGTTATATTTTCATAAGCATCACAGTAGAAAACTCAATTCTAAGTTTCAATAATACCTAATTAAAAAAGTCCAGACCGAGTAAATAGCACGTTATTTAAAATTTTCTAAAGAAGTAAATTGTTCTTTTGTGAATCCTTTTTCTTCCATATTCTTGAATACCAATAGCATTTACCAAATCGTGATGTGTTCTTTATGACATGATAAATAAAGGTAAAATGCGGTTTTTTCTTGTTTGTCTTAATCTCTAAAGAGCCAAAAGTATTACATTTAAGTCGATCCCACAAGATTTGAATTTCAAGGCAACTACGATTAGGCATGTTAAATTTACCGTTGACAATGTAGTAGTTCGTCATGGATGTACCAGGGATGTTTATTGCCATTTTAAGTTGTAGTGAAAAACATGGTCCAAGATTATCCCATTCTCGGCCTAAGGACTGTGCCAGAAGGATATGTGGTTTAGAGAAGAGGTCTACGGGAGAATGTCATGTCTAATGTTGAAAAGGAAGCAGAACAACCAACTATCATTTGTAGGGACTTCCATGGTCTAGAAGTGCTTATTGTTGAGGTAATTTTCAGTCATCCAACGAACCCACAAAGAATCCTTAGAAGAAATAAGCTCATCAATGTATTTGGATATCGTTGCTTTCTTCCATGTATGTAAATCAAGCAAGCCTAACCCATTCATGTCTTCAAAGACACATAACTTCTTAAACCTAATAGGAACAAGTTGCTTTGAAAGAACGTTACCATGCCAAAGGAAATGATTGAGCGCTATGTTAATTATGGCAATTAACTTTTTTTGTAAGATAAACATATGGCACTAGTATGTAGTCATAATAGTGGCGATGGAGGTGACAATAGTGAGATACATTGTGATAGTCTCAAAGGATAGGTACGCGACCAACCAAGTTCTCAACCTAGACAAGATAGCCTCAAACATAGGAATACATTGTGATGTAGTAATTCCGGAAGTAGTTAACGGTATACTCAAATAAGTGGCACTTGGCAACATAGTACTAAGAGATGCCAAACTAATAATACTGGCAACACTATTAACAACTACACCCTAAACCATAATGGAGGACTTTTGATGGTTAATCTCTAGTCCCTTGATACTGCGAAACACCTTCAGAGACTCCAATATAGTTTGAATAGATTTGATATTCGTTTGATGAAAATAACCAAATAATCTACAAACATCATAGTAGTAATCCTGGGGTTTATACACTTAGGATGTAAGTCAAAGCTTCTATTTATGACTTGCTTCATGATGACGCAGCTATAAGCCCCTATAACCATAATAAAAAGGTAAACAGACATAGGATCCCATTATCTAATCCCTTAGCAGAAGAGAAGTAACCGTAGTTCGAACAATTCACAGTGATGGAAAATTTAGTGGTAGTTATGCAAGTGTAAATCTATGTGATACATGTTCTCGGAAAACCTATTTTAATCATGATAGCTATCAAGGAAGTCGAAGAAATAGAGTCGTACACCTTTCAGATACGACCTTTCGGATTTCCAATTTAAGCATGCATCTTAGCAAAATATAAATAGTATTGTAACCACGCAATAATTCATGGGTGATGAGGATATTATCTGCAATACTACGACCAGGAAAAAGGCAGATTGGTTAGTATCATTAATTCTAGTAAGATCAAGCTTTATTCTAATGGATATAATTTTGGTAATGAATTTGTAAATGACTATGCAACAAGCGTTTGGTTTGTCATGCTCAACCTTTTTCGGGTTGCCTTGCTTGGGTATCATGTCCAGGTTGGTCGCATTAATTCCCCCTAATAATATTAGATTTGAAGAAGTTCATATGGCTTTGATAAAGGTACCAGAGATATAAGGCCAACAACGTTTGAAGAAATGCATATTAAAACCATCTGGGCCTCTAATACTCGTTGTTTTCGGACCGAAAAGAGTTCTTTTAACCTCGTCATGTAGACCTGGTAAAGAAATATCTCCTGCTTCAGATAAACTAAAACTTGGGAGGTGGATATCGTTGAGCCTAGCGATGTCTAACGGGTATGTCAATCATTCATCGAGGAGTGGAAAAAATCCACAAACGCATTATTTATCTCCCCATTGTTCGTGCCATGCCTATCTGTAATAGAAATGATTCTAGATTTAGAATGTTTTATCTTCAAGGTTGTATGAAAAAACTTGGTATTTAGATCCCTCTCAAATAAGCAATCTTTCCCCAAATTTTTCTTAATCATAACTATCTCCCCCTCGAGCAACTGAAGTTTAATCTCTCTGTCAACCTTTGAGAAGTCTTCGTCATCTGGGTGCGCCATCATATCATGTTGCACTACCACTAGTTTCTTCCAAAGATCAAAATGTTTATTAGTCCCCTTCCAATATGTTCGTACAGCCCATGGACGCGTCGCTTTCTTAACGTTTTTCAGTTTCTGCTGCAAGACATACATAAATTACCATAAACAACTTCATTCCAACCTAGTAAAAAAAGAGTTTCAAAGTCGATGTTTTTAACCCAAAAGTTAAAATTTTTAAAAGGAGGGATGCTTTTAATAGGTTCCTCTCCCCACCTAACAATGATAGGGTTATGGTCGGAAAGGCTAGGGATTGGTATGAAGGCAAAAAGGGTATGCCAAAGGGATAATGCTTAGTGGTTTTGGAAGGATTGGTCGAGGGTATAAATCGTACGTGGTCCATTAAGCCTTGAGTTTTTCCATTTGTATGTAGCACCAGTAGAAGGCAAGGGAATGATGTTAGCAGTGACGATAGCTTGATTGAGCGCGTTCAGGTCAATATTAGTGAGGGGGGTGCCTCCATGTTTCTGGTGAAAAAGATTTGGGAATGATGTCACCTAATAGAAGCCAAGAAAGATTTGGGGTATTAACTTGATGAACGCTATTAGGGAAAGTGGATCTAGCATTAGAACTATTTATATCATATACGAAGGTGGTAAAGAACTAGGTATTAGAGGGAATGTGGGTTCAGCGCAAATGAACATGCAATGGGGAGGCACTGGCGATAGAAGCCGAGAAAATGTGCGAGTTCCATAAAACCAAGATCCTGCCATATGGCACATGGTCGATGTCATTAATTGTGTTCCAAGTCGGTGCAATGTAGTTAGCTGCTTTAACGGTCAGCTCGGCTTTTAGTTTAGTTTCTAGTAAATCTATCATACTCAAGTTCTCCTCTTCTATAAAATTAAAAATCTCTTTTTGTTTAATGTTAAGGTGAGCACAACAACATTCCAAGCTGTAATATTTTGTATTATCATGGAGACTTGATGATATCATTTGGGTAGCGGGATCTAATATTCTAGAAATACTCTTGTCAAAATTATCAGTGCTTATCTGCTTACCTCTATCTTCATAAATAGACTTTTTTTTCTTAGCCTTCTTAGGCCTAGGTCACTTTTGTATCTTAGGGGAATTAGTCGGAGCATCAAAGAAGATGCTGAAGTTATTTATGGTTAGGTGAGGATGAGATGGTGGTTCAGGGCCTCAGGCATACTAGAGATAATGGCTTGTCTATTATTAGAGATAAGGAGGTTATGGTAGGCAAAAGAGTTAGACGTATGATTTTGTAAAGAAGTAAGTCGTTAGAAATATAGAGAGGGAGATGCACGTCAGCATAAATGAGTTTGGTTTAGCATGATGAAAGTGGTGGTTCGATTGAAGAAACAGTAGTGGATGTAGTGATGCAAGTCTGGACAGGAAGCTTCGAGGGGTTGAGATGGCAGGAGCCATTGGAGACGTTTGGTTTAAGTGTAGTGAGTGCAGCATAAGCTAGTGGGTTAGTGGCAAGGAAAGTAGCACTGGAGGCATGATGGGTGGGAGTAGACAGATGATGGGAGTTTACACGGACAAAGTAGGTTAAAGAGGAAGAATGGTAGATAATGGAGGAAGAAGAAAACATTTTTGTGCATGGTGCATGCACAACTGTGCACACTAACACAAAAGGTTGGATTTGGTGAGGTGGGCGATGGACACAAATGGCCAAAGATAAAGGAGTGGCCAACTTGCCGATGTGGGTTTCAAAGGTGGAAGTATGACTAGAATTAGGTAAATGAGAAGCATGGTGGCTAGAATGAGTAAAAGCGGTTGGTTTTAATTTAACTAGCATAGTGTGCCTTTTAGGATTAAACCCAGGGAATTTGCGTGTGTTGCTATGTGATTCCTGTTACTTAACCTTTACATTTTGTTGGTTCATTACCAGAGACATGTGCAACTTTCCCCTTAATGCATCTCAAAATACTCTTCACATTCCTTGTTCCGATGTCCAAAGCATTTACAGCCCACGCAAATAAGCGATTTCTAGTCGTACACTGTTTCAACATACAAAACATTTTGATGTACGCAGACTTTAATGATAGTGGGTAGTTTCTTGTCCGTTGTTATTTCAATCTTACATTTATCTTGTTCAATATGCGTCATTTTCTCTGTAGCTTCATTAAAATATATCATCTCATTGATATGACACGCCAACCAATTAATGTCTAGCAGTGTACATGTAATCGGAGGAATTTTGTGAAAGTGAACCCAAATAGGCACCTTTTAAATTTGTGAGTGAATGCTACTAAAGGAGGGTATCCAATTAGCTATGATAAAATTTTGCTTTGAATAAAAATGGGGCGCTGCGAAGGATTTTTAAGCAACCATCATTTGAATCGAATTCAAAATACCAAATTCAGTTAAGATAATTAACCACTGAAAAATACGATAGTGACTCATCTAGGAAAAAAATCTATAAGAGTAATTTTTTTTCCAGTAAGTTAAACCTTCCTATTTGACAACTTTAGGAAAATGGATCATATCAACATTGTAGTCTAGTTTGAAATTAGTAGGCTTGTATACTCCCGTGTTTCTCGTTTTAATAGAAAAAAGGGATGACCACTGCTTCGTTAGAGGAGCTCCACGCACTTAGATAGGGTTGTAGATAGGAATTGGTGTGGATGTAGCAGTGGACATGGAGGAAGAATACCATCAGTAGGTATAGGAGGAAGGAAAGGGACATGAGTCGAGGTTAGAGATAGGTGGTTCGACGTGGGAGGCTGTGTTTCAGGTGGAAGAAGCTAATGGTAAGGGTTGGTTGAAATGGAGAGGCGGGTTGTATGGCGTTTGAAAAGAGGGGGATGGGTGTTGGAAAGGACCCTATTAAAAAGGATGTGAACGAAAATTGTATGTGAATTTATGAAAATTCTACATTTTTAAATGATTAAATTCTACATTTTCCACATTTAAACCACAATACCCAACTTATAAACATTAGCTCGGATGATTAACATAAATAACCAAGTTAATGATATATTCAACTTAATTATCACTCCAAATATTTATATTTTTAATGGTTATTTATTATAGTAGGTAATCTCCACATACTCGGGTTGTTATAGTTGTCTTCAGGAGCATGTTGGTGGTGTCCATTAGTCGATAGCAACTATCGGGTGGAAGTTATCGTCTAAGAGGTGTTTATGCTTCAATTGTGAACTCAAGCGAGAGTGGTTGAGGGCGAAAGTGCACTTCAAATTAGAATGATGTTGTTAGATAGTGGATTGACTCGAGTGCAATTCAAGCTAAAAGATAGAATTGTTGATGTCTTATATGATTCTAAGTGCAAAGGAATAGTTTATAGGTCGAAGGTTCTAGCGGATTGGAAGCAGGAGTATCATGGGGACTCTTGTTAAGATTTAAGAGATCGAGTACCCTAGATCGCTTCAGAAGTTATCTAGTTGTCTTGAGAAGGCAAACGCACGTGAGACATATGGTAGTCTAACCAGAACCAATGTTTTCCATTAGCCCTTGACGGATGGCAATAGCCAATCATTCGATATCTACGTATTTGAGGCTTTAGTCGGTATAGCTAGGCCATTATTTGCAATGGATGTTATGGTTTTTTGTGTGTTCTATTCTTTTATCTTGGGTAGGCTATTACTGTAGGATACTGAAGAGAAGTGAGGATTGAGAATCCTATTCTAATTAGTGTCTACTTCAATGTGTTTGAGTAGCATACTTAATGAGATCATTATGTGCTGACTTTTTGGTTTCAGGGACAGTTCAAGAGAGACTTGAACTGTCTGCTACCATATTAACCTATGTAACTTTTGATTGTCATTTATCGCTCACACAAACTGTTGTCTGACTCAAGATTTTAAATCTCCTCTTATTATTTTGGGATGCTCATCGATGATGCTGATGAGTTTACGTAGTGCAGGTGAAAAGTTGGTGACGATGATGCTGTGAGGTGATGAACATGAGGCTGGCCTATTACTATTCTTATTATATAGTTATTTGGAGGATTTCTATTGTTTCAATTTGTTATATACTCAGATGAGGGATGTGGTGAGGCTTGACGCGTTCAGGTATTCAGTTATTGGGATGTTTTGTACATATTCTGAGATTTTATGGAGATGGGATTTCCTGCTTTATTATCCTGTTGTATACTTTATTATTATATATTATCCATGCGTTGTGAGTCAAACGATAAGTTCTGTTTCAGTTTACATTCCTTGATGATCATCCCCTATCGGCCTAGCACGTCAGGCAATGCACCTTTCTTATAGTCTAGTGCAGGAGGTATAGGGCGGTCATCACACTTTATCAGATCTTTGGTTAATTGATTTTCCCAAAGTTAAAGAGCGTAAAAGCATATGAAAGACGTGCTTGTAATTTACTTTGGATGATAGCTATATTATAATATATATATATATATATATATATATATGTATGTATGTATGTATAGTAGTTTAATAAGCATTTGAGCACCAATTCGGCCTTTCTCTAATGTGGACTAATCAGTCTTGTTCCAAATAAAGAATGGGTCATCAAAATACACGGAATGCTGCTAGGGACAATCCCGATACTAGAGGGGTGGGCTAGGATAGTGAATCAGGAGATGCTGCTACTACACCCGATTTTCCTGCTATATTTGAGGCTATGATAGCCACATGATCATGAGAAGGATACCCACTCCAAAGGTGACAGTAGATGATGGTGCTCATGTGTAGACACCTAGAGTTGTTGATTTCGCCAAGATGTGTAAGGACTATACTTCCCCGAGTGGAAAGTCATTAATGGGCTGGAATCTACGATTGAAGTATAGAATTGGTTGGATACTTGTGTTCTCATCTTCGAAGACTTGAGAATCGATGATGCAATGAAGAGGAAGCTCGCGTCGAGTCAGCTTTAAGGGAGATTGATGGATTGGTGGAACTTCGTTACTCTTGATATTCCAGAGGACTGGTTACTTGGAACAGTTTGGACTAAGTTTTAGGGCAAGTTCGTCTCTACAGTCCAAAAGTTGAATCTCTTCAAGAGATTTGTCGAGCTGAAGAAAAATGGGGGATCTATGGCTGGGTATGTATCAGAGTTTGAAACTTTGTCAAAGTATATTCGTTCTTATATTAAGACTCCATGCTAGAAGAATGAGAAGTTTATTATGGGATTAAATGAGTGTCTTGAAAAACAATTGGTAGATCATACTGAGGATCTGTATGAGAAGTTGGTTGAGAAAGCTTTGAGACACGAGAGTTTGTTCACAGAGAAAGGTGGAGGTTTTATTGAAAGCAAGGAGTCGAAGCTATAGAATGATGGAAAGAATAAGAAAAAATGGAATGAAAAAATGAAGCAACAACATTAAGGGAAGAATAACCAAAAGGAAAAAACCTATGGGTGAGGTTACATTCTTCAATTATCACAAGAAAGGACATTATTCTAATGATTCAAGGCTCCTAAGGCGGAAAGGAAATGTTATAACTTTGATAAGACTAAGCACTTGAGGAAGAATTTCTCGGAACTGCCAAGGGATAAACAGGTTATGGAAGCATATTCATTGGATGTTGTGTCATCTTCTTTGAGAGCTCCGACTGCAGTGGAGAAAGGGAGGGTGTTGTTGTGCAAGGTATGGTTTCAATCAGAGGTGTATCAGTTTGATTTTTTTTTATTGGAGCATCGCATTATTTTATCTGTATTGAGCCTATGTGCAAGATAGATTTAGAACCTGAGATTGTTAATGGACCATTGGTTGTGACTAACCCAGTAGGGGTTCTTCTAGTATTTGTATGCTTTTTGGTGGTCTAGTTTTATCAAGTCATGGTTTCTCTTTTGTGTGTGACTACTTTGTTTTGAACTTTGTTGGGTTTGCTATTATTCTGGGTGTAGACCGACTCAAGAGATAAGTAGCCATAGTGGATTGCGAGAATCTCGAGGTGACAATCGAAAATGTGGAAGGGCGAAAGGTTGTTATACGCTGCTTGCTAGAGGACGAGGTCTTAGTCATCTTTCCATATTCGTTTACGATTCCACGGGATGGATTGTCATCGGTGTCGATCGTTCGAGAGTTCTCTGATGTCTTTGACAAGGTTAAAGGATTGGCTCCGCAAAGGGAAGTTGAGTTTCTTATTGATTTAATGGATCGAGCCAGACTATTGTTATGCCTCTTAGGCGAATTGCCCCTAGAGAACAGCTAAAGTTAGAGGTGAAATGAATGATCTTTTGAGTAAAGGATTCATTTCAAGACGCATATCCGAGTGGGGGGCCCCAGCTGTGTTTGTGACCAAGGCCGATGGATTGTTGAGATTGTGTGTGGGTTATCATAAGCTGAATAAGGTGTCCAAGAAGAACAAGTATCAGTGCCAAGAATCAATGACTTATTTGATCAGCTTCATGAATCCAAGGTGTTTTTTCAAATGGATCTGGTGATAGGATTTCACAAATTGAGAGTGGCTAGGGATAGTGTGCCAAAGACTGCTTTTAGGACACCATCGGGATTTTATAAATGGCTAGTAATGCCGTTTGGATTGACCAACACGTTAGCATATTTGTGAATCTTATGAATTGAGTTTTCAGAGATCGGTTGAATTAGTTTGTGCTTGTGTACTTAGATTGTATATTGGTTAATTCAAGGACCAAGGAAGGAACACAAGACATATTTGATAATCATTTTGGAAATCTTGCGAAAACATCAACTGAGAGCTAAGTTTTCAAAGTGTTACTTCTATAAGGAGAAAATGAGATTCTTGGGTCATGTTGTATCTGGACAAGGAATAGCGATGAATTCCTTTATGGTAGCAGCGATTTAGAATAAGGATCGACCAAGAGTTCTATAGGTGTTAGGATTTTCCTTGGTTTAGTTGGATATTATTGGCGGTTTACCAAGGACTTTTCGAAGATAGCTGCACCATTGATTTAATTGACGAAGAAGAATCAGATCTTCGCATAGGATGTGAATTACAAGCACATTTTTTGGGTCTTGTAAGAAAGATTTACAAGTGCTCTTGTATTGGTTATTCTGAGTGAAAGGACGAGATGGTTGTGTATACCGTTGCATTTGGAGCTGGACTGAAAGAAGTGATTATGTAAAAAGATAAAGTTGTGGCTAATTTGAGTCGACAACTGAAGTCGCACGAGAGGAATTACCGGGCTAATGACTTGGAGTTAGCGGCAATAGTTTTTGCTCTGAAGATATGGTGGCATTATTTATTAGGATTTAGGTTCGACCTACTTACAGATCCTACGTCGTTGAAGTATCTCTTCTCCCAAAAGGACATAAATCTTCAGCAATAACAATGGTTAAAGTTTCTAGCATCGTAAGATTTTGGTATAGCCTATACTTCGGGGAAAGGAAATGTAGTGCCCGATACATTGAGCGGGAGACATATCAATTTGGGAGCTATGTTTACCGAATGGAAGCATCTTGAGTATTTGGCTGGATTTGATTTATGGAATCATTGTGGATTAGAGCCTGAAATGTTAGCGAGCTTGTTGATTAGACCTACTTTCATCGAAAGGATTAGCGAAATCCAAAAGTGAGATGCTAAGCTTGTTGAGAACATCCAGAGGTTTGAAATAAGAGTCGTGTTTGAGGAAATGAAGAGTTACAAGTCGATTGAAATGGTTGGCTTCGCAAGGATGAAAGATTGGTTGTTCTTAACATAATGGATTGAGAGATGAGGTTCTGAGAGAATGTCATCCCTCTAAGTTCACTATTCATCTTAGAAGTAACAAGAAGTATCAAGATGTGAAAAAAGTTACAACCGGAAAAGTATTGAAGGGGATGTCGGGAGATTTATCTCAAAGTGTATGAGCTGCCAATTAGTTAAAGCCGAGAAGAATATGCCCAGTCGGTTATTGTAGCCATTAGAAGTCCAACATGGAAGTGGGAGCAAGTATCGACTGAATTCCATGGGCTAGGGCAGAATATGATGGTATCTTGGTTGATGTGGATCTCTTGGCCAAAAGCGCAAGGTTTATTCATGTCAAATCTACCAATACAACATCAAAGTTGGCTAAGTTGTACATTAAATGGATAGTTTGAGTCTAAGAGATATCTAAGAGCATAGTAAGTGATCAATATTCCTTGTTTACCAGTGGATTCTAGAAGAGTTTGTAAGATGCATTGGGAACTGAGTTATATATGAGTACGGTTTTGGTCAGATAGAGAGAGGCAATCAGGTATTAGAAAATCTTCTTAGAGTTTGCGTATTGGATTTTGGAGGATCATGGGTAGACCATCTTCATTTGGTTGAGTTTGCATACAACAACAGTTATCGGTCGAGCATCGGCATGGCACCGTCTGAGGCGTTGTACGGTAAAACTTGTAATTCACCCTCTTGTTTGTAAGAGACTGGAGAGATGTTGATACTTAGGCCAGAACTGATAAGAGAAATGACGAATAAGATTGCAATCGCTCGACGATGAATGAAGGCATCCCAAGATCGCCAGAAGAATTAAGCCGATAAGAGAAAGGGTTTGGAATTCTCACTAGAGGATTTGGTATTTCTTAAGGTTTCACCTCTGAGGAATGTTGATCGATTTGGAAGGAAAGGAAAGCTAGCTCCAACATTCGTTGGACCATTTCATATTATTGAGCATATTCAAAATCATGCTTATATATTAGATCTACCTGGAAGGATAGCTGGTGTGCACAATGTTTTTATGTGTTGTATCCATGGAAGTTTGTGCACGACCCGAGTTTGATAGTATCCCCAGATCAGATGGAAGATGTAGAGGTAGAGCCAGAAGTTTCTAGACCTTGCAAGCTGCTTCGCATCATTGGGAATGACACAAAATAACTTATGATCAAGGTTGTTAATCTTCTCAAGGTACAATGGAGCGAGGAAGATGATTGCACATGGGAACTAGAAGAGAGAATGATGATGACCCATCTAGAATTATTTGAGTGGTATGTCTCATTTATCGTATCTTTCTTGTGCCATTGCATCTTGTACTATTAGAATTCCCTATGCTGGGTAGGGTTTTGGTTGCATGGATTGTTGGATGCTTGATTAAATGTTAGGTTGGCTACTTGTGGATGGTAGGCATATGGGAAATTTTGTTTGCTCGTGCTAGCTTAGGATTTCGAATGTGAAATTCTTAAAAGGGGAGAATGTAACGACCCATATTTTATGTATCGAAATAATTGTATTTAATTCCCTAGGGGTCGAATCATTCTCATGCTTTAAAATGTTATTCATAGGGGTGTGAGACATGTCAATGATTTTTATCGAATAGTTTTGTGACCATTTTACCCCCAATGACTTATTGTTATAGCTATAACTTTTATTTGGGGCCGAATCAGGTATCGTAATTGCTCTCATTGGATCAGGATGGTGGTTGGCCATTCCATAGGGTGACCACATTTAAGATTTGACCCAGAAGTTTAGGAGAAATTGCTGATTTAAGTTTTTATTTCTGTTAGCCAAGATAACTAGCAGCTAGTGGGCTGATTAGTCATCTCATTAGTCTAACACCTGAGATTATAAATAAAGGGTTGAGAAGAGAATTAGGGTTCATCTCCTCATTCCACACATTAAGTTGAGCGTTTTTGAATCTCCAGTTAAACCTAATTTCTTGCCCAAATCACTCTATAACCCATCCAGAAGCAAAGGTCTAAATCAAGGAAGATCGGATCTCGCTATTTTGCATCAAATTCAAGTGCTCTCTTCACTGTCTCCGCGCTATCCAGATTTGATTTCATCTATATTGCCTTAGATCTAGGTTTCGTTGAGTGATAGAGATCTCTCACAAGCTTACTATGGATTATATATGTAAATTAGGTTAATTAAATGTCTCATATGCTAATTTCACCTAAAACTAGATTATACATGTTTAATTCAGATCTAAACGCCCTTAGATAACCTAACTTGATCTTATATCATGTAATTCGCTAGATCCATAATGTTTTATATGTGTTTAATGTCAAATTATGCTAGATTTGTGAATTTCATGTTATGTATCATGTTTGTATGTGTTCATATGATTGATCATGTTCGAAATTGGATGAACTACTATTTTATTGGTTTAATTATATGTTATGTGTGATTCATTTGTTTAGAATTGTGTGTTGTAGGGGTTAGAATCGAAGAATAAAGCAAATCAGAAGTTTAGATGATCATATTCAGACGGAACTTAGCAGAGTAGCTCTGAAGGGCATCGGGATGATGCTAAAAAAATCACTGGAAAATACACTAAGTGTATGGATCGAGACCGATTCATTGGCTAGGGACCAGTACGAATCCGTCACATATGGTTGAGGGTTGATGAAACTTCGTGCATGGCTTATTAGGGTCAATAGTAGGTCATGCACAAAGTCTGGTGATGACTGGATTGGTCGAAATGCAATGCTCGAATACTTATCGATTGACTAGTAAGTGAAGCTCTTGAAAGGCGATTCGAGATGTTGATGGACCAGAGGGACATATTTGAGGTGGCGAATGAAGTGATCCAACAATTAGCTAATAATTAGCTAAGTATATAGACGGGTACCAATCCATAGGGGATGGACCGGTAACGTTCCATCACGGTTGATGATTGGGGGTTGGTGGTCCTAGGGTGAGAAGCCGTGGTCTTCAGGAGCATGGTGGTGGTCTTCGTAAGTCGATAAGATCTACGGTGTGGAAGTTATCGTCGAAATGGTGTTCATCCTTTGATTGTGAACTCAATTGAGAGTTGTCGAAGGCGAAAGTGATATGCAGATCAAAGTGGGATGACACTGTGAGATAATGGATTGACTCGAGTAGGACTCAAGCTAGAAGATAGAATTGTGAATGGCTTATATGATTGGAATTGCCAAGGAATCATTGATAGGTCGAAGGTTCTAATGGAATCGAAGCAGGTGTATCATGGGTATGCCCGTTAAGATCTGATAGATTGAGTACTCTTGATCACTTGGGAAGTGATCTAGTTGTCATGAGAAGGGAAACACACATAGGACATGTGGTTGTTTGACTAGAACTAGGGTTTTCCATTAACCCATGAAAAATGGCAACGACCAGTCATTCGATATCAATGTATTCGAGGCTTTAGTCTGTGATAGCTTGGTTATTGTTTTCTATGGATGCTATGATTATTTGTGTGTTCTCTTATATTCTTCCGGGTTGGCTATCACCACAGGATATTGAAGAAAAGTGAGGATTGGGAATCCTATTCTAATTAGTGTCTACTTCTATGTGTTTGAGTAGCATATTTAATAAGATTATTATGTGCTAACTCTTTGGTTGCAAGGAGGGATCAAGATAGACTTGAACTATGTATTATTATATTATCATGTGTGTCGTTGATAGTTTTTATCGCTCACACCAGACCGTTGTATGAATCAAGGTTTTATGTATCCTCTTATCACCTTGGGATGCTCATCAATGATGATGATGAGTACACTAAGTATAGGTGACAGGTTGGTGATGATGATGTTGTGCGGTGACGAGTATGAGGATGGTGTATTACTATTCTTATTATATAGTTATTTGGACAATTTCTGCTATTTCTATTTGTTATATACTCCGATGAGGGATGTAGTGAGGCTTAATGTATTCAGATATTCAGTTATTAGGATTTTTTGTACTTGATATTTTGAGATTTTATGAAAATGAGATATCTTACTTCGTAATGCTTCATTACTATATCATATTGTATAATTTAATATCATATATTGTCCATGCACTGTGAGTTATACGACAAGTTCTGTTTCGATTTACTTTCCTTGATGATCGTCCCATATTGGGCTAGCACGTCATGCAACACACCTTTCTTATAATCTAGTGCAAAAGGTATGGGTAGGTCGTCATATGCAGGTTATTTCTACACTAGAAAGAAGATCAATCAATGTATGGATTCGAATGGATGAGAGTTCAAATCAAGCTTTTCCATGAGCTTGTGCTATAGATAAGAACTGTATGAACATTGAACGAGTAAGTGCATATAATTTTTGTATTCATTTGTTTACAACTAACAATTTAAGTCTGCATGTAATCCCCAACTTGCACGTCAATCAAAGGTAGGTATTTTCTCTAAACACGTTGTATATTTCTTTTGGGCAATCTTCCTTATTATGGTCTAATGCCATAGTAATTTGTAATCTACATTATATCTCTATTTTGTTTGATAGATTTCCAAATCGTAGGAAATCTGATTTTATTGTGATGGTTTCCCTATAATATTTTAGCTGCGAATTACTAATTTGCACTTATAAAATATCAGTAGCAATCTCTCTAGTTTTTTGCAGTAAATGTGGTTCCAATCTATTATTTTTTTACTATACCGCTAACTGCATTTTTAGCAGTACCACATACATTAGTCTACTCCTTCACAAGAAGTCTACTAGAGATTTGTTGTTGATCCACGGCTCGAACCACAAGGAGGTATTCACGCCATTAACAATTGTTTTTCACATTATTTTACGTGCAATATCTCGCTGTCATAGAATTTTTCATCATACCAGATTTATTTGCAGTGATTGGCATAACTTAGAAATTAATTTTAGTAATGTATTTTGCTTTCGTCCACTTACTCCATAAACATTCTTTAGTCAACAACAACCATAGTAGCTTTACTCTTGCTATTACATCTAAATCTAAGAATTTACATCAACCCACTTATTTTATTATATATTTATTTTTTAAATTAATTATTATGAGTTAAATTTTTGGGTTGTTACATTCTCCCTTCCTTTAAGGGTTTTGTACACAAAATTTCCAAGGATAGAAAAAGGTAGTAATCATTTACAACTAACGTATACATCTACCTACTCAAACACCATACACTTCATCAATTTTCCTTAAAACTTCTAATGAAATTTTTGTTGATGTGTGATAGTCTAGTGTAAATGTCTCTAACCAATGCAAGGATTAGGTGACCTACTGGTTATGTCCAACTCCTTTATATGCAAAAATGCTCGTGCCATGAATCCACATGTATGTGAATATCCTAATGATAACCGATTATTCTACATGAGTGATAAAATAATCATCCATATGCATTAACTATATGCTAACCATCCATATACTGAAACCATAGAATAAATAAAAATGCATCACACATCCATATGCATATGCTTGTTACCTAGTTTCTCGATCTCTAAATAATTCCTAATGTGTGTGTATGCACACATTTTTCGATTTCTAACCAAACCCATTGAAAAGATTTATCATCTTACCTACACTAGTTATGGAAAAAAGTCCTGCAACTCTTGAGTCAAAATTTACTAGTTTTTTTTTCAAAAATAATAATTTCTTAGTTCATTTGTTCATCATCACTTCTAGTGTTGAACTCTTTCCAACCAGTATAGTATGGCTCAACTGTTGTTACATCTTGGCCAAAAAAATTAGAGCCTTCTCTACCTTCCAGAAAGAGCCTTCTTGATCTCATTAGTTTCACTGTATTCGCATTTCAAATCTATGTCTTTAATCTAGCTATCTATAATTCCTTTTGATCCGCCCCACTTATATTATCCAACCCCATAATAGTACACTTATTTTTAATTTCTATACATATTCCTTCAAAAATTCAATTTATTGATTTAAAATCTTATAGGAAAAATCTTTGTTCGAAAAATTTAATATATATAGAGTTGCTAGAATTTCTTTCTGAAACATGTTATTATTTTATGAAATTTCCAAAGATACGAATCTCATGCGAAAACATACTATCCTTTAAAAAAATCTCCATTTCTAAGACTGTATATACATGGGGGTTAGACTCAAAGTGGACATATAAAATTTCTTTTTCCTTGACAAAACCCATTCCTTCAAATTTCTTTTCTTGGAACATAAATATTTTCCTTTTTTTTTTTGCAAGGCAAGCAGGGTTGAGTGGACCCCTACCACATTTATTAAAAAAGAAAGAAACACACCAAAGATACACACCGTCCAGACGAAACAACAAACAAACAGAAAAAGCAAGAAAGAAAACTATAAAAACAATTCCAGCCAACCGGAAAAAAAGTTGCTGGCAAAAGGAAAAGTGGAAGAAGAGAGCTCGTTCCTGATATCATACTTCAACAAGCTCCATAGTTCCTCTTTTGATTTCCTTTTGAGTAAGAAAGCTCTATTGTTCCTTTCATCCCAAATTAGCTTCACAAGTTTTTTATTGCAAAGCAGTAAAAGGTATGCAAATCACTTCTCCACCTAGTAGACGTGAGGATAACATGCCACTGAAGTTGCGAAGAAGAAGGAATATCAAGGACCCCAAAGTAACGAAGTAACCTGCTCCACATGAAGAAGATTTCATTGCATTCAAAGAAAAGGTGGGCGGCAGTTTTGTTACAAATATCACAAAAGAGACATGCAGTAGAGATTTGCATTCCAAAAGAAGACAACCTTTGCCTAGTAAGTAACGCACCATGTAACGCTTTCCAAAACATAAAGTTATCCCTGAGAGAAGCATCCTTGTTCCAAACTAACCTGAACCATTTACACTTTTGCATGTTTACAAAATCAATAAGCAACTCGTATGCTCGTTTGATAGAATGCTCCACCCCGTCCCAGCAGATACTATTCTGGTTAGATAATGTGACGGTATGAACGTGGCTATCCCAAATAGATCTGAGAGCAAAGTTTGAAGTGTAAGGAAGAGTAATCGTTCCTGAAGGCATAAAATTTGAAACTAAGGCTCTCCTATGAATTCCATACTGTATAATGAAGTCATGCGAAACTATTTTCGACAGTATAATTATTTTCCTGATCCAAGGATCGTCCCAAAAACTGACATTCCCCATTCTACCAATGCCATATTGAATATGTTGTAGAAACTTTGCTCGCAACAGCAAAATGTTGTGCCACAGCCAACTTGCATTTGCAGGAACCTCCATGACTCAAAATCCTGAACTTGTCACATTATATGTCCAAAACCACTTAACCCAAATGCAGTCCTTTCTAGTAATGAAAGAGTTAAGCAGCGAGTTAATCGCTGCAAGATTCCAATGTGACAGAGAAAATAAACCCACACCGCCATAACATTTGGGTTTCAACATTGTTTCAAAAGAACACGGAATTGGTTTCCTATTATGAATCTGACCAGTCCAAAGAAAGCAAAGAAGCGCTAAATTAATCATGCAAAGCAGCTTTTTAGGTAAAACAAAAGCTCTTGACCAATAAATCGACAAGGAAAAGCCAATGCTCTTCACAAGAACCAAACGGCCGGCTTGCGATAGAAACCTGTTAGCCCACCCATTTAAAGCAGAAGTTATTTTGAAAAACAGTGGAGCACAGTCGGCTTTAGTTATTCTAGATGTACAAAATGGCAATCGTAAATATGATGTACCACATTCTATAGGTTGCATTCCCAGCAACGTGTAAAGAGACTCAGAAACAGAATTGTTAGTGCCTGCAAACAAAGCTTGGGATTTCGAATAATTCAATGTCAAATCTGTCATTCTGTGAAAAACATTCAACGTATCAAGAATGTGCCCTAGAGAGGAAGCATCCAGTCTGAAAAAACCAAGATGTCATCCGCAAAAGGAAGAGTGGAGATTGAATGGTCCTTACACTTGGAGTGGTACCGAATTAATCCATTATCGTAATCTCTCCTAAACAACACCATCAGAAGTTCCATTACCAAAATAAACAAGTAGGGTGAAATTGGATCTCCCTGGCGGATACCTTGTTTGCTCTTAAAATAACCAGTAGCTTTACCATTGTATACCAAAGAGAAATGCAGGGTGGAGATGCATTGATCAATCGAGGCTGCAAAAATCTTGGGGAAGTTCATATTTGCCATAATTCTCACAATGGACTTCCACTGTATAGTATCATATGCTTTAAGAATGTCCATCTTTATCAAAGCAGCCTTTGGAGTAGAAGATCTATAGTACCCTTTGATGAGCTCATGAGTGAGAACCACATTATCAATAGTGCTACGATTCGGTAAAAATCCTGCTTGATTGTTAAATATCAAAAGAGGCAGTACAACAAGAAGTCGATCTGATAAGATTTTGGATATACACTTATATGTCACGTTACAACATGAGATTGGTCTAAAAGAGGAGACAGTGCCTGATTGACTGTTTTTAGGAATAAGAACAAGATTAGTAGCATTTACCTCCAATAACATTTTGCATTTGTTGAAGAAATTATGGATTTCTTTATAGAAGTCGGACGCTACAATATCCCAAGAAGAAAGAAACAAATTAACATTGAAGCCATTCGGTCCACCGCTAGAATTCTTGTTCATGGAAAATAAGGCTTTTTTGATTTCGGTGTCAGATACTTTAGCAGTAAGGGGCTCAGCTTGGATTGGTGAAAGATAAGGCAAGTTAACACTGTCAATTAACTCAAGATTAGGGACAAAAGCCTCTTTACTACCAAGAAAATCTGGAAAAAAAAGAGAAGCAAAGCCGTGTCCACCCCTTCAACAGTATTATGATTGATTCCCGCTTCATTAGTTATATTGTGAATAAATTCTTTGGACTGTTTTATCTTCATCGCCGCATGGTAAAAATGAGTATTCCTATCCTCTTCATGTTTCCACTTAAGACCGAGTTGCTGCTTTCTCATGCTAGCTTCAATCTCTAAAGCTTTATTCAAATCATTGAATATTTTCCTTATCATTAATCTAATTGAATTTTTTTTCTGAAGCATAAAAGCATCAACTAGTTTCTCAATAACCGAACTTATTACTTATTTCAAATTAGTGGCCATATAAGGTTATTCTTAGGTTCTACCAATCCAATCAGGAAATTATAAGCAAAATCATTTTTAAAGACCTTTTACATGTTACTATGAACAGGGTTTCTAGGGTCTACTAATCTCCTCCCTTGCTCAAATGATGGAAGCTTGATGAACACCCTTAATATTACACATTATTGATGATAAAATTTATTCCAATGTCCCGTTGTAACCCAAGATGCACTTCCAAAGTAAATCTTCTAAGGCATTATTGATTATTTGTTAACGGGCGATAATGTTATACTAAGATTCAGTTTTGTTTCCCATAAGTTTTTGAAGACTCTCCCATAACATACTAAGTAAAAATGAGTCTCAGCAGCTAACTATGCTAATAGAAGTCTTATATTGTCAAATGTTTCCAATGCTTCAATTCCAAAAAATCTTGTACCTAAAATAAAGAATTTAAAATCAATTAAATCTTTACCATTACCTAAAGCATATGAAAACCCAAAATCTGAATCCTTATCAATCTTTATTATCTTAAGTTCCAAACCACATTTTGGAGGATAAATAAGCCAATAGTCTACAGTCATTAATAATTTAAGCTTCCTCAAAATTGGTAGCATCTCCCTGACCTAACTGAAAAACTAATGATAGTTTTCCCAAGGTAACCCCTTTTATGTATCCCTAAACCTAGTGTCACTTGGTAGAATTAATACTAAAGTATCAGCTAAAACTCTATTTAACTCTTTAAAAATAGCTTCATACTTTGTGTCAATTAAAGCTAAACTTTTTTTGATGAGGTGGGTTAAGAGAACAAATATATTAGAAAAAGTTCTAATAGTAATCCACCAATCCAAAAAAATCCCTCACCTTCCCAAAGTGATTCTTAGAGAACTTGATCTAGGATCTATATGCTTATAGGATATCGAACCCCTTCACTAGATAACAAAATTATTTCTTATTGTCTTTTGATTAGAATTTTTTTTCATGAACTCTAACCAACTTATTCAAAAACATCCTAAAGCACCATACTCGTCAAGTCAACAAATGAGGCTAAGGCATAAGCTAGCCAAAGATATGAATAATTATCTGTAAAGTTCATTAGGTATTTTAGCAGCGTCTGCCTATATCACCTTCCACTACTCATGGCTGGTGGAATTCTACTGTGAAGAATCCAACTACAAAAAAAATCCTTGTTTCTATTACTTAATCAGGAAGGCCAATTACACAAGACAAACGACAATGGTTCTTCTTATAAATCCTTTCTCTATAAATTTCGCAATCTATTTTCCCAAAATCTCTTTAATCCATTTAACTAACTCGCGCTTTTCCTTTGGAGTCTTATGTCTCACTAATATTGCTACGAATTTAGCACCATCAAGTATATCATAAACTCAAGCCCTTCACGAGCTTGAAGTCCAGTGACTTCCTCAAGCATATCTAGGGAGCTTCTAGCCATGGGTACAAGACTCAACATACCAAAAGATAAGTCTATTCATACCAAGAGAATACAAGGATGTCATAACAACTTATTTATATCTCGAGAAACTCTGCTCATCAAATCTGAAAAGTATGTTGGAGCATTGGTTATCTTAAAGGGAATAACCAACCAGTTGGAGAATCCATCTAGCATTCGAAATGCCTTTTTGGTAATATTGTTAGCCGCTACCCTAGGCTAACGAAAACCAATTGCCAAATCCAATAATGAAAAAATTGAAGCTCCAACCAACTGGTCAAAGGGATTGTCTATTAGAGGGAGTGCGCAATGATTCTTCTTAACGAGCTTATTTTACTCTCGGTAGTCAACGCGAAGTCGGAAGTCTAAGAGAGTCGTCCGACTTTATAGCAAAGACGAGTGGTGTCCCACACTCAAAGATACTCTGTCGAATAAAGCCTTTCCTTAATATATCTCCTATCTACTTACTCAAAAATCTCTGTTCCCTCAGAGCTATGTGCCGTACAGGAAATTGCATAGTTTTGGCTTTATTATAAAGACAAATCCAAAATTCAATCTCTCTCTTACGAGGTAGCCCTCTCACCTCCTCAAACTTATCTAGGAAATATCGAACAATGGAAACTGAATCAATACTGCCTAGATATCCATTAAGGAAATATAGAAAACCCGATATGATTGACACCCTTGGATCATAAGAAATCTGAAGGGTTTATCCGTTGCATATCCCTAGCCAAACGAGCCATCTCTCGTAGTCCAAATTATCTCCATAAGTGGCTAACCAATCCATCAAAAAAACATCAAAATATACGCGTCTCAGTCAACTTTTACCATATCAAAACCTGAGAGAACCAACTATATGGCTAAACTATGTAGACCCAAAAACCGACCTATACCCAGAAATGCCTCGAGCATCACAATATATTTTGAATTTATTGTATAAAACCCCGGCTTACCATAAACAACTATGACACCCCACACTCACCAGCATTCTCTAAATGGGCCATGCCAAGGAACATGAAGCATCTAGGTATAAAGATGTAATCGAAAAATTAAGATTCACAAGACATTGAAACAAACAAAACTGAAACATTTAAAAACAAATGAATCTTATTATTTCAAAATCCAAACATTAATTTATAACATAAAACAAACCACATTCCCACAAAACCTCAATCTTACATAAAGCAGAGTAGAAAACCATCTCTCCTTACAAGCACTTGTACATATCATAACAAATTAAAAAGATGATAATTATAAGAATTCCTCAGAAATGAAATAAGAATCATGGAATCAAACCTCCGAGCTACCAGAAATTTTCAATCTCAACCCTGTGAGCCTAATGGAGAAGAAAAGTGAAGAAAGTAGAGTGATTCAGACATATAATATGGTGAATGGAAGTAACTACTAGCATGATTAAGTAAATTAAAGATAATAGATTTAGTAATAGTTCAATGTTTCAAGGAGATGTGTTCGTGCACAACTTAAAAATAGTTTCTTAGATAGTACGATTTTGTTTAAGTTGATCATTCGATTGTATGCGTTGATTTACTACTATAGAAATATTATTGCTAGGATAATTTCCTAATTCTACCCAACGACCATATTTTCTTGCCTACCACCTATTAGCATGGTAGACTGTCATTGAACCAGCCCATCATGAAACCATATCAACAAAAATCACTATCTGTCGATCTACCAGCAAAGACATAATTTAGCACATGGACGCAGTAGTCTACAATCGATTTTGCATGCATGGTGATCATCGAGTGCCCTAACTATCTCCTCAACTATACTGTAAAGCATAACGTGGTCCGATCTCAATCCTAGTTCTGAAATCATCGGTCCTTGACCTGAATGGAAAATGGTGCAGGTACCTAACAACCAATATTCTATTGTGCTCCCTATTACACTCGGTCCTTGACCCGAGTTCTATTTATTAACCAAACCCTGCTCTAGGTTTTGTTTATTAACTTAATTCATGATATAAATTTTATTTATTGATTAAATCCAATATCTGAGTTTATAACCTATTGCATCGGTCCTTGACTTGAGCCTTTATGATATCTTATTCTAAACAAAAGTCTGTAATATCGTAGTAGGTTTGATTCTTTTCTTTCCATTCAATTTATTATGTTGTCCTAACTTCCTAGAACTGTTTTTAATATCATAATAAACAATTTCAACATTCTTTCTTTTTAATTACAATGTTTGTCATAATTTTACTTACAGATGTCCAAGATATTTCTATTTCAGTATAATTCGTTTTTATTACAGATCTATTTATTTTACAAAAATTTTCTATAAATTTAATGTTCACTATTTAATACATGTTCGTGAATTTCATGTTGTTTTTATTATTTTTCACATTAGAAAAAAGATTAAATTTACATTGTAAAATTATCATTTATAGATCTATTAATAATTAAAACAAATGTAAAAGAACTATAGAGAAACTGTAAATAATTATAAAAAATAGAAGAATGGTAAAGAAAAAGGATAAAAAACTTACAGAAAATAACTTAAAACAGAATGAAAAACTGTAAAACTATAACTATTAAATATTTTATTATTTGAATCGCTTAGAAATCTAAATAATTACTAGCACTCATCTATCATTCTTAGTTGTAGGTTGTAGTCTTCCCAGATCCCATTCTTAGCTATCTATTTTTATTTTTCAAATCCTCTCCTAGAAAATATTTAGTTTTAGGGTTCTACCTTAGGCTAAAGTACACAAAAGGGAAAAGAACTGTATGTAAGAGAAATTGTTATGCTTAGGGTCTTATTTATAGTGAAGTTAGGGGATCCCGACTCAGACCACAAGATTAGCTGATTAAATGTGGTCCAACCACTCATAAACCAGGGTTGAACCATTAGATCTCAGAATCAATGCTCATAAATAACAAAATTAGATACTTAGAGTAATCGGCTTGCACCTGGACGTTTTCATGTCAAAGCATTTTTGCGGGTCGACTACAGATAGACCATGGGGAAGGTCGGGTCGACCCATAAATGCAACAATAGGAAAGTGGTAAATCATGTGCTTCCCTCCTACGTGATCTCTTATTCGAGTACCATCAAATGCAATTTTTTGTTTTATTTCTAAAATTGTTTTCTTGATTACTTAATTTCCTTGTAACTCTTTCATAAAACTCAGATTTTGACAAATCATATATGGAAATTTTCCCGAAAAACTACCATGAAATCTATAGCCAAGTTAAGACGATTTCACCAAATAAATAAATTAATTAGTTTCTTAATTAATTATTATGAGTAAAAATTTTGAGTTATTACATTATGCGTATAAACCTCATTCATTCTTCTAGGATAATTAATAATGGAATCCATTCCCTAACTACTAGGAGGTGAACTCCATTGTTATGCTTATCTGTTTGTCTTCTGAAGAATTAGGATTGAGTTTACCAAAAACTAGACTGCCACTTCAAGGGGACAAAGATTGGATTAGGTTGTTTGAAAACCACTTTGATTCAGGTTAGCGACAAAATTAGAAGACATAAAAGATAATGAAATCAATGACGACTTAAAGACAAAATTTTGAAAGAAAAGATCTTCGAAATGGACATGCTTCTTGTTGAACGTTTATGGTCAACCGACATATGTATTATAATAGTGGTCCCTGTGTTTCAGAATCTTCATACTACAAGGACTACTTATTATCAAACCTAGGGGTGATTACCGATGGGATGTAGTAGAAGGAGTGACTTTAATTCGTTCAAACCCAAAATGATTTGTATGGACCAGTGTCTTACATTGCATTCCTATGACCACGTACATTGGTTTCTACAGACGTACATCAATTGGTGGTATGGGAGGTAACCCTTGTTATACTTAGCAATAAGTTCAAGGGCAGTAACCTAGTGAGAACCAATTAGTGTATTGTTGGAAATAACATTGTGGCATTGCAAGTGAAAAGTGTATAAGAAAATGTAATGTCCTAGATTTTTCGGTCATTTAAATTTGAATATTTAAATCTATTTTACATATTATATTGGAAATATAATGGACATTATATCATTACTTTTTAATAAAATCGAGTTTAAAAAATATATATATATTATAAATTTATTAAAACGAGCTCAAAAGGCTGCGGTAGTTTGTAATTTTTGTTTTGAACTTTAATTGAATATACATGATCTGATATAAGTCGGATTTCTGTGAAAAAAGAAACATTTGAATATATTTGATTATATTTTTATTACGGTAGAGAAAATGGAGATTTTAACTTATAGATTGCAAGTTATGTCCTATTCAAATTTTCAAATAGTCGCTATGAAATTCGTCAACAAACGATAACGTTATTTAATTAATTATTAAGGATTTATATATATATATTTGAATATCATTTAACCCAGGGTTTTTAATGTTGAGTTTAAACCCGAATGTTTTTATTTTATATAATACTACATTTGAATATATATGATAATATTAGTTTGTTTTTATTGATTGAATTGTTTTGGAATTTTAATTATATTTTATCGATAATATATAGGCCTTGGAAATGGCTTTCTTTTCAAACGACCTTTGTTTTCGACGAAACGAATTTTATTGGAAAACATATAACTGGTTATTGCTACATTTCCAGTTTGGATCCAATCGGAGTTGTTTTGGTGGTAGACGAAATATAAGGGTGAACCGATAAATTAAAATAACGACGTTGGACAAACAGAGTTGGTTTTTAACGAAACAAATTTTATTGAGACCGGAATATGGAGACATGGCGGCGAGTCCATTTTCGTTAGGAAACCGTAAGTGTCGTTGCATATATTAAACGCTCAACATAAAATACGATAGATAAAATTTAACTGTGTACATAAATAAATAAACTGGACCCCTAAGAAATCTCTACCCTTAACACAACGCAGTCTAGTGTAAAGAGAAATCACGCAGGTCTACATTGTTTCTTTACAACCTATACACTGAATCATACAGATACGAAGTGATCAACCAAATATATATTGTCTATTTTCCTTTCTTTTCGAACGCATCAAACCCAACTATACACTACATCTGTCTCTATCATGCATATATGTTTTCATGCCTGGTTTATGCCTATGCTAAACCACTATGCACCAACGGATAGCCTCAATTTGAAAAGAAAAATACCCTACCCTATATAATTAAGCAAAGAAATCAAGGGAATACCTGCCTAAGCCTCTTCACGTACGATTCTACATATCCTACCTATTGTGTCTTCTTTTCAGTATTTGGAAACCATGTCGACCAAGTCATTTTGAAATCCCCACTTTCACATGCTAAACCCCTATGTTCTGCACATCTATACTGTGCCTACGTGAAGCGTGACGGCCAAGACTATACTAAAACGTGCCACTCCAAACTTTCTCAACTATTTATATACCGCCATACTCACTTCATCCGCCATAGCCACTTCATTAGCCATACTCACTCCATTTCCTTTGTTTTCAACACGCAAGAATTTGAAACGAAAACAAATATCTTCATTTCATAAACAAATAAAAACATGACGTAGAGAAGTGGACAAGAAAGAGGAGTTGGTCAAGGGGTGGTGCAGGTCGGTGAGCGCGGTCAGTGGAGGTCGGCACGAGTACCGATGGCAGTACGGTGTAGGGAGGAGCGGACATCAGTTGTCTAGTATGGGGACAGCATGGTGGAGTTACAGTTTGTGGCGCATGGGGGAATTGGTCATAACAAAATGGAAACACAAGGAGGAACAGGCAAAGAAAATGGGCATGCGAGGAGAAGGAAAGGGAAGCTTCAACATGTTTGGGCTTGGCTTTGAAAGTGAAGTAGCCGTGGCTTGAGAAAATTTCCTGTAGCCAATTGCTTGCATGAAAACAGTGAACAAGGAAGAGTGAATGTTGAAGCTTTTATTCTGGGAATGGAAAGGAAGATGGGGACGCGGGTGGGTGCATGCAGTTGGGATTAGGCAAGTGAGTAAGACAAAAAGAAAAAGGTATGTAGGCTTGGGCTTGAGCCCAGATACACACACACACGCACACACACACACATATATACATACATACATACATACATACATATATATATATATATATGAACAAAAGGAAGCTTGGTTCGAACTGAAGGAAAGAAGAGAAAATAGAAACTGTAGAGAAATAGAAATCAGAGAGGAGAAGCAGTTCGGGGTGTCGGGTGGTTGGGGCACGTGCTGGAGGTAGCATGCTGATGAACAGGGAGAAGCATGCCCCATGCGGTTGGATTAACAACAGAGAGGAAGAAGGCAAGCAGTTAACACGTTTGAAATATAGCAGTTTCAAAATTAATATATCAAATGGGAAAAAGAATTACCCCTTTTTATACGTATATATCATAGATTTGAAGTATGTAGACAAAGTGGGCTACTAAAGGATTGTGCTTGGGACATGAAAAAAGGGGGAAGGCAAATGGGATTGTGAACATGGGAAGCAGGGGAATGCGTGAATAGTACAGTAGGAACATATATATGTGAGATGTTATGTGCGTAGTTGTATTAACGTTATATCCTGATTAGGATTGGAGATACATACAAGTCGTTTATCTCACCATAGTTGCTTGTTAAATTAACAGTATTCGAGGATGGATAATTATTTTGTAAGCACATAGTTAGTGATTGAGTTATAATAATAATAATAATAATAATAACTTAGATTGGTTAGTTTTAAATTAAACCTGCTACTGATAAATTGAGTTACGTACTCATTTGTTACCAGAATCAAACAAACCAAAGGGTGTTGGGACTGCAAGAGTTGGATTAGACGGAGATTGAAGCAATGGGATTTTTAATTAAACCAAATGGTTTTGACGGTAAATGGAAATCAAGGTGAGTTCAACTCACTCGGTTTATCCCGTTTATATTTTATATTAGCCGGGTTTTTATTTTGTGTGCAATGTTTGCTAATAATTGATGATTAGATGGTTGTTTTCCTGTATGTTGAATATTTTTAATACTCATGGATCAAATTAAACGTTTGTTTAATTTAATTAAATCGTTATTTTAACAATTAGATTACAAATGAGGTAACTTTCCTTGTTGGTTACGTTTATAATAATATAAATGTATTAAATAAATAATTTGATGCTTGAATGTATGTTATAAATTGTTTGTTGGCTGCTATTAGTTAAAATGTTCATTTCTGTTTACCATGATAAATATATTGTCGTTTTGAATTTGAAATCTATTTTATATAGATTACTTGAATAAAGGTTTATTAAAGAAAATAAAAAATTATTTTTGTCTTGTAAGTATAAAATGAGTATATAAAGCGAATTCTTTTGTTAATGAGTTTTACAACAAATGAGCGGAAATTAACCAAATGGTTAATGATTTAATTAATTGTTTCAAATAACAATTAGTTGTGATTATTTAATTTAATTAGATTGCTAACTACATTAAAGGAAATTATTTAAAGTGATTAAAAGAAATGACTAATGGAATTTGGTTAACGGATTAACCTTGTTTTGACTTGACTAAGTCAATTGTTTTAAACCAAGATAGATTATTAAAAAAAATATTAAATCATTAATTATTGTCAAAATCGATTATTATTTTAATTATCTGAAAGGAGTACTAAACTATTAATGTTGAAGTAAACAAATGGATTTCTAAAGATGTTAGAATTGATTATTATTTAAAAAAAAATTGTAGTGATAAATCTTGAAACTAAATTCTTCTACTGGAGGTTTATAAAGTGTACAAGCCTTATGTATAGTTAAATGGAATTATGAGCGAACTTGTATTTAATATAAACTCCTATCAGAATCCTATTGGTTAGATTTTATAAAATCCAGATTGGGCAAATTTAAAGACAAGCTATAAATGGGTTAATGTTATAAGAGTTAAAACAAGTTCAAAATGGGATTAGTAGTCTGAAGGAAGTTAAAGGGATTCAAAAGCCTAAAGACGACGAAATAGAAATGTTTTAAATTGAGAAAGCTTGATTTTGGAATTGAAAAGAAGTTTCTCAAATGAAAATAAATGGTGTTAAAACACATGTTTAAAATCGTGTAGTAAATAAAAGTGTTAGGATAATTTTTGGAATGAAATTTCATTGATAAACTTCTATTTATTCCAAAGATAAGCATGTTGTCGTCTCAAGGTCTGAGAGGTAAATAAAATACCCTAACTCAAACAATTTCATAATTGTCTAAGGATGGTATTAGTTTAGAAACGAGTGTAGTTGAGGGAATTTAAATAATATTTTCGTAAAGGATATTATATGCTATAATTCGAAGAATTATTAGTCGAGTGATTTGGAATAAGAATGTAAAAGCGGTATTCCAAATGTTTGGAAGATTTAGAAATTTATTTAACAATTGTTTAACTAAAGATGCTAAGTGATGTTGTATACTGACCCAACAAATCAATTTTATTTTTCTATGGATGATGGTTGTTTGTTTTGATAGTTAAATCACCGACTATCAAAATTTGGCCAAATCGATTGTTGGTACGAAACGATACGAATCGAATTTATTCGAAAACCATTTCGACCAACAAACACGTAAGCGCTGAAAATGTTCATAAGTTGATTGAGATGGAGTAATTGAAGACCATGGATCTTCATAAACAGAAGGATTGTTGTCGAATTTCTCTGACTTGCAACTAGAGGTTTTCTGACGTGATTCGGTCGTGGTTGAGATTTTGTGGATTGCAAGGACTACTTACTACTAATCCTTTGGATGCAGTAGGAGGGTGCCTTTGGTTCATCCTGTTCCTGGATGACTTGTATGAACGGATGTCTTATAGAGGATTTCCAGTTGGTCATGTACGTCAATTTATTCAAACGTGCCCAGTGTATCTTTTAAGGACATCAATTAATGATTTGACGGATCTGATGATGTGGCATTCAAAGTGATATGCTGATAAGTAAACGTAGGCTCAAGCCTCATCAACCGGGAAATGACAAAAATCGGGTAGGCAGCATGGCTAAGTGGTTCACTCCCGTTAGGGTGGATAATCACCTATCTAGAGAAACTCCATTCCCTTCTATAAATCTATTTCAATGTTGTCCCTTTTCGGGAAACGCTGGGTAGCTCCCAACCGTTGGTGATATACATTCGATACACTCAAGCAAAATGAGTGGTCGGTCATATGTGGCCGGGTTGCAAGATGTTCTTGTTGAACCCAGTGTAATCCCCTCTAGAGATACACTATCGGGAGGTGGTTCCATACCTTGTCATAGTGGGAATCTAATCTCCCAATAAGCGCCTGTGGTTTTTGATTGTATAATATATATATGAAGCGTGAGATGTAAGTGTTCTGCTAGATTGTTAATTATTTGTATTTAGATATTATTATAATATCAAAATAAGATACGATTTCAAAGCTGTTTTCGGTTTTAATAAGGTGAAAATCGTCCGTGTTTATGTGTGGACTGGTCTTACTATTATCCTTTTCTTTTAGAAAGGATTTGTTAACTTTAAAATCAAATTTGATGTTGCTTATAAACTTAGCGAGTTTTTCTCACTCTAGTTCACCAGACTGATCCGTCATTCGTAACGCTCGGGTTAGCCCGGGTTTTACAGGTCCAGGTTAAGATACTATGGATTTCAGAGACGAACTGGAGAAGTTCAGGCATATGAGATTAAATATTTATTCCGCTGTGTGATTTATATTAGGACAGGTTGTTATAACTGTCCAGATGTATTGCTGTACTTTGATGATTGTAAGTATTTTTTAAGTTTTCAATAAAGATTTATTTATATATTATATTTTATTCCGTTGTGCTGTGAGACTCTATGTGTTGTTAGTTCTTTTTCTTATTCTTTTATTCTAATATTTCTTTCGTTTTTCATCCTCTAATTTTTTTCTATTAAAGATTTGTATTTTCATGCATTTTGGGTTGGATGTGTGTAATATTAGTCAACTCCAAGTGTACAGATTTACGCGCCTTTACAGTTGGTATAAGAGCTAAAGGTTGAGTAGTAACCTTGGCTCTGTGGCATAACTCGGTAGAGATAGGGTTAGTAACACGTAGATTGAGTTTGAGTGTATATACGAGAGAGCGTATTTGTAGATTTTATATAAAAATGTTTTGTATTATGTTGATTAATCGGTTCAAGTATTGGGAAACCATATTGAACCGGCAATTAACGTAGTATTGTTTTATAAAGAGGGTAAATGAAATAATTTTACCCAAATTATATTTTTATGTAGAATAGGAAATAATTTTCTCAAATTATAGTAATGTTGGTTGTTTGGTTATTTTGATTGATTTGATTGGAATTCAAATTGAATTGTGAAATGGGATTGAACTAATTGAAACCAATTGGTTAATCGAGTACGAAAATGAAACTTAACCTGGTTAGGTGAATTAATTTAAGATGGAATTCAAATGGAACTGAATAAATTAAATTCGGGATTTGAAAATTAAACGGATAATAATGGAAATCAATTGGATGTTAATTGAATTTAACCAAAACCAGTTGAAGTTAATAAGAAGTTAAATGAAATGAAACTAAATTCCAATAAAATGAATTGGGAATAAAATCGGTTATGAAAAAAAAACTTAATTATTTTACCTTGTATTTGTTACTGGAATTGTAAGTTAAGTTAACTGAAGATTTCAGAAGGCTATGGAGTTGACTTGGTTACACAGACTAGAAGTACAACTTAAAAGATGCAAATCTGTTAGTTGATTTTCTTCGAAAATGGAGATTGGAATTGAGTTGCATGACAAATAGGTAACCCTTAATATTATTGGTTGGTGATTGGTTTTATACGTCTGAGTTGGGTAGCCATTTGGATTATGGTTTCCTTTGAAGAAGTTGAGGCCCGAAATGGCAGTTGTAGTTGTACTGATCGAACAACGCAGAGGAGGTGCTGGCAAAATTTTAGAAAATTTTAAAGAATTTGAATTTGTTTTGATGATAATTAAAAAAAATTATTTTAAAATAGTTGGATTCAGAGCATTCTTCTTACCCTATAATTTCGAGGACGAAATTATTTTAAGGGGGAAAAATAGTTGGGTTCGGAGCATTCTTCTTACCCTATAATTTCGGGGAAGAAATTATTTTAAGGGGGGAAGAATGTAACGTCCCAGATTTTTCGGTCATTTAAATTTGAATATTTAAATATGTTTTATATATTATATTGGAAATATAATGGATTTTATATCGTAATTATTTAATAAAATGGAGTTCGAATATATATATATATATATATATAATTATTAAAACAAGCTCGAAAGGCCGCGGTAGTTCGTAATATCGATTTGAAATTTAATTGAATATGCATGCTTCGATATAATTCGGATTTCTGAGAAACAAGAAATGTTTGAATATATTTGATTATATTTTTCTAACGGTAGAGGAAATGGAGATTTTAACTTATGGATTACAAGTTGTGTCCAATTCAAATTTTCAAATAGTCACTATGAAATTTGTTGATAAACGATAGCGTTATTTAATAAATTATTAAGATTTTTATATATATTTGAATATCGTTTAACCCGGGGTTTTTTAAGTTGAGTTTAAACCTGAATGTGTTTATTTTATATAATACTACATTTGAGTATATACGATAATATTGGTTTGTTTTTAATTAAATTTTATCGATTATATATAGGCCTTGGAAATGCCTTTATTTTCAAACGACCAATGTTTTCGACGAAAAGAATTTTATTGGAAGACGTATAACTGGTTATTGCTACATTTCCAGTTTGGAGCCAATCGGAGTTGTTTTGACGGTAGACGAAATTTAAGGGTGAATCGATAAAAAATAATGACGTTGGACAAACAGAGTCGGTTTTTGATGAAACGAATTTCGTTGAGACCGGAATGTGGAGACATATCGGTGTGTTCATTTTCATTTGAAGACCATGAGTGTCGGTGCGTATATTAAACACTCAACATAAAACGCGGTAAATAGCAGTAGATAAAATTTAATCGTGTACATAAATAAATAAACTGGACACCTAAGAAGTCTCTACCTTTAACACAACGCAGTCAAGTGTTAAGAGAAATCACGAAGGCCTATATTGTTTCTTTACAACTTATATACTGAATCATACAACATTCGAAGTGATCAACCAAATATATATTGTCTATTTTCCTTTCTTTTCAAACGCAACAAACCCAACTATGCACTGCCTCTGTCTCCATTATGCAAATATGTTTTCATGCCTACTTTATGCCTAAGATAAACCACTGTGCACCACGTATAGCTTCAATTTGAAAAGAAAACAATCATACCCTATATAATTAAGAAAAAAAATCAAGGGAGTATCTGCCTAACCCTCTTCACGTACAATTCTACATATTTTACCTATTGTGTCTTCTTTTCAGTATCTGGAAACCGTGTCGACCAAGTCATTTTGAAATCCCCACTTTCACATGCTAAACCCCCTATGTTCTGCACATCTATACTGCGCCTATGAGAAGCGTGACGGCCAAGACTATACTGAAACGTGCCCCCCAAACTTTCTCAACTATTTATATACCACCATACTCACTTCATCAGCCATACCCACTTCATCTTCCATTCTCACTCCATTTCCTTTGTTTTCAACACGCAAGAATTTGAAACGAAAACAAATCCCTTCAGTTCATAAACAAATAAAAACATGATGTAGAGAAGTGGACTAGAAAGAGGAGTTTGTCAAAGGGTGGTGCAGGTCGGTGAGCGCGGTCAGTAGAGTTCGGCGCGAGCACCGATGGCAGTACGGTGAAGGGAGGAGCGGACGTCAGTTGTCTCATATGGGGACGACATAGTGGAGTTACAGTTCGTTGCACATGGGGGAATTAGTTCTAACAAAATGGAAACGTGAGGAGGAACAAGCAAAGAAAGTGGGCATGCGAGGAGAAGGAAAGGGAGGCTTCAACGTGGTTGGGTTTGGCTTTGAAAGTGAACTAACAGTAGTTTGGGAAAATTTCCTGTAGCCAACTCCTTGCGTGAAAATAGTGAACAAGGAGGAGTGAATGTTGAAGCTTTTATTCTGGGAATGGAAAGGAAGACCGAGACGCGGGTGGGTGCATGCAGTTGGGCTTGGGCCTTCGAGTAAGACAAAAAGAAAAAAGTAAGTGGGCTTGGGCTTGAGCCCATATATATATATATATATATATATATATATATATATATAACATGAACGAAAGGAAGCTCAGTTCTAACTAAAGGAAAGAAGAGAAAACAGAGTACTATAGAGAAATAGAAACCAGAGAGGAGAATCAGTTGTGCTATAGGGTGCCTGGGGAACGTGCTGAAGGTAGTGTGATGATGAATAGGGAGAAGCATGCCGCATGTGGTTGGGTTAACAACATAGCGAAAGAAGGTAAGCAGTTAACACATTCGAAATATACAAGAAGTTTCAAAATAAATATAACAGATGGGAAAAGGAATTACCCCGTATTTATGTATATATAATAAATTTGAAGTATATAGACAAAGTGGGCTACAAAAGGATCGGGCTTGGGGCATGAAAAAAAGAAAAAAATGGGAAGGCGAATGGGATTGTGAACATGGGAAGCGGGGGAATGCATGAATAGTACAGTAGGAACATATATATGTGAGCTATTATGTGCGTAGTTGATTAATGTTATATCCTGATTTGGATTGGAGATACATACAAGTCTTTTACCTTACCATAGTTGATTGTTAAATTAACAGTATTCGAGGACGGATAATTATTTTGTAAGCACATAACTAGTGTTTGAGTTATAATAATGATAACAACTTAGATTTAGTTAGTTTTAAATTAAACCGGATACTGATAAATTGAGTTACATACTCATATATTACCATAATCAAACAAACCAAAGGGCGTTGGGATCGCATCGATAAACGTAATATCTTGGGGTTGGATTGGATGGAGATTGAAGCAGTGGGAGTTTTAATTAAGTGAATATTAGGCTTACATCCCTATTTTGAAACTTAATTAGGCTCACATCCGGTCATAAACTTATTATAAATTAGGTCCCCGTTTTCAAAACATATAAAATAATAATTAAAAAAAATAAAAAAAATTGTAAATTAGTAATAAAATAAATTATGCAATATACAAAAAAATTCAGTTCAAAAAACAACAAAAATCATGTCAGAAAGAAGAAAACAACAAAAAAAAAAAAGAAAAAACTGCAGTTAAATGCATAATATTATGCACCTTTTTGAGTTTATTGCATGCATATGTGCAATTATTACAGTTCTTACAGCGCCTAGATTTAACTGCATATTTCGGTTCATTTTTATTTGCATCCAAATGTGCAAATATCTCAGAAAACATGCACACATGTGTGCAACATTTTTATAGGATAACACGTTAGCTAAAAGTAGGGACCTAATTTATATAAAAATAATAATTTAAAATTAAAACCCGCCCCTTATTTTCTGAGTTCCGCCTTTTTTTTTAAAAAAAAATTGTGCGGTACTTCATAAAAAAAAATTCTAAAATCTGGAAATAATTTCAGGATTCCATGGAAATAAAAAAAATAGTTGCATACATTTATGCAATTATTACAGATAGTTGCATATATGTATGCAACTTTTCCGTAAGCTGTGTTCGGTTTGGAAATCTGGAAATAAACCTGCACAAATGTGTGCAAGTATTTGAAATATTTGCACACATGTAAGTATGTATTTGCATGAATAAAAATCAACGAAGATGAATGTAGTGAAAAATAAGCACGGATGTATGTAGGAAAATGATATATCTGCATATTATTATGCATTTAACTGCAAATTTCATTTTTTTTTTTCGTTTTTTTGATTTTTGACGCCTTGTTCGATGGTTTTTTATTCTGAATTTTTTAGCGTTTACATGTTTTATTTAAATACGAATTTACGTGATTTTTATATATATATTTTTATATTTTTTTGACGAATTTTCAGAAAATAGGGACCTAATTTACAATAAGTTTATGACCGGGTTTTTTTTATATTTTGAAACTTAATAGGGACCTCTAAAAAACGCACCCTTTAATTAAACCAGACGGTTTTGATGGTGAATGGAAATGAAGGTGAGTTCAACTCACTCAGTTTATCCCGCTTATATTTTTTATAAGCCGGGTTTTTATTTTGTGTGCAATGTTCGCTAATAGTTGATGATTAGATGACAGTTTGGCCATATGTTGAATATTTTTAATATTCATGGATTAAATTAAACGTTTGTTTAATTTAATTGTATTAAATTGTTTTTTTAACAATTAGATTCCAAACGAGGTAACTTACCTTATTGGTTATGTTTATAATAATATAAACGTATTAAAGAAATAGTTTGATGCTTGAATGGACGTTATAAATTGTTTGTTGATTGCTATTAGTTAAACTGGTCATTTCTGTTTACCATGATAAAAATATTGTTGTTTTGAATTTGAGTAACCTATTTTGATGTAGGAGAGGACAGGTTGAAGGGATCCAGCCGGATTCCTCAAATATGTTGATTATATTCATATTATATTATTTGAACTATTTAACCAGTATGATTGAATGATTGATTTATTGTTGATCGTTGAATTAAAATTCAACATTTGTTTGTTATTAACAAATGGATGATATTAGTTGAGTAATTGACAAAGGTTGGCCTAAAAATAAATCATTTTATGGATGTTGATTTACAGTCAGGTAAATCGATAGAAATATGATTATAAGAATTTATTTTATAACCAATAACGGATTTCGAAATCTATTTTATATAGATTACTTGAATAAAGGTTTATTAAAGGAAATAAATAATTATTTTTATCTTGTAAGTATAAAACGAGAATATAAAGCGAATTCTTTTGTTCATAAGTTTTATAAGAAATAAGCGAAAATTAACCAAACGGCTAATGATTTAATTAATTATTTCAAATAACAATTAGTTGTGGTCATTTAATTTAATTAGATTGTTAATTAAATTAAAGGAAATTATTTAAAGTGATTAAAAGAAAGGACTAATGGAATTTGGTTAACATATTAACCTTGTTTTGACTTAAATAAGTCAATTGTTTTAAACCAAGATAGATTATTAAATAAAATATTGAATCATTAATTATTGTTAAAATCGATTATTATTTTAATTGTCTGAAAGGAGGATTAAATTATTAATGTTGAAGTAAACAATTTGATTTCTAAAGATGTTGGAATTGACTATTATTATTATTTTTTAAATCAAAGTGATAAATTTTGAAACTAAATTCTTCTAACGGAAGTTTATGAAGTGTACAAGCCTTATGTATAGTTAAATGGAATTATGAGCGAACTTGTATTTAATATAAACTCCTATCATAATTTAATTGGTCAGATTTTATAAAATCCAGATTGTGCAATTTTAAAGGAAAGTTATAAATTGATTAATATTATAAGAGTTAAAACAAGTTCAAAATGGGATTAGTAGTCTGAAGGAAGTTAAAGGGATTCAAAAGCCTAAAGACGGGTAAATAGATATGTTTTAAATTGAGAAAGCATGATTTTGGAATTGAAAAGAAGTTTCTCAAATGAAAATAGATGGTGTTAAAACCCATTTTTAAAATCGTATAGTAAATGGAAGTGTTGGGATGATATTTGGAATGAAATTTCGTTGATAAACCTTTATTTATTCCGAAGATAAGCATGTTGTCGTCCCAAGTTCTGAGAGGTAAATAAAATACCCCAACTTAAATGACTTCATAATTATCCAAGGATGATATAAGTTTAAAAAAGAGTGTAGTTGAGGGAATTTAAATAATATTTCCGTAAAGGATGTTATATGCTATAATTCACAGAATTATAAGTTGAGTGAGTTGGAAATAAGAATGTGAAAGCGGTATTCCAAATGTTTGGAAGATTTAGAAATTTAATTAACAGTTGTTTAACTAAAGAGGCCAAGTAATATTGTATATTGACCCAATAAATCTATTTTATTTTTCTATGGATGATGGTTGTTTATTTGGATAGCTAAATCACCGACTATCAAAATCTGGCCAAATCGATTGTTGGTACGGAAAGACCGGGATCGAATTTATTCGAAAACCATTCTGACCAACAAATACATAAGCATTGAAAATGTTCAGAAGCTGATCGAGATGGAGCAGCTGAAGGTCGTGGATCTTCATAAGCGGAAGGATTACTGTCGAATTTCTCTGACTTGCAATCAGAGGTTTTCTGAAGTGATTCGGCCGTGGTTAAGATTTTGTGGAATCCGAGGACTACTCGCCACTGATCCTTTGGATGTAGTAGGAGGGTGCCTTCGGTTCATCCTATTCCTGGATGACTTGTATGGACGAATGTATTACAGAGGATTTCCAGTTGGTCACTTACGTTGATTTTTTTCAAACGTACCCAGTGGATCTTTCGAGGACATCAATTAGTGATTTGACAGATCTGTTGATATAGCATTCAAAGTGATACGCTGTAACGACCCGGAAAATCTGAACCAATTTAAAATTTTTAAATTGGCTATTTTAGTGGATTTTAAATATTTAAAATAAATATTTTGAATAATTGCGATGAAATGTATGTTTGAATCGATGTTGAAAATGAAAATAATTAATTTGAATTATAAACAAGGCCTGAAATGGCGCGGTAGTTTCAAAAATTGAATTCAAACTTTGACTGACTGTACCGGGTGCAAAACAAAACGGATTTGAGTGAAACCAAAAATATTTAAATCTGTTAGTGAATATCTTTCTAAAGAATCTGAAAAATCGAAGTTTCATAGCGGGAAGCAAAAGTTATGGCCAAATGAATTTTCAGAAAGGTCGCTGTAGAAATTATATAGCCCGTGAAAATGGCCATTTAGCAAACGACCTCGGAATTCGACGAAACCACTTTTGTTGGATCCGGGATGTTAAACTATTGCTAAGTTTCAAATTTCGTAATTTTTGAAGTTAATATGTGAGCGTGGCGAAGCAAAATGTGTTTTGGTCAATTACAGTTAAATTGGATCGACCAGAAAATGGCCATTTTGCAAACGGTCTCAGAATTCGACGAAACTAGTTTTGTTGGGACCGTATCATCAAAACATAGCTAGATTTATTTTTCTGTAATTTTTCAAATCAGTATATGTCCCTGGCAAATTGAAATGTACGTTCAAATTAAATTTTGAATGTGTTATATTTTAATTTGAAGGAAAACTGACTGAAACGGTCGAATGGGCCTACGAAACATATCCCATTGTGTTCGGAATGGGGGTAAAACGCTAGGGACGACAGTCGTTGGGTCTGGATTGGGGTTCGTGTGTGAAATGGGGTATTTTCGGAATTTAAAAATATATAAATTAAAGAAAAAATTTCACTGGTCAACAAAATCCTTTCTCTCTCCCCGATATACGAATCGCGACGACGGAGGGGTCTTCAAACCTTCTCTCCTCGATATCTTCCAATCCACGCACAATTATCGAACATCCCAGTTGAGTTTTTTGTAGATCGTGGCCCCCTCTTCAAATCCATGTAAGCTGCTCCTCCCCTCGTTGCGCCATCGCAGAGAACGGAGCTCCCGAAGTGGCCAGCTTCAAGCCGCCGCCGCTGATTCTAGGCCAAATCGAGTAGGCCCCATCCACCACGCGCCTGAGCGCCTCTCGGCTCTCTTCGACATGGTACAACCCGATCGACATATCGTGCTACAGATTGGTCGTAAATTGAAGACCTAGTTTTGAATGTATAGCTGAGGTAACGGCTGAAATTATTTTAAACTATTTAATAGCAGTTTAAAGCGCTACCGTTTTTGATTTCACTGTAAAAATCATATCTTTTTTATTTCTTGACGAAATTCAGTGAAACAAGAGACAGTGGACTCGTGTGGACGTCTTCTACATTTTAGAAGAGACCGCGTATTTTTTTGAGCCTTCAGCAATTTTTGGTGGAGTGGAACCCAATGTGAGATTTCTAATTTATAAACGATATGGAAAACGACGATATATAAATTATATAGTCGATGTATGACTTGTATAAGCGTTGTACACCTCATGTATAAGCGTTGTATAGGTTGTACGTTCGATGTATAAGTTATATATGCATTGTAAAAATTATATATGTGTTGAAATAGAAGTGAAATGCTTATATATAAATATATATATATGTACGCCCCTCGTCCACAAACCATGGACGATATTTATTGATTGTGATTGGTGTGAAAATTGGTTGATAGCGAATGGTTGATTATAATTGTTTGTGGTTGAAATTGATTGATTGTGGTTGAAAAATACCCGTTTGTGGTTGAAAATTATTTGGTTGAAACCACATAGGATTAGTTTGTGGAAGTGAAAAATATATACATGCCGCCTGCGTGCGAACTAGATGCATGATTCCCCATTGTCAAAAGCTGAGAGGCTTTAAGGTAGAGCGAGGAGCCGTACTAGGGACGACCCCGGTTTTAACTACCCTGCCGTTATGCTGCCGAAATATTGAATAATATTCAAGTGTTAGAATTATTTTCATGTGTTGAAACTATATTCGTGTGTTGAATGGTATTCATGTTTTAAATATAAAAATCACCTTTTTATCTATATATATAAATTATAGAAAACCTTCATGTATTGAATTGAAATTCATTCATTGAATAGAATTCATGTGTTGAATGGTATTCGTGTTTTAAATACGAAAATCACCTTTTTATCGATATATATAAACTATAGAAAACCCTCATGTGTTGAATTGAAATTCATTCGTTGAATGGTATTCGTGTTTTGAATAAATTGTTTTGCAATAAAAATCACCTTTTTATCTATACATATATAAACTATAGAAAACCTTCATGTGTTGAATCGAAATTCATTCGTTGAATTGAAATTCGTGTGTTGAATGGTATTCATATTTTGAAAGAAATTGTTTTATAATAAAAATCCTATTTTTATCACCTATATTAACTATATAAAATAGTCGGGTTTTGAAATAAATCGTTTTACAATAAAAATCACATTTTCACTATATATAGGAATAGTTAAAAATAGTAAAGCGTCGAAGTGAATGTATGTTGGATAAAAATATCATTTTTATCAAAATGTATGAAAAGAATATAGCTTTGAAATCGAAGAATCGATATATATATATATATATATAAATAGAATTGAAATATATCAAATGACGAAGCTGTAGTTCGTATTTTGAAACCGTGATTTCAAACGATTAGTGCGGGAGATCCGACCATCGGATTTTCCCGAAACCGCAACCGTTAGGTTCGCTTTGGAAATATCTTTCCAACGGCACCAACTTTGTAAAAATCCAACGGTTGGATTGTCTGGAATGTTTAATTCAAATCTAAAGAAAAACAGCGCTAGAATCGATTATATTTATATGTATATATATATATATATATAAATATAATTATATATATCGAACAACGAAGCTGCAGTTCATATTTTGAAACTGTGATTTCAAACGATTAGTGTGGGAGATCCGACCATCGGATTTTCCCGAAACCGCAACCGTTGGGTTCGCTTTGGAAATATCTTTCCAACGACACCAACTTTGTAAAAATCCAACGGTTGGATTGTCTGGAATGTTTAATTCAAATCTGAAGAAAAACAGTGCCAGAATCGATTATATTTATATATATATATAAATATAAATATATATATCGAATAACGAAGCTGCAGTTCGTATTTTGAAACCGTGATTTCAAAAAATTAGTGCGGGAGATCCGACCATCGGATTTTCCCGAAATCGCAATATCCTAGTATGAGTATAGCAGAATAACTCGTTAGAGATGGGGTCAGAAGTGCCCGAGAACGAGTCGAAAGTTATATGTTTATAGATAATGTATTTGTGATTATATTTATAGTTTGGTTTTAGAAATATGACTTGTATGATTTTGAAAAGTTAAAAACAAATTGTTTGTTGTTTGTGTTGTGTGATGGTAGATTTGATTAATTAAATTATCAGAACGATAGTCAATTTAATTAATAAGAGAGTGAATGGTAGAATTTATTTGATTAAATCACACATTGAACTGATATAAAAATAGATAGAAATATATACTTGTGCATTATATATGTTTGAACAAGTAATTGGATTAGCTGTTGAATAAAGAAATTATTTGCGTGCCCGGCAAATAGGTAAACCTCAATGAGTTGGATGCGAAATATTATTATATCAACTCTGGTGAATGCCATTGGATGCGGAGTGCTGGTTATTCTATGTGTAATAATTAATGTCGCCATAGGATAGTAACAATTAATTTTGAACTACACTACATGACATACTTCTCGAAGATAGGCATACTTCATCATATACCACATAAGCATTTGGAGCTTGTGTGACGAGGCGGAAGATTTACCATACGAGCGAGAGGCTTGTTTGGCGATGAATATATATTACAGGTTGAACTGATGACAGCTATGGATTATACATTACAAGTTGAACTGGTGACTGATGGACCATATAAAATTGCAATGATAAATTGCCAGATTAATAAAAACCCCACACGGGCCTGGAGTCGACAATAATCACGTCTCTCTAGTCATTAGATATGGCACATGGATTATTTATTTCCCACACGGGACAAGGTAACGAGAATTTATTCTCTGGAGCAATTAAAATACACACTCCCTCAGGCTTTGACAGGGTGACGAGAATTTATTCTCTGGAGTTATTATCTATACACGCTCCCCTGTAAACACCAGAATATATCACTATAAATATGTGTATGCTTTATAGGATTTATTGGGTACCTAATACGGCCCAATAAATTTCCAAACCCCTCCCCGTACAAAGGAGGTTATGGCGAAATTTTTCGAAAATTCTGGTTGTTAGACAATTTTTTGAAGAATTTGAAAATTCTCAGAAACTGAAAAGTTGGAGAATGGAAGCCAGATTGAACGTAGTGTTGATTAATCAAACCACTTTCGACTTTGTTCCTTTTCGGGGACGAAAAGTTTTAAGTGGGGGTGATTGTAACGACCCGGAAAATCTGAACCAATTTAAAATTTTTAAATTGGCTATTTTAGTGGATTTTAAATATTTAAAATTAATATTTTAAATAATAGCGATGAAATGTATGTTTGAATCGATGTTGAAAATGAAAATAATTAATTTGAATTATAAACAAGGCCTGAAATGGCGCAGTAGTTTCAAAAATTGAATTCAAACTTTGACTGACTGTACCGGGTGCAAAACAAAACGGATTTGAGTGAAACCAAAAATATTTAAATCTGTTAGTGAATATCTTTCTAACGAATCTGAAAAATTGAAGTTTCATAGCGGGAAGCAAAAGTTATGGCCAAATGAATTTTCAGAAAGGTCGCTGTAGAAATTATATAGCCCGTGAAAATGACCATTTAGCAAACGACCTCGGAATTCGACGAAACCAATTTTGTTGGATTCGGGATGTTAAACTATTGCTAAGTTTCAAATTTCGTAATTTTTGAAGTTAATATGTGAGCGTGGCGAAGGAAAATGTGTTTTGGTCAATTACAATTAAATTGGATCGACCAGAAAATGGCCATTTTGCAAACGGTCTCAGAATTCGACGAAACTAGTTTTGTTGGGACCGTATCGTCAAAACATAGCTAGATTTATTTTTCTGGAATTTTTCGAATCAGTATGTGGCCCTGGCAAATTGAAATGTACGTTCAAATTAAATATTGAATATGTTATATTTTAATTTGAAGGAATACTGACTGAAACAGTCGAATGGGCCTACGAAACATATCCCATTGTGTTCGGAATGGGGGTAAAACGCTAGGGACGACAGTCGTTGGGTCTAGATTGGGGTTCGTGTGCGAAAGGGGGTATTTTCGGAATTTAAAATATATAAATTAAAGCAAAAATTTCATTGGTCAACAAAATCCTTTCTCTCTCCCCGATATATGAATCGCGACGACGGAGGGGTCTTCAAACCTTCTCTCCTCGATATCTTCCAATCCACGCACCATTATCGAACACCCCAGTTGAGTTTTTTGTAGATCGTGGCCCCCTCTTCAAATCCATGTAAGCTGCTCCTCCCCTCGTTGCGCCATCGCAGAGAACGGAGCTCCCGAAGTGGCCAGCTTCAAGCCGCCGCCATCGATTCTAGGCCAAATCGAGTGGGCACCCTCCACCACGCGCCTGAGCGCCTCTCGGCCCTCTTCGACGTGGTACAACCCGATCGGCGTATCGTGCTACAAATTGGTTGCAAATTGAAGACCTAGTTTTGAACGTATAGCTGAGGTAACGGCTGAAATTATTTTAAACTATTTAATAGCAGTTTAAAGCGCTACCGTTTTTGATTTCACTGTAAAAATCATATCTTTTTCGTTTCTTGATGAAATTCAGTGAAACAAGAGACAGTGGACTCGTGTGGACGTCTTCTACATTTTAGAAGAGACCCCGTATTTTTCTGAGCCTTCAGCAATTTTTGGTGGAGTGGAACCCAATGTGAGATTTCTAATTTATAAACGATATGGAAAACGACGATGTATAAATTATATAGTCGATGTATGACTTGTATAAGCGTCGTACACCTCATGTATAAGCGTTGTATAATTTGTACGTTCGGTGTATAAGTTATATATGCATTGTAAAAAATATATATGTGTTGAAATAGAAGTGAAATGCCTATATCTAAATATATATATATATATATATATATATGTACGCCCCTCGTCCACAAACCATAGACGATATTCATTGATTGTGTTTGGTGTGAAAATTTGTTGATAGCGAATGGTTGATTATAATTTTTTGTGGTTGAAATTGATTGATTATGGCTGAAAAATACCCGTTTGTGGTTGAAAATTATTTGGTTGAAACCACATAGGATTAGTTTGTGGAAGTGAAAAATATATACATGCCGCCTACGTGCGAACTAGATGCATGATTCCCCATTGTCAAAAGCTGCGAGGCTTTAAGGTAGAGCGAGGAGCCGTACTAGGGACGGCCCCGGTTTTAACTACCCTGTCGTTATGCTGCCGAAATTTTGAATAATATTCATGTGTTAGAATTATTTTCATTTGTTGAAACTATATTCGTGTGTTGAATGGTATTCGTGTTTTAAATATAAAAATCACCTTTTTATCTATATATATAAACTATAAAAAACCTTCATGTATTGAATTGAAATTCATTCGTTGAATATAATTCCATGTGTTGAATGGTATTCGTGTTTTAAATATGGAAATCACCTTTTTATCGATATATATAAACTATAGAAAACCTTCATGTGTTGAACTGAAATTCATTCGTTGAATAGAAATTCATGTGTTGAATGGTATTCGTGTTTTGAATAAATTGTTTTGCAATAAAAATCACCTTTTTATCTATATATATAAACTATAGAAAACCTTCATGTGTTGAATCGAAATTCATTCGTTGAATTGAAATTCATGTGTTGAATGGTATTCATATTTTGAAAGAAATTGTTTTATAATAAAAATCCTATTTTTATCACCTATATTAACTATATAAAATAGTCGGATTTTGAAATAAATCGTTTTACAATAAAAATCACATTTTCACTATATACAGGAATAGTTAAAAATAGTGAAACGTCGAAGTGAATGTATGTTGGATAAAAATATCATTTTTATCAAAATGTATGAAAAGAATATAGCTTTGAAATCGAAGAATCGATATATATATATATAAATAGAATTGAAATATATCGAATAACGAAGTTGCAGTTCGTATTTTGAAACCGTGATTTCAAACGATTAGTGCGGGAGATCCGACCATCGGATTTTCCCGAAACCGCAACCGTTGGGTTCGCTTTGGAAATATCTTTCCAATGGCACCAACTTTGTAAAAATCCAACGGTTGGATTGTCTGGAATGTTTAATTCAAATCTGAAGAAAAACAGCGCTAGAATCGATTATATTTATATATATAATTATAATTATATATATATAATAACGAAGTTGCAGATCGTATTTTTAAACCGTGATTTAAAACGATTAGTGCGGGAGATCAGACCATCGGATTTTCCCGAAACCGCAACCGTTGGGTTCGCTTTGGAAATATCTTTCCAACGGCACCAACTTTGTAAAAATCTAACGGATGGATTGTCTGGAATGTTTAATTCAAATCTGAAGAAAAATAGCGCCAGAATCGACTATATTTATATATATATATAAAAATATAATTATATATATCGAATAACGAAGCTGTAGTTCGTATTTTGAAACCGTGATTTCAAACGATTAGTGCGGGAGATCCGACCATTGGATTTTCCCGAAACCGCAACCGTTGGGTTCGCTTTAGAAATATCTTTCCAACGGCACCAACTTTGTAAAAATCCAACGGTTGGATTGTCTGGAATGTTTAATTCAAATCTGAAGAAAAACAGCGCCAGAATCGATTATATTTATATATATATATAAATATAATTATATATATATCGAATAACGAAGCTGCAGTTCGTATTTTGAAACCGTGATTTCAAATGATTAGTGTGGGAGATCCGACCATCGGATTTTCCCGAAACCGCAACTGTTGGGTTCGCTTTGGAAATATCTTTCCAACGGCACCAACTTTGTAAAAATCCTACGGTTGGATTGTTTGGAATGTTTAATTCAAATCTAAAGAAAAACAGCACCAGAATCGATTATATTTATATATATATATATATATATATATATATAATTATATTAAATCAAGTAACGACGCGGCAGTTCGTATTTTGAAATCAAAACTTCAAACGATTGTACCGGGAGATCCGACCGTCGGATTTTCCCGAAACTGGAACCATTGGATTCGTTTTGAAAAGATCTTTCTAATGATGTATATTTTATGAAGATCCAATGGTTAGATTTTCAGATATGTGTAAATCAAATCTGAAGAAAAACAGCGCCACGACCGCGTTATGGCCCGAAGCGTCGTTTTGAATAAATTGGCTATTTTAAAATAAATAAAAATAGCGATAAATCGTTATAAAATATTATAAACGGTATGGATGTGAAATTTAGAAACTAACTGAAGGTTGGCTAAGTCGAATGGTTTCTTGGGTTTTGATCTGAAGTTGGTTTCGGCCTTCGGGGTTAATATTTGGGAAATCGTTCTCTTAATGATTTACGGTTAGTGACTAATGAATTGAAATGATGCGTATGTGGTGTTTGTGTAGCACTTGTTTATTATCTACGCGAGTTGCTCAGAAAGTCCGGGTTTATTCTATTCTGAATAACTGAATCGACGATAAGAAATCGAAGATGAAGGCGGTGGTCGAAGACCGGAGATCTTCACCTCGTTTGGATGGTAACTAATGTCCTGATTGGGAGGCATTCTGAAATATGGATAATGAGTGGTGATCGTCCAGGCGTACGTGGAGATCGAAGGGTTTGCGAGGTATATAGTGCCTCTGGTTTCGTTCAGACCCAGAACGGACATGCAAATGGACTGTGTGTCTGACATTTGAATTCATTCTGTGTGACTGGTAACCATCAGTTACATGGTGTGAATTGCCTGTGTGGCATGCTAAGATGCAGTGATCAGGGCTTCTGTTGAAAAGCAAAGTCTTGTGGTTGATGATCAAAGCACCGCATGTGTGGCGTAGCTTTGTGTATAACGTGAATTCGCGAGCCTCACACCCCGGTATGAAATAGAAACAGGAGGAGGACCTCAGGGAGGACATGCGTTTCTTTCTAGTTAGAGGTGGTGTCGGTGCTTAAACTGGTTGACATTTATATTATTTTCACCTATGTGGTTGTTGCTGTTGCGAGGCGCCTCGGTTATATCGGTCGATCTGGGACCGATGGAGTCATTCGTTGGCTCGTTTACGCCCCAAAGGGCGGGGAAACGTAGTGTTCAGGAATTTTAATCCACATCGGTGGACCGGCCCTGTCGCTCCAAGGGCCCACCTAAGTCTGGGTCCTGAGGCTCGGGCTAGAGAGTCTCGAAGTCGGTAAGGACTATCTTTTGCCTTGGTTCATGACGGAAATCCAATTTCCAAATACGTGACTGTGCGGTTTTGATTGTATACCTATATATGGCGACATAGTGGTATGGGGCATTAATGCCGTCTATGATTGATACTTATTATTTGAAATTGTTTTTGAAACATATAAACACTAGTAATAATATCAAATGCTTCTGTTTTACTCGTATCATGCATATTTTGGCCATTATAAGGTAAAACTCTATCCTCCGGTTTGCGTTGCATTGTGTGATGGGAACTGAGTCTTATAATGGCTTCATTTTTATAAAAAGCATTGCGATGTTTAAAAGAATTATTTGTTTTAAAGCACTGGCAATCCAGTGGAGTAAACCCGTTCCACGAAAGTGGCGTGGTCCTGTGATCAGCCATATTTTAGATGTGTTGAGTAGATTTCTCATACCAGTCCCATGACTGACTCGTAGTTTGTTTCACTTTCAAACTCGGGTGCCCCTTTTTCTACACGGGCAGCCTTGTGTTCAGGTTTTTAGCAGGCTCTTTCTGGATAGCTGGAGCTGAAGATGTATTCTATCATTTATCTCTTTTTATGCTGTTCAGCTCCTATTGTACATATTATGTTTGTATCCGCTGTAGACATTTATGTATAGCTGAACTGTATTTGTACTAAGTATGATCCTGTATATTGTGTAACTCTGATGATTATTGTTTATCCAGTGATTATTTGTTCATTATCTGGTGTATTTATTTATTTCTGTTCTGCTATTATCTGTTTATGTGTTATATTCCAAAGATTACCCTTGTCACCGTCAGTACGGGGTTTGGGGTCGTCACATCGTGGTATCAGAGCTTTGGTTAAGCTTAGCTCTGGTATATAACACATTAACGAACTCGTCAGAGATAGAGCCAGTAGTGTTCTAGGACGAATAACCCATTACAGATAGGATCAGCAATATCCTAGTATGAGTATAGCAGAATAACTCGTTAGAGATGGGGTCAGAAGTACCCCAGAACGAGTCGAAAGTTATATGTTTATAGATAACGTATTTGTGATTATATTTATAGTTTGGTTTTAGAAATATGATTTGTATGATTTTGAAAGTTAAAAACAAATTGTTTGTTGTTTGTGTTGTGTGATGGTAGATTTGATTAATTAAATTATCAGAACGATAGTCAATTTAATTAATAAGAGAGTGAATGGTAGAATTTATTCGATTAAATCACACATTGAACTGATATAAAAATAGACAGAAATATATACTTGTGCATTATATATGTTTGAACAGGTAATTGGATTAGCTGTTGAGTAAAGAAATTATTTGCGTGCCCGACAAATAGGTAAACCTTAATGAGTTGGATGCAAAATATTATTATATCAACTCCTGTGAATGCCACTGGATGCGGAGTGCTGGTTATTCTGTGTGTAATAATTAATGTCGCCATAGGATAGTAACAATTAATTTTGAACTACACTACATGGCATACTTCTCGAAGATAGGCATACTTCATCATATACCACATAAGCATTTGGAGCTTGTGTGACGAGGTGGAAGATTTACCATACGAGCAACAGGCTTGTATGGCGATGACTATATATTACAGGTTGAACTGATGACAGCTATGGACTATACATTACAGGTTGAACTGGTGACTGATGGACAATATAAAATTGTAACGATAAATTGCCAGATTAATAAAAAAACCCACACGGGTCTGGAGTCGACAATAATCACGTCTCTCTAGTCATTAGATACGGCACATGGATTATTTATTTCCCACACGGGACGAGGTGACGAGAATTTATTCTCTGGAGCAATTAAAATACACACTCCCTCAGGCTTTGACAGGGTGACGAGAATTTATTCTCTGGAGTTATTATCTATACACGCTCCCCTGTAAACACCAGAATATATCGCTATAAATATGTGTATGCTTTATAGGATTTATTGGGTACCTAATACGGCCCAATAAATTTCCAAACCCCTCCCCGTACAAAGGAGGTTATGGCGAAATTTTTCGAAAATTCCGGGTGTTAAGCAAATTTTTGAAGAATTTGAAAATTCTCAGAAACTGAAAAGTTGGAGAATGGAAGCCAGATTGAATGTAGTGTTGATTAATCAAACCACTTTCGACTTTGTTCCTTTTCGGGGACGAAAAGTTTTAAGTGGGGGAGATTGTAACGACCCGGAAAATCTAAACCAATTTAATTTTTTTAAATTGGCTATTTTAGTGGATTTTAAATATTTAAAATAAATATTTTAAATAATAGCGATGAAATGTATGTTTGAATCGATGTTGAAAATGAAAATAATTAATTTGAATTATAAACAAGGCCTGAAATGGCGCGGTAGTTTCAAAAATTGAATTCAAACTTTGTCTGACTGTACCGGGTGCAAAACAAAACGGATTTGAGTGAAACCAAAAATATTTAAATCTGTTAGTGAATATCTTTCTAACGAATCTGAAAAATTAAAGTTTCATAGCGGGAAGCAAAAGTTATGGCCAAATGAATTTTCAGAAAGGTCGCTGTAGAAATTATATAGCCTGTGAAAATAGCCATTTAGCAAACGACCTCGGAATTTGACGAAACCACTTCTGTTGGATCCAGGATGTTAAACTATTGCTAAGTTTCAAATTTTGTAATTTTCGAAGTTAATATGTGAGCGTGGCGAAGCAAAATGTGTTTTGGTCAATTACAGTTAAATTGGATCGACCAGAAAATTGCCATTTTGCAAACGGTCTCAGAATTCGACGAAACTAGTTTTTTTGGGACCATATCGTCAAAACATAGCTAGAATTATTTTTATGGAATTTTTCGAATCAGTATGTGGCCCTGGCAAATTGAAATGTACGTTCAAATTAAATATTGAATGTGTTATATTTTAATTTGAAGGAAAACTGACTGAAACGGTCGAATGGGCCTACGAAACATATCCCATTGTGTTCGAAATGGGGGTAAAACGCTAGGGACGACAGTCGTTGGGTCTGGATTGGGGTTCGTGTGTGAAAGGGGGTATTTTCGGAATTTAAAAATATATAAATTAAAGAAAAAAAATTCATTGGTCAACAAAATCCTTTCTCTCTCCCCGATATACGAATCGCGACGACGGAGGGGTCTTCAAACCTTCTCTCCTCGATATCTTCCAATCCACGCACCATTATCGAACACCCCAGTTGAGTTTTTTGTAGATCGTGGCCCCCTCTTCAAATCCATGTAAGCTGCTCCTCCCCTCGTTGCGCCATCGCAGAGAACGGAGCTCCCGAAGTAGCCAGCTTCAAGCCACCACCGCCGATTCTAGGCCAAATCGAGTGGGCCCCCTCCACCACGCGCCTGAGCACCTCTCGGCCCTCTTCGACGTGGTACAACCCGATCGGCGTATCGTGCTACGGATTGGTCGCAAATTGATGACCTAGTTTTGAACGTATAGCTGAGGTAATGGCTGAAATTATTTTAAGCTATTTAATAGCAGTTTAAAGCGCTACCATTTTTGCTTTCACTGTAAAAATCATATCTTTTTCGTTTCTTTACGAAAATCAGTGAAACAAGGGACAGTGGACTCGTGTGGACGTCTTCTACAATTTAGAAGAGACCGCGTATTTTTTTGAGCCTTCAGCAATTTTTGGTGGAGTGGAACCCAATGTGAGATTTCTAATTTATAAACGATATGGAAAACGACGATATATAAATTATATAGTCGATGTATGACTTGTATAAGCGTTGTACACCTCATGTATAAGCGTTGTATAGGTTGTATGTTCGAGGTATAAGTTATATATGCGTTGTAAAAATTATATATGTGTTGAAATAGAAGTGAAATGCTTATATATATATATATATATATGTACGCCCCTCGTCCACAAACCATGGACAATATTTATTGATTGTGATTGGTGTGAAAATTGGTTGATAGCAAATGGTTGATTATAATTATTTGTGGATGAAATTGATTGATTGTGGTTGAAAAATACCCGTTTATGGTTGAAAATTATTTGGTTGAAACCACATAGGATTAGTTTGTGGAAGTGAAAAATATATACATGCCGCCTGCGTGCGAACTAGATGCATGATTCCCCATTGTCAAAAGCTGCGAGGCTTTAAGGTAGAGCGAGGAGCCGTACTAGGGACGGTCCCGGTTTTAACTACCCTGCCGTTATGCTGCCGAAATTTTGAATAATATTCATGTGTTAGAATTATTTTCATGTGTTGAAACTATATTCGTGTGTTGAATGGTATTCGTGTTTTAAATATAAAAATCACCTTTTTATCTATATATATAAACTATAGAAAACATTCATGTATTGAATTAAAATTCATTCGTTGAATAGAATTCATGTGTTGAATGGTATTCGTGTTTTAAATATGAAAATCGCCTTTTTATCGATATATATAAACTATAGAAAACCTTCATGTGTTGAATTGAAATTCATTCGTTGAATAGAAATTTATGTGTTGAATGGTATTCGTGTTTTGAATAAATTGTTTTGCAATAAAAATCACCTTTTTATCTATATATATAAACTATAGAAAACCTTCATGTCGAAATTCATTAGTTGAATTGAAATTCATGTGTTGAATGGTATTCATATTTTGAAAGAAATTGTTTTATAATAAAAATCCTATTTTTATCACCTATATTAACTATATAAAATAGTCGGGTTTTGAAATAAATCGTTTTACAATAAAAATCACATTTTCACTATATACAGGAATAGTTAAAAATAGTGAAGCGTCGAAGTGAATGTATGTTGGATAAAAATATCATTTTTATCAAAATGTATGAAAAGAGTATAGCTTTGAAATCGAAGAATCGATATATATATATAAATAGAATTGAAATATATCAAATAACGAAGCTGTAGTTCGTATTTTGAAACCGTGATTTAAAACGATTAGTGCGGGAGATCCGACCATCGGATTTTCCCGAAACCTCAACCGTTGGGTTCGCTTTGGAAATATCTTTCCAACGGCCCCAACTTTGTAAAAATCCAACGGTTGGATTGTTTGGAATGTTTAATTCAAATCTGAAGAAAAACAGCGCCGGAATCGATTATATTTATATATATTCAAATATAATTATATATATCGAATAACGAAGCTGCAGTTCGTAATTTGAAACCGTCATTTCAAACGATTAGTGCGGGAGATCTGATCATCGGATTTTCCCGAAACCGCAACCGTTGGGTTCTCTTTGGAAATATCTTTCCAACGGCACCAACTTTGTAAAAATCCAACGGTAGGATTGTCTGGAATGTTTAATTCAAATCTGAAGAAAAACAGCGCCAGAATCGATTATATATATATATATATATATATATATATATATATATATATATCAAATAACGAAGCAGCAGTTCGTATTTTGAAACCGTGATTTCAAACGATAAGTGCGGGAGATCCGACCATCGGATTTTCCCGAAACCGCAACCGTTGGGTTCGCTTTGGAAATATCTTTCCAACGACACCAACTTTGTAAAAATCCAATTGTTGGATTGTCTGGAATGTTTAATTCAAATCTGAAGAAAAACAGCGCCAGAATCGATTATATATATATATATAATTATATATATCGAATAACGAAGCTGCAGTTCGTATTTTGAAACCTTGATTTCAAACGATTAGTGCGGGAGATCCGACCATCGGATTTTCCCGAAACCGCAACCGTTGGGTTCGCTTTGGAAATATCTTTCCAACGGCACCAACTTTGTAAAAATCCAATGGTTGGATTGTCTGGAATGTTTAATTCAAATCTGAAGAAAAACAGCACCAGAATCCATTATATTTTTATATATATAAATATAACTATATTAAATCGAATAACGACGCGGCAGTTCGTATTTTGAAATCGAAACTTCAAACGATTGTACCGGGAGATCCGACCGTCGGATTTTCCCGAAACTAGAACCGTTGGATTCGTTTTGAAAAGATCTTTCTAATGATGTAAATTTTATGAAGATCCAACGGTTAGATTTTCAGATATGTGTTAATCAAATCTGAAGAAAAACAGCGCCACGGCCGCGTTATGGCCCGAAGCGTCGTTTTGAATAAATTGGCTATTTTAAAATAAATAAAAATAGCGATAAATCGTTATAAAATATTATAAACGATATGGATGTGAAATTTAGAAACTAACTTAAGGTTGGCTAAGTCGAATGGTTTCTTGGGTTTTGATCTGATGTTGGTTTCGGCCTTCGGGGTTAATATTTGGGAAATCGTTCTCTTACTGATTTACGGTTAGTGACTAATGAATTGAAATGATGCGTATGTGGTGTTTATGTAGCACTTGTTTATTATCTACATGAGTTGCTCAGAAAGACCGGGTTTATCCCATTTTGAATAACTGAATCGACGATAAGAAATCAAAGATGAAGATGGTGGTCGAAGACCGGAGATCTTCACCTCGTTTGGATGGTAACTGATGTCCTGATTGGGAGGCATCCCAAAATATGGATAATGAGTGGTGATCGTCCAGGCGTACGTGGAGATCGAAGGGTTTGCGAGGTATATAGTGCCTCCGGTTTCGTTCAGACCCAGAACGGACTTGCAAATGGACTGTATGTCTGACATTGGAATTCATTCTATGTGACTGGTAACCATCAGTTATATGGTGTAAATTGCCTGTGTGGCATGCTAAGATGCAGTGATCAGGGCCTCTGTTGAAAAGCAAAGTCTTGTGGTTGATGATCAAAGCACCGCCTGTGTGGCGTAACTTTGTGTATAACGTGAATTCGCGTGCCTCACACCCGGTATGAACCAGAAACAGGAGGAGGACCTCAGGGAGGACATGCGTTTCTTTCTAGTTAGAGGTGGTGTTGGTGCTTAAACTGGCTGACATTTATATTATTTTCACCTATGTGGTTGTTGCTGTTGCGAGGCGCCTCGGTTATATCGGTCGATCCGGGACTGATGGAGTCATTTGTTGGCTCGTTTACGCCCCAAAGGGCGGGGAAACGTAGTGTTCAGGAATTTTAATCCACATCGGTGGACCGGCCCTGTCGCTCCAAGGGCCCACCTGAGTCTGGGTCCTGAGGATCGGGCTAGAGAGTCTAGAAGTCGGTAAGGACTATCTTTTGCCTTGGTTCATGACGGAAATCCAATTTCCAAATACGTGACTGTGCGGTTTTGATTGTATACCTATATATGGTGACATAGTGGTATGGGGCATTAATGTCGTCTATGATTGATACTTATGATTTGAAATTGTTTTTGAAACATATAAACACTAGTAATAATATCAAATGCTTCTGTTTTATTCATATCAAGCATATTTTGGCCATTATAAGGTAAAACTCTATCCTCCGGTTTGCGTTGCATTGTGTGATGGGAACTGAGTCTTATAATGGCTTCATTTTTATAAAAAGCATTGCGATGTTTAAAAGAATTATTTGTTTTAAAGCACTGTCAATCCAATGGAGTAAACCTGTTCCACGAAAGTGGCGTGGTCCTGTGATTAGCCATATTTTAGATGTGTTGAGTAGATTTGTCATACCAGTCCCATGACTGACTCGTAGTTTGTTTCACTTTCAAACTCGGGTGCCCCTATTTCTACACGGGCAGCCTTGTGTTCAGGTTTTTAGGAGGCTCTTTTTGGATAGTTGGAGTTGAAGATGGATTCTATCATTTATCTCTTTTTATGTTGTTCAGCTCCTATTGTACATATTATGTTTGTATCCGCTGTAGACATTTATGTATAGCTGAACTGTATTTGTACTAAGTATGATCCTGTATACTGTGTAACTCTGATGATTATTGTTTATCCAGTGATTATTTGTTCATTATCTGGTGTATTTATTTATTTCTATTCTGCTATTATCTGTTTATGTGTTATATTCCAAAGATTACCCTTGTCACCGTCAGTACGGGGTTTGGTGTCGTCACATACGCTGATAAGAAAACATAGCCTCAAGCCTCATCAACCGGGAAATGACAAAAATCGGGAAGGAAGGCAGCATGGCTAAGTGGGTCGCTCCCATTAGGGTGTATAATTACCTATCTGGAGAAATTCCATTTCCTTCTTTAAATCTATTTCGATGCTGTCCCTTTTTGAGAAATGGTGGGTAGCTCCCAACCGTTGGTGATATACATTCGATACACTCAAGCGAAATGAGTGGTCGGTCATGTGTGGCCGGATTGCAAGATATTCTTGTTGAACCCTGTGCATTCCCCTCTAGAGATACACTATCGGAAGGTGGTTCCATACCTTGTCATAGTGCGATTCAATCTCCAATAAGAGCCCACGATTTTTTATTGTATATTATACATGTGGAGCGTGAGATGCAAGCGTTCTGCTAGATTGTTATTTATTTGTATTTAGACACTATTATAATATCAGAATAAAATATATTTTCAAAACTGTTTTGGGTTATAGTAAGGTAAAAACCGTCCGTGTTTATTTGTGAATTGGTCTTACTATTATCCTTTTCTTTCAGAAAGGATTTGTTAACTTTAAAATCAAATTTAATGTTGCTTATAAACTTTGCGATTTTTCTCACTCTGGTTCACTAGACAGATCCGGCGTTTGTAATGCTCTGGTTAGCTCGGGTTTTACAGGTCCAGGTTAAGATGTTATGGATTTTAGAGACGAACTGGAGAAGTTCAGACATATAAAATTAAATATTTATTCTGCTGTGTGACGTATATAAGGATAAGTTGTTATAATTGTCTAGATGTATTGTTGTACTCTGATGATTGTAAGTATTTTTTTAAGTTTTCAATAAATACTTATTTATGTACTATATTTTATTCCACTACAATATGAGACTTTGTGCGGTGTTGGTTCTTCTTCTTATTCTTCTATTCTAATATTTCTTTCTTTTCTCATCCTCTAATTTTCTTTCTATTATTTATTCGTATTTTCGTGTATTTTGGGTTGGATGTGTGTAATATTAGTCAACTCCAAGTGAACGGATTTAAGGGACTTTACAGAAAAGTAAAGATGCGACCTTTAACCTCATCAACAAGGAAAATTGCAGAAATGTGGGTATCTCTAAAGCTATGTATTAGGTCACCATTAGGAGCCATCATCCTAATTCTAATTCTTTGGTTTGGTAATGTGCAGGCATCGCTGGGAAATGTTAGCACCCTTCGATGTCAAGGATAAAATAACTTGCTTGCCTATTCAAGGGGTAGTATGTCTTTATTTTGTTGGGGTATAAGATGTTCTTATCAAACCCTAATGCTTATTCTAAGGGTGCATCATGGAACGCATTCCCTTACCATGCCATCGTATGAATTCAATCTCCAATACATGCCTTGACAAGTAGAACTATTATGCTAGAATTAAACTACTTTACCAGTATGGAGTATGAATCATAAATATTTGAATTCTAGATTTTATTATAATATTATTGGATTTTGACATAATACTTTTTTTAATATCATATGGTAAAAAACTCATTTGTGTTTATGAGTGATGTGATCTTATGAGATACCTTTTATTTCAAAAGGTTTGATAAGTTAAAAGAATTAATTTCTTATGATTCGAATTTTCACATGCTAGTTTTTTAGACTGACCCAGGCATTATTTTGTGATAATGTTCGAGTTAGACTAAGCATATCTGGCAGGTTAAATTAGATTCTTGGAGCTTAGGAGAAGAGATAAAACCTAGGATGTACTTCCTTAAATTTTCTGTTGTGAGAGTGTTCTTGTAGTTACCCAGATTTGTTAGGAGATGTTTATAATTGTCCATATTAGTTTTAGTTTGTTACTCTGATGTTATATGTATATTAAAAGAATTTAGTTTTCTTTTGTAAAGTCATTTTATATCTTACACCATAATCTGCTTTGCTATAGAAGTGGCACCACAAAAACAAAGGGTTTCGCAACTCAGAGGGATAGCTTCGAAGTTTGCTTCACATTAAGAAGTTTGAAGGGAGATCAGATCATGGCACTTCATATCACTCTTCTTTGAAGCACTTTACTTTGAAGCACTTTACTTCGAAGCATTCGCATCATATTGGCATTGCGTCGGGAGGTATTCGAAATAGATGTGGTATCTTCATTCCTACGAATCAAGGAATATCGATGTTTCTTTGAGAAGCTCTAACCATAGGTCAATCTTCAAAGACAGCAGCAAAGTATCCCATTAGAAGAAAAAGTTCGAGGAGAGCTGTTTGTAGTCACAAACAGCTTTGCATCGGTACTAGCTCCACATTAAAAGAGATTTCGCATCGAAACACCTTTTAAATCTCTTCAAAAAAGAATAAAGCTGCTTCTTTGAAACAAAATGCTCAAAAATTCCACTTAGAAGACAGTTTCTCTAGAGCCAAAGAATTTGAAGAAAATTTCCTTGAAACCAACCAAAACCTTCAAAGCAAAATATTACATAGCAGAGTCGCATCCAGAATAGCCTTTGAAATCGAATCTTTTGAAGCCAAGGACTTCAAAGATATAACCTTCAAAACAAATAATTTCAAAGCAGCGCCTTAATGTTCAAAGCGCTCCCTGCCTGTTTGAAGCTACTTCTAACCCTCATCATTCCCTCAATACCATGCATTTCTTTCATTCAAAACTCTAAATTGATTTACGGGAAAAAATTAGATTGATTTGAACTTTGTACTTAGATAATTTTATTGACTTTGAGGCTAGCATAGCATATGAGATGAATCAGATACTATTTGCATTGAACTTGCCATAAAACACTTGGACTACCCATGCATATTACATACCCGAACTATATGACTATAAAACTGACATATTTCGATGCATAAAAATGGATTTTAATCCTTTCTAAGCAAACTGAGTTGACCTATTTCAAAATTAGTTAATCATGTTTCGAATATATTTACATTTTCCTTTGTTGGCTTTGAGTGGAAGTAGAAGGAGTTGATTGGAACTTTTGAACCGATTCCTTTGAAGATTCTCTATTGCATTGAACCTGAATTCTACATCTTTGAAGTACCTCTAAGGGTTTCAAACTTGCTTTTATTCCTTTCAAAGTGCTATTTTGGCTTTGAATCAAATTTTTGAACTTTGAAATAACCTTCTAGATTCAATCCCACTTATTTGGATTTGAGTCACATTCAAAATTTCACTCACTTAACCTCACAAAGAATGACAATTTTTTGCGCTAGAAGGAGGGCCTGAACCTCTTAACTTGTTGAACATCCCAAACTAGCATAAATAGGATTCTGTGAATTCCTTAGCCATGCATACACCTTATCTCTGATTCCAACCTCATTACTCTAGGGCCAAGGTTAAGTTTTAAAAAGGGTCTTCTAAATCAAGAAAATTATCAGCTATTTAGCAGAATGAAGATATGAGATAGCTTTGGGATGAACAAAGGCAAAAGTCAATCAAACCAATTAATGAAGGTCCATATTCTCTATACCAAACCTCAAAGAATACTCGAGAACACACAGAATGTTTAAATAAAAGCCTAGCACATCATGAAACAAAAGAAGAAAGTCACGATTCCCTATGATCGAGATAAACAGAGCATTAATCCATTTCATATGGGTCCCAACCCCTATTTTTGCTATGAAAACCCAACTCAATGAAGATGACTCATTTTTGAAGCTTCAGAGGGAAATTTGACTTGAAGTAAAATGGACTATCTTCGAATAATAGAGAGAAAAAACTAAAGGTGTTCCATAGAATGGAGAAATGTTCTTGATTTGTCTTATAAGCAACCTTCCTACTTTAGAAGAAAAATTGTTGGGGGTGAGTTTATCATGATTACGAAAAGGCAAAAACTTTATTTTAAAAAGAACGTTCTGATAAATTTTAGGTAGCTTGATAACTTTTAGCTGCAAGGGTTGAGATAATGTTGGCTTAGCTTGATAACTTGACAAGGGTGGAGATAATGTCAGCTTAGCTTGATAACTTTTAGCTGCAAGAAACTTTATTTTAAAAAGAACGTTCTATTAACCGCTGGGAAAGAATAAATTTTGGCTAGTATACCTTGACAAGGGTTGAGATAATGTCGGCTTAGCTTGATAACTTTTAGCTGCAAGAAGGTTCAATTCTAGTTGGCTTTTCTTGAGCAGGATTCATTTTTTGTTGATTTTCCAAAACAAAGTTCAATCAAAGTTTACTTTGGAATAATTCATTCTTGTTTAGTTAACATTTAAGCATAATTTGATCTTAATTGATTTATTTAACAAGGGTAGAGATAATGTCGGCTTAGCATGATAAGTTAGCCATATGTAGGTACAATTATAGTCAGTCCCTTGTTAGGATTTAATTTTTCTTGGCTTCTCTTGAAAAGCTGAATTAAAGGGCCTACCTTGAGCGTATCTGGTTGGGTTTGCCTTTGAGCAGGTTTGATAGGTTTGGTTTAATGAACTTTCCTTCAGCAAATTTGGTCAGCTTTTCTTTGAGTGGATGGGTCGGTTAGCTTAACGACTTTGCCTTGAGTAGATTTGGTTGGCTTTGACTTTGAGCAATTTGGTCGGTTTAGTCAAGATGCTTTTACCTTAAGAACATCTGTCCAGTTTTCTCTTGAGCAGATTGGGTTATCTCAACTAGGAAGATTATTTTTCCCTAGATTGCTAAAAGATTTAACTTGGATTATGTTTGGAATAATCTCACTAGTCGCACCATTAGGAGAAATACAAAACCGCAAGAGAAAGCAAACATCAAAGTTAATAGACGGAGATCAGTCTACTAATTCTAAGTACAAAGTCTAGAAGGTGCTCAGACCTGAGACACTTTTGAACATTTATAAGAAAAAAACATTGACTCTATCTCAAGGTAATGAGTCTTTAGTGCCACAATATGCCTCACTGGAGTACCCCTTGGTAGATAGGCAGGAAGCCTATAACTAGTGCTAAGGCAATGCCCTGTCATGGAACCTTCTAGAAGGAGAAAACCCTTGACTTTGTCTCAAGGAACGAGCCTTCAGTGTTGATATATGCCTCATTAGAGCACCACGTGGCAAACAAGCCAAAATCCCTTAAATAGTGTCAAGGCAAAGCCCTGGTTCCTTTAGGAACGTCTTAGAGGAAGTCAATCATCCAGTTGGAAGGATATTTGGTCCACTGATTCATTATTCTGGATAAAAGTTTTATGATTCATCAAATTACTACACCAAATAAAAAGTTCTTGGTTCATTAAATCATTCTACCAATAAAATACTCCTGGTTCATCAAACCATACACTGGGGGATGGAACTAGGGGAAGGACCAGTTTACAATAATCAAAAGTTCATAATTCAAGCAGATTTCATGGCTCAACTAACTGCAATGGAAAAAACGACGACTAAAATTCAAAAGGCTATATTACTAGAAATCAAAAGGAGGTAGCAGTGTTGTGCAACATGCATCAGGTATGAATTTACATCATATATATATTTAGTAAAATAATCATCTAAACTAAAAGTGAACTGAGAAGTTCTTCAGTGGATTTTTCTAAGCTTTCAGCACTTGAAGAAGAGTATGTATTGTATGTAAAGTATGGCAATAATAAGAATCTTCTTTAGTTTTTTCTCTTTCTTCCTCAAATAATTCTAAGCTTATTTTCTCAAATGCTCCACTTCTAAATCATTAGTCTTTTGATGTAGAAAAGCGACCTCAAGGTCAGTTAATGATCCTTTGAGTTAGGAAATATCCCTATTAGTCAACTCATCAATATCCTTATTTTTTTCCTCGAGCCTTCTTCCTAAGTCCTCAATGGTGTCTTTAAATTAATTTTTAATTTATTCTATATAATATTTTAGGTGTGATAAAGATCGAACAATTTTCATACCTCGGGATTATAAGGAAATTGAAGGATCAATGTCTTTCTCCTCTCTATATCTTATGTTAGTTCGCCTACAACTATTTTCAACCGGTCCGTAACATCGGGATTGATGCCGGCTAGGTTAGAGTTTCCTCTTAATGAAGTAAAATAAGAATAAACTATTATAATAAGGGATGTAATTTCTTATTCAATCATTATATGTTACAATCTTCCAGAGGTACAATCTTTTAAAGAAATTTTTAAACCCAAAAGAAATACAAGTTCATATTTCTTATTCACTATAAAAATCAATCGTGTTATATGACAAGTTGGGTCTAATATTTCTAGCAATATAAAGCCAATTACCTGTCTCAGCTCCTATGATGTCAAATTTAAATGATACATCTCTTGTGAATGTTTTAGAAAGCTATTTCTGGTTGAAGGAAGAGCCTTGCAAGATGAGCTTTTCGTTCCAAATTATCTTTTTATGTTAAAACATTTATTTAAAAGATCCGTTGAGATAGGGATACTAAGAAATAGCATGTTTCGCATACTATACATAAAGTAAATTTAAAAAGATAAAAATATACAATTTATTGAACTTTTCAACAACAAAGCTATATATAGAGGATATTCTTCATCTAGTTCGTACAAAACTGCTTTCCTGCAAAATTCTAAAATAAATCTATTCTTATTATATTTGAGTTTCTCTGGCAGAAGAGAACCATTTGAAAAGGGAATGGACCAAACCCTACGCATAATACTAACGTGTCCTATGTGAAGGTCATATCCAAATTCGTCCAATTATCTTTATGAAATTGTCTCAATTACCCTGCACACTTGGATTCCCAGAAATTAAAGTCAATTATAGTGCTTTTGCAATATTTTTGATACGAAAATTCTACTAGAATCTCCCATTCTTTAATTAGCATCCAGAAAAGTGTCATTAGTTCAGCATTTTCTTCTAGAAGCTAACTCCTACGGAAGCATTGCTTCTTTAGTAGTGGGACAACTTCTCGATCTCAGTACATCCTCAAAATAGAAGCTTAATGATTTAGTTGGTGATATCTTCTCATTAATTTATTATAAGACCTAATAAACATGCAAATTTATCTTTGAAGATGCTTAATCTTAACATCCTTCTTAATGGTTATCGACTCGAAGTTATACTTTGATTTAATTCTAAATTAAAAACTTTTTAAATTTAAATAATGAATATAAAATTAAATTTTAAGTATAGGTGAATATGATAAACCTGATGAGTTAGAAGTGAGGACTCAGAAACTTCTCCTTTCCCCTTCTCTTTCTTTTGGCTAGGGGTATCTTTTGGAGGTGACACAGAAATATATACATGACCACTTTTTTCTCTCTTCTCCACCAGGATCCTTGAAGGAACCTTCACAAAATTTATTCATTCTTTCATCCACGAGCGTACCACTGAGACCATCACCACCATGGTTGTCTTAGTGGCTATCATCACCACTACCTCCATCATCATTATTCCTACTAGTGTGAATATAAGTAGCATCGTCTCCTTCAACTTTTAATTCAGAAACTTCATACACTGTAGGATCTTTAATAATTAATAATTCAACAACATTTAAATTTTTTTCTAGATCGAAAGCCCCTGCCAACATAGCTCCAATTTTTGTTGCTTTAGGAGGTCAATGTGCCGATCCGTATAGAGGAACTTCTCCTTGTTATCCCGGTAGGTATTGAACAATATTTTCTCAAAAGATCTTCTAATAATGGATTTAAGAGGATCCCCCGTAAAGATGGACACCTTCTTAGAATCTCTAATGAAGGAGATGGATTAGGATAGAAGCCTTTTTGTATTCGTTTGCCTAAGTTTAATGGTATCACTTTCGTGAGCAAGATTTGTAGCGGTAGGATTTTGTGAGATAAATTTTCAGATAATCTTGTTCTTATAAATATTCCTTAGATCTTCTTTCTGCTTCAAGTGAATTCTTCAAATTAGAAGCAGTCTTAAGTGCTTTTCTTTCTCAACCTCGGCATTAGCTTTGGCTACGACAAGACCAACAATCTAACTGTTGAAAGTAGAAACTCTTCCTACTAGCTCATTGTTCTCAATAATTAATTCCAATGAGTCATTGCTCAATTCAAAATGATTTTGATAGTTCATGTAAAATTATAAGTAACAAGTTAAAGCAAATAAAAATACTAAGAGTAAAGGAAGCATGATAATTTAAAATTTACCGTAAAGAGTCATACTAGAATTGTGAATTTTTCATCAAAAGTATGGCATTGAGGATGAGATGGAGTAGGAGGAGAGAATGATGGAGAATGTAAGACAAGATTAGCTATATCCTTGAATGCTTTGGTAGATGTAGGCTCTAGTGACTTAGAGTAAGAGGATCGATCGGTGAAACCAAGAACCTCGTCTCTGCACACCATCGATTAAAGTCGCCAAGAAAAATTGAGAAGGAAACTGAGGAGATGGTTCATTTTTATACATAATAACTAACTCGTGCATTGGAAAAGTAATAATGTCAAGACTTTGGGGACTAAGAGTGACTGGAATGTCTCCAGACTTAGAAATCCTTGACTTCTTTAGAGATGGAGGGAGCTCAAGAGTAGAATTAGCTTTCCTCTTGACAATTTCATAAGAAGCATAAGCATCATTAGAAAAGTTGCCTTACTCCGGAGCTGAAAAAATTTCAAGGTCGAGCTCTTTTAATCCCTATTCTATAGGAGAAGCAACCTAGGATCCCCCTTATCCTTAGAAGAGGAAGATCCGACATTGGTACCTAAATCAAAAAAGTTTCATTTAAGTGCATAAGAGAAGAAAGTAAGTTTTAAATGACAAGTATTGAGTGTACTTACTAGAGAATCCGCACTGAATGAGAGAGTTTTGTGTAAATAGCGACTCTTTACGCGAAATTAATTGATCTCTCTTTTAGAAGTCCTAGATGATGGAGGTTCCTCCAACACTTTATGTCCGCAACAAGTAATGTCATATTGAAGCAACTTGGCATGGATTAAGAGAGATTTCCTTGGCACCCTAGGGTGGCTCTTCTAACTAATCTGTGACGGCTTTCTCATCGTCAAAGTTCAAGCATATTGATGAAGAAGATGAAATATACCAGGCAAGTAAGTAATATAAGCGGTGGTTATCTAACAATATAGATTAATAATGAAGAAACTCATGAGCAACAACAAATGCTCTTGAGAGTTTGGAGCAACGTATGATAAAAAAAGAAGCGGTTATCCCATCTCTTTGATCAGTTGATGGGATAAAAAATAACATTACTTGGATACGGGTTTAATCGATAAAGGATATGAATTAGATCTCTTTATTCTTATAAGGACACATCATATAATGGATCACTTCAGTACTAAGAGATTATGGGCATGCTTCCCAAGAAAGTACTTATAAGGAGCATAAATAAGTTTGGGCATTTGGCAACAACTGGATAGGGACAAATTCCAAATACTCCAAATATCTCAAAATAGGGCTGGGGAATGAAGGAATCCATTATGCCATATATGAATGAAGGTGAAGGAAGAATAACCTTCGAGTGGTGAGAATATTTGTAACACCCCGTAAAATATACCCCAAATAGACATAGATGATTAAATTAAGAATAAACAATAATAAATTAATAAACTATTAATGGGCTAGAAATAATAATTTTGAATAATTAAGAATTGGGCCACGAAAATATTATCATTATATTCATGGCAAGATTCTAGTCCATTTTCATATTTTATTTGACAAAAACGGAGTCCTTATGAAAAAGTTATGAATAAAATAAGTTACACGAAAATTGTATACACACAAGGTTTGAAATTTAAACGTCAAGAATATAAAATAGGAATAAAATAATATACTTTTGGCATAATGGAATATTCCCTGGGAATTAAAAATTGTGTGTATATATAAGTATGTAAGATGGGGACAAGAATTAGGAATACTGGAAAGAATCAATGGAATTAATTAATGTATTGATTAAAATATATTGACCAAAGAAATAAAAATTCCCACACCTGAACCAAGAAATGGTTTGAATGCTCCCCTTGAGGGGGTTGTCCTGGAGGTCGAATGCCCTTCTATGGAGGAAGACGACTGTCTCCTGGTTGAAGGGAGTAAAGAGGCTTGTTTTATTTGGATTTTTATTAATTTTTACTAGAATGTACCTCCAGATTTTATTAAACTAATCCTACAGTTCACACACACTCCAGAAACTATAAGTAAGGCCTTAACGTCTCCCTTAAACCCTACATTATGTTCTCTCTACGCCTTTATTCTGCTTCTTTTCCATTATTCTTAATTCCAAAAAATAAACCGATTAGGATTCTTTTTCTTCTCTAACCTATTTCTCTACCTCTTCTAATAATATTTTTTATAATAATCTGGAATTAGAATTTGTATATATATGTAAGACTTTAATTGAATTCTGATATATATATATATAATACATGTTTAGGAGGAAGTTTGGAAAACGGTAATTGTGAGGATACAATCCAGAAACTAATTCTACACAGTCTCTTTATCCTTCTCCTTGTATGACTGTGAGTGGAAATCTTACGAGTTTACTATTTTCTATATTTTGATAGTGTAGATTTGGGTTGTTATGCCCAAAGAGGTTAGGATTTGCACGAAAACAAAATATAAATAAATCCTCAAAATTCGTTATAGATTGCGGAAATTGCCAATCATTTGATGTATGTTGGATTTTGATTATGAATGTAACAAAAGATGGAATTTTGGGTGTTGTATAGTTTTGATAATGGTTTGATTTACTTGTAAAATTCACATATAGGTGCAAGAACATAAGATTTGGGTGTTGTAATTTAAATAGGTTTAAGCATCTATTTTCAAAATAGATAGTTTGAACATATCAAAACATAAGTCACCAAAGTCTTTGTTTGTATAAAATCATATGAAAAGTGAAGCAGTGTCAAAAAGGGGATATACGTATATTTTGCATATTACATCTTGTCTTTATATTATTATTGAAGTAATCTTTAAATATTAGGCTACAAGTTATTCTATATATGTTTGATATCTCCCACCTTTTGAATTGAATGTGAAAGAACATTTTATTTTATTTTGATGAAGTTAGCAAAATAAATTTGTGAACTTTAATCTTGTGGTTAGGATTGACATTTCAATGTTTTAGGATGTTTCTTTACATACCCTCAATTTACATTTTATTTATTATAATTTATAGCGTAATTAACATATTAATTGCATACTATATACATTTAATTAGGAATTAGAATTTTAAATGTCCCTATAGGAAAATTTTATGTATGTGAGTACTAATGTCTATTAATTAATATTAATGTTACATGGACACAAGGTTAACACATACTTGTAGTAGAACCTGTCCTAAACCAACCAACATATCCAACATCTACAAGGAAGTTGGGTTAATGTAGGTGGTATAGCTGTTATGGGCCATTATAATAAATATACAAAGACACGAGGTTAAGCCTAATATGTAGTAGAAGCCTACTCGGAATCGCCCGACAAATCCAACACCTACAAGTAGTCGGTGTAATGTGGGACGTTTAGTGTGTTCATATATATATATATATATATATATATATATATATATATATGTATGTATGTATGTATGTATGTATGTATGTGTGTATGTATGTATGTATGTGTATACATACATACATATATATGTATATGTATTTTTGTGTGAAGTAGGCATGCCTCGAAAAGGTATTAAGTGGATGACCTACCTCGTTTGGGTATTAAGTAGTTAGGAATGGGAATGTTCCTAAGGTTCACCCCTTGGTTTTGTACCAAAGTCATGGGGCCCGTCCTTGTTAAGTTTTAAGTGGTCATTGGGTCATCTTTATCTTATAACGTATTAAATGGTCCTAATTAAATGATAGATGTATGAGTAGGGTAGTTCTCCAAAAATATTTGCTTCATATCTCGGGGCTAAGTACGGGCATACCTAAGGATGGGAAAATAAGAGTTCCTAACAAAGCTACTGAGACCGCCTATCTAAAGGAAGTATTAAGTGACTAGAAGTTCACCTGTAACGACAGCTATATATTAATGCATCAGTCGTCGGGAGGGTCATAAATAGTGATGAGAGTCTGTCTTAACCCGGTATTAAGTGGAAGATTACTATCACTCGAGTTACATTGAGAGTATATTTAATAGCATTGACGATTAAAAGAAGAGGTCTTAAGTGGATGTTGTGGTTAACCATTTCTTTATCTACTCTCTTACAAATCAAACAACTGTAACCTACAATCGACAATATAAACAGAGATTATAAGTGGATGTAGGCTTGAATTAGGCTGAATCACTATAAAATTCGTATGTGTTCCCTGTGTTTGTTTTATTTATTGCATTCTATGATTGTGATTGTGATAATATTTTATGATTTATGTGTGGATTACGCACTTTGGAGGTTGATTGTCAAGAGTCCCACTTTTTGACGTCAACATTATGGCGCACTAGGAAGGGGGGCACACGCACCTTTAGCTATTTCTAGCTTTAAAGACTTCGAGTATCTCATTTTCAGATTAAAAAAGGTGAAGCGAAAGAAGGATAGAGCATCTTCTCAAGCGTAAGCCGCGGGAAATAAGGCAAGACATGAGGCTTCCTCCCACAGAGACCCTTCTGTATACTTGACAAGGGAAGAGATAGACAACTTTCTCAATGAATTGAGGACAAGGATAGACATCAAGATGAACTTCTTCGCAAGCAACAATAGATGATGGATAGGTTCTTTTCCCTAATGGATGGAAGGTCGAGCAACCATATATAACTCCTTGGAAATAGCACGTCTGGGGAAGTAGCGGCACCTCGGATCAGGTTGGCCCCCACCTTGGATCGGCCTGACATCTTACCATAGTACGGATCTACGCAACCTCTGGCTCACCCTACCCATAATTCTGATTCGAACACGGCTGTGGGAAGCCTCCCTCAATTCATTGAACAATGCGCTGACACAATTGCTCGTGATACTATGGAGGTAAACTCTAATGTAAACTAATCTAATGCAGACCCGAATGGGGGAAACTCAGAGATGGGAACGGGAAATGCTATCCTGGGTCGGCTCAGGCATGCAAACCTGGGTCGGGTCGGCATTACCAACCTAAGGCTTGGGGGGTTACGAGTCGCATCTTAATGCGCAAGACATATTTCCACCATCTTCTGAGCTTTGTGCTGAAGCCCTTAGCACTGTATTGCACAATTGGCAGCAACTTCTTGGAGATGAGCACATAATTGCCAATTTGATTTGGCGATTCTTTAGTGGTGGTACATCTCAAGGCAACGTGGATAACGCCAATCAAAGCCCTTTCACATCGGACATCATGAATTCCCGCAACCCTCCTGGCTTCAAACTCCTGTCTTTAGAGCCATACAACGGCATGACTAACCCTACCATGCATTTGATGGTTACATGCGCCATATGGAAGTGCTATCGGCGTCGGATAACGTCATGCCCAAGTGTTTCCCTTGTTCTTGGCCGACATCACTGTTATATAGGTCTGGCAACTGGAATCTGAATCGATCAGCAACTGGAACACGTTGGTTGCTCGCTTCATAGAGCAACTCAGGGTTCACATATCTCGGCTCAAGAACTTCATGACCCTCACATCTCTTCAGCAGAGGTCCGACGAGACCTTGCGCTCATATCTCGAGAGGTTTAATGCGGTGTTGACGTCGGTGGACTGACTAGACCCATCCATGGTACTCGTGGCACCCATCTCCGACATCTTGTACAAGATGGATTTCAAAATCTTCTTGCAGCGAGATCCGCCAAGAGACCTTGGTGAATTCTTCTTTGAAGCTGACAGGTTCTTATGAAAAGTGGATGTTAATATCGAGGTGGATGACCTCGATCTTTTCATGTCAAAGGATGGAGGACCGTCCCATTTTGAAAAGAACAAGGGCAAGGGAAAGAGAAAGGCCCTGCAGAAGAATGAGAGAAATGTGCGGTTCCAGAGAGAACCCAAGTACGACAAGTACTCCGAACTCAATTCTTCACTACTGGATATCTACCTCAACGTGCGAGGAAATCTTCCTTTTCCTAAGCCTCCTAGGAAGGAGCCAACTCAGAAGGAGCATGAATCTGGAAAGCGCTACATGTTCCATGACATTGCAGGTCACAACACCAACGACTGCATGCATTTGCATGATCTCATCGAACAATAGGTTAGACGTGTAGAGCTACGCGAATATGTAAAGAAACCGATGGTGCCTACACCGACACTGCCACCTCCACATGCTCCTTTAAATAGGAGCATTCCAGGACTTAACACTCGCAGAATCATCATTAACTGATCTGAATTAGACCGTCATGGGTTTTCTGCATTTCTTAGGAAATAATATTTGTATTTGTCTGTTTTAGGATTTATGGATGGCTATGTCGACTCATATATGCACGGGCATTAGGATTTAATCCTCGGACATAGTTTATTTTTATAAATAAAACCATCTAATGAATAAATGACTAAGTTGAAGTACACATGTACGAGATAAGGATTTAGTCCCTAGACGTGCTTTGGAATCAACGATAAACCAATCAAGCTTTGTTTTGGTTATGTAATAATTATGGATTTAATAAAATAGATTTCTAAGCATGAATTATGTTTGACTGTATTTAGTGTCTTTTCAGAATGTGGCAAGATTGCTCGATCAAAAACCCGAGTATGGATTATACTAATCTCGAAACTCCAAGCATGGATCATACCTAGAGATAGATTATCTTGTCAGGCTATGGCAGGCATAGTTATATCACAACACGAGTATGGTTTGTACTCGATTTGGAGTCTAGAGTATGGTTTATATTCAATCTAAAACTCCTAGTATGGTTTATACCTACGAGGACAGATTAACTTGTCAGGATTTGACAAGAAAATGAATCATAACTTGAGTTTGGCTTATGCTTAGTTTGGATTTCCATGTATGGCTTATCCTCGAAGGGTTAGGTTATCTTGTTAAGTTTTAACAAGGTGATTCTGTCGTAGATTGTGTATGGATTATACTCACTATGAATTTCAAACATGGTTTATGTTTGGAAAGACAAAGCGGTATTGTTAGGTTTTGACATAACTGTTTGTGTTATTTCCTTGTAGGTATGTATTATATTAATGCACGGATAGTCCCGAGGAGGCCATGGGTTTCTTGGATTTTTTATAATACGACCCAAAGAAGTCGTCAGACCACTGGTCTTCTTTTATTACTTAATATGATCCGGCATGGACTTCTTTTATTAATTCTCTTGGATTCATATAGCTTATGGATTATCCATAACACACCTTCCTTCCTCAAGAAAGATATGTTCTAGAGGTAAAGTGTTCACACACCTTTTGGAAAGGCCGTCGCAACTCGAATTTCTATCAGGCGAAGTGCTCAGGATATGAGTATTATCTATCGAGCAAAGCGTGGATTGTAACGCCATTGTTATAATCATTGATTTCCGTACAACAAGTGGATTCTTAAACTGAATCCAAAAGTTACATAAGCAATGTTCATTGATGTTCGAAATTATGAACTTTGTCCACTTAAAAGTTAAGAATGTTGTTCAGTTAAGGTTAGAAAGGTAATTATACCCCAACTTGATTGACTTCCTTATTGACTAAGGAATGGTTATGGTTCGATAGCAAGGGTTGGTTAAGTATGGTAAGTCAATTAGTGTTGATGTGTTGGATTGTAGTAATTATGTTTTATACAACATCCATTTTAATCCAAATAAATGAGTTTTGGAAATGTTTTCCAAATATAATCAGAGATATTTTCTAAATATAAAAAATAAGAAATGTGAATATACGGAAATGTTTTCCAATGGTAATAACGTATATTTCTAAATATAGAAAACAAGAAATATGAATATATGGAAATGTTTTCCACTGTAAATAACATATATTTTCTAAATACAGGAAATAAGACTTTGTGAATATATGGGAATGTTTTCCAACTATAATAAGAGATATTTTCTAGAATATAGAAAATAAAGCTTTTATGATATTTGGAAATGTTATCCAAGAATCAGGAGAGACCAACGAGCTTTGTGGAATATCTGAATAAATATATCAAAGAGAGAATTGGGAAATGAATAAATTAACCAGATGTTAATTTTAAAAAGGGCTTAGTGTTGCTTGGTTCTTAAACCGTAGTATTTCCATTTGGAAATAGGATCGTTGATTGCATGGATGTTTTTCTTCGATAGTTAAATAACTAACTATCGAAGTTTTAACCAAATTTGTTGACTGTTTTGATGAGACCAGAATCAGATCAAATTATCGGAAGACCACTTTGATTCGCTTGTTGCGTTACGAATTAGGCTATGTTACAGATAATTGAAGATGTAGTGAAGTGCAAGGGCTGTTTTGTTAATCCTAGGTAGAAATTGCCTAAGATTGATAAATGGGATGGTGCCTTCGGTTTTTCATGTCCTAGGACAACTTATATGGACGGATGTCAGACGGAGTATTTTCAAATAGTCACGTACATTGATTTCTTCAAACATACCATAGTTGGTGGCGGACAAAGAAACTCTTCTTAGCTTAACACCTAGTGTATTTTTGAGACGTCAAATAGTGACTTAACGAATCTGATAATGTGGCATTTAAAGTGAATGATGTTGTGGTGTTATAAAGGTAAGAAGTAGCCTCAGGCCTTGTCAACCGGGAAATGACAAAAATCGGGCAGGTAACATGGCTATGTGGGTCGCACTCATTAGGGTGTAATATCACCTAATCCAGAAAAATTCATTTTCTTCTTGTTATTCCCTTGTTGTATGCTTTGGTAACAGTTGCTGATCACAACCGTTGGTGATAATACATTTAGTACACTCAAGCGGAACGAGTGACCGGTCATGTGTAGCCGGGTTTTGATAGTATGTTATGTATGTGGAGTGATGCAAGTGTTCCGCTAGATTGCTATTTGTTTGATTTAAAAACTATTATAACATCAGAGATATTGTTGTTATGTTGATGTGTGATAGGGGGCCCTCGCTTGGTTGTTTGGTGGTGAGCAAGAGACTCTTACCCCTAGACATCCTTCCTTGGATTGGTAGCGAGTCGAGAGGCTGGCCGTAAAAGCGGTTTTGAAGTACCATTGTATTCCACTGTAGAGATTACCACTGCCCTCCGGCTGTTACATTGGCACCAGAGATGAAGGTTAAATGATAACCTTGGCTCTGTGGCGTGACTCAATATAGATGAGGTTAGCAATACCCTAAATTAAATTTGACTGTGTATATACATGAGTGCGTATTTGTTAGTTGATAGCAAAATTGTTTTATATTGTGTTGATTATTTTGTTGAGTGGTTTATGAATTCATGTCGATACAGGGTGTACAACTGTATCGATAGGTATTTCTAAACTCTTGAATAGAGCAATTTGACATAGTATTGTTTTAAGTGGGTATATGAAATAATTTTACCCAAAGCTTATATTTTGTTATAAAAAGGAGTAATTTTCTGAAATTATTATAGTATATGGATGTGTTGATTGTTACTACAATCAAATGAATTTGAGATGGTTATATATAACCCAATATAATTTGTATATAAATAAAATATAAACACGAGATAAACTAGGATTGAGTTCAAACCAGGATATGGAATTTAAACCCCGAAAAGTTGGAAAATATTTTTTTGAAGTAATTTGGAAAATGTCATAAAAGAATTTTGAATAAAATGGATTTTGAAATTATTAAAGCAATGAACTCACTTCAGTCATTGGAAAATAATTCAGATGATGATGGCCACATAATTTGTATTTATTTTCGAGTTTTAAGTGACGGATTGCTACCATAGTAAGATTGCTAATGAAAATTTGTTTGATAAAACAAGTTGCTTTGAGAATTCAAAAGTTTTGAATTGCTACGGTTATGTATATGTATAAATATATATGATTTCAAACTGATTTGAAATAAAACCCAGGAATTTAAATTCTAAAATTTAAATTTAACTTATGAAGTTAAATAAAGTGAAATGGTAAAAGTGAATCAAATGGATTGGAATTTAACTTAAGCTACGTTAAATGAAATTGGATTGGATTAGAGATAATCCCGAATGAAATTGAATATGATGAAAAAGAGAAATGTTTGAGATTCGAATTATTAGAAAGAATTTGACCTATGCATAAGCAAGTTGAGTATATATTGGATGCTGCTATTTATTGGAATAAAATTTGAACTCAAGTAGAATAAGTGGATTGATTTTTCAAACTGAAATCAAGTTTGAATTAAAGAATGGAAGTGAACTAATCAGGAAGTTGACCAGTGGATTAAAAACTAAAAGTTGGATTGTTTTGAAATCAATTGGAATGGATGAATATATGTTGGGCAGGTATTGAATGAAAGAAAATGCAAGAAATAAAATTTATGCTCATCAAAAAGGTATGTGTTTATGATATTACTTGGGTTTGATGATTTGTGAGGTCTATTTGGCAAACCGTTTGGCCTTTTGATTTTCTTTTGGATTGTAGAAGGTCTAGAGAGGCGAGTTAGTTGTATTGATTGAGCCGCACAAAAGAAACGCTGGTGAAATTTTCCAAAAATTTAATGAGTTAGAAAATTTCTAAGAAATTTTTTGTAATTAGAAATCGACTTGTCGATTGTATAAGTGAGTAGAAAACTAGACGTGGTTAATAAAATTTAGAGTAAATAATGAAGTTATTAAATTGATTTAAAATCAATTTGAATAGATGTGGGAATATGCATAAGAGCATATGGATTGAACTAAAGAATGTGATGATGGATTGTCCAAAAATGGTAGACATGTCAATTGAGATGAATCATGGAAATTTGAGTATGGGCATGAAAATTAAACGTTCTGTGTAAGAACCGAGTTGTGGAAACATGAAGTGTAGGGTTTTAACCAAGTGGGATGTGAGGAGTAAGAAGAGTTGTAACATCTTTACTGCTTATTAATTTCGATGACGATGTTCTTTTAAGGGGGAAGGAATTTAATGACCCAGATTGTTAAGCATTTAATTTTGAACATTTAAATTAGTTTTAAGTGTTGAATTAAAATATGAATGGATTTTTATTTAGAATTTATTAATTAAACGACGTTTGAATGTATAAATGATATTTAATTAAAAATGAGCTCGTTGCGGTGCGATAGTTCGTAGTTTTACGTTTTGAAGTTTAAATGAATGTATAGGATTTGTTATAAGTCGAAATTCATTGAAATAAGAAATGTTCGGATCTATTGGATCATAGTTTTATAATAAAAGTGAAAAACGAATATTTCATCTTGTAGATTGTGAGTTATGTCCAAATCAAATTTTCAGAAATTAACTATGGATTCGTTTATGAAATATAACAACTTATTCAATAAAATAAAAGGGTTTTAAATAAATTGAATATCGATTTAAACTTGAAATTTGAAATATCAAGTATGAATCTGTAGTTTCTTTTTTTGAAGCTATATGATATTCTATATGGACGTATATGATAATATTTGGTCTATTATTATTAAATTTAATTGTTTTTAGATTATTTATGTTTATCAATTTTATTTAAGCCTTAAAATAGCCTTCAAACAACCTCTGTTTTCGACGAAACAAATTTTATTAAATCTGTAATGAACAATTATTGCTAGATCTCAAATTTCATGCCAATCAAAGTTGTTTTGTGACCGTGCGAAATTAAAATATGAATCGATAAATAACGTGAACTCAAATTAGCACCATTTTTACAAACGAACTTAGATTTCATCGAAACAAGTTTCATCGGGTCCGGAATGTCAAAATAAATTATGCATCCATTTTCATTTTGATTGGAGTTCGTATGCGATCACATAAATAAAAAGACGTCGTTCGAATTACCGACAGATTTAAATAATCATATAAAAACAAAACGTTCAAATCAAATTTATTAAATGGGTCAAATCTTTCTTTTCAACCTCCCTAATTTCTTCTGTGCAGCCGACCTAACGCCTCCATATATCTCAGCCTACTTTGAATTTGCGCAACCTAAAGGAAGAGACATTTTTTCCCTTCCTTTATATATGTCGTGCCTACTTCTTCCCATACTAGAAAAAAGGAAGCACCCCGTGATTTCAAAAATCGAAATTAATTCACAAAAAAATCCATAAATCTTAAAATTTATTTCTTTGAGCTTGTTGTGGGGTGGACTTCACTTTGTGGTGAGCTGGATTAGTGCAATGCACGTTTTCTGGTGCCGGTTTTCAAACCCGTCATGTTAGGATTACGATTTTGGTGAAGTACACTTGGATTTGGGTAGATTGAAGTGTCGCGAGTTGATCGGGGCATGGAGATGCACCTTGGAGAAAAACCTGGAGGGGTGTGGTGACAGGAAGATTCGCCAGTCCTATAGTGTCGTGGTGTTTAGGGTTGGAGTCACTATTCACTGATGAGGTGCAAAGTGAATGCGAATGGTACGGGAGGTTGGAGCTCATGAAGGGCAAGGCGATGGTGATCTCGTTCGGTTAAACGGTTAAGAGGAGGGAGAGATAAAGGAGATCGAAGTTTCAGCTATGGGAAAATTGTACAACAATTGGATTTTATTTCGAAGAAGAAATGTTAAGGCAGCGATTAAGATGCTAATTAGGTGATTAGGAATAATTAATAATTAATTTATTAAATAACTTGTTATTTCAATTCAAAATTTTGTATAATTGATATCTTATTCATTTATCATCAGAATTTAATGAAACAAAATCTGTTGGGATCGTGGGAACGAGTACTACACTGCCGAGCTGGTACATAGTGATTTCGAGTTAGCTGGAATTCCCGGAAGTATGAATCGCTTGATATAACTAATCGGTGATTAATCATTATTCAACGATTAATGAACAAAGTGAGTAAACTCACTAACTCTCTCTAGATTATAATTTTGTATATGTATTTTAGAATTGATAAATGACGGTTGAATGTTGTGTGATGATTGTTTGGATGAATTGATATATTATTATCAATTGTTGCTATATATATATATATATATATATTAGTTATACTTAAGGTTGATAGTTGGATATCCCTGCACATTTTAGCGGATGAGACCCTATGCGCCCCGCATAATAGCGGATGACCTTCTATACTGCGGTGTCTCACCTCGAAGTGGGATTGGTATTATTTATGTTGTCTAACATCTGTGGATTCAGGAAAAATAGGTTGGAGGGATCCAACTGGATTCCTCAAATTTATTATTGTTTGTTTAAATATTTACATATATTTGGCGTGTTGAATAAATATGATAGATTGTTGTGTGTTTTGGATGCTTGAATAGCTGTAACAACCCGGAAACTCAGAACCAATTTGAAATTTTTATTTTAGTTATTTTAATGAATTTTGAATGTTTAAAATGATTTATTTCAAATAATAATGACTAAAAATTTATTTTAATCGAATTTATAACAAATAAATTTATTTTAATTATATAACGAGCCTGAAATGGCGCGGCAATTTGAAAATTCTATTTCAAATTTCAATTGAATGTACAGGATTCAAAATAAATCGGATTTCAGTAAAACCAGAAATATTTGAATCTGTTTGAAAATTTATTTCCAAAGAATGTGAAAAATCCAGATTTCATAACGGGAATAAAAAGTTATGTCTAGTTTAAAATTTAGAATAGTCATTATGGAATTTATATTTATATTTTAATATAATAAGTAGCCATTTTGCAAAGGACCTCCGTTTTCAACGAGACCACTTTTGTTGGATCCGGAATGTCAAATTATTGCTAGATTCCAATTTTCATAATTTTTGGAATTAATATGTGAGAGTCGTGAATTTAAACATGTTTGGTAATTTTAGTTTGAATTTAATCGACAGGAAAATGACCGTTTTTCAAACGGTCTCCAAATTCGATGAAATTAGTTTTACTATGACTGTATCATCAAAACAAAGCCAGATTTATTTTTCTGGAATTTTTGGAATCAGTATGTGGCCCCGGTAAATTAAAATGTAGGTTTAAATTCAATATATATTGATTTATATTTTAATTTAAAGGAAAACTGATTGAAAAGTTGAATTGGCTTACGTGACATATCCCATTGTGTTTGGAATGGTGGTATTTAGCTAGGGGCGATAGTCGTTGGGTTCGATTGGTGTTCGTGAAGTTAAACAAGAAGATTTAGGATTAAATATTAATTAAATAAAAAAATGGTATAAAATAACTTTTGGAAACCCTAAGGCCTATTCAGACCCGCCGCCCTCTAAAAAAATCAAAGGCCAGAAAACTCGGAAATTCAATCCATGATTTCTCCTTCCCTACTTCGAATTCAATCTTGAAATCAAAACGAAAATCATAAAGTTTTCTGCGATCTACAAATAGATGCGGCTATGATCGAAGATCATTAAGTATTTTGTTCGAAATTGATCCCCAATGTTCCCCTGTTCGAACAGAGTTTAAGGGACCACGGTGGCCTCGAGAGTCGCGCCACAACCGGTAAAACACCATGCCTTCGTTGAGGTCACTCACAAAGGGAATGCCTTAACTCCGGTGGAGCATTATAGGTAAAAGATACAAATAATTAACAAGACAGACATATAAGGAGCGAAAAAACTAATTTTATTTCATAAATATGTGGTTTAGTTAAAACATTACAACAACTGTCTCAAACCAACTTCCAAATTATTACAACAAAATCTCTGTCTTGAATTAAATCATAAAGAAGCATTAAAACAACAGTAAGGTAGCATAAATCCCCAATAAGAGAGTATCCAAAGCCATAGCCCAAGGAAAAAGATTCCAAGTAATACATCTACTTTCTTCAAGCTGGAAATGATCTGATCTAAGCTGAAGTATTCCATCCCTTCTGACCTGGAGGGGGGGAAACGAAAGAAAAGAAGACGAAAGAAAATGGGTCAGACGTGAGTCTGGTAAGTCCAGTGACTATTTAGCATGTAAACAAGAAAAGGGTTATGACATGAATTGTAACGACCCGTATTTTTTTGCTAATTTATTTGGATTATTTAAATTATTTAAATTATTTTAAATATTTAAAATATTGGTTTGGGTTTAAATAATCGAATTTAACAATTTTATTTTGAATATATTATATAGATAATTAATAAAATAATATTTCAATTTCCAGAAATATTTGGAAAATATGAAATTTGCAGTATAATGTGGTCGGGCAATTTAAAGTGAGTTACATTGTCTATAGTGAAATTATATCAACGATTTCAATTCTAAACGACGAGGAAATATATATAGTTTATAATTTAATTAAATAACGAGCTGCAGCGGCGCGATAGTTCGCGATTTGGCGTTTTGAACTTCAATTGGTCATACCGAGTTCGAAATAAGTCGGATTTCTGTGAAACAAGAAACGTTAGAACCGTATTGATGATAATTTTCATATGGAAAAGAAAAATTCAGATTTCGTGTTATAGTTTGTTATTTATGGCCAAATCAAATTTTCAAATAGTCGCTGTGGAAATCGTTATTTAAAATATACGCGTTAAAATGACCGTTTTGCAAATGGACTCAGATTTCGACGAAATCAGTTTCGTTGGGACCGTATCGTTAAATTATTGTACGGTGTTAAATGGCATGGCAAACCGATGTCGTATGTGGCCATGGTAGCCATAAACGCTCGTTCATTTTCTATAACGCAAATTAAATTAATAAAAGGAGATTTGAGGGTAATTTGTGCAGACGATCAAATTAGGCCATGAAACCAGTTTCGTTGAGTTCGTATCGTCGATTAGAGTCAGGATAGGTATATAGTTTGTTATTTTTGGAGACCGGCTAATTCGGTGTCCGAAATGGCATTTTGGTACGCGTAAAAATAGCCTACCGGGGAAACAGTCTCAGAATGTGATGAGACTGGTGCCGTTGGGTTCGTATTGAAGAATTATTATAGGATTGCAAGGTTTCAAATTTATTTGATTTATCTAGTGACTGTGAAAAATTAAAATGCATGTTTATTTCTGGTTTTATAAAGGAAATTTTTCCAAACGAAGTCGGAATTCGACGAAACTTGTCCCATTGGGACCGGAATACCTTTTTACATTGAGATTGGATTTTTTATCAGTAGACGGAAGTCGTTTGAGGTGGTTTCTGCTTGTTACTTCGTGGCGAAGTTTCGTTTAATAATATAATAATAAAAATATTAAAATAATTAAATAAAAAAAATTCTTCTATAAATTAAATCCACGGTGACCCCTACTTTCCGAATCTCATTCAGTTCATTTCTTCGAACCAATTCCTCAGTAATAATTCCATTTTTTTTATTTCTAAAACAATCCCTCAAAATGCCTGAAAATTCAAAGAATTACAAAACCAATTCACTGCTGGTCCAAGTTTTATTTTCATGTAAAAATTGTGTAGTTCGATCACTATTTTGGGTACCCATTTCTCTCGAACCGTAAGCCAAAGTCAGTGACGATTTGTGGTCAATCCCGGCGAGCTCGGGAAGAGTTGGTCGAAGCCGTTTCAGGCGAAGGAAGGAGGGAACCTGACGGTCGTTTTGGTTGTAGTGGGGTGTTTTCTGATGACCGGAGGGAGGTGCTAAAGGTGGTTGAACGGAGGAGTTTTACTGGTGGTATTTCTTTGGTTGGGTTCGGGTTTAAGGGTCGGGAGGTGGCAGTAGACCACCGGAAGGGGCGGAAATTGGTCGACGTGAAGCTGGAGGGACGGGTGTCGTCAGGGTGGTGGTCTGGTGATCTCTGGCCAACAGGAGGCGGAGCGGTGAGGATGTGAACGAGGGGTGTTTCCTGTGTGAAATTCTCGGATCTGGGTTCGCCTTTCAGGCGCGTGGACGAGCGAGGGGACCACCGGAGTGGTGGCGACAGCCTCAGGTGCACCGATGGGGGTGGCCAGGCGATGTCAGAACATTGGAGATGGCGCAGGGAGGTTCTGACGAAGGGAGAAGGAACTGGATTTGGGTAATCAAAAGGAAGACATCGGCTTTATAAATAACGAAGGTGATTAGCGGTTTTTAATTAACGTTAATTAATATTTAACTAAGACTAATGATGATATTTAAATTAATTTTCAAGCCAATTAAAGATCAAATATTGAAAGTCGAATAACTTTTGTGTTCGTGAACAGAATTGGACGAAACAAGAGCCGTTGGGTTCGTATCAATGGTGCCAACGTGTACGAACTGAAATAAAAGGATTATGAGACAACTGGAATTTATATAGTCTCAGGACGATAGTGCGACGCAACACCGTCAGAAACACAAAACTGGTGAGTTAATTCTCACACCTTCTGGGATTTTGTGATGTGGTAAATTCATATTAAAATATAAATTACCGTTAAAAATATAAATTGGTTGATTGGTTGCCATTGGTTGTTTACTGATTGGTTGGTTGCTGTTATTCATCGTTTAAAATTTATAGATAGTTGGGATTTATTTCATATATTATTATGAAATGTATAACGAGCTGTGATGCAGGGAAGAACAGGTTGGAGGGATCCGACCGGATTCTTCAAATATTATATATGTTGTTTGTTTGTTTTATATTGTTGATATTGAACTGATTGAACCACATATGGTTGAAAAACCTGGTTGAGCATGATGGTTGAATAAATATTCACCCGTGTTGTGTTTAAAATCAACCGACAGTGTTGATTTGGTAATTGGCTGTGAATGGCCTAAAATGTGTTGTTTTAACGTCGTTCGACTGTTCGGTGAAACAACGCAGTTTTAAAGTTATAAATTATTTTATAATTGAATTGGAGTTTTTCACTCATTTTTGATAAGTAATTAAATGGGAAATTTATAAATAAATATATTAAATCAAGTTTATAAAAGAAATTATTTAAATGGTTTAGACCAATTTTATAAGTAGAAAGCTGAAGAAATCACCTACGGGTGGAAAATAGAATAATTGTTTTTGAAACAATTTAATGATGATTTTAAATTGATTAAGTTATTTGATTAACTTAAAAAAAAGGGGCTTTTAACCCAAATAAAGGCGTAAAGGTTAAAGGAGTAATTTTGAGCGAATCAGGATAATGGAAATAAGAATTTCAATGCAAAGGAAAATACATACCATATTTTGTGTTGAATAGTGATAAAAGGATGTGTGGAAATGTAATCCAAGTTAAAAGAGTTTTTAAACCAAAATGATAACTTTGAAAGTTAAAGAATGGTTTACACAAAACATTTCAATTGGAATAAGGATCTCAAAGGGCAAGGGAAGGTACATATAGTGATTTTGGTTCAAAATTTGGTAAATGGGATTTGAAATTAAAATCCAAAGTAACCCGACCTTATCGGGAAGAAGGAAGATAAAAAGTATTATAAGAAGTGCCCAAATATATGGAATCAAGTTATTTAACGTGAGATTAATATTATAAATCAAAAGGGTGTAAATGAAATAATACTTGAGGTAAAAGTGGTGTTTTAGTGGGCGTTTACTTAAATAAAGAAATTGAGTAAAGAGGTTTATCGAAGGAAGATTTCAAATGTAAGAAATGATTTATAAAAATCAATTGGAAATCAAAGTGGTAAATAAGATTTTGGTGAAATGATTAAGTGACGAATTGATACTATTCTAAGGTAAGAACGTTGTCGATCAAGGTCTGAGAGGTAACTAAAATTCCCCAACTTGATTGGCTTCACTATTATCGAGAGATGGTATTGGTTTGGAGCAAGTGAAGGTATTGAAAATTGGTTTTACTCTATACGAGGAATATCGAACTCTAATGCAAGATTTTGGGAAATTAAATAATATTGCAATATTAGTTTCAGAAGAAATAAGAATATTGTTTCCAAATTTTATTGAATATTTGTTTATTAGAGTTGATCGAATACAGTATTTGAGGTAGAGTTAGTCAAACATAGTTATTCAGGAAGAGTTGCCATTGCGTACGACTGCTAGCGTAATTCGCAGGGCTGCAGATAGCCTACGGCGGTCGGATGTTTCCTGAGGGAATCAGGCGTAACCATTGTGATCGCTGCGATCTAGAGTCAAGCGAATGGAGTTAAGTCGAGTATTATTTAATCGATAGAAGTAATCAAGTCGAGTTAGTCAAGTTAGAGTTAAGTCGAATATTAGCGTTGATTAACGATTTTGTTAAAGAGGCCAAGTCATGCCAAGTACTGAATTAGTGAAATCATTGACACATGTGTTATTTGATAGTTAAATCACCGACTATCAAACCTGACCAATACGATTGTTGGTATGGAAAGACCGAGATCGAATTTACATTCGAAAACCTTTCCGACCAACAAATACGTGTAGAGATCAGAAGATGGTCGAGATGGAGCATTGAAGACCGTGGATCTTCGTAAGCAGAAGGACCGCTAATAATCTTTGGATAGCTCCCAGAGACAAACTATGGTTCTGTCGTGGTTGGAATCCGCGGGTTGCAAGGACTTCTCGCTACTGATCCATGGGGTGATTCCTATATGAGATGCAGTAGGAGAGTGCCTTCGGTTCATCCTGCTCCTGGATGACTTGTATGGACGAGTGTCTGACAGAGTATTTCCAAAGGGGTCACGTACGTTGATTTCTTCAAACGTATTTCTGTTGATGGTGGAGAAGGCCGTACACCTTCTCTTAGCTGACTGCAGAGTATTTTTGTGGACGTCAATTAGTGATATTTGGCGGATCTGACAATGTGGCAGTCAAAGTGAATTGTGACCAGATATCATGAAGATAAATTCTAGCCTCAAGCCTCATCAACCGGGAGATGACAAAAATCGGGCAGGCAGCATGGCTATGTGGGTCGCTCCCATTAGGGTGTATGATCACCTATCTAGAGAAATTCTTTTTTGCTTCTTAAATCTATCGATGTTGTCCCCTTTCGGGCAGACGGTTGCTGATCCCAACTGTCGGTGATATACATTCGATACACTCAAGCGAAATGAGTGGTCGGTCATGTGAGGGCCGGGTTGCAAAACATTCTTGTTGAACCCAGTGTATTCGCTTCTAGAGATACACGTGCGGAAGGTGGTCCCATACCTTGTCAAGTTGGAATCCAATACCCAATAAGCGCCCGCGGTTTCCGATTTTTATACTATATATGGGGAGCGTGAGATGCAAGCATTCCTCTAGATTGATAATTACTTGTATTTAGACATTATGATAATATCAGAGCAAGTTATGATTTCAAAAATGGTTTGGGTTATAGTAAGGTAAAAACCGTCTGTGTTTATGTGTGGGTTGGTCTTACTATTATCCTTTGATTTCAGAAAGGATTTTCCAAAGTTAAACAAGTTGTGTGTTATGTGAATTTATCACTGATAGTATTCCAGACTGACCCGGTGTATTTTGTTTTCAATCAAATGTGCTCGGGTCAGACCGAGTATGTTCCAGGTTAGGTTCGCTTGGAGTTTCAGGAGCTAGAAGCAGGCGGCTTCACCGCTAGTTATATAAAGTTATTCCGCTGTGATTGATGAATGTTGTGCCCTGATGATTGGTATGTATATACAATTCTTTTGTATAAAGAGATTTGATATTATATTTTACTCGTTCCGCTGTGAGATTCTGATGTGTTCTTCTTCTTTCTTCTATTCTAATACTTCTTTCTATTCTCACCCTCTAAATTCTTTCTCATGACAATCTGGGGGTTCGATACTTGGGTTTTTGCCAAGCGATACTGGTTTATGTATTGTTGTCGAAAATTCGAGTGTTGAGCATTTCCCTGGGTCGTTACAGTGGTATCAGAGCTATTGGTTTAGAGATAACCTTGGCTCTGTGGCGTGACTCAATAGAGATGGGGTTAGCAGTACCCTAGATTGAGTTTGATTATATATATGAGAGCGCGTATTTGTGATTTGATATAAAAATTATTTTTGAAATTATTTTTGCCCAATATATTTTATAAAATAATGAAAGTAATGATTTTTCTCAAGTTATTATAATATGGGCAAATTATTTGATTTGTTACTGTTGATTGTGTGATATGTTTGGATTGTTGGTTGCTTGAATATAACTTGAACATGAATCGAGTTGGTTAAAAAGAAAATGAAGTAAATAATTCGGATCAATCAATCCAAATTTGATGAATCCGAATGGATAATTAAAGAAATAAATGAAGTGATTTTAAATAATTATAATCTCGTGTGGATTGAATTGTGTGTAAAATGGGTTGATATGAATGATATGGATGTTTTGAACCTTATTGATATTGTTTGTGGACTAATGAAATTCATTTGAGTTGAGAACATGTGCTGAAGTGCCAGTTCAGCTTTAAAATCCATCCAAGAGAGAAATTCTGGAGTTATTTGAATCTAGTTTGAATAAAGCTGCAAAATAATTAAACAAGCTCGAACAAAATATATCGCTTAATAACGCTCGCCAAAGGTACGCCTACGCAAATATGAAATTTTGGATTTTGTTTGGGTTTTTGAGTTTGGTTTTTGAATTTTCCGACCATGAGAGTCGATGTATATTTATTTCTTGATCCTGCAATATTGCAGATGGTCCTCCGTGCAGGGGAGACTCTACCGAAATTTTTCCAAAATTTACGGTGTTAGAAATTTTTGGGGAAATTCTTTTATTTGAAATAAATTGGTTTTAAAACCAGTTGGGTCAGTTTGAAAATAAATTCGAATTTTAAAATTAATTATTTTTGAAAGGACAATGGGTTGTGACGTTCTTTCTACCTTATCAATTTCGAGGACGAAATTATTTTAAGGGGGAAGGAATGTAACGACCCGTATTTTTCTGCTAATTTATTTGGATTATTTAAATTATTTTAATTATTTAAAATATTGGTTTGGGTTTAAATAATCGAATTTAACAATTTTATTTTGAATATATTATATAAATAAATAATAAAATAATATTTTAATTTCCAGAAATATTTGGAAAATATGGAATTTGCATTATAATGTGGTCGGGCAATTTAAAGTGAGTTACATTGTCTATAGTGAAATTATATCGACAATTTCAATTCTAAACGACGAGGAAATATATATAGTTTATAATTTAATTAAATAACGAGCTGCAGCGGCGCGACAGTTCGCGATTTGGCGTTTTGAACTTCAATTGGTCATACCGAGTTCGAAATAATTCGGATTTCTGTGAAACAAGAAACGTTAGAACCGTATTGATGATAATTTTCATATGGAAAAGAAAAAATCAGATTTCGTGTTATAATTTGTTATTTATGGCCAAATCAAATTTTCAAATAGTCGCTGTGGAAATCGTTATTTAAAATATACGCGTTAAAATGACCGTTTTGCAAACGGACTCAGATTTTGACGAAATCAGTTTTGTTGGGACCGTATCGTTAAATTATTATACGGTGTTGAATGGCATGGCAAACCGATGTCGTATGTGGCCACGGTAGGCATAAACGCTCGTTCATTTTCTATAACGCGAATTAAATTAATAAAGAGAGATTTGAGGGTAATTTGAGCAGACGATCAAATTAGGCCATGAAACCAGTTCCGTTGAGTTCGTATCGTCGATTAGAGTCAGGATAGGTATATAGTTTGTTATTTTTGGAGGCTGGCTAATTCGGTGTCCGAAATGGCATTTTGGTACGCGTAAAAATAGCGTACCGGGGAAACAGTCTCAGAATGCGACGAGACCGGTGCCGTTGGGTTCGTATTGAAGAATTATTATAGGATTGCAAGGTTTCAAATTTATTTGATTTATCTAGTGACCGTGAAAAATTAAAATACGTGTTTATTTCTGGTTTTATAAAGGAAATTTTTCGAAACGAAGTCGGAATTCGACGAAACTTGTCCCATTGGGACCGGAATACCTTTTTACATTGAGATTGGGTTTTTTATCAGTAGACGGAAGTCGTTTGAGTGGTTTCTGCTTGTTACTTCGTGGTGAAGTTTCGTTTAATAATATAATAATAAAAATATTAAAATAATTAAATAAAAAATATTTTCTTCTATAAATTTAATCCACGGTGACCCCTACTTTCCCAATCTCATTCAGTTCATTTCTTCGAACCATATCCTCAGCAATAATTCCATTTTTTTATTTCTAAAACAATCCCTCAAAATGCCTGAAAATTCAAAGAATTACAAAACCAATTCACTGCTGGTCCAAGTTTTATTTTCATGTAAAAATTGTGTGGTTCGATCACTATTTTGGGTACCCATTTCTCTCGAACCGTAAGCTAAAGTCAGTGACGATTTGTGGTCAATTCCGGCGAGCTCAGGAAGAATTGGTCGAAGCCAGTTCAGGCGAAGGAAGGAGGGAACCTGACGGTCATTTTGGTTGTAGTGGGGTGGTTTCCGATGACCGGAGGGAGGTGCTAAAGGTGGTTGAACGGAGGAGTTTTACTGTGTGGTATTTCTTTGGTTGGGTTCGGGTTTAAGGGTCGGGAGGTGGCTGTAGACCACCGGAAGGGGCGGAAATTGGTCGACGTGAAGCTGGAGGGACGGGTGTCGTCAGGGTGGTGGTCTGGTGATCTTTGGCCAACAGGAGGCGGAGCGGTGAGGATGTGAACGAGGGGTGTTTCCTGTGTGAAATTCTCGAATCTGGGTTCGCCTTTCATGTAACACCCCGTAATTATGTTAATATTAATATTCACAAATTAAAGAATAACTAATCTCAGACGTGAGAATTGTGGGAAACGGGTTGCGCCATTGTGTTCGTCTCGGAATTCTGGTTGAAATAGAGTCCGAGTTTGCGTGAATTGGACTTCGTATGAAGGAGATATGGCCATCGGAAGTTTCAGAAAATTCAAAACAGATTTCAAAAAATTTAAAATTCGAAGTCAAACAGGCTAGCGGGAAATTTCCTGCCCAGCACCCAGGTCGACTGGGGAGTCGACTGGGCAGTCGACACCCCAGGGACCAGGTCGACTGCGCAGTCGACCTGGTCAGGTCGGCTAGGGTTTGGCTAAGCCCAATCTTGAGCTGCTGATGTGTCTTTAGGGCTGAGTTGGCTAATTTAACGGTTCAGGTTAGTTCTGAGTTGATCTGACGGTCTAAATAAACCTTAAACTCTATAAATACCTAGGTAGTCTCCCACTCTAATTCACATAAAAAATAGAATAGCCACCGTCATATCGCCGCCATGGAACTCAGTGTAGCCGCCGCCAACTAAGAAGGAAGAATGCTAATCAAAACCCTAATTCTACTCAACTCTAAAGCAAATCAAGACTCTCTTTCTTTTCTAATTGTGAGTATGATGATCTTAACAATATTATTATTAAACTAATTAGATTAAGTTATGAATGGATTATTAGTGAATGATGTGGATTGTCATATATGTTGTTGTAAACCTTATGCTATCATGTATGTTGTAAATCCTATGTTATGTGATGATGATATCCTATATGTTGTAAATCATGCTATGATGATATTGTATAGGTAGTAATTTTCTATGCTAAGTTGTGATAAATCATACATGTTATAAAGTCATGATGTTATTATCTATGCTAATTAGTTCATGTTAATCAAATCATAATGTTGATATTATTTGGGCTATGTTGATTTATATGACAAATCATGTATGCAAGTTTAGATTGATTAGTAAAGATTATGAACATATGCCATGACATCTATTTAGATCTAGCATTATGCTATGACATGGGTGAGTTCTATGTGTTAGATGCTAGTTCACACCATCATTATGTTGCATAAAACCCCATATGCAAGTTTACACATGAATTTGGGTTATGATCATATCATTTAAATTGTGACATTTAACCAAACAAGTTTACACCTTTAGATCCATAACATGTGTAGTTTTATGCAAGTTTGACCCCTATTATGATTAGATCTATTTTTGGTCTATATGTTGTGATAATTTATCTTTGTGTTATGAGTTAGACTATTCGAGTCTAACGTATATTTTGCGTTGAATAAGCGAACGTATAACGTGGGGTAGGGGTAATATTAAGGATTTAATATTAAGAAATTGGGGTGCAATTGATTTGATTTTGCATACCGTAAGTGGATGGCCATAATTGAGTCAATTATGGACATCATTAAAATTGGAATTAATTAATGATTGGAATAGGGATATATTTAAAACTGGGGTAAAAGATTATAAGTGTTAATCAATGCTTAGGACACGAGGTTGGACTCGTTTGTGACGTAAACCTGCCCGGACCCGACCGACAAATCCAGTAGTCACAAATGTCAGCCCAATGTGAGAGGTCCTAGGCCCAAATTAAAGCATAACAGTTGTAAAGGCACGAGGTTATACTCTTTTATGGTGTAAGACTGCCCAGACCCGCCCGGCAAATCCAGCTGCCATAAATGCCAGTCTAATGTGAGAGGTCTTTATGAGGTTATGGCCTGAATGAATTAAGAAATACTTAACTAGATAAACATGTAGGGTGGGACATGGGGGTTAAGTAGGTGCCTTTGGTGGCATGAGGAATCTAGTGGTTGCCTTTAGTGGCATTTAATATACGATTAGTAAGACTTAACCAAACACACATGTGAATGAACATGACTAAGAAGAGGGTTAAGTGGGATATACTAGTGGGGACAAGCTTAGGTGGATAGCTTGTAGGGGCCCATTTCAACCAGTATCCCAAACGTATCTTTGTGGGCTCGACCCAAGTCGAGGACGGGACACGCATACTGGGCTTGACTATAAGAGGCCAAACGGGGTAGCGGTGGCAACGCAAGTCCAACGGGTTTCATATGCGTGTGTGGACCCGGGTTGGTCGGTAAGACGTTGTTGCATCGTGTAGGTATAAGCCGTGCATTCTCAAGTTGTATCGGGTTGCCACTTTAGGGAAGTGATACACCCCACTATGGGGCCAGCACGGGTATCTACGAGTAGGGACCCGATCGAAAGTGGGTAGTGGGGTACACTTAGCGGAGATAGGGGAAGGCGGCACCTATGTAGTCAGCTAGGGGTACACAAAGCTATTTATATAATTTCTAAGTTCGGTGAGGGGGATCAACCTTTAGGGGTACACCTAGCGGAGATAGGAGTAGGCGGCACCTATGTAGTTAGCTAGGGGTACACGAAGCTATTTGTATGATTTCTAACTGAAGCAAGTGGGATCAACCTTTAGGGTGACTGGTGTGGTGCAGTGTAGTAATTATTCGTTAGTAATTAGGTGTGCCTTTAACGTTATCTTTATCTGCTCTTCCATACCCAATAGTTCATAGACATTTCCTTGTTTTCCAGCTTATGCCTTAGTCTAGTTATTTTGATAATAGTATTGTTTGTCATACTCGCCAGACTTTATGTCAGACCCTCTCTATTTCTATCTCTTTTCCCCCTCCAGGTCCTCAGGGTGGACCCAGCTCTAGTGGAGTTTGATTGGATTGCTTTATCTCTCTTTTGGAAAGCTTGGACCGTTGAAGTAAAGTCCAGCTTGTTATCTTCTTTAATGGCTATTTATGCAATGGGATTATGTATTTTGTTTTATCAAGATGGATATTGTACTTGACTCTGATTTATGGTTTTGTGATGTAACAAACATGTTTAATTTCCGTTCCAATGAAATAAAGTTTTAGATTTCCAAGTACTACTTATTATCTGTCTTGTTGTAATTTTTCTGTTCTATATTCACTTAAAACCTCAATGGAAGTTAATGCATTCCCTTTGTGAGTGACATTAATGGACGTGGGGTGTTACACGTGGTATCAGAGCTTAAGGTTACCAGAACAGATAAATTTTTTAGAAAAACTATTTTTCTAAAGTATTTTTGGAAGAAGTATTTTCAAAAACATGTCTTGATGAGTAATTTAAAGAGGAAAGTTTTTATGAAAAACATAATCCCCAATAGCCATATATCTTTATCTTTCGAATTCTCCATTTTGAATCTTTACTTTTTCGTTTCAGCATGGCTGAAGATCTTAACCTTCCGGATGGTGTAATGATACCAGGATGGTATAGGAGGTTATTAGAGGCTAGGGCCGCTGCAGGTCCAGCCAATGTTCCTCCACCACCAGTTGCACCCGCTCCTCCTCCCTCTCCTCGCGCTGATACTTTTGCAAAGACATGCAAGGAATTTAAGGCTATGGGTGGAAAACCTTTTCAAGGGTCAGAAACGTTTGTGGAAGCTAGAGATTGGCTTAAGGAGGTGGAAGAATTGCTAGAAATCTTTGAAGTAGAAGAAGGGAGGAAAGTCAAATTAGCAGTTTGGTTAATGAAGGGAGAGGCCTCGTTTTGGTGGGAGGTCACTAATGGGGAGCGTCCTGTTGATTCTTGGGCGGATTTCAGACGTAGGTTTGAGGCAAAGTTTCTCTCAAGGGCAGAAGAGAATCTATACATGGAAAGGTTCTTGACATTGAAGCAAGGAAGCTCATCAGTGAAAGAATATGTCAACAAATTTAATCAGTTAGCAAGTTTTGGCTTGGACTTAGTGAACACGCCGTTGAAGAAGACTCTGAGGTTCGTTAATGGCTTGAATGAGCCGTTGCAAGGGTTGGCTATGACCCACATCCCTATGGGGGCCACCTTTGAGAAGCTAGTAGACATGGCACTCATGCACGAGGAGAAAGGCGCTAATGCTAATAAGGAACCCGAGAAGAAAGGGGATCAGAAGAAACCACAACAGCAAAACAAGAAGGGTGGTAAAGACAATAATGGCAAAGGAAAGAAGAAATGCTTTAACTTGGGACACCAGGCCATCTCAGCAAGGATTGTAGAAAGAAAAAGAAGACTGGTTGTTTTCACTATGGCGAAGCGGGACATCTAGTGAAGGACTGCCCAAAGAAGGGGCAGAGGGCAGGGTCTACCTCGGGAGGACAGGTGCAGGCTCTTATGGCACCAGGGCAGGCAAGGGGACAAGTTCAGGCTCTCGCGGTCCCACCGTTGCAAGAACGAGGTAGAACCATTTCTGTTGAAAGCTTAGTTTTTTCGTTTGATCATCCTGTCCGTACCTTATTCGATTTGGGCGCATTGCATTCGTTTATTTCTACATCATTAGTTGAATCACTGCACTTAAACACCAGTTTAGTAGAGGATCCCTTAGTTGTTTCGAATCCAATTGGGGGCTCAGCTTATTTGTCCATGATGTGTTTGGATTTGAAAATTTCTATACTTAGCGTTGGGTTTAGATGTGATGCTTATGTTTTGGGCTTCACGGGCTATAGTTTGATTCTAGGGGTGGATTGGCTAGCCAAGCGGGGTGCCATCCTAGATCGTGAAAGGAGGGTAGTTAGACTATTGATTCGTTATAGAAAAACCCTCATATTTCTTGCGACCCTAGGGGTTCAGTGATGCTTAGCTGCCTAGAATCTTCTGATGCATCTAACGATGATTAGGAATCTGTTTGTGTGGTCCGTGAGTATGGAGACGTCGTTGATAAAGTGCGGGGTTTACCCATAGGCGCGAAATAAGTTTTCATATGTGCATAATAGATTAAGCAAAGCCCTTATGTAATCAACGGTAGTTTTGGAGCAAGACTGGCAAGGACAGTCAGAGTCGGTCAAGTGCTCAATTGATTGACCGTCTTACTAGTATCATCTCACGTAGGTCGTCTGAATTCAAAGGAGGTATCCCTTGGGTGTTTGTCTGATATTGGTTTAGGCCTTTGGGGCTTGCATTTGGGGGATGTCGAATTCGACTAGGATGGTCTGCGTGAGAGATGGATAGTTGTGACGATTTTACATGGGATAATATCCTGGTTTTCTCTAGAAGCAGAGAAGAGCATGCCCTACATCTTAGGGAAAGCTTAGGGACCCTACAAGTGCACTAGCTTAAAGCTAAGTTCTCCAAGATACCATTTTTGGAGGAAAGAAGTGAGGAATTTAGGTCATGTGGTCTCTAGGGAAGGGAGATATGTTAGGGTGGATGGAGTTCTTGGCGTCCTACGATTTCGAGATAGCATATACCACTGACAAGGGCAACGTTGTGGCAGATTCTTTGAGTAGGAACAAGTTGACATGGAGCCCTTTGTTTGTCGAGCGAAGTAGCTTAGAGTTTATCTCTACTTTTGACTTTAGACCATCCAGTGATTTTGTACCCAGTTAGCTAGCATCCTTGGAGGTCAGACCTACGCTTTTGGGATGGATTGGTGAGGCACAGCGAGACGACCCATAGTTGGTTGAGTTAGTAGAAAAGCTCAAAAGAGGGGAGTCATCAAGCCATCTCCGTAGGTATACCCTATATGATAAGGGTTGGTTACGTAGGGACGGTAAACTTTGTATACCAAAAGATGATGACCTAAGTAAGACCATTCTTGATGATGCACATCATTCGAAGATGACCATTCATCCCGGCGGGGACAAGATGTACAAAGACATGAAGTGAGTTTTCTTTTGGGCCGGTATGAAGAGGGATGTGGCCGAGTATGTCGCTAGATGCTTGGTGTGCCAACAAGTAAAAGCGGAGCAAAAGAAACCCGGTGGGTTGCTTCACCCATTGGAGGTTCCACTATGGAAATGGGAAAGTGTCTCGATGGATTTTGTGGATGGATTACCAAGATCAAGGAAGGGTAATACGGGGATTTGGGTTATAGTACACAGACTTACTAAAAGCGCCCATTTCATTCCCGTGAAGAGTAAGAGGACTGCTCCATGGTTAGCTTCTGTATACGTTCGAGAGATAGTTCGTTTGCATGGTGTTCCTTCTAGCATAGTAAGCGACCGCGATCCTATCTTCACTAGCGAATTTTGGAAGAGCTTGCAAGAAGCGGTAGGGACTCAGTTATGTTTGAGCACTGCATATCATCCTCGGACGGACGGCCAAACTGAGAGGGTGAATCGTATTCTAGAGGACCTTTTGAGGCTATGTATCCTAGACTTTGGGGGTACATGGGAAGTGAATCTTCCGTTGGTAGAGTTCGCATATAATAACAGCTTTCAATCTAGCATTGGCATGGCACCTTTCGAAGCTCTTTATGGACGACCTTGTCGTTCACCTACATGTTGGTGGGAACCTACGGATAAAATCTTACTTGGGCCCGATATGATTAGTGAGACTTCGAAAAAGATCGACTTGATTCGAAGGAGGATGAAGACGGCGCAAGATAGGCAGAAATCTTATGCAGACAAAAGGAGGACAGATCTTGAGTTTGATGTTGGGGACATGGTCTTTATCAAAATGTCTCCATTACGGAATGTTGTTCACTTTGGGTACTTTGGGAAATTAGCACCAAGGTTTGTAGGGCCGTTTCCTATTAAGGAGAAGATTGGACAGATGGCATATAGAGTGGAGTTGCCTGAGAGACTGAGTGGTGTACACGACGTATTCCATGTATCACATTTGAGGAAGTGCCTACACGAGACCGCGGAGGTGGTAGAGCCGAACTTGCTTAGAGAGGTGGAGATAGAGCGTGATGCGACGATTCGACGAGCTCCTACATGCATTCTTGGGTCGGAGATCAAGAAGCTGAGAAATCGAGAGGTCAGACTAGTCAAAGTGCAATGGGGAGATGATGAGAGCAACGCTACTTGCGAGACAGAAGCGAAGATGCGTTCGTTGTACCCTTTTCTTTTTGAGGGTATGCCTTTTAGTTTCTCCTTTATCCCTTAGCTTGTACTTATCTTATCTATAGTATGTCCTCTCGCTAGTATCTTTGACCTTTAGTTAGGATAATCCTATGGTTGAAACATGTGTTTGAGACATGTTATGTATGGTGGATGCAAAATGGATGCAAGTGTTTGCTAGTGGTTGCTCGTGGATGCATATACACACACTTTAGGCACTAGATCGGCTCACTCACTTCATACTGCATATTGCATATAAATGTGTGTACATAGTTAAGTAAAATGGATGTATGAGGATTTTTTTTATCATATGGATGCTGCATTCAGATGATGATTGTGCACGCATATAGAGATAATATGTAGCATTAAGGAACTTTTGCATACATAATGGACGCATGGCACTATCATGATTTGCATTAAGGAGGTCAACTGAGTCAGTGGACCGACTGATTTTGCATTAGATATGGACATATACACACACTGTGCATTTAAACATGAAAGCATTAGAAGTCTATAAGGACAATGGATGCCTGTGTTTGATGGTTGAGTAGATGGACGATTGGATGTTAGGATATACATTCTTCTTAACTTGAAGATTTCGGGGTCGAAATCCTTTAAGGAGGGGAGAATGTAACACCCCGTAATTCTGTTAATATTAATATTCACAAATTAAAGAATAACTAATCTCAGACGTGAGAAATGTGGGAAACGGGTTGCGCCATTGTGTTCGTCTCGGAATTCTGGTTGATATAGAGTCCGAGTTTGCGTGAATAGGACTTCGTATGAAGGAGATATGGCAATCAGAAGTTTCAGAAAATTCAAAACAGATTTCAGAAAATTTAAAATTCAAAATTCGAAGTCAAACAGGCTAGGCGGGAAATTTCCCGCCTAGCACCCAGGTCGACTGGGGAGTCGACTGGGCAGTCGACACCCCAGGGACCAGGTCGACTGAGCAGTCGACCTGGGTGTCGACCTGGTCAGGTCGGCTAGGGTTTGGCTGAGCCCAATCTTGAGCTGCTGATGTGTCTTTAGGGCTGAGTTGGCTAATTTAACGGCTCAGGTTAGTTCTGAGTTGATCTGACGGTCTAAATAAACCCTAAACTCTATAAATACCTAGGTAGTCTCCCACTCTAATTCACATGAAAAATAGAATAACCACCGTCATATCGCCACCATGGAACTCAGTGTAGCCGCCGCCAACTAAGAAGGAAGAAGGCTAATCAAAACCCTAATTCTACTCAACTCTAAAGCAAATCAAGACTCTCTTTCTTTTCTAATTGTGAGTATGATGATCTTAACATGATTATTATTAAACTAATTAGATTAAGTTATGAATGGATTATTAGTGAATGATGTGGATTGTCGTATATGTTGTTGTAAACCTTATGCTATCATGTATGTTGTAAATCCTATGTTATGTGATGATGATATCCTATATGTTGTAAATCATGCTATGATGATATTGTATAGGTAGTAATTTTCAATGCTAAGTTGTGATAAATCATACATGTTATAAAGTCATGATGTTATTATCTATGCTAATTAGTTCATGTTAATCAAATCATAATGTTGATATTATTTGGGCTATGTTGATTTATATGACAAATCATGCATGCAAGTTTAGATTGATTAGTAAAGATTATGAACATATGCCATGACATCTATTTAGATCTAGAATTATGTTATGACATGGGTGAGTTCTATGTGTTAGATGCTAGTTCACACCATCATTATGTTGCATAAAACCCCATATGCAAGTTTATACATGAATTTGGGTTATGATCATATCATTTAAATTGTGACATTTAACCAAACAAGTTGACACCTTTAGATCCATAACATGTGTAGTTTTATGCAAGTTTCACCCCTATTATGATTAGATCTATTTTATTTGTCTATATGTTGTGATAATTTATCTTTGTGCTATGAGTTAGACTATTCGAGTCTAACGTATATTTTGCGTTGAATAAGCGAACGTATAACGTGGGGTAGGGGTAATATTAAGGATTTAATATTAAGAAATTGGGGTGCAATTGATATGATTTTGCATACCGTAAGTGGATGGCCATAATTGAGTCAATTATGGACATCATTAAAATTGGAATTAATTAATGATTTGAATAGGGATATATTTAAAACTGGGGTAAAAGATTATAAGTGTTAATCAATGCTTAGGACACGAGGTTGGACTCGTTTGTGACGTAAACCTGCCCAGACCCGACCGGCAAATCCAGTAGTCACAAATGTCAGCCCAATGTGAGAGGTCCTAGGCCCAAATTAAAGCATAACAGTTGTAAAGACACGAGGTTAGACTCTTTTATGGTGTAAGACTGCCCGGACTCGCCTGGCAAATCCAGCTGCCATAAATGCCAGTCTAATGCGAGAGGTCTTTATGAGGTTATGGCCTGAACAAATTAAGAAATACTTAACCAGATAAACATGTAAGGTGGGATATGGGGGTTAAGTAGGTGCCTTGGGTGGCATGAGGAATCTAGTGGTTGCCTTTAGTGGCATTTGAAATACGATTAGTAGGACTTAACCAAACACACATGTGAATGAACATGACTAAGAAGAGGGTTAAGTGGGATATACTAGTGGGGACAAGCTTAGGTGGATAGCTTGTGGGGGCCCATTTCAACCAGTATCCCAAACGTATCTTTGTGGGCTCGACCCAAGTCGAGGACGGGACACGCATACTGGACTTGACTATAAGAGGCCAAACGGGGTAGCGGTGGCAACGCAAGTCCAACGGGTTTCATATGCGTGTGTGGACCTGGGCTGGTAGGTAAGACGTTGTTGCATCGTGTAGGTATAAGCCGTGCATTCTCAAGTTGTATCGGGTTGCCACTTTAGGGGAGTGATACACCCCACTGTGGGGCCAGCACGGGTATCTACGAGTAGGGAGCCGATCGAAAGTGGGTAGTGGGGGTAAACTTAGCGGAGATAGGGGCAGGCGGCACCTATGTAGTCAGCTAGGGGTACACAAAGCTATTTATATAATTTCTAAGTTCGGTGAGGGGGATCAACCTTTAGGGGTACACCTAGCGGAGATAGGAGCAGGCGGCACCTATGTAGTCAGCTAGGGGTACACGAAGCTATTTGTATGATTTCTAAGTGAAGCAAGTGGGATCAACCTTTAGGGTGACTGGTGTGGTGCAATGTAGTAATTATTCGTTAATAATTAGGTGTGCCTTTAACGTTATCTTTATCTGCTCTTCCATACCCAATAGTTCATAGACATTTCCTTGTTTTCCAGCTTATGCCTTAGTCTAGTTATTTTGATAATAGTATTGTTAGAATTATCATACTCGCCAGACTTTATGTCTGACCCCCTCTATTTCTATCTCTTTCCCCCCTCCAGGTCCTCAGGGGGGACCCAGGTCTAGTGGAGTTTGATTGGATTGCTTTATCTCTCTTTTGGAAAGCTTGGACCGTTGAAGTAAAGTCCGGCTTGTTATCTTCTTTAATGACTATTTATGTAATGGGATTATGTATTTTGTTTTATCAAGATGGATATTGTACTTGACTCTGATTTATGGTTTTGTGATGTAACAAACATGTTTAATTTTCGCTGCAATGAAATAAAGTTTTAGATTTCCAAGTACTACTTATTATCTGTCTTGTTGTAATTTTTATGTTCTATATTCACTTAAAACCTCCATGGAAGTTAATGCATTCTCTTTGTGAGTGACATTAATGGACGTGGGGTGTTACATTTCAGGTGGACGAGCGAGGGGACCACCGGAGTGGTGGCGACAGCCTCAGGCGCACCTATGGGGGTGGCCAGGCGATGTCAGAACATTGGAGATGGCGCAGGGAGGTTCTGACGAAGGGAGAAGGAACTGGATTTAAGTAATCAAAAGGAAGGCCTCGGCTTTATAAATAACGAAGGTGATTAGCGATTTTTAATTAACGTTAATTAATTTTTAACTAAGACTAATGATGATATTTAAATTAATTTTCAAACCATTTAAAGATCAAATATTGAAAGTCGAATAACTTTTGTGTTCGTGAACAGAATTGGACGAAACAAGAGCCGTTGGGTTCGTATCGATGGTGCCAACGTGTACGAACTGAAATAAAAGGATTCTGAGACAACTGGAATTTATATAGTCTCAGGACGATAGTGCGATGCAACACCGTAAAAACACAAAACTAATGAGTTAATTCTCACACCTTCTGGGATTTTGTGATGTGGTAAATTCATATTAAAATATAAATTACCGTTAAAAATATAAATTGGTTGATTGGTTGCCATTGGTTGTTTACTGATTGGTTGGTTGCTGTTATTCATCGTTTAAAATTTATAGATAGTTGGGATTTATTTCATATATTATTATGAAATGTATAACGAGCTGTGATGCAGGGAAGAACAGGTTGGAGGGATCCGACCGGATTCCTCAAATATTATTTATGTTGTTTTTTTGTTTTATATCGTTGATATTGAACTGATTGAACCACATATGGTTGAAAAACCTGTTTGAGCGTGATGGTTGAATAAATATTCACCCGTGTTGTGTTTAAAATCAACCGACAGTGTTGATTTGGTAATTGGCAGTGAATGTCCTAAAATGTGTTGTTTTAACGTCGTTCGACCGTTCGGTGAAACAACACAGTTTTAAAGTTATAAATTATTTTATAATTGAATTGGAGTTTTTCACTCATTTTTGATAAGTAATTAAATGAGAAATTTATAAATAAATGTATTAAAATCAAGTTTATAAAAGAAATTATTTAAATGGTTTAGACCAGTTTTATAAGCAGAAAGCTGAAGAAATCACCTACGGGTGGAAAATAGAATAATTGTTTTTGAAACAATTTAATGATGATTTTAAATTGATTAAGTTATTTGATTAACTTAAAAATGGGGGCTTTTAACCCAAATAAAGGCGTAAAGGTTAAAGGAGTATTTTTGAGCGAATCAGGATAATGGAAATAAGAATTTCAATGCAAAGGAAAATACATACCATATTTTGTGTTGAATATTGATAAAAGGATGTGTGGAAATGTAATCCAAGTTAAAAGAGTTTTTAAACCAAAATGATAACTTTGAAAGTTAAAGAATGGTTTACACAAAACATTTCAATTGGAATAAGGATCTCAAAGGGCAAGGGAAGGTACATATAGTGATTTTGGTTCAAAATTTGGTAAATGGGATTTGAAATTAAAATCCAAAGTAACCCGACCTTATCGGGAAGAAGGAAGATAAAAAGTATTATAAGAAGTGCCCAAATATATGGAATCAAGTTATTTAACGTGAGATTAATATTATAAATCAAAAGGGTGTAAATGAAATAATACTTGAGGTAAAAGTGGTGTTTTAGTGGGCGTTTACTTAAATAAAGAAATTGAGTAAAGAGGTTTATCGAAGGAAGATTTCAAATGTAAGAAATGATTTATAAAAATCAATTGGAAATCAAAGTGGTAAATAAGATTTTGGTGAAATGATTAAGTGACGAATTGATACTATTCTAAGGTAAGAACGTTGTCGATCAAGGTCTGAGAGGTAACTAAAATTCCCCAACTTGATTGGCTTCACTATTATCGAGAGATGGTATTGGTTTGGAGCAAGTGAAGGTATTGAAAATTGGTTTTACTCTATACGAGGAATATCGAACTCTAATCCAAGATTTTGGGAAATTAAATAATATTGCAATATTAGTTTCAGAAGAAATAAGAATATTGTTTTCAAATTTTATTGAATATCTGTTTATTAGAGTTGATCGAATACAGTATTTGAGGTAGAGTTAGTCAAACATAGTTATTCAGGAAGAGTTGCCATTGCGTACGACTGCTAGCGTAATTCGCAGGGCTGCAGAGAGCCTACGACGGTCGGATGTTTCCTGAGGGAATCAGGCGTAAACATTGTGATCGCTGCGATCTAGAGTCAAGCGAATGGAGTTAAGTCGAGTATTAGTTAATCGATAGAAGTAATCAAGTCGAGTTAGTCAAGTTAGAGTTAAGTCGAATATTAGCGTTGAATAACGATTTTGTTAAAGAGGCCAAGTCATGCCAAGTACTGAATCAGTGAAATCATTGACACATGTGTTATTTGATAGTTAAATCACCGACTATCAAACCTAACCAATACGATTGTTGGTATGGAAATACCGGGATCGAATTTAAATTCGAAAACCATTCCGACCAACAAATACGTGTAGAGATCAGAAGATGGTCGAGATGGAGCATTGAAGACCATGGATCTTCATAAGCGGAAGGACCGCTAATAATCTTTGGTTAGCTCCCAGAGATAAACTATGGTTCTGTCGTGGTTGGAATCCACGGGTTGCAAGGACTTTTCGCTACTGATCCATGGGGTGATTCCTATATGAGATGCAGTAGGAGAGTGCCTTCGGTTCATCCTATTCCTGGATGACTTATATGAACGAGTGTCTGACAGAGTATTTCCAAAGGGGTCACGTACGTTGATTTCTTCAAACGTATTTCTGTTGATGGCGGAGAAGGTCGTACACCTTCTCTTAGCTGATTGCAGAGTATTTTTGTGGACGTCAATTAGTGATATCTAGCGGATCTGACGATGTGGCAGTCAAAGTGAATGGTGACCAGATATCATGAAGATAAATTCTAGCCTCAAGCCTCATCAACCGGGAGATGACAAAAATCGGGCAGGCAGCATGGCTATGTGGGTCGCTCCCATTAGGGTGTATGATCACCTATCTAGAGAAATTCTTATTTTCTTCTTAAATCTATCGATGTTGTCCCCTTTCGGGCAGGCGGTTGCTGATCCCAACTGCCGGTGATATACATTCGATAAACTCAAGCGAAATGAGTGGTCGATCATGTGAGGGTCGGGTTGCAAGACATTCTTGTTGAACCCAGTGTATTCGCCTCTAGAGATACACGTGCGGAAGGTGGTCCCATACCTTGTCAAGTTTGAATCCAATACCCAATAAGCGCCCGCGGTTTCTGATTTTTATACTATATATAGGGAGCGTGAGATGCAAGCGTTCCTCTAGATTGATAATTACTTGTATTTAGACATTATGATAATATCAGAGCAAGTTATGATTTCAAAAATGGTTTGGGTTATAGTAAGGTAAAAACCGTCTGTGTTTATGTGTGGGCTGGTCTTACTATTATCCTTTGATTTCAGAAAGGATTTTCCAAAGTTAAACAAGTTGTGTGTTATGTGAATTTATCACTGATAGTATTCCAAACTGACCCGGTGTATTTTGTTTTGAATCAAATGTGCTCGGGTCAGACCGAGTATGTTCCAGGTTAGGTTCGCTTGGAGTTTCAGGAGCTAGAAGCAAGCGGCTTCACCGCTAGTTATATAAAGTTATTCCGCTGTGATTAATGAATGTTGTACCCTGATGATTGGTATGTATATACAGTTCTTTTGTATAAAGAGATTTGATATTATATTTTACTCGTTCCGCTGTGAGATTCTGATGTGTTCTTCTTCTTTCTTCTATTCTAATACTTCTTTCTATTCCCACCCTATAAATTCTTTCTCATGACAATCTGGGGGTTCGATACTTGGGTTTTTGCCAAGCGATACGGGTTTATGTATTGTTGTCGAAAATTCGAGCGTCGAGCATTTCCTCGGGTCGTTACATGAATAAACTGAATCTAGGACATCACCCTAGAAATAAGATAATAAGGCTGAATATGCTATCGCACCCATTTTACTTCTCTGCACCACCTAACTAATGTCCTAACTATTAATCTATATAAAATGATCATATGATAACGTGATCCCAATCCCCGCAATTGTGGTAGCCTTCATGAAACACCCCACCTCCGTTAGGGTCACTCTCAAAGGGAATGCCCTAATTTTGGTGGAGGTTTATAAGTACAAGTCACAGATATACAAGACAGATATAAGAACACGTATTTGTAAAACAGCGGAATAACAACAACAAACTTTATTTCATAAAGTCAAATACGTGTTACAACAACATCCTTTCCAAAAATATAACATAACACTTTCATAATCTGTCTTGAGTACATTATTTAAAGAAGCATAAATTAAACATAGATAAACTGCAAAGCCCTCATAGTGATTGTCCAAAGCCATAGTTCAAAACAGGAAAGTCCAAGCAATACATTTCTCTTCTTCAAGCTGGATGCTAAGGCTGGTCAAGCTGCTGTGTTCCCTCCCTGAGGACCTGGGGGGGGGGGGGGGAACGGAAGAAAGAAGACGAAAGAAAAATAGAGTCAGACATAAAGCCTGAGTAAGTCTAGTACTACTTTGTCTATGAATAAAGAACTGGGTATGATAAGTAAAACAGGAAGTGGGCAAACACTATGAACTTGGTTAAGTTACCTAGGGTCGAATATACTATCGTACCCCATGTTAATCTCTGAACCCATATAAATTAGTTTCCAATTTGCACCCCATAATCAGGGTGATGTGATCCATTCAATGATGATCGGCTCCTACTCGCATAGTTACATGTGTCTTACGGCCCCCGATGTCTGTAGTTTCCTATGCTGGTCCCACCATGGGGTGTATCAAGTCCCATAGTGGCAACCCGACACAACCTTAGAGTGCACAGGTATGCTACTGGTGTCCAGTGCCTTATTTTTCTGCGCCGGAGTGTGTGCACGCCCGCACTCCGTTAGAACCTACACTGCTACACCACCGCCGTCGATTTGACCTCTTACAATCAGCCCAGTAATCGTGCCCCACCCTGCCTAGTTTCAGGGTATCCTGATACACCTTTTAGGGTTACTGCTGAAAAGGGTCCCCCGTTACTAGGTTTTCTATCTCTAGCCAACATGCTAAGTTGGTTAAGTGTTTCCTAACCTAACCCCACCAGTCCGTTTAGTTTAGCATGTTCCATTTTGATTAAGTCTTTAGTTCACTTAATCCTAACAATCCTGACTCAGCCTTAATTGTCTTATTAAGGCCCTGACCTCTCACATTAGACAGGTATTGTTGTGGCTGCCTGTTGCCGGTTGGTTCCGGGCAGTCTTACGCCACAACTCAGTCTAACCTCGGGTCCTTGCTGGGCTCCATGTTTAACCTCCCACATTGGATAGGTATTGTTGTGACTACTGGACAGCCGGGCGGTTCCGGGCAGGTTTACATCACAACTCAATCCAACCTCGGGTTAAACACATCGTATGTTCTACATTTACATATTTTGTCATTCCTCTTTATTTCTTATATGTAAATATTTGCGGCCCATTATTAAGTTAATGGTGTAAGGGTTACACCAATCATGGGCCCAACCCATACCTGAATTTGGGCCCTTCTATTTTATATTTTCATTCATTAATTAATTTTAACCCAACATTATTTTCCCCCGTTTTACACGTCCGTTTATATATATTGGGCTTAGCCTTTTAAAGCCCAATTTAGCCATGCGAAAAGGGGAGGCTTAAAGCGTGATTACATACACAAAGAGGGGAAGGTGAGCGCATGAACTTGCATATGACGTTGGAAATACATAATAGAAACTGGTGTACTTGCATAGTGGTAACATAGGCGACATGAATCAAAGCATGTGAACTTGTAATTGAGATATCATTATTGACCCATGAACCTATATTTTTACTTAGGCATAATGTCAAACATAAGCATGGCATAAATACTTTTAGCATAAACATGGCATAATGTCAAACATGGCATAAATACTTCTAGCATAAACATGACATAATGTCAAACATAAGCATGGCATAAATACTTTTAGCATAAACATGGCATAATGTCAAACATGGCATAAATACTTCTAGCATAAACATGACATAATGTCAAACATAAGCATGGCATAAATACTTCTAGCATAAACATGGCATAATGTCAAACATAAGCATGGCATAAATACTTCTAGCATAAACATGGCATAATGTTAAACATAAGCATGGCATAAATACTTCTAGCATAAACATGGCATAATGTCAAACATAAGCATGGCATAAATACTTCTAGCATAAACATGGCATAATGTCAAACATAAGCATGGCATAAATACTTCTAGCATAAACATGGCATAGGTATAGTTAAATTTGTTCATGGCATAAATATAAACAAGTCATGTTCATAAGGTTTCTACATGTTTACAAAGAGGATACTTTGTTACTAACACAAAAGCATAGTTCAACTTAATTAAATTTAATCACATAACGATGGTATACTTATGCATAAATATTCCTAATCATGGTGTTTGCTTTTAACTTGCAAAAAAGGGATTTTTGTGTCTAACTTAGCCATGTCTCACATATGTCATCAGATAATTCTTTTAAACAAGATAGACTTAATCATGAATTTCAATTATGCCCAATATCATTCATAGCCTAGCCATATTCATAAGTTTTGCAAAAGCATGACTTAATACATGGATTATGGTGTCAAAATTCCAACATAGTTTCATATGAACTATAACAACCAAACTTGTCTCAATTACTTGCAAAATGATTTATGCACAAAATAGACATCATGATGGCATAATAACAAAGCCCCAAACTTGCATGAATTTCAATCAACTACATACATGTAGCTTCAACATAGACTACATAATTTGCGCAATATTCCAAACGTATATTTGCATAGAACTACCGCATGTAGTTCTTTATAATTGAATGACATAATTCAGAATATCCAAAAGTATATAAATCGCACAAATACGAATTTCATTGCCACAATTCATGCATACATATCTACACAATCATTTGTTCATACCAAAGTAATACTCTACTTACAATGGTTGCGGCAAATTCTCTAGTTAAGAGATATGATTCCTTTGTTGAATTGATTAGCTTTAGGTTGCTTGAATTGCTTTAGGCTTTAGAACTTTCTCCCTAATCCTCTCTCTCTAGATGGCGGCTACTCTTAGTCGTTCCTCAGCAACATGGCGGCTATGCTCTTAATTTGAATGAATAGATTAGGGTTTAGTCTAGGGTTGTTTATATAGAGGTTAGGAATTGATTAGAACCATTGATGTTGCTAGGTTAGATCGTAGCCATTCATTAGATAGAGAGACCAATTAAAACTTGCCACCTAGCCCTAATGACAAAGCAACCCACAGAAATTCGACCAAACACAGACCAGGCCAGCCAGGAGGGACTGGGTTCGATTTTCAAAAATTAAACTTTAAATTGAGCTGTTTTAGTCTATTTGAATTTTATCTATTGTATACATATATTTTCTTTATTTCCTTATATGTACGTTCTTATCCTTTCAAAATTTGAATTTGTATACGTACATGTATTTGCATGCTCAGTTGGCCCTCTCTAAAACAGAGATAAAAATTATGTCGCCGCCGGGGTTCGAACCCCCGACCTCCATGCTACAAATCCAATGCCTTAACCAACTGAGCTACAGAGGCTTTTGTTAATAAGTCTTAGAATAATAATAATTATTGTCCTCTCCTTACTTCTCTTTTTTCATGTTTTGCTGTAATATTTAAATTAAAGATATCTTCTTCATACGTTATCCGTTTTGCGCAAACTCGGACTCTATCTCAAGCAGAATTCCGAGACGAACGCAATGGTGATGTCCGTTTCCCTTAATTTTTCTGTTACAATTTAATTATACTTTAATTTGTTAATTTACTGTTAACGGAAAAATCCGGGGTGTTACACTTCAGGTGTACATCTATTATGAGGATTCCACCTCAATCTGCCTAATTGCCATGAATGTGTTAGATGTACCCTTACTACCCTATCCATCGGCTCCTTACTTGCATTAACGTTCCATGTGTCTGTGTCAATCGGCCCTCTCTTGCGGGTAGATACCCTGTGCTGGTCCCACCATTAGGTGTATCAATCCTTATGATAGCGACCCGACATGATTCAAGATGCACAGTGTATAACTACTAGTACCCAGTGCCTGTTTTTTTCCACTCCGAAGCACGTGCATGCCCGCAAACCTTTGGAACCTACACTGACGTACCCCCTGCCACTGTTTTGACCGCTTATAATCAGCCCAGTAATCATGCGCCACCCTGCCTAGTTTCAGGGTACCATGATACATCTATGTGGGTTACTGCTGAAATGGGTCTTCGTTACTAGGTCCCCTATTGGTTAAGTTTGTGGGCCTATATATACAAATATTACCCACCTACACGAGATGTACTTAACCATCCCACTGATTCTAGCATGTTTACTCAATGGCTAAGTTTGTGGGCCTATATGTACTAATATTACCCACCTACACGAGATGTACTTAACCCTCCCATCGATTCAAGCATGTTTATTTAACGGTTAAGTTTGTGGGCCTATATTTACTAATATTACCCACCAGCCCGATATGTACTTAACCCTCCCATAGATTATGTCGTATTGGTTAAGTGTTGTCCATTCATGTTAACTTAACCCACCCATTCATCATGTCATGTTGGTTAAGTGTTTCTAATTAACTTAACCCTCCTCACTTATCATGTTGGATTGGTTAAGTGTTTCCTTTTAACTTAACCCCGTTCGTCCATCAAGTTGTATTGGTCAAGTGTTTCTTGTTAACTTAACTCCACGTGTTCATCATGTTGTATTGGTTAAGTGTCATCAATCAATTCAAGTTACTTAACCCACCTACTTGTCATGCTACTTTGGTTAAGTGTTTCCTTCTTGTGTTAACTTAACCCTACCACAAATCAAGTTATATTAATTAAGTGTTGTCCTCTTGTTTTAACTTAACCTTACCACAAATCAAGTTATATTGGTTAAGTGTTGTCCTCTTGTTTTAACTTAACCTTACCACAAATCAAGTTATATTGGTTAAGTGTTTCTCATTAACTTAACCCTAGTTATTTATCTTGTTCATTAGCATTAATTGATTTATTAATGCACCAACCTCTCACATTAGATATGTGTTGTTGCGGTTACTGGACGTGCCAGGCGGTTCCGGGTAGTTTTACACCACAACTCAATCTAACCTCGGGTTTTCCTTGGGCATGATGCACTAACCTCTCATATTAGATAGGTGTTGTTGTGGTAACTGGATGTGTCGGGCGGTTCCGGACAGTTTTACACCACAACTCAATCTAACCTCGGATTAGGCATAGTCATCTTTTTCTTAATTTACATATCTATCTTTCAAATTTATATGTAAATTATCCACAATTATTTCCCTTCAAGTCATGCCCCATTTACCCTCTAAATCATATTTTCAATTTTTGGTATATAAATTATACCAATTTTGTGGCACTAACCATTCATTTATTCATGGGCCAAATTATGCTAATAATATTAATTTCTAAGGTTTTTCCAACGTTACCCCCGTCATACATTTGCAAAATTCACATAGGATGTTAGGCTCGTAACTTAGCCTAACTTATATAAAAAGGGGAAGAGATGGGAGCATGCACCATTCACAGAACATAAAATAGTAAAGATCTAACTAAACAAGTGTTATGAAAATGTGGCATAAAATAATGAACTTGCATTTTTGGATCCAATTAACATGGGTCTAAGCATATGAAATTACCCAAATCCAACTAGGCTTGTAAATGTAATCTTGCAATTTGGATCCAAATAAATATAAATCTTAAGCACATAGAATTTCACAAGTTCAACTAGGCATGTGAATGTAAATTTGCAATTTGGGTCCAACTGAACATATACCTTAAGCATATAGAATTACACAAGTTCAACTAGACATGTGAATGTGAACTTTTAATTTGGATCCAATAATCATGAATCTTAAACATATGGATTTACACAAGTTTAACAAAGCATGTAAATACGAACTTTTATTTTGGATCCAACAAACATGAATCTTAAGCATATGGTTTTACACAAGTTTAACAAGGCATGTGAGTGTGAACTTTAATCTTGGATCCAATTTTCATAGATCTAAATGTGAATCTAAACATAATACATGTCTTAGCCTAAAAACTTGCATGATTCAATAAACATAGATCTAAATGTAGATCTAAACATAATACATGTCTTAGCCTAACAACTTGCATGATTCAATAAACATAGATCTAAATGTAGATCTAAACAACTTGCATAATTCAATAAACATAGATCTAAATGTAGATCTAAACAACTTGCATGATTCAATAAACATAGATCTAAATGTAGATCTAAACATAGTACATGTCTTAGCCTAACAACTTGCATGATTCAATAAACATAGATCTAAATGTAGATCTAAACAATTTGCAAGATTCAATAAACATAGATCTAAATGTAGATCTAAACAACTTGCATGATTCAATAAACATATATCTAAATGTAGAACTAAACATAATACATGTCTTATACTAACAACTTGCATGATTCAATAAACATAAATCTAAATGTAGATTTAAACAACTTGCATGATTCAATAAACATAGATCTAAATGTAGATCTAAACAACTTGCACGATTTAATAAACATAGATCGAAATGTAGATCTAAACAACTTGCATGTTACATAACATGAAAAAGTCAACAAATTTATATAATATACGATTGGTTTAACATCAACATAATAACCACAATAATCTCACAAGCATATACGATAGAATCGTTACAAGAATAGGCATAAGTCAGCATCGTCATTATCTTACAACTAGGAATTACTCTAGTTTTCATTTTATTACAAATCACAACTTTTAATCGTTCACATCTAAATAGTAACAGGACTTACAAAGAAAAGAAATTCTTGTTTTCTGGGATCTGTTTTCTGAATTTGAAAAGCAATCCCTTGAAAAAGACTATCAATTCTCTAAGTTAGTTTTGATTCGAAGCTTTAACTTGTTTTCTAATTGAAGAAGAAATGGTGGCTAGGCTAGAACGTTCATTGACAGCATGGTGGCTCCTTGGAATTAATTAGTGTGATTTAGGGTTTGAGGATTAGGGTTGCTTTTACAGAAGTTTAATCTTATGTGAGCCGTTAGATCATTCTAGGAGCAATCAGAGCCATCCAACTAAACCAATGTGTCACTCAGCCAATCATAGCATGACACATAAGCCTTAACACCTCAGAATTTGTCACAAAGCCAATCAGAGAAGGCTACGCAAAAAAAGACAATCCTTGACCAATAAAAAATGCGCCACGCGCGCAACATGATGTGTACATGTCATATATATATATATATATATATATATATTCTTTTTATCTATCTTCCCAATTAACCATTTTCACACTAAACCACTTTTTGAACTGCGTTCACACTAATCCACTTTTTAGCCATTCCCCTAAAACAAAAATATCGCGCTGGCGGGGATTGAACTCTGTACCTCTTGTATACAAGTCACATGTTCTAACCAAATGAGCTACTAAGTATTTTGCTTACAAACCTTAGAACAATGCTAAACATTATTCTTTCCTCATTCTTCTTTTTTCATGTTTTGCTGTAATATTTAATTTAAAGATATCTTCTTCATATGGAGCCCGATTTACGCAAACTCAGACTCTATCTCAAGCAGAATTCCGAGATGAACGCAATGGCGCAACCCGTTTCACCTATTTATTCTTTTTCAAATTAATTATTCTTTAATTTGTTATTTTAATATTCTCAGAAAATACGGGGTGTTACATTTCCCCTCCTTAAAGGATTTCGTCCCCGAAATCTTCAAGTTAAGAAGAATGTATATCCTACCATCCAATCATCCATCTACTCAACCATCAAACACAGGCATCCATTGTCCTTAAAAAGATTTCTAATGCCTTCATGATGATATGCATAGTGTGTGTACATGTCCTTATCTAGTGCAAAATCAGGCGGTCTACTGATGCAGTTGACCTCCTTAATGCGAATTATGTCAGTGCCATGAGTCCATCATGTATGCAATTATTCCTAATCGTACTTTATAACTTCTACATGAGTGCACAATCATTCATACAAATGCAACATCCATATGATAACACATCAATTTTCAGTTCATATATAAAAATTCACTCATGCATATGCAATATGAAAGTGACTGAGCCGATCTAGTACCTAATGTGTGTATATGCATCCACGAGCAACCACTTGCAACCACCAATCATAACATGTTTCAAACACATGTTTACATCCATTGGCTTCTACCTAAGGATTGAAGATATGACCTAGAGGATATACCTAAAAAGATATAAACAAACATGCATAGAATTCCTAAAAGAAGAGATCAAGGATATACCCTCAAGAAAAAGGGTATGATGCGCGTGTCTTATCTTCAGTCTCCCACGTCGCGTCTTCTTGACCTTCACTCCATTGTACCTTAACTAATTTAACTTCACAGTTGCGAAGCTTCTTGACCTCCATTTCCAAAACTCACTTGTAAAGATAGGACCTCGATCACTTACTATGCTAGAGGGTATCCAATGTAGTCGAACTATCTTTCCAAGATAAACAGGTGTGAGCCATGATACCACGTGTATATACTAAGATAATTAGAGGTCTCTCCTCTACTTAGCTTATCCATCATGTCACAAATCTGAGGGTCTAAAGCTAAATGTTGCTATGTACTTTTTACCTCTCCTAAGGTCAGTCTTACTTTAGGGCGCCTGCCATAACCATTTATTTCCCACGCAAACCATCCTAGTCGAACTCGACATCCCTCAAGTACAAGCCCCAAAGGCCTAAACCAATATCAGACAAGAACCCAAGGAATACCTCCTCCGAATTTGGATGATCTACGTGAGATGATACTAGCAAAACAATCAAACAATTGAGCACTTAACCGACTCTAGCTATCCTCGCCAATCTTGCTCCAAAACTATCGTTGATCGCATAGCTGGCTTTGCATTGTCAACTAGATACATGCAGAAGTCTATCTCGAGTTTTAGGGGGAGAATCCCTAACCTAATCAAAAACACCTGCGTACTCATGGACTACTCTAACGGATCGCAAATCATCGATAGATGCATCAAGTGATTCTAGGTAGCTAAGCCTAACTGATCCCCTCAGGATCGCACGAAATCTCGAGGGTATTCCCGAGGCAAGTAAAAAGTCTAACTACCCTCATTTCACAATTACTAGCTAACCAATTCATGCCTAGAATCAATCCATAACTCATGAAACCAGAAACATAAGCATTACACTTAAACTCAATCCCTAATATAGATATTTACAAATCCTTACAAACCAAAGATAAATAAGCCGAACCACCAACCGGATTTGTGAAAATAATGGGATCTTCTATTATACTAGAAGGTGCAGAGAATCAACTATGGAAGCAGATATAAGCGAATGTGAAGCGCTGAAATCAAAAAGAGTACTAACAGGATGATCAAAAAGAAAAACTAAACTTTACTATCTTTCTCTCAGGTATGCTGGCGGTGAAAGCATGCACTTGCCTTCCTGAAAATCTTGTCCTTTGTCCTTGTCCTCCGGGCAATCCTCGATAATATGCCCTGCCTCACCATGCTGAAAACAACCACTTGTCTTTTACTTCCCACAATTAAATGACCCGTATACCACAAAAAAGATACTTCCTCTTGTTGCGGGATCTATTATTTCCTCCGCCCTTCTTATATTCCAATCCTTTGTTTATGATTCTTCCCCTTTGGCCTCTTTCTCTTTACCTCCTTTGTGAACCATGTTGACAAGACTTTCGAACGTTGCCTGCATCACATGGGCAACCCTACAAAGCTTGGAAGACTATTAGCCGTAGGTGAAACTATTACGACTATGTATGGAGGTTGGGCGCTTCTTCGCCCTTTGACAGGGGTCGTAGTCTCATCGAGCCTACGGAACCATGTCGCGATGAGGTTACCTCCCAGAAAGCCAGGAGCCCCGGAGACTCAGGAAAGAAGGAAACAAGGATTCAAACAGAGGATCTAAAGATAGTGCTTATGGCTTTGGGGAATATGCCTTTAAAACAAAACTTTTCTTTTGAAAATGCTTCTTTTAAAACCGTTTTGAAAATAAATTTTCAAATCTTTTATCTGATCCTGTAACCTTCAGCTCTGATACCAAGTGAAACACCCCGCCTTCGTTAAGGTCACTCACAAAGGGAATGCCTTAACTCCAGTAGAGCATTATAGGTAAAAGACACAGATAATTAACAAGACAGACATATAAGCAGCGAAAAAACTAATTTTATATCATAAATACGTGGTTCAGTTAAAACATTACAACAACTGTCTCAAACCAACTTCCAAATTATTACAACAAAATTTCTATCTTGAATTAAATCATAAAGAAGCATTAGAACAATAGTAAGGTAGCATAAATCCTTAATAAGAGAGTATCCAAAGCCATAGCACAAGGAAAAAGATTCCAAGTAATACATCTACTTTCTTCAAGCTGGAAATGATCCGATCTAAGCTGAAGTATTCCCTCCCTGTGGACCTGGAAGGGGGGGAACGGAAGAAAAGAAGACGAAAGAAAATGGGTCAGACATGAGTCTGGTAAGTCCAGTGACTATTTAGCATGTAAACAAGAAGATGGTTATGACATGAATAAACTGAATCTAGGACATCACCCTAGAAATAAATAATAAGGCTGAATATGCTATCGCACCCTTTTTACTTCTCTGCACCACCTACTAATGTCCCAACTAGTAATCTATATAAAATGATCATATGATAACGTGATCCCAATCCTTGCAATTGTGGTAGCCTTCAGGTGTACATCTATTATGAGGATTCCACCTCAATCTGCCTAATTGTCATGAATGTGTTAGATGTACCCTTACTACCCTATCGATTGGCTCCTTGCATTAACGTTCCATGTGTCTGTGTCAATCAGCCCTGTCTTGCGTGTAGATACCCTGTGTTGGTCCCACCATTAGGTGTATCAATCCATATGACAGCAACCCGACACGATTCAAGATGCACAGTGTATAACTACTGGTACCCAGTGCCTACTTTTTCCCACTCCAAAGTACGTGCATGCCCGTAAACCGTCGGAACCTACACTGACGTACCCCCTGCCACTGTTTTGACCGCTTATAATCAGCCCAGTAATCGTGCCCCACCCTGCCTAGTTTCAGGGTACCATGATACATCTATGTGGGTTACTGCTGAAATGGGTCTCCGTTACTAGGGTTTCCTATTGGTTAAGTTTGTGGGCCTATATATACAATTATTACCCACCTACACTAGATGTACTTAACGCTCCCAATGATTCTAGCATGTTTACTCAATGGTTAAGTTTGTGGGCCTATATATACTAATATTACCCACCTACACGAGATGTGCTTAACACTCCCATCGATTCAAGCATGTTTATTTAACGGTTAAGTTTGTGGGCCTATATTTACTAATATTCCCCACCATCCCGATATGTACTTAACCCTCCCGTACATTATGTCGTATTGGTTAATTGTTTTCCATTCATGTTAACTTAACCCACCCATTCATCATGTCATGTTGGTTAAGTGTTTCTTATTAACTCAACCCTCCTCACTTATCATGTTGGATTGGTTAAGTGTTTCCTATTAACTTAACCCCGTTCGTCCATCAAGTTGTATTGGTCAAGTGTTTCTTGTTAACTTAACCCCACGTGTTCATCATGTTGTATTGGTTAAGTGTCATCAATCAATTCAAGTTATTTAACCCACCTACTTGTCATGCTCCTTTGGTTAAGTGTTGCCTTCTTGTGTTAACATAACCCTACCACATATCAAGTTATATTGGTTAAGTGTTGTCCTCTTGTTTTAACTTAACCTTACCACAAATCAAGTTATATTGGTTAAGTGTTGTCCTCTTGTTTTAACTTAACCTTACCAAAAATCAAGTTATATTGGTTAAGTGTTTCTCATTAACTTAACCCTAGTCATTCATCTTGTTCATTAGCATTAATTGATTTATTAATGCACCAACCTCTCACATTAGATATGTGTTGTTGCGGTTACCCGGATGTGCCGGGCTGTTACGGACAGTTTTACACCACAACTCAATCTACCCTCGGGTTTTTCTTGGGCATGATGTACTAACCTCTCACATTAGATAGATGTTGTTGTGGTTACTGGATGTGTCGGGCGGTTCCGAGCAGTTTTACACCACAACTCAATCTAACCTCAGGTTAGGCATACTCATTTTTTTTTTTAATTTACATATCTATCTTTCAAATTTTTATGTAAATTATCCACAATTATTGCCATTCAAGTCATGCCCCATTTACCCTCTAAATCATATTTTCAATTTTTGGTATATAAATTATACCAATTTTATGGAACTAACCATTCATTTATTTATGGGCCAAATTATGCTAATAATAATAATTTTTAAGGTTTTCCCAACGTTACCCCCATCATACGTTCGCAAAATTCACATAGGATGTTAGGCTCGTAACTTAGCCTAACTTATATACAAAAAGGGGAAGAGACGGGAGCATGCACCATTCACACAACATAAAATAGTAAAGATCTAACTAAACATGTGTCATGAAAATGTAACACCCCACGTCCATTAATGTCACTCACAAAGGGAATGCATTAACTTCTATGAGCATTTTAAATGAGTATAGAATCGAAACTTAACAACAAGACAGATAAAAACAGTACTTAAAAATTTAAAACTTTATTCATTGCAGCGGTAAACACATAGGTTTGATTACATCATCAAAAACCAGAGTCAAAGTACATAATATCCATCTTGACTAAATCAGAGTACATAAATTGAAAGACATATCCCCAATACAAAATAACCATAAATAAGATAAGCTGAACTTTTACTTAAGCGACCTAAGCAATCTTCTAAAAGCAGTGATACAGCTGTCCAAAATCAAGCTCCACTGGTGCTAGTTCCACCCTGAGCACCTGGAGGGGAGGGGGGGAAGGAAGAAAAGAGGTGGGAATAAAGGGGGTCAGACATAAAGTCTGGCGAGTGCGATAACTTTAAAAATATAATTACCAAAATAACTAGGCTAAGGCATAAGTTGAAAAATAAGGAAATGACTGTGAACAATTGGGTATGACAGAGTAAACAAGGAAATAAGATGAACAAAGATAACATTAAAGGCGCACCTAAACCACTATAAGATAATTACTATACTGCACCACCACTAGTCACCTTAAGGTTGATCCTGCCTACAAGACTTAATAATGATAATGGTAGTTTCGTGCACCCCTAGTTGCCTTCATAGGTGCCGCCTGCCCTTATCTCCACTAGGTGTACCCACTAACCCCATGTGTAACAACCCGGATTTTGAGCGACTTTGGTTATCGACATAAGCTCGATGTCGATAACCAAAACATCGAAAAATCCCGGTAATTAATGAAAGAAATTAGAGGGTGAGAATAGATAAGATAGAAACTTAGAATAGAAGAAGAAGAACACAACATCAGAGTAACACGAACCTCACAGCGGAACGAATAACATATAATAGATAACATAACTTTGAAATATAACAGTTATGTATACAATAGCACTTATCAGAGTACAGCACTTACAACACGGCGGAAATAACTATAGCTATATGATCTTGAAGCCTCCTGCTCCAAGCTCTCCAATGTATCTGCAAATCCCGACTACTTGACTGCCCGTACAAATTTAGGCACCCAAGAGTTTAGGGAAAACAACAAAGTAAACACCGGGTCAGTCATGAGACTGGTGTGAGTAAAACAGTTTAAACAGGTATATGAACAAGTAAACGATATCTCATAAGACCACGCCGCAGAACGGAACGGGTTTTTCCCTTATGAGAATCCAAAATATCTTTATATCAAAAACCTTTTGATATTATAATAATGTCTATGTACAAATAGATATCAACTAGCAGAAACGCTTTCATCTCACGTTCTACATATATAGTATACAATCAAAATCGCAAGCACGTATTGGATAATGGATTTCCAACTATGACAAGGTATGGAACCACCTTCCGATCAGTGTACTCTAGAAACGATACACTGGAGTTCAACAAGAACGTCTTGCAACTCAGCCACACATGACCGACCACTCATTTCGCTTGAGGGTATCGAATGTACATCACCAACGGTTGGGATCAGCAACCGTTCCCGTATATATAGGGGACAGCATTGATAGATTTAAGAAACAAATGAATATTCTCTAGATAGGTGATTATACACCCTACTTCGGTGTGACCGACTTAGCCATGCTGCCTGTCCGATTTCTGTCATTTACCGGTTGATGAGGCTAGAAGCTACGCTTTATCATTACATCAGATTCACTTCGAATGCCACATTGTCAGATCCATCGAAAATCACTAATTGGCGTCTACAACAGTACATTACGTGTTAGCTAAAGAAGTTTCCTTCTCCGCTTCCACTCTTGGTATAGTTGAAGAAATCAATGTACGTGACCTTTCTGGAAATACTCTGTCAGACATTCATCAACACAAGTCATCCTCATTCACTTAGAATGTCACATCGTCATACCCGCCAAATCACAAATTGATTTATCCAAAAGTAACACGGGTATACAGCTTAGAGAAACGAATTCCTCCGCCACCAAACGTGAATACGTTTGAACAGATCAACTTACGCGATCCATTGGATATACTCTATCAGACCTTCGTCCATACAAGTTGTCCTAGGACTGGACAAACCGAAGGCACTATTCAGTATATCCATCTTAGTCACTGTTATCTAAGACTTATACAACAGCCCTTGCACTTTACTCCGTCTTCAATTATCTTTGGCATATATGATTCGCAACGCTTATGCCAATACAGAGTGGTTCTTTGGATAATAATCCAACCGGTCTCTCCATATTAACAACGTTAAAATGGTCAAAACTTCGATAGTCTGTGATTTAACTATCAAAGAAAACAAGTGTGCAAACAACGATATCATTCCCAAATGGAAATTATATCGATCAATCATCAACATATATCTATATATATATTCACATTGCCTTATTTTCTATGTTTAGAAAATATATGTTATTAACGCTGGAAAACGTTTCCATCTGCTTATTTACAAATCACTACTTTTCCCCAACTATCAGTCCCTGACTGTAAACTAGTATGAGAACAATCCCCTAAGTATAAATCCCGAAGGCCGAAACCAACATCAGATAGGCACTTGGAAAACCATTCAATTTACTAATCTCTAGTCAGTTCTAATTTTACTTAACTCTATTTGATTAACTCTGATTGATTAACTCTAACTGGTTAATTCTAACCGATCAACTCTAACTGGTCAATCTTAATTAATTAACTCTAACTGGTTTTACTTGGTTTGACTAACTCAATTTATTAACTCGACTGACTAATTCAACACGATTAACCTAACTTGATTTACTTATCTCGATTAACTGAACTAATCACTTTGATTAACTCGACTAATTCACTTTGGTTAACTTAACCAATTCACTTAACTAATTCACTTAGTTTAACTTAACTAATTCACTTAACTCCTGTCGAATAAACTATATTCGATAACTCCTCTAACTCTATTCGAATAAACTATATTTGATTAACTCATTTACTCTATTCGAATAAACTATATTCGATTAACTCCTTTTCTCTATTCGAATAAACTATATTCGATCAACTCATTTGATTTAACTCTAATCGATTAACTCCATCGAATAAACTATATTCGATAACTCCTTCGAATAAACTACATTCGAAAATCTCCTCTCGAATAAACGATATTCGATAATCTTCCCTTTCGATTTAACAAATCGATAACTCCTTTTCGAATAACTAAATTCAATAACTCCTTTCGATTTAACTAATCGATAACTCCTTTCGATTTAACTAATCGATAACTCCTTTCGATTTAACTAATCGATAACTCCTTTCAATTTAACTAATCGATAACTCCCTTCGATGAAACTAACATCGATACTCCTTTCGATGAAACTAACATCGATTAACTCCTTTCGATGAAACTAACATCGATTAATTTAACTCGACGAACTTAACTCGACTCACTTATCTCGATAATCTAACTCAAGAACTTAACTCCTATCGAATAACTAATATTCGATTTAACTTCATTCGCTTGACTCTAGATCGCAGCGATCACAATGGTTACGCCTGACTCCCTCAGGAAACATCCGACCGCCGTAGGCTATTTATAGCCCTGCGAATTACGCTAGCAGTCGTACGAGATGGCAACTTATCCTGAATAACTCTGTTTGACTAACTCTATCTCAAATAACTATATTTGATAAATCCTCTAACTCTATTTCGAATAAGTGGTATTCGATAACTTAACTCGATTATCAACTCGAAAATCTTAACTCGAATCGATTAACTCCAACTGATTAACTTGACTTACTTAACTCACTGGTTAACTTGACTTACTTAACTCACTGGTTAACTCTACTGAACTGGTTAACTCTATTCAACTAACTCGACTCGACTAACCCCTTTCGAATAGCATATTCGTTTTACTAACTTTCGAATACCATATTCGATTTACTTTATTCACTTTATAAAGATTTCCTTTTTTAACAACGTTTTATTCATTTGAAAAGATTTACTTTTAAATAACGGTTCTACACTTTAAAAATGATTTCCTTTTTATAACGTTTCCTTTTCAATTCTATTTGTAAATGGTTTACAAATATTTCCTTTTCAAATTTATTCTTGAAATATTCTAACTCCTTAAATTCTCTGAAAAATTCGCCATAACCTCCTTTGTAACGGGAGCATCGGGAAAATTCCCAAACCCGCCACACAGGCCTTTCCATTCAAAAAAGAAAATGGTTTGTAATTATTTCCTTTTTGAATATCTCCTATTTATAAATATTCAAATTTATAAATATTTCTTATTTATAAATATTCCAGTTTATAAATATTCTGTTTTTCAATATCACTTTGAAAATCTCCTTTTCCCATTCCGATATTTTATGGTACTTAACACATCCAATCACGATGACCAATCTCATTTAAACCCATATAATCAACCACAGGTTTTAACTACATCATATATCATAATATATGAAAAACAATAAAATAACTGTTGAGGAATCCAGTCGGATTCCTCCAACCTGTTTCCCTGCATCCACAGATGTTACACAATATGATTATCATCACTTTCAGTTCAGTATAAATTATTCTGATAGCAGAATCAATATATAAGTATTTAATGGTTTATATATATATATATATATATATATATATATATATATATATATGTATATATATATATAATTTCCACTAACTGACTAGCAGTTCAATCAACCAACCAACACACAGAAATCAACAGATGATTAACAGTTCTAAAAATACATTATAAAAATATAACTGTTCAGAGTTGGTGAGTTTTACTCACATTGGCGCGTTAATCGTTAGATAACGGTTTGCGTTATTTGATTTCGACGGACAATTTATTTCGCCATAAATTGTAACGTGCTCCAATTGACTCGCGGTCAGTTCCATTGTTTTGCTTCTGTCCATACGATCCTGTCGGATCTTGTTTCGCCAATCCAACATTTCCGGCCCACTCACTTTTCAAAACCCAGACCTCATGAATGTCTTCTTCCATATGCATCTTTTTGATCTGCCAGCTCCGAGTATTTATCGATATTTCAAAACATAAGTCCATCCTCTCTTTTAATTCACGTCCACTAACCCTTTGCTTAGTCCACCATCTTTCTAAGGCCCATTCCCTTTTTCTTTCTTTACACACTTTGAATCTGGGCCTCACCCCATTCTCCATTTTGGCCCACTGCAAATCATCTCTCCATACTGACAAAGCTTTCCTCCTTAAACAAACTACGCACTCCAGAAAACAACAGAACAGCCCCACCGAACACCATCATGTACACCCCCAACACCCAGGCCGATATCACCAGACAACTCCTCTTCCTAAGCACCACGTCACCATCCCAGATTCCTCAAACTCGCACTCACTAACCTCCTCGCCTCGACCTCTCGTCGATTACAGTCTACTGTACCTAGTTCGCCTCTTTATTTCACCAGAATCCACGAAAAAAAACATACAATGCGCCGAACTACCCCAAGATCCTGGAAACATCCTCCAAAACTTGGATCGAAGATCCCAACTCCTGCTGTGATTAATTCTTGCTTTTGCTGTGAATTTATCGGAACAGAAGAGGACGTCGAACTCTTGGATTAGCATACAAGCAGGAAGAAATCGACTCCCTGAGTTTGAATCTATGTATAAAACAATTTACGGGATTTTATTTGGTTTTCTGTGGATTTTCGAGGGATGGGATTTTCGTTTTTCAGGAGACAAAAAAATGCGGCGCTACATTTAGATCTGAGGAATTAGGTTTAGGAGCATCCTTTTATAAGGAAGATATTTTGGACCATTAAAATATTATTTACTTATGTTTTTTCATAAATGGTAAATCGTTCATTTGTTGGTTTGTATACATGTTGTAAGTGTCCGATCTCGTTTCTATTCCTATGTGTATGTTCTGTTGTTTTGAAACCAAATGAAACGGGTGGTTTGAGAAGAAAATCGTGGACCTATGTTTTATACTGTAAAGTTTATCATCACGAAATAAAGAATTTTCTTCCTTTACAAACTGTTGTCGACAGAAGTAAACATACCGTTATAATCAGCTCGGTACCACGATCCCGAAAATATAATAATACCGGTAGATGGGCTCATATTTTGAAACTTCAAAATGTTGATTACAGGGTGCGAAACACTCCAAATAAAAAGTTGCTTATTTAATTAATTAAAAATTATAGTAAAATTCTAAAAATTAAATTATCACTATTTCCCAAAAGAACCTTATCTAAATTCAAACCTGATATCTAGTTATATCGAATAAACCGTTATGGTCGATAAACGATTCTATAGCGACTATTCTAAAATTTGATTTGGACATATCTCAAAATCTACACGACGAAATCCCCATTTTTCTCTTCCACTAGAAAGATATACTACACCAGCTCCACACGGTTCTTGTTTCACAGAAATCCGGCTTAAAACGAATCCTGTACATTCAATTGAAGTTCAAATCGCGAACTGCAGCGCCATTTCAAGCTCGATTTTAATTATAATATAATTATACGTTCAAACTGACGTCGATTGAATATATTCGTCAATATAATTCAACTCTAAGCTGAATTAAATCTAAGGGACAACCCCGTTCACAGAATATTGTGATTTCCAATATTTTTGATTATTTCTGAATTAAATATATTATTATATTATTTAATTTAATTAAATATTCACTATAATTAATTAACGACGATTTAATTCCCTAAATCACTATTTATATAATTAAATAAATTAATTATAATACCCCTGACAATGCGGGTCATTACATTCTTCCCCACTTAAAATAATTTCGTCCTCGAAATTGCTAAGTTAGAGGACGACCTTATCTATTGGAATTCCTAAGATTTGTTAACCTCTCAACTTCAGTTTCACTGGACCAATTAATATCACAAAAATATTAATTCATTCTGACCAACTAAAATTTTCAAAAATTCTGAAAATTTTCTAACACTTTAAATTTTCAGAAAATTTCGCCAGCACCTCCTTTGTACCGGCCAATAGCTCAAACTCCAACTCGCCTCTCTGGGCCTTCTTCAACCCAAAAGAAAATCAAAACGCCAAACGGCTTGCCAATTCGGCTCATAAATCCCAAAATCATATAAAATATAAACTTGTACCTTTTTGTCGGGCATATCATTATATCCCTTCCATCTGTTACCATTCCACATATACCAATGTCCTCCCAATCAAACTCAATCAATTTTATATCGTCAAACCAAATCATTCGCTTATACTCAAGTCGAATCCCATTTTCAATCTCAAGTTTCCTTCTTGATTTTCAAATTCTACGTCCAGCTAAATTTCAAATTCTTGACTTATCCATTCAATTCTATTTAACTTAGTTCAAGTTAAATTTCAATTTATTTTTACCATCTCATTTTATTTAACTTCATAAGTTAAATTTTAAATTCCAGAACTTAAATTCCTGGGTAAATTTCAAATCAATTTGAAATCATACTGCCAATTCAAAACCTTTGAATTTTCTAAACAACTTGTTTTCTCAAAACAATTCAAATCAAAATCTCTGGTAGTAATCCACCACTTAGAACTTGAAAATCACACCGATGATACTGCGCAGTCATCACCGAAATTATTTTCCAGCGACCCAAGTGATTTCAATACTATATCATTTCAAAACCCTTACCAAATACATCCATTTTGAAAACATCTCAAAATCTCCCAGGAACTTAAAATTTCCTTATTTTAATTCTAAATCTGATTTGAATTCATATCTAATTCATCTTATTTCGTATACTTTACTTATATGAATTATGATTGGTTATATGTAACCATTTCACTTTATAATCTCATTCGATTATAATCACAACCTATATATGATAATATATCACATATCCATACAATGTCGGTCCATCGTATTCAAGTGTTTATTTACTCCTACCGATATAGTGGATCAAACTGATCGACCAGAACTCATAAACAACTCAGCCAATGAATCTCCACAATATAAAACTATTTTTATAACAAATACGCACTCGTATATATACACTCAACTCAATCTAGGGTATTACTAATCCTATCTCTACCGAGTCACGCCACAGAGCCAAGGTAATTCTTAACTTAAGCTCTGATACCAACTGTAACAACCCGGATTTTGAGCGACTTTGGTTATCGACATAAGCTCGATGTCGATAACCAAAACATCGAAAAATCCCGGTAATTAATGAAAGAAATTAGAGGGTGAGAATAGATAAGATAGAAACTTAGAATAGAAGAAGAACACAACATCAGAGTAACATGAACCTCACAGCGGAACGAATAACATATAATAGATAACATAACTTTGAAATATAACAGTTATGTATATAATAGCACTTATCAGAGTACAGCACTTATAACACAGCGGAAATAAACTATAGCTATATGATCCAGAAGCCTCCTGCTCCAGCTCTTCAAGTATCTGTAAATCCCGACTACTTGACTGCCCGTACAAATTTAGGAACCCAAGAGTTTAGGGAAAACAACAAAGTAAACTCTGGGTCAGTCATGGGACTGGTGTGAGTAAAACAGTTTAAACAGGTATATGAACAAGTAAACGATATCTCATAAGACCACGCCGCAGAACGGAACGGGTTTTTCCCTTATGAGAATCCAAAATATCTTTATATCAAAAACCTTTTGATATTATAATAATGTCTATGTACAAATAGATATCAACTAGCAGAAACGCTTTCATCTCACGTTCTACATATACAGTATACAATCAAAATCGCAAGCACGTATTGGATAATGGATTTCCAACTATGACAAGGTATGGAACCACCTTCCGATCAGTGTACTCTAGGAACGATACACTGGAGTTCAACAAGAACGTCTTGCAACTCTGCCACACATGACCGACCACTCATTTCGCTTGAGTGTATTGAATGTACATCACCAACGGTTGGGATCAGCAACCGTTCCCGTATATATATGGGACAGCATTGATAGATTTAAGAAACAAATGAATATTCTCTAGATTGGTGATTATACACCCTACTTCGGTGCGACCGACTTAGCCATGCTGCCTGCCCGATTTCTGTCATTTACCGGTTGATGAGGCTAGAAGCTACGCTTTATAATTACATCAGATTCACTTTGAATGCCACTGTAACGACCCGGATTTTCGGCGACTTTGGTTATCGACATAAGCACGATGTTGATAACCAAAACATTGAAAAATCCCGGTAATTAATGAAAGAAATTAGAGGGTGAGAATAGATAAGATAGAAACTTAGAATAGAAGAAGAAGAAGAAGAACACAACATCAGAGTAACACGAACCTCACAGCGGAACGAATAACATATAATAGATAACATAACTTTGAAATATAACAGTTATGTATACAATAGCACTTATTAGAGTACAGCACTTACAATACGGCGGAAATAACTATAGCTATATGATCTTGAAGCCTCCTGCTCCAAGCTCTCCAATGTATCTGCAAATCCCGACTACTTGACTGCCCGTACAAATTTAGGCACCCAAGAGTTTAGGGAAAACAACAAAGTAAACTCCGGGTCAATCATGGGACTGGTGTGAGTAAAACAGTTTAAACAGGTATATGAACAAGTAAACGATATCTCATAAGACCACGCCGCAGAGCGGAACGGGTTTTTCCCTTATGAAAATCCAAAATATCTTTATATCAAAAACCTTTTGATATTATAATAATGTCTATGTACAAATAGATATTAACTAGCAGAAACGCTTTCATCTCGCGTTCTACATATATGGTATACAATCAAAACCGCAAGCACGTATGGGGTAATGGATTTCCAACTATGACAAGGTATGGAACCACCTTCCGATCAGTGTACTCTAGGAACGATACACTGGAGTTCAACAAGAACATCTTGTAACTCAGCCACACATGACCGACCACTCATTTCGCTTGAGTGTATCGAATGTACATCACCAACGGTTGGGATCAGCAACCGTTCCCGTATATATATGGGACAGCATTGATAGATTTAAGAAACAAATGAATATTCTCTAGATAGGTGATTATACACCCTACTTCGGTGCGACCGACTTAGCCATGCTGCCTGCCCGATTTCTGTCATTTACCGGATGTGAGGCTAGAAGCTACGCTTATCTTTTACATGTCACATCTTCATTCACTTAGAATGCCACATCGTCATACCCGTCAAATCACACATTGACTTATCCAAAAATACCACGGGTATAAAGCTAAGAGAAACGAATTCCTCCGCCACCAACGTAAATACGTTTGAAACGATCAACTTACGTGATCTACCAGATATACTCTGTCAGACCTTCGTCCATACAAGTTGTCCTGGGACTGGACAAACCGAAGGCACTATGCAGTACATCCATCTTACTCACTGTTATCTAAGACTTATACAACAGCCCTTGCATTTTACTCCGTCTTCAATTATCTTTGGCATATATGATTCGCAACGCTTATGCCAATACAGAGTGGTTCTTTGGATAATAATCCAACCAGTCTCTCCATATTAACAACGTTAAAATGGTCAAAGCTTCGATAGTCTGTGAGTTAACTATCAGAGAAAAACAAGTGTGCAAACAACGATATTATTTCCAGATGGAAATTATATCGATCAATCATCAAACATATATATATATACATATATATATATATATTCACTTTTCCTTATTTTCTATACTCAGAAAATATACGTTATTAACACTGGAAAACATTTCCAATCCTCATTCACGTATCACTATTCTTCCACAACTATCAGTCCCTAACTATAAACTAGTAAGAGAACAATTCTCTAAGTATAAACCCCGAAGGCCGAAACCAACATCAGATCGATATTCAGAAAACTATTCAACTTACAAATCTCTAGTCAGTTTCTAATTTTTGTTTAACTCTATCTCTTTAACTCTATTCGATTAACCCTAACTGGTTAACTCTAACTGATTAACTCTAACTGGTTAACTCCAACTGATTAGCTTACTTCTAACTTACTTCGACTCATTTTGATTAATTCGTTTCACTAACTCATTCCGACTCATTTGGATTAATTCGTTCCACTGACTCATTTTGGCTAATTCACTTTGGTTAACTCGGTTTGATTAACTTACTTTGGTTAACTCTCTTGGTTCACTTGGGTTAACTCGACCTTGGTTCACTTGGGTTAACTCGACTCACATAACCAAACTTGACTAACTTGATTCATATAACCAAACTTGATTAACTTGATTTACATAACCAAACTTGATTAACTTGATTCAAATAGCTGAACTCGATTAACTCGACTCACATAACCAAACTTGACTAACTTGATTCATATAACCAAACTTGATTAACTTGATTTACATAACCAAACTTGATTAACTTGATTCAAATAGCTGTACTCGATTAACTCGACTCACATAACCAAACTTGACTAACTTGATTCATATAACCAAACTTGATTAACTTGATTTACATAACCAAACTTGATTAACTTGATTCAAATAGCTGTACTCGATTAACTCGACTCGAACGACTGTGTTCGACTTACTCCCTTTATAATTCTATTTATTTTCTAAATAAATATTCCTTTATTACTTCACTTCTATTCATTTGATCCTCATTATAAATTGGTAAGTGAATAAACTTCTCAGTGTTAATCCCGAAGGCCGAAACCAACATCAGATCAACACTATGAAATTTACTCAACTCAATTAACGTATAACAAGTTCCAATTTCTTACAATCATACCCTGTTCTCTTTAACAAATTTAAATCGATTCTATTTATTCTCAAATAAATATTCCTTTTATAAAATCCTTTGATTTTATAAATACTTCATTTTCAATATACGTTTTGAAAATTTCCTTGTTAATATTCCAGTATTCCTTATGGTGTTTAACGTACCATACAACAATGATCAGTATCATTCAAACATACAAAATCAGCACCAGATTTCATATCACATCATATAACACAGTATATGAGAAAAAAAACAATAAAATAAATGTTGAGGAATCCAGTCGGATTCCTCCGACCTGTTTCCCTGCATCACAGATGTTAAACAATATAGATAACATCACTTTCAGTTCCATATGATATATTCTGTTAAACAGAATCAAATATAGAAATTCAACTAACCGACTAGCAGTTCAATGAAACAGTCAACACACAGTAAATCAGACAATTTCTAACAGTTCTAAAAATACAACATGAAATTATAAACTATTTAGAGTTGGTGAGATTTACTCACATTGTCCGTAATCGTTAAATAACGATTTACGGTAGCCGGTTCTGATCAGGCAATTTATTTTGATATAAATTGTAACTAGCTTCTGTTCATTCCTAGTCGATTCCATTTGTAGTTGTCGTCTGTACGATCCTGTCGGATCTTGTTTTCGCTCGATTCTGACATCAGACGGAAAAGTTATACCAGTTTCAAATTTTAAATGAGCATTTATTTTATTTAAACTCTCCTTTTTATCACTTTGGGCTCACCTTCTTAAACTTCGGCCCAAAGCCCAACTTAAAATCCTCAACCCGTCTTCTAGCCCGTCTGCTCCTTTCCCTTCCTAGTAAACAACTGTACCCCCGACATTTCCTGCCCAACGAATTACCATTCAAACAATCTGAGACATCCACCCATCACAACACAACTTTGACCAACTCAAATCCCAACATTTAACCATGCTTTAAACATTTCTTCCTCCAGTACAACCATTAAGACATTTGCAGAATTTCTTCAATCCCTCCAACCTGTTCGAGAGCCATTCCCAAACCCGTTGTTCCTATAAGCACATCCACCATTCTTCCATGACTCCCCACCATTTCGATTTCCAGTGCCACTCAAAACCGAATCCACCCAATCCCCTTTCTGTACTGCACAAAACAACCCCCATTCCATTCTTCACACATGAAATCAAAAACCAAAGGCAGCGTTCACTCCTTATTCACCAAATCCAACTCAAAGTATCATTCTCCTCCTCTTGGTTGAACGACACAGGAATCCGCTCCTGTTAACCCAATCTCACATCCTCAACACTCCTCTGACTCGCAAATCCCCTTCACGAAATCGAAATCCAACCACACCATCTTCCTTCTCTTTCACACTCGCATCTCCCCATACCCTCAAGGATATCTCTGAACTCCCCTTCGTCATTTCGGTTCTTAGTCTTCACGCCAAACACAGCAAAAGCATCGATATTTTAAATCATCGAAATCCGCAAAACTCGGCTAACAGATCCCCGTCAGTCTCGTGAACCCACCAACATTCCTCAGTCGAGCTACTCCAGATCGTCATCCCCTTGAATTCGCACCCTAACTCCTTTTCCCTCAACTCGTTGGTTTTCAGAACTCCGCCTGCTGTAATTACACCCAAACCCAAAACATGGATCACAACATCCAAAACCGGTACCATATCGAAGCGCTTGGCAGACTGAAAATCACGAAGCTGGTCTCTGTAATTTGGGGATTTATGTTGATTTGATTTTGATTTTATTAGACTTCGTTTTTAGTTGGAGAAAGGAGATAAGAAGCGGCGGAAATTGCTTTGACTTTGGAGAACGATAGAATTAGGTTTTAAAGGGATATGGATTGTATTTATAAGGGTATAAATATCTAGATATTTTTACTTTAAAAAAATCCATTATATTCTTGTTCAACTTTTTAAGCCCATACAACTTCATAACAAACCGGAATTTCATGAAAATTGTTATTCTACTATATTACAATATTCCGGGCTTGATGACACTGCTTTCGTCGAATTCTGAAAGCGTTTGTAAAATCAGCATTTTATGTGTTACTTTTAAATCGAATTAATATTTAAATCGATTTCAGAACACTTCAAACTCCGATAATAAATTTATATTATCGTTCATATTTAAAATTAGAATTTTCATCAGCTTCAAATTCAATTTAATTCCATATCTGATTCAGTTATTTTTAATAACTCGTTTATCCTGTATTTAAGTTATTCACTTCTAATTTAATATTTAAATAAATTAAATATTCCGACCCCAAAAACTCGGGTCATTACATTCTTCCCCACTTAAAATAATTTCGTCCTCGAAATTGCTAAGGTAGAGGACAACCCTATCTACTGGGTAAAAATATATCTGTTTACCTCTTATCTCCGGTTTCAACTGAACCAATTAATATCGACTAAAATATTAATTTATTCCATCTGACTAAATTTTCAAAAATTCTGAAAATTTTCTAACACCTTAACTTATCAAAAAAAAAAAATTGCCAGCACCTCCTTCGTACTGGTCAATATCTCAATCTCCAACTCGCCTCTCTGGGCCATCTTTAACCCAAAAGAAAATCAAACAGCCAAGCGGCTTGCCAATTCGGCTCATCACAATCTAAAACCCATATATAATATAAACTGGTACCTTTTTGTCGGGCACATCAACTCTATCACTTCCCTATGCTATCAACTCAGCATATACCAGTGTTATCTCAATCAAATTCCAATCAGTTCATATCCTCAAATCCAAATCGAATTTCATTCGAACTCCAATATCAAATTCCAAATTATTAACTTATCAATTTGGTTCCATTCTAGATTATCTCTAATCCAATTAAATTTTATTTAACTTAGTTTTAAGTTAAATTTCAATTTATCCATTCATCTATACCATCTCATTTTATTTAACTTCATTAGTTAAATTTTAATTCTGGAACTTAAATTCCTGGGTCTATTTCAAATCAATTTGAAATCATAATACCAATTCAAAACATTTGAATTTCTAAACACTTGTTTTCTCAAAACAATTCAAAAACAAAACCTTTGGTAGTTATCCGTCACTTAGAACTCGAAAATGAACAATGATGATGTCGTGATTCATCATCAGAATCTGTTTTCCAGCTATCGAAGTGAGTTCAATACTATATCATTTTCAAATTTGGAAAACATTTTCAAAATCTCCCAGGAACTTAAAATTTCCTTATTTTGATTTCAAATTCTGATTTAGATTCAGATTTTTCTTCATCTTATTTCATATACTCTGCTTATATGAATTCTGATTGGTTATTTATAACCATTTCACTTTTTATAATCTTACTCGATTATAATAACAACCAACACAACCAATATACTATATCAAAATATATTCGGGTAAAATTATTCCATTTACCCTTTTTTCAAAACATACCATGACGGTTCATCGTATTCGAGTGTTTAGTAACCCCTATCGATACTGTGGATCAAACTAATCGACCAGAATTCATAAACAACTCAACCAATAAATCTCCACAATATAAAATCATTTTATATTAAATAACAAATACATTCACTCGTATATATACACTCAACTCAATCTAGGGTATTACTAACCCTATCTCTACCGAGTCACGCCACAGAGCCAAGGTAATTCACTTAACCTTATGCTCTGATACCAACTGTAATGACCCGGATTTTCGGCGACTTTGGTTATCGACATAAGCACGATGTCGATAACCAAAACATCGAAAAATCCCGGTAATTAATGAAAGAAATTAGAGGGTGAGAATAGATAAGATAGAAACTTAGAATAGAAGAAGAAGAAGAAGAACACAACATCAGAGTAACACGAACCTCACAGCGGAACAAATAACATATAATAGATAACATAACTTTGAAATATAACAGTTATGTATACAATAGCACTTATCAGAGTACAGCACTTACAACACGGCGGAAATAACTATAGCTATATGATCTTGAAGCCTCCTGCTCCAAGCTCTCCAATGTATCTGCAAATCCCGACTACTTGACTGCCCGTACAAATTTAGGCACCCAAGAGTTTAGGGAAAACAACAAAGTAAACTCCGGGTCAATCATGGGACTGGTGTGAGTAAAACAGTTTAAACAGGTATATGAACAAGTAAACGATATCTCATAAGACCACGCCGCAGAACGGAACGGGTTTTTCCCTTATGAAAATCCAAAATATCTTTATATCAAAAACCTTTTGATATTATAATAATGTCTATGTACAAATAGATATCAACTAGCAGAAACGCTTTCATCTCACGTTCTACATATATGGTATACAATCAAAACCGCAAGCACGTATGGGGTAATGGATTTCCAACTATGACAAGGTATGGAACCACCTTCCGATCAGTGTACTCTAGGAACGATACACTGGAGTTCAACAAGAACATCTTGTAACTCAGCCACACATGACCGACCACTCATTTCGCTTGAGTGTATCGAATGTACATCACCAACGGTTGGGATCAGCAACCGTTCCCGTATATATATGGGACAGCATTGATAGATTTAAGAAACAAATGAATATTCTCTAGATAGGTGATTATACACCCTACTTCGGTGCGACCGACTTAGCCATGCTGCCTGCCCGATTTCTGTCATTTACCGGATGTGAGGCTAGAAGCTACGCTTATCTTTTACATGTCACATCTTCATTCACTTAGAATGCCACATCGTCATACCCGTCAAATCACACATTGACTTATCCAAAAATACCACGGGTATAAAGCTAAGAGAAACGAATTCCTCCGCCACCAACGTAAATACGTTTGAAACGATCAACTTACGTGATCTACCAGATATACTCTGTCAGACCTTCGTCCATACAAGTTGTCCTGGGACTGGACAAACCGAAGGCACTATGCAGTACATCCATCTTACTCACTGTTATCTAAGACTTATACAACAACCCTTGCATTTTACTCCGTCTTCAATTATCTTTGGCATATATGATTCGCAACGCTTATGCCAATACAGAGTGGTTCTTTGGATAATAATCCAACCGGTCTCTCCATATTAACAACGTTAAAATGGTCAAAGCTTCGATAGTCTGTGAGTTAACTATCAGAGAAAAACAAGTGTGCAAACAACGATATTATTTCCAGATGGAAATTATATCGATCAATCATCAAACATATATATATATATATACATATATATATATATATATTCACTTTTCCTTATTTTCTATACTTAGAAAATATACGTTATTAACACTGGAAAACATTTCCAATCCTCATTCACGTATCACTATTCTTCCACAACTATCAGTCCCTAACTATAAACTAGTAAGAGAACAATTCTCTAAGTATAAACCACGAAGGCCGAAACCAACATCAGATCGATATTCAGAAAACTATTCAACTTACAAATCTCTAGTCAGTTTCTAATTTTTGTTTAACTCTATCTCTTCAACTCTATTCGATTAACCCTAACTGGTTAACTCTAATTGATTAACTCTAACTGATTAACTCCAACTGATTAGCTTACTTCTAACTTACTTCGACTCATTTTGATTAATTCGTTTCACTAACTCATTCCGACTCATTTGGATTAATTCGTTCCACTAACTCATTTTGGCTAATTCACTTTGGTTAACTCGGTTTGATTAACTTACTTTGGTTAACTCTCTTGGTTCACTTGGGTTAACTCGACCTTGGTTCACTTGGGTTAACTCGACTCACATAACCAAACTTGACTAACTTGATTCATATAACCAAACTTGATTAACTTGATTTACATAACCAAACTTGATTAACTTGATTCAAATAGCTGTACTCGATTAACTCGACTCACATAACCAAACTTGACTAACTTGATTCATATAACCAAACTTGATTAACTTGATTTACATAACCAAACTTGATTAACTTGATTCAAATAGCTGTACTCGATTAACTCGACTCACATAACCAAACTTGACTAACTTGATTCATATAACCAAACTTGATTAACTTGATTTACATAACCAAACTTGATTAACTTGATTCAAATAGATGTACTCGATTAACTCGACTCGAACGACTGTGTTCGACTAACTCCCTTTATAATTCTATCTATTTTCTAAATAAATATTCCTTTATTACTTCACTTCTATTCATTTGATCCTCATTATAAATTGGTAAGTGAATAAACTTCTCAGTGTTAATCCCGAAGGCCGAAACCAACATCAGATCAACACTATGAAATTTACTCAACTCAATTAACGTATAACAAGTTCCAATTTCTTACAATCATACCCTGTTCTCTTTAACAAATTTAAATCGATTCTATTTATTCTCAAATAAATATTCCTTTTATAAAATCCTTTGATTTTATAAATACTTCATTTTCAATATACGTTTTGAAAATTTCCTTGTTAATATTCCAGTATTCCTTATGGTGTTTAACGTACCATACAACAATGATCAGTATCATTCAAACATACAAAATCAGCACCAGATTTCATATCACATCATATAACACAGTATATGAGAAAAAAAACAATAAAATAAATGTTGAGGAATCCAGTCGGATTCCTCCGACCTGTTTCCCTGCATCACAGATGTTAAACAATATAGATAACATCACTTTCAGTTCCATATGATATATTCTGTTAAACAGAATCAAATATAGAAATTCAACTAACCGACTAGCAGTTCAATCAAACAGTCAACACACAGTAAATCAGACAATTTCTAACAGTTCTAAAAATACAACATGAAATTATAAACTGTTTAGAGTTGGTGAGATTTACTCACATTGTCCGTAATCGTTAAATAACGATTTACGGTAGCCGGTTCTGATCAGGCAATTTATTTTGATATAAATTGTAACTAGCTTCTGTTCATTCCTAGTCGGTTCCATTTGTAGTTGTCGTCTGTACGATCCTGTCGGATCTTGTTTTCGCTCGATTCTGACATCAGACGGAAAAGTTACACCAATTTCAAATTTTAAATGAGCATTTATTTTATTTAAACTCTCCTTTTTATCACTTTGGGCTCACCTTCTTAAACTTCGGCCCAAAGCCCAACTTAAAATCCTCAACCCGTCTTCTAGCCCGTCTGCTCCTTTCCCTTCCTAGTAAACAACTGTACCCCCGACATTTCCTGCCCAACGAATTACCATTCAAACAATCTGAGACATCCACCCATCACAACACAACTTTGACCAACTCAAATCCCAACATTTAACCATGCTTTAAACATTTCTTCCTCCAGTACAACCATTAAGACATTTGCAGAATTTCTTCAATCCCTCCAACCTGTTCGAGAGCCATTCCCAAACCCGATGTTCCCATAAGCACATCCACCATTCTTCCATGACTCCCCACCATTTCGATTTCCAGTGCCACTCAAAACCGAATCCACCCAATCCCATTTCTGTACTGCACAAAACAACCCCCATTCCATTCTTCACACATGAAATCAAAAACCAAAGGCAGCGTTCACTCCTTATTCACCAAATCCAACTCAAAGTATCATTCTCCTCCTCTTGGTTGAACGACACAGGAATCCGCTCCTGTTAACCCAATCTCACATCCTCAACACTCCTCTGACTCGCAAATCCCCTTCACGAAATCGAAATCCAACCACACCATCTTCCTGCTCTTTCACACTCGCATCTCCCCATACCCTCAAGGATATCTCTGAACTCCCCTTCGTCATTTCGGTTCTTAGTCTTCACGCCAAACACAGCGAAAGCATCGATATTTTAAATCATCGAAATCCGCAAAACTCGGCTAACAGATCCCCGTCAGTCTCGTGAACCCACCAACATTCCTCAGTCGAGCTACTCCAGATCGTCATCCCCTTGAATTCGCACCCTAACTCCTTTTCCCTCAACTCGTTGGTTTTCAGAACTCCGCCTGCTGTAATTACACCCAAACCCAAAACATGGATCACAACATCCAAAACCGGTACCATATCGAAGCGCTTGGCAAACTGAAATCACGAAGCTGGTCTCTGTAATTTGGGGATTTATGTTGATTTGATTTTGATTTTATTAGACTTCGTTTTTAGTTGGAGAAAGGAGATAAGAAGCGGCGGAAATTGCTTTGACTTTGGAGAACGATAGAATTAGGTTTTAAAGGGGTATGGATTGTATTTATAAGGGTATAAATATCTAGATATTTTTACTTTAAAAAAATCCATTATATTCTTGTTCAACTTTTTAAGCCCATACAACTTCATAACAAACCGGAATTTCATGAAAATTGTTATTCTACTATATTACAATATTCCGGGCTTGATGACACTGCTTTCGTCGAATTCTGAAAGCGTTTGTAAAATCAGCATTTTATGTGTTACTTTTAAATCGAGTTAATATTTAAATCGATTTCAGAACACTTCAAACTCCGATAATAAATTTATATTATCGTTCATATTTAAAATTAGAATTTTCATCAGCTTCAAATTCAATTTAATTCCATATCTGATTCAGTTATTTTTAATAACTCGTTTATCATGTATTTAAGTTATTCACTTCTAATTTAATATTTAAATAAATTAAATATTCCGACCCCAAAAACTCGGGTCATTACAGCCACATTGTCAGATCCATCGAAAATCACTAATTGGTGTCTACAACAGTACGTTACGTGTTAGCTAAAGAAGTTTCCTTCTCCGCTTCCACTCTTGGTATAGTTGAAGAAATCAATGTACGTTACCTTTCTGGAAATACTCTGTCAGACATTCATCAACACAAGTCATCCTCATTCACTTAGAATGTCACATCGTCATACCTGCCAAATCACAAATTGATTTATCCAAAAGTAACACGGGTATACAGCTTAGAGAAACGAATTCCTCCGCCACCAAACGTGAATACGTTTGAACAGATCAACTTACGCGATCCATTGGATATACTCTGTCAGACCTTCGTCCATACAAGTTGTCCTGGGACTGGACAAACCGAAGGCACTATTCAGTATATCCATCTTAGTCTCTGTTATCTAAGACTTATACAACAGCCCTTGCACTTTACTCCGTCTTCAATTATCTTTGGCATATATGATTCGCAACGCTTATGCCAATACAGAGTGGTTCTTTGGATAATAATCCAACCGATCTCTCCATATCAACAACGTTAAAATGGTCAAAACTTCGATAGTCTGTGATTTAACTATCAAAGAAAACAAGTGTGCAAACAACGATATCATTCCCAAATGGAAATTATATTGATCAATCATCAACATATATCTATATATATTCACATTGCCTTATTTTCTATGTTTAGAAAATATATGTTATTAACGCTGGAAAACGTTTCCATCTGCTTATTTACAAATCACTACTCTTCCCCAACTATCAGTCCCTGACTGTAAACTAGTATGAGAACAATCCCCTAAGTATAAATCTCGAAGGTCGAACCCAACATCAGATAGGCACTTAGAAAACCATTCAATTTACTAATCTCTAGTCAGTTCTAATTTTACTTAACTCTATTTGATTAACTCTGATTGATTAACTCTAACTGGTTAATTCTAACCGATCAACTCTAACTGGTCAACCTTAGTTAATTAACTCTAACTGGTTTTACTTGGTTTGACTAACTCAATTTATTAACTTGACTGACTAATTCAACTCGATTAACCTAACTTGATTTACTTATCTCGATTAACTGAACTAATCACTTTGATTAACTCGACTAATTCACTTTGGTTAACTTAACCAATTCACTTAACTAATTCACTTAGTTTAACTTAACTAATTCACTTAACTCCTGTCACCGTTTCAAATCTCGAAAATATCTCCCGAGATCTCCTCCGAGATCTCGTTTTGGGCTCCTTCCGAAATGAAACAAAAAATATCACTCTATATCTCCTTTCGAATATATCGCCCGAGATATTGCAATATCGAACGATATATCGACCGAGACGGAATACTGGAATATTGTCCGAGATCTTAGTTTTTTTGGTTAAAATTTAAATTTGTGCCTGAACTAGAGCTATAATTAAAAAACTCAAATATAGCCATGTCGGTCTTTTGTTATTTTACAATTTTCCTGTTAAATGACTATATTGTATGTTCATATATGTTTCATAATGCTTATGATTTTCATATTCGTCTTTTTACATACATGTTTTCTGTCTAACAATATTCCTGTTTTAAGCATATTACGATTTACAGTATGAATGATCTTTCGCAAAATAAAGAATAATAAAGTTATTTTACATTTTAAGTTTAAGTTACTTTGTTTTTGATAGCATTCATAAAAATCATTTTGTTAAAATATCATTTTTAACATATCATGTACCCCGAGATTGTTCCGATATGAACTTTCAGACCCGAAATGAAAATCCGAGACGAACTCCCGAGTTAGACTCATCTCGTCCGAGATCTCCCCCGATACGAGACCGAGTTTATAAAATCCCCGAGACGAAACGCGACCGATATCCGAGATTTAAAACCTTGACTCCTGTCGAATAAACTATATTCGATAACTCCTCTAACTCTATTCGAATAAACTATATTTGATTAACTCATTTACTCTATTCGAATAAACTATATTCAATTAACTCCTTTTCTCTATTCGAATAAACTATATTCGATCAACTCATTTGATTTAACTCTAATCGATTAACTCCATCGAATAAACTATATTCGATAACTCCTTCGAATAAACTACATTCGAAAATCTCCTCTCGAATAAACGATATTCGATAATCTTCCCTTTCGATTTAACAAATTGATAACTCCTTTTCGAATAACTAAATTTGATAACTCCTTTCGATTTAACTAATCGATAACTCCTTTCGATTTAACTAATCGATAACTCCTTTCGATTTAACTAATCGATAACTCCCTTCGATGAAACTAACATCGATACTCCTTTCGATGAAACTAACATCGATTAACTCCTTTCGATGAAACTAACATCGATTAATTTAACTCGACGAACTTAACTCGACTCACTTTTCTCGATAATCTAACTCAAGAACTTAACTCCTATCGAATAACTAATATTCGATTTAACTTCATTCGCTTGACTCTAGATCGCAGCGATCACAATGGTTACGCCTGACTCCCTCAGGAAACATCCGACCGCCGTAGGCTATTTATAGCCCTGCGAATTACGCTAGTAGTCGTACGAGATGGCAACTTATCCTGAATAACTCTGTTTGACTAACTCTATCTCAAGTAACTATATTTTATAACTCCTCTAACTCTATTTCGAATAAGTGGTATTCGATAACTTAACTCGATTATCAACTCGAAAATCTTAACACGAATCGATTAACTCCAACTGATTAACTTGACTTACTTAACTCACTGGTTAACTTGACTTACTTAACTCACTGGTTAACTCTATTGAACTGGTTAACTCTATTGAACTGGTTAACTCTACTGAACTGGTTAACTCTATTCAACTAACTCGACTCGACTAACCCCTTTCGAATAGCTTATTCGTTTTACTAACTTTCAAATACCATATTCGATTTACTTTATTCACTTTATAAAGATTTCCTTTTTTAACAACGTTTTATTCATTTGAAAAGATTTACTTTTAAATAACGATTCTACACTTTAAAAATGATTTCCTTTTTATTACGTTTCCTTTTCAATTCTATTTGTAAATGGTTTACAAATATTTCCTTTTCAAATTTATTCTTGAAATATTCTAACTCCTTAAATTCTCTGAAAAATTCGCCATACCCTCCTTTGTAACGGGAGCATCGGGAAAATCCCCAAACCCGCCACACAGGCCTTTCCATTCATAAAAGAAAATGGTTTGTAATTATTTCCTTTTTGAATATCTCCTATTTATAAATATTCAAATTTATAAATATTTCTTATTTATAAATATTCCAGTTTATAAATATTCTGTTTTTCAATATCACTTTGAAAATCTCCTTTTCCCATTCCGACATTTTATGGTACTTAACACATCTAATCACGATGACCAATCTCATTTAAACCCATATAATCAACCACAGGTTTTAACTACATCATATATCATAATATATGAAAAACAATAAAATAACTGTTGAGGAATCCAGTCGGATTCCTCCAACCTGTTTCCCTGCATCCACAGATGTTACACAATATGATTATCATCACTTTCAGTTCAGTATAAATTATTCTGATAGCAGAATCAATATATAAGTATTAACGGTTTATATATATATGTATATATATATTTATATATATAATTTCCACTAACTGACTAGCAGTTCAATCAACCAACCAACACACAGAAATCAATAGATGATTAACAGTTCTAAAAATACATTATAAAAATATAACTGTTCAGAGTTGGTGAGTTTTACTCACATTGGCGCGTTAATCGTTAAATAACGGTTTGCGTTATTTGATTTCGACGGACAATTTATTTCGCCATAAATTGTAACGTGCTCCAATTGACTCGCGGTCAGTTCCATTGTTTTGCTCCCGTCCATACAATCCTGTCGGATCTTGTTTCTCCAATCCAACATTTCCGGCCCACTCACTTTTCAAAACCCAGACCTCATGAATGTCTTCTTCCATATGCATCTTTTTCATCTGCCAGCTCCGAGTATTTATCGATATTTCAAAACATAAGTCCATCCTCTCCTTTAATTCACGTCCACTAACCCTTTGCTTAGTCCACCATCTTTCTAATGCCCATTCCCTTTTTCTTTCTTTACACACTTTGAATCTGGGCCTCACCCCATTCTCAATTTCGGCCCACTGCAAATCATCTCTCCATACTGACAAACCTTTCCTCCTTAAACAAACTATGCACTCCAGAAAACAACAGAACAGCCCCATCGAACACCATCACGTACACCCCCAACACCCAGGCCGATATCACCAGACAACTCCTCTTCCTGAGCACCACGTCACCATCCCAAATTCCTCAAACTCGCACTCACTAACCTTCTCGCCTCGACTTCTGGTCGGTTACAGTCTACTGTACCCAGTTCGCCTCTTTATTTCACCAGAATCCACGGAAAAAAACATACAATGCGCCGAACTACCCCAGGATCCTGGAAACATCCTCCAAAACTTGGATCGAAGATCCCAACTCCCGCTGTGATTAATTCTTGCTTTTGCAGTGAATTTATCGGAACAGAAGAGGACGTCGACCTCTTGGATTAGCATACGAGCAGGAAGAAATCGACTCCCTAAGTTCGAATCTATGTATAAAACAATTTACGGGATTTTATTTGGTTTTCTGTGGATTTCCGAGGGATGGGATTTTCGTTTTTCAGGAGATAGAAAAATGCGGCGCAAGATTTAGATCTGAGGAATTAGGTTTAGGAGCATCCTTTTATAAGGAAGATATTTTGGACCATTAAAATATTATTTACTTATGTTTTTCCATAAATGGTAAATCGTTCATTTGTTGGTTTGTATACATGTTGTAAGGGTCCGATCTCGTTTCTATTCCTATGTGTATGTTCTGTTGTTTTGAGACCAAAGGAAACGGGTGGTTTGAGAAGAAAATCGTGGACCTATGTTTTATACTGTAAAGTTTATCATCACGAAATAAAGAATTTTCTTCCTTTACAAACTGTTGTCGACATAAGTAAACATACCGTTATAATCAGCTCGGTACCACGATCCCGAAAATATAATAATACCGGTAGATGGGCTCATATTTTGAAACTTCAAAATGTTGATTACAGGGTGCGAAACACTCCAAATAAAAAGTTGCTTATTTAATTAATTAAAAATTACAGTAAAATTCTAAAAATTAAATTATCACTATTTCCCAAAAGAACCTTATCTAAATTCAAACCCGATATCTAGTTATATCGAATAAACCGTTATGTTCTATAAACGATTCTATAAGACTATTCTAAAATTTGATTTGGACATATCTCAAAATCTACACGACGAAATCCCCATTTTTCTCTTCCACTAGAAAGATATACTACACCAGCTCCACACGTTTCTTGTTTCACAGAAATCCGGCTTAAAACGAATCATGTACATTCAGTTGAAGTTCAAATCGCCAAATCGCGAACTGCAGCGCCATTTCAAGCTCGATTTTAATTATAATATAATTATACGTTCAAACTGACGTCGATTGAATATATTCGTCAATATAATTCAACTCTAAGCTGAATTAAATCTAAGGGACGACCCCGTTCACAGAATATTGTGATTTCCAATATTTTGATTATTTCTGAATTAAATATATTATTATATTATTTAATTTAATTAAATATTCACTATAATTAATTAACGACGATTTAATTCCCTAAATCGCTATTTATATAATTAAATAAATTAATTATAATACCCCTGACAATGCGGGTCATTACACCATGCGATCGGCTCCCTAACTCGTAGATACCCGTGCTGGCCCCACAGTGGGGTGTATCACTCCCCAAAGTGGCAACCCGATACCACCAACAATGCACGGCTTATACCTACACTATGCAACAACGTCTCACCTACCGGCCCGGGCCCACACACGCACATGAACCCGTTGGACTTGCGTTACCACCACTAACCCATTTTGGTACAGTCAAGCCCAGTACGCATGTCCCGTCCTCGACTTGGGTCGAGCCCACAAAGATACTCATGGATTACTGGTTGAAACGGGCCCCCATTACTTGACACAATCTATCCACCTAAGCTTGGTCCCCTCTAGTACATCCCACTTAACCTTCTTCTTATTCATGTTCACTTACATGTTTCAATTTTGGTTAAGTGTTTCTAATCGTATTTCAAATGTCACCTAAGGCACCCACTAATTCCACATGCCACCTAAGGCACTCACTTAACCCCCTCATGTCCCACTACATGTTTATCTGGTTAAGTGTTTCTTAATTCATTAACACCGTAACCTTATAAAGACCTCTCACATTAGACTGGCATTTGTGGCAGCTGGATTTGCCGGGCGGGTCCAAGCAGTCTTACACCACAAACGAGCCTAACCTCGTGTCTTTACGACTGTTATGCCTTTAATTTATGCCTAAGACCTCCTACATTAGACTGCATTTGTGGCAGCTGGATTTGTCGGGCGGGTCCGGGCAGTCTTACACCACAAAAGAGCCTAACCTCGTGTCTTAGACGATTAATTGCACCTAATTAATCATTCCCTAATTTGAATTAATTTCCCTATTCAAATTATCAATCAATTCCAAATTTAACTACGGCCATAATTGACTCAATTATGTCCATCTATTTATGGTATGCAAAATCATACCAATTATCACCATAAATTAATCTTATGCCTTTTAAGGCATTTATGCCAATTCTCAATATTAAATCTTTTAATATTATCCCATTACCCCACGTTGTACGTTCGTTCGTTTAACGTAAAATATACGTTAGACTCGAATAGTCTAACTTATGGAATAAAGAAAAAACATCACAACATACATAGAAATAAAACTAGATCTAAACATAAGGGGTGAACTTGCATGTGTGAATGAGGTTCATCTAAAACTTGCATAGGCCAAAGTCACAAACTTGCATAAAACTACATATGTCATAGATCCAAATCTTAAGGTGTAAACTTGTTTAGGTAATAGTCACAAACTTGCATAAAACTGCATATGTCATAGATCCAAATCTAAAGGTGTAAACATGTTTAGGTAATAATCACAAACTTGCATAAACATGATTCATACTCCAAAACAACATATATGTATATACTTGCATATGTGATTTATGCAACATAAACGATGGTGTAGACTTACATCTAAACATGTAAACTAGCATATAGAATTTTTGTATACTAGCATATAACTCACACATGTCATAGCCTAACTTTTAGATCCAATTTACACATGAAATAGATGTCACGAAACATGTAAGGTTATATATAGTTTTCACTAACTTGCATATGATTCATTTCTAAATCAACATCTAAACTTGCATACATACATATGATTTATCATATGAATCAACATAACCAAACTAGCATATGAAACATCATCATGAATTGATTATACATAAGCCAATCGTAGAATTACAACATAGATGATAACATCACAACTTTACAACATAGATGATAACATCATAGAATTTACAACATAGATGATAACATCACAATTTTACAACATAGACGATAACATCATAGAATTTACAACATAGATGATAACATGCGGTCAATAATTCACAACATAACCATATAATCCACATCATAACTCAATCCAATTAAATCGTTAATTATTTTATTAAAGAAATCGAACTCACAACTCAAAGAAGGTCTTGAGTTCTGAAATCTGAGTTCTGAAGTTGAATTAGCTTTCCTTTGAAGTAGATTCGTTGTTGTGGTTTAGATTAGAATTGAATTTGATTAGCTTTCTTCCTCTCTAATTGGTGGCGGCTATTCTAGGTTGCTAGGTGACAGCATGGAGTCCATGGATCTAATTTTAATTTGATTTTAGGGTTTGAGTCTACATGTCTTTTTATAGAGTTTAGGATTAATTTAAGTCGTTCGATCAACCCAGAATTAATCCCAGCCAATCAGAGCAGATCAGAAACACTAATGACTCAGCATACAGTCAGAAACAGGTCATCAATCAAATCTGCCCGGGAGGGGCAGGTCGACCCCCAGGTCGACCCTATGGTCGACCTGGTTAGGGTAGGTCGACCCTATGGTCTACCTGGCCCTGACGGGAAATTTCCCGCCTAGCCCATCTGACTCTGAATTTTTGAATTTTGAAATCTGTTTTGAATTTTCTGAAACTTCCGATCGCCATAACTTCTTCATACGAAGTCCAATTCATGCAAACTCGGACTCTATCTCAACCAGAATTCCGAGACGAACACAATGGCGCAACGCGTTTCCCTTAATTCTCACATCTGAGATTAGTTATTCTTTAATTTTTGAACATTAATATTGAAAATTACGGGGTGTTACAGAAATTGTGGCATAAAATAATGAACTTGCATTTTTGGATCCAATTAACATGGGCCTAAGCATATGAAATTACCTAAATCAAACTAGGCTTTTAAATGTAATCTTGCAATTTGGATCCAAATAAATATAAATCTTAAGCACATATAATTTCACAAGTTCAACTAGGCATGTGAATGTAAATTTGCAATTTGGGTCCAACTAAACATAAACCTTAAGCATATAAAATTACTCAAGTTCAACTAGACATGTGAATGTGAACTTTTAATTTGGATCCAATAATCATGTATCTTAAACATATGGATTTACACAAGTTTAACAAGGCATGTAAATACGAACTTTCATTTTGGATCCAACAAACATGAATCTTAAGCATATGGTTTTACACAAGTTTAATAAGGCATGTGAGTGTGAACTTTAGTCTTGGATCCAATTTTCATAGATCTAAATGTGAATCTAAACATAATACATGTCTTAGCCTAACAACTTGCATGATTCAATAAACATAGATCTAAATGTAGATCTAAACATAATACATGTCTTAGCCTAATAACTTGCATGATTCAATAAACATAGATCTAAATGTAGATCTAAACAACTTGCATGATTCAATAAACATAGATCTAAATGTAGATCTAAACAACTTGCATGATTCAATAAACATAGATCTAAATGCAGATCTAAACATAATACATGTCATAGCCTAACAACTTGCATGATTCAATAAACATAGATCTAAATGTAGATCTAAACAACTTGCATGATTCAATAAACATAGATCTAAATGTAGATCTAAACAACTTGCATGATTCAATAAACATATATCTAAATGTAGATCTAAACAACTTGTATGATTCAATAAACATAGATCTAAATGTAGATCTAAACATAATACATGTCTTAGCCTAACAACTTGCATGATTCAATAAACATAGATCTAAATGTAGATCTAAACAACTTGCATGATTCAATAAACATAGATCTAAATGTAGATCTAAACAACTTTGATGATTCAATAAACATAGATCTAAATGTAGATCTAAACAACTTGCATGTTTCATAACATGAAAAAGTCACCAAATTTACATAATATTTGATTGGTTTAACATCAACATAATAACCACAATAATCTCACAAGCATATATGATAGAATCGTTACAAGAATAGGCATAAATCAGCATCGTCATTATCTTACAACTAGGAATTACTCTAGTTTTCATTTTATTACAAATCACAACTTTTAATCGTTCACATCTAAATAATAACAGGACTTACAAAGAAAAGAAAGTCTTGTTTTCTGGGATCTGTTTTCTGAATTTGAAAAGCAATCCCTTGAAGAAGACTATCAATTCTCTAAGTTAGTTTTGATTCGAAGCTTTAACTTGTTTTCTAATTGAAGAAGAAATGGTGACTAGGCTAGAACGTTCATTGACAGCATGGTGGCTCCTTGGAATGAATTAGTGTGATTTAGGGTTTGAGGATTAGGGTTGCTTTTATAGAAGTTTAATCTTATGTGAGTCGTTAGATCGTTCTAGGAGCAATCAGAGCCATCCAACTAAAGCAATGTGTCACTTAGCCAATCATAGCATGACACATAAGCCTTAACACCTCAGAATTTGTCACAAAGCCTATCAGAGAAGGCCACGCAAAAAAAGGCAATCCTTGACCAACAAAAAATGCGCCACATCGCCACATGATGCGTACATGTCATATTTATATATATGTATATGTATATGTATGTACATATATATATATTCTTTTTTTTATCTATCTTCCCAATTAACCATTTTCACACTAAACCACTTTTTGAACTGCGTTCACACTAAGCCACTTTTTAGCCATTCCCTAAAACAAAAATATGGCGCTGGCGGGGATTGAACTCTGTACCTCTTGTATGCAAGTCACATGTTCTAACCAAATAAGCTACTAAGTCTTTTGCTTACAAAACTTAGAACAATGCTAAACATTATTCTTTCCTCATTCTTACTTTTTCATGTTTTGCTGCAATATTTAATTTAATGATATCTTCTTCATATGGAGTCTGATTTACGCAAACTCGGACTCTATCTCAAGCAGAATTCTGAGATGAACGCAATGACGCCACCCTTTCACCTATTTCTTCTTTTTCAAATTAATTATTCTTTAATTTGTTATTTTAATATTCTCAGAAAATACGGGGTGTTACAACCGGCGTCGGTGGAGGTCTGAACGACGAAGATCACAATGGCTTTGGATCGACTTCAAGTGGACTGTAGGTGGCTGCGCGATTGGAAGTAGATGGCGAGTTTTTTTTTCGCAACCTGGAAGTATAAACGGGAACGAAGAAGGATTACAGGTTGATGATGTAATTAGTGAATATTTAAATATTTAATTAATTAAATTTTGTGATTAATGTTTATAATCCCATATCTTTGTCATACGAGGTCCAAATCCGACGAAATCAGCTGCGTTGGAATCGTCTCAACGCAATCTACATTTCAGAGCTGACCAGAACAGAAATGGGGCTAGTTGGGATTTTTGACTGAAATAAACGGACTGTTTAATTCAGTTAAAACAATTTAGAAATAAAAACTGACAGAGTGGAAATCAATGTGAGAACTTCTCACTTAAATTTCTGTACAACTATTTATTTTATTACTGCATATATGAACTGCCAGCATTGATTTTACCTCCCTCGTCCACAGACGATGGACGATTTAATTGATTGTTTGGATTGTGATTGAAATGAAAATAAAATATATATATGAAATAAAAATAATATATATATATGAAATGAAAATAATATATATATATATATATATATATATGAAATGAAAATAATATATATATGTATATATGAAATGAAAATAATACATATGTGAAATGAAAATAATATATATATATATGAAATGAAAATAATATATATGCATTGTGAAAATAATATTCATATGAAATGAAAATAATATATATATATATATATATGAAATGAAAATAATATATATATGAAGTGTGAATAAAATATATAAATATATATGAAATGAAAATAAAATATATATGAAGTGTGAATTATATATATATATATATATGAAGTGTGAATAATATATATATATATGAAGTGAAAAATAATATATATATATGAAATGAATAATATATATATGAAATGGAAATAATATATGTATATGAAATGTAAATTATATATATATGAAGTGAAAAATAATATATATATATATGAAATGAATAATATATATATGAAATAAAAATAATATATATATGAAATATAAATAATATATATATATGAAATGAAAAATTATAAATATATATGAAATGAAAAATAATATATATATATATGAAATGTGAAAAATATACATATGAAATGGAAATAATATATATATATGAAATGTGGAAATTATATATATGAAGTGTGAATAAAATATATATATATAATGAATATAATATATATATATATGAAATGTGAAAAATATATATATGAAGTGTGAATAAAATATATATATGAAATGAAAATAATATATATATGAAATGTGAATAATATATATATGAAGTGTGAATGAAATATATATTGGTTGGTTAAAAAATATTATTTTTAACATATATACAAGATGTATAAAAATTGTCATGTAATGGAATATTCAATTTTGATTTAAAATTGAAATGGAAGTTGAAATCATTTTTAAAACGATTTATAAAATACGTTTTAAATGGAAATCGATGAAATATATATAATATATATATTATATATATTTAATGGCCTGAATAGAACACGCCACGCCGCGACCGTTCGCGAATTTCGACCATTGACTTCGAATTGATATTACGGGAGATCCGAACGTTGGATTCTCCTAAAACTTGAACCTTGGATTCGTATTGAAAAGAGCTTTCCAAGAATATAAGAGATTTGAAAGCTAACGGTTGGATTTGGAATTATGTCCAAATCAAATTCAGAAAAGGTCGATGTAAGTGCAGTTCGATGACTGTTTATGGAAATCGACTGAAAGGGCCTTAATAAAATTAAAAAAATATTAATAATTTGTGTAAAATCATAATAAATGATATGGAAAGAATTGGGATGAAAATTTCCATATTTGAAAAGATAAAAATATATTTTATCGAAATGAACTAGTTATTAACTAGAATTATAATCCAATTATTTTTAAATAAATAAATTGGATTGGGAATGGGTTTTAATATAACCAGAACTTCCAATATATGAATAGGAGTGGATTTGAAAGGAAATCATCTTTGGAATATTTGGATATTGGATTCCGTGATTATACGGATATTGTTATGGAAATTTAGAAGATATATTTTATAACGTTATTTTCAATACGATATTTGTTGATTTCAAAATTTGATATTGAATATAAGCCGATATAATTTCTATTCAGAGCCTTGTATTAAATATCAAATTGGATTTTGGGTTTGTCGTGAATAGTTTCTTCATTAACACTGTTCTTAGGCCCAGTTGAGAAAATAATAAATCTTTTAATTAAGATTTAGAGAAGTTTACCAATTAATTAATATTTAATTGGAATTGAATAAAAGAATTGGATATTGGGTTTTTCGTGAATGGTGTTTTCAGTAATACTGTTCTTGAACCCCGTGTGAAAAGAATAGATCTTTTAATTAAGATTATTAGAGTTTCCAGTTATATTTAATAATTGGAATAAAATGGAATGTGAATTGGGTTTATTGTGAACTATGTTTTATTGACATTCGTTCTTTAACCCGATTTACAGTGAAATGTGATTTGGAATTTATAAATCTTTATTCTATGATTTAATGGAATTTTCCAAAGTAATGTTTTCCAATTTAAAATAATAAATTGGATTTGAATAGAATTCGATTTGATAATAATCGAAGTGAGCTTCTATGAAGGAAGACTGTTAATATATATGAAATTAAAAGGCTTGGTCGTTATTCCATTTATATTATTAGTCGGATACGGAAATTGATATTGATTTTATATATATCGATCAGTTTTCTGTAAAGATTGCATAACTAATGGAATGTGATTTTGGGTTTATCGTGAACTGTGTTTTAAATAACAATAGTTCTTTACCCAGTTAAAGACAGGATTACATGTCTAACATTGTATTTCGAACTATATGGTTGATCTCTGCTAAATATATATCTATTTGGTGGCGAATAATTTATTCTCTTGCTTGACACCCTTCTCTAAGATGTACGAGCTTAGAGGTTATATATCGGCAAAAATCAATAGTACGGTGTAGATTGTCGATGCGACATGTTTGTGTTTCCAAAGTTAGATAATTATTAATATTGATTTTTGGAAAGATTAAAACTAAGTGGAGTTTTAATGAATCTTTAATTAGATTGAAATGTGAATTGATAATTTAAATTATCAAATTTTGGAAATAATCGAGGATGGAGTATCACAAGTTTTTCTCCAAGCGATAGTTAAATCTTTAATTAGATTTGAATGTGAAATGTTAATTAAATTTACCGATAACACCGTGGTGTTAGATATGGAGTATTACCAGTTTTGCTCCATGGAATGAGTAGGTTGTGATTTGGAAATTAAACAAATGATTACTTCAGTAAGGTGTGCTAATCCCGACTAGTTTGGAAAACCTTAATATAGTTTGAATTGATACCCAAAGGAAGATTAAAGAATAAATTTAAAGAATTTATCTTTGATAAAATTAATGGTAACCTTTCCCAAAAAATGTTAATATTTAAATAAAAGAATATTCTGAATTGGAATGAGGCATATGTTGTGTATTTATATCACTTGATTATAATATACGTGGGTTATTTGGAAAGGCCGGGTTTATACCCATTCTGAATAACTGATTCAACGATCAGTCAACGACGAAGACTGTGGTTGAAGACCAGATGTCTTCACATCGTTTGGATGATTATTGATGTCCTGATTGGGCGGTACACCCAAGACAAGGTAATAAGTGGTGATCGTCCAGACGTACTTGGAGATCGACCGGATATGCGAGGACCTCTCTCTTGTATTGGACATATGGGACGAGGAATAAGGTACCTCTGGTTTCTTTCATACCCAGAACGAACTATTAAATGGATGTGTGTCTGACATTGGATTATATTCTGTGTTGATTGATCACTATTAAATGTATATCTTGGTGGCGGAGAATTTATATATATGAAACGACCCAAACTCGCCCTTACGGGAAAGCCTGAATTGAATTGAGAACACGACAAATCAAAACGCAAACAGAAAGACATTTCATTGCTTATTAAAATAATTACATCAGAGTCCAAGAATATAACAGAGTATGAATAAATAATATACAATTGATAGATAACAGAGATTCAAATTACAAAGCAGCAGAAAAATAATACATAACACAATGGTAAGAAATACACAAATACATACGTTCCGAATATAGCTCCAGCTGTAAATCCAGGATCCTGGAAAAGAAATATCTGCAAAACCCAACTACTAGCTGCCCGTGCGGAAATTTCCAATATATAAATTGGAAGGGATTTGAGTAGAAATAACCTTCGGAATATTTCGATATTGGATTCCGTGATTATACAGATATTGTTGTGGGAATTTGGAAGATATTGATATCGTATTCCAATACGATATTTATTGGTTTCAGAATTTGATATTGAATATAAGCCGATACTATTTTCTATTCAGGGCCTTATATTTAATATCAAACTGGACTTTGGGTTTGCCGTGAACTGTGTTTAAATGACATTGATTCTTTAACCCAGTTAATGTGAGATTAATTTCCAGAAAGTTGAACAATCAATAAGAAATGATTTTTAGGATTGAAACCAATTGGAGTTTGAATAAATCATTAAATAGATTGTGAATGAATAAAAGGTAGTTAAAATTTACCAAAACATGAAATGTGATTTAACCAAATTTACTTGGTTGTTGATATTGATTGTGATTGATTGACTGTTTGGATTGTGCTCGACCAGTTTATGAGCAAAATATGCTTTTATTTTAGCATTGGGCTAGGTAGAAATATCTATGTGCTAATGCCATGTGAAACACTTCGCAATTTAACTATAAGGTGATGAGAGATGTTGAGTTCATTTCAAATTTAATGAATGATTTTGAAATGATATTTTATTAAATGAAAAGAAATGTATTCCCAATTTTGGACAGGGAACGTTTTATAAAAATGTTTTATAAAACAGAAAGGATTTCGAGGCCTAAGCCCGATGATTTCTAAAATGATTTAGAAATGTATTATGTATTACAATGTAGTTCAACACATAACCGATTAGTTGCTATTGATGATATATGTTTGGTGGCGGAGAATTTATTCTCTTGCTTAACACCCTTCTTTGTGACGTACGAGCTCAAAGGTTATGTGATTAATAGTGACTGATCATATGTGTGAATTGCTGATGTGAAGTACTATAATTTGAAAGTACCTGTGATTATTATGTTGTGAAATGATTTTCCCTACTTCGGGATATAAAATGATTTAGAAAGTATGTGGCTAAAGATCGGGTGACCCGGACGACTAAAAGTGTGGGCTGGATCCAGGACTTTAGTTGTTGAGTGGTCAGCGTGTAGCCTGCTCCATAGTGGGAGGTGCACACACACATATACATATATATATATATATATATATATGTATATATATATATATATATATATATCGAGTTGGAGAGGCACGTACAGCCTTGTCTGAGGGAAGATTCCCGATATTTGGTTGCATACTTGTTTGTATGCATTGTGATGATTTGGAATTCATATTTCCAAAGATTTTGATTTGTGATCCCGAAGTGAAATCTACTTTGATATAGAAGCTAGATATGTATTTCAAATGATTTGAAATAGACATCGAGAAATAAAGTCTAAAGGAATCATTTATGTAAATTGAATTGGATTTGGAAAATCTAAGAGTGGTAATTAATCTAAATGGGTAGATTGGGATATTGCATGTTGATTGATGCATAGTAGATCCATAACTCCATTACTGATTGTTGTTTATACACTGGTATTCATGGGGGTAAACCCGTTCCATCACATGTGGCGTGGTCCCGTGATTTACCTTATTTTAAAGTAAAGTTTAATAACTGTTTTGAGTTCTCACACCAGTCCATGACTGACCAGGATTTTGATGTTTTAACCTAAACTCTGGTGGCCCATATTTTCCACATGGGCAGTCAGTAGTTTAGTTTTGTAGATTATTTCATTTAGCAGGATTCTGGATTGAAGCGAAAAGTTGTGTCCAGAGTATTGATAGTCTTCCGCTATGTTATTTTATTTGTTTCTGCTGCATTGTATTACATTTATTATAAATTAATTTTCTGTTGTATTATTATTTCCGATGTACTCTGATATTTTGTACTATGATGTAACATTATTTTGATATTAATAAAAGTCTTATGTTATATGTTCTGATGTGTTGTATGCCCAGAGTTAGCGTATCCGGGATTCGAACGGTCTTGGTCGTTTAGCGATCGATTAGGTCCGACCGAAATCCGTATCGTTACAGCCGGTATTAGAGCTTCGGTTTACATAGCTCGATAACAAGACACATTAGATCCGAATGAAAGAATTCATCAGAGATTGGATTAGTAATATCCAATGAGAATGACTCGTTAGAGATGGGATCAGTAGTATCCTAGAATGAGTCCGAAGAGTGTTATTCTTAAAATAAGAATGAAAACAAATTTTTGTTTTGAAAATTTATATTATATTATATGTATTTGAATATTTATTTTAGATTGATTTGGACAATCATGTATATGGAGATTTTGAATATACGTGTATTTAACGTGTATTCGAAGCCTCAAATATATTGGATAGATATAGAATCACACCCTAGTCGCCCGGGGATTCTGATGATGTGGCCACATCATCAGCATCTATGTTCGAGTTTCGAAGGTGGGATGTCTATATATTTCCAATTGACTGGTGTGAGAACCAAAATTAGATAGGATTTATTTGTTGCGATTTGGCATCAAAAATGGATTTTTAGCATATGTAACAATTTATGTGCTTTGAAACGATAACCAACTAATTGATTGCTGATTGTGTTGTTTGATTATTGGTTTGGTTAATTAAATTTTGAACCATTAGGCCAAATAAAAAATTTAATGATTAAATTAAATTGAAAGTTGATTGAAATTGCATGCATGTACATATATATGTGTGAACAGGTCATAGCAAGAAGGCTAGAGAAGAGGAATAAAATTGTATTCTCGACAAATAGTTACATGTTTACTAATTTATTGGGTTTTGATGATTTTATGAGCCGATTGGCTAGTCGCTTGGCCTTTTCTTTTTCTTTTTTGATGACGAGGGCCCTGCGTGGCTAGTTGCTCTTTTAAAGGTCTACCCGTACAAAGGAGGTTATGGCGAAATTTTTCAAAAATTTAGCATGTTAGCCAAATTTTTGAAAAATTAGAAAATTCTTAGAAACTGAAAAGTTGAAGAATGAAAGCCAAAATGAAAGTTGAGTTAGTTAGTTAAACAACTTTCAGCTCCTTTCCATTTTGAGGACGAAAAGAGTTTAAGTGGGGGAGATTGTAACAAATCGGAAAATCAGAACCAATTTAAAAAATTTATTTTAGTTATTTTAATGAATTTTGAATATTTAAAATGATTTATTTTAAATAATAATGACTGAAAAATTATTTTAATCGAAGATAGAACGAATAAATTTATTTTAATTATATAACAAGCCTGAAATGGCGCAGTAGTTTGAAAATTCAATTTCAAATTTCAATTGAATGTACAGGATTCAAAATAAATTGGATTTCAGTAAAACCAGAAATATTTGAATCTGTTTGAAAATACCTTTCCAACGAATGTGAAAAATCCAGATTTCATAACAGGAATAAAAAGTTATGTCCAGATTAAAATTCAGAATAGTCACTATGAAATTCATATATATTTTTTAATATAATAAGTAGCCATTTTGCAAACGACCTCCGTTTTCGACGAGACCACTTTTATTGTATCCGGAATATCAAATTATTGCTAGATTCCAATTTTCATAATTTTTGGAATTAATATGTGAGCGTGGTGAATTTAAACGTGTTTGGTAATTTCAGTTTGAATTTAATCGACTGGAAAATGACCGTTTTTCAAACGGTCTCCGAACTCGAAGAAATTAGTTTTGTTAGGACTGTATCGTCAAAACAAAGCCAGATTATTTTTCTGGAATTTTTGGATTCAGTATGTGGCCCCGGTATATTAAAATGTAGGTTTAAATTCAATATATTGATTTATATTTTAATTTAAAGGAAAACTGATCGAAATAGTCGAATTGGCTTACGGGACATATCCCATTGTGTTCGGAATGAGCGTATTTAGCTAAGGCAACAGTCGTTGGGTTCGATTTGGAGTTCGTGAAGTTAAACAAGAAGATTTAGGATTAAATATTAATTAAATAAAAAAATGTTATAAAATAACTTTTTGAAACCCTAAGGCTTATTCAGACCCGCCTCCCTCTAAAAAAATCAAAGGCCAGAAAACTCGGAAATTCAATACATGATTTCTCCTTCCCTACTTCGAATTCAATCCCGAAATCAAAACGGAAATCATTAAGTTTTCTACGATCTACAAATAGATGCGGCTATGATCGAAAATCATTAAGTATTTTATTCGAAATTGATCCCCAATGTTCCGTTGTTCGGACGGAGTTTAAGGGACCACGATGGCCTCGAGAGCCGCGCCACCACCGGCGCTGGTGGAGGTCTGAACGGCGAAGATTACAGCGGCTTTGGATCGACTTCAAGTGGACTGTGGATGGCTGCGCGATTGGAAGTAGAGGCCGAGTTTTTTTTCCGCAATCTAGAAGTATAAACGGGAACAAAGAAGGATTACGGGTTGATGATGTAATTAGTGAATAATTAAATATATAATTAATTAAATTATGTATTTAATGTTTATAATCCCATATCTTTGTCATATGAGGTCTAAATCTGACGAAATCAGTTGCGTTGGAATCATCTCTACGCGATCTACATTTCAGAACTGACCAGAACAGAAATGGGGCTAGTTGGGATTTTTGACTGAATTGAACGGACTGTTTAATTCAGTTAAAACAATTCAGAAATAAAAACTGACGGAGTGGAAATCAATGTGAGAACTTCTCACTTAAATTTATGTACAGTTATTTATTTTTATAACTGCATATATGAATTGCCAGTATTGATTTTACCCCCCTCGTCCACAGAACATGGATGATTTAATTGATTATTTGGATTGGGATTGAAATGAAAAATATATATATATATATATATATATACGAAATGAAAATAATATATATATATATATAAAATGAAAATAATATATATATGAAATGAAAATAATATATATATATATGAAATGAAAATAAAATATATATGAAGTGTGAAAAATATACATATAAATATGAAGTGAAAAATAATATATATATATATATATAATGAATAATATATATATATATATGAAATGAAAATAATTTGTATATGAAATGTAAATTATATATATATGAAGTGAAAAATAAAATTATATGAAATGAATAATATATATATGAAATGTAAGTAATATATATATATATATATATAATGAAAAATTATATATATATGAAATGAAGAATAATATATATATGAAATGTAAAATATTTATATATATATGAAATAAAAATAATATATATATGAAATGTGGAAAAAAATATATGAAGTGTGAATAATATATATATATATATATATATATATATATATATATATATGAAATGAACATAATATATATATATATATGTATATAAGAAATGTGAAAAATATATATATGAAGTGTGAATAAAATATATATATGAAATGAAAATAATATATATATGAAATGTGAACAATATATATATATATATGAAGTGTGACAGCCCGCCCCAGACCAACCGACATTTCCTCCGAAATGCGTTGTACCAATGTCCAACCGGCACGGGACGGTCGTCAGAAGAAAGGAAACTTAACGGTGAATTAACAAAGAACCTGTAGAATGTCTCACAGCGCATGGAATAAAATATAATAATAACATACTTGACATAAAATAGGTGAGACAGTGCATAAGCTGAAAACTAAACCATAACTATCAGAGCAGCGGAAATCGAAAATACAGCTTATTACAACTCCAACATACTGTCTCTAAAGAAAAGAAAGAGGTGCACTACTAATGCCCAAAGTAGTGACCAGCAACAACACAGGGAGAATATCTATCTGTATCATACGTGGAAGCCTCTTGCTCGTCTCCGGTACGACTACTCGTGCATACAAACTAACCTGTCTCTAGTCTGCCCGTTTAAGAGCACCTAGAGTAATAAGAAGAGACATAAAACTCTGAGTTAGACAAAAGTCTGGTATGAGCGATAAGCAGCAAAACAGAATAATAACAGGTATACATAACTATACCTGAACCTGGACCTGCAACCAAAGAGTTAGCGCAACAGGATGTACAATACTCTAAGGTGACACTAACATATGGTGTAAAGATACGGGGGAGGGGTGTGCATGTCATAGTGATGTCAAACAATCATACATAGCAACCATCCTTACATCTCTCACTCAGTGCGTAAAGCATACGATATCCACAACTTTGACCACCCAAATCCTTTGCTATGATCACTCTGCCCCCATAGAGTCACAGTGACTCCACTGCACTGATCCATAGCCACTAATCCTTTGTTATGTCCACTCTGCCCCATGGAGTCATAACAACTCCACTGCACTGGCTCATAGCCTTGCTACGAGCACTCTGCCCCCATGAAGCCATGATGACTTCACTGCACTGATCCATAGCCAATATCCGTCTCTCAATGGTGAATCAAAGTTAAACTATAGACATCGATAACCCCTTTGCACACGTCCCGCAGCAAAGTCCAATCATGAAGTCAACTCATTGGTTCCCATCTGGATCCTGAGTTTTACTTCCCATTTGGACTACCTTTGCATCTCAGGTTTGGTCTTCTCCGGATCGGTTCCGTCCTTTTTCCTCACTTTGCTTCGGATCGGACTCCTTGAAGTGGCTCGGTTCGGGTACTCCTCCTTAAGCATCGGGTCGGTCGTGATAGTCCACTCGTAGTGCATTGGTTCGGTCGCATGCTCCGGTTCGGGTCGTGATCCCCATACAGTTCGTGGGTGTACTCTGGTTTGTGACTCCAACTCGACTCGGTTCGGAGGAGGCGGCTCGTGATGCATTTCCAACGGTTCGGGTCCCCACCAGTTCGAGGCAAGTGGTTCGGAGGCAGATAGTTCGGGTCGGGGAACTTCTGATGCGAGCGGGTCGGAGAACTTCAGATGTAAGTGGATCGGCTTGTGAGTTCCTGGAGGTCGGTCCGTATCATCTTCGTGAATCACAAACGGTTCGGTTCGGAGGGGGGCGATCCGATCCGGTTCCTGCACAATTTCCTGCAACTCTTCCAGCGACTGTTTTACGCCATAAGACGGCGTTTTCGACCATTCTAACTTTTCTAATCAATCACAAAGCATACCATATAGTCATAGCAACATGTATAATCAACCACAAACACCAAAACAACAATATGATATGTTAAAATGGATCAGACGTACCCAAAACCGATATTTTTTCCTTAATCCCCCTTAATCATGTTTAAGCATACAATTAGCAAAACTTATCCTAATTAGGCCAAATTTCTCTCAGAGCCCTAAAATAATATTTTAGAATTTTACAAATTTTTCCAGATTTTTCTGAGTTATAATTTCGCTAATTATCACTAATCACCCCTAATTAGCCGTAATTAGTGAAAAACAATGTAAATCACTCACCTTTGCCACAAATTTAGATATAAGATCTAAAACTCTACTGTTTGGGTCGAATTCCTAAGCAACACAACAGCTCCAACTCCGATTTGGTATTGATTTGCCTTGATTTGATGTAGATCTTCTTATTTAGTGATTAGAAGGTGATTTGGGATGATTTTAGAGAGTGGATGCCATGGCTAGGGTTAGAGAAATGTTCGAGGCGGCTGAGAAAATGAAATAGAATCGTATCCTAATTGATTTCAGCCTCCCCATAACCCTAATCCCGAAATGGGTTATGGGCCTAGCTGCTAATCACCCTAATTAGGCCTGGTTATGCTGTTTTTCACCTTCTAAACCTTAATTCAGCCATATCTCACAAACGGTAAGTCCGTTTGACAAGTGTGAGCACTTTATGGAAAGGTAAACCATCATCCGGATTTAATGGAAGTGGTTTCAAGTCAAAACTCCTTATCAATCAAAAGTTATAGGCAAAACAATATTCGCCATAGGTAAAACGGTCATTTAAAAATCGGCAAAAATCGTGAAAATGGTAAATGAACCCAATAGTCGCTCCCCAAAGTTACATGACTATATGACTTCATATGATAAAGAAATAAATATTCTACGATCCTCCGATGCGTAAAATGCGGGTCATTACACTCTCCCCCTTTAAGAAATTTCGCCCCTGAAATTCCTTAACCAAAAACATACAAAGGTGTTCTATATGCCTATCAGTCATTCACAAACAATCAAACACACACAACAAGAACATCAAGTTTATCCTAGCATGCGGAATAACTAAATCGTAATTTAAAATCTTACCAGACAAAGAGTTCTGGATACTTCTTCCTAATGCTCTCCTTTGTCTCCCAAGTACAGTCATTCTCATCCTCGCCCCATTGAACCTTGACTAGATTCATCGCTTTCCTTCGAAGTTTCTTTGTATCATGCTCGACAATACGAATCGGCTTGCGGTTCCCAACTGCCTCAGGTTCTACTTCGACGTCATCCAACTGATCAGGTGAAATAGTCAAATTAGGATCGTGCACGAGTTTTCTTAACTGGGAAACATGAAATACGTTATGAACTCCCGCCATCTTGTCTGGTAACTCAACTTTATATGCCAAATTCTCAACTTGTTCGAGAACTGGGAATGGACCAACAAATCCTGGTGTTAACTTTCCTCTCCTACCAAATCGGATCACGCTCTTTAACGGATAAATCCTGGTAAACACCAAGTCGCCAATGGAGAATTTCAACTGTCTTCGTCTCTTATCAGCATAACTCTTCTGCCTATCTTGGGCAGCCTTCATTCGTTGTCGGATAACCTTGATCTTATATGAGGTTTCTCTTATCACATCTGGCCCAAGCACAAATTTCTCACCGGTTTCTAGCCAACATGATGGTGAGTTGCACGGTCTTCCGTACAAAGCTTCAAATGGAGCCATACCAATACTGGACTGATAACCATTATTATATGCGAATTCAACTAAATGCAAATGTTCATCCCATGATCCACCAAAATCTAATATGCAAGCTCTTAAGAGGTCTTCTAATACTCTGTTCACCCTCTCTGTCTGTCCGTCAGTTTGAGGATGGTATGCGGTACTGAGATGTAATTCTGATCCTAACGCCTCTTGTAAGCTCTTCCAAAATCCACTAGTAAACAACGGAACTCGGCCACTCACAATGCCTTTGGGTACTCCATGAAATCTCACTACCCACTTCATATACAGTTCTGCTTATTTAGCTGTTGTTCTATTCGACTTGACGGGTATAAACCTTGCATCTTGGTCAGTCGGTCCACAATCACTCAAATACTATCATGGCCCGATCTAGTCCTTGGTAACCCATCGATGAAATTTATTGAGACTTGTTCCCATTTCCATTCTGGAATTTCTAATGGTTGCAACGGACCACTAGATTTCTTTTGCTCAGCTTTAACTAGCTGGCAGTTCATGCGTTTGGATATAAACTTCCAAACGTCTCTGTTCATCCCTTCCCAGTAGTAGGTCTGCTTCATGTCTCGATACATTTTATTACCATCAGGACGTATAGTCAGTTTTGAGTGATGACACTCTCTCAGTACTTCATCTCTCAATCCATTGACATTGGGTACAACTAGTCTCCCATTCTTTCTAAACCATCCATCTCGATCAAGCCCGTACTTGCTCATCTCCTCATGGATACTCATCTCTAACATGGAGATGATTTCTAATAAGTTAGGATCGTCCCTTTGATTGGAACTAATCCGCTCAATCAAAGTGGGTCTATCGTCAAACTTGCTAACATTTCTGGGTCCAATTCGCACTTTGGTCTGAAATCATACCCAGCGATATACTCCAGTTGCTTCCACTCAAGAAACATATCCCCTAAATTGGCATGTCTCCTACTTAATGCATCAGCTACTGCATTGCCCTTTCCTGGTGTGTATGCGATATTGAAATCATAGGAAGCCAAGAATTCTAACTATCTCTGCTGTCGAAGATTTAGATATTTTTGAGAGAAGAGATACTTTAACGATTTATGATCAGTAAACAACTTGAATCTTTCTCCTAATTGATAATGTCTCCATATCTTCAATGCAAACACGATCGCTGCCAATTCCAAATCATGGGTAGGATATCTTTTCTCATGCGGTTTCAGTTGCCGACTAGCAAAAGCTACAACCCTACCTCCTTGCATTAATACAACACCTAGTCCGGTACCACATGCATCTGTATATACTGTCATCTCTTCATTCCCTTTAGGAATGACTAACACTAGGGCACACGTCAACTTTTCCTTTAGACTCTTGAATACATTTTCACACCTTTCGTCCCAAACAAAAGCTTGATTCTTCCTGGTCAACTGAGTTAACGGTGCCGCTATCTTCGAGAAGTCTTGGATAAACTTCCGATAATATCCAGTTAATCCCAAGAAACTTCTTACGTCTGTTGCATTCTTGGACGTAGACCAATCATGTACCGTAGCCACCTTCGTAGGATCCACGGGAATAGCATTCTCTGAAACAACATAGCCCAAGAATCTCACTTCCCTCCTCCAGAAGTGACACTTAGAAAACTTTGCTTTCAATTAGTGTTTTCTCAACACCTCCATCACCTCAAATGTTCCTTGTGTTCTTCCTCTGTCCTCGAATAAACCAAGATATCGTCTACGAACACAAGAACAAACTTATTCAATTGATCCCCGAATACCCTATTCATAAGATCCACAAAATATGCTGGTGCATTGGTCAATCCGAATGGCATGACCAACCACTCATAAAATCCATACGGCGTCCGAAAGGACGTTTTAACTATACTCTCAACTTCCACCCTAAGCTGATGAAAACCTGTCGCGAGATCCAACTGGGAGAACACTCTCGTGCCACTCAACCGATCAAACAAATCATCTATACGCGGTAGAGGATACTTATTCTTCCTCGTCACCTTATTCAACTTGCGGTAGTCCACACACAATCGAAGGGAACCATCTGCCTTGGTAGCAAACACAACTGGTGCTCCCCACTCGGAGAAACTTCTTTTGATAAATCCCTTCTTCAAAAGATCGCTTACTTGCACCCCGAGCTCTCGCTGCTCCCTTGATGCCATACGACGAAGTGGCATCACCATAGGTCTGGCATCTTTCACTAAATCAATACGAAACTCAATCTCTCGGTGTGGTGGAAGTCCGGTCACTTCCTCGAAGACGTCCGGGTAATGGCCAGCCACGGGCACATCTGACAACTCATCATGCGGGATGTCGAGGGAATTTAGAAAACTAGCCATTACCCCATCACTAGGTAGACCACCAAACACTACCCTCCGCCTATCATCCGCTCTAACTGCCACCAAAAAGCCCTCAAAGTCTACCACCACCCCGTACCTTTGGAGTCAATCGACTCCCAAAATAATGCCAAACACAGTAAAGCCCAAAACAAAGCAATCCCAAGCAAACATACTTCCATGACTCGATAAGACCACATTACGACAAATCATACTAAGGATAGTCGAACCACCAATCGGGTTCATCACGGCTAAAGATCTATCGACTATCTCGGGTTCCAATCCCAACCTATCTACCAGGTCACTAGATATGAAGGAACGGGAAGCTCCGGTATCAAACAATACTTGAACAGGAACATCATAAATAGAAAGCATACTTTGAATGACGACATTCTTTCCTTTCTCCGCCGCAGCTGGGGCATTCGACGAAGAAGGAACAACATTAATAGCATATGCTTTCACGATCTACTTCTCTTTAGGGGGTTGCGGACATTTATCCTTGTGATGTCCCACTTGGCTGCAGTTGAAACACTTCATGTCCGCTGGCTTTGCTCGACATTCTTTAGCATAGTGACCCTTCTTGCCACAGCTAAAGCACTCAACATCTTTCTTGCTCTTTTTATGACCATCCTTAGTCGGATTCTGCTTACTTTTATTCTAAGAATTATTCTTGCCTCCGCCACTTGCTTGCAGTTTTGTCCCCTCTGCAGATGCAACAACGATTTCAGTCTTGGGCTTAGGATAAAGGCTCTCTGACCTCAATGCTTTCCCAACAATCGATTCAAAAGTCTCATCAATATGGTTTATGAGCCTTTCTCCTAAATACTAATCGAAACCAGTTATGAACTTCTCATTCTTCTTCTCGGGAGTGTCAATAAGGGATAATCCATACTTTGATAAAGTATCGAACTCAGCAATATATTCTGAGACTGCCCTACAATTCTTCTTATGCTCTAAAAACTTCCTAAACAATTTTGATTTCTGAGAAGCTGGGATAAACTTATCACTGAATCGGGCCTTAAACTGATCCGAAGTAACTTGATCCACAGGGGTACCTGCTTTAATAGCATTCCACCAATTCATAGCCCGTCCTTGCAGTTGACGGGATGCTAGCTTCCTCTTCATCGCGTCTTCAATTCCCAGATCCTTGAAGATATGCTCACAACTATCAAGCCAATCCTGAACTTCTATAGCCGATTCCATTCCGTGGAACAGCTTCTCACCAAGACTAGTGCAGTCCTTACAAAGCATGGCGAAATCGGCCCTAGGTGCATGCACCGCTGCACCACCACCATTTACAGCATTAGGAGCTGCCCTCTGAACATCCCTAAGCATCTCTCTCATGAAGTCAGTGAACATCATCCTCATATCAGAAGCGTTCCCATTATTAGCTCCTCTACCAGTACCCCTAGTATATCGGCTCATCATTCAATCTGTAAGGAGAAAACGATTAACCATCTCTTCAGTGGTGCCAGTGCAGTGCGACTCCATACTTAAATATACTAATAGTATATATATACATATCTTTTGAAAACCAAAATACCACAAATACGTGCTCTCATATACGTACTATCTCTCCCTGGTGTCTTTCCCTAGGTTAACTGCGCAACCTAGAGCTCTGATACCAAGTGTGACGGTCCGCCCCGGACCAGCCGACATTTCCTCTGAAATGCGCTGTACCAATGTCCAACCGGCACGGGACGGTCGTCAGAAGAAAGGAAACTTAACAGTTAACAAACAAAGAACATGTAGAATGTCTCACAGCGCATGAAATAAAATATAATAATAACATACTTGACATAAAACAGGCGAGACAATGCATAAGCTGAAAACTAAACCATAATCATCATAGCAGCGGAAATCCAAAATACAGCTTATTACAACTCCAACATACTGTCTCTAAAGCAAAGAAAGAGGTGCACTACTAATGCCCAAAGTAGTGACCAACAACAACACAGGGAGAATATCTATCTGTATCATATGTGGAAGCCTCCTGCTCGTCTCCGGTACAGCTACTCGTGCATACCACCTAACCTATTTCTAGTTTGCCAGTTTAAGATTACCCAGAGTAATAAGAATAGACATAAAAATCTGGCACAGACAAAAGTCTGGTATGAGCGATAAGCAGCAAAACAAAACAATAACAGGTATACATAACCATACCTGAACCTGGACCTGCAATCAAAGAGTTAGCACAACAAGAAGTACAGTACTCTAAGGTGACACTAACATTTGTTGTAAAGATACGGGGGAGGGAGTGTGCATGTCATAGTGATGTCAAACAATCAAACATAGCAACCATCCTCACATCTCTCACTCAGTGCGTAAAGCATACGATATCCACAACTTTGACCATCCAAATCCTTTGCTATGATCACTCTGCCCCATGGAGTCACAGTGACTCCACTGCACTGATCCATAACCACTAATCCTTTGTTATGTCCACTCTGCCCCATGGAGTCATAACAACTCCACTGCACTGGCTCATAGCCTTGCTACGATCACTCTGCCCCATGAAGCCATGATGACTTCACTGCACTGATCCGTAGCCAATATCCGTCTCTCCATGGTGAATCAAAGCTATAGACGTCGATAACCCCTTTGCACACGTCCCGCAGCAAAGTCCAATCATGAAGTCAACTCGTTGGTTCCCATATGGATCCTGAGTTATACTTCCCATTTGGACTACCTTTGCATCTCGGGTTTGGTCTTCTCTGGATCGGTTCGATCCTTTTTCCTCACTTTGCTTCGGATCGGACTCCCTGAAGTGGCTTGGTTCGGGTACTCCTCCCTAAGCATCTGGTCGGTCGTGACAGTCCACTCGTGGTGCATTGGTTCGATCGCGTGCTCCGGTTTGGGTCGTGATCCCCATACAGTTCGTGGGTGTACTCTGGTTTGTGACTCCAACTCGACTCGGTTCGAAGGAGGCGGCTCGTGATGCATCTCCAACGGTTCGAGTCCCCACCAGTTCGAGGCAAGTGGTTCGGAGGCAAACAGTTCGTGTCGGGGAACTTCTGACGCGCGCGGGTCAGAGAACTTCAGATGTAAGTGGATCGGCTTGTGAGCTCTTGGAGGTCGGTTCGTATCATCTTCGTGAATCACGAAGGTTCGGTTCGGAGAGGGGGGGCGATCCGATCCGGTTCCTGCATAATTTCCTGCAACTCTTCCAGCGACTGTTTTACGCCATACGACAGCGTTTTTGACCATTCTAACTTTTCTAATCAATCACAAAGCATACCATACAGTCATAGAAACATGTATAATCAACCACAAACACCAAAACAACAATATAATATGTTAAAATGGATCAAACAAACCCAAAACCCATATTTTCCCCTTAATCCCCCTTAATTATGTTTAAGCATACAATTAGCAAAACTTACCCAAATTTGTATCAGAATCCTAAAATAATATTTTAGAATTTTACAAATTTTTCCAGATTTTTCTGAGTTATAATTTCGCTAATTATCACAAATCACCCCTAATTAGCCGTAATTAGTGAAAAACAATGCAAATCACTCACCTTTGCCACAAATTTAGATATAATATCTAAAAATCTATTGTTTGGGTCGAATTCCTAAGCAACACAGCACCTCCAACTTTGATTTGGTGTTGATTTGATGTAGATCTTCTTAAATAGTGATTAGAAGGTGATTTAGGATGATTTTAGAAGGTGGAGGCCATGGCTAGGGTTAGAGAAATGTTTGAGGCGGCTGAGAAAATGAAATAGAATCGTTTCCTAACTAATCCAGCCTCCCCATAACCCAATCCCGAAATGGGTTATGGGCCTAGCTGCTAATCACCCTAATTAGGCCTGGCTAAGCTGTTTTTCACCTTTTAAATCTTAATTCAGCCATATCTCCCAGACGATAAGTCCGTTTGACAAGTGTGACCACTCTACGGAAAGGTAAACCATCATCCGAATCTAACGGAAGTGGTTTCAGGTCAAAACTCCTTATCAATCAAAAGTTATAATCAAAACAAGATTCAACATGGGCAAAACGGTCATTTAAAAATCGGCAAAAATCGTGAACATGGGAAATGACCCCAATAGTCGTTCCCCAAAGTTACATGACTATACCACTTCATATGATAACGAAATAAATATTCTACGATCCTCCGATGCGTAGAATGTGGGTCGTTACATGAAGTGTGAATGAAATAAATATTGATTGGTTAAAAATATTATATTTAACATATATATGAGATGTATAGAATTGTTATGTAACGGAATATTCAATTGATTTAAAATTGAAATGAAAGTTGAAATCTTTTTTAAAATGAATTAAAAACGATTTATAAAATATGTTTTAAATGGAAATCGATGAAATATATATATTATATATATTTAATGGCCTGAATAGAACGCGCCGTGTCGCGACCGTACGCAAATTTCGACCATTGACTTCAAATTGATATTACGGGAGATCCGACCGTCGGATTCTCCTAAAATCAAAATCGTGGGGTTCGTATCGAAAAGAGCTTTCCAACGAATATCAGAGATTTGAAATCTAACGGTTGGATTTGGAATTATGACCAAATCAAATTCGGAAAAGTCGTTGTAAGTGCAGTTCGATGACCGTTTATGGAAATCAACTAAAAGGGCCTTAATAAAATTAATAAAAATATTAATAATTTGTGTAAAATCATAGTAAATGATATGGAAAGAACTTGGATGAAAAAATTCACATTTGTGAAGATAAATATATATATATTTTTATCAAATTGAACTAGTTATTAACTAGATTAAGAATCCAATAATTTTTAAATAAATAAATTGGATTTGGAAAAGGTTTTAATGTAACCAGGAATTTCCAATATATAAATTGGAATGGATTTGAGTAGAAATAACCTTCGGAATATTTCGATATTGGATTCCATGATTATACATATATTGTTGTGGGAATTTGGAAGATATTGATATTGTTATTCCAATACCATATTTGTTGGTTTCAGAGTTTGATGTTGAATATAAGCCGATACTGTTTTCTATTCAGAGCCTTATATTTAATATCAAATTCGACTTTGGGTTTGTCGTGAACTGTGTTTAAATGACATTGGTTCTTTAACCCAGTTAAAGTAGGATTAATTTCCAGAAAGTTGAACAATCAATAAGAAATGATTTTTGGGATTGAAACCAATTGGAGTTTGAATAAATCTTTAAATAGATTGTGAATGAATAAATGGTAGTTAAAATTTACCAAAACATGAAATGTGATTATACCAAATTTACTTGGTTGTTGATATTGATTGTGATTGATTGACTGTTTGGATTGTGCTCGACCAGTTTATGAGAAAAATATGCTTTTATATTTAGCATTAGGCTGGGCAGAAATATAAAAGTGCTAACGCCTTGTGAAACACTTCACGATTTGATTATAAGGTGTTGAGCAATGTTGAGTTCATTTCAAATTTAATGAATGATTTTGAAATGATATTTTCTTAAATGAAAAGAAATGTATTCCCGATTTTGGACAGGGAATGTTTTATAAAACAGAAAGGATTTCGAGGCCTAAGCCCGATGATTTCTAAAATGATTTAGAAATGTATTATGTGTTACATTGTAGTTCAACACATAACCGATTAGTTGCTATTGATGATATATGTTTGGTGGCGGAGAATTTATTCTCTTGCTTAACATCCTTCTTTGAGATGTACGAGCTCAAAGGTTATGGGATTAATAGTGACTGATCATATGTGTGAATTGCTTTGAAAGTACTTGTGATTATTATGTTGTGAAATGATTTTCCCTACTTCGGGATAAAATGATTTAGCAAGTATGTGGCTAAAGATCGGGTGACCTAGACGACTAAAAGTATGGGCTGGATCCAGGATCTTAGTTGTTGAGTGGTCAGCATGTAGCCTGCTCCATAGTGGGGGTGCACATATATGTGTTTGTGTGTATATATATATATATCGAGTTGGAGAGGCGCGTACAGCCTTATCTGAGGGAATATTCCCGATATTTGGTTGCATACTTGTTTATATGCATTGTGATGATTTGGAATTCATATTTCTAAAGATTTTGATTTGAGATCCCGAAGTGAAATCTACTTTGATATAAAAGTTAGATATGTATTTCAAATGATTTGAAATAGAAATAAGGAAATAAAGTCCAAAGGAATCATTTCTGTAAATTGAATTGGATTTGGAAAATCTAAGAGTGGTGATTAATCTAAATGGGTAGATTGGGATATTGCATGTTGATTGATGCATAGTAGATCCATAACTCTATTACTGATTGTTGTTTATACACTGGTATTCATGGAGGTAAACTCGTTCCGTGACATGTGGAGTGGTCCCGTGATTTACTTTATTTTAAAGTAAAGTTTAATAATTGTATTGAGTTCTCACACCAGTCCATGACTAACCTGGAGTTTATTGTTTAACCTAAACTCTGGTTGCCCATATTCTCCACACAGGCAGTCTGTAGTTTAGTTTGCAGATTGTTTCATTTAGCAGGATTCTGGATCGAAACGAAAAGCTGTGTCCAGAGTATTGATAGTCTTCCGCTGTGTTATTTTATTTGTTTTCTCTGCATTGTATTACATTTATTATAAATTAATCTACCGTTGTATTATTATTTACGATGTACTCAGATATTTTGTACTCTGATGTAACATTATTATGATGTTAATAAAAGTCTTCTGTTATTTTATCTGATGTGTTGTATGCCCAGAGTTAGCGTATCCGGGATTCGAACGGTCTTGGTCGGTTTAGCGATCAATTTGGTCCGAGCGAAATCTGTATCGTTACAATAACACTGGCCCGAAAATAATTGGTATTTAAATACCATAAAAATACATTCGAATAAAAGGAAAAATAATTTTGGTTTTAAAAGGAAAATCTATTTTCCCAAAATAAAATTTTAATTTTGAATGGGCTAGGAAATAATAACTTGTTTTTAATAATAAAAACAAGCAATATAATTTATAAACGATGTTTATAAGTGAAGTGAAATAATTATCATTGGATAATTTAGGAATGCAAATTCAAGAGTGATTTTAAGGGAAATTGGAAATCGTTTCAAAAAAGAACAATGAAAATAATTCCGATGTTTATAATGTGAATAGAATTGTAATAAATCCATAAGGATTTGTAATTGGAATTCGACTATGTCAAATTTTATAAAAATAATTTATTTTTAGAAATTATATATTATATAATTCAGAAGCTGAATAATTGATATTTGTTTGAAAATGATATTTTGTAATCGAATATAAAGTCGATATAAGGTTATAAACTTGTTAGATAAATGATAAGAAGTTTGACATATAAACGGAGTTTATGAATGTAGTGGAATACGATGTGCATTTACAAAGTAACTCGGTAAGTGGGATTTGAGCCTATAATAATATTTACAAATAAAATCAAGATTGATTTGATAAAACGAGTCCAAATTTCTATAAAGGGGTAATGTTCACATTTTAAAGTGGATAGTGGTTTAAAAGCAAACATTTTGCAGGTTGGAATGGTTATTAAGGAAATTGGTAAGGGTTGGAAGTGATAAATTTAAAGGTGAATTTAGGATGAAAGTGGAAATTGAGTTGACCGAAAATGGTAAATTATTCTGAAGTTCAGAATACTAATCGAATAGAGATTATTCGAAGAGAGTTATATGTTGGAATTAAACTATGTCAGATTTAGGAAAAGTACTATTTACTTTTCATTTAAAATAAAGATTTGAATATTAATTAATTACTTGTTTAATTATTTATTCCAATTAATCAATAAAGGTTATATTTTAAAATTAAATATTTCGGAAGTATGGATTGTAATGCCATTGTTATAATCAATGATTTCCGTACGAGAAGTGGATTCTTAAATTGAATCCAAAAGCGGCATAAGCAATGTTTGTTGAGGTTCAAAGTTGTGAACTTTGTCCATTTCAAAGTTAAGAATGTTGTTCAGTTAAGGTATGAGAGGTAATTATACCCTAACTTGATTGACTTCATTATTGACTAAGGAATAGTTAAGGTTCGATAGCGAGGGTGGGTTAAGTATGGTAAGTCAATTGGTGTTGATGTGTTAGATTGTAGTAACGATGTTTTTTACAACATCCGTTTTAGTCCAAATAAATGGGTTCTGGAAACAATTTCCAAATATAATCAGAGATATTTTCTAAATATAGAAAATAAGAAATGTGAATATATGGAAATATTTTCCACTGTTAATAACGTATATTTTCTAAATATAGGAAATAAGAATTTGTGAATATGAGAATGTTTTCCAACTGTAATAAGAGATATTTTCTAGAATATAAAAAATAAAAAATTTATGATTGATATTTGGAAATGTTTTCAAAGAATCAGGAGAGACAAACAAGCTTTGTTGAATATTTGGGTAAAGATATTGAAGAGAGAATTGGGAAACGAATAAATTAATCAAATATTAATTTTAAAAAGGGCGCGGTATTACGTGGTGCTTAAACCGTTGTATTTCGAATAGAAATAGGATCGTTGGTTGCATGGATGTTTTTCTTCGATAGTTAAATAACTGACTATCGAAGTTTTAATCAAATTCGTTCATTGTTTCTAAGAGATCGAAATTAGGTCTAATTATTCGAAAACCACTTTGATCCGATTGTTGCATTACGCATCAGGCTATGTTGAAGATAATTGAATATGGAGGAAGTGTAAGGGCTATTATGTTAATCCTAGATAGAAATTGCCTAAGATGGATTGATGGGATGGTGTATTCGGTTTGTTCAGTCCCAGGACAACTTATATGAAAGGATGTCTGAAAGAGTATTTCCAGATAGTTACGTACATTGATTTCTTCAACATTCATAATTGGTGGTGGAGAAGGAAACTTCTCTTAGCTTAACACCTTGTGTATTTTTGAGGACGTCAATTAGTGATTTGACGGATCTGACGATGTGGCATTCAAAGTGAATGATGTTGTGGTGTTATAAAGGTAAGACATAGCCTCATGCCGCATCAGTTGGGAAATGACAAAAATCGGGCAAGCAGCATGGCTATGTGTGTAACGACCTGCTTTTTCGACCACTTCAATTCGATAGTTAAACCAGCTTAAACCGCTCAAAACGACAGACCATTATTGCTTATGTGGTTTAATCATAATCAAATACAGAAATCACAGAAATAAAAACTACAATATCTCACAGTGTAATTTTTTTTTTAACAAAATATCAGAGTTATGCAATAAATTTTACACAGCGGAAATACATAGATTTTAAAATTGAAATTTACATAAATAACTGAATCAAAAGCGAGCGCGTCTTCATAAGTCTCTAACTTCGATAGCCGAAATCTTTAGATCTGCAATACTCGGGTCTTACCCGAGCATTTGATGCAAAACACAAAACACTCTGGTCAGGATTAACTTTATTCAAGTAAATCAACTTCAATTAACCACTAAAATATAATAGTTAATCCTAACATAATATTTAAAGTTACTAAAATCGATTTAAGCCGCATATATTACAGTCAACTAAGGTGTTGCATGTACACATTTATTTCAGGTGACAATAACCAAGTATGAGACTGGGCAAGAGTACAAATGGACAACCCAACAGCAAAAGCAAATGATACATTCAAGCAGCATGGTCAAGAATACAAGGCATATCAGTGTAATGTTCTCATGTTCATGGCAAAGAGAAGCAAAATAACAAATATTATAAATTACTATCTTGGCACACATAACAAACTAAAAATATAACAAATTTGACATGCAGCAAACACTATTTCATATACATCCATTTAATTTGTATTGTCACATGCAACTTCAATTACAATATATATTTATAGCAAGTCAAATCATGTACTAAAACATATGTACTAATAAGTACGATTCAAAGAAAACACAAACTCATATGTAAATTTCAGGTGTGCAACATGCATTGTAAAACATGGTGGATATCTTATTCGAGTATATGTACGACAAGTGCAAGGCCTCAGAGTGCCAAAATAGCAGGTGACATGGTACACAAAATGACAATGGAAGATATAGGCATGAGGCAGACACACAAAATGACAAGGCAACATATGGGAAACATCATTTGTATGGCATCAATATAAGTTGCAGAAATTAAGTTATATGGCAATATATATGTATTCCACTTTTAAGAACGAGGAAGCAAATCAACTATTATATTCTATAGCATTGAGGTTGAGAACTTGTATAAAATAATCGTGAGATAACTCACCATAGATAGAGGCCATTTGCATGTTGGAGCGGGGAAGGGAACGCTTGAGTTACAGCTACCATTTCATATGCATTTATGCCAAGCATTGAAAATAAAATGCATGGCTTATATATATATATATATATATATATATATATATATATATATATATATATATGCATGGCATGAGGCTTCAGGAAGAAGCAAGAGAAGGAGACGGTCTTATGCAAATTTTTCTGTAGGAAAGATGCTATAGACTTTCAAAGAAGGAAGGAAAATGGAGAAAAAGGAAGGTGAAGGGAAAAAGATAAAAGACTTTGAAAATAAATACTCGAAAGGAGCAATGTAAGGAATGAATGGCCTTGGGAATAAATGCATGCATGAATTTGAACCATTAAGAGAATGAAGTAACGCATGCATTAAAAATTAAATGACAGGGAAGTAAATGCATAGGGTAACATAGGCATACATTTAAATTTCAAAGGATAAAACTTGAGAGAGAATGGGGTAACGCAAGTATATATGGTAAGGAACATTTCTTTTCACAATTGTGGCTTGCATTATTTTTTTTAATATATAAATGACTTTTTATATAAATGACACAAAATATGTAACATGGATGTATGCCTTAAAAATAAGGAAGGGAAGAGATGGGTTATAAATTTTTACATATTTTACTTCAAAATGATGAAACACATGCATGAAAATAAATGGAAAAGAATGAATGCACACAAGGTATTTGAAAAGTTTTTTTTTCTAAATATAGACAACATGATATTGGAGAGGAGGGAAACATATATATACATGGAGATGGTTCGTTTATGGAAAAATAATGATGGGAAAGAAAAACAGGAAAGAAGAAGTAAGATGTAAATTTAAGGAATAAAAATACGTAAATAAAATAGAATGCGTGAAAATGGAATGAAGGGAAAGAAATTAATAGAATGAATAGAAATAAATAAATATACAAAGGAATGAAATGAATGCATAATTAACATTGCAAATTAAATTAATTAATGAAGGTTTAATTGGACATGTAATCCACGTTATGAATTCATAAGAATTACATTTTGAACAAACAGGGAAAGAATTAAAGACGATAGCCAAAGATATATACATGTACGTATTTATTTCATCTAGAATGCACACATTAATTTCAATCAATCTTTCAGCAGAAGTTAATAAATTTCATTAATAACATCATAATTTTATTTAAAAACCATTATAAATTCAATAACTAAATTTAATTCACTAACTTAAATGCTCGAAATTTACGAGATGTTACAATATCCTCCACTCAGAACTTTTCGTCCTCGAAAAGGAGAGGATGTTAAAAATATGCTTATGTATACAACCAAATACTTATACTAGTGGCTATGTGCGTCGCACCCATTATGGTGTATTATCATCAGTTGGGAAATGACAAAAATGGGCAAGTAGCATGACTATTTGGGTCGCACCCGTTTGGGTGTATTATCATCTGATCTAGAGAAAATTCGTTAGCTTCTTATTATATCGATGTTGTATGCTTTGGTGACGGTTGCTGATTACAACCATTGGTGATAATACGTTCAGTACACTTAAGCGAAATGAGTGGTCGGTCATGTGTGGCTGGGTTGCGTGTTGTTCTTTTTGAACCTAGTGTATTCTTCCCTAGAGATACACTATCGAAAGGTGGTTCCATACCTTGTCATAATTAAAAATTCATTACCCAATAAACGCCCACGGTTTTTTATTGTATACTATGTATGTGGAGTGTGAGATGCAAGCGTTCCACTAGATTGCTATTTATTTGATTTAGACACTATTATAATATTAGAATAGTTTTGACAAAAAGAATATTTTGGGTTATCGTAAGGTAAAAGCCATCCATGTTTATGTGTGGACCGGTCTTACGATTATCTTTTCTTTAGAAAGAATTTTCAAAGTAAATCAAGTGATTAGATTTTACTCACACCAGTTCCAAGACTGTCCCAGAGTTTTTTTAACCCTAAACTCTTGGATGCCCAAATTTGTACGAGCAGTTAAGTAGTTGGAAGTTTACAGATACACTTGGAGGAGCTTGAAGCACGAGGCTTCAACGCTAGATATCTACAGTTCACTTCTGCTGTGTTGTATGTGGTGTACTCTGATGATGGTATGTATATACAGTTACAAATGTGTATTTTAAAAGTTATGTTATATAATATATTTTATTCGTTCGGCTGTGGGATTTGTGTCTACTCCGATTTTGTGATATTGTAACCATGTTTTTTTTTCTATTCTAACTTTTCTTTCTTTCTATTTCTCACCCTCTAACTTCTTTCTATTAACGATCCAGTAATTTCCGGTGCTTGGTTGGTCGACACGTGCTATAGAATATGTATTTGTGTCGATGATCGAGATCGGAATTTTTTTGGGCTGTTACGCAAATTATACTTCGAATGTTTAGGAATTCAAAGAACATGGTAGTTGTGTGAGACCTTAGAAGCCAGTATTCAATGTCAAGACATTTACACTTTGAGCCAGTAAGGATTCAAGTCAAAGGACTTAAGAACCACAGCTTTGTGCTATGCTTTGCGCTTCAAACGTAACTAGTTCAAAACACACATCCTTTGAAGCCAAGGCTTCGAACCAATCTGTTTTCTTCAAAATCAACTAGATTCAATGTATACACCCTTCTAAACCAAGCGCTTCGAACTGTCTAATTTATGCTTCGAAGCCAACTTACATTCAAAATGCAAGTCGTTCTAAGCCTGAGTCTTGAACTATTCTTTCTGGTATGAATCCTTCTGTAATTCGAAGCGTGGAATTTTCAAAACTGATGCTTTGAATCATTTCCCTTGTGTTTCGAATCCTTAGATCCCAGTCTTTAAAATATATGGCTTAATTTTATAAATTCTTGCAATAATTTCTTTACTTCAGTTTACTTAAGAATTGAAGAGGGAAACTACACTTTAATGTAGTATTAGACAAAACCCCCTTAAAAATCATTATTTGTTTTTGTCATTTTCCGCTAAAATCATTTACTGAAACCCTTAATATTCTTCTCAAGTAACTACCTGAGATCCAATGAGCTAAAATCTAATGGGATTTCAAGGTAACCATACAAAACAATGGATGATGAATTCAATGTCATGGACCAATATCAACAAAAATATGAATACAAATAAATCGCCAAGAAGAAGGTTTCAAACCTCATTTTTAATAGTTGGCTGAAAAGAGGATGGATTTTTGATGACTTCAATTTATTTTTCTTTTGATTGTTTTAATGGTGCAGGAGAAAGAAGAAGAAAGATATTATGAAGAAATTTATAGCTAGACAAAAGAAGGGGAAATGCTAATTTTGACGAATGGAGCTAATGCAACATTTCAAAATGAACGGTCATAAAGAAAGAGACAGTTAGAACCGAATTAAAAATCGGTACTTACATCATGCTAAGAGAAGGCTTGTGTTACATCATAATCCGCTTCGCTCTAGAATTGGTTTCACAAAAAAAAGGGTTTCGCAACTTAGAGAGGTTGCTTCGAAGCTTGCTTCACATCCAGAAGTCTGAAGGGGGTTCCGAACACGACGCTCTGAAGCACTTTGCTTCGAAGCATTGGTATTACATTAGGAATTTTCAAAACAGTTACGGCGACTTCGTTCCTTCAAAATAAGAAAAATCGTTGTTTCTTCGAGTAGCTCGAAGCACGGGTCAGTTTTCAAAGTTAGTAACAAAGCATTTCATCAAAAATGCAAAGTTTGAGGCAAGTCGTTTCCACATCAAAATGGCTTCGCATTAAAATGAGGTTTCGCATCGCAACATCTTTTGAGTCTCTTCAAAATAGAATAAAGTAGTTTCTTGGAAATCAAATACTCAAAGACATTCCTTCGAAGCCAGATCACGATCAATGTTCTTGTCATTGTAGCAACTTGTGTTTTGCCCCCACAAAATCGCACCACTTTAGCTACAATTTTGGATCGCTATAGAGTGCATATCGAATTTCGACTACCGGGAGTTAATGCTCTTCCAATTGAAGTCATATTGTCGTTTAAATCAAATTCGTTAAAACTGCACTTTGTCACATTGATATTGTAAAACACATTAAGATGATAGAAGTGAGAGTGGAATGGCTAAAAATGTTATAGGCTATTGTATGTGAAAAGAACGTGTGATTGTGGTTGTTATTCGGAGAACAAAAGAAAGAATATAGTCATTTTGAAGCCATCAAGGGGGTATAAGCGACATCTATGGAACACACGTCCAATGATCAGACACATGGTTCAACAGTAGCCTCACATATAATGATGTTCCAACAACAAAGAAATGAGTTGCGTATAATCGATTCAACTTTGTGAACCATACTAGAGAAGCATTTTGGATGCATATATTAAGACTATTGGAGATGCTCTAAATGAAGTAATGTTAAATTTATGTGTTCGATTTAAAAGTTTAAGCTCTACATTTTTACTTATGACTAACTTATTATTAAATGAATCAACTCAAGTAAAATATCCAATTGAATACATAAATAATTTAGATGATGGAAATTTCAAAACCTCCTCAAAGTAATTAATGCGTTTTATTGGACATTTCACTCTAACATTCATCCTAGTTTTGCACTAGGTTGTTGGACCACAAACGTTAACAGATCGTAGGCACATACAAAATGAACACATAATGACACATTCACTGTACAACTAATATTTTAGCTGCTTCTTAATGCAAGTGCCCTCGTGTCTTTTCCTGCAAATATCTCTCTATTTTACCAAAACAAATTAATAAATCCCTTTCAAATAATTTTGCCTAAAAAAAGGGTTAAATCGACTGATGGGGCGAATATTTAGGGTTGAACTGGAAGGAAAGATCTACAAATGTCAGATTTGTGAGACCCATTTGGCCACTGCTGATGATATCATATCTAGAGTAAGTACCAATTTTACAGTTTCGCTTTCTACTTTATTGGTATATAGGGATTTTTGACATTATTCCCAATTCGGAAATATGCATTTGCTGATTGATTATTAAACTAAATTGATTTAGTTGATGGACTAAGATGCTACTTTATATTTCACTCAGTTCGTAAATCAAATATAGGCAGATTACTGATTGTTATTATTTTGCCTATGTACCAGTCCTTCCACTGTAAGAGAGGCAAAGCGTACCTTTTCAACAATGTGTAAGTTCTTTTTAATCATTTGGTGAAAGGGCAATGCCGATCAGCTGTGTAATGCTTACTGCTTAGGCAACATCTTCTTTCTCTGCATCTAACAAGTATGGTAGAGCCATGCAATTTATTACGAAACCAAAGAAATATTCAATCTATAACATGAACATCACTTTTGATATCATTTTGAATTTTATAAAATGCTCATTGTTTCGGATCAATATCAACTTTTAAAACAATTATTTTGACTGTCCATTTGAAATACTAGTTTGAATTTGCTAGCATTATTAAAATGAATCGAAAAATGATGTATTACAAATATATATAGTTGTTTCATTTCGAATTAAGAGTCTCTATAAGTTTTAAAGATGTAGCCAAAGTAGGATGTTGTGAGTTCTTCTATTGTAAAATTGTTCACTTTTGCCTATAATATTTGCATGTATATGTATGTATTAGTCAATGGATAAGTATTAAAAGTATCAAGTATTTAATTCTTAAGCATTGTAATTGAGTTTGCAAGCTACAATATTTAGGACAAGTGATTAGTTAAGTGCATGAGTTTTTACTACTTGCGTTATATAGATTGAACATAAAACAGACAATATAATTCAATCATTGTGCTGATTTGGTAATCTTCTTTGTGTTGGTCTTATTGCATCATACTGTGCCTGCAGTGCAAACATTTTTATAGGGGAATTAGAAGAGAGAATGATGCTTTCTGGACTGCATACCGTGGCTGACTTATTCTGCTGCTGCTGTGGCCAGAACGTGGGTTGGAAATATGTAAGTTTTACTTCTAAGTGTAGCTTCATCCTTAATGATAACACGTTGTATGTCGCTGTTAGCTACACACCGTGCGGTGTAGAACTATCTACTGACTTAACAGGGATTTTTAGCTCTATGAATATTCACATTTTCTAAAGCGAGCCGCTATTTGGACATACAAATTTAATACGAATTAAAGGACGTAAAATTTCAAACTCATGATTAATTTGTCGTTATATACGAGGGTCGGAAATCAGAACAATTTAATGGTTGAGATTTTGTGTCATTCAATTTGTGTTAAACTTCTGTGTCTAGATATTAATGAATGGGAAAGTCTATTTAGACATAAATTGTTGACACAAATGGTGACACAATTGATCAACACCATTGGATCGTCTTCCTGAATTTCACTACTTCACGTAAGGACAAAAAGATCGAACGATCCAGGTTTTATGCCTTTATGTTTATGTCCAATTTTGTGTCCAAATAGCCGCTCCCTGGATGAATAGACCTATGTTTTGTATGTTGAAGAGAACATAAGTCCGTTCCTTAACCAAAAGCATTCATGTTATTATGTTTATGATAAGTCAATGGCAAGTGTTATATACTTGTAGGAAGCTGCACACCTCAAGAGCCAGAAATACAAAGAAGGCAAATTCGTATTAGAAAGGTTTGACATACTGTTTAAGAGATTTAGTTGAATAATTTGAAACAGAATGTACTGATTAGTTATTGTTACTGTGCAGGGGAAGGATAGTGCATGGCATTGGCATGGAAAGAGATTCTTATGTTGATCCAAGGTCTGATAGCAGCAATTCAGATGATAGTTAGATGTATTTATTTAATTAAAGCAGTTCGCAATTTACATTAGCATGAATACATCTTCTAAGGCGAGATGTCTTTAGAGGCACTACTCAGTCTACTCAATATTTTGATCATGTACTTCCATTTTGCCAATGAACCATGATTTTTGCATATATCTTTCTTCTGTTTAAATCTTTGGTAACAATGTACTATACTGTGATGTTCATGAGGGACAGTGGCGGAGCTAGAATGTACGGCCATATAGGGAAATATAGAAAATTTAGATAGAGCAACATTAAAAAAATTGTATTATGAAAAGAAAATTATATTTTGAGGTAGGGCCTTGGCCCTAGCTAAAACACGTCTAGATCCGCCCCTGGTGAGGCATAAAGGGGGTGGATGGGTAGTTGTGTTTGGGTGGGGTGAGATGGTAATAACCAGGTATTTTCGACTTTTACAACGGATGGATCGAATATTTTTCATATGTCATCGCCTTTCAAAAAAAAAAAAAAAAAAAAATACTTGATTTTTATTTGACTTTTCTTTTTTAATTGGATAATTCTATATAGAAGTTTAGTTAGCATATAAGTCGCATGACAAGTGAATTCGATTATGCAAGGCGGAAATCTAACCTGCGACCTCATCATGCATTATATTCAAGTGTTCTATGCGGTTTAAACAAAAGATGCTTGTAGAATTTCATTTGGCATGTTAATTTCATTTTCCAAAATTGTTTATTTCTCAACAATATGCATAATTTTTACTTTTTTGTTTAGATGAAAAAACACAACTATAAATGACAAATTAAACCGGGTACTAACTTCGGGTTTTCTTTTGAGATCCACACATGCTTTTGGAGCATCTCTAGCAGTGGCTATAGATGCAAAAATGAGGTTTCACCTCATTTTAATTTATTTTTCAACACTTCAACATAAACATTCAAGCATGGAAAACGAATTGAAATACGACATTTCTTTATCTTTTTTAAAACGTCGATACATAAAAAAGGTTCAAAAACCCGTTTATATTATAAAAGGGATTCATTTTGAACTCAGTTTATAGTATAGAGGAGAAGCAAAAACCCGTTTATAGATAATAAAAAGATATTCTTGGTTTTTTCCGTTGTTTGATAAAGAGATGGGTGAAATCGACACTTTTATTTCGTCTTCTTCTCTCGTTTTTCGTATATTGCTGGAGATGCTCTTATCCTCTACTTTTGAATATCTTGTCATAGATGCTGACTCATGCCTGAGTCACAGACTATGGTTCAATTCCTACTTAGTGTATCCCATCCAAAGTAGAGAAGTTCCTACACGGGCTTGGGAATTTTACTACTGGTGGTGGTGGTTGCTAGATAAGAACCACTCTTTGTAGTAGGTACAGGATTAGTGGGGTTAACACAAGCCTGGCCCTTTGCCTTCACATATCGTTTAAACCACACAGGGATGTGCACCTCAAGAATATCTATGGTGTCAACTCTAATGCTAGTCTGGGCCATTGTTTCCACATCCATCCGTGTTGGCCTTTGTTCCGGTCTTAACTGTATTGCTCGTTTTAAGCTATTTGTAAATGTGATTAACTAGCAGCTCCTTAATATATATTAAATAGTGAATATTAGGAAGCCATTTTAAAATGAAACTTAATTAGAAGTGGATCCATCGATAAGCTGATATGTCCGTTCTTTTGGCTGCTACTTAAAAAAAAAAAAAAAAAAAAGTTTTGAAAACATCAACTGAAGATTACAGACAATTTTTTTTTTTTTTTTTTTTATAGAAATGTCTGCACTTGATGTAAATAGATGCAGATAAATCTGCAATTATTCGCATAGTGTATTACAGGTAATAAAAAAGAAATGAATAGATGTAGAAATGTCGTTATTTATGTGAATAAGTGCAGATATATCTGCAACTATTCTACAGTGTATTGCAAATATGTCCCAATATGTAGAAAAATTATAGAAATGTCCACAATTTTGTGTAGTTGCTTCCTTTTCTATAATTTTACCGAAAGTGATATAATTTTCATTTGTATGCAGTGTTCATCATTTTATTGATGATTTTTCTATAATAATGTAATGTTTGAGTAAGTGGAAGCATTGAATTTGAAAGTTTAAAGCATTCAGCAAACATTGCATAAAATCATGCGATATTTTAATACAATTGCTGTGATGTCTACAATTCTACGAAAAATTGCAGGATTTCCTGCATCTTCTTTCAAACATAAAAAATAATAATTCGTTTTTGAAACTTTTTTTTTTTTTTTGTATTTTTCATGCATTATTATGAAGATGATTATGTATTGAATCAAAATTTGAAGTTTGGTAGGTTTTACGTTGATTCCCTAATGCTTTTATTTTATGATTTTCGAAGAACATGAAGCTAATTTACAAAGTCTTAAAATATGAATTTTTTGTGTATTTTGAAACTTAACAAGGACCTTGGACAAACTATCCCTATTAAATAAAAGTGAAACAACAAGCAGTATGAATATATGTACTATTCTTTTATACACAAGCATACATTTATGAAAAATTCAAATATACACTCGATACGTCCCTTGTTCTTACTTTAAGTAAAAAATTCATTGATATCAAATCAAATTTCCCTTATTTTTTACCCATTGATTTAATATAAAGGCACGTAAATGTCAAAAACCAAAAACATTAGACCGTTTGATTATGATAACAATATATGTGTGTAAAGAGATCTGATGGCATATTAAGCAGTGCATCATCCTTTAATGTCCTCTGATTTTCACCTTAAATATCGATTTTCACTACAGGTACTTTTAAATAGACTGTTTGTTACAATATGGACCAAAGGTAACAACATATGTTTGAGTCATGATAAGCCCTTAGGTCGCGGCGAAGTTCTCCAATAATATTAGTCTATTACAAGTATTTAGATCGGTCATCAAAAAACATTCATCCATTGTCATCAAAAGCCACGAAACAACATTCATGTCAGTCGAACCCAAGTCAAGAACAAGCATGGCGTAATGAACCGAGCCAGAAAGAGGGGCAACCACTCTAGCGCTAAAAAGTATAGACACAAAATAACTCACATAGCTTTGGGAACCGCTCGCACACAAAAAACTCGCTCCGCCTTTTGATAAGGACGACCGCTCATCAGAACCAGATCAAGCATAACGGCTTAACTCGCTTATATGGAGAGGACGTTCGCATGGAAAGGGAGCAAGTACTACAGCATATCGCATGTTCCCATGGTCGCTTGCTCAAGTCGCTCTGCTCGATCACATATACTTCTCTAAGGCCGATACCGCCCTTTGAATGGACAAATAGCAACTACTGAAAGATCGTTTATATCTAGTCAACAAGGATATGATACTGATCGCCCGTCCATTTACAGTTAGACATGATCGCCCAACCAGGACCTACTTGTCAGCCGGTCGCAAAAGGTTTAACATAGACCCCCAGTCGCCTTTGTACTAACCTTGATACTTCAACGAATCACCCATGCACTCTCCGCCTGTTCAATCTATTTAGAACCATGCATTCGCTCGCTCCTCTAGAATCACTTGCACAAAACAGCTGGCAGCGGCTATTGACAACCGGCTATAGCTAAGTAGTGGTATTTTTTGTAATTAAGGGGAAAAACGATCCGAGGCCTGCAGATATGGATTTCGGCTCGTTTCTTCATAAAGGGTTCACCTATAAATGGGACAAGGCTTCAACGAAAAAGGGGGATTCGAGACCACCCCGAAGTGCTGCAAAATTCTTTCATCCACTATCTTAAAGCTTCTCAAGCTCCATTAATGACCGCGAAAGTTCACTTCATCTGGCTCCATCACCAAATGAACCAAATCTCCTTCTTCCTCCAATAGAGACCAATCCAAGCTCTCACCATCCATTCCAAACCAAGATTTGTTATTTTCATCTTCTCAAGTTCCGTTCTACTTCTCTCATACCATCATTAAACTTCCTCAAAGCTTCGATTCGCACTTCAACTGCCGTGGACTCACCGTTGATCCTCTAAGTGCTCAAACCGTGGAACATACATTCTCACGTTCATCGCATTCACAAGTATCCAACCATGTCCATTAGTGTCGAGAAAGAATTAAGTCAGTAAAGAGATGGAAAATAATTGTGCAAGAGAGAATGGGCAAAAGTGAGATGTATGAGATGATGAATTTTGTAAATCCCCCCATGGTAATGAGAATCATTTCAAAGTGGATGTTGATCTACTCTAGATCGAACCACTATAAAAATTCTTTTGTTTTACTTATTTTTTCCTATTTGCTTTGCGATTGAGGCTCCTTTCAATTCCTAACCGTGTCGGTGAAGTACAATCCTCGTACCCTTGGTGTTTGAGCCATTTTTTGGTGAAAATATTTGGCGCCCACTGTCGGCCTCCAGTCGCGCTTCCTTCTCACAATTTCTCTCAAAGTTGAAGGACTTTTGTTGAAACTTTAAACCACTTCTTTCTCCAACATAATGGCAAAGTCAAAGAAGACAACAAGTAAGATCGCTGGAGAAACTACCAATGATACCAATAATGAAACCACACCGCCTGCTAATCGCTTTGAAGACAACGAAAACTCCAATGATGGGGCTGGTGTAACTAAAGCTGGAGTCAACACCGCTATTGCCAACATGAACCAGCAAATGAATGCTTCTACCAAAGCTATGATGGAGAAACTCGATGCAATCCTTAATGCCCGATCAAATCCAGCCCCTCCGAAAGTCCATGATGACCTCGAAGAAAATGGCAAACGGTCGATTGAGCGACAAGGATGAAGCTGACATCGAGAACTCAAAGCCAGAAGCTAAGAATCGTTCCGAGTTGAAAGATCAAATAGTTACTAATCCTAACACGAGGGCACCTCCTCGCTGGGAAGGTAAAAGACCAGAATTCTCTAACCTGAATCACATCCCTAGACGAACATTCGGGAAAGAGCTCTGTTTTGCAGAGCACCATAACACTGAAGAGTACATCTCGGATATGATCGAACAGATTATGAAAAAGAATCAAGTTGGCAATGGCGAAGAAAGGGAATGGGACTTTTCCCCTGATAGGACCCCGTTCACTGAGAGAATCCTCAAAGCCGAGTGTCCAAAGAAATTCAATCCTCCAACCTTGCCCCCGTACAATGGGCTTGTTGATCCAAATTACTTTATGTTCAAATACGAATGGCATATGGGTGCGGCTAAAGCAACTGATGAGATGAGGTGCACATACTTCCCTCTATACTTATAAGGTGCTGCATCATTATGATTTACAAAGTTGTCACCTAAATCTATAGACCGATTCTATGACTTAACCAAAAAGTTCAAGGAGCAATTCCGCCTGTATGCTACCAAAGCCAAAGATGCTATAACGCTTTCATCAATGAAGCAGAATCCTGCGGAATCTATTAAAGCTTTTCTCGGTAGATTCAACGTCGCCTTGTCCGAAGTGAGAAATATGGAATCTCGCATAATCGTCATGTCTTTACTTGGTGCCATAGACGAAAAGAGTGAGTTTGGTAGATGGTTTAAAATGAAAGAACCAAATACGCTTGATTTTTTTTACAAAAAGGCCGAGGAATACATGAGAGTTGATGCTAATCCTGTAGCTCTTCATATTATTGATGCCAACCTGCTTCTTGAAGCTTCTAAAATTATTGCTACCCAGTGTAATCAGAAGGGTAATTAGGGAAAGAAACGCGCTAATAACGGGAATGAAAACAAAACTAATAAAAAGTCTTGCCTCTTCAACTCATCGGAGCTAACGCCTTTAAATGACACTCCTGAAAATATTTATTTTGCGACAAAGAACTCTGAGGAGTATGCGGAGCCAAATCCGATGAGAATAAACGATAAGGCAGCGAACTCAGGGAAAATATGCAGATTTCACAACCAACCTGGTCATAACACCAATGAGTGCTGACACCTGAAGAATAGGCTGCAATAGTACGTTAAGAATCCGCAGACCACCAATCCCGCGGCAACTCTTCAAGGGCCAGGGGCATCAAACAATCAGTCTGATCCAAAAAACACAGCCCCAACTCAAATTGATCTAAGGCTGATCATCAACTAAAGATCAAGGACTGCCGCTTCAATTTCAATGGCTCAGAATAAGCGATCGACGTTGCCATCACTCTATTTCATTCTCTATTTCTGTAACACCCCACCTCCGCTAGGGTCACTCACAAAGGGAATGCACTAGTTTTGGTGGAGTATTATCTAGGTAAACATACACAGAGATATCACAAGGCAGAACATAAATAAAGCAGCGGTAGAAATTGAAAACCAAATTTTTATTTCTTTCAAGAAAAGAGTCAAAACCCCATATATCCAAGGTACAAATTATTCCATTACATCAAGTTCCAAATAAAGAAGCATAAACAAAAGTAAATTATTCCCCATAAATAGCAGAAGCAGCCATAGCATAGCTCAAGATCAAACCGTACATGAGCTGTCAGAAAGCAAGCTAAATCCAAGCTAAGAGCTAGTGTTTCCTCCCTGAGAACCTTGGGGGGGAACGAAAGGAAAAGAGGCGAAAGAAAAAGGGTCAGTCATAAAGACTGGTAAGCCCTAGTGACTTTCAGTATGAAAACTAGTAAAGGTAACATGACATGTGAAAACTGGAATTAAACATAAGGATGATAACAGAACTTGTAGGATAATTAAGATAACAGGATAAGTCAAGTCTAGCATCGCATATTCAAGATTCGCTGCACCAACTGTACTAGTGTTCTAACCCATGTCAAGTATTAATCATGAAAAGATCCCTTGGCCCAATATCATGAAGTGACCCATTACGGGGTCATATGGTACGATCTACTAATCGATCGACTCCCTACAAGTTCTAGCTCATCATGTGTCTGTGTCATACGGCCCTATCCTGAAATGTAGTTACCTGTGATAGGTCCACCATAGGGTGTATCAAGTCCTATGGTGCCAACCACCGACACGAATCAAGCACGCACAGTGTAAACCTACAGGTGCCTAATGCCTGCTTTTTCAACTCCGGACTATGTGCACGACCATAGTCCGCCTGAACCTACAATGGTGCACCTACTCAGCCGCCGTTTTGGTCGCTTACAATCAGCCCAGTAATCGTGCCCCACCCTGCCTAGTCCCAGAGTATCGTGATACATCTAAGTGGGTTACTGCTGAAAAGGACCGCGTAACTAGGGTTTCTAATGGGTTAAGTGTTGTCATTCAAATTCGTGACTTAACCCTATCCAAATCATGTATCAAGTTGGTTAAGTGTGTTCAAGCGGTTCATGACTTAACCCTGTCAAATCATCGTGTCAAGTTGGTTAAGTATATTCAAGTGGTTCATGACTTAACCCTATCGTGTGGCATAAATTCATTAATGCACCCCAACCTCTCACATTAGACTAACTGTTGTGGTCACTGGATTTGCCGGGCGGTTCCGGGCAGATTTACACCATAACATAGTCTAACCTCGGGTTTTTCGTGTGATATGACCAACTACCCACATTGGATCCTATTGTTTGCAGTCACTGGATTTGTCGGGCGGTTCCGGGTAGATTTACACTGCAAACCCAACCCAACCTCGAGTTGGCCATTTTCAAGTTTATCTAATTGTCATGCCCACGTTCAAGTTTTTATGTCAAAACTCATGTCGAGTTTTCATGTCATGTTTCATGTCAAATCGTGTCAAGTTCATGTCCATATCCAGGTTCAAGTTATAATAACGTTCATGTTCAAAGCCAATTTATAATTTACCTAATCTACCCAAATCGTATTCCCATCGCACATAAGCTCGAATCGATACAAATAAATCTAATTAGGGAATAACATAAAAAGGGACGGGTATAAGGTGGAAAAAGTGATTACTAGCATAACATGGTATGACTTGAGATAAATGATTATAATATTACTGGCATATGGAATATTGGCCTCAAACATAAAGATTCCAAATCTAGCAAAATAAGGTACTAGTCAAGATAACAGTTGTCATAAGGTGATAGTATAGTCATGGTAACGATTGACATAAGGTGATAGTATAGTCATGGTAACGATTGACATAAGGTGATAGTCATAAACTTGTGACTAATAGTAGGTTCAACATGATAATATGAGGGGTTTTTCTTTTTGATTTACAACATGAATATGCCCCAAATCAATGTCATAGTAATATATCCAAAAGTCAATATCCAAGATGAACAAGAATGGATGTAAAATAGTCATCATACATAGGTCCAATTTCAATCTACATCATATTAATATTACATTTACAGTTTAAATCTAAAAATAACTGGGGCTTACAAATCATGGTTTGAGAATTAGAAAAAGAGAGTCGATGTTGAATATGCTTAGTCAAGTCCTAACAGAAATCCCCAAATTAGCAACGTAGTTTCGACGTAGAAGAAGTAGCCCCTTTCTCTAACTTTTCAAACAGAATTAGAGCAGCATAAGGTCAGAAAGAATTTTGTGTAGAGAGACTGGTGTTAGGGGCTGTATATATAGGGTCAGGTCAACGAATGTAGACAAAAACGAGGCCAGAAACATCAAAGTGAATCCATGTAACAACCCGGAATTTTGGAACCAATTAAAATTTTTATTTTAAGGAAATTTTGTTAGAAAATGCGTCTGAATTTAAAAATACCATTACTAAAAAAATAAAATAAAAAAATTCATGAATTAAATTAAGATATTATTTATGAATGATTTCAAAATTATTTCTATTAAACAATTATTCGTAGTTAGATAAATAGTGATTTATTACAATTGTATCAAATTGTATGTATATTTGTAATGATTAACTACAAACAATTGATAATAAATGGAATAGTAAACTTGTAAGTGATAACAATTTGAGTTAAAATAGCAATATTGACTGATTGGATTATTAGCATATTGTATTATGTTTGAGATTTCTATAGTATGATTCATGAAAAGAGTATCAATTAGCTTTTGAAAATTTTCCCTTTTTAAAAGGAATGAAGGAATGTGAATTGAAAAACAACACATACAAACAAAAAGAAATAAATGTGTAAAAGTACATGTTTAACACTGCTTATTTCAAATAAAAGAAAATCAAACATTCATTGACATTGGACTAGATTGCTTATATACACATGTCATATATATATATATATATATATTAATTTGATTTAACATTGAACCTATTAATGCTTGTATGATAAGGAAAAATTTTAATATTTGTATTTAGACGGAAAATTTTGACTTTTAGATATTTCGGACGAAGTGTTTGCCTTTAAAAGGATAATTCTTTGTAAATTTATATAGAAGTTTGTCAAATTTTTTATGTATAAACTAAAATTTTATCCGTTTATAATTTAATATTATTAATGCACCTGCCATTTTATTCTTTGTGTACATTTATGTTAAACAATTTTCCAGATTTGCTTTTGATGTTACTCAGTATATAAAAAGGAACCGTTTTACCTATAGCAAAGAAACCGCAGCTTTCATTAAAACCCCTTGATTAATTCTCCAACTTTCACGTGACCATTAAAATATATAAATGAAAAGCTGCTGCCCTTCCACTCCAACAAACAAAATAAGGAAAAGTTATATATGGAGATTTTGGTTTTAATATTAAATTTTATGAATTAAAATGGGTCAATTAATTTATAATTTGACTTTAATGTTCAGATATGAAATTTGTGTGTTGGGAACTTAATTAAATTATTTAAGCAATCGTGCTCAGCTTAGCTTGAAATAATGACATATATTAATTGCTCAGAAAATTGTTAATCTGTTTATATTGATAACAAGGATATTTGAAATATAATATTGAAATATTATGTGCTTTGGACTAATTAACCAAAAAAAAAACTTGACTAAATATGAGTCCAATGTTAGATTAGGACTAAGTTGGTAACGTTTCAAATTGAGTTAAGGATTGAATAATGGAAATTAATGGACTACATTAAATTTGATTAATTCCTATAATTAATATTGTCGTGTTAAATATAATTTATGAAACCAAGAAATTTATAATGTACGTAAATGATTCCTATAACTAATATGAGCCTTATTGTAAGCTAGTAACGTTTGGGTTTGAATTAAAGATGAATACCAAAAAGATTGAATGATTTATTTATATAAAATACATAATATAACATAAATGCTTTCCTTTTAATATTAAATACATTCATGGAATTAATTAATTAATTAAATATCCAGTATTTGAATCGGTGAAACATATTGACCGTTTCTTTCGTGATCTAAGAAAATTAACGCATCCTTTTTTTTTACCGTGTCCTTTCATGTAACTCTCCTTGCGCCTTTCCCCTTTTATATAACCGTTCCCTCCCCTTTCTATTTATCACTTTCCCCTTTACTCTTTTTTTTTCTCAGTCAAACGTTTTCCCCAAATCCATCGTCACCGAAAATTAAATCTTGCAAATCAAATGGCGGCCTCCAAAATCTTTGCTCTTCCCTTCCACCATTCGTTGTCACCGCATTCCACCATCGATATGCAACCGCAACAACCACCCGAGCCACCGCAGTCAATTCCCAGCCGCCACCCTCCATTGCCTGTCAAAAGGTTCGGCCTTTGTTCCTGAAGAAGAAAGAAGGGCAGCGTTCTGATCGTAAAAACCAGATCTACATTGCTGGACTGAAAAAGGACCATTTTGAACTGTTTGGATTTTGGACCATAATCTACAACGAATGTGAGAATCCTAATTTATTAAATTAATTAAAATAGTGAAATCATGATCTGTTGTTATTATTATTGATCTGTGTTGTGGTGATGTAAGATATATAATGTTTGTGTGAATTGTAATGTTCTTGTGCTGTGTTGGAATGTTAGTCCAGATCTGTATTTTTGTGTAATCGTAATATAGTTCTCATCTTTATTCTAATTTTTCTCTTTATTTTATTTTGTTTTGAATCTTTAATATTTCAAAATAAAAAGGAAACAAAGGTTCATATTTTGATTTACAAAATTAAAACAAGATTTGATTTTTTATTTATTTATTTTATTTTATTTTGATTTACAAAATAAAAAGCAAAGGTTTAATTTTTAATTTGAATTATCCTAACCACGATAAAAATTTGGATCTTTGTTCTAAAAACAAAAATTTGGTTCTTTTGTTTTAAAAACAAAAATAAGATTTGCTCTTTTTGTTTAGAAAATGAAAATAAAGACTTGCTCCTTTTGTTTTGAAAATAAAATTTTAGATTTACTCTTTTGTTTTGAAACAAAAATACAGTTTTAGTCTCTTTGATTTTGAAAACAAAGTAAAGTTTTTAATCCTTTGTTTTTGAAACAAGGTAAAACAAAGTCGAATCTTTATCGTATTTTATTTTTAATAAAAGAAAGTTTGATCTATATAAAAATAAAAGGAAGTAAAAGTTTCATTTTAATTTACAAAACAAATTAGACTCTTTAATGTGTTTACAAAATCTTGATGTAGTCATAATAAAATTCCCATCTTATTTCTATCTTTGCTCCGTTCTATTTGAGGCTAAAATTTTATTTACAAAACATAAATGACAAAGTTTTACTTTAATTTTGGTTTTTATTTTCATTCTATTTTCTTAAATAAAATTAAGACATACAATCTTGTTTGTTTATTTTGTTTTCAAGTTTAACATTTAATTTTGTTGTTAAAATAAAAAGGACAATTTTAACATAGTTTTTGTTGACAAAATAAAAAGTCTAAATTTTATGTTTCTTTTGTTAACAAAATAAAAAGACTAAATCTTATGTTTCTTTTGTTAACAAAATAAAATGACCAATTTTTATGTTGCTTCTGTTAAGACCAATGAATATGTTTATTTTGGTTAACATAATAAAAAGACCAATTTTTATGTTGGTTTTGTCAACAAGATAAAAAGAACAATTTTTATGGTCATAAATTAAAGGACAATTTTTATCTTTATTTTGCTTACTAAAATAAAAGCAAATGTTTATCTTTATGCACAAATCAAAATATTAATTTTTAATTTGGTTTTGGTGAACATAATGGAATGCAAGTTTAACCTTTACTTTTATGTATAATATAAAATGTGAGTTTAAATATTCATTTTCATTTACAAATAAAAGTGAAGTTGGGACCTTTATTGTGACTCATCAGAACTACACCCAATGGCACTTGTGTTAAAATAGTGTAATGACACCAAAAACTATCGTCATGTTAATGTTATTGTAATGACACCAAAAACTATCGTCATGTTGGCCTTGTTGTAATGACACCAAATCCCATCGTCATGTGGATATAGTTGAATGAACCAAACATTCGCATTAGAAATTATATTTATATTTGAAATGTTGGCACTAGAAAATACGTCTACATTAGAAATAAAATTCACCTTTTATTTGCATCTTACAATGCAAACATAAAATAGAAAAGAAACATTGTTTTTCTAATGTAATGATAATATAAAATTAACATTGTTTTCAATGTAAAAAGGAACATTGTTTTCAATGTAAAAAGAAAATAAAATTAACATTGTTTTCAATGTAAAAAGAAAATAAAATTAACATTGTTTTTCTAATGTTATGGAATTAGAAAAGAAACATTATTTTCTATGTTAAGAAAATAGAAGAAACATTATTCTCTATGTTAAGGAAATAAATAGGAAACATTATTTTCTATGGAAAATAAAAAAAAAGTTACATTTTTCTATGTAAAGAAAAATAAACAGAAAGGATTATATTTTCAATGCGAAGAAAAAGAAAACATTTATTTACATTTGACGTAAATAAATAAGAATTAGAAAAGAAAACATTTATTTACACTTACGTAAATAAATGAGAAAATCAGTATGTTTCACCCGAGGTTGGATTGAGTTGTGATGTAAACCTGGCCGGACCCGCCCGGCTGTCCAGTAATCACAACAATACCTATCCAATGTGAGAGGTTAAAGCATATATATTAATTTTCTAAATTTACATTTTATATATGTAAATTACTTCAAAATATTTAGTGTAAATAAATAAAACATAGACAAAGGAAGACATATATATTTACATTAGGTAAATAAGAGATTAAATAAATTACATTTTTATATGTAATTAAAAGAATATATTTTACACTGTAAAGAAATTTACATTTATATGTAATTAAGATTATAAGAAATAAAATTACATTTTTATGTAATTAAGATTATAAGGAAGAAAATTACATTTATGTAATTAAGAATAAATAGAAAATAAAGAACAAATATGCGAATAAGAATTTATTTACATTTTCTTATGTAAATAAAAAGAATAAAAATAATAATTATGTGAATAAGTATTTATTTACATTTTTCTTATGTAAATAAAAAGAATCAATTTGTAAATAGTAATTATTAACATTTTCTTATGTAAATAATAAAAAGAAAGGTTAGAAAAGAATTAACATAAGATATTCTTTTTATGTTAAAAGGGAATATTAGAAAAGAATTAAAGAAATACAATTATTTACATTTGCTATGTAAATAGGATTTGCAAAGGAAATTGAAACCATTTATTTACAAATAGTGTAAATAAATATGAATAAGAAATTAGATACATTTATTTACAATTAATGTAAATAAATATAACAAAAGTAAAAGTAAAACATTTATTTACATTTAGGTAAATAAGTAAGAAAAAGATAAGAATATATTTATTTACATTTAGGTAAATAAATAGGGTAAGAAAAAGAATGTAATTTATTTACATTTAGGGTAAATAAATTAAAACATAGAAAGAATATAATTTATTTACATTTAGGTAAATAAAACAAAATATAGAAAAAAGTATAATTTATTTACATTTAGTGTAAACAAAACAGAGTTATTAAAAGTGATATTTTTATCGTCATTTTAGATGCGATAAAAAGAATAGACTTTTGAAATTGGAATAGTCAAACGATTTATATTTATATATATAAATATAAATTATAAATTAAACGGAACGCGCGCGGCAGTTCGCGTATCGGCAATCGTAACTTTAAACGGTTATACAGAGAGATCCGACCGTCGGATTTTCCCAAAACTGGAGCCGTTTGGACCGCTTTGGGAAGATCTTTCCAATGACATAAATTTTGCCAAAATCCAACGGTTAGATTTCAAGATATGTGTAAATCAAATTTGGTTGAAAACAACGCCAGGGTCGCCCATTTACCCGAAGCATCGAAAATTAATTTAGGCTATTTTTATATAAATAAAAACAACGATATGTTGTTATCAAATATTAATAACGATATGAAATGTTTTCAAATTATATATATATACATATATATATATATATATATATATATATGCGAGAATCATTTGAGAAGACCGAGTTCAATCTCATTTCAAATGATTATACGCCGTTTTAAATCTAAGAGTTGAAGATGGCGATTGAAGACCGACGATCTTCACATCGAATGGGTAACTAGCGTTGAGGTCCTTGATTGATTTGCTCCCAAGACGGGGCTAAGATGGTCGTTATCCGGACGTAGTGTTGATTTGTACGGATTTGACTTTCGCTCAGACCTAGAGCATAAGTTTATAAATGGAATGTATGTCTGACGTTGTAGTCCTTTATACTACATTCGTTGATCTCTGTTAATACATATCTGCTTGGTGGTTAACACCCTTCTCTGAGACATATGAGCTTAGAGGTTATATAATGGCAGAAATCAATGGTATAGTATGGACTGACAATGTGGCATGCTAAGATGCATTTATCAAGGCTTTTGTTGAAAAGCAGGCCTTGTGGTTGATGATCAAAGCACGGCCTGTTTAGGCATAGCTTTGTGTATAGCGTGACATTGCGAGCCTCACACCCCGGTATGAGTCAAAAACGGGATACGGACTCCAGGGAGTGCACACGTTTCTTTCTAGCTAGAGTGATGTCAGGGACCTACCAACGCTGACATTTTACTTATGTGGATGATGGATTTTGAGGCGCCTCGTGTTTTATAGGCCGTTGGTGGTCATATTATACGTCCAAAGGGACCGGGAAGCGTGTGTTCAGGCATAACTAATCCACTGCCCATAGGCGGGGACCGGCCCTGAAGATCCAAGGGTTCACTGCGGGGGATCCTGAGGCATTTGCTAGAGTGTCTCGAATCGGAGAGGAGCTTTCCCCTAGCCTCGACTCAAGATGGAAATCCAATTTCCAATACGACCTTGCGGTTTTGATTGTAGAACTAGTATTGGCGACATGATATATGGTACCCATGCCGTCTAGGATTGATACTTATGATTGAAATGTTTTTATTTAAAACATATACACACTAGTAGTTATCCGTTTTACGTATTTAGCATCTTTTGACCATTATAAGGTAAAACCCTATCCTCTGGTGTGCGTTGCATTGTGTGATGGGACTTGGGTCTTATAATGGTTTCATTTTCCAAAAAAGCATTGCGTTGTTTAACGATTTACTTTAATTTATGCACCGGCAATCCATTGGAATAAAACCCGTTCCGCATTAGCGGCGTGGTCCTTGGATTTGTCTTATTAATTAAATTAGTTTAGTTTTCTCACACCAGTCCCACAACTGACCTGTAGTTTGATTCACTTTGCAAACTCGGGTGCCCTCTTTTCCACACGGGCAGTCGAGTAGCTTTTTGCAGATATCTATTCCTTTAGCAGGATCCTGGATTGAAGCCTAAAGCTGTGTCCAGAGCTTTGTAGTCTTCCGCTGTTTAATGTGTTAAATCTGTTGTAATTTTTCTTCAACTGTAATTTTATTTCAATGTACTCTGATATATTCTGTACTCTGATGTAACATTATCGTAATGTAATAAAAGTCTGCTGTTATTTGTTCTGATGTATTGTATTCCCAAAGTTAAAGTATTCGAAGATTTCCAACCTTTGGGTCAGACCTGTGTGGTTTATGGTCGATTCAAAGAGCGGGAATTTCCGGGTCTTTACAGGTGGTATCAGAGCTCTGGTTAGCTCAAATCTTTGGGGTACAACTCGTTAGAACTGAACAAAGACTCATCAGAGATTGGATTAGTAATATCCAATAAGAATATTCATTAGAGATAGGACCAGCAGTGTCCTAGAATGAGAAAACTCATTAGAGATGGGGTTAGTAATGCCCTAGGATGAGTTCAGAGTGATAAGCTTATAATTAACGTATTTTGATTATATATAATCCAATATTAGAAAATATGATTTTTGAATATATATAAAAGTTATTTATATTTGATAAGTTAATCACCTAAATAAAATTATTGAAAATATAAAAGAAAAATTAAAACTGAGTTGGTTAATTGTTTTAGCTTAGTTCCTTTTCGAGGACGAAAAGATTTTAAGTGGGGGAGATTGTAACAACCCGGAATTTTGGAACCAATTTAAATTTTTATTTTAAGGAAATTTTGTTAGAAAATGCGTCTGAATTTAAAAATACCATTACTAAAAAAATAAAATAAAAAAATTCATGAATTAAATTAAGATATTATTTATGAATGATTTCAAAATTATTCCTATTAAACAATTATTCGTAGTTAGATAAATAGTGATTTATTACAATTGAATTTAGTATCAAATTGTATGTATATTTGTAATGATTAACTACAAACAATTGATAATAAATGGAATAGTAAACTTGTAAGTGATAACAATTTGAGTTAAAATAGCAATATTGACTGATTAGATTATTAGCATATTGTATTATGTTTGAGATTTCTATAGTATGATTCATGAAAAGAGTATCAATTAGCTTTTGAAAATTTTCCCTTTTTAAAAGGAATGAAGGAATGTGAATTGAAAAACAACACATACAAACAAAAAGAAATAAATGTGTAAAAGTACATGTTTAACACTGCTTATTTCAAATAAAAGAAAATCAAACATTCATTGACATTGGACTAGATTGCTTATATACACGTCATATATATATATATATTAATTTGATTTAACATTGAACCTATTAATGCTTGTATGATAAGGAAAAAATTTAATATTTGTATTTAGACGGAAAATTTTGACTTTTAGATATTTCGGACGAAGTGTTTGCCTTTAAAAGGATAATTCTTTGTAAATTTATATAGAAGTTTGTCAAATTTTTGTATGTATAAACTAAAATTTTATCCGTTTATAATTTAATATTATTAATGCACCTGCCATTTTATTCTTTGTGTACATTTATGTTAAACAATTTTCCAGATTTGCTTTTGATGTTACTCAGTATATAAAAAGGAACCGTTTTACCTATAGCAAAGAAACCGCAGCTTTCATTAAAACCCCTTGATTAATTCTCCAACTTTCACGTGACCATTAAAATATATAAATGAAAAGCTGCTGCCCTTCCACTCCAACAAACAAAATAAGGAAAAGTTATATATGGAGATTTTGGTTTTAATATTAAATTTTATGAATTAAAATGGGTCAATTAATTTATAATTTGACTTTAATGTTCAGATATGAAATTTGTGTGTTGGGAACTTAATTAAATTATTTAAGCAATCGTGCTCAGCTTAGCTTGAAATAATGACATATATTAATTGCTCATAAAATTGTTAATCTGTTTATATTGATAACAAGGATATTTGAAATATAATATTGAAATATTATGTGCTTTGGACTAATTAACCAAAAAAAAACTTGACTAAATATGAGTCCAATGTTAGATTAGGACTAAGTTGGTAACGTTTCAAATTGAGTTAAGGATTGAATAATGGAAATTAATGGACTACATTAAATTTGATTAATTCCTATAATTAATATTTTCGTGTTAAATATAATTTATGAAACCAAGAAATTTATAATGTACGTAAATGATTCCTATAACTAATATGAGCCTTATTGTAAGCTAGTAACGTTTGGGTTTGAATTAAAGATGAATACCAAAAAGATTGAATGATTTATTTATATAAAATACATAATATAACATAAATGCTTTCCTTTTAATATTAAATACATTCATGGAATTAATTAATTAATTAAATATCCAGTATTTGAATCGGTGAAACATATTGAACGTTTCTTTCGTGATCTAAGAAAATTAACGCATCCTTATTTTTTACCGTGTCCTTTCATGTATCTCTCCTTGCGCCTTTCCCCTTTTATATAACCGTTCCCTCCCCTTTCTTTTTATCACTTTCCCCTTTACTCTTTTTTTTTTCTCAGTCAAACGTTTTCCCCAAATCCATCGTCACCGAAAATTAAATCTTGCAAATCAAATGGCGGCCTCCAAAATCTTTGCTCTTCCCTTCCACCATTCGTTGTCACCGCATTCCACCATCGATATGCAACCGCAACAACCACCCGAGCCACCGCAGTCAATTCCCAGCCGCCACCCTCCATTGCCTGTCGAAAGGTTCGGCCTTTGTTCCTGAAGAAGAAAGAAGGGCAGTGTTCTGATCGTAAAAACCATATCTACATTGCTGGACTGAAAAAGAACCATTTTGAACTGTTTGGATTTTGGACCATAATCTACAACGAATGTGAGAATCCTAATTTATTAAATTAATTAAAATAGTGAAATCATGATCTGTTGTTATTATTATTGATCTGTGTTGTGGTGATGTAAGATATATAATGTTTGTGTGAATTGTAATGTTCTTGTGCTGTGTTGGAATGTTAGTCCAGATCTGTATTTTTGTGTAATCGTAATATAGTTCTCATCTTTATTCTAATTTTTCTCTTTATTTTATTTTGTTTTGAATCTTTAATATTTCAAAATAAAAAGGAAACAAAGGTTCATATTTTGATTCACAAAATTAAAACAAGATTTGATTTTTTATTTATTTATTTATTTTATTTTATTTTGATTTACAAAATAAAAAGCAAAGGTTTAATTTTTAATTTGAATTATCCTAACCATGATAAAAATTTGGATCTTTGTTCTAAAAACAAAAATTTGGATCTTTTGTTTTAAAAACAAAAATAAGATTTGCTCTTTTTGTTTTGAAAATGAAAATAAAGACTTGCTCTTTTTGTTTTGAAAATAAAATTTTAGATTTACTCTTTTGTTTTGAAACAAAAATACAGTTTTAGTCTCTTTGATTTTGAAAACAAAGTAAAGTTTTTAATCCTTTGTTTTTGAAACAAGGTAAAACAAAGTCGAATCTTTATCGTGTTTTATTTTTAATAAAAGAAAGTTTGATCTATATAAAAATAAAAGGAAGTAAAAGTTTCATTTTAATTTACAAAACAAATTAGAATCTTTAATGTGTTTACAAAATCTTGATGTAGTCATAATAAAATTCCCATCTTATTTCTATCTTTGCTCCGTTCTATTTGAGGCTAAAATTTTATTTACAAAACATAAATGACAAAGTTTTACTTTAATTTTGGTTTTTATTTTCATTCTATTTTCTTAAATAAAATTAAGACATACAATCTTGTTTGTTTATTTTGTTTTCAAGTTTAACATTTAATTTTGTTGTTAAAATAAAAAGGACAATTTTAACATAGTTTTTGTTGACAAAATAAAAAGACTAAATTTTATGTTTCTTTTGTTAACAAAATAAAAAGACTAAATCTTATGTTTCTTTTGTTAACAAAATAAAATGACCAATTTTTATGTTGCTTCTGTTAAGACCAATGTTTATGTTTATTTTGGTTAACATAATAAAAAGACCAATTTTTATGTTGGTTTTGTCAACAAGATAAAAAGAACAATTTTTATGGTCATAAATTAAAGGACAATTTTTATCTTTATTTTGCTTACTAAAATAAAAGCAAATGTTTATCTTTATGCACAAATCAAAATACTAATTTTTAATTTGGTTTTGGTGAACATAATGGAATGCAAGTTTAACCTTTACTTTTATGTATAATATAAAATGTGAGTTTAAATATTCATTTTCATTTACAAATAAAAGTGAAGTTGGGACCTTTATTGTGACTCATCAGAACTACACCCAATGGCACTTGTGTTAAAATAGTGTAATGACACCAAAAACTATCGTCATGTTAATGTTATTGTAATGACACCAAAAACTATCGTCATGTTGGCCTTGTTGTAATGACACCAAATCCCATCGTCATGTGGATATAGTTGAATGAACCAAACATTCGCATTAGAAATTATATTTATATTTGAAATGTTGGCACTAGAAAATACGTCTACATTAGAAATAAAATTCACCTTTTATTTGCATCTTACAATGCAAACATAAAATAGAAAAGAAACATTGTTTTTCTAATGTAATGATAATATAAAATTAACATTGTTTTCAATGTAAAAAGGAACATTGTTTTCAATGTAAAAAGAAAATAAAATTAACATTGTTTTCAATGTAAAAAGAAAATAAAATTAACATTGTTTTTCTAATGTTATGGAATTAGAAAAGAAACATTATTTTCTATGTTAAGAAAATAGAAGAAACATTATTCTCTATGTTAAGGAAATAAATAGGAAACATTATTTTCTATGGAAAATAAAAAAAAAGTTACATTTTTCTATGTAAAGAAAAATAAACAGAAAGGATTATATTTTCAATGCAAAGAAAAAGAAAACATTTATTTACATTTGACGTAAATAAATAAGAATTAGAAAAGAAAACATTTATTTACACTTACGTAAATAAATGAGAAAATCAGTATGTTTCACCCGAGGTTGGATTGAGTTGTGATGTAAACCTGGCCGGACCCGCCCGGCTGTCCAGTAATCACAACAATACCTATCCAATGTGAGAGGTTAAAGCATATATATTAATTTTCTAAATTTACATTTTATATATGTAAATTACTTCAAAATATTTAGTGTAAATAAATAAAACATAGACAAAGGAAGACATATATATTTACATTAGGTAAATAAGAGATTAAATAAATTACATTTTTATATGTAATTAAAAGAATATATTTTACACTGTAAAGAAATTTACATTTATATGTAATTAAGATTATAAGAAATAAAATTACATTTTTATGTAATTAAGATTATAAGGAAGAAAATTACATTTATGTAATTAAGAATAAATAGAAAATAAAGAACAAATATGTGAATAAGAATTTATTTACATTTTCTTATGTAAATAAAAAGAATAAAAATAATAATTATGTGAATAAGTATTTATTTACATTTTTCTTATGTAAATAAAAAGAATCAATTTGTAAATAGTAATTATTAACATTTTCTTATGTAAATAATAAAAAGAAAGGTTAGAAAAGAATTAACATAAGATATTCTTTTTATGTTAAAAGGGAATATTAGAAAAGAATTAAAGAAATACAATTATTTACATTTGCTATGTAAATAGGATTTGCAAAGGAAATTGAAACCATTTATTTACAAATAGTGTAAATAAATATGAATAAGAAATTAGATACATTTATTTACAATTAATGTAAATAAATATAACAAAAGTAAAAGTAAAACATTTATTTACATTTAGGTAAATAAGTAAGAAAAAGATAAGAATATATTTATTTACATTTAGGTAAATAAATAGGGTAAGAAAAAGAATGTAATTTATTTACATTTAGGGTAAATAAATTAAAACATAGAAAGAATATAATTTATTTACATTTAGGTAAATAAAACAAAATATAGAAAAAAGTATAATTTATTTACATTTAGTGTAAACAAAACAGAGTTATTAAAAGTGATATTTTTATCGTCATTTTAGATGCGATAAAAAGAATAGACTTTTGAAATTGGAATAGTCAAACGATTTATATTTATATATATAAATATAAATTATAAATTAAACGGAACGCGCGCGGCAGTTCGCGTATCGGCAATCGTAACTTTAAACGGTTATACAGAGAGATCCGACCGTCGGATTTTCCCAAAACTGGAGCCGTTTGGACCGCTTTGGGAAGATCTTTCCAATGACATAAATTTCGCCAAAATCCAACGGTTAGATTTCAAGATATGTGTGAATCAAATTTGGTTGAAAACAACGCCAGGGTCGCCCATTTACCCGAAGCATCGTAAAATTAATTTAGGCTATTTTTATATAAATAAAAACAACGATATGTTGTTATCAAATATTAATAACGATATGAAATGTTTTCAAATTATATATATATATATATATATATATATATATGCGAGAATCATTTGAGAAGACCGAGTTCAATCTCATTTCAAATGATTATACGACGTTTTAAATCTAAGAGTTGAAGACGGCGATTGAAGAACGACGATCTTCACATCGAATGGGTAACTAGCGTTGAGGTCCTTGATTGATTTGCTCCCAAGACGGGGCTAAGATGGTAGTTATCCGGACGTAGTGTTGATTTGTACGGATTTGACTTTCGCTCAGACCTAGAGCATAAGTTTATAAATGGAATGTATGTCTGACGTTGTAGTCCTTTATACTACATTCGTTGATCTCTGTTAATACATATCTGCTTGGTGGTTAACACCCTTCTCTGAGACATATGAGCTTAGAGGTTATATATTGGCAGAAATCAATGGTATAGTATGGACTGACAATGTGGCATGCTAAGATGCATTTATCAAGGCTTTTGTTGAAAAGCAGGCCTTGTGGTTGATGATCAAAGCACGACCTGTTTAGGCGTAGCTTTGTGTATAGCGTGACTTTGCGAGCCTCACACCCCGGTATGAGTCAAAAACGGGATACGGACTGCAGGGAGTGCACACGTTTCTTTCTAGCTAGAGTGATGTCAGGGACCTACCAGCGCTGACATTTTACTTATGTGGATGATGGATTTTGAGGCGCCTCGTGTTTTATAGGCCGTTGGTGGTCATATTATAGGTCCAAAGGGACCGGGAAGCGTGTGTTCAGGCATAACTAATCCACTGCCCATAGGCGGGGACCGGCCCTGAAGATCCAAGGGTTCACTGCGGGGGATCCTGAGGCATTTGCTAGAGTGTCTCGAATCGGAGAGGAGCTTGCCCCTAGCCTCGAATCATGATGGAAATCCAATTTCCAATACGACCTTGCGGTTTTGATTGCAGAACTAGTATTGGCGACATGATATATGGTACCCATGCCGTCTAGGATTGATACTTATGATTGAAATGTTTTTATTTAAAACATATACACACTAGTAGTAATCCGTTTTACGTATTTAGCATCTTTTGACCATTATAAGGTAAAACCCTATCCTCTGGTGTGCGTTGCATTGTGTGATGGGACTTGGGTCTTATAATGGTTTCATTTTCCAAAAAAGCATTGCGTTGTTTAACGATTTACTTTAATTTATGCACCGGCAATCCATTGGAATAAAACTCGTTCCGCATTAGCGGCGTGGTCCTTGGATTTGTCTTATTAATTAAATTAGTTTAGATTTCTCACACCAGTCCCACGACTGACCTGTACTTTGTTTCACTTTGCAAACTCGGGTGCCCTCTTTTCCACACGGGCAGTCGAGTAGCTTTTTGCAGATATCTATTCCTTTAGCAGGATCCTAGATTGAAGCCTAAAGCTGTGTCCAGAGCTTTGTAGTCTTCCGCTGTTTAATGTGTTAAATCTGTTTTAATTTTTCTTCAGCTGTAATTTTATTTCAATGTACTCTGATATATTCTGTACTCTGATGTAACATTATCGTAATGTAATAAAAGTCTGCTGTTATTTGTTCTGATGTATTGTATTCCCAAAGTTAAAGTATTCGAAGATTTCCAACCTTTGGGTCAGACCTGTGTGGTTTATGGTCGATTCAAAGAGCGGGAATTTCCGGGTCTTTACAATCCAGCTTCAAAAGTGGGCTCGGCCACCAGGTCGACCCCCAGGTCGACACTATGGTCGACCTGGTCCTGGGTAGTTCGACTACATAGTCGACCCCCTGGTCGACCTGGTCCTGGGTGGGAAATTTCCCGCCCAGTCCATTCTGAGGTTTGAATTTCGAATTTTGAATACGAATTGAGTTGTTTTGAACTTGAAAACTTCTGAAAATTTCGAAAGGTCATAACTTGGTCATACGGGCTCCGATTTTTGAAAACTCAGACTCGTTTCAAGCAGAATTTCGAGACGAACGCAATGGCGCAACCCGTTTCCCTTGATTCTCATTTTAAAAATTAATTCTGCCTTGATTTATATTTATTACACGTTATAAAAACACGGGTTGTTACATTCTCCCCCCTTAAAGGATTTCGTCCCCGAAATCTCTAAGTTAGGGAGGATGTGTCTTACCATCCATCATCCATCTACTCAAAGCATCATCCACATGCAACCATTGTCCTTAAAAGATTTCTAGTACTGTATGAACATATGCAGAAAATGTGTGTATATGTACTTATCTAATGCAAAAGATTAGGCGGTTAATGATTCAGTAAACCTCCTTAATGCAAAATATGTTAGTGTAATGAATCGAACATGTATGCAAATTCCTAACATAGTTTATAATCTCTACATGAGTGCACAAACATTCATTTATATGCAACATCCAAGTGATAGCATAACAAGTTCCATCCATGTACAAGTATAAGCACTCATGCATATGCAACATGAAAGTGTGACTGAGCCGATTTAGTGCCTAATGTGTGTCATGCATCCACTAGCAACCACTTGCAACCATTTGCAAACATCAACCATAACATGTTTCAATCACATGTTTACATCTATATGGTTCTACCTAAGGTTCTCAAGATAAGATCGAGAAGATAACAAGACAAACGTAGGTAGTAGAAGCATGATACGAAAAGGTTTTCAAGTTTATAGGAAAAAGAGATCGAGAATGTACCCTCAAAAAGAAATGGGTAAAGCACGCGTATCTTCTCTTCGGTTTCCCAAGTTGCATCTTCTTGGGCTTCACTCCACTGCACTTTAACTAGCTTGACTTCTCGATTCCTTAACTTCTTAATCTCCGTTCCTAAGATACGAATCGGAACTCGCCTCAATGTTGCTTCTTTTTCCACTTCTACGTCTTCAAGGTTGCTTGGCTCAACCACTTCGGCTGACTCATGCAAACACTTCCGGAGATGCGAGATGTGAAAGACATTGTGCACCCCAGCCAGCTTCTCGGGTAAGTCTACCTTGTAGGCCATCCGTCCAATCCTCTCAGTGATAGGGAACGGTCCTACGAACCTTGGTGCTAGCTTTCCAACTGCTCCAAAATGAACTACATTACGTAACGGAGAAACTTTTATAAAGACCATATCTCCAACTTCGAACTCTAGGTCTGTCCTTCTCTGGTTCGCATAAGATTTCTGTCTATCTTGGGCCGTTTTCATCCGTCTTCGTATCAACTCAATATTCTCAGAAGTGTCCCTTATCATGTCGGGCCCAAGTATAAGTCTGTTTGTCGTCTCCCACCAACAAGTTGGCGATTTGCACGGTCTTCCATACAGGGCTTCGAACGGTGCCATTCCGATGCTACCTTGGTAACTATTGTTATATGCGAACTCCACGAGAGGAAGATGGTCTTCCTAAGTGCCACCAAAGTCAAGAATGCATAGCCTCAGGAGATCTTCTAGTACCCTATTTACCCTTTCGGTTTGTCCATCCGTCTGTGGGTGATAGGCCGTGCTTAAACTTAGTCGTGTACCCATTTCTTCTTACAGACTATTCCAAAACTGGCTAGTGAAAATCGGGTCACGATCACTAACTATACTAGAAGGAACCCCATGCAACCGTACTATCTCTCGAAGGTAAATAGATGCTAGCCATGATGCGATCCTCTTGCTTTTTACTGGAATGAAGTGACCACTTTTCGTGAGTCTATCAACTATGACCCATATGCTAGTATTTCCCTTCCTTGACCTAGGCAGTCCATCCACGAAATCCATCGAGATACTCTCCCATTTCCAGTGCGGAACCTCCAAAGGATGTAATAGTCCACCATGCTTCTTTGACTCGGCCTTTACTTGTTGGCACACCATGCACTTCGAAACGAACTCTGCCACGTCCTTTTTCATTCCAGCCCAAAAGAAAATGCGTTTCATATCCCTGTACATCTTATCCCCTCCGGGATGTATAGTCATCTTCGAGTGGTGCGCTTCTTCGAGAACTTTCCTTACTAGGTCTCCCACTTGTGGGACACATAGCCTTCCATCGCGCCTTAGCCATCCCTTGACATCAATGGCATACCTACTGAGGCGACTTGACGTCTCGCCACTAATCAGCTTGTCCATGATTTCGACTATCTGTGGGTCTTCCTTCTGTGAAGTCCCAACTTGATCTAGAAGTGTAGGTCTTAACTCAAGAGATGCTAACGTAGCAGTCAATGACTCAACAACAGGTGTAGAATCAAAGGTTGCTATAAACTCAAGGCTTTTCCTTTCAACAAACAAGGGGCTCAAAGTCAACCTTTTTCTACTTAGCGCGCCCGCCACCACGTTACCCTTGCCAGGGGTATAGGCTATATCGAAGTCATATGATGCCAAGAAATCCATCCACCGCTGTTGCCTCAGATTCAAATCTTTCTGTGAGAAGAGGTACTTATGCGATTTGTGGTCGGTATACAGCTCGAACCTATCCCATAGAAGATAATGGCGCCAAGCTTTAAGTGCAAAAACAATCGCAGCTAACTCCAAGTCATGCGTGGGATAGTTTTTCTCATGAACTTTAAGTTGTCTGCCCCCGTAGCATATTACTCTTCCTTCTTGCATTAGGACAACGCCTAATCCCGTGCCGCACGCATCTGTGTACACCGTAAACATCTTACCTCCATCGGGTAATGCCAAAACTGGAGCTGTGGTGAGGGCTCTCTTCTTTTTCGCGGGGCCATGTGCCTTGCGGGCAATGAAACTGGCTTGGCATTATCAACAAGATAAATTCGGAAGTCTATCTCGCGTTTAGGAGGTAACCCCCTCACTTCATCAAAGACATCTGGATATTCTCGGACCACTCTTACAGATTGCAAATTATCGTCGGACGAGTCAAGGGATTCAAGATAACACAACATGACCAGACCCTTAGGGTTACAAGAAATTTCAAGGGTATTACCGAGGCGAGTCATGATCCTCACTACCCTTCGTTCACAGTCAAGAATGGCTCCATAATTGGCCAACAAATCCATACCTAGGATCAAACCGTATCCCATAAATCCGAGAACATAAGCATTACACGTGAATTCTGCGCTTAAGATAGAGATCCTCAAATCCACACACATCATAGATAAATGGGCGGAGCCCCCAATTGGATTTGAAACTATAACGGGATCCTCAACCAGACTAGTACTTAGGTGCAGATTTTCAACAATATCAGAAGAAATAAAAGTATGCGATGCGCCAGAGTCAAATAAGGTTCGAACAGGAAAGTCAGAAATGTAAACAAGGCTTTCTACGGAAATATTACTACCTCGGTCAAGAGCTGGAGTGGTGTTGAGAGCATGCAACTGCCCTCCAGAAGTTCCTGCTTGCTGGGTCTGCCCTTGCCCCTATCCTTGCTTCTTAGGGCAATCCTTGCTGATGTGTCCAGTATCTCCACAATGAAAGCATTCACCCAACTTCCTCTTCTTCTTTCTACATTCTTTAGCTAGATGTCCCGTAATACCACAAAAGTTGCACTTCCTTGTCTCACGTGGTTTGTTGTTGCTCTTGTTATTCTTGTTGTTCCCCTTCTTGAAGTCAGCTTTCTTATTCTGAGTCTCATTAGGCTTAACCTCCTTCTTGCTATTCTTGTCTTCCTTATGAAGTAGAGCCATATCCACCAAGCTTTCAAAGTTCGCCCCCATGGGTATATGAGTTATGGCCAAACTGTGTAGTGGCTCGTTCAATCCTCGAGCAAAGCGTACAGCCTTTTTCTATGCCGTGTTGATCAAATCCAAACCGAACCGAGCAAGCTGATTAAACTTATTCACGTACTCCCTAACAGACATATCCCCTTGCTTGAGTGCTAGGAACCTTTCCATCTGAAGGTTCTCTCTTCTGCTGACGATAAGAATTTAAGCCCAAACCTCTCTCTAAAGTCTGCCCAAGTCTCAACTGGCCTGGTAGCGTTGGTGACTTCCCACCAAAATGCTGCTTCCTCTTTCAACAACCATGCTGCCAACTGAACTTTCCTGTGGTCCTCCATATCAAAGATAATGAACAAGTCTCCAGTCTCCTTTAGCCAGTTTCGTGCCTCAACAAAGGTTTCAGTTCTAATGAAGTTCTTGCCGCCCATTGCTTTAAAGTCCTTGCATATTTTGGCAAAGGCGGTGCCAAGAGGAGGAGGAAAGTGCTAATGGCTTTTTGGGGAATTGCCTTTTTAAACATAAAACTTTTCTTTGAAAAATGCTTCTTTATAAGTGGTTTTGAAAATAGTTTCAGAAGGTTTTTAAAACTTTTTGCCCAGCCTGGTAACCTTCTGCTCTGATACCAAATGTAACACCCCCCTCCGCTAGGGTCACTCACAAAGGGAATGCACTAGTTTTGGTGGAGTATTATCTAGGTAAACATACACAGAGATATCACAAGGAAGAACATAAATAAAGCAGCGGTAGAAATTGAAAACCAAATTTTTATTTCTTTCAAGAAAAGTGTCAAAACCCCATATATCCAAGGTACAAATTATTCCATTACATCAAGTTCCAAATAAAGAAGCATAAACAAAAGTAAATTATTCCCCATAAATAGCTGAAGCAGCCATAGCATAGCTCAAGACCAAACCGTACATGAGCTATCAGAAAGCAAGCTAAATCCAAGCTAAGAGCTAGTGTTTCCTCCCTGAGAACCTGGGGGGGGGGAACGAAAGGAAAAGAGGCGAAAGAAAAAGGGTCAGTCATAAAGACTGGTAAGCCCCAGTGACTTTCAGTATGAAAACTAGTAAAGGTAACATGACAAGTGAAAACTGGAATTAAACATAAGGATGATAATAGAACTGGTAGGATAATTAAGATAACAGGATAAGTCAAGTCTAGCATCGCATATTCAAGATTCATTGCACCAACTGTACTAGTGTTCTAACCCATGTCAAGTATTAATCATGAAATGATCCCTTGGTCCAATATCATGAAGTGACCCATTACGGGGTCTTATGGTACGATCTACTAATCGATCGACTCCTTACAAGTTCTAGCTCGTCATGTGTCTATGTCATACGGCCCTATCCTGAAATGTAGTTACCTGTGCTAGGTCCACCATAGGGGGTATCAAGTACTATGGTGCCAACCACCGACACGAATCAAGCACGCACAGTGTAAACCTACAGGTGCCCAATGCATGCTTTTTCAACTCCGGACTACGTGCACGACCATAGTCCGCCTGTAACACCCCGCAAATTCTATAACTGTGAAATTAGCAAATTAAAGTATAATTAATCTGAAAACAAAGAACTAAGGGAAACGGGATACGCCATTGCGTTCGTCTCGGAAAAATACGCGAAATAGAGTCCGAGTTTTCGAAAAACAGAGTCCGTATGAAGAAGATATGGCCTTCGGAAGTTTTAAATTAAATTTAAAATTCAAACAGAATAAAATAATTAAAAATCAGGCCCAATGGGCCAGGGCGGATAAACACCCGCCTAGGCCACCCAGGTCGACTGGGCTGTCGACCTGGGCTACCCATGTCGACAGGGCTGTCGACAGCCCTGTCGACAGGGGTGTCGACCTGGTCGAGCCCAGTCAACCTGGCTGGCCAGGTCTGTGTTTGGCCGATTCTCTGTGGTCTGCTTTGTCATTAGGGCTAGGTGGCGGATTCTAATTGGTCTCTCTATCTAATTAATGGCTATGATCAATCCAAGCAACATCAAGGGTCCTAATCAGTTCCTAACCTCTATATAAACAACCCTAGACTAAACCCTAATCTATTCATTCAAATTAAGAACATAGCCGCCATGTTGCTGAGGAACGACTAAGAGTAGCCGCCAACTAGAGAGAGAATTAGGAAGAAAGTTCTAAAGCCTAAAGCAATTCAAGCAACCTAAAGCCAATCAATTCAACAAAGGAATCATATCTCTTAATTTGAGAATTCGCCGCAACCATTGTAAGTAGAGTATTACTTTGGTATGAATAAACAACTGTATTGATTTGTATGCTTGAATTGGGATAGTAAAGTAGTTCATATTTGTGTAAAATTATGTTATTCATTATAAAGAACTACATGCGGTAGTTCTATGCAAGTATACGTTTGGAATATTGCGCAAATTATATAATCTATGTTGAAGCTACATGTATGTAGTTGATTGAAATTCATGCAAGTTTGGGGCTTTGTTATTATGCCATCATGATGTATATTTTTGTGCATAAATCATTTTGCAAGTAATTGAAACAAGTTTGGTTGTTATAGTTCATATGAAACTATGTTGGAATTTTGACACCATAATCCATGTATTAAGTCATGCTTTTGCAAACTTATGAATATGGCTAGGCTATGAATGATATTTGGCATAATTGAAATCCATGATTAAGTCTATCTTGTTTACAAGAATTATATGATGACATATGTGAGACATGGCTAGGTTAGACTCAAAAATCCCTTTTTGCAAGTTTAAAGCAAACACCATGTTTAGGAATATTTATGCATAAGTATGTTTATACCATCGTTATGTGATTAGACTTAAACCATGAATAAGTTGAACTATGCTTTTGTGTTAGTAACAAAGTATCCCCTTTGTAAACATGTAGAAACCTTATGAACATGACTTGTTTATTTTTATGCCTAATTGAGAACATAGGTCTATGTTGTAGTTAAGACTATGTGACACCTAATTTAGATTCTTATCTTAAGTTTACATGGTTTGGTTCATGTCACCTATGCTTTATGACCAAAGTATATATATATATATATGCAAGTACACCAGTTTCTATTATGTATTTCCAACGTCATATGCGAGTTCATGCGCTCACCTTCCCCTCTTTGTGTATGTAATCACGCTTTAAGCCTCCCCTTTTCGCATGGCTAATTTGGGCTTTAAAAGGCTAAGCCCAAAATATATAAATGGACGTGATAAACGGGGGGGGGGGGGGGGAAATAACGTTGGGTAAAAATTAATTAATGAATGAAAATATAAAATAGAAGGGCCCAAATTCAAGTGTGGGTTGGGCCCCTGATTGGTGTAACCTTTACACCATTGACTTAATAATGGGCCGCAAATATTTACATATAAGAAATAAAGAAGAATGACAAGATATGTAAATGTAGAACATACGATGTGTTTAACCCGAGGTTGGATTGAGTTGTGATGTAAACCTGCCCGGAACCGCCCGGCTATCCAGTAGTCACAACAATACCTATCCAATGTGGGAGGTTAAACATGGAGCCCAGCAAGGACCCGAGGTTAGACTGAGTTGTGGCGTAAGACTGCCCGGAACCAACCGGCAACAGGCAGCCACAACAATACCTGTCTAATGTGAGAGGTCAGGGCCTTAATAAGACAATTAAGGCTGAGTCAGGATTGATAGGATTAAGTGAACTAAAGACTTAATCAAAATGGAACATGCTAAACAAAACGGACTGGTGGGGGTTAGGTTAGGAAACACTTAATCAACTTAGCATGTTGGCTAGAGATAGAAAACCTAGTAACGGGGGACCCTTTTCAGCAGTAACCCTAGAAGGTGTATCAGGATACCCTGAAACTAGGCAGGGTGGGGCACGATTACTGGGCTGATTGTAAGAGGTCAAATCGACGGCGGTGGTGTAGCAGTGTAGGTTCTAACGGAGTGCGGGCGTGCACACACTCCGGTGCAGAAAAATAAGGCACTGGACACCAGTAGCATACCTGTGCACTCTAAGGTTGTGTCGGGTTGCCACTATGGGACTTGATACACCCCATGGTGGGACCAGCATAGGTAACTACAGACATCGGGGGCCGTAAGACACATGTAACTTTGCGAGTAGGAGCCGATCATCATAGAATGGATCACATCACCCTGATTATGGGGTGCAAATTGGAAACTAGTTTATATGGGTTCAGAGATTAACATGGGGTACGATAGTATATTCGACCCTAGACAACTTAACCAAGTTCATAGTGCTTGCCCACTTCTTGTTTATACTTATCATACCCAGTTCTTTATTCATAGACAAAATAGTACTAGACTTACTCAGGCTTTATGTCTGACTCTATTTTTCTTTCGTCTTCTTTCTTCCGTCCCCCCCCCCCCCCCAGGTCCACAGGGAGGGAACACAGCAGCTTGACCAACCTTAACATCCAGCTTGAAGAAGAGAAATGTATTGCTTGGACTTTCCTGTTTTGAACTATGGCTTTGGACAATCCACTATGGGGCTTTTGCAGTTTATCTATGTTTTATTTATGCTTCTTTAAATAATGTACTCAAGACAGATTATGAAAGTGTTATGTTATGTTTTTGGAAAGGATGTTGTTGTAACACGTATTTGACTTTATGAAATAAAGTTTGTTGTTCTTCCGCTGTTTACAAATATGTGTTCTTATATCTGTCTTGTATATCTGTGACTTGTACTTATAAACCTCCACCAAAATTAGGGCATTCCCTTTGAGAGTGACCCTAACGGAGGTGGGGTGTTTCACTTGGTATCAGAGCACAGGTTTACCAGATAAGAAAAAAAAAAGTTTTGAAAAATTATTTTCAAAAAGGAAATTTAAAGAGGCATTTTTAAAAGAAAAATATTATTTTATTCTAAAAGGCAAAGTCCACTCCCCAAAGCCATAGGAACTATCTCTTATCCTTCGTTTTGAATCTATCCTTTTTGTTTCAGCATGTCCCAAGAACTTAACTTGCCAGAAGGGGTGCCAATACCTGGTTGGTTTAGACGGTTCTTAGAAGCAAGGGCCACTCAGCCAGGTCCTACCATTCCTCCTCCCCCAGCTGAAGGAAACCATCCAGCTGCAGCAGCACCTTTTCCTCCACCTCCTCCTCGGGGAAACAATTTTGCTAAGATATGTAAAGATTTTAAAGCTATGGGAGGAAGGGATTTCCATGGAACTGAGTCCTTCGTGGCAGCTAGAAATTGGCTAAAAGAAACGGAGGACCTATTCATCATCTTTGAGGTAGAGGATAGACAAAAAGTACAGTTGGCAGTGTGGCTATTGAAGGGCGAGGCTTCCTACTGGTGGGAAGTCACTAATGCTGAAAGACCAGTGGAGACATGGGAGGACTTTAGGGCAAGGTTTGAGACCAAATTTCTCTCAGATGCAGAAAGAAGTTTGCAGTTGGAAAAATTCTTATTTCTTAAGCAAGGGGACAAGACGGTCAGAGAGTATGTGAATCAGTTCGATGAGCTGGCTAGGTTTGGGCTTGACCTAGTCAACACCCCGCACAAGAAGGCTCTCCGTTTCGTCAAAGGGTTAAATGAGCCATTACACAGTTTGGCCATGACCCATATACCCATGGGAGCCACGTATGAAAGATTGGTGCAAATGGCATTGCTGAATGAAGAGGATAAGGGCAAGAAGAAAGAGGGTTTGCAGCCTAAGAAGACAGAGTTTAAGAAGGGCGGGAAAGGAAACAAAGAGAAGAGGAAGTGTAATTTCTGTGGCAAAGTGGGGCACTTAGTAAAGGACTGCCGGAAAAAGAAGGCCAAGGAGAATGGTGGATGCTTTTCTTGCGGTGAGACAGGCCATAGGGCGAAGGACTGCCCAAAGAAACGAGGACAGGGGCAGAGGGCTGGATCCACCCCAGGGGCACAGGTTCATGTGCTAGAAGCGCCACCTCTGCAACAGCGAGGTATAAATACTTCTGTAGAAAGTGTAGTTTATCTTTATGATCACCCTGTTCGCACTTTATTTGATTCTGGCGCATCACACTCCTTTATCTCGTCCGCTTTAGTAGAGTCTCTGCACCTAAAAACTAGTATGGTAGAGGACCCCTTAATTGTTTCAAACCCAATTGGGGGCCCAGCTCATTTGTCTATGATCTGTGTGGGATTGAAAATCTCTATTCTAAGCGTAGAATTTCAGTGTAGTGCCTTTGTTTTGGGCTTTTCGGGTTATGGTTTGATTTTGGGTATGGATTGGCTATCCAGTAATGGGGCCATCCTTGATTGTGAGAAAAGGGTTGTTAGGCTCCTGACCCAGCTCGGTAATACTTTGGAAATTTCTTGTAATCCATCGTATGCGGTTATGCTTAGTTATCTTGAATCGCTAGATGCCTCTGTTGAAAATTTGCAATCAGTTAGAGTGGTCCGGGAATATCCGGATGTCTTCGAAGAGGTGAAGGGCTTGCCTCCGAAGCGGGAAATAGACTTCCGCATATATCTTGTAGATAATGCAAAGCCCGTCGCGTTGCCCGTTAGACATATGGCTCCACGAGAAAGGAAAGAGCTCAGTAAACAGATTAAAGAGCTTCTAGAAAAGGGGTTCATTAGGAGGAGCATTTCAGAATGGGGCGCTCCGGTGGTGTTCGCTACAAAGGCGGATGGTTCACTCCGTCTATGTGTTGACTATAGGGAGCTCAACAAGCTAACGAAAAAGAATAGGCACCCTCTCCCTATAATTGACGATTTATTTGACCAGCTTGTAGGAGCGTCTGTTTTCTCCCAACTCGATTTAGCAACCGGTTTTCATCAGCTAAGGGTGGCTGAAGATAACATCGATAAAACGGCGTTCAGAACCCCAGACGGCTTCTTTGAATGGCTTGTCATGCCTTTCGGCTTGACAAATGCACCTGCTTACTTCGTGGACCTGATGAGTAGGGTATTTAGAGATTTCCTCAACAAATTCGTAGTGGTCTTCGTGGATGATATCCTTATCTTCTCAAAGAGTGAAGAGGAACATGCTCAACACTTAAGGGCAATCATGGAAACTTTGCGAGTCCATCAACTAAAAGCCAAGTTCTCCAAATGCCACTTTTGGAGAGAAGAGGTGAGGTTCCTTGGGCACATAGTATCCCAACAAGGGTTAGCGGTGGACCCTGCTAAGGTAGTAGCGGTACAGGATTGGAAGACACCAAGGAATGCAACTGAGGTCCGAAGTTTTCTAGGACTAGCGGGTTTCTATCGAAAGTTTATAAGGGATTTTGCGAAAATCTCAGCTCCGCTCACGAAATTAACCAAGAAGAACCTAGCGTTCAATTGGAACTTGGATTGCGAGTTTGCTTTCCAACGACTAAAAAGGGCTCTCACAACAGCCCCAGTTTTGACGCTGCCAGATGGGAGCAAGATGTTCACTGTTTATACGAATGCATGTGGGACAGGGCTAGGCGCCGTCTTAATGCAAGAAGGAAGGGTAGTAGCTTATGGCGGGAGGCAGTTGAAAGTGCACGAAAAGAACTACCCAACCCACGATCTAGAGTTAGCCGCCATCGTCTTTGCACTCAAGTCTTGGCGACACTATCTCCTAGGTGAGAAGTTCGAACTTTACACTGACCATAAATCGTTGAAATATCTTTTCTCGCAGAAGGATCTTAACTTGAGGCAACAAAGATGGATGGAGTTTCTTGCCTCGTACGATTTCGAAATCTCCTACACTCCAGGCAAAGGCAACGTAGTGGCAGACGCGTTGAGCCGAAAGAAATTGACCCTAAGCCCGTTGTTTGTTGAAATACAAAGCCTAGTTTATAGCCAGCTTCGACTTTAGGCCTTCCTCCGATTTCGTACCGGCCTTGCTTGCATCTCTCGAAGTGCGCCCAACTTTAGTGGATTCAGTAGGGGCAGCACAACGCGAAGACCCTCAGCTTGTGGAAACAATTGATAGGCTAATTAGGGGTGAGACTTCAAGTCACCTCAACAGATACTCCATCGACGATAAGGGGTTACTAAGGCGAGACGGAAGACTATGCGTCCCACAAGCAAAAGATTTAGTAAAGAAGGTTCTCGAGGAAGCACATCACTCCAAGATGACGATACACCCAGGCGGAGATAAAATGTACAAAGATATAAAAAGGACTTTCTTCTGGAACGGCATGAAAAAGGACGTGGCAGAATTCGTTTCTAAGTGTATGGTGTGCCAACAGGTTAAAGCGGAACAGAAAAAGCCTGGCGGACTACTACATCCTCTGGAGGTCCCGCAGTGGAAGTGGGATAGCATCTCAATGGACTTCATCGATGGGCTGCCTAGGTCTAGGAGAGGCAACACTAGCATTTGGGTAATAGTGGATAGGCTTACTAAAAGCGCCCACTTTTTACCTGTCAAAAGTAAAAGAACTGCCTCATCCCTAGCATCACTTTACCTCAAGGAAATCGTTCGACTCCATGGAATACCATCTAGCATTGTTAGTGACCGAGACCCCATCTTCACCAGCGAGTTTTGGCGGAGTCTGCAAGAAGCAGTAGGAACGCAGTTATGCTTGAGTACAGCCTATCATCCCCAAACCGACGGCCAAACAGAGAGAGTGAATAGAGTTTTGGAAGACCTCTTAAGACTGTGCGTCCTTGACTTCGGAGGGACATGGGAATACCACCTTCCTTTGGTAGAATTCGCCTACAACAACAGTTATCAAGCAACCATCGGAATGGCGCCCTTCGAAGCTTTATATGGAAGACCGTGCCGATCGCCCACTTGTTGGTGGGAATCCACGGATAAGCTCATACTTGGACCAGATATGATCCGAGAGACTTCAGAGAAAGTGGACTTAATACGAAGAAGGATGAAGACGGCCCAAGACAGACAAAAGTCCTATGCCGACAAAAGGAGGACCGACCTTGAGTTTGAAGTTGGAGACAGAGTTTTTCTCAAGGTATCACCGCTAAGGAACGTTGTTCGTTTTGGAACCACAGGAAAACTAGCACCAAGGTTCGTAGGGCCATTCCCTATTATCGAGAAAATTGGGAAAATGGCCTATAGATTAGAGCTACCCGAGAAGTTGGCTGGAGTCCACAACGTTTTTCACGTTTCACATCTCCGAAAATGTCTACATGAGTCTGCTGAAGTGGTAGAGCCAAATATCCTCGAAGAGGCCGAAGTGGAACGCGAAGCAACCATAAGAAAAGTTCCAACCCTCATCTTAGGAACGGAAGTGAGGAAGCTACGCAACCGCGAAGTCAAGCTCGTCAAAGTTCAGTGGAGCGACGCCGAGGAAGACGCGACTTGGGAAACTGAAGCTAGAATCCGTACTGCCTACCCTTTTCTGTTCGAGGGTACATCCTTGATCTTTCTTTTTCCTTAAGTTGCGCTTTTATCTATCTTTTTAGGTATATTTCCTCGACCTTATCTTTTAGATAGAATCTTTTTGGATGGAAACATGTAGTTGAAACATGTTATGTATGATGGTTGCAAGTGGTTGCAAGTGATTGCTAGTGGTTGCTCGTGGTTGCATATACACACACAATCTAGGTTTTAGATCGGCTCAGTCACTTCATATTGCATATGCATATATGTTTGTATTCGTATGTGGTTGAACTTTAATGTGTTGACATGTGGATGCTGCATTTGTATTGAATGATTGTGCACTCATGTAGAATCAAGAATAGGAAAATTTGTATACATAATGGATGCATGGCACTTACATAAGTTGCATTAAGGAGGTCAACTGAATCAGTAGACCGCCTGATTTTGCATTAGATAAGTACATGTACACACACACTTCGCATATGATCATGAAGCATTAGAAGTCTTCTAAGGACAATGGATGCTCGTGTTTGATGGATGAGTAGATGGATGATTGGATGTTAGGATATACATTCCTCCTAACTTGAAGATTTCGGGGACGAAATCCTTTTAAGTGGGGGAGAATGTAACACCCCGCAAATTCTATAACTGTGAAATTAGCAAATTAAAGTATAATTAATCTGAAAACAAAGAACTAAGGGAAACGGGATACGCCATTGCGTTCGTCTCGGAAAAATACGCGAAATAGAGTCCGAGTTTTCGAAAAACGGAGTCCGTATGAAGAAGATATGGCCTTCGGAAGTTTTAAATTAAATTTAAAATTCAAACAGAATAAAATAATTAAAAATCAGGCCCAATGGGCCAGGGCGGATAAACACCCGCCTAGGCCACCCAGGTCGACTGGGCTGTCGACCTGGGCTACCCATGTCGACAGGGCTGTCGACAGCCCTGTCGACAGGGGTGTCGACCTGGTCGAGCCCAGTCAACCTGGCTGGCCAGGTCTGTGTTTGGCCGATTCTCTGTGGTCTGCTTTGTCATTAGGGCTAGGTGGCGGATTCTAATTGGTCTCTCTTTCTAATGAATGGCTATGATCAATCCAAGCAACATCAAGGGTCCTAATCAGTTCCTAACCTCTATATAAACAACCCTAGACTAAACCCTAATCTATTCATTCAAATTAAGAACATAGCCGCCATGTTGCTGAGGAACGACTAAGAGTAGCCGCCAACTAGAGAGAGAATTAGGAAGAAAGTTCTAAAGCCTAAAGCAATTCAAGCAACCTAAAGCCAATCAATTCAACAAAGGAATCATATCTCTTAATTTGAGAATTCGCCGCAACCATTGTAAGTAGAGTATTACTTTGGTATGAATAAACAACTGTATTGATTTGTATGCTTGAATTGGGATAGTAAAGTAGTTCATATTTGTGTAAAATTATATTATTCATTATAAAGAACTACATGCGGTAGTTCTATGCAAGTATACGTTTGGAATATTGCGCAAATTATATAATCTATGTTGAAGCTACATGTATGTAGTTGATTGAAATTCATGCAAGTTTGGGGCTTTGTTATTATGCCATCATGATGTATATTTTTGTGCATAAATCATTTTGCAAGTAATTGAAACAAGTTTGGTTGTTATAGTTCATATGAAACTATGTTGGAATTTTGACACCATAATCCATGTATTAAGTCATGCTTTTGCAAACTTATGAATATGGCTAGGCTATGAATGATATTTGGCATAATTGAAATCCATGATTAAGTCTATCTTGTTTACAAGAATTATATGATGACATATGTGAGACATGGCTAGGTTAGACTCAAAAATCCCTTTTTGCAAGTTTAAAGCAAACACCATGTTTAGGAATATTTATGCATAAGTATGTTTATACCATCGTTATGTGATTAGACTTAAACCATGAATAAGTTGAACTATGCTTTTGTGTTAGTAACAAAGTATCCCCTTTGTAAACATGTAGAAACCTTATGAACATGACTTGTTTATGTTTATGCCTAATTGAGAACATAGGTCTATGTTGTAGTTAAGACTATGTGACACCTAATTTAGATTCTTATCTTAAGTTTACATGGTTTGGTTCATGTCACCTATGCTTTATGACCAAAGTATATATATATATATATATGCAAGTACACCAGTTTCTATTATGTATTTCCAACGTCATATGCGAGTTCATGCGCTCACCTTCCCCTCTTTGTGTATGTAATCACGCTTTAAGCCTCCCCTTTTCGCATGGCTAATTTGGGCTTTAAAAGGCTAAGCCCAAAATATATAAACGGACGTGATAAACGGGGGGGGGGGGGGGGAAATAATGTGGGGTAAAAATTAATTAATGAATGAAAATATAAAATAGAAGGGCCCAAATTCAAGTGTGGGTTAGGCCCCTGATTGGTGTAACCTTTACACCATTGACTTAATAATGGGCCGCAAATATTTACATATAAGAAATAAAGAAGAATGACAAGATATGTAAATGTAGAACATACGATGTGTTTAACCCGAGGTTGGATTGAGTTGTGATGTAAACCTGCCCGGAACCGCCCGGCTGTCCAGTAGTCACAACAATACCTATCCAATGTGGGAGGTTAAACATGGAGCCCAGCAAGGACCCGAGGTTAGACTGAGTTGTGGCGTAAGACTGCCCGGAACCAACCGGCAACAGGCAGCCACAACAATACCTGTCTAATGTGAGAGGTCAGGGCCTTAATAAGACAATTAAGGCTGAGTCAGGATTGATAGGATTAAGTGAACTAAAGACTTAATCAAAATGGAACATGCTAAACAAAACGGACTGGTAGGGGTTAGGTTAGGAAACACTTAATCAACTTAGCATGTTGGCTAGAGATAGAAAACCTAGTAACGGGGGACCCTTTTCAGCAGTAACCCTAGAAGGTGTATCAGGATACCCTGAAACTAGGCAGGGTGGGGCACGATTACTGGGCTGATTGTAAGAGGTCAAATCGACGGCGGTGGTGTAGCAGTGTAGGTTCTAACGGAGTGCGGGCGTGCACACACTCCGGTGCAGAAAAATAAGGCACTGGACACCAGTAGCATACCTGTGCACTCTAAGGTTGTGTCGGGTTGCCACTATGGGACTTGATACACCCCATGGTGGGACCAGCATAGGTAACTACAGACATCGGGGGCCGTAAGACACATGTAACTTTGCGAGTAGGAGCCGATCATCATAGAATGGATCACATCACCCTGATTATGGGGTGCAAATTGGAAACTAGTTTATATGGGTTCAGAGATTAACATGGGGTACGATAGTATATTCGACCCTAGACAACTTAACCAAGTTCATAGTGCTTGCCCACTTCTTGTTTATACTTATCATACCCAGTTCTTTATTCATAGACAAAATAGTACTAGACTTACTCAGGCTTTATGTCTGACTCTATTTTTCTTTCGTCTTCTTTCTTCCGTTCCCCCCCCCCCAGGTCCACAGGGAGGGAACACAGCAGCTTGACCAACCTTAACATCCAGCTTGAAGAAGAGAAATGTATTGCTTGGACTTTCCTGTTTTGAACTATGGCTTTGGACAATCCACTATGGGGCTTTTGCAGTTTATCTATGTTTTATTTATGCTTCTTTAAATAATGTACTCAAGACAGATTATGAAAGTGTTATGTTATGTTTTTGGAAAGGATGTTGTTGTAACACGTATTTGACTTTATGAAATAAAGTTTGTTGTTCTTCCGCTGTTTACAAATATGTGTTCTTATATCTGTCTTGTATATATGTGACTTGTACTTATAAACCTCCACCAAAATTAGGGCATTCCCTTTGAGAGTGACCCTAACGGAGGTGGGGTGTTTCACCGCCTGAACCTACAATGGCGCACCTACTCAGCTGTCGTTCTGGTCGCTTACAATCAGCCCAGTAATCGTGCCCCACCCTGCCTAGTCCCAGGGTATCGTGATACATCTAAGTGGGTTACTATTGAAAAGGACCGCGTAACTAGGGTTTCTAATGGGTTAAGTTTTGTCATTCAAATTCGTGACTTAACCCTATCCAAATCATGTATCAAGTTGGTTAAGTGTGTTCAAGCGGTTCATGACTTAACCCTATCAAATCATCATGTCAAGTTGGTTAAGTATATTCAAGTGGTTCATGACTTAACCCTATCATGTGGAATTAATTCATTAATGCACCCCAACCTCTCACATTAGACTAACTGTTGTGGTCACTGGATTTGCCGGGCGGTTCCGGGCAGATTTACACCACAACATAGTCTAACCTTGGGTTTTTTCGTGCGATATGACCAACTACCCACATTGGATCCTATTGTTTGCAGTCACTGGATTTGCCGGGCGGTTCCGGGTAGATTTACACTGCAAACGCCACCCAACCTTGAGTTGGCCATTTTCAAGTTTATCTAATTGTCATGCCCACGTTCAAGTTTTCATATCAAAATTCATGTCGAGTTTTCATGTCAAATCGTGTCAAGTTCATGTCCATATCCAGGTTCAAGTTATAATAACGTTCATGTTCAAAGCCAATTTATGATTTACCTAATCTACCCAAATTGTATTCCCATCGCACATAAGCTCGAATCGATACAAATAAATCTAATTAGGGAATAACATAAAAAGGGACGGGTATAAGGTGGAAAAAATGATTACTAGCATAGCATGGTATGACTTGAGATAAATGATTATAAGATTACTGGCATATGGAATATTGGCCTCAAGCATAAAGATTCGAAATCTAGCAAAATAAGGTACTAGTTAAGATAACAGTTGTCATAAGGTGATAGTATAGTTATGGTAACGATTGACATAAAGTGATAGTATAGTCATGGTAACGATTGACATAAGGTGATAGTCATAAACTTGTGACTAATAGTAGGTTCAACATGATAATATGAGGGGGTTTTCTTTTTGATTTACAACATGAATAGGCCCCAAATCAATGTCATAGTAATATATCCAAAAGTCAAGATCCAAGATGAACAAGAATGGATGTAAAACAGTCATCGTACATAGGTCCAATTTCAGTCTACATCATATTCATATTACATTTACAGTTTAAATCTAAAAATAACTGGGGCTTACAGATCGTGGTTCGAGAATTAGAAAAAGAGAGTCGATGTTGAATATGCTTAGTCAAGTCCTAACAGAAATCCCCAAATCAGCAACATAGTTTCGACGTAGAAGAAGTAGCCTCTTTCTCTAACTTTTCAACCAGAATTAGAGCAGCATAAGGTCAGAAAGAATTTTGTGTAGAGAGACTGGTGTTAGGGGCTGTATATATAGGGTCAGGTCAACGAATGTAGACAGAAACAAGGCCAGAAACATCAAAGTGAATCCAGCTTCAAAAGTGGGCTCGGCCACTAGGTCGACCCCCAGGTCGACACTATGGTCGACCTGGTCCTGGGTAGGTCGACTACATAGTCGACCCCCAGGTCGACCTGGTCCTAGGCGGGAAATTTCCCGCCCAGTCCATTCTGAGGTTTGAATTTCGAATTTTGAATTCGAATTGAGCTGTTTTGAACTTGAAAACTTCTGAAAACTTCGAAAGGTCATAACTAGGTCATACGGGCTCCGATTTTCGAAAACTCGGACTCGTTTCCAAGTAGAATTTCGAGACGAACGCAATGGTGCAACCCAGTTCCCTTGATTCTTATTTTAAAACTTAATTCTGCCTTGATTTATAGTTATTACACGTTATAAAAACACAGGTTGTTACAATTTCTGCTTTAGTTCATGGTTTACTTCATGTTTACTTTCTGTTACACTCAAGACTTCTTGTAAACAGTCTGTAGTAATCTGCAAGTGATGTGATGAACTTTAGCTCTATAACTAAGAGCATATCTATCTGAACTAGTCTCTTGCTTACAAAATTATATGTCAAATCAAAACTTACTTAAAAGAAATGATTTCATATTGCAGGCCGCCAGTCGAGCGCTTATTCTTGTAGCATCGTGACCCCAACAACACTAGTTCAAGTGTCAAAAATTGTAAACAACAATAAACACAATTGCGAAACAACAAATAAGCGCCATGATGAACAAATGCGGGAGCTGTAGTCTTCGTCGAAAGGGCATATCCCTAGATGGGAGCTTCCAAACCCCAGTTCCTGGATCGGAATGGCCTGCCAAGTCAAGCATCCAAGAAAGGGACTGATAACTGCCGCTCAATTCGCTTGTGTAACATCTAGAATATCCATATGTGAAAAGAACAATTAATTCGCGTAACATCTGAAAAGTCAGATGTGAAGTATAAACAATTAATTCGCGTAACATCTGAAAAGTCAGATGTGAAGAATAAACAATTAATTCGCGTAACATCTGAAAAGTCAGATGTAAAAGATAAACAATTAATTCGCGTAACATCTGAAAAGTCAGATGTGAAGGATAAACAATTAATTCGCATAACATCTGAAAGGTCAAATATGAAGAATAAACAATTAATTTGCATAACATTTGAAAAGTTAAATGTGAAGAATAAACAATTAATTCGCGTAACATCTAAAAAGTCAGATGTGAAGAATAAACAATTAATTTGCGTAACATCTGAAAAGTTAGATGTGAAGAATAATCAATCCATTCGCGTAGCATCTGAAAGAGTCAGATGTGAGGATTGATCAATAAGTCCGCATAGCATTCAAAACCTCGAATTTGAGGAATAACGAACGCTCAATGGATCATCGATATCGGAAAACATCTGATCTAATAACGGCAAGCTTTAAGATTATAACCAGAATCCTCTCTCGGGGCACTTCTTTTGAGTCCACCAACGCTTAGGACAGATAGTGTAGGGGGGCAATGAAAGCCTCCAATACATGAATCAACCAAGCTAGGACATAGACGAGATTTTGTTCTAAACCATCTTGTTCTATTTAAAATAAAACCTGCTGCAAGCCATTGTTAATAATCGTCTAATCCATTGTTAGAGACAGACAAAAGATGATGATGTGAATCATGGTTCGTCTTAGCAAAAAACATTGCTATATCTTAATGCGAAGAAAAAGTGCGACAAAGCTAAATTGAAGGTTTAAAGTACAACAGGTAAAATGCATTACCACCCCCACATCACAAGTCCAGCAGAGATTTCAGACATAAACCAAAATAAAAGTAGATAGCGAGGGCTGGCACCCGCATATACAACCGGTCGAAAGCATAAGATAAAAGATAAAGCAAGTCAGTCGTAGCCCACAGTTCCGTCTCCTCCTATAACTGAATCTTCTTGGTTTCACATTCCCTTAGAGGGAAGATGCAGTGATTCAAGGGCCTTGATAAGCTCAATCTTGTCATTCTCTAAAGTAAGGATTCGTCTGATGTTCTCCCTATTTAATCTTTGGAGATCACAAGCAAGCGTATGCCAGACACCCAACCATCTCATAGCATGATTCCTAACTGTATCAATTCCCTCCTTCATCTGATCTTTGATGGTGTCAAGTTGAGCCAGCATAAAATTATTCATGGCGTCCATCTTGCCAGCCACAACCCAATTATCATACGGGTCTACTTCCAAATCGAGAGCCATGCCTTGCAAGCACCAACCCTCCAATCGTGTAACGACCAGGGGAGAAACTAGACACTCGAATTTTCGACAATAATATATAAACCCGTATCACTTGCCAAAACCCCAAGTATCGAACCCCCAGATTGTCAATAGAAAGAAGTTAGAGGGTGAGAATAGAAAGAAAGAATATTAGAATAGAAGAAAGAAGAACACCACATCAGAATCTCACAGCGGAACAGATAAAATATAATATCACAAATATTTTTAAACAAAAGAACTGTATATACATACCAATCATTAGAGTACAATAGATATCAGTCACAGCGGAAAATAACTTTATATAACTAGCGGTGAAGCCTCCTGCTTCTAGCTCCTGAACTCTGAGCGAATATAACCTGTAAATACACTTGGTCTGACCCGAGCACATTTGAAGCAAAGCAAAATACACCGAGTCAGTCTGGAATCTTTCAGTGATAAATTCACAGAACACACACCTTGTTTTACTTTGGAAAATCCTTTCTGAAATCAAAGGATAATAGTAAGACCAGTCCACACATAAACACGGACGGTTTTTACCTTACTATAACCCAAAACCATTTTGGAATCATAGCTTATTCTGATATTATCATAATGTCTGATACAAATAAATAACAATCTAGAGGAACGCTTGCATCTCACGCTCCCCGTATATAGTATACAAACCAGAACCGCGGGCGCTTATTGGATATTAGATTCCAACCTTGACAAGGTATGGGACCACCTTCCGACCCTCCGACCACACACCACATCAGACCCTCCGACCAATGCCAAATGAAAGCCTTACCTCTCGCCTTCAATTTCCCCAAGGTCCCATCACCTCAAATCAACCCAATCGTTGTAATTTTGGCCAAGAACAAAAACTGTTTTTTCTCGGTTTTCATGAAATTCCGGCCACCACAGCCCTCCGTTCCACCCCAACTTTTTATAGTAGCTAGACAACACCCTGATTCTACCACATTCCCTTAGAACCCCCCTCGAATTCATCACGGATTTAAAGAAATAAATTAAAATAGAAACAGGTGCTTTTCTGCAAAAATGTTCACTGGAAAAATGTTTGGAGGTGTTGATCAGAAATATGGCTGAGGGGGAAGTGTATTTATAAAGAAAAATAATATTTATTTAAGTCGGTGTGACGAACGATATTTTTCTTCGTGTCTATCGCTATTTTTAATGCTATTTATTCGCTCCGACGCTCACATACAAACCTCGTTCGAGACGCAAATGGACGACATAGTATAATTTGACGATACTGTCCTAATGAAACTTGTTTCGTCGAATTCCGAGTCCATTTGCTCAAATGGCCCTCGTTCACATCCAAATGATCGTTTTATTTGTATTTTATTTTGCAACGCTCACAAATTAAGCCCGATTGGCGTGCAACTTGAAACCTAGCAATAATTTACTATTGCGGTCCCAATAAAATTTGTTTCATCGAAAATTGAGGTTGTTTGAATAAAGTCCCTTTTATAACTGCCCAATTCAAATAAAATAAACCAATTTTAAAATATCTCAATATAATATTATTAAAATATTGAAATTGGCCATACATGACCAGAATTTCATATACTACTCAAATAAAATAGCTCGAGTTGAGTTTGAAGCCAAATCGATATTATAAATATGTAAAACCCCTTTTATTTAATATAAATAACGATAAAATTTATAAAGGAACTCCACAGCGACTTTTTCAAAATTTGATTTGTACATAAAACAAAATCTACAACACGAAAATTCGATTTTCCTCTTTCCTTAGAAAAATATTATCAAACAGATTCCGACGTTTCTTGTTTCGAGAAAATCCGACTCATTTTGAATCATGTACGGTCGTTTAAAGTTCAAAACACCAAATTATGAACTGCCGCACCGCTACAGCTCATTTTATAATTAAATTATAAATTAACATTACAATGTCGTTTTATAAACGAAATCGTCACTATAACTTTAATACAAACCATATTTAACCATTTTAAGTTGCCCGATCACGTTACACTGCAAATTCGACATTTTCCCAAATATCTAGAAAATAAAATATTATTATATTATTAATATAATTTAAATATTTACAAAAAATGGTTAAAATCGATTATAATATTCAAATCAATATTTTAAATAAATAAAACATTTCAATAAAATGGCCAAAAAATACGAGACATTACATTCCTTCCCCGTTAAAATAATTTCGTCCTCGAAATTGCTAAGGTAGAAAGAACGTCACAACCCATTCTCTTTAGAAAGATAATAAATTTAAAACTCGATTTTATTCCAAAACAAATCTAATTGGTCGTAAAACCAAATTAATTCAAATAAAAGAATTTCCCAAAAAATTTCAAAAAATTTATAACACCTTAAATTTCGAAAAAAAATTGGCAGAGTTTCCCCTGTACGGAGGACATCTGCAATATCGCAGGTTCAAGAAATATATATACGTCGACTCTCATGGTTGAAAAAATTCACAATCCAAACTCAAAACCCAAATAAAACCAAAATTTCATATTTTCGTAGGCGTACCTTTTTGCAAGCGCTATTACGTCATAAGCGATATATTATATGCGAGCTTGCTTAATTATTTTGCAGCTCTATTCAAACTGGATTTAATTACCTCCAAAATTTTCTCTTGAATGGATTTTAAGCTGAATTGGGACTTTTGCACCTGTTTCTCAACTCAAATGAACTTTATTATTTCCCAAAACAAATGTCAGTAATGTTCAAAACATCCATATCACCCACACAATTCAAACCACACGAGATTATAATTATTAACAACCACTTCATTTATTTAATTATCCACTCGGATTTATTAGATTTGGATTGATTTATCCAACTTACTTATTTCAGATTGGTTTCAACCAAATCGATTTTGGTTCAGGTTTATATCCAAGCAACCAACAACACTATCCAAACATATCATACAAACCAACATTAACAAATCAATCGATTGCCCATACTATAATAAACTTTACTTTTATTTATTATAAAATAAATTGGGCAAACAAATTTTAAAATAATTTTATATCAAATTACATATACACGCTCTCATATATATAATCAAACTCAATCTAGGGTATTGTTAACCCCATCTCTATTGAGTCATACCACAGAGCCAAGGTTATCACTAAACCAATAGCTCTGATACCACTGTAACGACCTGGGGAGAAACTAGACACTTGAACTTTCGACAATAATACATAAACCCGTATCACTTACCAAAACCCCAAGTATCGAACCCCTAGATTGTCAATAGAAAGAAGTTAGAGGGTGAGAATAGAAAGAAAGAATATTAGAATAGAAGAAAGAAGAAGAACACCACATCGAAATTTCACAGCGGAACAGATAAAATATAATATCACAAATATTTTTATACAGAAGAACTGTATATACATACCAATCATCAGAGTACAACAGATATCAGTCACAGCAGAAAATAACTTTATATAACAAGAGGTGAAGCCTCTTGCTTATAGCTCCTGAACTCTGAGCGAATATAACCTGTAAATACACTCGGTCTGACCTAAGCACATTTGAAGCAAAGAAAAATACACCGGGTCAGTCTGGAATCTTTCAGTGATAAATTCACAGAACATACACCTTGTTTAACTTTGGAAAATCCTTTCTGAAATCAAAGGATAATAGTAAGACCAGTCCACACATAAACACAGACGGTTTTTACCTTACTATAACCCAAAACCATTTTGAAATCATAGCTTATTCTGATATTATCTGAGTGTCTAATACAAATAAATAAAAATCTAGAGGAACGCTTGCATCTCACGCTCCCCGTATACAGTACACAAACCAAAACCGCGGGCGCTTATTGGATATTGGATTCCAACATTGACAAGGTATGGGACCACCTTCCGACTGTGTATCTCTAGAGGCGAATAAACTGGGTTCAACAAGAACGTCTTGCAACCCGGTCCTCACATGACCGACCACTCATTCCGCTTGAGTGTCTCGAGTGTATATCATCGATGGTTGGGATCAACAACCGCCTCCCGAAAAGGGACAACATCGAATATAGATTAAAGAAGCAAATGGAATTTCTCTAGATAGGTGATCATACACCCTAATGGGAGCGACCCACAAAGCCATGCTACCTGGCCGATTTTTTGTCATTTCCCGGTTGATGAGGCTTGAGGCTAGAATTCCTTTTCAAACATCTGGCCACTATTCACTTTGAATGCCACATCGTCAGATCCGCTAGATATCACTAATTGACGTTCACAAAAATACTCCGGTTAATAAGCTAAGAGAATGTGCACTTCTCCGCCATCAACTTGTTACGTTTGAAAATATCAACATACATGACTCCTTTGGAAATACTCTGTCAGACATCCGTCCATACAAATCATCCAGGAACAAGATGAACCGAAGGCACCCTCCTTTCGCATCCAATATAAGAATCACCCCATGGATCAGTAGCGAGCAGTCCTTGCAATCTGTAGATTTCAACCACGACAGAATCACAAACAAAATAACTCTGGTTGAAAGCCAGAGAGATTTGACAAGTAGTCCTTCCGCTTATGATGATCCACGATCTTCACTTGCTCCGTCTTCAATCGACATCTTCACGTATTTTTCGGTCGGAATGGTTTTCGAATATAATTTCGATCCCGATCTTTCTGTACCAACAATTGTATTGTTCTGGTTTGATAGTTGGTGATTTAACTATCAAGTAAAAATTGTGTAAATGAAATGATTTCACTGATTAAGTGCTTGTCATGACTTGGCATCTTTAAACATAAATAAATGGTAAATCAACCATTAATTCTTTCAATATAATTAAACCTTATATTTATTCTCAATTATAACGAAAACTATTTTAAATACTTTTAACAAACCACTTTATACATTCAGAGCCTGTGTGTGTGTGTATATATATATATATATATATACTTAATGGAATAACCAAATTACCAATTCTGATATCACAATTCAAATGTCGACTTTATATGCCTTAAAATCAAATATTCTTATTTACTTTGTAACTAACATTGTACTACTATTTATATTCAAAACCTCGCACTTACGTTCCATACTTCTCGTATGGAATATCACACCAATTACAACATCTTTCACTCGTTTCAAACTAATATCATTCCTCAATAATATCGAAATTGTTCAAGTTGGGGTATTTTATTTACCTCTCAGACCTTGATCGACAACGTCCTTATCTCAGAATAATATCAGTTCGTCACTTAAACACTGATATTCAAATCTCGTTTATCACTTTGATTTCAAACCTGGTTTTATAAACCATATCTTACATTTGGAATCCTCATTCAATACAATCTCTTTACTTAATTTCTTTGATTAAGTAAATGACCACAAAACACCACCTTTTACTTGAATCATTATAACACTTTGATTTAGAACCAAAATCTCTTGTCAAATAATTTGCTTTAATCTATTGGTATTCTTATTATAAGCCTTGGTCTTGGATTCCATAACTAACGACTACTTACACCCCTCTTTTCAATAATACTTTTTAACTTGGATTCTTTTCAAAGATCCCTTTTACCAATATTTAAACCAACCCAATCGTATATATTTTTCCTTACATTTCTACTCCTTATTTCAATTACAACGTTTGCTCAATTCAACTCTTTAACTTTTAAAGTTATCGTTTGGTTTGGAAAACCCCTTTTAAACCTTGTTTAACTTCCTTCCAAATCATTTAGTATTTTATAACAACTTCTTATATTTTTCATTTAAAACCATTTTCATATTTTAGTTTATTACTAATTTATTTATTCATTTCCCTTAACCATTTCATTTAAATTGATTTTACTTCACTTAATCCAACGATTAAGAAAAATCTTATTTATGTCCTTGCATTCCACTTACAACCCCACTTACCATTCTCGTTTAAAAACCTGGTTTATAAACCCTTTAAATAATTCTTTTATAAACTCGATTTAAAATATATATTTATAAATTTCTAATTTAATTAATTATACAAAACGACTGAAAACTTCAGTTCAGTCATAAAATAATTTATAACTTTAAACTGCGTTGATTCACCAAATTGTAAAACGATGTCTAAAACACACATTTTAAGCCATCCACTGCCAATTACCAAATCTACACTGTCGATTGATTTTAAACACAACACAGGTGAATATCTATTCAACCACCATGCTCAAACAGGTTTTTCTCCAATATGGTGTTCAATCAGTTCAAATATCAATAATGTAAAACACAAACAACATATATCATATTTGAGGAATCCGGTTGGATCCCTCCAACCTGTTCTTCCCTGCACCACAGCTTGTTATAGCATTCCATGAAATAAATTTCATATGATCGATTAAATCTAAATAACAACATCCAATCAACCATAACAGTCAACAGCAACCAATCAACCAATTTATTATTTTTAAAGGTAAATTATACTTAATTATGAATTTACCACATCATAGGATTCCAGAAGGTGTGAGAATTAACTCACTAGATTATTCGGTTGGCGGTTGACGCGTTTGTTCCTTTTAATTTTAAGCGAACGTTCAAAATTTGCTGAAATTTCAACTGCGTCAGATCAGAGCCTAATCTGTGCCATCGTCTAGGTCTCGTCCCTGCGATCCCAACGGATCCAGTTTCGTTAGATTTTGTTATCGTACTTAAAAGTTATGGTCAATACAAGTTTATATAAATTATACGATTATTAATTAGGCTAATTATTAATTATTTATTTATTAACTTACCTTAATAACCGTTATAACTATGCCACGTCTGCTCCTATTTGGTCTTCACGCGTTTTGTTTTCCTCCTTCGTAAGAACCCCGATGTTCCCTTCCTCAGACAAACCCGTCATCGTTTTTACCATAGCTCGACTCCCTTCATCATTTCCGCCGCCGCCGTTGAACCTGGGCTGCCCCTGACCTTGCCATCGGCACCCGGCTTCCATCGTCCACCTTCGCCATAAGCCCCCGGCCACCAAACCTCTCCGACCGCCATATATTTGGACCCAAACGGAAACTGTCATCTCCAAAGTTCTCCGCCACCTCACCACCTTCGGTGACCAGACCTCCACCATTAGACGCGGCTGCCACCTCTCCTCCACTTTAGTTCAGACACGACAACCCTCGACCCCCCAGTCGCCGGAAAACAGACCAAATCCGATTGCCACTTTGAAAATCCAACCCATAACAACCGTCTTCGTTCATCTACCTCCCACGGCCACTACACACCATTTCAGACCCTCCGACCAGTGCCAAACGAAAGCCTTACCTCTCCCCTTCAATTCCCCCAAGGTCCCATCACCTCAAATCAAACCAATCGTTGTAATTTTGGCCAAGAACGAAAACTGTTTTTTCTCGGTTTTCATGAAATTCCGGCCACCACAACCCTCTGTTCCACCCCAACTTTTTACAATAGCTAGACAAAACCCCGATTCTACCACTTTCCCTTTGGAACCCCTTCGAATTTATCACGGATTTAAAGAAATAAATTAAAATAGAAACAGGTGCTTTTCTGCAAAAATGTTCACTGGAAAAAATGTTTGGAGGTGTTGATCAGAAATATGGCTGAGGGGGGAGTGTATTTATAAAGAAAAATAATATTTATTTAAGTCGATGTGATGAACGATAATTTTCTTCGTGTCTATCGCTATTTTTAACGCTGTTTATTCGCTCTTGCACTCACATACAAACCCCGTCTGAGACGCGAATGGACGGCATAGTATAATTTGACGATACGGTCCTAATGAAACTTATTTCGTCGAATTCCGAGTCCGTTTGCTCAAATGGCCCTCGTTCATGTCTAAATGATCGTTTTATTTGTATTTTATTTTGCCACGCTCACAAATTAACCCCGATTGACGTGCAACTTGAAACCTAGCAATAATTTACTGTCGCGGTCCCAATAAAATTTGTTTCATCGAAAACTGAGGTCGTTTGAATAAAGTCCCTTTTATAAATGCCCAATTCAAATAAAATAAACCAATTTTAAAATACCTCAATATAATATTATTAAAATATTGAAATTGGCCATACACGACCAGAATTTCATATACTACTCAAATAAAATAGCTCGAGTTGAGTTTGAAGCCAAATCGATATTATAAATATTTAAAACCCCTTTTATTTAATATAAATAATGATAAAATTTATAAAGGAATTCCCCAACGACTTTTTCAAAATTTGATTTGGACATAAAACAAAATCTACAACACGAAAACTTGATTTTTCTCTTTCCTTAGAAAAATATTATCAAACTGATTCCGACGTTTCGTGTTTCGAGAAAATCCGACTCATATTGAATCCTGTACAGTCGTTTAAAGTTCAAAACGTCAAATTACGAACTGCCGCGCCATTGCAGCTCGTTTTATAATTAAATTATAAATTAACATTATAACGTCGTTTTATAAACGAAATCGTTACTATAATTTCAATACGAACCATATTTAACCATTTTAAGCTGCCCGATCACATTACATTGCAAATTCAACATTTTCCCAAATATCGAGAAAATAAAATATTATTTTATTATTAATATAATTTAAATATTCACAACAAATGGTTAAAATCGATTATATATATTCAAATAAATATTTTAAATAAAAAAATATTTCAATAAAATGGCCAAAAAATACGGGACATTACAAATCTTGCGGCAGACACTGGATAACATGGATCAGGGGCATAACGAGGCATGTGCACAACAGCTTGAAGATCCGCAAAGGTTGAAATATAAAATGGAGAAGTCGAAGATGGTTGAGCTGGTTTGAATATGTGGCATGGAAGACTTGTCCAGCTTGGGGGCATTTCCAAATATTGCCTCCGTTTGGATCCCTCCTTTTCTTCCTTTCCTTATAGATTTTCTCCACCCTTTTCCTTATCAGTTTTTTTAGCAAAGAAAGCTTCATCCTCAGACCTAGGGGGAAAAATGAAGTTGATTACAAACTGATATCCGTGTAACCAAATCTAAGAACTGCAACAAATCCTAGTTGAATGATGGAAACACGCTCACCCTCGGATAAATTCAGGTTACTTGCCCGAGGGCCCAAGGGGATGGAGACAACCTAATTTAGAGTACCTTCTACAAACTGTTAAAAGTACAATAATCTGAGACAAATAATAAAGGTGTTTTCGACTTTTAGAGAAATAGCGAGACAGGGATTTGCAGATTAAGATTGCTAGTGAACAGTAAGAATACGCAAAATAATCATTTCAGCATAATCGTCACCAGTAGAGGGCATCGCAAATAACCAACAACCCTTAGAGCCTAATAAAAAAATCAAAATAAAATCTGAATCGTGAAGCTCCAAGATTGAGTAGTTTAGTCGATCGAATTCGCTGAAGAATCAACGACCTCAAAGAGCCGTCATTAGTAAGCTCGAAGTAAAAAAGGAAATGCACGAATGGATGATGGCTTGAGTCAAAGTATAATATACGGGTGGAAAGTGAATGGGCCAAACTCGAGATAAGAGCCCAAAAGCAATCCGTGAAACTATACGACCTAGAGCATGAAGCCACCTAAAATGTACTGAGATCAAAGGATTAGCATGACCTAACGCATGTCAGAATTGTTCAAGTCGAAGCTTGTATTATTTTCATTGAATACAAGCTTCGAGGGCAAATGTTAATCCGTACAATATGGATCAAAGGTAACAACGTGTGTTTAAGTCATGAAAAGCCCTTAGCTCGCGGCGATGTTCTCCATTAATATTAGTCTATTACAAGTATTTAGATCAGTCATCAAAAAACATTCATCCATTGTCATCAAAAGCCACGAAACAACATTCATGTCAATCGAGCCCAAGTCAAGAACAAGTATGGCGTAATGAACCGAGCCAAAAAGAGGGGCGACCGCTCTAGTGCTAGAAAGTATAGACACAAAATAACTCACATAGCTTTGGGAACCACTCGCATACAAAAAACTCGCTCCGCCTTTTCATAAGGACGACCTGTGACGGTCGGGAATTTCGCTCGATCCGAATCGGTCGTTAAACCGATCTAGACCGTTCGAAACCCCTGATCGTTTGAGGACAAGACAAAACAGAACGCAGACGGAAGAACATTTCATTGTATATTACAACAATGCATCAGATACAAGAATATACTGAGTATAAATGAATAAATTACATTCGATAAATATCAGAGATTACAATAAATTACATAGCAGCGGAAAATAATACAAAGCACAACTGAAGGTGATATACGGATACAGAGCTTTCCGGATATCATTCCAGCTGTAAACCAGGATCCTGTGAATATAAATCTGCAAAACCAAAACTACTAGCTGCCCGTGCGGAAAATAGGGGCACCCAGAGTTTAGGTTAAAACAATAAACTCCAGGTCAGTCATGTGAATGGTGTGAGAACTAAAACAATTATTTAAAGCTTTACTTTAAAAGAGAGTAATTCAAGGGACCACGCCGTATAACACGGAACGGGTTTCCTCCCAAGAATGCTAGTGCATAGAATAAACAACGAAATGCTTTTTCGAAAAATGAAGCTATTATAAGACCCAGGTCCCATCACACAATGCAACGCAAGCCGGAGGATAGGGTTTTCCCTTATAATGGCCAAACATGCTTGATACGTTAAAAACAAATCATTTGATACTATAATAAATGTATAGTGTCAAAACAATTTCAATCATAAATATCAATCATAGGCGGCATAGCTACCATCTACTATGTCGCCATACTAGTTCTACAATTAAAACCGCAATACACGTATTGGAAATTGGATTTCCGTCATGAGTCGAGGCAAGGGGCAAGCTCCTCTCCGCGTTCGAGACACTCTAGCAAATGCCTCAGGACTACACACTCTGGGCAATCCTGGGATCCTCAAAGGCCGGTCCTCACTTACGTTAGAGGATTAATTATGCCTGAACACACGTTTCCCGGTCCTTACAGACCTAAAATCGAGGCGCCTCGCATCCAAACCACAAAGGTGAAAAGTATATAAATGTCAGGGCTGGTAGGTCACTGACACCACCCATAGCTAGAAAGAAACGTCGTGCTCTCCTTGGGTCCTCATCCCGTTTTTGACTCATACCGAGGTGTGAGGCTCGCGAATTCACGTTATACACAAAGCTGCCACGTAGGCCGTGCTTTGATCATCAACCACAAGACTCTGATTTTCAACAAAAGCCTTGATCATTGCATCTTAGCGTGCCACACAGGCAATTCATGCCATGCGACTGATGTCCATCGATATATAACCTCTAAGCTCGTACGTCTCAGAGAAGGGCGTTAAGCAAGAGAATAAATTCTCCGCCGCCAAACAGATACATATTTAACAGAAATCAATCAACACAGAATAAAATCCAATGTCAGACACACAATCCATTTACAAGTTCGTCCTGGGTCTGAACGAAACCGGAGGCACTTTCCTCGCATATCCATCGATCTCCAAGTACGTCTGGACGACCACCAACCGATTCCCTCATCTTGGGTGTACAGCCCAATCAAGATCATCAGTAATCACCCAAACGATGTGAAGACTTCCGGTCTTCAACCACCGTCTTCATCTTCGACATATCGTCGAATCGGTTATTCAGAATGGGTATAAACCCGGCCTTTCCGAACAACCCGCGTATATTAAAACAAATGTTACACAAACACAACATACGCCTCATTCCAATTCAGAATATTCTTTTATTCCTAAAATCACATTTTTAGGGAAAGGTTCCCATTAATTTTATCCAAGATAAATTCTTTAAAATTTATCTTTTAATCTTCCTTTGGATGTCATTTCAAACCAAATTATGGTTTTCTAAACTAGTCGAGATTAGCGAACCACACCGAAGTAATTATTTATTTTATTTCCCAATCCCAACCTATTCATCCCATGAAGCAAAACTGGTAGTACTCCATATCTAATACCACGGTGTTATCGGTAAAATTAATTACCATTTCACGTTCAAATCTAATTAAAGATTTAACTATCGCTTTGGAGCAAAACAGGTGATACTCCATTCTCGCTCATTTTCTAAATTTGATAATTTAGATTATAGATTCACATTTCAATCTAATTGCAGATTCGTTAAAAATCCTTTTACTGGGTTAAAGAACTAGTGTCTTTTAAAACACAGTTCACGACAAACCCAAATCACATTCTATTTATTATCGGGTTAAAGAACTAGTGTTATTTAAAACACCGTTCATGATAAACCTATGAATCAATTCTATTTAAACCCATTTCAAATCCAATTTATTTATTTAAAAATAAATGGGTTTTAATTTCAGTTCAAAACTAGTTCATTTTGATAAAAATTTATTTTTATCTTTTCAACCGTGGAGTTTTTCACCTCAACTTTTCCTAAATCATTTCTTATTATTTTACACAAATTATTACTATTTTTAATAATTTTATCAAGGCCCGTACAGTCGATTTCCATCAACGGCCATCGAACTGCACTTACAACGACCTTTTTATAATTTGATTTGGACGTATCTCCAAATCCAACCGTTAGATTTCAAATTTCTAATATTCGTTAGAAAGCTCTTTTCAATACGAACCAAACGGTTCCGGTTTTAGGAGAATCCGGCTGTCGGATCTCCCGTAATGTTCGTTTGAAATAAATGGTCGAAATTCACGAACGGCCGCGGCGCGGCGCGTTCTATTCAGGCCATTATATTATATATATAATATATATAATATATATTTCGTCGATTTCTATTTAAAACGAATTTTATAAATAGTTTTGAATTCGTTTCAAAAACAATTTCAACCTTTATTTCAAATTCAAATCAAAATTGAATTTTCTATTATATATCCTTTTTACTTTCATTTTTATTTGATTTCAATTCAAATCGATTTTTAATTCGATTCGAATTCATTTCGTTTTCTACTCAATTCAAATTCAATTCGTTTTCTACTCAATTCGAATTCAAATCATTTTATATTCAATTCATTTCGAAATCATTTTATATTCAATTCATTTCGAAATCGTTTTATATTCAATTCATTTTGAAATCGTTTTATATTCAATTCATTTCGAAATCGTTTTATATTCAATTCATTTTTTGTTTTAAATTCAAAAACGAATATAATCGATATAAATATCGTTCACGTCAAAATAGCACATCACTAATCAACACGGCTTTATATTCAACAAATGGATCTATATTTCTTTCAATACACGACTCTATATCTTTGTCAACACGCGACTAATCTCAGCGAATGAGTACTGTCCACGTGTGACTATTTTTGTTATTTAATATATTTTATGAAAATTAAGGTATCTATCGTTTGATATTGAATCAGACTCCAACCGTAAATTAGTAAGAGAACGATTTCCTGAATATTAACCCCGAAGGCCGAAACCAACATCAGATTAATATCCAGAAGACCACTCATCTCATCTATTTTCTAGTTGATTTCTAATTTTATATATGATAAAGATGTAAATTTTATTGTTAGAATATTTCGTTCAACTCATGACTAATCTCAACGGATGAGTACAGTCAACACATGAACCTTTACTTTATAGTGATAAAGATATAAATTTTATTGTTAAAATATTTCATTCAACACATGACTAATCTCAACGGATGAGTACAGTCAACACATGAACCTTTACTTTATAATATTCTTTATCTTTTAAATTGGAATGAGGCCCAATCAATCACCATATAAAGTTAATTATATGGATTCCATACAACACATGTATATAATAGCAACGATAAATAATCAACCATCATCCAAAGTGCACTACACTGTGTAAGCATCAAATATTGATATCTAACGCTTATAACAGCCTGTCGATCCATCGATCGACATACAACTAATTATTGGGATTAGTGTATGTTGTATTTTATCCCAATACCCGTGTGGGGTTTCAAACAATCAAATACAAATTTTATTTGTGCAGTTGGGCGATGTGTAAAATTTATCGACCCAATCAATATCCTTCAAATAGGTGTACATAAACAAACCGTCCGGTTTGTAAATGAATATTTTATTTTATTCACTTCCACGTTAAAAATTATATTTTTAACAATAAAACATTTTATTCAACCTATGAAAATATTCTATTCAGTTCATTTATTTAATAAAATGATATCTTTATTTTTCTAACTTATTTTAGACAATTTCGGCGCCATAACGGCACGATACTAGAAACGGGACAAGGCCTAGCCTTATCCCCGGTCTAGTGAAGGCCCATGCCATTCACACATCAATCAAATCGATTTCATTTCACCAAATAATTCAATTCAAACCAAATAATCTAACCAACTACACAACCAAACAATTTAACAAACAAGCCATCCATGGTCTGTGGATGACGGGTGTCGGGTGCTACTAAACACCGTCTGCATCCTAGTATATATATATATATATATATATATATATATATAACTAGAAAAAGAAATTAAAGAGTGAGAAGTTCTCACCAATAGCTATTCAATACCACGACTCTTCATTGATAGAAATCTTCATCGTTCTCGCCTTTTTATCACCTTCGTTGCCCGTTTCTCTACATATGTAAAAATCGAATTTTCACTTCGCTATTCAATATATAAAAATCGAATTTTTGCTTGGTTATTCAATATATAAAAATTGAATTTTTACTATGCTATTCAATATATAAAAATCGAATTTTTACTTCGCTATTCAATATATAAAAATCGAATTTTTACTTCATTATTCAATATATAAAAATCGAATTTTTTTATGTTATAAAAATCTAACCTTTATAGGTTTTTCACTCTAATAAAAATCTTACCTTTATATGTTTTTCACTCTAATAAAAATCTTACCTTTATATGTTAAAAATTATTCCTTTATGTTAAAAATTATTCCTTTATGTTAAAAATTATTCCTTTACGTTAAAAATCATTCTTTTATTCATTAAAAATCTAAACTCTAAAAGTATAAAAATTCAAACCTTTATTATATAAACTTCATAGCCTATTATACTTCAACAATTTGATCTCTTTTTCTTTCTAGAAATCCATTCTTTTATTTCTGAAAATCCATACTTTTATTTCTGAAAATCCATACTTTTAGTTTTTAAAAATCTATTAATTTCAGTTAGTTTCAAATTTTATATTATATATGAAAACAGAAGACTAAATAAACAACAGAAATAAATAAATAAAAAAAACATAAAGACTCACTGTAAAAATCAGAAGAGGAAGGGGAGAGAGTTTTCAGTCGAAGGAGAAGAGGGGGGGGGGGAGGCGGCGCGCGGATCCAGGTTGGTGGCCTTTGGTGCGGCGGTCTACGTCAGGGGGGGCGGCGGATGTTGATTGGGTGTGCGGCTTTGGGTGTGTGGGCTTGAGCGAGGAGAGGGAGAGGGAAGCAGGGGGGTGTCGGAGGGGGAATGCGCGGGGTTCAGTGCTAGCGGCGGTGGCCTCGAGGCGGCGGAGGAAACCGAAGACGACGAGGTATTAGGGCATCAGGTTTATTTCGATTTTGACTAAAGGATGTGGTTTGACCGAGTTTAGAAGGAAGATGGGTTATATATTATATATATATATATATATTTATTTAATAATTCAAAAGTTACATTTTTTTCGGACTCCAAACGAGACCCAACGACTGTCGCCCCTAGTTAATTACCCCCATTCCAAACACAATGGGATATGTTTCGTTGGCCAATTCGGCTATTACGATAGGTTTTCATTAAAATCAAAATATAAATCAGTATATATTGAATTTGAATGCACATTTCAATTTACTGGGGTCACATACTAACTCGAAAAATTACAGAAAAATATTTGCTAGCTTCGTATTGACGATACGGTCCCAACAAAACTAGTTTCGTCGAATTCTGAGACCGTTGGAAAAATGGCCATTTACCAGTCGATTAAAATCAACTGAAACTGGTCAAACGCGTTTTCCTTTGCCACGCTCACATATTGATTCGAAAAATTATGAAATTTGAAACCTAGCAATAAATTGACATCACGGGCCCAACAAAAGTGGTTTCGTCGAAATTCGAGGTCGTTTGCAAAATTCCCATTTTTAAGGGCCTGAATTCCATAGCGACTATTCAGAATTTTCAACTGGACATATCTTTTGATTCCCGCTATGAAATTTTGATTTTTCGGATTCGTTGGAAAGATATCATCAATTAGAACCTAATGTTTTTGGTTTCACTAAAATCCGGATTGTTTTGCACCTGGTACATCCAATTGAAGTTTGAAATCGAATTATCGAACTACCACGCCATTTTCTATTCCCTTTATAATTATATATAATTATTTATATTCTAACGACGACGCGTATAACTATATACGTTCGAATTCATTTCAAAATAAATTCTCGTCGATATTATTTAAAATAATCTATTTTAAATGTTCAAATTTCCCTAAAGTTGCCAAAATAAAAATTTTAAACTGGCTCAAAATTTCCGGGTTATTACACGACCACTCATCAGAACCAGATCAAGCATAACGGCTTAACTCGCCTATATGGAGAGGTCGTTCGCATGGAAAGGGAGCAAGTACTACAGTAGGTCGCACGTCCCCATGGTTGCTTGCTCAAGTCGCTCTGCTCGATCACATATGCTTCTCTAAGGCAGATACCGCCCACTAGACGAACAAATAGCAACTACTGAAAGATCGTGTTATATCCAGTAAACAAGGATATTGAAACACCCCACCTCTGTTAGAGTCACTCTAAAAGGGAATGCCCTAGATTTGGTGGAGGTTTATAAGTATAAGTCACAGATACACAAGACAGATATAAGAACACATATTTTTGAACAACGGAAAACAACAACAACTTTTATTTCATAAAAATACGTGTTACACAAACCATGCCATAATTGTCTTATAATACTTCCAAAAAACATAACATCTTCATAACTGTCTTGATTACATTATTTAAAGAAGCATAAAAACGTAAGTAAACTGCATAAGTCCCATAATTGCTGTCCAAAGCCATAGTCCAAAACGAAAAAGATCCAAGCAATACATTCTTTCTCTTCAAGCTGGATGTAAAAACTGGTCAATCTGCGGTATTCCCTCCCTGTGGACCTGGGGGGGGGGGGGACTAGGGGTGTAAATCGGTCGGACCGGACCGGACGGAGCTGTGTTCAGTTTCTGTCCTAAAAAAATTCGGACCGAACACGGACCGAACCAAAAAATTTCTCGGACAAATTTCGTTGTCCTAATTCGTGTCCTAAATAAAATCGGTCGGACACGGACATGTTCGGACCGATCGGACTCGATCGGACATGGCCATTTATATCACATTTTGTACATTTTACTAGATTTTCTCTCAACTATATGTCGAATTACAAGTAATTCGGACGAATTCGAATGAGCTTGGACCGGACATGATTTTTTTCTCGTACAAATTTTGTTGTCCTAACTCGTGTCCTAAATGAAAATCGGACGGACTCGGACGGACGTATTTCGGTCATGGACACGAACGGACGTCGGACATTCGAACAAAATTTACAGCCCTAGGGGGGACGGAAGAAAAGAAGACGAAAGAAAAGTAGAGTCAGACATAAAGCCTGAGTAAGCCTAGGACTATTCAGTCTATGAATAAAGAAATGAGCATGATAAGTATAAACTGGAAATGGGAAAGTACTACAAGCTAAGTTAAGTTGTCTAGAGTCGAATGTACTATCGTACCCCATATTAATCTCTATACCCATATAAACTAGTTCCCAACAGGCACCCCATAATCTGGGTGAAGTGATCCATTTCTGATGATCGGCTCCTACTCGCATAGCTACATGTGTCTTACGACCCCCGATGTTGTAGTTACCTATGCTGGTCCTACCATGGGGTGTATCAAGTCCCATGGTGGCGGCCCGACACAATTCTAGAATGCACAGGTATACTACTGGTGCCCAGTGTCTTATTTTTCTGCGCCGGAGTGTGTGCACGCCCGCACCCCGTTAGAACCTACACTGCTGCACCACCGCCGTTGATTTGACCTCTTACAGTCAACCCAGTAATCGTGCCCCACCCTGCCTAGTTCAGGGTATCTTGATACACCTTGTAGGGTTACTACTGAAAAGGGTCCCCCGCTACTAGGTTTTCTATTTCTAGCCAACATGCTAAGTTGGTTATGTGTTTTGTAAACCTAACCCCCAATCAGTCTGTATAGTTTAGCATGTTCCATTTTGATTAAGTATTAATTCAATTTACTTAATCCTATCAATCCTGACTCAGCCTTAATTGTCTTATTAAAGCCTCGACCTCTCACATTAGACAGGTATTGTTGTGGCTGCCTGTTGCCGATTGGGTCCGGGTAGTCTTACGCCACAACTCAGTCTAACCTCGGGTCTTTATTGGGCTCCGTGTTTAACCACCCACATTGGATAGGTATTGTTGTGACTACTGGACAGCCGGGCGGTTCCGGGCAGGTTTACATCACAACTCAATCCAACCTCGGGTTAAACACATCGTATTTTCTAAATTTACATATTTTGTCTCTTTTCTTTTTATATGTAAATATTTGCGGCCCATTATTCAAATTCATCTTTATTGGGTAAAATTAATTTATACCACTTAATTGTTTTCAAGGTCGTTGGCATGCGTCAAAACATGCCAACACCTATGTTTTATATTTTAACCCAAACGTCATTACCCCCGTTTTATACGTTCGCTACAATATAACGTATGTTGGGTTTAACATTTAAACCCAACATAGCCACATGAAAAAGGGGAGGCTTAGAACATGGTGTTTATATATTCTAAGTAACATAAAAAGGGGAGTGTGAATGCATGAACTTGCAACATAGCGAACTAATTAACATAAATTAGGCACTTGTGAACTTGCATTGTAATAGCATATAATCATGGTATAAGCATACCTAAACATGAAATCATGGTTTTTGATCTGTTCATATAATCATGGCATAAACATACCTAAACATGAAATCATGGTTTTTAATCTATTCATGTAAACTTGCAAGTGGAATGTAAATCTAACTTAATTATGTGTCACATATTATCATATGATTTTGATAACAACATAGGACTAAAACATGTTTTCAATTAGGCATAACACCAAACATAGTTTAGTCGTGTTCATAGAGTCAACACAAGTTCACAAAGATGCTTACTTTTGTCTCTAATACAAAAGTTTGGTTTTACACTTGAAACATGATGCCAATTCCAACATAAATTCATATGAGTCATAATACCCAAATGGATCCAACTACACTAAAAGTGATTATAAATAAAAAATATTATGTTGGCATAATAGTGAACCATATACTTGCATGAATCTCAAATAAACTACCACAAACATATAGTCGTTACTTTCAACATGAATCATATACTTGCAATTATCCAATAGGTATTGTAACAAACTACCACAAACATGTAGTTTTCAACATGAATTACATACTTGCGAATATCCAATCGTTATACCACAACATCCCAAATCGATTAGAATCATAGCAACATACAAATATGAATTATTATCACCACAAATCAAGTACAATTCTATTTCTCATTTTACACAAATCAAAACACAATTATTTATTCACATCGGAATAGCACTCTACTTACAACGTATGACGAATCTTCAATTCAGGAATCTGAATTCTGAATTCTGAATTTGGAGATGCTATCCTTTGTTGTAGGCGTTGTTTTGATTTAGTTGTCGTTGCTTTAAGCTTTTGAATTGTCTCCTAATCGTCTCTCAATTTTGATGGCTACTCCTTGTCTCTCCTCAGCAGCATGACGGTCTCATTCTCATTTTTATTTGTATGAATTAGGGTGAGTCTTAGGTCCTTTTTATAGAGTTTGTGAATTGATTAGGACCGTCGATGGAGCTTGGATTAATATTAGCCGTTCATTTGAAGGAGAGACCAATCAGGAGCTGACACCTAGCCCTAGTGACAAGGCAAGGCTCAGAAAATCGACCAAGCACAGACCAGGCCAGCCAGGGGGGGCTGGGTTCGACCTGGCTCAGGGGCCAGGTCGACTCCCCAGTCGACCCCCGTGTCGACTTGGCAGTCGACCTGGGTGCCCCAGGCCGACTACCCAGTCGACCTGGGTAGCCCAGGTCGACTACCCAGTCGACCTGGGTGCCTTGGGCAGGAAAATTCCCGCCCTGGCCAATCCGGCCCGATTTTTGAAATTCAAATCTGATTTCTGAGCTGTTTCTGTCTGTTTGAATTTTAAACTGAATTCTGAAACTTCCGGAGGCCATATCTTCTTCATACGGAGTCCGTTTTACGCAAACTCGGACTCTATCTCAAGCAGAATTCCGAGGCGAACGCAATGGCGTATCCCGTTTCCCTTAATTCTTTGATTTGAAATTAGTTATACTTTAATTTGTGAATTTCACAGTTATAGAATACACGGGGTGTTACAGATATGATACTGATCGCCCATCCATTTACAATTAGACATGGTCGCCCAACCAGGACCTACTTATCAGCCGGCCGCTAAAGGTTTAACATGGACTCCCGGTCGCCTTTGTACCAACCTTGATACTTCAATGAATCACCCGCGCACTCTCCGCCTGTCCAATCTATTCAGAACCATGCAACCGTTCGCTCCTCTAGAATCACTTGCACAAAACAGCTGGCAGCAGCTATTGACAACCAGCAATAGCTAAGAAGTGGCATTCTTGTAATTAAGGGGACAACGATTTGAGGCCTGCAGATATGGATTTCAGCTCGTTTTTTCATAAAGGGTTCACCTATAAATTGGCCAAGACTTTGACCAAAAAGGGGGATTCGAGACCACACCGAAGTGCTGCAAAATTCTTTCCTCCACCAGCCTAAAGCTTCTCAAGCTCCATTAATGACCGCAAAGGTTCACTTCATTTGGCTCCATCACTAAATGAACCAAATCTCCTTCTTCCTCCATCAGAGATCAATCCAAGCTCTCACCATCCATTCCAATCCGAGATCCATTATTTTCATCATCTCAAGCTCCATTCTACTTCTCTCATATCACCATTAAACTTCCTCAAAGCTTTGATTCGCACCTCAACCGCCATGGACTCACCGTTGATCCTCAAAGTGCTCAAACCGTGGAACATACTTTCCAGTGTTCATCGCATTCACAAGGATCCAACCATTTCCATAGTGGTGAGAAAGAATCAAGTCAGTAAAGAGAGGGAAAGTAATTGTGCAAGAGAGAATGGGCAAAAGTGAGATGTATGAGATGATGAATTTTGTAAACCCCCTCATGATAATGAGAATCATTTCAAAGTGGATGTAGATCTACTCTAGATCGAACCACTATAAAAATTCTTGTGTTTTTACTTACTTTTTCCTGTTTTCTTTGTGATTGTGGCTCCTTCAATTCCTAACCGTGTTGGTGAAGTACAGTCCTCGTACCCTTGGTGTTTAAGCCATTTTTTGGTGAAAACACTGTTGATGTAAAATCAAAGAGCACTTGGGATGGTACACTAGTTGGGATGTCATTGAGGGCTCAAACACTCCATGATTTTAACGCTAATTAATTTAAATAGAAATTAATTCGTAAATAATAAGATTGGATTTTTTCAAATGTTAGAATTTAACTATAAAACTTGCACCATTGAGTTTATAGCGATATTTCTATCAATTTTTATTTTCTAATCGGAATTCAAACAATTTTTTTTTTATTAACGTTTGAAATTATATAGTTTGAAATGAATATATATGCGATGAGGAAATAACAATAATCAATTCATGTTAATTAAAAATCTGTTATCTTAAACATTAAGCAAGTAATTAAGAGCAAGAGATTTCATCGGCTAAAAACGGAATGAGATTTTTAAAATTTACAAACGACAAATTTACATCGCATAGGCCAATTCAGGATGTAACACCCCACACTTGTTTAAGTCCGAACTTCGACAAAAATCGAAACTCAAACCCGTCCAAACATGGACAGTATAAATTTGGTATCTACAAATAAATGAGCATAAGCATAATCAAAGTAAAATAAAACTAACTCACAGCGGAAACAAGATTGGATAACTAATATCGACTAAGTCAACTACGTACGTTAAAGAAAATCGCCACATTGATATCGAGCATGAGAGAACGAGAACCAAAAACCAAACTGAACACCTGTTAAGACATGTCTTCACCGAGATAAACCTGAGAGTTGTTATGAGGAGAAGGGTCAGAACAACAAGTCCCATTGAGTAGAAAACACTGTATATAATGCACAAATATATCCCGTTCATCAGCATCAAAACATATGTCTAACAAGGCTAGTAATTCTAACCTAACCATGTAAAGATTTACACACGATGACAAACTACCATACCCAAGGTAGCATCCCCAAAGATAACGATATCGCCATACTGAGATAGCATGTTTATACATAAGTATGAAGTCTTTTAACTATCATTCAACTAATTACCAAAGACTAAGAGGCGGCTCCCAACTACTCACTATTCCATAAGGAGGTTAATTATCTCTATATAGCCACTTAAGACCACACTATCAATATAAGATAAGGGTGGATCATTTCGATCACTTAAGACCCAAAGCAGATATATTGATCACTCAATACCTCACTCGGTGGTTTACTCCACACCATGTCCTAATTTAATGCTTTCGTCATTCACACATATATCATGGACCGCATAAGGCGAGAGACAGTAAGTAGCCACTTATTACCTGTAGGATAGGCAGACGACATCTCGTCATTTATGACCTTCCCTCGGTGGACCTCTATGTTACTATCTAGATGACCTTATTAGATAATCCCCTAACCACTTAATACTTCCCACGGGACAAGAAGGCCTATGGTACGTCCGTAGTGGTCATTTAATACCTAATCCCATGGTCGACTCTCACCCTATTCACTTACTACCTAGATAAAGTGGACCTATGCAGAGATTACTGACTTATTCGTATTCCTTTTACTTAACTTAACTGTGTTAGTAATCAACACAATTGTTCACACAAATATTTCTAAGATAATAATTGGGAGATTTTTTACATCAAACAAAAACATGGTTCAATAAACTATTATTTTTTCCAAAAGCTTGTAATAGGTCAATATAGGGTGAAAAATAGTAAAACTATTTTAACTTAATTATAATAATATGTAAGAAATAATCATAAATTGGAAACTTTATTAAATAACCAAGAGGTTTAATTAAACAACATATGTTGTTGTTTTGTCCAATAAATATCCATATGCCATAATAAAGTCAATGCGATTATAGTTAATATTTAGGTGTAATTCTAACCTTTGAGCTTTTATACCATAACATAAAATATAAAAGAAAGTCAAAGTGAATGACCTTATAAAACAATCATGTGTAGTTTTTAATTTTGAGCTCTTATACACGGAATATCCACACATTTGAAAATAACTGAAGGAATGTTACCAATAGCTTAATATTTATATAAGATATTAAGATGAATTTAAGATTGAATTCAAGTACCTTTTCATTAATGTATAAACCTTAATATGTAGATTTGATGTAATAAATTTTAATAAAATAGTATTATTGTGAACCATTCATGTTGTTATATATTAAGTCCATAATTTAATAAAATGTATGAACAACAAATTTAGGAGCATGTTAATGGGCAGATAATGTCAATTATTACATCAAATTTATAATTATTACTATTTTGAGATCATGTAAGCGAATTGTTCAAAAAGAGGAGGCTAAGCTTCCGGTAGCTGCATCATCATGCTAGAATTGTGTATAAATTCCTCCTATTTTGAGAATAAATTGTACAAAAAGAGAAGACTAAGCCTCCAGTAGCTGCATCATCATGCTGCTATTGTGTATAAATTCCTTCTATTTTGAAAATAAATTGTATTTTTTTAACCAAAATAGATCATACACACACGCACACATATCAAAAATTGTGGAAAATAGCCTTTCTCCCATGATGCTATTATACAAAAAGAGGAAGCTAGGCTTCCAGCAGCTACATCATCGTGATGCTATTGTGTACGAATTCCTCCCGTTTTGAAAATAAAACAGAACATTGGATTGAGCATAAAGATGTAGGAAAATGACAGTGCAGAGGGCATGTGGAAAATGACAATTGCATCCTCAGCTCTACTCATTAACAAGAAATATTAAACTAAGCCATATGTTTTTAATTACATGTTGCCTTATTGGTTTAAGGATGGTAATACTAGACACTTATACTATGCTTGAATTTTAATAGTTGGATAAGTCTCTAAAGTAATATTTATAAAATTATACCAAAACTTATTGTTTCTGTGAAGCCTAAAGGCGAGCCATGTGATATTCAAATATTATAAAATGGAGAACCGTGCCTAAATTTTTATGTACATTCAAATGAAGAAAGGAGGATATCGGCCTATTGTTCTAAACTATTTTGATGTTTTAAGACTCGGGCGTCTTATACTAACGACAATATGACCGCAAATCAACATGCTTCAAAAGTAACCATTCTAAAATAAAACGATTGTTAGAAAACATCAAAATCATTAAGCAAAAAAGAACACTTGGTATTAATACCATACGCAATATACTAAAAATATTAAGAAAAATAATTGTTACAAAGTATACTACATACAATAAATATTATACACAAGCTATGATGGCATTTTCTATCCAAACAACATGTTTTAAATTTTTATTTTTCTTGAACTTTGTTTTTTAACTACGGATTCCTTCCTTGGCCACCATACATATTACCCCCTACACATAAACATACACTCAACATATCCTAACCACATTCATCCCAACCTGCCCGTGTGCAAAGCACAGGCCCTAACCTAGTTATATACTATATACGAATCTATGTTGACGTCGGATTGAACAAATGTTAAGTGATCGATGTTTTCTACGAATTAGAAAAGCGCGAATTTTGTTATAATAACTGCAAGTGCAAAGATCGTGTAATATGCAAGCCGAACACAGGGAGGAATTTTAAGTTTTATTACTTATATATTTCTTGGGCGAGTTAGACAAATCTTGGAGGTTGATTTTGAAACAAACAAAATTGAAACTGCAAAAAAAACTATTATTAAATTGAATCAGATTTGAATCTAATCAAATCTATATTCAACCCAACATGACCTAGGAAAGCAATAAAAAGAACAGAAATTAAAATTGCAGAAATTAAAATAACAAACAAGAAATAAAATTAGGATTACCGCTGAATCTAATCAGACGGTCAATCACTAATCAAAATAAGTGCAAAATACAAATAGTGCTCTACCAAATCTAATTTTGTAGACAACACTAATTGCTAAGAAAAAAATGCATAAAAGAGAAAAGGAAGAAAATTTTATTAATTCCAGGAGATGTTTACAATAAGATTATAAGGGTATTTATAGGATAGATAGCCAACCTAAACCCAAATACAATCACAACTCGGCCTTATTTAATTCTATTAAAATTAGGCCTTTCGTCTTTTATTCTTGCTTCCTTGGTAATTTTTCATTGATTTGTGATATGCATAGCCTTTCTGTCAATTATTTTCTTGTCCAAAAAGAAACTGGATGTGAGATTTTCGTCAGCAAGTCTTCATATGTAAATATACAACAATTTGGTCTCTATTTTTATATTTTCTAACTGCATGTGGCTAAGTTGGCATATCTATAAAAATGATAAAATAGTACCCAAGTAATATTTATTTATATACAAAAGATAATATATAAGAGCATAAAATAAACACATTTCTATGTTAATCATTAAGTTTCAAATAATATTTGAAATATTTGACCTGAAACTATAAAATTAAAATTTAATTAAATTTCATGAAAAGTTGTAATTAAGTTTTAAGATAATTTTTTTGTTTGATTTAAGTTTTAAATGTCAAAATTAAAATTTTAAAATTAAATTTGTTTTAACTTTGAGGTAAACAATTGATTTGGTTTAATTTATGTTAAACATTAAATTAACACAAGATTGTTGTTAAGTTTAATTTCTTGACTGACTTAAGGATAAAATTATGAATTTGATTTAAGTGATAAATAATAATACTTTAAATGGTGTTTTAATTTAATGAAATGAAATTTATATTTAGAATTTAAGTTTTGTAAGCAAATTGATGTAAATTGGACTAGATTGGAATTTATGTTGTAAATCAATTAACACTTAGTTGAAATTTGAAATTTAAATTATTTAAGTCTCAAGTTGATTTGAAATTCGAAATCTGAATTGTTTTTTAATTCAAAAATTCAAAATGTTGATTTGAGGTTTGAATTGGAATATCGAGTAATAATGAAAATCTGTTTTTGAATTAAATCGATTAATAACATGAAATACGATGTTTATTTAAATTTAAGTATTTCATTTATTAAGTTATTTGTACATTTCACTTGAGTTAATTTATATGAATAAGAATACTAATCCAGATTTGAGCGTTTTGTTTTTTGAACTCGGGTCAGACTGAGTATTTCACTTTAGCGAAGACATTGGTTTCAGAAGACGAAGATGGAGTTGAAGACCATATATTACTACTATTGTATTTGCGCTGCATCATTGGTATGTCATGTTAGATGTAAAAATCTGATATTTCAAACTGAAATCAAGTGAATATTATTTGACATTTTTATGAACTATATATGTTATTATTATATTTTATCATTCCATTGTGAGATTCTGTGTTTTATTTAGTTCTTTCTCATCTTGTATTAAACCCCAATAACAATATTTCATTTTGGAATGGTTTGAGTTGGACATGTGCAGTTGATTATCAACTTGAACCATCCCAAAAGGTGGGTTATTACACCCCATGAGAGGATAAACCCCTCTTCCATTACACCCCCACAAGCAACTCCAAATATGTGTTTTTGACAGGTGTGAACTATTATAATTAAAGTGTAACTAAAACATTGATATAACATAGTAGGTTAGAATGCGAGATTAGTAGTGTTATACAATAAGAGCCTATGCAAATAAGGGGCTATTGGTAGTTGTGTTACATTATATCGAAGCAGGACATTTCTAACCATAGGATTCATGAAGTATATATGGTTGTGTATCGGGGAAGAAATACTCTCAATAAATATGGTAGTCTGCTTCAAATTTAGTGTAGGTGGAAGGTACTATTTTGATTGTACTATGCAATATAGATCAGAGCTGAGATGGATCAGACATTATTGAGAATTGTTAGAACCAAAATCAGGGATACAGTTGCATAGGGAACATTATTAGTCTTTTATAGTCAATGGGAAAGACATGGTTACATCTAGCTTGCGTTTGCATCTTATAAGGGCATATCCAGTTAGATTATGCACCAACACAATTATTTTCTAGTTTTTGTTATGACAATGCTAGTTAACCCATAAAGAGATCTTTCGTAATGGATGCAACGGTCATTATAGTCGAGTCAATAATAAAAAATAAATAAAGTAGTAAATCCCCAATGCGAGATAGAGTACGAAAAACATATGAAAAGTCGTTAGTAGGCGCTATGAGAGTCTCTTGGGTTATACGATAGCTAGAACATAACATGGCTAGGGGATTGATCCTAACATGGTGTTGATTGAGAGATACTAGCCGGTAAGTATCCAAGTCCATTAGAAGAACATGATACACACACGCACACACACACACACATGTAGATATGATTATATAAAGTGTAAAGGATAATGAAGCATTACTTGGACATGAAGTCAAAACGAGTAATAAAATATAAACAATGTAACGAGAGATAAAAGGAAATCAACATAAATTAAAGTTACGCATAAAATATATTATTTACCAGTCATCGGCATATTGTTCTGAAACCCTCCTTATTACATGGTCCATAGAATAGCTTGAAGGACATGTACTAATCTACTATGCATATTTGCTTCTGCTATGTACACTTGACTTGAAAGTATCAAATCTTAATTGACAATTATGTCAGTATGCATTATATCGTTAGTGCTTTGATATGCATTTTTGTTTTGTTTGCTGGATACCAAACCAACGATCCATACTTTGGTGGACCCAAGTTTTCGATTTAATGAAAATTCAGGCACATTGGGGTGCAGGTTCTTACATCTCCTTTGTGTACATACAAGAACACACACACACACACACACACACACACACACACACATATATATATATATATATATATACTAATCCAATGCATTGTCATTTATATTAAGTCAATCCAAATCCATTCCATAATGTACAATTATTATTTACATACCACATATACAACACACGCAAGCAACATCATCCACACCTTTAAATGTTAATTGACTAGAAAGTCAAACTCAAACAACCTAAGAATGATATAAGCAATAAGAAGAATACAGAAAGTGGCTAGATAGCATTCTGAATGAGTGTTAACAATATACGTTTTTCTATATTATAATTGTAACCATAAAACATTATCACTTTTTATGATATGTAATATCATATATTAACATTTTCATCTACAACTACTAAATTACAAAAATACTAATCTCTTTGATATCTGAAGATAGGCCATGATTCAAAAAAACAAGAATGCATGATTCACATTCACAAATAAATGTCACACCCATCCTTATTGCATTAACACACAACTTAGTGATGAAATGAACCGTGTTCCACATAATGCCTATAAACTCATACCTATGCATGTATAACTGTCTGATTGTGTCACCATGATAAACAATAGTGGCGAACATATGTAACCGTATATATGTACAATATACCCTCTTAATATCATCAATATATTTGATATTATCTACGATCAATATATCAGGTAAGTGCAATAGCAACAATCAAAAATTGGGAAACAAGATTACAAACGATGTCCTCTAAACTAATGAACGTATCTGAATTCAAACCCAAAGTGAACGCCTTCTAATATAAGGACTATTGGATCCAGGCTAAATCTAGAAGCTAGTTGGTTTAACCAACATATTGATTGGTGGCGTACATCCTGAACCATGTGAAACACCCCATGCCCCCTAATGTTGCCCATATGATGATGAGTTAAGTTTTATGAAGCGCTTAGGCATAAAGTAACAACCCAGAGACTAAAATTCACAAGACAGAAATGTAAAACAAAACGGAAACTTAAAACATTTTTTTCAGATAAGCAAGTCAAATCACAATACTCACTACATTTCATAAATACTACATAGTCATCAACACAAAATTTTCTCATGGAAAACAATAATATCAGAGTAGATAGGTAAAACCAAAAAAACCATCCCTCTTAAATGTCAATACAACGATCATAAAACAAGAAGTGAACCAATACATGAATCTGGGAAGAGTCTGGATCCAAGCTGAACTGAATAATCAAGAGTCACTGCCGAGACCCCCCACCCTGCAAACACGGGGAAGGGGAAGGAAAGGAGAAGAGAAAACAAACTAGGTCAGACATACGTCTGGTGAGTTCTAGTAATTTCTAGCATGAGCATAAGTTAAGGAAGCATTTAGGCAAATTAAAAGTTCTGAGAGGAATAGACATAAAAGCTAAATGAAATAGAAGGAGAGATAAATAGGAATAAATATAGGCTTCTCATTCATATCCGTGAGTGCTGCAACGACTACCAAGATATCCCAATTAGGCTCTATGTAATTTCCATCTGTCGATCAGATTATATACCCATAATGTGATGACTTATGCTAGCTATGGAATTCAGGGTTATCAATCCCGAATCCATCAACTAAAAGGACATAGCCGTTAATTATAGCCATTACAGCAACTTTTCTTCCCCAATCGTCATGGCGCATGCTCATCGTCCCACCGGAACGCGCCCACACTTACCTCGTTTGAACCTCTTACCATCCAATACAATAAAGTGTGCCCTAGTCTCTACCTTGTGCGAGACCTCCATGATATAAGGGATACTGACTGATACGGGTTCCCAACCAAATATGCTATTAACACAAATCACCCCTTATCCCCATTCATTTTTTATCAGGCCTTTTATCTTTCCCAATCAGCCCCATGCTACTGGAACAAACCTAAACTAGGATTTCGTTATGTTATTAGGCCTCATATCTTCCCCAATCATTCGCACGATATTGCAATAGACCAAATCTATGAGCCAATTATCTTCTCCAATCAGCCCCACACTACTGGTACGGACTCCCTCTATCTTAGCTTATTAATTTTATCAATTTAACTTAACACAATTTAAGTTCGTTAATAAGCCCAATATAACCGCATGTTATATCCCTTTGTTGTATTAACATTTCTAATTACTGTTATCTTTTTATACAACCCATTCCTTATGTTAAGTTCAATCTATTCCAATCTACATGTTTGCATATTCTCCAATTACAAGTTAATATTTATCCCCAATTTACTGACCAATCTGATTACAATACCTAATTAGTTTCAATATGCCAAAAAAAAATCCTCTTTTATTCAATTCTAACATTATTCCAATTTAATGTAAAATAACGGTAATAGCCTTGGCTCTTTTCAGGCCTAGGCTCAGTGCTAAAAGAAAACGAGAAATGGCTTAGACTACTCATAAGGTCTAGACTCAAAAAAAAAAAAGCAAATGAAATAGGCATGAGCATAGCTGTAAATAAACTATAACAAAGAAGGGAATAAGAAGAAGGAGGATTACTTATAAACAATAAACAACTGGAAACAAATAGGCATAGACAATAAATAAACTGCAGTACCTTACAAAAAAACAAAGCTTATAAATACTGTAAACATAAAACTTGTACATTACAACTATCTAACAGTGTAAACTTTCCTACGCAAATAACTAATCTGAAAATACATAAAAACTCACTGATCTGATGATCAAAGCTCCCCTTTGGCCTTCTTCTTAATTCTAGCAGTACCTCTGCCTCTAGAAGTTTTTATAAAAAATATATTTAAAACTTAAGAACTTATTTATCCCTGTTAAAATTTATTTGTTTGGCCTTTCCTAATTTTGAGGATATGCCCAGGGAAGAAGAAGCAGAAGAGAGAAAGAATGAATGTGTAGAGATGAGAGAGACTCTGGTAGTCTATTATAGGGTTTACTAAATTCCCTTAACCGTCCAATATTAAGGTTAGATCTGGACTAGTCATGTCATTAGGTCTATTAGAAAGTGCCATGTCAGCCTTTGGTTCAAAATAAACCAATAAAACAATGCCACATCATCAAAAATAACGTTTGAATGAAATAAAATAATCGCTGCAAACGTGCGCACCACATCGTGCGCCAACATGCGCGATGGGTTGACCCAGCCCGCCTTGGGTCGACACATGGTTGACCCAAGGAACTTTGGGTCGACATTAAGTCGACCTAAGTGGGAAACGGGTCATCCCAATCGCCTGTTTCTTAATATATATATATATTATATATATATTCTGATTTTTCTAGTTAAATTCTTTAATTCATAACTAATTAATTTTAAATCTAATTTCAACAAGCCAAGTGTCCATATTAATCAAAAAATTACAACGAACTCAATGGTGCTAGTCCTTTTCCTAATCCTAAATATTATTCTAATTAATATTTAATTTATTAATCTTTTTCATTTAACTGTTATTTATTAAAACTCAGGGTGTTACCTTCGCCCCTCTTTAAAGGATTTTGTCCCCAAAATCTCCAAGGCTAGAAGAATGTTATAAATGTTATCAACCATTATCTATACCCATATACTTAACCATCAACCGCTGGCATTCCATTATCCATAGATTTTCTAATGCTTTTCATGAACATATGCAAAGGTGTTGTGTATATGTCTCTAAGCTCACGCAAACATCAGGCGGTCCACTGATTCTGCCGACCTGCTTAATGCAATTTCATGCCTGGTTCTTGACATGTTGGTGGGATCCAATAGACAAACCGACAACTGACAACCACTGGAAACTGTCTACTTAACCATCAACCACTAACAATCATGCAAATCCTCAACATGTTAGTGGGATCCAATAGAAAAACTACTTCTTGGTCTGGAAATGATTAGAGAGACCTCCGATATGGTTGATTTGATTAGGAGGAGGATAAATGCGACACAGGATAAACAAAATTCATATGCGAACAAAAGCAGGCTCGACCAAGAGTTTGATAGTGGAGGTTTGGTTTTCGTCAAAGTTTCGCCATTGAGGAACGTGGTGAGATTTGGCTACACAGGCAAGCTGGCGCCTATGTTCGTTGGACCATTCCCAATCACGGAGAGAGTAGGGTAGATGACATATAGGGTTCAACTATCAGATAGGCTATGGGTGTCCACAACGTATTCCATATTTCACATTAGCGGAAGTGCCTACACGATTCAGCAGTGGTAGTAGAGCCTGACACATTAGACTATTAGAGGATGTGGAGAACGAGCAGGAGGCATCTATTCGACGAGCACCTATGTGAATCCTATATTTAGAGACCAAGAGGTTAAGAAACAAGGAAGTGAGATTGGTTAAGGTTCAACATGGTGATGACTCTAACAAAGCCATATGGGAACCAAAGGAGAAGATGTGTATTTCTTGTCCTTATCGCTTTGATGGTACATTCCGACCTTTTTCCATCTTTAGCTCTTAGGTTCTACCTTTCAATTTCATTTGAATATGATCTTAGAAGAGACTTATTGATGGCAGGATATGGAAGAAAACATGTTAATATAACATGCTATGTTTGATGGATGCAATTGTTTGCATACACACTCACTAGGCACTATGATCGGCTGAATAGGACACTTGCATATGCATATGGATGTGTGTGCATTTTATTTATTTCTATGATTGTAATATATGGATGTCAACATATGGTTTTTTCCATATGGATGATGTTTGATGCACGCATATAGAATTATCGGTTATCATTAGGAATTTTGCATACATCTAGATGCATGACACTAATAAAATTACACAAAAAGGAGGTCAGTTGAATCACTGCACCGCCTAACCTTTTGCATTAGTTAGGATCATATACACTACAATTATTGTATAAGTAATTAAATTGCATTAGATAAATGAAGGGTAATGGTTGCCAATAGATGATGGATGAGTAAATGGATGTAGAAAACACTTATATTATTCTTCTACCATAGAGATTTCAGGGACGAAATCCTTTAAGGAGAGGAAAATGTAACAATCCAAATTTTAACAAACAATAAATTAATTAACGAATTAATTAATAAGCTCGAATTGAGCAATGAGGTTTGCGTTATTCTATCCGTTATGATTTGGTAGTTTAGATAGACATTTGGTTTGTGTAAAACGAACTTAAAACGAATAAGTTATGATGAATAGAAGTTTGAAATTGAAATTCAAAATTTAATAAACAAATGAATACATATAAAAATATACATAATTGTATGTAGAAACTGGGACGACCCGGTCCCAGGCCGAGTCTCCCAGGCCATACATGGGTTGACCCACTATGTGGCCTAGCACAATTTCGTGGCTAGCACAAAATCAGAGTATTCTAAATGTTTCAGGACTTTTCTTTGCATATCACGATTGAGACTAATAACCTAATACCTAATGGCCAGATATTTCCTACTTCTACTACAAAAAAGCCTCTAACCCTCCCATATTCCACAAAACTCCTTTCTTCATTCGTATGCCTCCTTTACACCACTTTTTCCTTTAAATAAAAAGAGTTTAAGAATAAAATTGTTTGTACACATATTCTGGAGGAAGAATTATTTACATTTTGGAGATTTCGATTGGGCCATTGGGAAAGCTAATTTTTGGTGAGATTTTCAGTGATTCTTAGATTTCTGATAAGTTAATGAAAATTTTGTATAATAGTACTTATAGATGTTCCAGATCTAAAATGTTTATAGTTATTTTCAGATTCAGATTGTTTTACAGTTATTTCACAGATTCAGTTTGCTCCTATTTTTTTCTGTAAATCTTTCTATCCAATTCTACAATTTATGTATAGTTAATATTTATATTTCTATAAATTTCTATGTTCATATTTCTTTTCCTTTTTTTTCAATTTTGTAGTTTGCTTGGGTTATTCCAAATTACGCCAAAAAGGCATATGAATACGACTGAATTGGGCATAGATCTATATGCCTAATAGCTTACGATGGATTATCATTCTTTTTTGTCTTTTTTATGCTTGGATTGGGGTATATCTAATTAATTTGGAACAATCAAATTGGGGATAAATTGCATATATTGAAAACTGCATAGAAATGGAATAATGGATTAAACCAGATTTGGACTGTATGAACGCCTATTGAAAAGGTCATAACAGGAATTGAATTATATTAGTAAGTTGCGTAAATATGATAATTTGAAATCATAATAAACATGTATAGTTTAATTGCAAAGTATGACAAGAATTGGTTGAAAAAAATGGTTAAGATATAATGTGGACATATTGACCTAAGTTATGAGCAAGTAGGCTTTAATATGGAAATATTGACTTAAGTTACGAGCAAGTAGTCATTAATATAAACACATTGATTTACAATGGGTGCGTAAATTACGAGCTTAAAAACTTAAATGTCATGGTTAAGCCTTAATATCTACATACTGATTTACGGTGGTTGGGTAAATTACGAGCCTAAAATTATGATGTTAGTATTTAATATGAATATATTGAATTTTAGCGGTAAGTTACGTGCTTCATAAAATTTGTGTGGGGGCCAAATCAAGGGTTGGGGATTTGAGCTAAGCTATTGGTTGGTTGGAATCCATTCCATGCAGCATACTTTTTATCGTTTTCAGTCTCAAATAGGAAGCAAGGGCACACACCATGCTATGTTGTTCATGTAAGTTTGTCCAAGTAGGAGTGGATATGGTTGTGTTTCAGCGGGTAATTCTGCGTGCATTGATCAGATTGGGGAAAATAAGCCAATGTAACACAAGTGGATAAGGTTAGTCTTTTGCTAATGGTCTACGGCCTGATAAACCCAAACCCATATTAAGCATAGATTATTCATGTTTTGGTTAGTAGCCGATCGATTGGGTAGTATTAGGAATTTCTTCATAATTATTTTCATTGTTCTGAATTTGTAGAATTGCCAAACATTCATCATTATCAAATCCTATGAATGAGAACAATCAATCTTTTATGTCATTTCTGGTGTCTATATTTTCATTTATTCACTTTTAAGTGTGCACAGACATTACCCTCTAATGTCATTAGAATTATTATTTTATCTAATTTTCCTTTGCTTATCAATCATGCGAGTAATCACTATAGCTCACCAGACTTTTTGTCTGATCTATTTTTACTTTCCTTCTTTCCTTTTTCTCCCCACAGACTCTCAGGAAGGAAGCACATAGTTTGACTGCCTAGCTATTTCTATGTTGGAAGACTCTTGCTGAAGACGTATTATTTTCATCTTTTTCATTTCCATGGTTTTTTCGTTTCTATGGCAATTTAGGGAATTTTAATAATTATGTACTCTTATATTAATATTTTTTCGGCTGAGATTTAAGACATGATATTCAAAGACAATTTGGTTTTGTTGGAATAATTTGTTCTTATAATTTAATGTAAATTGTCAACATCTTCCGCTATAAATTTCTTTGCTTATGTCTTATGGAAACTTATTCTCTATGATGTTTATGTCTTTATGCCTACAATGTTCTATATTTCTTAACAAAATTCTATATTAGGGTCACGTTAAGGGTTATGGGGTATATGTAGACACACACACGCGACATCTCGCATTATACTGACCACCTGTAGATGGTAGATTTGTTGGGCGGTTCCAGGCAGGCTTCCACTACAAGTTGGGCTTAATCTCGTGTCTTTATGTATTTACTATAATGGCCCATGACACCTAGACCTCTCACATTAGCCTGGCTTCTTCGTAGAAGCTGGATATGCCGGTTTGTTCTAGGCAGGCTTTTACTGCAAGTAGGGGTTGATCTCAAGTCTCTGTGTCATTAATATTAATAAATACTCTCATGCATACAAATATCCTATGGGTCATTTATAATTCTAATCCCTTGTTAAACTATTTAATACACAGTTATAATACGTTACTTACACTATAAATATGTAAAAACCCGTAACTTCCCCGGTAAGGAAAGCGCGGATAGTTCGAGAACAAGCCACAACGAACGCAGGCGGAAGGACATTTCATTGTATATTACAACAATTCCATCAGATTACAAGGATATACAGAGTATAAATGAATAAATATTACACAGAAATATTAGAGATTTAAATTACATACATAGCAGCGGAAAATAATACAATACACAACTGAAGGAGATATACGGATACAAAGCTTTACGGATATCATTCCAGCTGTAAACCAGGATCCTGTGAATATAAATCTGCAAAACAAAAACTACTAGCTGCCCGTGTCAAAATAATGGCACCCAGAGTTTTGGTTAAAACAATAAACTCCAGGTCAGTCATGGGACTGGTGTGAGAACTAAAACAGTTGTTAATCTTTATTTTAAAGTTCGTTATATCAAGGGACCACGCCGTATAACACGCAACGGGTTTCCTCCCAAGAATACCAGTGCATAAAACAAACAGCGCAATGCTAAATAGAGAAAAATGAAGCTATTATAAGACCCAGGTCCTATCACACAATGCAACGCAAATCGGGGGATAGGGTTTTCCCTTATAATAGCCAAACATGCTTAGTACGTTTAAAACAAATCATTTGGTACTACTATAAGTGCATAGTGTATAAAACAACTTCTAATCATAAGTATCAATCATAGACGGCATGGGTACCATATATCATGTCGCCATACTAGGCTCTACAAATAAAACCGCAAATGTCACGTATTTGGAAATTGGATTTCCATCTGTGAACCAAGGCAAAAGATAGTCCTCTATCGATTCGAGACAATCTAGCCCATGTCTCAGGGACAGAACGCATCGACCCTTAGGAGCCACAGGGCCGGTCCACCGATGTGGATTAAAATGCCTGAACACTGCGTTTCCCCGCCCTTTGGGGCGTAAATGAGTCCAATGACTCTATCGGTCCCGGATCAACCGATATAACCGAGGCGCCTCACAACAGCAACAACCACATAAGTCAAACACGTCAAGGCGTGTAAAACCACTGACGCCACTTCTAGCTAGAAGGAAACGCATGCCCTCCCTGGATCCTTCTCCCGTTTTTGGTTCACAACCGGGGTGTGAGGCTCGCGAATCCACGCTACACAAAGCTATGCCACACAGGTGGTGCTTTGATAATCAACCACAAGACTTTGCTTTTCAACATAAGCCTTGATCATATTGCCACTTAGGCATGCCACACAGGCAATTCACTCCATGTGTTTGATATCCATCAATATATAACCCCTGAGCTCGTACGTCTCAGAGAAGGGCGTTAAGCAAGAGAATAAATTCTCCGCCGCCAAATAGATATATATTTAATAGAAATCAATCACACAGACTAAAATCCAATGTCAGACACACAGTCCATTTACAAGTTCGTTCTGGGTCTGAACGAAACCGGAGGCATCTTGTACCTCGCTTATCCATCGATCTCCAAGTACGTCTGGACGATCACCAACTGTTTCCATCTTCTTGGGTGTACAACCCAATCAAGATCATCGGTAATTATCCAAACGATGTGAAGACCTCCGGTCTTCGACCACCGTCTTCATCTTCGACACCACGTCGAATCAGTTATTCAGAATGGGATAAACCCGGTCTTTCTGAATAACTCGCGTATATAATAAACAAGTGTTACACAAACACAACATACGCCTCATTCCAATTCAGAATATTCTTTTATTCAAATATTCTTATACTTTGGGAAAGGTTCCCATTAATTTTATCAAAGATAAATTCTTTAAATTTATTCTTTAATCTTCTTTGAATATCAATTCAAACTAGTCGGGATTAGCGAACCACACCGAAGTAATCATTTATTTTAATTTCCCAATCCCAACCTATTCATCCCATGAAGTAAAACTGGTAATACTTCATATCTAACACCACGGTGTTATCGGTAAATTCAATTACCATTTCACGTTCAAATCTAATTAAAGATTTAACTATCGCCTGGAGTAAAACTGGTGATACTCCATTCTAACACCTTTTCAATCTAATTAAAGATTCATTAAAACTCCACTTAGTTTTAATCTTTAACTGGGTCAAAGAATCAGTGTCAGTTAAAACACAGTTCACGATAAACCCAAAATCACATTCCATTAATTATCGGGTTAAAGAACAAGTGTTATTTAAAACACTGTTCACGATAAAACCAAAAATCAATATCAATTCAATTCCAATTAAACATTATTTAATTGGTACACTTCATTAAATCTAACTAAAAAGATTTAATCTTTTCTCAACTGGGTTCAAGAACAGTGTTAATGAAGACACCATTCACGACAAGCCCAAATCACATTTGATATTAAATACAAGGCTCTGAATAGAAAATATACCGGCTTATATTCAATATCAAATTCTACGACCAACAAATATCATATTGGAAATAACGATATGTATATATATATCTTTCAAATTTCCATAACAACATCTGTATAATCACGAAATCCAACATCGAAATATTCCGAAGACAATTTCGATTCAAATCCATTCCAATGCAATTATTGGAAATTCTGGTTATTTCCAAAACCATTTTCAAATCCAATTTATTTATTTCATAAATAAATAAATTATTATTCTAGGTCAAAACTAGTTCATTTCGATAAAAATCCAATTTTATCTTTTCAAATATGGATTTTTTCATCACAAATCTTCACAAATCATTTCTTATTATTTTACACAAATTATTACTATTTTTAATAATTTTATCAAGGCCCGCACAGTCGATTTCCATCAACGACAATCGAACTGCACTTACAGCGACCTTTTTCAAATTTGATTTGGACATAATTCCAAATCCAACCGTTAGATTTCTAATTTCTAATATTCGTTAGAAAGCTCTTTTCGATACGAACCCAACGGTTCCGGCTTTAGGAGAATCCGACGGTCGGATCTCCCGCAATATCCGTTCGAAGTCAACGGTCAAAATTCGCGAACTGCCGCGGCGCAGCGCGTTCTATTCAGGCCATTATATTATATATATAATATTATATATATATATAATATATATAATATATACTTCGTCGATTTCCTTTTAAAACGTATTTTATAAATCGTTTTAAATTCGTTTTCAAAACGATTTCAATTTCCTTTTCAAATTCAAATCAAAATTGAATTTTCCAATATAAATTCATTTCAAATTGATTTCAATTCAAATCGATTTCTAATTCAATTTCAGTTCGTTTTTAGTTCAATTCAATTTCAATTCGAATTCATTTATATTCAATTTCAATTCGAATTCATTTCTATTCAATTTAATTCGAATTTCAATTCTTTTCAAAATATCAGATTTTGAAACCACTTTCGATATTTGTTATAAAATGAATAAAATCGATATAAATATCATTCATGTCAAAATGGCGTCAATCTAATCAATACGGCTTCATATATTCCTATTTTCAAATATTTCTATTTCAAATATTTCTATTTCAAAATTTTCTATTTCAAAACTGGAATGAGGCCCAATCAATTACCATATAATGTTAATTATATGGATTTTCTATAACACATGTATACAATAACAATGATGAGTAATCAACCATCATCCAAAGTGCATTCTACACTGTATAAGCATCAAATATAAATATTCAATGCTTACAACAGTTTGTCAATCAATCGATCGACATACAACTAACTATTGGGATTAGTGTATGTCATATATCATCCCGATACCCGTGTGGGGTTTCAAACAATCAAACACAGATTTTATTTGTGCAGTTGGGCGATGTGTAAAATTTATCATCCCAATTAATATCAGTAAAATGTGTGTATACAAACAAATCATTCAATTTGTTTATTTTTATTTCATTTCATATACACGTTAAAATTCTATTTTCAACTATAAAATATTTTAACTATATAAATATTTTATTTCATTTCACATCACATCACACAATCAATTACACCTCAAAATCAAACAAACAAGCATACAAGCCGTCCATGGTCTGTGGACGACGGGTGTCGGGTGCTACTAAACACCGTCTGCATCCTAGTATATATTTATATAACTAGAGAATAAAATTTAAAGTGAGGAGTTCTCACTGATTAGCTAATCCAATCCCACGGCTCTTCTTATGTAGAATCTTCGCTGTTCTTGCCTCTTGTCACTTTCTTTGTCCGTATTCTCTACATACGTAAAAATCAAATTTTTACTTTGCTATTCAATATATAAAAATAAAATTTTTACTTTGCTATTTAATATATAAAAATCGAATTTTTACTTTGCTATTTAATATATAAAAATCGAATTTTTACTTTTCTATTCTACCTAAGAAAAATCATATCTTTTCTTTTTCAAAGATCACACATTTTCTAGTTTAAAAATGAAATCTTCCTCTTGTTAAAAATCCTAACTTTTATTCTATAAAAAAATATAATCTTTCTTTTAAATTTCTAAAATTTTCCTATACTAAAAATCAAATTTTTGTCTCGCCTTCAAGATGATTAAAAAAAAAAATCTCGCCTTCATTATATAAAGATATCGCCTTTCCTACTTTAAAAATGTCGTCTTTCACTACATAAAAATATCGTCTTTTTATATCCTACCATGTAAAGATCACATTTTTATTATCTATATAATATGAAAATTATATTTTCAACCTTTACGTGCGATAAAAATTATATTTTTATTCTTGTTATACAATAAAAATCTCATCTTTTTGTTTTCAAAAATCCTATCATTTTGTTCTTTAAAAATTATATAAAAACTAATTTTAAAATTATGCATTAACTGATCTTTAAATTTATAAAATCGATCACATAGAAAAATAAAAATAAATATATATATAAAAACTTACAGCTTTTAGGGTTTAATCGCCGGAGAATCAGAGGAGGGTTGGGGCGGTGCGGCCAGTCGGAGGTAGGCCTGGGAGGGGATCGTCGGCTGTCGGGGGCGCGGGGGAAGTGGGTCTTCGGGTTTAGGGGGTGCGGTAGCTTCTAATTGGAGGAGGAGAGAGGGTAGGAGGGAGAAGGAGGATCGGAGAGGCTTGGGAGGGGCTTGGTAGAGGCGGCCACCCTGGGCGGCGCGGCGATGAACGTCGACGGGGGGAAGGGGGGAGGGCTCCGTTCTTTTCTTTCTTTTTATTTTTTTATTTTTTTTATTTTATCTGAACGGGAGAGAGAGGAATAGAGTGGGGGGGGGGGTTATATATAATTAATTTAATTTAATTTAATTTTCAATAAAAATGTTGACTTTTTATTCAAACTCGAAACGAGACCCACCGCCTGTCGCCCATAGCTAATTACCCCTATTCCGAACACAATGGCATGTATCGTAAGCTGATTTGATCGTTACGATCAATTTTCATCAAAATCAACATATAACTCTATATATTGAATTTGAACGCGCATTTCAGTTTACCGGGGCCACATACTCACTCGAAAAATTCCAGAAAAATATTTTCTAGCTTTGTATTGACGATACGGTCCTAACAAAACTAGTTTCGTTGAATTCTGAGGCCGTTTGAAAAATGGCCATTTTCCAGTCGATTAAAATCAACCGAAACTGGTCAAACGCGTTTTCCTTTGCCATGCTCACATATTGATTCGAAAAATTATGAAATTTGGAATCTAGTAATAACTTGACATCACGGATCCAACAAAAGTGGTTTCATCGAAATCCGAGGTCGTTTGCAAAATTCCGATTTTTAAGGACCTGAATTCCATAGCTACTATTCAAAATTTTCAACTGGACATATCTTTTGATACCCGCTATGAAATTTCAATTTTTCGGATTCGTTGGAAAGATATTCTCAATTAGATTCAAATATTTTTGGTTTCCCTAAAATCTGGTTTATTTTGCACCCGGTACATTCATTTGAATTTTGAAATCGAATTATCGAACTACCGCGCCATTTTCAATTCCTTTTATAATTATAATTAAATAATTATATTCTAACGACGATCTATATAAATATATACGTTCGAATTCTATTCAAAATAAATTTCTCGTCATTATTATTTAAAATAATTCATTTTAAATGATCAAAATTCACTAAAATTGCCAATATAAAATTTTTAAACTGGCCCAGATTTTCGGGTTATTACAAAATAATAATAAATAAAACATAAATTGAGTGTGCATAAAGAAACGCCGTAAACGTTGAAATGACAATCCTAACCATAAGATTAAGGTTTACAAGTTTATTTCCTAACTTCATCAACATAAAATGTTTATATTCACATTTAAATCAAAATTGGGAAATCACAAACATATATAGAATAACTTGCAACCTAGGATTTAAATATTACTTCGCTAATAAAAAGAAAGACAAGGTGTGATATGCCAAATATAATATAATCCCTTTTTAGTTCTGTAACGACCTAGTTTTTTGGTCGAATTATTTTAAAATTTTAATATTGTTTTAAATATTGAGTTGATAATATAACTCGATTTTTATATTGCATTATCGATTTAGTAATCGATTACGATTTAATTTGGAGTATATTGAAATATCGTAATACAAAAATGAAGTATAGTTTAATCTTGAGTTAGAACTAAATCGAAATAATTCAAATTATTAAGATAAATTTATTTAAGTATAAACGATAATAATAATAATATGAAGGAATTAATTGTTTTGAATTTAATTTATCTTGATTTAAATTTATATCTTCTCCATGTGATTGAATTAGGCTTCGAAACATGTCATAATGTGTTCAGAATAGTGGTATAACACTAGAAACGCTAGTTGTTACATTCAAATAGGAGTTCAGAACTGAAAAATATTTTATTATAATATATATTGGATAAGCTCGAACTCAAATCGCAGTTAAATCAAAATCTAATCGAACTTAATTACACTATACTTAACCTACCCTAACCTATCTCCTGAAATTGTACCATACGTTGACTAAATTTCTTAATGCCTAAGCTATTGTTCTTCTATAAAATCGCATCATCCTCTTCAGTGTTTGTTAAAACAAATCAAAGCAGTGCTTCTGTAAATAATTAAATGGCTGTGACCCTCTCCTTTTCATTTCAGAACATAATCGACTTCAGTAATAAAAAGATGGCCGTGATTCATCTCTTTATATCAAAACAAAAATCAAACCAAGACTTTAGTTTCTCCTCCATTATCCAATAACAAATCGAAATCGGACAAAAGCTACTGCCTTCAATTCCGAAAGAATCAATTGAGCTCACGAAGGAAAATTTGGATTGCAGATTTAATTACTGGAGCCTAGTGTTTCCGGTTTCACGAAGTACGTAGTACGATGAGGTTTGTATGACGATGATAGGTATCAGTGGTTGCTGACGGATGGTCACTGAGACGACCCGAACTTCCCCGTGAAGGAAAGCACGGATAGAATTGAGTACAAGATAAAATAGAACGCAGACGGAAGAACATTTCATTGTTATTACAACAATTCCATCAGATACAAGAATATACAGAGTATAAATGAATAAATTACATTCAATAAATATCAGAGATTACAATAAATTACATAGCAGCGGAAAAATATACAAAACACAACTGAAAGTGATACACGGATACATAGCTTTCCGAGCATCGTTCCAGCTGTAAATCAGGATCCTGTGAATATAAATCTGCAAAACCAAAACTACTAGCTGCCCGTGTGGAAAATAGGAGCACCCAGAGTTTAGGTTAAAACAATAAACTCCAGGTCAGTCATGTGACTGGTGTGAGAACTAAAACAGTTATTAATATTGGATTTAAAGTTTGGTAAATCAAGGGACCACGCCATGTAACACGGAACAGGTTTCCTTCCAAGAATACCAGTGCATAGAACAAACAGCGCAATGCTAAATAAAGAAAAATGAAGCTGTTATAACACCCAGGTCCCATCACACAATGCAACGCAAGCCGGAGGATAGGGTTTTCCTTTATAACAGCCAAAGCATGCTTGATACGTTTAAAACACATTATTCGATACTATAATAAGTGTATAGTGTCAAAACAATTCAATCATAAATATCAATCATAGACGGCATGGGTACCATATATCATGTCGCCATACTAGTTCTACAATTAAAACCGCAATATCACGTATTGGAAATTGGATTTCCGTCATGAGCCGAGGCAAGGGGCAAGCTCCTCTCCGCGTTCGAGACACTCTAGCAAATGTCCCAGGACTCCACTCTGATCCTTGGATCTTCAGGGTCGGTCCTCTCTTACGTTTGAGGATTAGTTATTCCTGAACACACGTTTCCCGGTCCTTACAGACCTATATCCGAGGCGCCTCGTATCCAACAGCCACATAGGTGAAAAGTATATAAATGTCAGGGCTGGTAGGTCACTGACACCACCCTAGCTAGAAAGAAACGTCGTGCTCTCCCTGCAGTCACTATCCCGTTTTTTACTCATACCGAGGTGTGAGGCTCGCGAATTCACGTTATACACAAAGCTACGCCACACAGGCCGTGCTTTTATCATCAACTACAAGACTTTGCTTTTTCAACAAAAGCCCTGATCAATTGCCACTTACGAGTGCCACACTGGCAATTCACTCCATGCGACTGATGTCCATCGATATACAACCTCTGAGCTCGTACGTCTCAGAGAAGGGCATGAAGCAAGAGAATAAATTCTCCGCCGCCAAACAGATGTATATTTAATAGAGATCAATCAACACAGAATAAAATCCAATGTCAGACACACAATCCATTTACAAGTTCGCTCTGGGTCTGAACGAAACCGGAGGCACTTTCCTCGCATATCCATCCATCTCCAAGTACGTCTGGACGATCACAAACTGTTTCCCTCATCCTGGGTGTACAGCCCAATCAAGATCATCAGTAATCACCCAAACGATGTGAAGACTTCCGGTCTTCAACCACCGTATTCATCTTCGACATCTCGTCGAATCGGTTATTCAGAATGGGTATAAACCCGGCCTTTCTGAATAACCCACGTATATGACAAACAAATGTTGCACAAACACAACAAACACCTCTTTCCAATTCAGAATATTCTTTTATTCACAAAATCACATTTTTAGGGAATAGGTTCCCATTAATTTTATCAAAGATAAATTCTTCTAAATTTATTCTTTAATCCTCCTTTGGATATCATTTCAAACTAGTCGGGATTAGCGAACAACACCGAAGTAATTATTTATTTTATTTCCCAATCCCAACCTATTCATCCCATGGAGCAAAACTGGTAATACTCCATATCTAACACCACGGTTTTATCGGTAAAATTAATTACCATTTCACGTTCAAATCTAAGTACAGATTTAACTACCGCTTTGGAGCAAAACTGGTGATATTCCATTCTCAATCACCTCTCAAATTTGATAATTTAAATTATCAATTCACATTTTTAATCTAATTAAAGATTCATTAAAACTCCATTTAGTTTTAATCTTTTCAAAAATCAACATTCTGCCTTTAACTGGGTTAAAGAACCAATGTCATCTAAAACACGATTCACGATAAACCCAAATCACATTTGATATTAAATACAAGGCTCTGAATAGAAAATATACCGGCTTATATTCAATATCAAATTCTGAAACCAACAAATATCGTATTGGGAATAACGATATAAAACATATCTTTCAAATTCCCATAACAATATCTGTATAGTCACGAAATCTAACATCGAAATATTCCGAAGATAATTTCGATTCAACTCCAGTCCAACCAACGTATTGAGGATATTGATTATTTTTAAAATCACTTTCAAATTCAATTTATTTATTTTAAAAATAAATTGATTTTAATTCTAGTTCAAAACTAGTTCATTTCGATAAAAATCTATTTTTATCTTTTCAAATATGAAATTTTTCAGCCCAATTTTTCCCAAATCACTTCTTATGATTTTACACAAATTATAGATATTTTTAATAATTTTATCAAGGCCCGTACAGTCGATTTCCATCAACGGCCATCGAACTGCACTTACAGCGACCTTTTCCAAATTTGATTTGGACATAATTCCAAATCCAACCGTTAGATTTCAAATTTCTAATATTCATTGGAAAGCTCTTTTCGATACGAACCCAACGATTCTGGTTTTAGGAGAATCCGACGACCGGATCTCCCGCAACGTCAATTCGAAGTCAATGGTCGAAATTCACGAACTGCCGCGGCGCGGCGCGTTCTATTCGGGCCATTATATATATAATATATATATTATATATTTTTCGTCGATTTCCTTTTTAAAACGTATTTTATAAATCGTTTTAAATTCGTTTTCAAAACCATTTCCAACACTATATTCAATTTCAAATCGATTTGATTTCAATTCAATTCGAATTCATTTCAATTCGTTTTAAATTCCATTTAAGATGATTTCAATTCGTTTTAATTCGATTCAATTTGAATTCATTTCTATTTTATTCGAATTCAAATTCATTTTCTATTCAATTCAAATTCTAATTCATTTTCTATTCAATTCGAATCGAATTCATTTTCTATTCAATTCAAATTGATTCAATAAAATTTCAATTTGAATTTTTAATTTGAATTTTTATCCAATTCAATTTGAATTTAATTTCAAAATATCAGATTTTGAAATCACTTTTCAATATTCATTGTAAAACGAATAAAATCGATATAAATATCGTTCACGTCAAAATAGCGCATCTCTAATTCACACGGCTTTATATTTTTCAAAAACTTCTTTATTCTATTCAACAAATGAATATTTATTCTATTCAACACATGAATCTATATTTCTTCCAACACACGACTATTTTTGTTATGTAAAATATTTTATAAAACTATGGTATCTATCGTTTGATTTTAATTAGACTCCATCGTAAAGTAGTTCTAATTTTAAATATGATAAAGATGTGAATTTTATTATTAAAATATTTTACTCAACACATAAATATTTTACTCAACAAAGGAACATTGTCAACACATGACTAATTTTATATTCAACACATGAATCTTCTTTTATAATATTCGTTATTTTCCCGATTGGAATGAGGCCCAATCAATCACCATATAATGTTAATTATATGGATTCCACACAACACATGTATATAATAGTTACGATAAACAATCAACAATCATCCAAAGTGCACCACACAACTGCATAAGCATCAAATATAAATAATCGACGCTTACACGGTCTGTCGACCAATCGATCGACAATAATTAAATAATTGGGATTAGTGTACGCCAAATATCATTCCAACACCCGTGTGGGGTTTCAAATCAACAAACACACATTTTTGTTTGTGCAGTTGGGCGATGTGTAAAATTTATCGACCCAATCAATATCAGTCAAATCAGTGGATATAAACAAATCGGCCGATTTGTTTATAAATATTTATTTATTCACTTTCACGTTAAAAATTATCTTTTTAACGATAATATATTTTATTTTAACACATGAATTTCTATTCATTTCATTTAAACAATAAAAATGATACTTTTATTTTTCTAACCTATTTTAGAAAATTTCGGCGGCATAACGGCACGATACTAGAAACGGGACGAGGCCTAGCCTTATCCCCGGTCTAGTGAAGGCCCACGCCATTCACACATCAGTCAATCCATTCCATTTCACCAAACAAATTAAATTTCAATCAAATAATGTAACTAATTTTTGCGATCAAACAAACAAGTCCATGGTCTGTGAACGATTGTGTCGGGTGCTACTAAGCACCGTCTGCATCCTAGTATATATATAACTAGAAAAGAAATTGAAGAGTGAGAAATTCTCACCAATAGCTATTGTAACACCCTGTGTATTCTATAACCGTGAAAGTCATAAATTAAAGTAAAATTAATTTCAAATCAAAGAATTAAGGGAAAACGGGATACGCCATTGCGTTCGTCTCGGAATTCTGCTTGAGATAGAGTCTGAGTTTGCATAAAACGGATATCGTATGAAGAAGTTATGGACGAACGAAGTTGGGCGAAAAACCAGAAAACGGGTCAGAATGCACTGGCGCACTTGGGAAGTGCGCCAGAACAAAAATGCACTGGCGCACTTGGGAAGTGCGCCAGTACATTTTTGACCTGGCGCACCTGCCAAGTGCGCCCAGGTCAAAAATGACCTGCTGGCCAGGTCTGGTCTAGCCCTGGCTGGCCAGGTCTGGGTTTGGTCGATTTTCAGAAGCTTGCTTTGTCATTAGGGCTAGGTGGCAGGCTCTAATTGGTCTCTCTTTCGAATGAATGGCTACGATCAATCCAAGCAACATCGATGGTCCTAATCAGTTCATAAACTCTATAAAAATGACCCTAGACTCTACCTAACCTAAGTCTCTAACACAATTCTCTAGCCTCCATTGCTCTCTTCTTCTAATTAAAAATAAAAATGGCGTCGCTACTCTGCTAGAATCAAAACTAGAAGTCAATCAACATCATCCTAAATTCAAATTTGAGATAAAAGCTTCTGCAACAATTCTGTAACAACTAAAGTTCTTTCTTTAATCCAATCAAGGCAAGTACAGTTATTTTCCGCTATAAACGTTAATTATAATTTTGATATGTTTTTAATTCTGAATCTGAGATTGTATATATATTCTCTTCTGACAGATCTGTTTTTCTGTGACTGTTCTGTATCCCTTTTCTTCTTTTCTGTTTCTACAGCCAGGCTACCACGAGCCTGTGCCTAATCTCATAAGAGATGAAAGTATGAACGCAAATTTTGGGATAAATAATGAATGATGCGAAATTTGACAAGACTGAATTGAATGTATGACTTTAGGCCTGAGGCATAAAATATATTAGACATGTGACTTGGGATTGGATGCATAAATCTGACTATGAACATATAATTTATATATGTTGTATGCATAGTGTATGTTGTAATTTAGATCTGTAATTAATTAGAAAAAGATGAGCATATGTTGTAAACTAGATTTGGATCTATGCATATTTTATGATAGAAGAAAAGAGGAACCATTGTAAGATTACATATGATTTGAGACTTTGGACAAAATGCATATAAAAGTCAAGATCTGATTTTTAGAAGATATGATTTAAAGATTTAGATTGTTGGGTATATTCTGCATAATGATTCATGACTTAATAAGAAGAAGGATATGGAAACGTAGGTGTAAAAGATTTACATTAATTAGGATCTCTACTATTGTGATTACACCTAAATAGGGAATTTTGCATATATGCCATGCATTGTAATTAATGATCATATTTGGTATAATTTATATGTGAATCTGCTGCATAAGGTTAGTTTAACAAAAATTGGAACATATGTTATAGGGTAAATTATGTCCATATTCTGCGCTATGTAAATGTATGCAAACATGGAAGTATATGATCATATTGTGAATCACGACAATTATTTAGGCATATGAATTTAGGCCTAATTTATGTTTAGGCAAGGCATGTAAATAGAACCTTTAGAAATATTAAACCTGCTAAATCTGTCATTTACTGAATCCGTTGAAAATGCCTATTTTGCTAATTTGCTAAGTTGCCTAAAAACTGCTGGTTCTGTTATATTGCCTAGACTGCTAATTAGATTGAAATGCCAAATCTGTTAAATTTGTCTGTTGAGATGCCTAACCTGTTATATGCCAAAATCTGCTAAGTGCTAAATCTATTAAATCTGTTAAGTCATATAATCTGGAAAATCTGCTATCTGCTAAAATCTGTTATCTGCTGTGTTGATATAATCATCCTGTTATTGATAAAATCTGAATTGGCATATATATATATATTGGGCGTGCGCATAAACGGTAAATTATTAATTAATTGGCCGCAAAGATAAACATGGCTAACTCGAGGTTAGAATGAGTTTGCGGCGTAATTCTGCCCGGAACCGCCCGGCACATCCAGTGGCCGCAAACAATAGGTTCTAATGTGAGAAGTTAGTCATAACCTGCTTAAGACATGAGGTTAGGTCTGGCTTGTGGCAGAAGTCTGCCCGGAACCGCCCGGCCCATCCAGCGGCCACAAGCTAGCGACCTAATGTGAGAGGTCTGGGCATTAATAATTAATTAATGCAAATCTAAGATAAGAATGACGTCTAAAACGTATTGGGGAAAAATAGGGTTAAACCAACTGGATTAATAGGTGTAGTAAACCCATCCATGAGTCTGTAGGCCCAATACAAAGTTAGACAAATCTGAAAAATCTGTACATCTGATCTGTTAGTCTGAAAACTTGTTAACTTAATCTGTGAACTAGTAAATCTGAATTCTGTATGTCTGAACTTGTAAATAAGTTAATCTGAGATCTGTTAGTCTGGGGACACAAGGTTAGGAGGGGAATTACTTGTGTCATCTGTTGTTTGGGACCCATATTAGTCAGTAACCCTTTCTGGTATAAAAACTTTGACCCAACAGTAGGTAGGGTCCGGGCACGCTTACTGAACTAATTATAAGTGGTTCATTCTGATAATGGCGAGGGGTGTTGATGGTGCGTTCCAACCGGGTCATGTGCGTGCATGGATCCCGGTCTGCCTCTGAGGATGTAAGACGCCGTGACATCTGTAAATAGGTCTGTGCCAATTGGTTGTCACTTTAGGGAGTGATACACCCTACTATGGGGCCGACACAGGATATTTATGTATTAGGGAGCCGATCGCTTGGGGTAGGGTTTTAGGGTACACTTAGTTCTGTCTGTTTCTGTTGGTACCGTCTGTTTCTGTTGGGTGGTAACACCTGTCTGTTTCTGTGTGGTACCGTCTGTTCGGGTGGTAAAAGCCCATTACTAGTGTACACCTAATTCTACATTCTGTTTCCGTAGGGATAAATCTGTTTCTGCTTCTGTCTGTTTCTGATCGGGTAGTAAAGGCCCATTATTAGCATTCTGTTTCTGTTAAAGTATTCTGTACCCGTTCTTGCTTCAATTTAGACATTAGAGTGACACCTAATTCTGTTATACTAGTATTAGTGCAGGGAAGTGTAAAACAATAGTTTAGATCATTCTGTTTTTCTGTTATATCTGCTACACCTGTTACAGTTATCTCACATCCAGTTTTATGTTCATATCATATTATTATTGTCTGTTCATATGCTGAAAGTCACTGGACTTGCCAGACTTTTTGTCTGACCCTTGTTGTTTCGCCTCCTTTCTTCCGTTTCCCCCCAGGTTATCCAAGGAGGGAAATACTTTAGCTTGATCCAGATTTCTCTTTGCTTGAAGTGATTAAAGTATGACTTGGCTCTGTATAGCTTCCGTTCCATGGGGATTATGATTTTAAACCATGCATTTTGAAGGCTTTTGTACAAGACTGATATTTTGTACTTGAATTCTGAAATTGAAAGGATGTAACCATATTAATTTCCGTTTCCGCTGTAATAAAGTTAAAATTTTTCAAGTACTGTTTTATCTGTCTTGTAAGTTTCTGTTCTGTTTACTAAAATGCTCCACCAAAGTTAAGGCATTCCCTTTGTGAGTGACCTTAACGGAGGTGGGGTGTTACACTTGGTATCAGAGCTGAAGGTTACCAGATTTGATAAAAAGTTTTGAAAACTATTTTCAAAAAGGATTTAAAAAGGAAGTATTTTCAAAGGTAAAGCTTATTTTTGAAAAATAAAATAAATAATCCCTAAAAGCCATATATCTTTCTTTCGATTCTTTGTTTCGAGTTCCTTCCTCTTTCCCTTTTTGAATCTCTTCCTCCGCGTATAGATGCTTTTTCTAAGATATGTAAGGACTTCCGTGCGATGGGAGGAAAACCGCTTTATGGGACTGAGACGTTGTCGAGGCTAGAAGTTGGCTGAACGAAGTGGAGGACTTGTTGGTACCTTTGAGATAGATGATGGGAGGAAGGTTCAACCAGCTGCTTGGTTAATGAAGGATGAAGCTTCATTTTGGTGGAAGGTCACGAATGGAGAAAGTACATGGGAGACATGGATAGGACACACGATAAGAAAGTGGATCCAAAGAAGGGCACTTGCTCCAACTGTGGTGAGATAGGACACTTCACTAGGGACTACCCGAAGAAACGAGGACAAGGGAAGAGGGCAGGACCAACTGCTGGAGGGAAGGCGAACACTTTCGAGGCTAGTGGGTAGGATAGGATTAGGATAACTTTCTGTAGGAGGTTTAATTTCTTTATCTGATTGTTGAAATAAAACTCATTCTGATTCTGGCATTTTGATTCTGTAATCGATACTCTGCACTTTAATACTAGTATTGTTTCTGATTCCGCTGTAGACTCAGACCCATAAGGGTTATGGATCATCTGTTTGAGATTGGGGTTTGAGGGATATCTGTGTTAGGCGTCAAGTATGACGCATACATTCTGAGTTTTCGTGGGGCATGATTTTATCATGCTTAGCTTCCTAAGAATCATTAGGGAACCTGATCTGTACCAATAGTCTGTAAATATCTAAATACTTTTTATAGGTTTTCCAGTTTTGACATTGTCTAAAGAAGGTAATCCTCTGGGCGTCAATTTGATGTTGGTTTCGGTCTTTGGGGCCGATACTTAGGACCCATGTCTAATGGGAACCAAATTTTCGTTCTATCTGTACTCGCTTCCATCATTCGACTGTATCCTATCGATCGAATATTTGAACTTTAGGTAGAAACTAATGGGTGTAAACATGTGTTTGAGACATGTTATGTTTGATGGTTGCAAGTGGATGCAAGTGGTTGCTAGTGGTTGCCCGTGGATGCATATACACAGACTAGGCACTAGATCGGCTCGAAAACACTCTCATACTGCATATGGATGGGTGAGCATTTTTCAATTCTTGTGGATGCAAAATGGTTGATTCAGCACATGGATGTTGCATTTGAGTGAATGATTGTGCACTCATGTAGAAATAATATATATCATCAGAATTCTATTGCATACATGTTGGACTCATGGCACTGACATAATTCGCATTAAGGAGGTCAACTGAATCAGTAGACCGCCTGATCTTTGCATTAGATAAAGAACATATACACACACTTTTGCATATGTTCATACAACATTAGAAGTTTTCTAAGGTCAATGGATGCTTGTGGATGATGGTTGAGTAGATGGGTGATTGGATGGTAGGACACATTCTTCTTAACTTGAAGATTTCGGGGACGAAATCCTTTTAAGTGGGGGAGAATGTAACACCCCGTGTATTCTATAACTGTGAAAGTCATAAATTAAAGTAAAATTAATTTCAAATCAAAGAACTAAGGGAAAACGGGATACGCCATTGCGTTCGTCTCGGAATTCTGCTTGAGATAGAGTCTGAGTTTGCGTAAAACGGATATCGTATGAAGAAGTTATGGACGAACGAAGTTGGGCGAAAAACCAGAAAACGGGTCAGAATGCACTGGCGCACTTGGGAAGTGCGCCAGAACAAAAATGCACTGGCGCACTTGGGAAGTGCGCCAGAACAAAAATGCACTGGCGCACTTGGGAAGTGCGCCAATACATTTTTGACCTGGCGCACCTGCCAAGTGCGCCCAAGTCAAAAATGACCTGCTGGCCAGGTTTAGTCTAGCCCTGGCTGGCCAGGTCTGGGTTTGGTCGATTTTCAGAAGCTTGCTTTGTCATTAGGGCTAGGTGGCAGGCTCTAATTGGTCTCTCTTTCGAATGAATGGCTACGATCAATCCAAGCAACATCGATGGTCCTAATCAGTTCATAAACTCTATAAAAATGACCCTAGACTCTACCTAACCTAAGTCTCTAACACAATTCTCTAGCCTCCATTGCTCTCTTCTTCTAATTAAAAATAAAAATGGCGTCGCTACTCTGCTAGAATCAAAACTAGAAGTCAATCAACATCATCCTAAATTCAAATTTGAGATAAAAGCTTCTGCAACAATTCTGTAACAACTAAAGTTCTTTCTTTAATCCAATCAAGGCAAGTACAGTTATTTTCCGCTATAAACGTTAATTATAATTTTGATATGTTTTTAATTCTGAATCTGAGATTGTATATATATTCTCTTCTGACAGATCTGTTTTTCTGTGACTGTTCTGTATCCCTTTTCTTCTTTTCTGTTTCTATAGCCAGGCTACCACGAGCCTGTGCCTAATCTCATAAGAGATGAAAGTATGAACGCAAATTTTGGGATAAATAATGAATGATGCGAAATTTGACAAGACTGAATTGAATGTATGACTTTAGGCCTGAGGCATAAAATATATTGGACATGTGACTTGGGATTGGATGCATAAATTTGACTATGAACATATAATTTATTTATGTTGTATGCATAGTGTATGTTGTAATTTAGATCTGTAATTAATTAGAAAAAGATGAGCATATGTTGTAAACTAGATTTGGATCTATGCATATTCTATGATAGAAGAAAAGAGGAACCATTGTAAGATTACATATGATTTGAGACTTTGGACAAAATGCATATAAAAGTCAAGATCTGATTTTTAGAAGATATGATTTAAAGATTTAGATTGTTGGGTATATTCTGCATAATGATTCATGACTTAATAAGAAGAAGGATATGGAAACGTAGGTGTAAAAGATTTACATTAATTAGGATCTCTACTATTGTGATTACACCTAAATAGGGAATTTTGCATATATGCCATGCATTGTAATTAATGATCATATTTGGTATAATTTATATGTGAATCTGCTGTATAACGTTAGTTTAACAAAAATTGGAACATATGTTATAGGGTAAATTATGTCCATATTCTGCGCTATGTAAATGTATGCAAACATGGAAGTATATGATCATATTGTGAATCACGACAATTATTTAGGCATATGAATTTAGGCCTAATTTATGTTTAGGCAAGGCATGTAAATAGAACCTTTAGAAATATTAAACCTGCTAAATCTGTCATTTACTGAATCCGTTGAAAATGCCTATTTTGCTAATTTGCTAAGTTGCCTAAAAACTGCTGGTTCTGTTATATTGCCTAGACTGCTAATTAGATTGAAATGCCAAATCTGTTAAATTTGTCTGTTGAGAGGCCTAACCTGTTATATGCCAAAATCTGCTAAGTGCTAAATCTATTAAATCCGTTAAGTCATATAATCTGGAAAATCTGCTATCTGCTAAAAATCTGTTATCTGCTGTGTTGATATAATCATCCTGTTATTGATAAAATCTGAATTGGCATATATATATATATATATATATATATATATATATATATATATTGGGCGTGCGCATAAACGGTAAATTATTAATTAATTGGCCGCAAAGATAAACATGGCTAACTCGAGGTTAGAATGAGTTTGCGGCGTAATTCTGCCCGGAACCGCCCGGCACATCCAGTGGCCGCAAACAATAGGTTCTAATGTGAGAAGTTAGTCATAACCTGCTTAAGACATGAGGTTAGGTCTGGCTTGTGGCAGAAGTCTGTCCGGAACCGCCCGGCCCATCCAGCGGCCACAAGCTAGCGACCTAATGTGAGAGGTCTGGGCATTAATAATTAATTAATGCAAATCTAAGATAAGAATGACGTCTAAAACGTATTGGGGAAAAATAGGGTTAAACCAACTGGATTAACAGGTGTAGTAAACCCATCCATGAATCTGTAGGCCCAATACAAAGTTAGACAAATCTGAAAAATCTGTACATCTGATCTGTTAGTCTGAAAACTTGTTAACTTAATCTGTGAACTAGTAAATCTGAATTCTGTATGTCTGAACTTGTAAACAAGTTAATCTGAGATCTGTTAGTCTGGGGACACAAGGTTAGGAGGGGAATTACTTGTGTCATCTGTTGTTTGGGACCCATATTAGTCAGTAACCCTTTCTGGTATAAAAACTTTGACCCAACAGTAGGTAGGGTCCGGGCACGCTTACTGAACTAATTATAAGTGGTTCATTCTGATAATGGCGAGGGGTGTTGATGGTGCGTTCCAACCGGGTCATGTGCGTGCATGGATCCCGGTCTGCCTCTGAGGATGTAAGACGCCGTGACATCTGTAAATAGGTCTGTGCCAATTGGTTGTCACTTTAGGGAGTGATACACCCTACTGTGGGGCCGACACAGGATATTTATGTATTAGGGAGCCGATCGCTTGGGGTAGGGTTTTAGGGTACACTTAGTTCTGTCTGTTTCTGTTGGTACCGTCTGTTTCTGTTGGGTGGTAACACCTGTCTGTTTCTGTGTGGTACCGTCTGTTCGGGTGGTAAAAGCCCATTACTAGTGTACACATAATTCTACATTCTGTTTCCGTAGGGATAAATCTGTTTCTGCTTCTGTCTGTTTCTGATCGGGTAGTAAAGGCCCATTATTAGCATTCTGTTTCTGTTAAAGTATTCTGTACCCGTTCTTGCTTCAATTTAGACATTAGGGTGACACCTAATTCTGTTATACTAGTATTAGTGCAGGGAAGTGTAAAACAATAGTTTATATCATTCTGTTTTTCTGTTATATCTGCTACACCTGTTACAGTTATCTCACATCCAGTTTTATGTTCATATCATATTATTATTATCTGTTCATATGCTGAAAGTCACTGGACTTGCCAGACTTTTTGTCTGACCCTTGTTGTTTCGCCTCCTTTCTTCCGTTTCCCCCCCAGGTTATCCAAGGAGGGAAATACTTTAGCTTGATCCGGATTTCTCTTTGCTTGAAGTGCTTAAAGTATGGCTTGGCTCTGTATAGCTTCCGTTCCATGGGGATTATGATTTTAAACCATGCATTTTGAAGGCTTTTGTACAAGACTGATATTTTGTACTTGAATTCTGAAATTGAAAGGATGTAACCATATTAATTTCTGTTTCCGCTGTAATAAAGTTAAAATTTTTCAAGTACTGTTTTATCTGTCTTGTAAGTTTCTGTTCTGTTTACTAAAATGCTCCACCAAAGTTAAGGCATTCCCTTTGTGAGTGACCTTAACGGAGGTGGGGTGTTACAGCTATCCAACTTCACGACACTTCATTTATAGAAATCTTTGTCCTTCTCGCCTTTCTTCACTTTCGTTGCCCGTATTCACTACATATGTAAAAATCGAATTTTTACTTCGCCATTCAATATATAAAAATCGAATTTTTACTTCACTATTCAATATATAAAAATCAAAATTTTCTATTATAAAGATTTCGCCTTTTTAAATATACAGATTTCAACATTATAAAAATCACCACTTTATTTCAACGTATATATAATAAAAATCAGATTTTTATTTCGTTACATACACAAAGATGATATTTTTATATTCTCTATCTCATAAAGATTACATTTTTATAGTTCCTTCTATGTAAAAGTCATATTTTTAACCCACTACATATGTAAAAATCACACCATTCTCCATTTAAAAATATCGTCTTTCTTCCTTTAAAAATCACGTCTTTTCTATTTTAAAAATCACGTCTTTTCTATTTTAAAAATCACGTCTTTTCTATTTGCTATTCTATAAAATAAAAATCTAATCTTTATTTTCAAAAATAAACTGAAATCGGATTAAAAATATTGTTTTAAATATATATAAATAAAATTAAAAAAACAAAGCAAAATAAATATAAAACTTACAGTATTTTCCAGAGGGAGGAGGGGCGGATTCGCTACAGGGAGGAAGAGAACGGAGGAGGATGGCGGCGCTAAGGGGGGGGGGGTGTGCGGCGGTGGAGGCAGCGACGAAGGGAGGGGGCTAGGGTATCGGGGTTCGCGCGTCGAGCTTTGTGGAAGGGGGGGGGGGTGCAGCTCCGCCACCTGCGGCGGTGCGGTGGTCATCGGGGAGGGCGGCGACTCCTCCCCGCTTCGACTTCTTCTTCCTTTTTTTTTCTTTTATCTGCTGAAATCGAAGAATGAGGGCGGGGGGGGGGGGGGGGGGGGGGGGGGCAGAGCGAAGTTAAGGGGAGAGGAAAGAGTTTTAATGTTATTATTTAATTATTTTATTTTAAACCAAAAAGCAACTTTTATTTTCGACCTCTAAACGAGGCCCACCGCCTGTCATCCATAACGTATTACCCCCATTCCGAACACAATGGGACATGTATCGTAGGCTGATTCGATCATTTCGATCAGTTTTCGTCAAAATCAACATATAACTATATATATTGATTTTGAACGCGCAATTCAATTTACCGGGGTCACATACTAACTCTAAAAATTCCTGAAAAATATTTTCTAGCTTCGTATTGACGATACGGTCCTAACAAAACTAGTTTCATTGAATTTTGAGACTGTTGGAAAAATGGCCATTTTCCAGTCGATTAAAATCAACTGAATCTGGTCAAACACGTTTTCCTTTGCCACGCTCACATATTGATTCAAAAAATTATGAAATTTAAAACCTAGCAATAATTTGACATCACGGACCCAACAAAAGTGGTTTCGTCAAAATACGAGGTCGTTTGCAAAATTTCCATTTTTAAGGGCCTAAATTCCATAGCGACAATTCAGAATTTTCAACTGGACATATCTTTTGATTCCCGCTATGAAATTTTGATTCTTCAGATTCGTTGGAAAGATATCATCAATTAGATCCTAATGTTTTTGCTTTCACAAAAATCAAGTTTGTTTTGCACCCGGTACATTCAATTGAAGTTTGAAATCGAATTATCGAACTACCGCGCCATTTTCAATTCTATTTATAATTATTATATTCTAACGACGACGCGTATAAATATATACGTTTGATTCTATTCAAAATAATTTTCTCGTCGATATTATTTAAAATAATTCATTTTAAATGTTCAAAATTCGCTAAAATTGCCAAAATAAAAATTTAAACTGACCCAGATTTTCGGGTTGTTACAATCTCCCCCACTTAAAACTTTTTGTCCCCGAATGTAACACCCCACCTCCGTTAAGGTCACTCATAAAGGGAATGACTTAACTTTGGTGGAGCATTTTAGTAAACAGGACAGAAACTTACAAGACAGATAAAACAGTACTTGAAAATTTTTAACTTTATTACAGCGGAAACAGAAATTAATATGGTTACATCCTTTCAATTTCAGAATTCAAGTACAAAATATCAGTCTTGTACAAAAGCCTTCAAAATACATAGTTTAAAATCATAATCCCCATGGAACGGAAGCTATACAGAGCCAAGCCATACTTTAAGCACTTCAAGCAAAGAGAAATCCGGATCAAGCTAAAGTATTTCCCTCCTTGGATAACCTGGGGGGGGGGAACGGAAGAAAGGAGGCGAAACAACAAGGGTCAGACAAAAAGTCTGGCAAGTCCAGTGACTTTCAGCATATGAACAGATAATAATAATATGATATGAACATAAAACTGGATGTGAGATAACTATAACATGTGTAGCAGATATAACAGAAAAACAGAATGATATAAACTATTGTTTTACACTTCTCTGCACTAATACTAGTATAGCAAAATTAGGTGTCACCCTAATGTCTAAATTGAAGCAGGAACGGGTACAGAATACTTTAACAGAAACAGAATGCTAATAATGGGCCTTTACTACCCGATCAGAAACAGACAGAAGAAGAAACATATTTATCCCTATGGAAACAAAATGTGGAATTAGGTGTACACTAGTAATGGGCCTTTACCACCCGAACAGACGGTACCACACAGAAACAGACAGGTGTTACCACCCAACAGAAACAGACGGTACCAACAGAAACAGACAGAACTAAGCGTACCCTAAAACCCTATCCCAAGCGATCGGCTCCCTAATACATAAATATCCTGTGTCGGTCCCACAGTAGGGTGTATCACTCCCTAAAGTGACAACCAATTGGCACAGACCTATTTACAGATGTCACGGCGTCTTACATCCTCAGAGGCAGACCGGGATCCATGCACACACATGACCCGGTTGGAACGCACCATCAACACCCCTCGCCATTATCAGAATGAACCTCTTATAATTAGTCCAGTAAGCGTGCCCGGACCCTACTTACTGTTGGGTCAAAGTTTTGATACCAGAAAGGGTTACTGACTAATATGGGTCCCAAACAACAGATGACACAAGTAATTCCCCTCCTAACCTTGTGTCCCCAGACTAGCAGATTTCAGATTAACTTGTTTACAAGTTCAGACATACAGAATTCAGATTTACTAATTCACAAATTAAGTTAACAAGTTTTCAGACTAACGGATCAGATGTACAGATTTTTCAGATTTGTCTAACTTTGTATTGGGCCTACAGATTCATGGACGGGTTTTACTACATCTATTAATCCCTTTGGTTTAACCCTATTTTTCCCCAATACATTTTAGACGTCATTCTTATCTTAGATTTGCATTAATTAATTATTAATGCACAGACCTCTCACATTAGGTCGGTAGCTTGTGGCCGCTGGATATGCCGGGCGGTTCCGGGCAGACTTCTGCCACAAGCCAGACCTAACCTCATGTCTTACGCATGTTATGACTAACTTCTCACATTAGAACCTATTGTTTGCGGCCACTGGATGTGTCGGGCGGTTCCGGGCAGATTTACGCCGCAAACTCATTCTAACCTCGAGTTAGCCATGTTTATCTTTGCGGCCAATTAATTAATAATTTACCGTTTATGCGCACGCCCAATATATATGCCAATTCAGATTATATCAATAACAGGATGATTATATCAACATAGCAGATAACAGATTTTATATGACTTAACGGATTTAACAGATTTAGCAACTTAGCAGATTTTGGCATATAACAGGTTAGGCATTTCAACCGACAAATTTAACAGATTAGGCATTTCAATCTAATTAGCAGTCTAGGCAATATAACAAAACTAGTAGTTTAGGCAACTTGACAAATTAGCAGATTTAGCAAATTTAATATTTCTAAAAGTTCTATTTACATGCCTTGCCCAATCATAAATTGGCCTAAATTCATATGCTTACATAATTGTCATGATTCACAACATATACTCCATGTTTGCATAAGCGCAGAATATGGACATAATTTGCCATATAACATATGTTCCAATTTTTGTTAAACTAGCATTTTACAGCAGATTCACATATAAATTATACCAAATATAACCATTAATTTCAATGCATGCCATATATCCAAAAATCCCTATTTAGGTGTAATCACAATAATAGATATCCTAATTAATGTAAATCTTTACACCTAAGTTTCCATATCTTCTTCTTTTTGAGTCATGAATCATTATGCAAACTATACCCAACAATATAAATCTTTAAATCATATCTTCTAAAAATCATATCTTGACTTTTATATGCATTTTGTCCAAAGTCTCAAATCATATGTAATCTTACAATGGTTCCTCTTTTCTTCTATCATAGAATATGCATAGATCCAAATCTAGTTTACAACATATTCTCAGTAATTACAGTTCTAAATTACAACATAACTATGCATACAACATGCATAAATTATATGTTCATAGTCAAATTTATGCATATGTCCAATATATTTTATGCCTCAGACCTAAAGTCATACATTCAATTTAGTCTTGTCAAATTTCGCATCATTCATTATTTATCCCAAAATTTGCATTCATACGTTCATCTCTTATGAGATTAGGCACAGGCTCGTGGTAGCCTGGCTATAAAAACAGAAAAGAAGAAAAGGGATACAGAACAGTCACAGAAAAACAAATCTGACAGAAGAGAATATATATACAATCTCAGATTCAGAATTAAAAACATATCAAAATTATAATTAACGTTTATAGCGGAAAATAACTGTACTTGCCTTGATTGGATTAAAGAAAGAACTTTAACTTTTTGTAGAATCTTTGCAGAAACTTTAATCTCTAGTTTGAATTGAGTTGCTTAGGCTGATGTTGATTATCTTCTAGTTTTAATTCCAGCAGAGCAGCGACGCCATTTTTATTTTTTTATTAGAAGAAGAGAGCAATGGAGGCTAGAGAATTGTGTAAGAAACCTAGGTAGAGTCTAGGGTCATTTTTATAGAGTTTATGAACTGATTAGGACCATCGATGTTGCTTGGATTGATCGTAGCCATTCATTCGAAAGAGAGACCAATTAGAGCCTGCCACCTAGCCCTAATGAGACGACCCGATTTCCCGTTCTCACGGAAACAAGGTTATCTTTTGGAATATAACACAGAAACATATAATAGCAGAACAGAATTAAATAAATACACCAGAATGAACAACAAAATATACTGGATAAAAGTAATCATCAGAGTTACACAGTATACAGGATCTTACTTAGTACAAATACAGTTCAGCTATACATAAATGTCTACAGCGGAAATAAACAAAATATGTACAATAGGAGCTGAACAGCATAAAAAGAAATAAATGATAGAATCCATCTTCAGCTCCAGCTATCCAGAAAGAACCAGCTAAACCTGAATACAAGGCTGCCCGTGTAGAAAAAGGGGCACCCGAGTTTGAGAGTGAAACAAACTACGAGTCAGTCATGGGACTGGTATGAGAAATCTACTCAACACATATATAATTTGGCTAATCACAGGACCACGCCACTTTCGTGGAACGGGTTTACTCCATTGGATTGCCAGTGCTTTAAAACAAATCTTTCTTTTAAACATCGCTATGCTTTTTATAAAAATGAAGCCGTTATAAGACTCAGTTCCCATCACACAATGCAACGCAAACCGGAGGATAGAGTTTTTACCTTATAACGGCCAAGATATGCTTGATACGAATAAAACAAAGGCATTTGATATTATTGCTAGTGTTTATATGTTTTGAAAACAATTTCAAATCATAACTATCAATCATAGACGGCATTAATGCCCCATACCACTATGTCGCCATATATAGGTATACAATCAAAATCGCATCGTCACGTATTTGGAAATTGGATTTCCGTCATGAACCAAGGCAAAAGATAGTCCTTACCGAATTCGAGACAATCTAGCCCATGTCTCAGGCAAGCGCGCAGGCAAGCCTTGGATCGTCAGGGCCGGTCCACCGATGTGGATTATTATGCCTGAACAATACGTCTCTCCGCCCTTTGGGGCGTAAGTGAGCCAACGAATGACTCCATCGGACCCGGATCGTCCGATCAAACCGAGGCGCCTCGCAACAGCAACAACCACATAGGTGAAAAGTATATAAATGTCAGGGCTGGTAGGTCACTGACACCACCCTAGCTAGAAAGAAACGCATGCCCTCCCTGAGGTCCTTCCTCCCGTTTTAGGTTCCTACCGGGGTGTGAGGCTCGCGAATTCACGTTATACACAAAGCTACGCCTCACAGGCGGTGCTTTGATCATCACCACAAGACTTTGCTTTTCAACAGAAGCCTTGATCACTGCATCTCAGCATGCCACATAGGCGATTCACACCGTGCACTGATGGCTATCAATCACACAGAACAAATTCCAATGTCGGACACACAGTCCATTTACAAGTCCGTTCTGGGTCTGAACGAAACCGGAGGCACTAAATACCTCGCAAACCCTTCGATCAATACGTACGTCTGAACGATCACCACTCATTATCCATATTTCGGGATGCCTCCCAATCAGGACCTCGGTTACCATCCAAACGAGGTGAAGATCTCCGGTCTTCGACCATCGTCTTCATCTTCGAATTTCAATCGTCGGTCGATTATTCGAAATGAGAATTAACTCGGCCTTTTCAAATAATTCACGTATATTTAGAATTTCAAATCGATTTATTTCAATGGTTAAATTATTCGACAACACCAATTGTGTTCTTTATATAGTTTTCACACCAAACACATTCAACCATCAAACATCACATAAATCAAGCAAATTCAGTTTATTTCCATTCCATATCGCTTACGATATTTTATAACTATTTATCGCTATTTTTATTTATTTTAAAATAGCCATTTTATTCAAAATGACGCTTCGGGCCATAAGGCGGCCGTGGCGCTGTTTTTCTTCAAATTTGATTTACACATATCTGAAAATCTAACCGTTGGATCTTCGCAAAATCTACATCATTAGAAAGGTCTTTTCAAAACGAATCCAACGGTTCCAGTTTCGGGAAATTCCGACGGTCGGATCTCCCGGTACAATCGTTTGAATTTTCGATTTCAAAATACGAACTGCAGCGTCGTTATTCGATTAAATATAATTTTATTTATATATATAAATAAATATAATCGTTTCTGGCGCTGTTTTTCTTCAGATTTGAATTAAACATTCCAGACAATCCAACCGTTGGATTTTTACAAGGTTGGTGCCGTTGGAAAGATTATTCCAAGGCGAACCCGACGGTTGAGGTTTCGGGAAAATCCAATGGTCGGATTTCCCGTACTAGTCGTTTGAAATCACGGTTTCAAAATACGAACTGCACGGCCTCGTTTCGTTTTAATTTTATTTATATTTATATAGTTATATAAATATAGTTCGTTCAATAATTTCTATATCGTTTTCACTTCAAAAATTTTTCTAACTCCTTAAATTTTGGAAAAATTTCGCCATAACCTCCCCTGCACCGGGAGCGTCGGGAAATCGCAAATAGCGTCCCGGTCCTTCTAATCTCAAAAAGAAAAAGAAAAAGCCAAGCGGCTAGCCAATCAGGCTCAAAATCATCACCCAAACAAATCAGTAAATGTGTACCTATTTGTCGGGCACAAAATTTTATTCCTCTTCTCTAGCCCCTTTGCTATAACCTGTTCAATGAATATGCATGTACATATATATACAGTTCATATCATTTTTCATTTTCTATTCAACTTCATATTTGATTTCTATTTGGTTTAAAAACTCCATTCATTCTAACGTTACATAAATAGGTGCAAATCATTTCATTAGCTAATTAATGAATATTTCAACTCATATATGTTTATTTTGAACAAGTGGCTATTTTTAACACTTCATATTTTAACGATTTATGCATACAATAAAAATGTGATTTTTATTGTAAAACAACTCATTTCAAAACACTATTTTTTTTTCTATATAGTTCCTGTAGGTGATAAAATAGATTTTTTTATCATAAACAATTTATTTCAAAATATGAATACCATTCAACACATGAATTTCTAAACAACGAATGAATATCAATTCAACACATGAATGTTTTCAATAGTTTTTAGATATAGATAAAAATGTGATTTTTATTATCTAACAGTTTATTTTCAAAATATGAATACCATTCAACACATGAATTTCTAAACAACGAATGAATATCAATTCAACACAAGAATGTTTTCAATAGTTTTTAGATATAGATAAAAATGTGATTTTTATTATCTAACTATTTATTTCAAAATATGAATACCATTCAACACATGAATTTCTAAACAACGAATGAATATCAATTCAACACAAGAATGTTTTCAATAGTTTTTAGATATAGATAAAAATGTGATTTTTATTATCTAACTATTTGTTTTCAAAATATGAATACCATTCAACACATGAATTTCTAAACAACGAATGAATATCAATTCAACACAAGAATGTTTTCAATAGTTTTTATACATCGATAAAAATGTGATTTTTATTATCGAACTATTTATTTCAAAATATGAATACCATTCAACACATGAATTTCTATATAAGGAATAAATATAGTTTAAGCATATGAAAATAATTCAAACACACAAATATTATTCAAAATTTCGGCAGCATAACGGCAGGGTAGTTACACCGGCACCGTCCCTAGTACGGCTCCTCGCTCTACCTTAAAACCTCGCGGTTTTTGACATTGGGAAACATGCATCTAGTTCGCACGCAGGCGGCATGTATATATTTATTTCATTTCCACAAACTAATCCTAAGTGGTTTCAACCAAATATTTCACAACCACAAACGGGTATTTTTCAACCACAATCAACCAATATCCATCACAAACAATCCCAAACAATCATTCAATTTTCACCACAATTTCAACCAATAAATATCGTCCATGGTTTGTGGACGAGGGGGCGTATATATATATATATATTTATTTATATATAGCAATTTATATATAGCTATTCACATTCAATTTCAACACATATATAATATAATTTTTAAATCAGAAATCTCACCAATAGCTATCCAACTTCAAGACTCTTCTTAATAGAAATCTTCGCCTATTTTTCACTTTCACCCGTATTCTCTACATATGTAAAAATAGAATTTTTACTATGCTATTCAATATATAAAAATCGAATTTTTCCTTTTGCTTTCAACATATAAGAATATGATTTTTTTTCCTTTTGCTTTCGACATATAAGAATATGATTTTTCCTTTTGCTTTCGACATATAAAAATATGATTTTTTCCTTTTGCTTTCGACATATAAAAATATGATTTT